>OX438838.1:7200069-9636736 GCA_949315975.1 Eudonia truncicolella | reverse complement strand
AAGTTAAGCCTTTATTATACACATATACTATCCTACAGCTGGGCCTCTCTGCCCCTCAGAACCTCCACTATAGTCATTGCTACAATAATGTTTGTTTGATATGTTTGTTTTGTTTGATAAATATAGTTTGATAATTAAATCCGGACTATGTCATTTTTCAACCTGGAAATTGAACCTAGGATCTCGAGACTAAGTACAGTTATAAAAAGAGGAAGCGTACTTAGGTGAAGTGGAATTGGCGGCAAGGAACCTATCATACAATGACTAAAAGACTTCCTGAATGGGTAGTAGGTAAAATATTTTGAGACGATTCAAAAGCGAATAATTCTAATAAGTTCTAATAAGTTTACTTGAAAAAAAATGTCCAAGAAAGTTAAATTAGTTTGAACAGTTTCTCAAGGTACCTACAGCAAATTTTGTTCTGGGTTTCTTCCACTACACTGGATATGAACTTTTTAGATTTTTCGTTTTCTATATAAAAAGTAATCATTAATAACGGTCAAATGAAGTGCAATGCAATGTCCAGTTGAGTAGGTACTGCTTTGTCCGTTGGCGCGCTGCAATATTTCTGCCGCTCAGAATATTAATGTGCCGCTTAATATTTATGTTGGAGTAAAATTTGCATAATCACGGCCCGTGAACACCCATACACACTACACAGTACACACGGTGCTCGAATCACTATTATTCCAACGAATTTCGCCTCGGGTATTTAGTAAATAAATTCGATTCTCTCCCATTTTGGTGCGGACAGCTTTCAGTCTATTTAAATTTTAACTTTTACAGAGTTCGGTTGACTATTCGTTTTTTGTTGTTCTTTTTTATGCGTTGAACTGAATTGTCCCTTTCTCTGCGAACATCAATATGTTGAATGATAGTAGGTACTTTATATGCTGCGTGACTTGTTAATCGAGTAAAAATGTTGAAGGAAACAAACAGTACATTACACTTGATTGAAATTAAGAAAAGAGCCTCTAAGTTTTGCAAAGGCCTCCATTATTAAAATTAAGTCTTCGATATAATTAATGTGTGTTGACTTAATCATAAGTTGGTGATTGAATGATTTGTAATTGGTGATTACAAATCGGGATACGGTAGTTGGTTCTGCATCGAAAAACTCGAAATACACCTTGTGTAAAAGACTTGGAAATTGAATTCGTATTTCGAAAGTTCGCTTGTAGCGATAAGATCGCCTTTGTATATCTTAGTTTTAAGATGAAGAGTAACTTTTATTCCTTCTTTGTACTCCGCAGTTATATGTTTATTTATTTAATGTTCAAGTTATCATTTCCATAATTTCAATAAACCTGACATATGCTGAATTAGCCATCTATTAGACGCAGCCGTGAGACACTATTAATTGTTATTTCATGTTTATTTCTTATAGTTTGCTATTGTCTCGTGTCTGTGTTCAAATAAACGTATTTTTCATTTTATTTTTTAAAATTATTTCTTTTTTTCTAATTGTGATATTTTATTTCTAAACTAACAGTCTAATGAGTCTTTCTATCTTTCTTTCGCAGCACTTCGACTGTCGCAACCACGTGAGAGTAATACAGCCCATGGGAGATGGATCCAGACTTTACGTGTGCGGCACTAACGCGCACAGCCCCAAAGACTGGGTCTTATATGTAAGTGTTTACCCATTATTATATTTCTACTACATACAGGGTGTTTGGCAATAGGTGTATAATCTCGAAACATAGCAAGTACAAAAAACACTGTGATAATATGCAAATCATATTTACGAAGATTTCTTTTCCATAAAAAAACTTAAATTAATTTTAAAACATATTTTTATTAACCCAGACATGTTTTGACTTTTGTTTCGTTTGGACCATGAGGTTAACGACCAAGAACACTTTATCAGCTAGACCTAGGGTTGTAACTTTGTATTTTCTGGGGTTCTACTCACTGTACCCTATCTGCCATATTCGGGATTATACAGGTATTATCAAACACCTTGTATACATTATAAAAATTTTTGCTAAAACTTATGTCCTAATGTGACAAAAAAAATATCAGTTTTTTTAACGCATGGTTTAAGCGCACGGTCATGTATGGACGCGTGAAATAATATGTTTGCCGAATTATGACGTATGTTTCTTGAGTAAATTGATTTATAAATTGAGTAAATTGAATTTTGTGTTGGTATGTTTCAAATAGACATGAACGTATAGTTTGAGAAATCGCAGTAACACCTAATTGCACGATCGCTTTGCGGCGCCTATAATACCAATAATATATTGACACATTTTCTTTACTTTAATTGCATCATGGTACAATTTAAATCTACGTAAACAACAACAACGCGTTAACCTAATTAAAAAAGCAATAAATAAAACTTTAAAAAGTTAAATCGCCACCTCTTTAATTTCTTAAACTTTGTGTAAAGTTCGTAGCAGTAGAAATCTTTTTAATGAAGATGTATGAAAATATTTAGCAACGTTGCCTACATGCCTACGTGCCGTAGCGCTACGGAACGGGGATAGGCAGATGTGCTACGACAAATCTATTATGCAAATAGACGTGAGCTAGCAGTTAATATAGTGAAAAATAGCAATATCTAAGGCTTAATACACAATTATAAGATAGATCGTCACCAGCTTATTTTTATGTCCCCATTGCTGGGGCATGAACCTATGGGTTGCAACACCACAGGGAGATCGGGCCTTAAACCACCACGCGGGCTTAGTGCGGATTGGAAGTTGTTAGCGATTGCTAAATGCCGCCGGGACCAACAGTTTAAGTGCCTTCCGAAGCACGGAGAAGCTCGAGATGGTACATTTTTGGTCACCTATCCGATAATTGGCCTTATCTTCCACTACGCCATCGAGCTCCTCAATAAATATATATAATTTAAGTAATATAAATACATTGAAATGAAACAACTTTTACGGATCTACTCGCGTTTATTTTACACATTAGTTTTAATTAATGTTTATCCTGACGTTTCGAACCCTTTGCAGGGTCCGTGGTCACAGGGAGACTGAGGTGTTGGTCGTCTCATAATTAGTTAGTAGCTTGTATACCCTCATTTAAATTAATCAGGTGCATTCCGTTTTACGCAGAAAGAGCTTACAGTATCTTTTGGTCTGGCAGTATGGTGTTGGGGCTGGGATTTAATATTCTGTATGATGGGATCCCAGGCTGGTGGTAGATTCCAACCATCTTCTCTATTAAAATTAGGATGTTTTTTAATTTCAATAGCCTCGCGTATCATCCTAGGGATGAATCGTTGTTCTCTGGCGAGTATTTGTGGTTTATCAAATCTGATGTAATGGTTGTAAATTGGTTGATCTTCTTCGGCGGCTTGAAGTAAGTATTGATTGAAGCTCGCTTTAAGATATGCCCAATCTTGTCAGTGACACCTTTCATATATGGAAGTACAGTTATGGTTTTACGACCTGTCAAGTGCAACATACCCCTTCAAGATGCAGGCGTGTACAAACTGGACTGCGACTGTGGGCTCTGGTACATCGGGCAAACAAAGAGAAGTGTAGGAACCCGGGTTAAAGAACATATAGCCGACGTCAAGCATAGGCGCGAAAATAAGTCTGCGGTATGCGAACATTCACTTGAGGGGCCCAACCATTACATCAGATTTGATAAACCACAAATACTCGCCAGAGAACAACGATTCATCCCTAGGATGATACGCGAGGCTATTGAAATTAAAAAACATCCTAATTTTAATAGAGAAGATGGTTGGAATCTACCACCAGCCTGGGATCCCATCATACAGAATATTAAATCCCAGCCCCAACACCATACTGCCAGACCAAAAGATACTGTAAGCTCTTTCTGCGTAAAACGGAATGCACCTGATTAATTTAAATGAGGGTATACAAGCTACTAACTAATTATGAGACGACCAACACCTCAGTCTCCCTGTGACCACGGACCCTGCAAAGGGTTCGAAACGTCAGGATAAACATTAATTAAAACTAATGTGTAAAATAAACGCGAGTAGATCCGTAAAAGTTGTTTCATTTCAATGTGTAGTGTTCGCGTAAACTTTAGAAAACAATAATATAAATACATATAAAAGCATAATATGTATCATTTAACATAAATGTTTGAGGTATTTTGTCGTGCTTATGTTTGGATGATTGCCAGCGGCATCGGCAGTAGTACAAATCCAACATGTCTCTCAAGTTTGTAAATATGTAGCTTAGCAAATTCATTATTCTCTTACGATAAACGTTTTTGAAGACGTGAATAAACACGCTGGTTAAAAAAAAAACAAGTACTTTTCTATAATTTATCAGTTTCAGTACCAATCGTCCAATTTCAAAGCTTAACCTGTTTTAAGACTGGTGTTATCTCTATTTTGTTATAAAAGGAGAGATAAATAGATAGATAGATAGAAATTTTAAGATAGACAAACAAAAGCTGAATCTAGTTTAAAATAAAAATCTAAAAACCTTTAGTCGTCGTTATTTAATAAAGTAGTAGGTACAATTTTTTCTATCAGAGACCTTTGCACTCAACAACCAGCTCTAACTCTATAAAAAGTAAAATTAAAATTTAATATTGTTATGACTTTCGACCGTAACTTTATATCAAGAAGGGGGAATGTCGCACGCGCTGTATACCAGCTATAAATTAAGCTATAAAGTGCAAGTGCTCGTCGGATGCACCTTAAGACGCTACACGTGGCACAAAGTAGGTGCTATTTATCTTAAGGCCACTCTCTGATCCGCGACTCTTGGACATACGCCAAGGATTCCCATCCAACAGGTCCCACATTTGTACTAGAAATATAAAACGATGCGCATTGTACTGTTTCTTTGTGTTCCCGTTGCTAATAATGAAAAGCCAAGTTTAGTGTGTTTAGCTCTACTGTTATCTGTTATAACGTTTTTGATTTGTGTGTATGTGTTTGTCATTTTTTTAATTCATTTATGTAAAGGTTGGTAAACATTAAGTACATTGTTAAAATGATCATCTAAAAATACGTTATAATTATGGACATATTAATTTTCCAATTACAGGAGTTATAAATGTTTTATAAACATTTATAACGCTATCTTAAATATACAACATATCATAAGAATATTAGAGTAATTATTAAGAGAGGGATCATAACAATGTTTTTTATTTTGTCAACATGCCGGATGTAGTACATCCGTGATCATGGCGCATGCAATTGTGCCAAAATACTCCCGAATACTCAAACATAATAAACATTGTAAAAATACTGTTAATAATTAGCTAAAAGGATGGGAAGTAGGTTACCTAATCACACTAATTTTATTAAATTTTAAGCTAAAAAAAAATCCAAAAAATGCTTAAAATTTAATTAATTATAAGCTTTTTTTCCCATTTTTAAGTTTCCAACTATTCTTTCATCACCAGTTTTTTCTATTACGTTGTCAATTCGGAAACGTGCATAAGCTTGCATCTGATGCAGCTATACCTTCCATGACGTGTAGGAAGTCAGGAAACGCGGCATATTTCACAGGTAGTGATTCCAAATGACAGTTGAGACGAGACGAGCTCAGATTTCTGTAGCGCGGAAGAAAATTTCTAAACGAACGACTCGCCGCCAACGCTTCTGAATTTTGCAGAGAATATTTAGTTTAGTTGAAAATGGGAAAATTTGTTTGTTAAATAATATCAACAAATTTAGTAATGTAGTATCAACAAATTTAGTATTTAGCAAACTAAAACAAATTTTTTTTAGAATTAGAATTTAGTTATTAATTCTAAATTAAAATAATTTAGGTGCTCTTTACGAAATTGCTGTATCCGAAAAGTATTTCGATCTTAGATAATGTAAACTCTTTTGTCTGTACACTTGGTTAGGAATAAAGATGTTTTATTCGTTAATTAACAACATTTAAAAAAACACTTTAACTGTCTAACAAATAGAAAATATTTACTAAGTGTTATGCAAAGTAATTTACATTGCAAGTTGCAACTAGAACTATTACCTATAATTACTCATAGGAACATTTGTTTCTTAGTGTATTTTATAGACTCTCTAACTAACACCAATCTAACTACAACCAACTAGTTAGACATCTTTATTCCTAACCAAGTGTACAGACAAAAGAGTTTACATTATCTAAGATCGAAATACTTTTCGGATACAGCAATTTCGTAAAGAGCACCTAAATTATTTTAATTTAGAATTAATAACTAAATTCTAATTCTAAAAAAAATTTGTTTTAGTTTGCTATTAATGAAGCATAAATCAACGTTATTAGTACTTCCGTGACCATGCAACTGCGCCAAAGTATCGGAAAGTTATCCGATATATTCCGTTATAAATTATTATTTTAATGTTAGGCACTGTAATAGTTTTACAGACCATATGCTATACAGAATCAGTTTCATTAAGTACACACACATTTAAAATTACAAATTTAACAAAAATTTCAAACTATTGTCGATGAATGTAAAAGTTAAAGATGAAAATTATTTAGTAAAGACAATTTTTCTTACTGCGGAACCATACTGTATGTTATAGGTTAACTGTTGGCAGCATGCAGTAGCAAATATGTAAATTAACACCAAAAAACCTGATAGATAAAAACGACCCATAACAGATTTATTTGCATTCAGCTACCGTCGGACCCCTCGCGATGAGTGGGGAGTTATTCTCATAAAATTATTTTAAAAGCCGTAAAACTGGTGCCCACAATGGGTATCGAAAGCAGACCACGATAAATTTGCCGTGGCCTGTTCACCTCTCACTCACCCGCACTTGACTTTCATATAATTTTATGATGTATCGCTGGCCGTTTTGACCCTTCACACGTTTTATCGTGTTTTCGAACGAGCTTTTTCGGAGTTGCCCGACGGTTATACTTCCTTATTTCGCGTTACCTGTTTAGTTGTACTGAGGGTATCGGCTTAGTTCTATGAGGACAATGGGTGTGTACCTGATGTCGACTTTATCAGGTCTTATAATGAAGTGGTTGCAACTACATGTTTCATATTATATTCTCCGAGTATTTGTGATGTATATGGGCGTTAGACAACAAAGGAACGTTTTCAAGTTTTCAAACGTTTATTTGAAATGTACCTATTTGGTAGATAAATCTTCTTTACATGTGTACATGTTTTTATTATCTTCTTGTTGTTTTTTAAACAACGAGTTTACAAATATTTACATTGCTACACCGTTACCATATTATGTAAGATTTGACAAAGATAGTTTTAGCTACATCACTTCTTATTAAGTATTTATATGAGTAGTAAAATTGATTGGCTTATTTTTATTTAACAACCCATTATGTAGTTAAGTCATCATTCTGTTATTTGGCCAATTTGTTACTTAATTAGTGGAACAACTTTTCCTAGAAATAACAAATGAACGAGCAACCGGCTTGTTCATTTGTTTCGAAAAACAACATTAAATTGCGTTCAGTGTTGTTCGGTCGGGCATTAAACATTTAATTTATCATTTATTTTATTCTTGAATAAAGTATTTCATTAACTTTTTATCAAACAGTTGAGGTACGTATGTAGTACACGTAGTATAGTATCTAATTAAAAGTAACCATTACTATTTTTGTATAACTATGCAACTCATGTTGTTATAACAATACAAACATTTTAGTCCTCCGTTTGCTGCTTTCGAATACACAGGATGTCTAAAAATCCCAAAATGCTTTCACTTTGCCTTTACACCCTTTTAGCGGTCATAAGTATAAAGATAATAATAATGTTTGACCCTACACCATTTCACGGGTTTCGGAAATGTCCCCTCTTCACATCACAATACAAATTTTCGTTTAAAAATGTACATAGGACCGGTTTATTGCACATAAAATGTTATTCTAAACACGGTTGCATCCGGAAGGCGTATTATGATATGAAAGTGTAATCGATAGATATTCAGATGTCTTTTATGCCTTGCCCATACCTTATAATATACGTTTCTATACGTTTGTTGTTAAAAGATTAGCATGAATGTCAACACGATTAGAATAAAAACAATTCAATGCCTGCCTAAATAAGTATTAATTGTAACCTATTTTATATATCACCTGTGCAAAATGTTCAAAGTACCTGGTGACTCTTACTTAATAGTACGTAGCAGTGTTGTCGTGGTTGTGAAAACGAGATGCGTGTAGTTGTGAATATACACATGTCCCTTTTTTACAACTACAATAATATTGCAGTAAAACTGTTTTAAGAGTTCACTGTAAGATCAGATCCCTACAATGCAATAAAACACTATATACGAAACTACAAAAATTTATATTAAAAATTGTGAAAACCCAGGTTCGATCCCTGGCTGGGTTGGGTTTGGTTTCACTTTTTTCAATTTTTTCACTGTATTTTATAAATTTTATAAATATTTTAAAATTAATTTGTATTGACTTTGCGAACCCTTTATAGGTATGAAGTATTAATTTCAATATATAGTGTTCGCGTAAACTTCTATTCTATTTCAACCGAGGAAAGTCTGCCTCAGTGCTTGGTGGATGAAGTCCAAATTTTGTGAATAAATACCTATGTTATACCTATGCTATACCTTACACACCTCAATTAAAAAAATATTTGTGCACCGCACCTCGAGAAAGTAACTCGAAACTTTTTATAGTCCAACTAGGTATTCAATTTTCGGAATAACACACCCCCGCTTTCACTTCACTCACGTCAGATAAGAATTCGTATACAGAGAAGTTTGAACATGAAAAGGGTATGAAAATCAAATAACGTTACACGCATTGTTTGTTACGTGATGTAAAACGTGAAGAGGTTCCTGTGTAAGGTTTTGTAAGGATAGTGACCGTTTTAAGCGAGTAAGTAATATGGAAATGGCTTTGTGAAAAGCTTAAGATAAACGCGCACCTTTTTGTTGACGGGTAGATTTTTTTCAGTAAATGTGAACATTTATTTATTCTGAGATATTTATACGAGTAATAAAAACCTCTTATTGCTACACAACTACTTCTAACTAACATTAATAGAAACATTAAGCAAGACATTATTACAACTGATGATATTAGAGTAAAGAGGTTTTAAATTTAAGTTCCATTACATTTCAATTTCTTTACAGACTGGCTTAAAACGAATACATTTTGTTTTAAATTAAAAGTAATCTTTAGCAATTGCTACTAATTTACTTTTAAAGAAACACTTGAAAACATTGAAAGGTAAAAGTTTACCTTTCAACGTTTTCAAGTGTTTGTTTCACGGTAACTTAATTGACAACGACATGGACTAATAAATTATTTTAATAAATTATTGGTCCATGACAGAGATATGAATCCACAATACCACTCAATCGTATAGAAGTGAAGCTATATGTCTTTTTTCTACTGCTACTTAATCAAAGTAAACTTTTAAACAATATTTCCTTGAACAAAAACAATCATCACTAATAGAAAATCAATAGCACTTCTAAGCGTGAGTGTATTCAAAACGCGCACAAAATACATTACACGGTAATGATTTATACCAGACATTTGTGCGGTGACGATAAATCGTATTATAAGTCAAATACTCAGTGTTATAGGACGCCAAAAATTGAAAATATATTACTTGTGGGGTAGTAACGTTGAACAGGGCGATCGGCCTTTGTACAGAGCAGGCTGTGAAAACAGAGATAGTACGGCGCCGAACGCAACAGGACTGTCTTAATGCCCTTTCAAAACTGATTTGTTTAATTTTCATATCATTTTGAAAGCCTCACTCGGCATTCGAGATTCCAGCAAGAACAATGGATTCTCGTATAACATTCAGTAGTTAAGTGAGTCGTTTTCGAATTCATTAAATTCTGTTTAAACAGCAGATAGAACGTTAAAATAATATTTTATTTCACTACGATTGCTTAATCTTCATTTGTGCTTAATATTAAAATCATAAGATTGTTAATAAAAAATTGCAATGCAATTTAGTCTCTTCGTCAAACGAAAAATTTAAATTTGAATAAAATGAAATTTAGATTTGGGATTTTATAGTTACTGATTTGTCCCGAAAGAAATAAATTTATATTGTAATCTCGTTTGAGTGTACTCGTATGGCTAATCTGTGATTCACTAATGCCTTCACTCCCTCTCGGAGGCAAGGGCGCGTCAGTTTCAAAAATTGAGTGAAATCACATGTACGCAATTGATGCGGGGTCCGACCGCAGACGCAGCGAGTATTTGATGCAACTGGCGATTTGTATCTATAGCGATACAAATGGCCGTTCGCAATTGGATGCGTTCGAAACAAATGACGTACGCGATTGTTTTCTTTTTTCCCTGTCTAGGTATTGCGGATATGAAATAGTGTTACGCTTTGGACAGTTACCATAAGCTTATTATTAATTATAATAAATAAAAACTATTGTCAAATGGCAATCTTACGTTTACTTAGCCCTAAAATTATGTTGGTACCCATGATGAAATAACTGTCTGGGTCATTCAAGTCTCTAAGTAGGTACTGATTTCAGTTTTTGTTTGAATATAAAGCAAGTGCTTCAATGAAGATTTACTAAAAACTTAGCATTATTATATTGAAAATATGTGAAAAGGCGTGTTATTTAAAACAACTATTAGAGTAAATTGATGTAACGCCGTCAAACAAGGAGTGATTTTCACGCGTGATCAATCAATCGCCGTGCCGTCACCGAACGTCACGTGACTACGTACAGACAAACTACAAACTATTACAAGAAGCTTTTGAAAGTTATATTTTTATTTATTTATGCCTATTAAAACTTTTTGGTTTTAAGTGTGATGATTTGATCATTTGATTTGTACAGTACATAAATAGTTTACGGCACAGTAAACATTTACGATAAAGTAGGTATAGGGTCTAGATGCTTTCTTATTGAACCACTGTTTAAAAAGCAGAATATGTATTATATTCAACGAAATACACTACTCCACAGATCAAAAAACAATTAACAGTTATTAAAATACGTTTCCATTCCTATACATTTATCATAGCTTATTTCATTGACAAAGTTATACAAATGCAAGCTATTTATTGAAATTGAAATTAAAAAATTAATACATTATTCTAAAATTGTTATTACTTGTTGGATAAAAGTGCAATAAATAAACCTATATGACCTACGGTTTTATAGAATTTTGTACTAAATATTGATTTTCGCAACAAACAGTACAGTACATTTCTTTTTACAAACGGTATACAAGTTCAATGAATACTCGAATGCCTGTATTTTAGTTTTAAGCATACAATTGATAAATTTTAAGACAGTTCCAACACAGAGTGTTCTAAGCTGATAAGTCAATTTTTCAGTGTAGCGTCGACAACGGCGCCGAACCGGGGACCCGTTCATATTCGCTGCGAAACTCGATTTGTATCCATTTCGATACAAATCAGCGGTTACACCAGCCACTTGCCGCGGCATATCCGAATCGGTAACAAATGACGCGATGTTATGAGTTTCATTCTCTTTTTTATTACTTTTAATATTTGAATAAACAATTCAATGAAATAATCAATTAATGAAAACGCAAACGATTGATTGAACAAAAAACTTATAATTAATTTCTCTACATTTTTTTAATATACTATATACCTTTCCAGTTAAATTACGAGGCATTGGAACTGAAGTTTCAGGATCGACGCCTAAAAGTAGCTGTAGCCGCTCTCGATGGGGGTCAAAAAAAAATAGTTTTTTATGAGTATATTTCGAACACAAACCCAATTAGTATCCATCCACTTGACGTTTATTGTAAAATAGAACAATTAATTGTTATTTCCCCTTTACATACATACACACCTACCTACATACCTTTACGTAAATTCGCTCCAAAATAGGCAAGGGTTAAAAGATTTCAGGTGCGCCATTTACCCAATCCAATTCGGCCGAATTAATGCTACTCAAAAGCATTACGAGAATGGCCCTGTTTTTTGTTCGCTTCATTTAATTTCTGTGACGAAAAACAGATTCGCCGATTTCAATTGGAATCGGTACAATCAATAAGCAGGGCTTATCGCATTTTTATTCGAACAAGACAAATGTGATGTGTTTTAAATCAGCTGAAGGTACAAATAGCCGTGTTGCTGTTCGAAGAGAAGCCTAACGGATGGTAGTAGCTTTGTTTTTCTGATCACCGGCTGCCTGATCGCCGTTTACAGCTGAGCGTTAGCGTTTGTGTTCAACTCTTGTTTGTGTGCTTACGTTCGTATTAAATCGTTGGGATGTGACTGTGATGCGATTTATCGCGTTTATCCGTCTATTAGGAGCTGAACTGTTAGCGCGTTACGGTAATGATCGGGCTAGTTAAGCTTTTTGCACTACGCTTTTTGGTACGTCCCTAAATCGTTGATCAAGTTATTGAAACAAAATTAAATGAGTCTTTATTCAAGTAAACATGTTAGATAAGCGCTTTTGAATCGTCTCAAAATATTAAAGTATCTGAATATCTTTTTCGTTCTCGTAACCGCTATAGTAAGTACGTCGAAGCCTCGACATCCGGGAGGTGCACTAAACGATTTTTTCATAGAAACTTACTAATACTTTCATTATTAAAATTGTCGAATAGTCTCTTATTCTGTGACCGATGATATGAATGTGAAGGGAATGACTGACAGGTGACGACTGAGAGAGGAGAGTGAAAGAAACGGACTTTTTGCGCCGACACAATTAACTGATCCCACCAGGGCAGGAAGAAGAAGTGTCCTATAGCTTTAAAGGCCTGCGCAGCCGATTAACTCTTTGGCATACTTTTCTATCATGCAAAATAGATCATTAATGTAATCCGGAAAGTCCGCGTCTAATTCTAATAGATTTTTTACGGACAAAATTATCATCTAACTTGCCGGCCTATCCGAAACCGGAGGATTTCAGGCTCTTCGCTCTTATAGACGTTGCCAAACTCATGGCCTCTATCTTTGCGGAGGAGGAAGAGTGAAAGGATGGGGTTGCACAAAAGATCCCGATGGGTCGAGGTGTTACTGCGAGAGGGAAACCTCGGCAGGCCCCACTAAGATAAGATAAGATAAGATCATCTAACTTCACCCTACCTTCAAAAAGTTACCAGCATAGTTACGAACAAAACGAAACATTTTTTTTAACTTTTGTTTTCCACACTAACGTCCAATATGGACATAACGCGAACGATCCAGTTTCCGAAAACCCACATAAAAAACTTTTATGGCCTAAAATAAGTTTCCAACTTGGAACGTACATACTTGTAAGTTTGGACGTGCGAGCTTCGAGAGCTTTGCCTATAGACTTGCCATAACAACTCCGCAAAAAGTTTGTTTAACAAGTGCCCACAGTCGCAGATTTGCCTTTGGCGCGGTTAAGGGAGAATCGCGTTTTTGCATTGCTTTGTACCTACTGTGAGTTCTAAAGGGTTGTAAAGGTTGATGATAAGAGTCGAGAGTTGAATAATAATAATAATAATCTAGTTTTAAGAAAGAAAATAAATAAAGAGTATAATAATAATAATTGCTTTACGATGTATGTTATGATTCTTATTTTGTTATACGTCTAAAAAGAGCTAGTTTACTATCTGCCTATAACTCCAGTGTGATCTGTACCTTTGGGTGTTTGAAAAGTAGCCATATATAAGATTTTTTTATTAAGTGAAATTAAGTGAAGCCTTAGTAGTTGAGGATTCCGGGTGAAGTGCGCTTCCACCTATCACTTACTATCAGGTGAGTTGAATGCCAAGTACTTACCCTTGCAAGTGCAAGTGCTTAGTGTAAGATTTAAAAAAATCTATTTTCTCCTTTTATATAATTCTTAGATATTAAATTTAGTACATACGATCCAAAATTTAAAAAAGAAACTTTAAACTTAAATTCTGCACGGATAGATATGAAAAGATCTTCACGGCATCTTAGTGTCACCGTGCGCGCATTGTCAATTACTAGTGTGCATCGGCGTTGAGTGCACTTCGCAAAATCACTTTATAATCTATGCGAAACTCCATCCACCTTCACGGGAGCACGAAGGCCGCATAAGTTTTTCATCGCTCCCAGGTTAGAAAAGCAGGCTCGTTCTTATTTCAAAAGTTGTCTTTGCTGTTGTTTTTTTTCTTTGTATAAGTTTATCGGGCTGTCAATGTAGATAATTATTTAAAAAAAGCAGGAGCATTATTGAAATTATTATCTATTTGGTAGTTTCAATCCGCTGGTGTTAAATAAAGAAAGAAAGTACTACTAAGTAAGTACTAGCTGTAAGATATACATTACATTTTAATGAGTCAATTTTTTCTCTGAAATCTGAAACTTCGAGATTTCACATGAAATAGTAGAAAAAACAAAGTAACAATAAAATACTTTATATTATAGCAAAACAGCGAGAAAGCAAAAAATAATATCAAAGCAAACAATATTTAACCTTCGATTATATACATCAAAGTAGGTATCGTACATTCTATTCTATTCTCATTCTTTCCAACATTAGAATATAACAAACAAAAACTAGCAGACATGCTTTTTTTATTGAATTAATTCTCTTTTTGGTTACCACCATGTAGGTTCAAAACGTGATACTTTTTATTAGACTTAAACATCTAAGTATCAACGTTATTTACTTATTCATCAGTTTCTCTAAAGAAAAGTTCACACGTCTACCTTTGTTGTTTTGTCGGCAAGCGTAACGCCCCAAGTTCCAACGATAACCCTATCCACCTGTTCCCGTCGTAAAATCTAACAGCGTCTACGATACATAGTAGCATTCAAGTGCCCATAATACGCGCTTACATTTTTAATCCACTGCAAATGCAAGTAGTTTCGCTTCGGCACCGCTTCTGTGCTGTAATTATGCCGGATAATTACGGGCTCTGTTAGTAGAACCATGTTTGCTTTTATTGTTTCCTTTGAATTTTTCATTGCCCGTAATGCCGTAACCGATTCTATTTCTGATTTGTGCGTGTCGCTGCAGTATACTGTCTACACAACATTGCTGGCCGGCGAACGGTTTAAAACTTGTTTTAGAAGAATAAATATGGAACGTTCGATGTAATGACTATCATTCCGATTGTCAATTGTTTCGTGACGCGCAGTCCCGCTCGGTCTACAAAAGCCAGCCGTTTACACAAAACAAGTTCTTGTTTAGTGCCGTGCCATATTTTACCGATCTCCATAAATAATTTGTTGGCTAACAAAGTTTTTCGCCCGCCTCTAAATCATCAGTGGCTTACAGTGTAACAAATAGTATTTTAGTGCATGCCATATATCAGGTGCGGATACAAGTGCAGGTGCAAATACAATCCCATTTCGAATTAGAGCCGTAGTATTGGAGCTTTACGACTCTTGTCGCCTCTCGTAGCGTTATATTGCTTTCGATGTGCGCTTTAATTACCTACGTATTCTGATGCTAAGACGAAAAAGTTATGAGCTTTTCTAAATTTCAATGTCCCACACTAATTTAGAAGTTCAATGTTTTTCAAACTAATTAATCAATTCTTTTGAAACATTTTATGTGAATAAAAACACAGAAAATATTAATATTCTAAAATAAAGTATTTTTAACAAAATCTATGGGATTCATAATCTTGGGATTGAAATAAAAATTATAAAAACGCTTAAACTCAAACTTAAACATTTACCGGGATAACGAAATGTATGAAGACTTATAAGTACTTTTATTTACCTTGCCTTTTAGGTAACTCCTTATTATTATTTTCCTTTCTGAAATATCTTCTCTTTTTATACACATTAAAATGTATGTATAAAACAAGACCTTATTAAGAATTGTGTCCAGCAAAAGATGATCATTTTAAAAAGCGAGCTTATGTTTAATACCATTTTCTTTCTTGAGCCTCTTAAGCATTGGCGACGCATTTGCTAAAGTACGAAGAAAAAAAGAAAACGCACACTGACGTCTGACTCTCAAGATGAAAAGCATAATTAGTTTGAAAACATTTTAAGAACTAATTAACATTTCCCCTCTGTCTCTCTGAGAACGGCCTCCAAGTTTCCGTCATATCTTAACTTAACTCACGTTTATTTCTATTTTACGAATACAAATGAGCTTTGTATGCAAGTGATACGGAGATCTCCAAACTTACTGCGCTAGAAGTTCTGCATTCAGATTAGGTATACAGACTTTTGTGTCCCCTAGGATTCTTGCAATAGACACGGACAAAGTAATTCATATATACTGCCTTACAAATAAACAAAGAATAAGCTCTGAATAGTTATTTCGTGTTTTGTCTCATCGTCATCATCATCGGCCTATCTTAGTCCACTGCTGGACATAGGCCTCCCATAATGAGCGCCATAGTGCCCTGTTCTCAGCTTGACGCATACAGCATCTGCCTGCAGTCTTTCGCAGGTCATCATCCCACCTGGCCGGAACAAACTCAAGAACACGTTTACCCCAGCGGTTGTGGGTTCTTCGCCAGATATGGCCGGCCCACTGCCACTTCAACTTGCTAATTCTTAGTGTTTTGTCTCTTTTACTCTAATTTGAAATGACGTACGTTTACATGACAGGAACATAACACGGAATAACTATTCGGACCTTATTCTTTGTTTATGTGTAAGGCACATAGTGTTTGTACCGCAACGGAGAAACGCTTGTCCTTTATCTCACTTGATGGTAAGTGGATAGGGTATAGTGGCACCAGAGTTCGACACTTTAAACCCAATCTTCGGCACAATTTACGTCGCCAAAAAACAACATAGATTGAAATTTAAATGGGATGAGAGCTAGGAAGCAGGAAGTATGTATTCAATTGTTGCTAAAGACTAAAATTAGTTGTTGACCCCTATTTTTTTTTAATATTAGTAGGAGGCAAACGAGCAGAAACGGGCAGAACAGGCTCGATGGCGCAGTGGTTAACGCGCTCGGTCTGCGATTGCTGAAGTTAAGCCAATTTCGCAAAGGCTGGTCATTGGATGGGTAACCAAAAAATTATCATCTCAAGCTTCTCCATGCTTCGGGAGGTACGTTAAGCCGTTGGTTCCGGCTGCATTAGCAGTCGTTAACAACCACCAATCCTCACTGGGCCCGTGTGGTGGTTTAAGGCCCGTTCTCCCTATCCATCCATAGGGAAGGCCGTGCCCCAGCAGTGGGGACAAAATGAGCTGATGATGATGATGAAACGAGCAGGCGGGTCACTTGATGGGAAGCAATCACCGCCGCCCATGGACACCCGCAAAACCAGAGGAATCGCAGATGCGTTGCCGGCCTTTAAGGAAGGAATAGGCTCGTTTCTTATTTTTAATGATAATGATTAAAGTAAAAAATGACGATCACTGGTCCCTGTTGAACGCCGGTGCAACTATCCTATACAGGGTGGTATGGATGGCAACTAAAGACATTTGCTATTTCCAATAATTAAAGTAGTTGCGGTGCATTTCACGTGACAGGTGAAAACAAAATTAAAAGGTAATTGTTAGTTTTCATGGTCTTTCGTTATTTTGATTGTGTTTGTTGTTTAGAGAAAAAAGAACCTTATCAGTAACCCTTTTGATCTGCATCATAAAATACGGCAAGTTATTTTTTATCGCATTTGACAAGCGATTTTTGAAAAATCCATAAATGCAGAATTATTTATTTTATATAATAAAGGAAAGTCTCCTTTACACAGAATGTGCTATTTCCATTATTTAAGGTAGTTGCCATTCATGTGGTATTCGATCTTTCTACCCTGTATACCTAGTCTAAACAATTTAATTTAATAGTAGTAGTCCCGCCCGCGTTGCTGTGCGAATATAATGGATCAATGAATGCTACTCAAATTAATTATTAGGTTTACTAACATCATATATAGCCTATCATTTGCACAATCTCATGTTCTTACATACTACATACAAATTTTCCTCAAGAGCCGTCACCCGCTAAACTTTTTTTTTATATAGCCTATCTTTTAACAATCGCAGGTTCCTACTACATAAAAATTTTCATCAAGATCGGTCAAGCCGTTCTTGAGTTAAAAGTGGATATACAGACAGACAGACAGGCAGACAAAAATTTCAAAAATCGTAGAATCGGTGTCAGTGAGTCATAAAATGAATATTCATCCTTTGTCAGAAAAAAAATTTGCAAGTACACACAAAGCCTACAGATTTATATAGTAGTATATAGATAAAGAATCGGGTTAATCTTGACTTCAATCTAGCCTGATAGGACAAGATGACAAACAGAGAGAGAAAAGCTACATTAATGTATCTTGCCTAGAAAATATCTGATCGAGTGATCAAACCTTGCCATATAAGCTCTTACAGCAGTTGTGAAAAGGAGACGCGTGTAGCTGCACTTTCACAACAGCAACAATGCTGAAATAAGAACTTTTGGTAAGACCTGCCCTGCAATGGGAAAGTAATGACTGATAATATTATTAATAAAAAGAACTTTTGGTAAGATCCCAAGTGCTAAAATAATTAATGAAAGGCCGCTCCAGCTCCAGAAAAATAATACATCTGTATTAGGAAGGAGTTTCGCGTCAGTAGTCTACGCTGCGTCTGATATGTGTCTAAGAAATCATGGGTCAATCCATCGGAACTGAACCACTTGCTTTCGCATTTAACCCTTGCTAATTCCCGGTTGGCTACCGACGCTTATTGACATGCCAACACTACATGACTACACGTTAGGATCCGGTCCGATCCGAACCCTTCGGAGAATCTAGTAGGGCACGGGACACGCAATAGTGCGTGGTGGCGTTCCCTCTAGACTTCCAAAGGTGATTCATTTCACACGGCTTGAGGAACTCTTTAAGTTTCTCACCACCCCCAAAAAAGTCCGGTGAAGCTGAAAATGCCGTCTGAGGCAATCAGCAAACTCTCCAAAAAAAACACGTTAGGATGCGTCAGTTTGGAAATATTATCTTTATGACATTTTTCGAGTAGAGGCAGCTTTAATTTTCGTTTTTATGTGTCTAGACCAAGTACGTACACTGAACCGGTATTAAGTTTATCATAATTTTTATGTTCGAGTCTGAGTTTGCACGCGAAAAGTTAAGGTACACATATTGTCTCTGTCTGCTGGTAGGTAACGTAAGTAACGTTTATTTTTCCACTTTTTTATTATATTTTGGGAGACTGTTGATATTGTTAAAAAATATTTCGATTTTCTCAATCCCGTCTCACATAGGATTAAATAAGAAAGCCGAACAGACGAGTGACCCTTAAATAAGTAATTACTAAAGTAATCCGTGCTATGGGATTTAAACCCATATGGATTTAACATATCAAGATTCTCTAGCGTTATTAATAGATTTTAGTAAGAACGCATTAACACCCACTGAATAAAATGGATTTTCCTTTTCTTAGTACTTTGGACTTTTTACTTGATACTTATTTATTAGTATAATTTTTTAGGCAAATATAAAGTAAAGAATATTTTTTTTTAAAGTACTTTGCTATTTAAAATAACTATATTCAATATTTTTTAATGAATCACTCTAAACGAATCAACTTACGGTTATATTTACATAAAAACAGAACTGAATATAAAAATCATTAAAATCGAATCAAAATTCAAATTTTTGCCACAACTGCGAGTCCTACACTGAACATTCCTCGTGCGTTTCAAACTTACCGTTACAAGATGATAAAGCACGTGACCGCACTGGCAGAAGTACTGAGATTAGGTTCATACCTAACTATCCCGATAACTTTACAAATAGTTGACGCACGAGACTTCGACAAACTTATGAAAACCTTGAGATTTTTGCGCTTAAGTTGCTTAACCAAGAATTGGCCACAAACATTGTTTGCAATCACCTTTTTAACATAGTTTTTTTTTTGGAGAGAGATTGTTGATTGCCTCAGACGGCATTTTCTGCTTCCCTCAAGCCGTGTGAAACGAATCACCTTCGGAGGTTTTCTAGAGGGAACGGCATCGTGCACTAGTGCGCGTCCCCGTGCCCTACTAGATTCTCCGAAGGGTTCGGATCGGATCGGGGAGCGGAACAACCCGAGGGCGCCTCTAAAGGCTCGAACCTCGGCTTGGGTTTACCGGGCCGTGGTGGAGGAGAGAAGCGCCCAGGTACATGTCTGTACCTGGTGTAGAGCGCGTGTGAACCAGTTCTTCGTACCCTTGTTCTACGAGTACGGTGTCTTGGGCCTAAACTAGTGTTTAGTTAATGTATGTTAATGTATACGAATAAAAGTAATGGAAGAAGCATAGTAGATACGGAACCAATCGCAAATATACTGGAATTACATACATTACATGCTACATATATATTTCATACATTGATATTTTTTAAAATAGTATGTTATCTTAAACTATGCTAGGTACCTATTAATAATATAAATATAAAATATCCAAGCCTCTTTCATTAAATAAATGTTAGACATGTTTAGATTAACAATATATTTCTGAGATAAGTACTACTGTTTTAAATTTCTTTAGATCTCCAAGCATAATTATCCAATTTTATACCGCTGTCGCATTCTGCCAAATATGCCAAACATTTCATAATAAAATTTGAAGACGTCCCTTAGATCACAGAAGCGTCCGTCGCCCGTCACCCGTCCCACCGTATTGAAGGCTGCTAATTTCGTAAACAAACAAAGCAGAGCCTAATGAGGGCCCGCTGGTCCATTCTCAAACTTTCTTCGCCCGGGGCTCTTCCGGCCGATCCATTTGCTTATTTATCCCAGACTTAGCTACAGACTGTCCCTGGAAATATTACGCCATGGAAAGTGCTTTGCTGTTTGGTGTGATTCTAAAGTATTTGCTCGGGCTTACGTCGCGTAATGGAGTTGTACCGTCTGTGTTTCCTTTGCTGTGTGCTTTGTTCTTTGGTTTGGAGTTGAGAATGTTGGTCGGAGTTATTGTAGCATTTTGTTGGTGTAGAGCTTCTTGTTATGTTGTTATGAACAGAGCGATATCAGTGTGTAAGATTTTAATAACTTTTACTTACTATTAAATTATGAGAATTGAATGTTTCCCCATTGTTGGGCAAAAGCTTCTCTTCCCACTTTTTTAATTGTCTTGGGCTATTTCGAGTTAATTCTTTGTATGGTTAGCAAGTCTAGCTCATCCTGCCATGTCCGTATATCGATCTGGGCCTTCCTAGACTTCTTTCGTATGTCGGGACCCTAATGTGCCGACTAACTTTGCTTACAATTCGTACAGAAACGAATATAATAATATATGAAAATTAAATATAATAAACATTCAAGACTAGCTGTCCCGGCGGACTTCGTACCGCTTTGACAGTTTCTGTGACAACAAAACAAACAAATTCCCAACATCAAATCCAAGACTTAAGTAGTAAATTGTGGAACCAAATATAGAGAAAAGGTATGAGCTTCATTCCCGTGGGAATAACGGGATAAAAACCTATCCTATGTGTTAATCCAGGTTATAAACTATCTGTATGCCGAATTTCATTCAAATATTATACACAGATACACAAAAACTTTCGCATTTATAATATTAGTGTGATTAGTGTGATGTGATGTGATTAAGCATGACATTAAAGGTAGATGTAGCAAATTTATAATTTTTTTATAAATTCTGCGTTGTGCTAACTACATGTAGGCGTCCTAAATAATTGTTAGACCGCCAGCTTCTTTAGACCCAGAGGTCCCGGGTTCGATTCTTAGCAAATAGGTACATATTGTTTTACTCAGTAGCAAGTTCTTCAGTAATTTACGATTCCATAGTGCGCTGCCACCTTAATGTTACTTACCTTCAATTGAGATGAACGTTAAACCTTTCTCCGTAGTTTCAAAATCGCAATATAGAGGATAACCCTACAAAGCTTTCTCAAGCAAAAAAAAAAAGAAAAATGGGCCGAGAGCAGCCGCGGGCGTGTCTTCGCATGCCTAATTTAATCTTCGCCTTATTGAAATAAAAACGACATAGGTTTTCGACAGGTGAGGGTTGCGGGGCGGTCGCAGGTGCCGCCGATGGTCGCAGCGTCGTTAAAATTTACATAAAGTCTCAATCCACGACGCGCTGCCCACCCCACGTTCATGCTACATTTAGTAATTTTATGATAATTCCGAAAACCGTGCCGCCACCCATCGCATTATACTAATAGAGGAATTTTTGAGGGAAAAAACCAACCAACAGCTCTCACAAAAATAATAAGTTTCGCTTTTTTAAATCGCATACAGCTTGAAACGAACATAAATTTAGAGAAATTAATAGCAGATGTGTTGTTGAGAGGGGCCACACCCTGGAACTGACTTTGAAACGCATAAATTCACTTCGGTTTGTGTTTTTTAAGTAAAGTTTATGAATAATGGCGCGTAAAATAGAAGTGATCCGAGACATTATGGTTTTTTTTCGGACTTTTGGGAAGTTTTATAGCTCGTTGCAGTCATGGTACGCATTGTATCGAAATTAATGGTTACGGGAAAGCGTGCGTAGGAAAACTATTTTGTAAAAATCGGGGTTGAATATTATTTCGCTGCTGATTTTTGCGACAACATATTTTTTTTACTTATTTCTACTCGTAGATTATGACTGTGTATGCTACTACCAAGTTTGTTAAATGAAAAGGTTAGCGGAATTAACACTACATATCTACATATTTGTATTTTTGTTTAACATATAATATGGTTTTGATTTGCGACAAAATAAAGATGTTACCGCTTTTAACACTACTTATTCATAACTTTTACTACTTTTGTGCTATAAACTTTTACCTAATTTCACAAAGGTTCTAACAAAAGACGTAGTAAAATGTATAAAAAGTACATCTTCATCATCATCAGCTCATTTTATGTCCCCATTGCTGGGGCACGAGCCTTTCCTATGCATGAATAGGGAGTAGGTACGGGCCAAAAAACCACCAAGCGGGCCCATTGCAGAATGGTGGTAGTTAACGACTGCTAATGCAGCCGGGACCAACGGCTTTATGTGCCTTCCGAAGCACGGAGGAGCTCGAGATAATACATTTTTGGTCACCCATCCGATGACCGGCCTTTGCGAAATTTAACCTCAGCACTCGCAGACCGGGAGCGTTAACCACTGCGCCATCGAGCTCGTCAAAGTCGTCAATAAAAAGTACATAATACAGCGCTAAAGATAATTTAAAGTGGAAAATTTCTAAACTCCCGTATTGCACGAAGCTAAAACGTCAATAACATCGTAAAACCAACCAATATCGCACCTGTACGAGACGCTGCAAATAATAAAAATAAGCGCTATTCTTTTGTTCCAGTCGAACCTCACACACCTGCCGCGACACGAGTACGTGCCGGGCATCGGGATGGGGGTCGCAAAGTGCCCGTACGACCCCGCGGACAACTCCACCGCGCTGTGGGTCGAACGGGGCAACCCTGGGGCGCTACCGGCCCTCTACTCTGGCACCAACGCGGAGTTCACTAAAGCTGACACCGTCATATTCAGAACTGATCTGCATAACTTGACGACGGGAAGAAGAGAGTTCTCCTTTAAGCGCACCTTGAAGTACGACTCGAAGTGGCTCGACAGTAAGTATTGTTTTTGATTATTAAAGGTCGTTTTTAAAATATTATTGTGCATCGCAAGGTCTCCTTATGACCCCGCTGACAATTCCACCGCGCTGTGGATCGTACGGGACAATTCTGAGGCGCTACCAGTATTTAACTCTGGAGCCAACGCGGAGTTCACTAAAGCTGACACCCCGTCATATTCAGAATTACTCTGATGATGTAATTTGATGACAGGAAGAAGAGAGTTCTTCTTTAAGACTCGAAATGGCTCGACAATCAGTATTGTTATTGGGTATAAAAGGCCGAGTTTAAAAATGTGATCGTGCATCGCAAATTGCTCGTATGATCCTGCGGACAATTTAAACGCGTAATGTATAGAAAAGACCTTACAAAACTTCAGAGAGAACGGAGGGAGGTCGTAGGCTATTTTCTCTTTCCACTTTTTCTAATTTGGGACTTTATAAGAGTATATTGAAAAAGTTTAAGACTTTATTTTTTATCTTCTTTAGAATCAATCTAGATACAGCAATTTTAACCCTCACGCGCTCTCTTGACGCTGGCAGACCACCGGGACAAACGGCTCAATGTGCATTCCGAAGCACGGAGGAGCTCGAGATATTTAATTTGCTCACCCATCTTGTGACCCGGTATTGCGAATGTTCTTTAACATTGAAGATCGCAACACAAACGTTTAAACCGCTACTTAAGCTCCGAAACAAAATATTGGAAATTGAAAGGACGTACAAATAAAACAATTGGCACGCATTACCGATATCAGTGTTCGCGTGAATCGTTAGACAAATTCCGGAATTATGAACGGTAACTCGATTCACGGCAATTGCCTGTTTGTGATTTAACAATGGAAATTAAACTGTTTTCGCTCTAACAAGCAGTAATGTGCCCTCGATACGAGTTACCGATTCACGGTAATTGATGTTGCGAACCCTCGCTTATATATTAGCTACATTAAAATGTCACTAATGGCGATTTAAATACCTACATGTGTTTCCTACTACGTAGTTTCGATTAGCGATAACTGTCATTAGCATATAGGGACGCATATGTCACTAGTCCACTACAAGTCTAACTTTAATTTGAGGATTGGTCCGCTGGAGTCGCGCACTAATACGGGCTTTCAAAGCGTTTGTGGTGCGAGTCCCGACATCAAAGCTGGACATCTTCATGAAGGAGGACTTCTGGCCGAAGGGTGTGGTCTACAGGCGCTTCCATGGAAAGTTGCCTGTTGTTACCAAGTTGGCACAGTAGGTGCCAATCAAATAATGCTAACATAGTTATTAAGTTATTTTATATACTAACAAAAATGATTTTATTTTGTATGTTCTGTAAGGTATTTATTATATGGGCCGCTTTGTATTTATACCATTGGTTACATTGTTTGTTGCCCTGAAATAAAGATTTATTATTATTATACTCTTTATTAACTAAGTATGTAAATAATTTTTCTTTACTATATTTTATATAAAAACATATTTACATATAAAATTTTATAAAAAACTTAACCTAGGTTGCCACCGGCAGCGGCGATAGACCCAAGCTATCGTTGGTTAGGGCTGCTGAGTGAGGAACCTCCTGACAATACGTGCCGTGTCAAGGAGTAATGCCTTTTGCATCTGACCCCTGCCCCAAAGTTTCAGCGAGAGCCTCTCTAGATGTTGATCGAGGCTCTTGGCTAAAAGACCGTTTACCGAAACGTCTATTGGTACGGTTGAATTATTATTATTATTATAAGTAGCATTGGCGATAGTAATGAATTTTTTTTTTTAAATACTTTGCCTATCATATTTTTCATAATGCCGTTTAGGAATATTTAAGTACAATAATTAAAGGACACATAATGTGACAGCTGCTCTCTAGAAACCGGTGAGAACTATTGTCAGGGTTCAAAAATCGCACCCCTAAACGGCACTCTGAGTCTCATTCTCGTAGAACAAAGAGGTTTTATAGACTGTGGTAGTAGTATACTCGTATTGTCAGGTGGTAATTCTTCGAACCAAAATGGTCTCGCTTCGAAGACAAATGAAGAACAGTTCTTTATTTGTCTGAGATGAGTTAACGGATAACCGCTCCTCAGGATAATAACTATTAAAATGTTTTTGTTTTGTTTATATAATTTTAACGCAAATTTTGTTGTGAATCAAATTACAAAAACACAAATGTTGAAAAAAAAATCCACGAGCAGGATTTAAACCTGCACCTTTCTGACATACCGGGTCAGGTGCTCTCCCAATTGAGGTTTAAATTCTGCTCGTGGATTTTTTTTCAACTTTTGTGTTTTTGTAATAATAACTATTGTTCTGAGAACCGCTCTAACCGAGTAAATACTTAGCTTTGCGACATCCGACTTGAATTATGAATAAAAAAATTGCCTACAAAATAATACAATAATAGAAATCATGTAGACAAAGGAAGGCCAGTTCATCGTTAATTTGTGATTGCGACCAAATAACGTGGGAATAGAAATTACGAGTCGACAAATTCGCGTAATTTTCGTTAATAATATCGTTTCGTTCATTACTCCGGGGCCTTTATAGCTTGCGTTTGAAATGCCACTAACAGTTAATTATTTTCATTTAATTTCAATTTATTACCCCTTTTGTGCTGTTCGCTTTGCCGTTTTGTCTGTTATCAATTTGCGTATACTTTTTGCGTTACCTTAATAAGCTTAATAAATAATAATTTCAGTTTTATGACAACTTTCTTTGTGCGACTCATTAAAAACCAAAAAAAAACTTCAGTTCCATCTTAAAAAGCATCCTAAACCTTTCTTATCTAAACGATATTTTATATTTTAATCGATTGTATATTAGCTTTAGCTTTATTTTTATAGATGCTATATTTCTTGTGTCTTTTAGTTTTCTTTGTTTAAATACCACGCGGAAACCATAAGATGAAATCGATTAGTTATACCTAAATCATATTTCTCACATATTAGTTTCTTTTTTGTTGTTGAGAATCTTGGGGGCGGCCTTTGTCCAGCAGTGGACGTCTTTTGGCTAAGATAAGATGATGATATTAATAAAAAGGGGGTAGTCCCAAAATCAATATAGTGTTAAGGTTTCTACAATCCGGTAATTTTTTCAACATTTGTGTTTTTGTAATCTGGTAATTTTAAAGATATATAATAAGAACGGTTAGTGAGTATAAAGATATTTATTTAACAAATAAACTTCGTTTTCAGAATTTCTTTATATTGGGTACTTACTTACTTACTTAATGAATATGAATTGTATTACAATAAGGAATTGTAACTCAATTCCTTATACTGTGGTAATAGAGAGGCTAAAAATAACTTTTATACTTACATATTAGAAATCGACCGTGCAGCGTAAACAATACGAGCTTAATTGAAATTGGCGTTTCGAAATTTACATTTGGGGCGACAGCTGATTATCGGGTGACCGATAATTCAGCACTAGTATGCCATTCCCGATCAGTGGTTGCTCGTTGAGTGCGTTATGAATTATGTACCTAGTCCCGTCAAAATGTTCTCAGCTAATGCACTATTTGCACTATTTTCGAAATGTTCCTTTGTTAACCTCAGCAAATGCTCCAAATTTTTTCCTATATGCCTTCTTTTTCCATCCTTATTAGATCACTGCACAAGACACGTGCTGGTCTGCAGTGTTCGTGGTGATAAGGTCACAAGACTGGGTACAGGAAATTTATATATAATGTGTAATATTCATGTAAACTCTAGAATACGATATAAAGAAACTTTATTTTGATTAGTTTCGAAGTTAAAGCTTTTTGCTTAACTTTAAAAAAAATATATGACGTTAATTAAAATTTTTAAACCTCTGAGTAACACATTTTATTTTGAAAGAAAGATTTTGAAAATAAAGACATCGAAAGTTCATATAACAAATAAATCCTTCACGATATGTTATCGCTTAGATACATTAGAATAATCAAGTATATTGAAAGTATAAATTATTCTCTAGCCTCATTGTCTAGCTTAGAATCGTTTAAAGAAAAAAAGGTTTTAAGAAATCCTACTTAATTAGAGCTACATAACTTCTAAGACTAAAAACATTATTAACAGCGATGCCATTATTCTACTGAGCTTATTAAAGTCACAAATCACCCATACTATTTCACACAGTTAATTAAATCCATCCAATAATAAATAGGTAGGTATAAACATTTTATTCTCATATACAGCTCTATTCGTGGCTGCTATTATTGAATATTAAGCTACGATAAATTGCTGTAATAAAACCCGAAGACCGATTTCATTATTAAAGTTTAATATAGCTGTGCACAGATTAACTACGTATAAAGCATGTGAATGACATTATTGAACAAAGAAAAAAGATCGTATGCGCGGACTTACGTATACTGTAATCCATGGCACGTGGCAATTTTGTATTGAGACCAAATAATGAATAGGTACTTATTAATTCGAGCTATGAACACCCCGAACGATGCGTGGTGGGTGACGCTCTATGTCATCTAATATGTATGGCGCATTACAATATAGCAGTAATTTGACACTATGAAATTACTTGTGGGAACGTGTTAGCGCGGCATTTGTGAAGTCCATAATTCATTTCTAATTATATAAGATAGGTCTCCTTTAATTTTAGTTGGCATCAAAAATTCAAAGGCGGCCTTTTAATTGGGTCATTAGAATTGTCACAAAGCCCGTACTCCCTGTGGTGTTTCATCTATAGAAAAGGCTCGTGCCCAGCAGTGTGGACCTTAATGAGCTAGTGACGATGATGATGATGATGAACCACATTCTCACAACGAATTCCTATTTCAGAACCAAACTTCGTCGGGTCCTTCGACGTTGGCGAATACGTGCTATTCTTCTTCCGCGAGACCGCTGTGGAGTACATCAACTGTGGCAAGGCGGTCTACTCGCGTGTGGCCAGGGTCTGCAAACGGGACACTGGTGGCAAGAACATCCTCAGTCAGAACTGGGCTACTTACCTGAAGGCGAGGCTCAACTGCAGCATCCCTGGGGAGTTTCCGTTCTACTTCAATGAGATACGTAAGTAAATTTACACGATAAAATGTTAATGGTACTGTTTGTTTTTTAATCTTTTTTTTTTGTCGAAATAGTTTCAAGCATTTTGGTTTAATTGTATTAGTAAAGTTAGAATTTAAATTAAAAATACAGATAACTACAGATATATTGTGTGTAAATATTTATCTGCTTAATTAGATAGTAATCTTTGCATGTGAACGTGTAGTTTTTGTAATGTTGTGTATTCACACTTTTGGGATGCATTCCTGCTCACATCTTAGTGTTTGTTATTATTCTTAATTTAGTTTGAATGTATCATGTTGTGTATGCTATAGTAAATAAATAAATATATCATTAGAGAATATCAAATTATCGCTTAAATACTTTGTAATACACTTTTAAACTTTCTCGTTTCAATATAAAATGAAATGTTTAAAGGGTTCAACACAAATAGTTAGTATCTTAGGCAAGACCCCGTTGAATATTCTACTTTGAAATGCCAACATGTAAGACGGGCAGGCCCAAGATGGACGTTGTACGTTATTTATCGAACATGTACTATTTAAATTGTGGTAACTCCAGCCAATTTTGCATCTCGGGCGCTTTATGCTTGCCATCAAACCATAAACTTGCCCCGCAACCTCTGTGCATGCATAAATCATAGCACTTATATATATTAAACTTATAGATGGTATTACAAAAACACAATGTTGAAAAAATTTCCACGAGCAGGATTTGAACCTGCACCCTTCTGACATACCTACCATACCATGTTTCGCAACAAAATTTGCGTTAAAATTATATAAACAAAATAAAAACATTTTATAAATAGCTTGCCTACTTCTTAACTGATCTTTAGTATTTGTAAAAATATTATGATCGGGTGTTGATGACGGTAGTTATTGACATTGAATGGGTGCCTTTGGCTTTCAAAGTAAAAAGTAAATAGTGTTGAATAATTTCGGCGGGCTGGTTAGAACCCCGATAGCTCAATTGGAAGAGCACCTGACCCGGTATGTCAGAAGGGTGCAGGTTCAAATCCTGCTCGTGGAAATTTTTTCAACATTGTGTTTTTGTAATTTGTTTCGCAACAAAATTTGCGTTAAAATTATATAAACAAAATAAAAACATTTTATAGATGGTATGTCATACTCGAGATGAACAAACAGAAGAAAAAGCACTATTTTCAATGTGCATATAATTGGAGATATTGTAAATTTTTGCGTATTTTGTCATGTGCACATCATCCTGTCCAAAACTGTATTTCTTTAATAAATACTCAACCATATGCCTCAGGTATAAAGTTCAAAGTGTATCAAGAAAATTCGACAGTTTGTCACTTTGATAGTCTGATGGGCAGGCGTACACAAACATATTGAAAACATATATCCGAATTGCCAAAAAGTGTTCAATGCATTTCTTTCGGATTGGATCTAAAAAGGTTCCGAACAAAAATCATTCGTACCTATACAAACGCGAATCCCCCCAACAAACATCACGCGTCAATCCGCAAATATTTAAGAATACGATTTCGGGAGTGCACAGTGCGATTTGAACGACAAAAGTCTAGCCGATTCCCCGAAGGCGCGGCAGGCAGACTGCGTTCATCTAATATTAACGGCTGTGCCTGGTAGCCACGGTTTTTCACGCCGGCCCGGAACGTAGCCTGCATAACTCATGAGAATGTAATAGGTACTCAAGCGTTCTGTATTTGCTATAGGTGTGTTATTTACATGTCTGCGCGAGCTATTAGGAGCGTTTACGGTCGACATCGCCGTTCGCTCGTGATCGGGGATGTTTGCTAGTTGCGCGCTCACGGATTTCGGGTGACAGATGACGTCATTGTTTGTTTTTTTTTATATCAAGTCCATGGCGTTTCCTTTTAATACGAATCCTGCAGAGGATTAAAACGTCAGGATCAAATAAGGGTTTTCACGTGAGCTGTAGAGATACCTATACGTATGTACACACGACTGCACATCAACCTACCACAAACTGTCAAATTTCCTCAATAGACTTTGAACTTTAGCACTAAGCAACATGGTTGAAAATGTTTTGAAGAAATTTGATAGTTTTGGATAGGTTGATGTGCAGGCGTCTGTACCTATACATTAAAATCCGATTACTGCCGACCTTATTTCTTTATGTGTGACTGTCATAATAGAAGGCGTATCGAGTTCGATTTCACAATAAAATAATTAATAAGTTCGATTTCTATTGTACTGTACTAGCTTTCTTCATTTAATAATAATAAAATATAGCTTCAAAATATTTACAGAGACAAAGTTTTAACTTTTAAGGCTACACGAATTAAAGTTACAAAAAAAATATAAATAAAAACCGAAAATTTAAAAGAAGCACCGCTAAAGAACTTCCATCTCCATAAGTTAAGATCGTTTGGGAGAGTTCAAGTTGCTAGTTCACATAGAGAAGGAGCAACCTACGCAGCGTCTAGTTTTTTTATATGAGTAAAATGAGTAAGTTTGCAGACATATTAAGTAATGATCAATTAACCTCGATGTTCGGAGTTATTAAACGCATTTTTATATGTCACTTAGGTTACTTGTGTAATTGCTTCTGAGAAATATGATTGTGCCTTTGAAAAAAGCTACAAACCTTTTAAAACTAATATACTTACCTTTTTCGTACGGGATTGATTTATACTATAATATAATTAGTGTAATATGATTCGATATTGGTTAAAACACAGACACGATCGGCAAACTAGTTAAGAATGAAACACTGTTTATTCAAATTAATATTTGTCTGAAAGCGTTGTAAAAAATTGGCTAATCGACGCATGAGTATATTATTACTATATAATAGAGGGAAAAGGTAATCGAATAAATAAAACAGCATACCTAATATAAAGGTAGAAGAATTTTTTACTATACCAAGAAAAAAAAAATTTTATTATTCTAACCGAAAACGTTAATATCTTTTACAAAAAGAACAAAAATATGAAAATATTTCAGACTAGAGTAAATAGATCGCAAAAAGTTTACATAGGTAATTGTTCAATAATACAACAATTAATCATTAATTTCAATTGAATCAATTGGTTTTAAATTATAACTTGGCAACACTACAGTTATTTCTGCAATACCCTGCGGCAAGTAAAGCCATAATTAATTGTACTCTTTAATTAAATATCATTATCGTCACTTAGTGCCATCTTCATACTTAGGAGATCAGGATACAACATTTTCTGCGATCCCATGTAGCTTGTTTTAACTGGCAATAACTAAATCCAGTCCACTTTCTGATGTCGTCTAGCCATTTGCGTTGCGGACGTCAATTAAATATCAACAGCATCATCGTGCTGGGGCACGAGCCTTCCCTACGCATGGATAGGGAGTACGGACCAAAAACCCACCACGCGGGCCCATTGCAGATTGGTGGTTGTTAACGACTGCTAATGCAGCCGGGACCAACGGCTTTATGTGCCTTCCGAAGCACGGAGGAGCTCGAGATAATACATTTTTGGTGACCCATCCGTAGACCGGACTTTGCGAAAGTTGCTTAACCTCAACACTCGCAGACCAGGCGCGTTAACCACTGCGCACTCGAGCTCCTCATTTATATATACACTAGTTAAATTTTCACTCGCTTTTTATTTATACAGTAATATAACAGATCTGCTACAACAGTATAACGTAGCTTATCCGTTTCGGCTGACCGTACAGCAACTCCCAGCCCCTCCAATCGAGGGTGACGTTTAATAGTTAGAGAAACTGGTTTAATTGTAACGGCAACTTTCAGTGACATCGAGATATAAAGTTCAGCGCCCACAATTATAATAATTTGATAGTCGACTCGAAACTTTGGACAGCTCCGAACAGATAAGACATCTTGACAGTGCTTGATAAATTTTGCGCTTTAGTTCTCATATCGGGGGTTGTAATTTAAATTTTAATTACTTTGAACTTAGTGTGTTATGTGGTGTGCTTTAAGTGGTTCGTCGCGGTGCATGAAGTTTGTAAGACAAATCGTATGTTTACTTTCGAGATTAATAAGACATGTATTAAGTTCAGTGCTAAGGATTTTCTCAAAAATTTTCTGTTGTAATCCAAACTAAATATTGCCCCTGTTTAAAAGTTACATACTTTAACTTTTAACTATTATTTCTATCTTCAAAAAGATCGGGATGTAAGTCTTCATAAAAGGACCTAGTAGGTTACTGCGTTCGAAATCTAGTGGGTAGACCTGCCTCATGTTCAAAGGACCCGGATTTTATTTCTAGACGCACACACAACCATTCCAACAACTGGCGATCAGCGTCACATTCTCACAGTTCTGCTAACGCTTCTTCACATCACAACATTATAAACAAATGACGATCAGCTCACTAGCTACACTTCCACTAACATGCCATTTTATTGTCCCAACAGAGAGCATTTACAAAGTGCCCGGCGACGACAGCAGGTTCTACGGCGTGTTCACCACCGCTTCCACCGGGCTCATGGGCTCAGCCATCTGCACCTTCACCATCGGCGACATACAGAAAGCGTTCGAGGGGAAGTTCAAGGAGCAGGCCACGTCCAGCTCGGCCTGGTTACCAGTTATCAGCAGTAGGGTACCAGAGCCGAGACCTGGCACCTGCGTCAACGACACCTCGTCGTTGCCCGATACTGTGCTCAACTTTATAAGGTAAGATAGTACGATAGCGTTTTGGTTAAAATTATTTTGTTGTTTCATCACCAGCTCATTTTATGTCTCCACTGTTGGGGCACGAGCCTTCCCTATGGATGGATAGGGAGAACAAGCCACAAACCACCACGCGGGCCCAGTGCGGATTGGTGGTTATTAAGCCAGGGCCGTCAGCATTACGTGCCTTCTGAAGCACGGAGCTTGATATGAAATATTTTTGTAACCGCTGCGCCATCGAGCTTCTTATTTGGTTATTTATTACTAAGCTATGATAAATTAAGAGGAACTGTTTTGAAGTTATGTCACTTTCGCAATGCCGAATAGGTGACTTAATCTTGAAAAAAAAAATCGTTAAATTCCATCCCCCGTATTCATAAACAAAGTGTAGGTTTGGAGTAGTTTCTCCGTGTTTTGTTCCCGTCATGTTAACTTCATTTCATATTAGAGTAAAAGAGACAAAACACGGAGTAACTACTCCAAGCTTATACTATGTTTATTAATACGGAGGTGTGAGTCCTGAGCGTTGTTTATGTGGGAAGACTTGAGCACAGTATTAGGACTTTTCTATAAAAGGCTGATGATGAAAATCCAATGCGATTACGATGGCTTAGTTTGTCACTGAAAAGGCAAATTGTGTGGTTTGAGAAATCAAAGTAATTATAATTATTACCATCTTTATATATTTTTAAACTAAAAATCGCTACAAATTTGAAAATAGCAAATGTTTGCGAATGATAAAAATATAATTTTATTAAACGTATATTTTCGTAACGTTTAACACTATAAGTGTTAAGAAAAAATTATAATATATTTTCCAATATTATAAGTTCTCAAACGAGCTTCTGACTCTCTGCAAACCCAGGAGCTTTAAATCTCTTTATGTGAAGTCAATTTATATCTTAGCATAAAATTCTTTTGTCATTTTAAGGATTAAAGGAAAACCTTACGGAATTAATTTATGTTACATTTTTGGCAAGCATTTAGCTTCTTCAAAAGAATGCTATTTTATGTTTCCCGCTTTATATTTATTTGAATAAGGGCCGGGCCTTAAATACATCGTTACCGCGTTTTTTAACAAAAAATCTCATGCAACACAGTTCGGGTAGACCATTACACTATTACACTATTGTAACAACGTGCGACGGTAGAAAAAAACCTCATCGTTCCATTCGTCATTTAAAAAAAGAGCGTCCAAATTAATTAATTTTCAAAACAAGCTAAAGTCAAGAGAGAAAATAACAGCCGAGACAACTGACTGTCGTTACTGTAACAAGCACGCAGCGCCGCGCCGTGAGCGAAGCAAAAAAATTGACAGTTAAAAACGCGAAACACGATCGCTGCCGGTCTCCGACGAATCCAGAATTACCGGGCTCATTGAAATCCACCGACACTTTTATCCTGACGACACGTCCTGTTAATTATCCAACGCTCTCACCCCGAGAGCGTTCAATTATACTTATGTGTATGTTTTTTTTTATTTCACCCCCGCTTTTCCACCATCCTCATGTGGAAACGTTGAGATTTTAACACTTCACCTGTCTGTTGAAAATAGTATAATTTTTTTTTTATTTGTACCCAGAGCGGAGATTTTAATTAAACGAATGAGGCATTCCGTTGTTAGTAACAGCGGAGGCTTTCATCTGCGCAGTGTTGGCGACATTATCGTCATTCGCGCGACAGTACAAAATAAGGAGGCTGCAGAAAGTATGCTTTCATACATGACGCGCTCGAGCAACGTACACATAGACGTCTCACGGATACGGAATCTCGCAACAGTAGCGCTCTTATGAAAGCTTACCTTCTACAGTCTCGTTATTATGTGGCGAGACGCTTTCCGCTGCGCTTTGTTATCAGCGCGCTGTAATGTTTCCGACACCACGCTTCGATGACTCGCTCCTTTATTAGACGCTTTTAGCGGTCTATTTCGTCGTGGGAATATAATAAATTTGTGTCGACTGTAGGTCGAGATGTGACGCCATTGCAAACTAACTGCAAACCAAATAATCATACTTGTAAAAGTTTCAGTATTGCTTTCAAATCTTCCCACGTGTTTTTAACGGCATTTTATAGTATAAAGTTTATAGTAAAAAGCAATCCCAAAAGAAAAAGTGTAGCAAAACAATAACACAAACCAGACATGAAACTTTCAATGTTTTTTTATTATTACCTTATTAAAATCTACATTAAAACCTATTAAATAAAATAATCTTTATTTAAAACAAACAATTATGCTAACATTATTCTTTTTTCAATCAAACTTTTCTCCTCCTAACCAAAGACGCATTTCAGGTCGCACCCACTGATGGACAGCGCCGTCTCCCACGAGAACGAGAAGCCGATCTACTACAAGCGGGACCTGTTCTTCACCAGGCTGGTGGTAGACCGGGTCAAGGTTGACATGCTGGGCCACCAGCTCGACTACACCGTGTACTACGCGGGCACTAGTGAGTACTTCTTTGTTCTTCTAATAGCCAGTTCTAGTTTTGAAAGCTGATGACAAACTTTGGTCACCCATCATAATATCGGCCGTGGTAAAGGTAGCTTAGCTATTGCGATTGTTGATAAGCCAGCATTATGTTAAGTGACACTAATTGTGGCCTTGTGAATGTGATGCTGTGAAGGTTTCATAAAGCTAGCTACTAGACATTTACTTTACATTACTATACCTACTTAATAAGATGTTAATATATTATTTTCTAAAAAAATAATTAAGTTACTTACTTACATTAGTATGAACTCAATTTAGTTGATTAATTAGTATTGAAATTAAACAACTTTTACGGATCTACTCGCGTTTATTTTACACATTAGTTTTAATTAATGTTTATCCTGACGTTTCGAACCCTTTGCAGGGTCCGTGGTCACAGGAAGACTAAGGTGTTGGTCGTCTCATAATTAGTTAGTAGCTTGTATACCCTCATTTAAATTTAATCAGGTGCGTTCCGTTTTACGCAGAAAGAGCTTACAGTATCTTTTGGTCTGGCAGTATGGTGTTGGGGCTGGGATTTAATATTCTGTATGATGGGATCCCAGGCTGGTGGTAGATTCCAACCATCTTCTCTATGACCATATTCCCTGTGACCACGGACCCTGCAAAGGGTTCGAAACGTCAGGATAAACATTAATTAAAACTAATGTGTAAAATAAACGCGAGTAGATCCGTAAAAGTTGTTTCATTTCAATGTGTAGTGTTCGCGTAAACTTTAGAAATCAATATGTGATTAATTAGTACTTTGTAAGTAAAAATTATCTAGACTAGCTGTGTCTCATCTATAGGTATAAGAAATACACAGCACTAAAATATCAAGGGGTACATTTTAAGTGCTCACCAAAATAATTTTTATACCCTAATATACACACATCAGAATAATTGTACGTTTTGTATATATATTCTTTTTGCTTGCCAAAATGGATTAATGCTCACCAAATATTGTTTTACTGAAACAGTAATATTGTTACCAACAATTTTTACACTATTATTCAAATGATTGAGGATACTAGCTGCCCTACTCCTGTAGGTCACGTGATAGGTTAGAAATTTAGCGAATGAATTTGGAGGTTTTTTTTTTATTAGACAACAGGAAGCAAAATTTACCAAACTGAAACTCGAGGCATAAAATATTGGTATTATCTATTTGGTGACAATATAACATATTTGGTCTAAAATGCAGTTAAAAGGTATTCATTTATTTTTAAGGCATTTAATAAAAGTATAAATTGTATTCTTTTTATAAAATTTTAGGAAACACAATTTGGTGATCATTTATCCATTTTGGTAAGCGTTTTGAATTTTATTGGTTTTAAAATTGATACATTTTTGGTAGGCATTTAAAATAATAATAATAATACTAATTTAATATCAAGTCACAATATTAATACAAAAACAAAGCGTAACCGCAGCAAAGAATAACAGCACATTCGCTATTTCATCGGCGCTTTTGTCTCTTCTCTACTCTTACCAAAACAATATGCACACATGCATTTATAATATAACCAGATTAAGCGAACCGTTCACATCGGCCGTGAACTAACAAGCGGTCCAGCCATTCCACTTTAAACAATCGGCGCATACCATACAGAGGAACTCCAACAATCAGACGCCGCCACTACAGCACATAAAATTTCATAAAAGCTGACGAATTAAAAATTCCAGCCTACTGGGAAATTAAAAAGAATGAAAGTGGCGCAAAGGTCATAACTCGCAACGCGGTGACGGCCACGTTACCCCACGCTCCACTACGAAGGGATAAAGTCGAAAACACGAAAAACCATTTACACCAATTGTTTCCCGCGAAATGGCGTGCGAAACTGGCTACCTATAGTTTAATCGCTGTCTGTACCTCTCTATTTATTGAGTTTAAAGCCCGACTTGATCCTGTGTGCGCGGGCAGTCAAATAGCACGCTTATATGCATACATAGTCGTTACCAGCGTCAATTGCATCCGAATAAAGGCAACGGTTATTTCTAAGGTTGTGAAACCCATTAAGAGTTGCATTACCTCCACCATATTGGTGCTGCTCTTATGTGCGGTAAACTGTAGGTAAATGCATTAGGTATGTAGCTGCTCGCTTTATTATTCACTGAAGGCGAATTCGAACGAATTGTAAGGCTATCGGAAAATGGTAGTCGAGCGTCCGGCGGCCGCCCGCCCGCCGTATTGGTGGCCGGGCCGACCGCAGAAGTGACGTCACATTTCCACAGCCACATAAATTCGAGCCGCGCTCTAAACAACGTTCCCAAGTGGTAATTTTCCCCGTATGTTGTTGAAATTTTCACCAATTTTCCGACGAAAATCGTTCCCGAACCGAACGGAACCGCCCCGCCGCGAGCCCGTCGAGTGGATTAAACTCACGTAGATATCTAACGAAGGGGGGTTCCGTTACGGAGCAACTTTTACGGAAGGAGCGGCTACGTTTGAGTTGGCGTTTGAAATGCCTGTGTGTGGAATATTAAATTGTTTAAACGTTACCTTTGACTCTGCCTCCCTTTCTATAACCACGTACCGTTATAATTACTCTAAGTTAATCTGTACCTACAATGTAACTTTGTTTCCCCATTCTAGTCGCAGCAAAACCCCACCGCGTCCTTCATGTTTGATTACAGAACTACAAACTAAAACGCAATAAAGTGTTTAAACGTGGCGGCGTCGACTGACAGCGGTGTACAATAAATGGTCTCGTGTATACAGACCGCGGCAAAGAGGAAATATAGGAAGAGCCCGAAAATCCGAAGCTCTCTTAGTTCACTATTATTTACACTCGGAGCGCAAAATAAGTTGCACGAAATTCCGTCACAAAGAGCTCGAGGCGTCCCGTGAAAAAGGACAGTTTACTCTTTCAATAAAGCGGAGCTGGTGCGCAGGCGTCTACGGCCGCGATATTGCCTCCCCGCTTAGCCCATTTTGAGTGCTTACCGCGTTATAATATGCATTAAAATGCACCAGGAACTTGTACAGGAGTGCAGGCAGACAATGAGAAACGAGCGCATGATGCTCCCGCAATGCGGGCCGCCGCCTCGCGTTCCATTTGTTTTATCACGCCTAAATCACTGTTGCCAGCCACCGCCAAGCGCGCCCCGAGCTCGATAAAACTTTGACAGCAACTGTCATGTACACACCGAGCGAGCGCTCGCGTTTGTCAATGCCGGGGCGCCGAGGTATCAAAGACGTTAAGAGTATTTAGAAGTTAACGAAGTTAATTAAATTCCCTGAGTTAGACGTCAACGCCGCGACTCTTTAGTATCAAGGGCTCCTTTGTAAACAAACATACATAATAATGTTCACGTATCGCATGAGTACAGACGGTGTAGCAACAAACTCGAAATGTAATTACGAGGCGTTTGTAACGAAGACAAAAGAAACGCACGTGCGATTTTTGATGAGTTATACGCAAAAGTTGGGCTTGAGGAAAAACAATTGGGAAATCGAATTACCGAATGGAACGAGCGGGGTTAGCTTTGACGTGATGTGCGCCAGTGATACTATTAAAAGCGATTTAAAATTCACAGTCGGCTCGCCGGCGATGCCGCTGGTACGTTATGGCCATTTGACGACATAATTATATCAGCTCAGCTTTAAATGTTAGCCTTTGATGTTTGGTACCACTGTCGCTAAATCGTTTTGGTGCACCCATTCTAATGCCTAGTTTTAGAAGCTAATGAATTTTTTATATGGTCATGCTTCGTTATAGATTTTACTTTCAAATCAAAGTTTAAAAGCATAATAAAATACTTTCCTTAATGAGGTGCTTCAGCTTCCCTTTCAGACGATGATAAAAAAGTTCATCCCTGTATGTTCATGTCCGTACCAAGTTTATGGACCTCGTAGATATAACTCTAGTAATAATTTATAAAACAACTTGGCATGCATAAAATGTAGCGGTACGCATCCAATACCGCTGTTATAAGTATCGGAAAGCCATTTGGTTAAGTGCATGGAGTCCAAGTTTTGCTATAAACATGAAATGCGATGCCGCAGAATGATATGTTAAGGTGTTGCTGAGGTATTCACACAGCGGGCGATGTATATATTAAACTGGCAGGAATGTACTACGGTCGATTTTAACTTGGATTTTTGATATAGTTCAAAAGTTTACGCTGATGGGATTTCAATGAGAAGCTATCAGTTTTAAAGACGTATGCAAAACAAATGACGACACTAAAAAGTTCTTCAAAACGCCATCCAGTCGTAATGTCGGCGCGCGGGAGTTTTTACGGCTTCTCGAAACAAAGGTAAATTCAATCCAGCGTCGCGGAAGACTCTTAAATCGTAAACAGTGTATTGGGGAGCTAGGTGTATGCATCCTGAACAGTCCAAATGCATCTTTACGGCACCAGTTGCCTTCTGCGTCTGCATCTCCCTAACGTAGTATATCCCGGCACCATCGACGAGCATAGCCCACAGGACGAAAATGAACAATATTTATTGGCGAGTTGCGATACGATACGTCGAAACGGAATTTCCGAAGTAATTTATAGTTCGGGGCACCTTAGCTTCGGAGCGAGCACATCTGCTGCTATAAGCTTTAGGAAACTCCTAGGAGGCAACACGATTCTCTTCATGCTAAACAATTTTGAACAAGTAATCAAAGTTAATTAATTTAAAAAAATAAAGTTTTAAAAACATTTGTACGAGGGGATTTGAACCCATACCCTTTAATATTTCGGGTCAGGTGCACTACCTACTATTAATTAAATTACTAAAAAAAAGATACCCTTTACAAAAGCATCTGTCAATAATTTATTCGGTTTGATTGAAAAAAAAAACATCATCTAAACGAGGGATGAAACGATGGCCTCCCGAGGACGATTTATAAAATAACGCCTTCACAGCAAACGCAAAACAATTAGCCATACCTATAATTAGCATTCGGTACGCGTCCAACGAGAATAAACATTGATTTTTATTCCCCCAAACCTGTGGGGAGGCCGCCACGGTTGGGATCGGGAATACTAATGTGTTCACTTTTGAACGGTTATTCGCGCTTGCTAACGTTTTTTGCATAAAACATCTCATCAAAGGATTGCTTAGGTCCCGCAGTATATTGAATATCAAAAGGTGCACGGAGGGAAAAGTTTCGGTGGTGGGCGGCCGCATCCCTAATGCCGGCCACCGTGAAAGCCTCCTTTAAAAATACACCTTTGGAACGTGTCTGGAATAACTGCTCGTTTATTGACTGCAAGATTGTTTTGCAACCGAACATTATATGTTTAGTACAAATAGTTTAGTTTAGTACCTACTAATGCAAATAGTAATTCCTTTTATCTATTTTATGGTACATAAAGGTAGGCAAGATACAAATGGTACTTCTGTTGTAAGATTATTGGTATTGCAAATCTAGACTAAGATAATAGTTTTTTAGACTGATATATTATAGCTAATAGTTGTATTAATTAATTAGTTGGCTTGTGTTATCAATCAAATGTATAGGATAACTTGCATCTAAATCTAAAATCTTAATCTAGTTTCATCTTGTTTTATAATCATTGAATCAACTTCATACAACTGTCAGAAATAAATTGATGTATGATTAGGTATGATAATTTTTTTGTACATATTAGCTTTATGTATTTAGTTTTTCTGTTTTCTTGTCACTATTTAGTTTCAAACATTTCAATCAGGTATATCAATATCAGACATTTACAAAAGCTTCATCACATCGATTAACCTTTAGCAACAATTAGCACTCGAACTATGAAACGCCAGTATTATAACAATTATTACTTCGCCACTCAATTAAATTGTAGCCTTTTAAAGGTCGATTATTCATAACGATTGATACAAATGGCGGATCGTGGAGCGCGGGCCGATTCTTTGATAGTCACATAAAATTTGGAGCGACGAATCTCGTAAAAGTTGGTCGAGTGCTCGTAGGCAAACGTTAAAAAGCCACGTTTTCCGATTTACGACGCCTATAAAATACATATTGCGATCCGTGATAAAAGTCCCTGCCGAATTTTCTCGTGCTGCCAATCGCTGAATTTATCTACCGCACCGTGGAACGTACTAATATGTTCAAACGTCTTCGTTTTTTACGGTTCCCGAATATATGGAATAAGGCTTTTTATGTGCGTTGTTTTTTTCAATATTTAGACCGGTAAACGAACACATGGCCCGCCTGTTAGAAAGCATAAACGCTTGCTACTAAGAATATCACACAGGTTGAAGCTTTAGTTGGTATGCCTCTATAAACTGCAATTTACCTGGATATGCCCTTTAAATCGCAACTAAAAATAATTATAATCGGTGACAGGATATATTATTAGGTAGTTATCATGCATGCAGGCAGGGTCTGGGAACAACTCTACCACCAGTTATTTGTATAGAGATGTATTATTTGATCAAATACAAAACACAGAAATCCATAAATAAAATGTTGCAATAGAAGTTATCAATTTGCAAACAGTATTCCGATCGGGGACAACAAGTCTACCGCAAACTTTTTCCATTTCTATTTGAAAGTTATCGCCGAAATAACCGTACATTGCAATATTGTAGTGTTGCCAATAAAATATCGAACATAGCGAATAGAGTAATGAATAGCATAAAAGGCGAATGGAGGAAAATGTCGCAATGATACGAGGGGTGTTTAAGGAAATCCCATCTGACCTCTAACTGGCAAATCTATACGTTAAACTCGGGAGTTTTTTTTTTATGAAAAGCAATAAAGATGTTAGAGCTACTTTGTGTTTGGGAATTTATACCACTTGGAGGAATAAAACTTATATTGTTCGGGGGATCGCAAAAAGTTTTCACTTAGGCCTGTCGAAGCGAAATCTTTATTGGATCGTTGGATTATTTCCCTTGAACCTCAAATTTAGCGATCCCTGACCGTTTGCAAAGTAATCATTCGGAAAGTTAACTTTGTACGTTTGCCATCTGGGGCCAATGCCCTATTTTTATATGCATCAGTCATATTAAATTTGACAAAACTACGTTACGTTATACTAGTTTACGTTACATAAAAATAGGACACGTTTCGTAAGTTAACTTTATGTAAAGTCGATCGATGTTTAAGGTTTAATTTATACTACTAATAAAGAGGTAACAATTATGACTTTGTTTGTTTGTCAGGACTAATCTCTGGAACTACTGTTATAATTTTATTTTGATAAAAAAAGATTTCTGTTTAAAATTACAAGATGACGATTATTGGCAGCTCCAAATTCGAAATCGATGTAAACAAATTTGCGGGAAATCAGCTAGTTTTAAATATCATCGCTCAAACATGGTAGAGATGGAACACTAGACGAATCTACTAGCATCTGTGTCACGTATAAGGTGAATGATCCTTATATTTCTAATAATTTGCAGACTCCGTGGTCCGTATTAGCATAAGTGTTTAATTTTAACATTTAGTCTTCACGCCTCGCTTAAAGAACTTTACAGTACTTATTGAAGAAGCAAATTGCGTTTAGACGAAGATGAGAACAGATAGTGCGGCACAATACTTAGCTGACTTCGCATCTAGACTTGGGCGGTGCTCCACAATAAAAATAGAACAACTTTAGTTAACAATTTAGGAGTTACCTTAATCGAACACAGGGTTAAGTTATAATTAAGCTCACTGGCCCCTCGTGCACTGTGCGGCTTTAGCCTGTTTAATTATTTGGCTGGCCCCAGCGTGATCGGAATTAATGCCTTCAACCGAACATATTTATAAGGTCTTAGTGTGTGATTAGAAACGAAAGATACGAAGTTAACGCCAGTTTATTTTTAAATGGAAAGCGGTGTAATTATCGGAGTTTCCCTTTCCTTCGCAGATAGTTAAAGGTTACGGATTACCGTTAACAAGTAGTAGTAGTTTGGACAGAACATTTTTAGTAATATTTTAAAAGGTATTAATTGTTTATTTACTTTATAAATTTGGTTTAGAATCGCATCAGTAGTTCAACAAATTAATTGCCCTCAGAAAAAAATTTTACTTCTTTAAATTTTGGTAAAATTAAAAAAGTATTTCTTAAAAATAGATGAGTTCTGTTATTTTATTTAAGAACAGCATAGACTTTTCATTCTTTACTAAAAAAGTTTGGCGATAGAAATGAGGTCCCACCTACGTGGTCCCACCACTTTAACAAAACAAAAGACAACTCGATTGTGAAATGCGAATATAAATAGCGAGTAGAGTAGTACCTATATAAAGAGCGAATGTTCCGAACGTATAATGTGCTCCCCAAACATATGTTGCTAAACATATTTGCATCCTCCCGCTAGTTCCACCGGCTTTGTTGAACGTTTTCCCGTGTACTGGCTATTATCACATCAAGATACACAGTTTGGGAACTCAGGTGTGCTTAGTTACATTGACTTGCCTTGACTGTTTGTAACCAACTTTTATCTATCGTCAAAGCATTTTGATGTCTTTTGATACTGTAGTGTTATTATTCTATTGAAATTAAATTGAAATGTTTATTTAATTTTTAGGCATAGGCATAGACATATACTGCGGATATCGATAAACTGCAATAATTTATTCAAAAATAATAGTTAAAGATTGTAAGAAACGATATTATGTATTATGAGAACACACATCAGTAAAAAAAATGTTATACGAATTGATTAACAATGCTTAAATTGAATACGATCTAAATGTTGTGCTGGAAAATGAAACAAAACAGTGTAACATCACTTTACAAATTCTCTCAAGAAGTCCACGTGAGATCTCGGGAATCAAGGAGTTTGTGGGAACGAACATCATACGAGTATATCATTAAACTGACATCCTCCAACTTCCAAAGAAAACATTTAACGATATCCTTTTACTGGACACTGGACTAAATATGCAAACTGCACCAAATTATTAAATATGAAAAAAAAAAACAGTTTTCATTTATTTCCAACCATCCATATGTCTGACCTTCCCAGAAGCATTACGCAACGCGGCTTGACGCATGTAACATGAGACCGTAAACAGATTCTGCCCCCCACCACCGGGACAAGTTTGTTGAATGCTTTCCCATGTACTGCTATTATTACATCAAGATACTTAAGTGTCGAATACCATTTTAAGTGCAGATATGTGTCGATAAACAAATTGCGGTGCGCGAGTAGGTAACGCCGCGATACATGGAATCTGGGCTAAGGTCGTTATGGACGGATCGTGTGTATACAACATGTTACATAATAAACGCAGTCCTTCGAAATTTTATGCAACATCCATACATAACATGCAGTCGGAGGCATACAATTTAATGATAAGTCAAATCATTCTCACTTTGTGCGTGCCTCCGACTGGGTGTTATGTATGATGTTGCATAAAACTTCGAAGGACTACCGTATTGATATGTTTAATTGTATACAGTACTTATGTTTGATATTGTTTCGATTTATTTCGCTGGCTTTATGTAATTATTGAATTTTTATCTTGTTCCGGCCTTTTCAGTTGATTTTCTACTTAGTTATTATTTTTTACGCAAGTGGGTTTGTTGTTTTTATTTTTTAATATTTTTTTTATTTGTCTTTTTAGTTAGACAAATTACGTAATCGGTTCAATACATTTATTAGTTTTTAAATTTCTTAATAACTTAAGTGCATCATATCGACCCTTACGAAAGACCGTAAGAACGTTCTTACGGTGAAGGAAAACACCGTGAGAAAACCTGCATATATATGGAAGAAGAAATTCCGAACCTTCACATATGTGAAGTCTGCCAGTCTGCAGTGGGCACGCGTGGTGGAATAACGCCTAATCCCTCTCTAATGAGGTAGGTCTAAGCCCCTACAGTTGGGCATAATTATTATAATCGTAGACTGATGATGTATTATTTTTTTAGTATTACGGTAATGATAATCATGATATACCTTTTTGAAATCCTTGTGTTAAGCCCTTTAATTTGATACCCATCTAGTATTTGAAAAAAAAATTGATTTTCATCAAGCCCAATGGCGTCGCACAGCCGCCATGTTTGTTTAACGTCACCTATCTAGAATACTTGGGCAGCTAAGATGAATCCAACCATACCTCAATTATGTAAATCCGTTCAGCGGTTCTGGAGATATGAAGTAATAAAGAATATTACATACATATTACATACATACATACATACATACATACATACATACATACAAGATACGCGCAAAAACAATACTCTGCCTTTATCATTAGATTATTACTTCAGATACTCCAGTATACTCGTAGATTCACTGATATATCTGAATCGTAACGGTTTCAAGTTAACTTGTCTTAGCAATTTTGTGTTCTTGTGACAGATCTCTTCATAAAACGAACTGCCGTTCGTACGTAACAATTTTGAAAAAGGCACCAACCCCCATTCAAATAACCTATTGCTATTTTGCCATACAAATTCTCGTTTTCGTTAACTTGATCGAATGACAAATAAAACTTGCACTAGTCGCCAAGTTTACTCCGAACTTAGTCACTTAGTCGTGTGTCTGCACATACTTACACAGTATACGAGCACAGTCGTGTTTAAGTCCTGTATTGAATATGCCCTCGAGCTAATTCCAGGTGCCAATAAAATATTCAGTAATAGATAAGTATTTGTTGCTAACGTGCTATATAACTAAGTGAGGCGCCTTGATGTATTCAGGGGAGCAATTATCGGGAGTTGTGAACGTCAATCACAGCGGCTGCGCAGCCTTCCCTCTAATGGAGCTGACACTCAGACTGCTGACGATGTTGCCTATGATAATACTCCACATTTCACACTCGTAATTAAGTTAATTAATGGCTGGGTACTCAGAACCTACGCAATTCTATGGGCCTGCTTAAAACCTTGAACTCCTTCATATCTGCTACATAACTGCTACATATCTGTGCCTCTAGTGAAAATGGGTACAAGTCCGATTTTGTAGAAAATTTGTTAATTATACCAAACGATAACATATTTATTTCTGTACCTTTTTGTAGAATTGACTCATTACCGACCAAATCAAATCTATACCCTTTTTCATTATAAACGCAGAAATATTTAATTACAATAATTCGATGTTGAGGATGCGCAAAGGTTAGAACGTACTTAGATCTCCGTACTTCGAAAGAAGGATACAACCCACTTCGTTCATGTTTATTGATAAATAATTGATATACTTACCTATAAAAGTTTTTTTGATACAAAATGTATAGACATTTAATCAACAGTTGCAAACATATCTAATTTATGTCAAAATGGCCACCACCCAGCATTATGGTGTGGTGACGATGACGAGACTTGGTTTTATGTGGTTACCAGAGAAATAGGTAACTATATTTACCTATTTATGTAGGTATTTGTTAAAAAATCATTTGCTACCAAAACCACTTAACTAATACTCTAACTAAATATAAACGATGTCTCTCATTGTGGATTTCAGTTCAGAATGTCGACAGTGCGAGACACATTTAGCTTTCATTAGAGTAATTAGGTACATCGAATTGCAGGTCGCATTTTCCGCGTGAATTGCGAGTTTCAGCCGTTGGCTTAACCGGTCGACATATCGTTGGCTGATGGTAGCCATTTAAAGACATATGGCAGTGTAGGAGCCTATATTAGATAAGTAAATTTTACTTATGAGAGCGGCTCGAAGATTATGTAGACGGCAGTGATTATGTAGACAGCAGTGATTATGTAGACGGTTTGTGCTCTTCCAAGTTTAGCGTTTTTTTTTATGGTTTGTCAACAATTGTTACAATTAATGCTTACTTTCTAAAAATACATAAATTATGATCTAATTATACAATCTATTAAAGACAAACACAACATATTATAACCTCAGTAAAAACTATAACTTATGAATTTAAAAAAAAAATTACATGTGCCATTCCTATTTATTTCATTTTTTTTTAGATATGCCGGGCAACAAGATGATGGATGAATCTTACTTTACTTCACTCAATGAATATAACATTTCTTAATTTGTTTTTTTTTTTTAATTTTGTGTATACTAAAATAATTAGGCACAATTTTGTCATTGTTGACACTCTTCGATCTCTTTAATATTGCTTTCTTAGAGTTGGTTTGTCATAGTCATTGTCATAGATATTTATTGCATCTCGTTGTAGAAAGATTTTATAAAAAACAGTATTAGGTAAGTCCCAAACATGGCCCTGCAAGGGCCGTCAGTTGAAAAAAAACATAAACCCCCTTACAAATAAACAAAGTATGAGGTCCGAATAGTTATTCCGTGTTTTGTCTCTTTTACTCTAATTTGAAATTACGTTTACATGACAGGAACAAATAACGGATTAACTATTCGGACCTTTTTCTTTGTTTATTTGTAAGGCGGATAAAGTTTATATACAAAAAAACTATTTACTCCGTAGCAGCCAGGATTAAATGATATATAAAATAATCTCGAGTAACATCGTATAAAGTGTTTCATTTAATCTCCTCATACGTTCGGGAAAGGTAATTACCAAGTGTTGTGGCTGTCAATAACAGCGCAGGGTGCTGCAGCTTGCCATGAAGCCAGGCCAAAGCGTTCTATTCGCGCTCGAAGTTGATTACTAGGTTTTCAATTAGAATCTAGGATGAAACTGTATGAAAAACATATATGGCTTTGAACTTTTTAAGATTCAAGGTTTTCACCATCTATTCTATTAAAACTCTATCTCGGCCCAATAGTATTAATTTAGCATAAAGCAGATTTTAGCATGACGATATCTTTTTCACAGATTCTTTAACCTACCGACAAACTATTGTAATAGTTTTGCTTGCAGGACACAGATGTTATCATAAAATAAAAAAGTAACGACAACACGTTAGCACCTTGAATAAAATAATAACAAATAAATAAATAATTAAATAAATAAATAAATATGAGACAACATCACACACATTTAAAGCACTCGTTTCATGGAAATCAGAAACAACGACGGTACCACAACTACCCAGACCCGACACAATATCGAAAAGTTCGTTTTCGAAATTGACCCGACCGGGAACCTAACCCGGGACCTCAATGAATTCAATGAAGGTTGTCAACCACTTGGTCGTAATAATATTTATAATTATTTAATTAAGCTTAAGTGCACTTAAAAACTAATTAGCACTTAAAAATAAAAAAATAATTTACTATAGCGTTGTGTTATCAAATTTGTAGTATTTCATCTGTAAAGATGAATCTGCAAAGGCGATCGGTTGCAATAACCGTTGGATAGATGTGCACTACTAAAAAGCAGTCAAAATCAAAGTAGTGAAAAAATCAGTGCTTACGTCAACCTTCCCGGTAGTATAATGGTCAGTGCAGCCGCTCGGATTGCGGAAGACCCAGGTTCAATTCTTGGGTGGGTCGGGTAGGCAATTATTTTTTTCACTTTATTTCATCATTATTTAATTCAGCTTAAGTGCTTAAGGGTCGTGTTTATAACCTTCATTAATTCATGAATCAATTCATGATTATGGTTAATCAATTAACAAATCAATTCTAAAACACCAGAACGCTCCAATAACAAAACGGGCGACACGAAACCGTTACAAGCAAAACCGTTCTCGCAAAATTGAATTTAGCCCAACCACTGATTCCAGATCAGACCAACGCACTTGCGTAAACACGTGCCTATTCTCACAATCGTCGCATTACCATTCATTAGGAGCGCACTAATATAATTACTGATTTATAGCCGGGAATAATATAACGTTACAATATCGGTGCGCTCCGTCTTATTGCCGCGACACGTACCTCACTATTGTACGTAACTGGGTTAGGTAATTTCCGTACATGGCTCTAATCCAATTAGCTATTAAGTTCCGTGGGACGAATATTAATTTGGCCGCTTTGTAAGGAGGCTGCGGCCTTATGGAAAGGTGGTCACGTACTGGCCCTATTGTGCGTTCATCGATTCTGCAGAATACGATTCAGCTCTCTATATTTGTCGTATGGTGACTGTTACACGTTGTAAGCTGCATGGTGTAAGGTACACGGAACAGTGCTGCATAGCTATTTTTTGTAAATTTAATAGGAAGTAATATCTATAAAATTTTACGCAGATACGTTTTGATTGGCAAGGTGAGGACGGCTAGTACAGCACAATCCTGCTTCACCTACAAGCCAGCTAGTCTTAGCATCTGGACTAGCTTCATTTGCCTTTGTTTACCTATTTATAAAACAAAAACCGTACATGTTGAAAAAAAACACTTTATAAGAATCTATTATGCGATGTTATTAAAATAACATAAGAATTTCAATAGAAAGATGATTGTAGTTTATATCTTACTTACTCATCATGCGTTGGTTGTAAAGCGTACCTCAACACACACGTAGGCCAAAACAAACTGTAAGCTCATTTTGCATAAAACTGAACGATTTCCCTGTGACCACGTATCCTGCAAAAGGGTTCAGAATGATTATTTTTTATGTGTTTCCAAACTTATACTAGATGTTTGCTTATGCCAGTAATCCTCAATAATACTATGCTGATTGAAACCACCAAAACGTAGTCAAATGCTGAACACTAATTGTGCGTGTCGCGACTTTTGTACGGATAGGGAAGGGACAAATAATCGCCGCCATCGTTTTGAAAGGCCCCGCTTATTAATCAGCCGGATAGACAAATAGATGGAAATGAACATCGCGCGGCTATGACTGAAGTATTAAGGGGATGACCTCCGCTTAGAATCAAACAACTTAGTAAAGCTACGTATAAATTATAAAGTATTTTAATGTTTTTTTTTGTTGCAGATGAAGGGAAGATACACAAAATTGTGCAATGGACACGGAATGGCGACAGTCAATCAGCTCTTCTTGACATTTTTGATGTTACTCCGGGCGAACCTATCCAGGTAAGTGTTTCGTGTTCATTTCAGCTAAACGAAATCATATGAAACACAAAGACAGCATACCTTTTTAAACAAAACACACTGACCGGTATTCTCGAAGGCATTAAAAAGTTGAACCACCTCCTTTCCATTGAAATCGATCAAAGGGTGGTGACATCGAATAATGTTTTTTTTTCTTACCAAAGAGTTTACATAACATGTCTTTATTGGTTGTGTTTTTCTTTCACCAGGCTATGGCGCTATCCCGAACCCACGGTTCTCTATACGCGGCTTCTGACCGACGCGTGCTCCAACTTCGACTAGCGTTGTGCGCGCGCCGCTACGACGCCTGTGTGAGATGCGCACGCGATCCCTACTGCGGGTGGGATCGCGACGCTGGCGTCTGCAGAGAGTATATGCCTGGGTATTTATATTAACACTTTTTAATTTCCAAGACTTTTTTATGTAAATAGGTAATACCATTGTGTTCCTGCAACTAGACTGGCCTTGTACGCGCGACGTTACTACGCGTCTGTAAGATGCGCACGCGATTCTTCTGCGGCTGGAGATCGCTACGCAGCGCTGACGTCTGTATGGGAGTAAACGAGTGTATATAAAATGTTTTATTGCAAGATGACATCGAAGACTTCGTTTAACTTTATATGATGTACATTGTGATACTTACTTGCATACGTTAAACGTTAAGGGTGTGCCGAACAATAAAAGCCAAAAGTGCCGGTTAAGTTGATATAATTGAAAATACTATCATATAATGTAAACAAAATGTATATTTAGTATCAAAGGGAACGTGTTTACAATTAGTCCGATCCATGAATTCATAACACACTATAGTTTTTTCTGCAATATCATTTAAAGTGGGGCAAAAATCATGAAAACGTGTGGCTGCGTTTAATTGATATCTTATAGTTTGTCTAAATTATTGTACCTCTGACTTTGTCTAAACAATCACCAATGTCTAAACTACAAATCGTCCGTCTCACATTTTCGATTTATAAAGCGGTTATTTAAATTATTATTTTTCATTAAGCACCTTAAATGCCGCGCGGCATCAAATAAATATGGACAAAGACACTTCAATTAAAATATATGACACTTGTCACTTACGGACGGCGCGGCGCACCCATGCCGCGTGAGCGGTTAACGCACTATATCGAACGCAGTGAGTGCTTCTGCCGCGCTGTTGCTACGAACTGAGTGCTACGCGACACTGCCGTTGCGTAGCTGACTTCGCTCATTCATTTTTTTGAGAGTATGCTGTTTGCTTCGAGCGTCCTTTACATCGTCAACGGATATTTTGAGGGCGGCAAGACACTTAAAGGGTTCCTTAAGCTGTGTGGTAGATGGAATAGCGTCATGCAAGCGTGTCCCCGTTCCCTACTAGATTCTCTGAGGACCTCTATTGGCGGATGCGCCGACGGAGTCTAAGTAAGAGTACATATCTGCATCAGTATTAAGCTGTTCTGTACATTCGCCTTCAGTTTAACTAGTACTGAAATCATGTTCAGACCTAAATAAATCTAAAAAAAGTTTGTTTTGCCTTTGATTGGTTAAAAAAAATAGTCTGGTCTAATTGAAAGCAATAAAGCTCAAGGCTTGCATTCGAGCTTAATTACTCAGCCCGAACACAGAAAACTAGTTGTTTTAGCTTAAAAACCCCGATAGTTAATTAAAATTACGTATTTATAAGTATTTAGGTTCAACACACCGTCCGAAATACAGCATTTCATTTTGTTCAGATGTAAACATTTATATATTATGCAGGCATTTTATCTGATAGAGATAGAATCCTTGTTTTTCGTATACATTTCCTACTTAAACGAGTATACCCGCTGAGTTTTGTCCGACCGTACTTGGGTACAGTACGATGTCTTTCTTAGAATACATTTTTTTGGCTATAGTTACCTACATGTATTGCTTTTTAAACTAAGTAATATTAAAAAAAACAATAGTTCATTTAAAAATATATTTTTTTTAAAAATTCACAAAAGTATTTTAAAATTAAAATATACAAATTATATAAAATACTAGTGGTCGCACGCGACTTCGTTTGCGAAGACTACACTATCCCACAGGAACCTATAACCGGGATAAAAAGTATCCTATGTTCTAGTCCGGGTCTTAGTCTGTCTATGTGCACAGTTTCATCCAAATCCGTTAAGCCGTTCTCGAGTTTTACGCTTGGCAACATTAATTTTTATTATAAAAAACTTGTATCAAAATTTAATCTGAAGAGCTTAGTGATTTGTATGTCTGTCTGGCTCGGCATTTGTTGCTCACAATATCATAAAGGCCGGCAACGCATCTGCGATTCCTCTGGTTTTGCAGATGTCCATAGGCGGCGGTGATTGCTTCTCATCAGGTGACCCGCCTGCTCGTTTGCCTCCTTCTAAAATATTAAAAAAAAATTAATGAACAACTAACAATAAAAAATTAAACATTTAAAAAACTTTCTATTGTAAGACTGATTTTTAAGTTTATAGTTTTAGTTACATATAACATCTTTCGCTGACATCTATTTCCATCACACAGATTAATCCAAGACGTTGCCAACGAGACCGCTGACATCTGCGACTCGTCCATCGCGCGCAAGAGCGTCTCCGCTACTTGGGGGCAAAGCCTCCACCTCGGCAGCTTCGTCAAGATGCCAGAAGTGCTGCACCCAAGAGCGGTCACGTGGTACCACTACTCCAGGGAGAAGGGCCGGCATCCGATCACCTTCAAGTGAGTAACTGGATACTAACAAGCTAATTTTTGTAATGCCGTTACACTTTACATCTAACTGAAACTGATTTATTATTATAATAAAAATAAATATTATTTTAATTTTACTCCAGTGTTATTTTATTTTGACGTTTCGATTCCATTGCTGGATACATGGTAACAGGGAGGCATTCTGGCTCAAACGTCAAATGTAATAATTATGTTAAATAAATCGCGAGTAAATTGGTAAAGTGTTATTGGTAATTTTGCTCTCATAAGAGTGCCACTGTGATAGGTAGGCTAAGTATGCACCACAACAGCTTTGTTAACATGTCTGATTTGCTGCATTTGAGTTCCCGTGGTACCATATTTCTTAGAAAGAAAAAAGGTGGGCAACAAATCACCTTAAATAAGTTTGAACACGAACTTTTAACAGCATCTTCTTTTTTTAAATCTTTATCGAGAATAAATGTTTATAGTCACACCACTAACTAACTCACTGTGATTTGTCTGATGTGCTGTGGGTAGATAAAGGAGTTAATTGATTAGAAAGAAAGCCTTCTTCAGCAGTTTGTCTAGACTTGAGTGTCACGACTTTTGCAGATCTTATATAAAAAAACAACAAAGTCAAGTAGGTATAATTTTGACCAAAAATAACATAGTCGTCAAAAATATTACCTCTAAGCTCTATACGGCTTTCAATATCTAAAATAATTGTTCACGCCTACTGTGATAATGTACCTACATTTTAAAAAAAACAACTCTCACTCTAGGTACTTTTAATAGAATTCGTAGGAGGCACGTGGCCGACCTAACTACGACTGAAAACTTAAGTCCAAACTGAAAACCGTGTAACAACAGTTGGCGTAGTTTAAAACGGCGCATCCGTATGCAAAAGAAATTGTGTCTCTCGCCCACAATGAAGACAAACAACGATTTAAATGGCTTTGAAATTGTTCAGAAAACACTTTAACCGAACACGCATGCAACAACATTAATTAAAGTCTTTTCCAAAACGGCCTTTATCGCACTTCCTCCAGTATAATTAAAATGCAGGGGGAAACTCGAATTACGGCCCTGTTTATGGAGTTCTGTTCAAACAACGCTATCCTTTGCATTGAGGTGTCTTTGTGTTGTATAAGCAAGTTCTGGGACTTAAAGATTATAACAGATTAAGACAGTTTTACTTTACAACAGCTAAAATAATGGTTTCGTAGAATTATTTCTTTATTATTTCCTAAAAACTGTAGTTAGGATTACGGGGGAAGTGCGGCATTAGGCCTTATAGTTATAGTAATAAGAATTATCCAGAGATTAAGGCTAAACGTATTTCCGTTATTATTCGTATTCTTGTTATAAAATAATAAAACGTTTTCTACTTAATACTATTGTAACAAAATTGTTCAAATCAAACGAGAAAAAACATGTATGCATGTACGAATTTAAACGAATAGAAACTTTAGTAGTTCTCATTCTAGTTCTGTATTGCTGAAAAACTAACACATAACAATGCAAATTTTTGTTACAAATCTAAACGCGGCTTAACGTTTTTGATACTTATCAACCATATTATTAAACATTTTATTTTGAAAATAATACTTTAAAATAAAATGTGTGAATGCTATTATTAAAGTTTTTATTTAACTTACAGCAAACCTGAGAAGTATATAGAGACGTCAGAACATGGCCTACTCATCATATCGGTGAACGAAGGCGACGCTGGTCGATACGACTGTTGGCTGGGAGGATCTCTGCTTTGCTCTTACAATATCACCGTTGATACTCATAGGTATGTTTATCACTATCACTTTTTTTGTGCAGGTGACACAGAAAATATAAAAAAATGGTGTAAAAAAAATAAAATTTACCTTTTTCAGATGTTCACCACCGGAGAAGAGCAATGAATATCAGAAAATTTATTCCAATTGGTGTCACGAATTTGAAAAATACAAATCCGCCATGAAGACTTGGGAAAGAAAACAAGAGGTAATTACTTGATTGCCATCCTAAAACATGCCATTGAATTTTATAGAACGTCGTAGAACATAATACAAATCGTGTTTTTTCTTTGTTTGCAGCAGTGCGCGAGACATAATGACTCCAATCAGAACTCTCATCCCAATGAAATCGTGTGATAGCTTCTAAACATCGCCTATCTCATGTTTCAGTCGGTTAACTATTACGCCGGCTCGATACCGGTGCCGTATGTATCAGCCGGCCTCAAATACTTCAACATATTCTCGTGAGTCCATCGACAGCCATCTAAAACTCAGTGATCTCACTCCATAGTGTCAGTGACAAGCTCAAGTAGTGTACCTAACCAAGTGACACCCTCTAGCTAACGTATAGTTAAAGAGTAGTGACACCCACTGCATCATTCCGACCACACAGGCATCATGAGAAGGTGATTTGACACTTGAAATTTTAATGGACATTTTATTAAAATTTAATGGAGCGGTAGTTATCGGCGTTGTGCGTTGCTTTGTTGGAAATGGAATGTATAAAGTTAAGAAATTGAAAATTCTCAAATCGTAAGTACGCTTTGTTCGTTGGGTAAGGGTTTAGGAAAATTGTTAGATTTATTGAATGGAAATAAATTTTGATAAATCATAAAATATTTTAATGAGAGCATTTTAAACCCAAATAGTGATTAATGTTTGTTTTGTTATTTTTAAGGTGATAAATTAAATGATCCTATGTGCGATTTAGTTTAACTCGTGTAAGTTACGCGTAGGATACTCATTTATGTAGTTAAACCTTTGGCTCCCGCGGGTGAGTTTTGATCGAGTGAACAAAAGGATCAAGATTCACCGCATCGAGTACTCGCGCACTAATGATCGAGTATAGAGATACGTAGCTCATCGCTGCCTTACTGCGGTCGTAATATGAAATCTCCGAGGGTTGTGGGAGGGTTCGCCTCATTATTTTTCCCCTATTTGTGTAAATAGTTACCTAATTTCGTTCAACTGTACCTACTAATGTAAGTGTACGTATAGTATGCACGTCCCTAATGGTAACGTATATAATTTAAGCCTGTGATATATAAGAAACTTTAGATATTTTAAGTAATATGGGGAATGTATCGAGACTAAATTTTTACCGACAAACGTATCGCCGTTTTTATTTAATATTATATAATATTGTATAATTACCTACTTATTGTATTTTTTTTTATGTATTCGATTAACATATATTATATTGCTAGTATTCACATTCCAGACAGCAGTATACTCGTATGTATTGAATTAACAGCAATAAAATGAGAACTTATTTGTTTAATATACATATACTTATAGGAAAACAATACTTTGTTAGGAGACAATGGAACGAAGTGTAAACACAATATTATGTTTCCACAAAAATAAATTAAAAACAAGAAAACGGTAAATGATATTATCACAAATGAAATAGTAATCTTTTCAGACTATTTTACCAGAGCACTCAGATTAATAAACACCTCTTGTCCTTATTGTTTTGATAGTTTACCCAAGCGGATGAAATGATAGATCAAAGGCGAAATATTAGTCTAGACGGTGTTTAAACATCTCAACATATTTTTGTACAAAAAAAATCAATGTTATCATTTAAATAGATGAATAGTAATAATTCAAAGTTAATTCACTTTATATCACCAAATTGTACCTACTTATTCGAAACTCTTCGATTTCATATCATGACTTTGTACCTAGAGCTTGTACATACTCTATCAACATCACTTACCATTATATTTATACATAATAATTGAATATTCGACAACAACTTTTTATAAAGTATACATAATATTTTTTCTAGAAATTTATTGACAAATTGCCAGAAATATTCCGCTGCCATACATAGATACCATTAGTTGGTTGGTACCAATATTTGCATTTACAAAAATCTTTTATTTTGTCGTACTAATTATTTGTAAGCAATGTTTCTAAACTTTAAATAGAACAAACAATAGCCAAGTATGTATTGAATACGCACTAAAATGTATAATGTATAAAAACTTGTGTTTCATTAGCAAACTACTTTTGAAGACTTTTGTTATGTTTTTAATATTATTCTATTATATTTACCAACGTAAATCTTTAGACAGCATATTATCTATAATTATGTTCCGTATAATTCACTGTAGAAAATGTAACTGTAAACTTGAACTCACCTTACAAAGTAATATCACAATTGGTTATAAAGTAAATTCCTTAGTCCATTTAACGTTAGAGACCGTATAAAGACGCCATAAAAATGTGATCGTTATTCGAAACTTTGAACATTCGTGTGAATTCGTGCCGCGTTCGTAGTCAAATAATTGTTAGTCTATTAGGTGCTTCGGAATGTACACTTTTCATTTTGCAAATATATATATTTTGAGACTTCTTTCACACCATAATGTACATACATAAATCGAAATAGTGTTAAAGGTCATAAGAAATATCTGAGCTTCGTCGTTTATTATGTATAAGCTAAGGTTTCGTACTTAAGTAGTTTAGTGACTATTAAATTAAGGATGTCCCAACCTCGGGATGATCTTGCGCAATAATTATATAACTAATAACTATTGTCTGTACTTATCGAATAGATCTGTAAATTTCACATGTTACTATACTGTAATAAGTTAAATTCAGATGTAGTGTTAAGATTTTATATAATAAATCTATGAAATGTAATCTTTCACTTTGTTGAAGTTTCATTTTTACCGAGTAGCAACTGCAAAGAGCTCGATGGTGCAGTGGTAACGCACCCTGTCCGCGATTGTTAAGGTTAAGCAACTTTCGCAAAGGCTGGTCATCGGATGGGTGACCAAAAATTTCTCATTACGAGCTCCTCCGTGCTTAAGAAGGCACGTAAAGCCATTGGTCCTGACTGCATTTCTAGTCGTTAACAACCACCAATCCACACTGGATCCGCTTGGCGGTCTATGGCCCGTTCCACCTATAGGAAAGGCTCGTGCCCCAGCAGTGGGAACATAAAATGAACTGGTGATGGTGATGATGAACTGCAAAGATATTGTATATAAACTAGGTCTGAGTTCTGCTGTATTAGACCGTGTTTCGGCTTAGTGGCGTGCACGCGGAGAGGTCTATGTCGAGCAATGTTCTAACGTAGGCTGATGATGATGATGATAAAAAACACCCTCTATCGCGTCTCAGTTGCCTAGATTCTGACATGGCCTCATAGTCTAAATGTCTAAATGTCAAACTTAGGCAACTATACACTAACTAATGTGTAATTTAGTATAATTTTAAAACAGTATAAATCGAGCTGACATAGTGTAATTTGCCATACAACATTGTTCTACGTTATTTGCCATACAACATTGTTCTACGTTATTGTGCCCCACCTTTACAATTTCATTTTAAAATATTGTTTTGATTTCTTAATGCTAGATTTACTCAAAACTTGCATCGGATAGGACGCAATCCCACGACTTGTCGCAATCCTTTTTTAAACGTAGTGGCGTCAGTGTTCGACATGACAGCACAGCTCCTAATTTTACTGGACGACAACTAGGAAGCTGGTGGTCTGTATTCAAATGTTTCTAAAGACTAAAATCCCCCCCATATTTATAACAATTAAAGGAAAAAATGGTCGATCACTAGTTCCTGACGAACACTAGTGCCATTACCCTCCAATTTCCTCCTTGGTCGAGTGGTTTGTACACCGGTTTTTCATGGTGTCGCCACCTCTGAGGCCCCGGGTTCGATCCCTGGTCGGGTCACTTTAGAAATTATCGTTTTTCTAAATTCGGGTATGGGTGTTTTTAAGTATAACAAGTATGTATTTAAGTATTTTAAGTATGTTTATCCGTTGTCTAGTAGCCATCTAATGAGTTTTCATAACGAAGCTTCTTTTGGGCTAGATAATTGGTGTGAGTGTAGAAAAGTTTATTTTATTTATTTATTTATTATTTCCATTTTGTATATAAATAACCGCTACTCAAAACGAAAAAGTCAAAAGCATATGCCAAAAATGCTTAGGAAGAGGGTACAACGCTTTTTCTGCTCATAAATATTCACCCGCCATAACTTCAGTACATGGCGTATGTTACTGTGTCGAAATATCGAGCTATCAAAGACAACAAAACAAGGTAAGAATCCATTTTATAATGCTATAAGGCACGTGATAATTAAAATAACAGAATCGGACAGATATTGTAAAACAATGTCGTTATTTGTCGGTTTTTTCCCCAATCGCAATCCTAAAAGAGTCACCTTTAGAGCCCTTTTAGATTGCGGTAGTAAGAAGTGCCATTTTCCATTTCGGTATCCTTAACGTCGTTACGTTACGTCAATTCAAAGTTTAATAAAAAAACTGTTCATATGATGTTAAACGATTTGAATATTTCCATAGCAGACATTAAATCGCATAAATTCAGTTAAACAAACGTTTTTCTTTAATGTTTTCTTTTAACTGTCAAAATCTCTGTATTTCCCTTAAACATAGCAAGTTTCATTAAAAAAAGCCGATTGGTCTGAAGGAATTAAAACTTGAAGTTTGTATGGCATACCGAAATGTGAAATGCCATCTACGTAGGCGACCCATGATAGTTTAAAAATCAAAACAAACAAATAGATAATTGTAAAAATGTTTGTTAAAAATGATGAAGAGCAAAACGATATTCCAAGAACAAGCGATGATTAACTTGACTAAAACGGCCATGCCTAAACGCAGGTTAAACATGTCGCTGTTCCTCGACAATAGATCCATCACCATACACGTACTACGTAACTATTTCACTATAAAGCCGTCACAAAGGCGTGGAGAAAATTTAAAGTGTTGTCAATTCATCAAGTCCCATACCGGCATGACGTTTTCGTCATAACAGAGGGGTTGAGGGGCAGAGGGCTACCCTCGCAACGAGGGGCTGTAAAAACCTTGCCGTAATTATATAGTGCCACTAAACTAATTTCACGATACATTGCCGACGAAATCTGTGCTCGGCACCACCGTACTACATTCTTTTTACTTTCATAAATTTTGATTACTGTTGTTACGTGTTATTTGGTATGAATTGCTAATGTCATAGCGGCGTATACTACGGCTGGTAATGAATAGATGATGGGGGGTGTGAAATTGCTATGACCTTCGTCCACTTTCAAGGTTTATACCATGTTGACAAGCACTTTCCATAACAGTAATTGGTAGTGTACGTTTTAAACACCAGTTTGGTAGGTAGGTGACGTGCCTGCGTAATTTGGCCAATCTTAAAATGATTGTCAGCTTTTTAGGAAAATTACATTTCGTTTGTCGACTTTCGCTTTTAATTTTACCTTGTGTCGATTTACATAATAATGATTTTAGTATTCGATGTATTTGTTTTTTTTTTGGTCTAGCGGTAAACGTCTGGTTAGAATCTAAATGGATCTTGATCATTCTTATACCTTATTAATTCGAGGCTCCTTTGATACCCTCGGTGTTGTGATAGCATGCACGTTGCCGACTCTAGATAGTATCTATTATACTCATATACATTTTTATCCTTTTCATTTGTATGCTGATGAAACTAAGTAATACTTATTGAAAAACGCTATTGTTTTCTTTTATTTTTAAATCATCTACATTTACAATAAATGGCGTTTTTTCAAATTCCTTGTCTTGAGTCCGGTTAATCACGCCCGCCTGCGTTTTTATTGCATCCCATTTGGTTGTATGCAGATCGACAGTCACATACCATGTAAGTTGTCAGTGCCTTGAGTAAGTTCCATAATATAGAATACTTAGATCCAATTTGCAACGACTACCTATATTGTCGCCAAAAGTTAGATTACAACAGCGTAACTCAGCCCCCATTACGAGTTGCGAGCTCCTTAAGCCACATTCATATTGTGGAGCGCAACGGTAGTTTGACAAATCCACTGACTCGTCCCCTTTTATGGTGCAATATGCAATCTAATCTCGGACGCCGAGATAAACCGTTCTAACTTGTCGAGCGTTAGTTAGCGCTTGGGATCCGAGTGCGAGTCTTGTTGTTCAGCAATGTCTACTACGAGTTTTATTCACCATTCGATCGTGTGTTAACGCGTCCGGTCTACGATTGATACGATTGTTAAGCAGCTTCCGCTAACGCTGGTCATGCCGGATGGGTGACCAAAAGTTAATCACCTCGAGCAAATTTAAAAACAGTATTGGTTTTTTCTTACTTATCTGTCTCTGAACAGTGCCCCCATATTTTAAATAAATGACAAAAAAACAGGAGACAACACCATCGATTATTAAAATCTGTGTTAAAACGCAGCGGTTTTAATATTTCAAACGAGATCCATTATCTACAGTCAGTATATTCAAGCCGCAATGGGTGCATCGGACAGCGGACCCACACCACAAAATATGGAGACTGCAGAAGGATCGCTTCATACAAACACACTCGAACAACGCACAAACGCACACATAGCCATAAGACAACCTCTCACGGACACGGAATCTCTCAACAACTGCGCTCGGACTAGTTTGAGATGGTCCGAGAATCCGTGTCCTAATAATCCTATGTGTGCGTTGCTCGAGCACTGTATCTATTAGGCTTACCTTCTGGGGCCTCCTTTTTTTGTGGCCACACTTTAAAGTCGGTAATACAAAATTGAACGGACTCTTTCCGTTGGATTATTAATTGGAGGGGGCTCGCGAAGATCGGGGCGCGCGCAGCCGCAGCCGCAGCCGGTTAATGCCCATTTCACGGAGAAACGCAGCGCGTGCCGTTGCGGTTGCCGTGTCTATTATTTAATTACGCGTACTATTGAGGAGCTAAGCAATTTTTAATAAACTGAATGTAAAAAGATTTCGTCATTTAAAAAATAAGTTTTTTTGTGCAGCTTAAAGGTATGATTCCGATGGCGGATGCAAACTGCAACTGCAAGCTTTACTACGGTTTGTATGAATGAATCTTTCGATTAAAAAGGGCTAGAAACAAATTTATTGAATGTTCCTAAAAAAGCAGTGACATATTATACCTAAATTAACATAAACAAACTTTAATATAATTATCACTCTTTAAACGTTAATTATAAGGATTTACATCTACATATATAATTAAAAATGAATCGCTAAATGTGTTGCCAATCGCAAAACTCGAGAACGGCTGAACCGATTTGGCTGATTTCTTTTTTGTTGTGTTTGATGAAATCTGAGAAAGGTTCTTATGGTGAGAAAAAACGTAAAAAAATACGAGAAAAATAGTAAAAACAACAATTTTCTTTTCCCATACAAACCACTCTGTCCCCAGCGGTTAGACATTTGACGTCAATCAAAACCAATTAAAGGCGCGTTAGGGTTTTCTTTGGTATGCCTTCAAGTTGAGTAGAGGTTGCACGTCAATGAAAATAATTGTCAGGGCAGCTATTAACATAAAAAAAACAATTTAACTTTGTTTTAGAGAAATAGAACAAGGTCTGCCGGGACAGCAAGTATAAAATAAATAAACATAAAAATTGTTTAATAAATGTCAATATTAGTACATTTATGTATAAACACATTTATAAACATGTATAAACATTTGTGTATAAAACACATATGTATGAACACCTAAGCTAGCTAGTTGTATTAGTAAAAGGTTGACAGTCGTAGTTACAAAAAAGGAAAAATATGTTATGTCCACTTTGAATCCACACAGCCGGATTATCACACGCACCCATAAAGCCACGCTTTGTAGTTAGTCAGCCTTTGTCAATTTTAGAATCGAAATAATTTAGATAAAAATTTAAAAAGTTTACTAAAACACTATTATTTTAGCCTCTTCTTTTTAATCTTTTTAGCGTCACCGGTGTCACCAGACTTTAATTACTCCAATCATAATAAAAAAAAATCTAGAAAAAATTAACCAGTCTAAGGACGTTCGAGTGGGAATTTTATCTTATATATAAGCACTGTGAATGCAAAAATGAAAAATAATAAAAATATTGTATAAAGGATTTACGTCTTTATCGATTGTTATATACTTGCAAAAGTGTTTCTTTCGACTGTGAAAGCGGGTGAGCAACTTCACTGTGACGTAATAGCGCTGGCTTGCAGCGCCTTAAAGTACTAGAAAAATTTTACGAGTCTTTTGGGGTCTCGTTAGCGCAGCGGTCAGAGCATTGGGCTGGTAATCGAGGGGTCGTGGGTTCGATTCCCACTCAAGCTTCCTGAGTAGTCTTTCTTCTAGTAAAATTTTATCTTGTACCAAGGGTGACATGTCCAATGCCCGGCCTCTAAGTGCACTTGATGACTTAGTTTGCCCATAACTAAGCACTACAGAGGAATCGATGTTGGAGTATTTTCGACTTACTAATGAATATATTCAAAAATATATTTAACAATCTTTTGAAAAATATAGGTTTTCAATTTTTATACAAAAAATATATTTTTGTAATAGTATGTTTTCTCTAGTATCCGACCGTCGCACTCCAGTCACTTTATGCCTAGTCTCCGGCCACCCTAATAGAAACTTAGAGACCGGACACTAGGTACTAACGCAACATAATTATTAGTTATTTTTTAATGTTCACACAATTTTTTACTAATTCTTAACTAGTTATGTTCTCCCACTTTACTCAAGATTTATGTGAAATAGGTATTACTATGCGATTATGAAATAAAACGTCAGTATAATGCGAAGCTATTTATTATAATTGGTTCTATCTTTTTTTATAAAAAGGGCTAAGTCATAAATCCGGCTCGGCTAGCTCAGTCGGTAGAGCATGAGACTCTTAATCTCAGGGTCGTGGGTTCGGGCCCCACGTTGGGCGCCACTGTTACATTGGAGATTTTGGCCCTCTTGGGAAAAAGAAGAAATGCAAACTTCAGTGGGTGTGTTGTAAAATAAAACCATTCAATGTTTCACGGCTATTTTAAAATAAACAATAGAGATAAATACCAACAATACAAATCTTAAATCACAATAAAAGAAAGTTTGGGGTCGATTGTGACCCGACAGGTTAATGACAACAATAATTATAAATAAATTCTGTTTTAATTATATTATCTTAAATAATTTATCTATATAAATCGTAACCTTATTAATTAACAGTTACACCTCAAGAAAATTACTGGGTCCATGTGACCCAGCAGGTTATTGTGATGATATAAATGTTTCTCTCTCTCTCTCTCTCTCTCTCTCTCTCTCTCTCTCTCTCTCTCTCTCTCTCTCTCTCTCTCTCTCTCTCTCTCTCTCTCATAAAATATTATTAAAGTGTTCTATAAAAAGCCTCTATTGTTTCCATATCCTACCAACACAATTTTCCTAATTTACAAATTGTGTTAGTAAAATGTTTTTAATTTGTTTAATATAATTATAACGCAAATTTTGTTGCGAAACAAATTACAAAAACACAATGTTGAAAAAATTTCACGAGCAGGATTTGAACCCGCACCCTTCTGACATACCGGGTCAGGTGCTCTTCCAATTGAGCTATCGTGGTTCCAACCAGCCCGCCGAAATTATTCAACACTATTTACTTTTTTACTTTGAAAGCCAAAGGCGCCAATTCAATGTCAACAACTACCGTCATTAACATCTGATCATAATATTTTTACAAATACTAAAGATCAGTTAAGAAGTAGGCTAGCTATTTATAAAATGTTTTTAATTTGTTTAATATAATTTTAACGCAAATTTTGTTGCGAAACAAATTACAAAAACACAATGTTGAAAAAATTTCCACGAGCAGGTATGTCAGAAGGGTGCGGGTTCAAATTGTGTTTTTGTAATTGGTTTGGCTAATGACGGTAATTGTTGACATTAAATTGGCGCCTTTGGCTTTCAAAGTAAAAAAGTAAATAGTGTTGAATAATTTCGGCGGGCTGGTTGGAACCACGATAGCTCAATTGGAATAGCACCTGACCCGGTATGTCAGAAGGGTGCGGGTTCAAATCCTGCTCGTGGAAATTTTTTCAACATTGTGTTTTTGTAATTGTGTTAGTGTTGATTAGTAATAACTTATTTACAGTTGTTAGTATGGTTAGTATATGTATGATGTATGATTACTATAAACTACCTAACCAGCCGGCTAATATTTCAGCGGTACGAGCTATGGTCGTGGGTGGTTGGGGTAAAGCCAGTACCGTCCGGAGAATTCACATCAGTAATAATAACTACCTATAATGTAAATACTATCCTAAAGGATATCCCGGCAAAAGAAAAGTAAATATTAAACCAGAGAAACCGTGGGGGTATATGGAATTAAGATTAAAAACTAATGGGCGCCAGGGTCGTGGAACCGACCCGGATCTGGAGACGACGATGACAACTGAAGCCGTTATTGGTCGAACTCGAAGATCCTCAAAGAAGTACGATTCAACCAACTAAACCATATTCTCATACAAGATCTTTTACCTATAGTATTAGTACAGCTTATTTTGGCGGCCGAAGACTGAACATGAGGTGAACTCGAATTTAAGTGAGACATTGCGAATAAAATTAAACTTCACGGCATACTCACTAGGTAATAAAATACAATAGATCAGCTCAACCCTCAAACCCAGTGCAGGCCGGACACTAAAAGTAGCCTATTTATGGTCCAGTCCACCGGCCCTCGATTTTTTTGAAATTACGGTACTAAATACACATATTTTACTCCTAAATCAAATAAATAGCTATATACCTATATGTCCCTTAAAACACAAACTTATTTAACATAACGTTAAAAAGAACTAGAACTCACCATTTAAAAACACCTCTCCACTATTTTTTTTTTACTGGGCGTGGTTGTTGACAAGCGTGTACTAACCTCCGTTTTCGAATGCGTACTAAAACTCCGCTGATAACTTACAGCAGATGTCACTGAAGTAGGTAATTGAAAGTAGTTTTTAAAAACATCGGATTTAGGGTCAAAATCATAAGTGAATGCCTAATATCTTTAAAAATATTGTCGCGTGGACGGCCATTGGTAGGGGCCGGTACACTATGTTACCCAACATAATATAGTATTGTGAATGCAGAAATTAAAAATAATAAAAATACACCATTAATGATAATGTAACCAACCGACCTTTAACCAAGCTTTAAAGCGTTCTGAAACTGTATTTATCTATGCAGTGAGTACAGACGATATCATAATTTAACTTAAACTTGTTCTATGTGTTAGAACAGTAGGTACTAACTAAATACTCCAGAGCTCCCTAGCTCTGTTAATTTATTTTACATCGTAGGTATCAAGGGAAACCTCTGACTGGGGTCCTGACTTTTGATGTAATTATTTTACTGGGTTTGGCCGTTAGAAAATCAGTTAGTTTCATAACAATATCTACCCATAGTACCAACACATGTGTTAACTTATTAGACGTATCTAATTAAAATCAATAATTAAAGCTTTAACAAAGTAAGGCAAAGGCCCGAGTAATAACAAACTATAGTAATTATTAAAAAGGCGCAATGTGTACTAAAGTTTTTGGTAACACATTTTGGTAAGGAGGTCCTATTTTGCCTATGAGGTCCTATTTTGCCTCTTAATACTCTCGAACACCTGCAATTGCGTAGAGATATAGCGTCACTCAGCGTCTTCTATCGCTTATATCACGGCGAGTGCTCTGAAGAACTCGTTGACCTTATCCCACCTTCTCCCTTCCTCCATAGGAGTACACGTGCTGCTCTCCGGTGTCACCGCTTCACTGTCACACATATCCCATCGCGCACAAAGAAATTTGGTGACTCGTTTCTTTGTCGCACCTCCAAAAGATGGAATAGTCTACCAGCACATGTTTTCCCTCTTTCCTATGATATGGGGTCCTTCAAACGAGGCGTGAAGAAGCACCTTGTGGGCCGGCAGAGTGAGGTTGACTGATGCTGCGTTGTTTTCACGCTGCACCAGTTGTCTTCGCGTCTGGACTCCATTTCCACTTAACATCAGGTGGTGTGGAGTCATTTGCCGTGCTAAGTATAAAAAAAAAAAAAAAAAAAATTGAGGATCTATTTTGTAAAATGCTTTTTTTAAATGTCTGTGGCTTCTGCTTAGCTTTTTTTAATCGGCGTCCTTCATATTAATTTATTGGCTTATTAATAGAGGTGGTTTGGTATGTAATTCCTAAATATACTTTGTTTTTTTTTATAAAAAAAATTATCTAAGTATATCTTCTACATTGCTTTTTTTCTTCTATCAATGCAGTCCATTTCCACTTCTCATACAACTTTACAACATCCGTTGACCATCCTGTGAAAAGGTATTCTAAATAGGCCTTGATTCTGCTACCTTAAAACCACAATCGTATATAGGTGATGTTATCAATTTTCGAATAAACCTAATATCGAAATCTGACTATTCCAAATCTTATCGAAAGTTCATAATCCTGCGCCTCTTCTAATCATTACCGAATTAACAATTAGTCATGCCGACGCCGCAATGGCACATACTTACATATTCTTTTTTATATAAAACACGGCAATAGGTTCCACTCCACCTGATGTTAAGTGGAAATGGAGTAGTAGACAACTGAGGCATTGTGAAAACGACGCAGCATCAGTCACCCTTACCCTGCCGGCCCACAAGGTGCCTCTTCACGCCTCGCCAGCCATCCTTGCTTCTCACAACTGACCAGCAATCAATAACCCCATATATACAAGACAACGCAGGTCATAATCCTGTGCCTCTCCTAAGCGCATTACCGAATTAACAATTAGTCATGCCTACGCCGCGTTTGCACACATTTACATAACAATAAAGCCCTTTCGGTTATGGCGATTTTTAAATTAATTGGATCGCGAACCGTGGATAATTTGTGGGCCCGCAGCCCCGCACCCTACACATTCGTGGTCAGCCAGTATAAAAACAAACATGTAAGGGAATTAAGTTAAACAGCAATGTATTTTTTCGGCCGCTTTCTATATAATAATATGAACTTTGAAACGGAAAAGCTTAGCTTTCGGCCACAGATAATGTTTGGGCTTAATATTAATTGATTGCGTTGAATTACTTTGAAGTCGTCTATGGTTATGGATAGCAGATTAATTGAATGGAATGGAATTACTTTTGGACTAGCATTTGAAATATGTATTCGTTTTGTGAAGAGGTTGGTAAACAACAAGTTGGTAGTTATAATAGCTTGATCACCGCGATTGCGAATTAATGCAGATTGGTAGATATTTGATAAAGTTGAAATTGAATTATTTATTAGAGAATTCAAACTTTTTTTATTTAAACTTTATTCAACTACATCTCATATCGTGCGTAAGACAGGGTCCTAGTGTGCGTTTCATTTGACATTCAATCACGTTAACGAAAACGAGAAGTGTCTCCTGAGGACATACGAGAAACGTTAAAATTTAACCATACAAATTTTCGTTTTCGTTAACGTAATCGAATGAATACGAATAGTAAACTAAACTCTGTTATCGATTATCGAAAGTCCGATTTACTGAGTAAAAACTACTGCCTCGTAAATAGAACATTCTATCATCGATAGTTGTCATAGGATTAATTAGTCACTTGGATTAGCGTCGGCGCTATTATGCATTATACCAGCGAAGGCATTCTTATTACGAGTATTTATAAGGTAGCTACTATAGTCACAGGTCCAGATATTTGAACATATTAACTTGTTATCAATAGGTACGGCTTTGTGTTTAAATGGACACTTTATGTATTATTTCTTGTATTTTAGCACATCAAATGCAAATCAAGCTGTCATTAAACAAAGGTATAAAACTCTCACTCCCAATCATTATAATGACGACAGCATAGCGGCTTGAAATGTCTCAATAATTATACTAAAGACTTAGAAAAAGACTTAAAAAAAGAATAATTTAAACTGTTCAATTCTATTTGACAAAGTGAACCATAGCATCCTGACACGTAAATTAGCATCACATTTTGGACTTCATGGCAACTTGTTGCGATTGATAGAATCATACCTGGCTAGACGCAGTCAATTGGTTGCGATTAAGGGTTTCCTGTCTTTTCCTACCGAATTAACTTCCGGAGTGCCTCAAGGTTCACATCTCGGACCGCTGCTTTTCATTGCCTTTATCAATGACTTGATCGATAAATTAAACAGTTCTTATCTACTGTATGCAGACAATCTAAAACTTTACACAAAAGTTCATAGTGACAAGGACTAAGAAGTTCTACAGGCTAATTTAGGCATTCTTGTTAGATGGTGTTAAGATAATGATACGTACTTGAATGTCAAAAATGTTTCATCACAACATTCACAACAAAAACGAATAAAATAATTTAAAGCTATAAACTCAAAGATCATTTCCTGAAGAGAAGGGCAGTGGTCCGGGACCTCGGAGTCTTTCTAGATGAAAAGTTTACGTTTCGAGACCATTATGATTACATCATGAATAAAAGCACTAAACTTATAGGTTTCATTTCTCGTGTCAGTAAGCATTTTCAAAAATCATCCAACTTTTTAAATCTTTATTTCGCTTTGATCCGTAGTATACTAGAATACAATTCATACATTCAGTCATATGATGCCCACATTCTGATGTGCAAACTAAACGTATTGAACGAGTACAAAGTAAATGTTTGAACATATTATGCTACAGGTAAGGTCTCAATCGTAAATTTCGATCATACCCCGAAAAGTTAAAAAAAAATAAAATACAAACCCTTCAGACACGTCGCTTGTATACTGACTTTGTTTGCCTATTTAAAATTATACATTCTCATAGGTATTGATTCCTATTCTCTTCTCTCGAGTATTAATATTAATATTAAACAAAGAGCTCGTGACAGTTTTTCTAAAATCTTCTTGCTGCAAGTTTATAAAAACACTACTTCCTTTTTTAACCCTGTGGTTAGGATGTGTCAATGCAATTTCAAGAGAACACCATGACTCCATTGACATTTTTGACTGTAAGTTGCTGAAATTTTAAATAGATGCACTAATAGTAGTGAGTGTAATACAACTTTTCAGAAAATGATTAATAAACATGTTTGTGTATACAGTAACCCATATTCCGATCTTAGCTAACAAAAGACGGTGGTTTACCCACCAACCCAGTAAGGACAATCGCGGCGAAATCATGAGCTCGCACCATCGATATGCACGAACCACTGGAGCGTGCGGAGATTGTGTCCCACAATCCAAATGGGCAACGATAAAAGCGCAAAACTAAATGAGCAAGAACAATGGCCAGCTTAAAATTGTAGCATTGTGTCCGACGACACGTTCGCGCAGAATAGAGTCGTTCGCCTTTAACAACATTAATGGCCGCCTGACCCTCATACCATCAGTTTTTGTTTGTTAATCTACAGAAAAGGGCGTAACTCATTTTGTCAACTCGTAATTTAATTTCTCTTGAACCCCAACAAGTCGGGCTCGGGCGCCGGAGGCGGCGCAGGACATAGCCAACAATAATTTATTTAGCTAATTTATTGTTCGAACAAACGCCAAATTGATATTTTGTTCGTGTTTTATGAAAGATTCGTTACCAACCTTTTGTTTGTACTATTCACTACGAGTATCGGAGCTTTTCAATTGTTTCTTTGTAAGGAATTTGAAGTTGAATTTAATAGGAATTGTTAGAGAAGATTTTTCCCAGAGGACTAGCTGAAGATTATGAAAATTAGGAAAAATATAGTATTCATAATTAATATAAAGTTACTTAGTTTTGAAATTGTAACCAAAACTTCAAGGAAAAGACTATTACTAACAGAGCTTTTTAATCAAACAGACAGAGAATACATAAATGTGGTACTTACCTAACATAGAAAAGATTGCACGTGCCAATTAAATTAATGTAGACTTATTTCATTTAAAAGCCTATTGAAAACCATAGTTTGCATAGTAGTATTACAAACATAATACCTATTACAACTCAGAAATCCAACGTAACATTTACAAAGTCAACCTTTCTATAAAGCAAGAGACGATCGATCGATCCAACCAGCTTCACCACGCGAAATTACCCACCATCCAACTTTTATACCGGCGAAGTAAACAGTAAATGTTTTTAATATGCAATAAATTTCCAACTTTACAATATAGCAATACGTGCACTCCCGACGCTATTGAGATATTTTAATGTTCCACTGTTGTATAAAAACCGCCGGCGACCCGGCCAAAGGTGACGGTCCCGTTTAGAAATGCTTAAAATGCAATTTTACAAAAGCATATCTTATTTATGGCCCCCAAAAATGTAAAATGCAAACGTTTTATTGCGGGGCTTTGTAAAAATGGGAAGAACAAACAATGTCCCTGTTCTCCCAAGACGGGGGATGTCAGAACATATTTGTCCGCTTTCTGGGGAAGGGATGCACCCGGTAGGCAGTTACGTCTTCAAATTCCCGTAGAAAACAGGTAAGAGTTACGTAATTTACAAGTATCGTTTTAATAAATAACGTGAACACTTTATTAGCATAATTGCAATCGGAGAATGTAAACAGAGACTTAAAACGTCCAAAGCAGTCCCTTTGAAATGAATTGGAGATTCAAATGAGCGATAAATTTGATTACTCCACTCGACAAAGAGATTTAATTTTGATAAATCAGCGGTTATTGTTGTTGAAATTTATTAACTATGCTGCTGCGATCTGTCAACTTTTAGCAAAACTAGTAAGTGGGTTAGAGATTAATGATGACGTATGAATTTCACATAGAAATAGCATGTGGCATTTTTAACGACGTTAATATGGGATACTGAGGAGTTCTGCCGTACTCAGAGACGTCAATTAAGTTTTAATGACAATTAAGTCTCTTGCTGTCACTTTCTTATGTATAGTGCTAAATAGAGAAGGAAATACATTTAATTGTCATTAAACTTAATTGACGTCTCTGAGTGTGGCAGTTAGTGTGATTTTTGTTTAGTATTCATTCGATCACGTTTACGAAAACGAAATTTTGTACGGCAACATTTTATCTCTTCGTATGTCAAATGAAACTCACACTAGGCACCTTGAATGCTTTCATTGTCTGACGTAATAGAAGCATCACTTACCCTCTTCCTAGGCGTCTCAGGAAATGTGAAGTGTTGCAAATTGTGAAATATTTCAGATGCAAAAATTTATAATAAGAATCGCCGGGATTACACCTTGCTCTCATCTATTTTTAACGCGTTTAGGAGGCGGGAAGTGGGACATTTTTATTACCCCCTCCGCTCCAGATTAGTTTTGTTCTGTGAATTTGATGCATATAGAATGAGCTCGATTGTTCTGCTCTGCACCCCTTGACTTGCTTAGATTGCAATATGAATTGGACTTTGTTGTTGCCGTATGACTCTTTTAATACGAATGTGTGAGTTATTTATGACGGCACTAGTGCAGACTTGATTATGGAGCGACTCATTAAAATAAATTACTTTTGCTGCATAGGTATTTGAAAGTTTAGGTTTTAATTAGTCAATTTGTTGTTAATGGATTTTTAAGTGTGGTTTACGTTATTTTATTGCTTTAGCTGTGTATTTGTAAGCTTTAACTATAAAACTTTTTTTTTTATTACCTGCGGTATATGTTTCATCTCACCTGATGTTAGTTGATGATAAGGCCGAAGGTGGAAGCGCACTTCACCCGGAATCCTCAACTACTGAGGAACTGGTTATCTTATCTCTAACTTCTAACACAACAATGATACAAACATTGAAGTTTTGATGTTATGGCGATAAATTTAGATGAGATTGTGGTAACTATTCAGGTGGACTTAAAACAAGCCACCAACCAAACTGAATACAAACATATGGTTGTAGAACACAGAAACGGTTAGAATGTAATGTTATACAACGTGTAACAGAAAGGTGTGGTAAAAATGTAAAGATCCAAAGTGTTTCCGATCTAGATCTTGCATGTGTACTACGACATTATTATTAACTTTGATGTGTTGTGCAAATTTTAATAAATTTATAATAATATGAAAACATTAATACTAAAAACCTTAAAAAAATATAATATAATAACTACCTAAAATATATTATTAAAAGGAGTCCCTTTAGGCAAGGTTCCGAAGATACTGGCAGCGTTCCCCCTTTGAATGGCTAGACAAATTCTTTCGAGGTAGCTGGCAGCTCGTTGGTCTCCTGTGATGTCGACCAACCTTTTTGCTATTTCTTTAAAAAGCCTTATAGCGCTAGGACCCCACGGACTATTATTTACACACTCTATTTTTAATTAAATATTTCTACTGTGACGTCACATCTAAAAAAACAAGTCACAGCCCTAGTGGTTCAGTAACCTCTGTGTACGTACATTTATGATCAATGCTGTTTGCTTATGCGCGCCTGACGCGCATGACATTACTTTTATAAATATTTAATTTACAATTGCATGAGAAATTAAAGTTAGTACAAAAACACAATGTTTAAAAATATTCCACGAGCAGGACAAAACAAAAAAAAATTAAAAAAAGCTTGTTTACTTCTTAACTGATCTTTAGTATTTATATTATTTGTAAAAATATTATGATCGGATGTTAATGACGGTAGTTGTTGACAATGAATGGGCGCCTTTGGCTTACAAAGTAAAAAAAAAAGTAAATAGTGTTGAATAATTTCGGCGGGCTGGTTAGAATCACGATAGCTCAATTGGTAGAGCACCTGCCCCGGTATGTTAGAAGGGTGCAGGTTCAAATCCTGCTCGTAGATTTTTTTTCAACATTGTGCTTTTGTAATTTGTTTCGCTACAAAATTTGCTTTAAAATTATATAAAGAAAACGAAAACATTTTAAAGTTAGTAGTTATTTTTATTATTTTTTATTTTTTGCATTCACAATGCTATATCCTATATCCTGTTATATAAATCATATATAACAGGATATTTTTTTACTAGAAAAAATCAACCAGCATCAGGAAGCTCGAGTGGGAATCAAACCCACGACCTTTGGATAACCGCTCCAATACTCTGACCGAGGCCCCAGAAGACTCGTTGAATATTTCCAGTAGTTCTTGATTTACGCTGCAAGTCAGTGATATTAACGTCACTGAGAAGTTACTACTCTCACAGTCGAAAGAACACTTTTGCAAGTATTAACAATCGATAAAGACGTAATTTATTGAATTTTATAACAGTTATGTCTTAATAACAATACATACAAGATATATCGACATCACATAGACATAGATCGGACACACTTTGGATCTTTTAATTTTAACCACCACCATACCACCATACCACAATACCACCATACCAGCACCAGCTCATTTTATGTCCCCACTGATGGGGCCTGAGCCTTCTCTATGGATGGATAGGGAGAACGGGCCATAAACAACCACGCGGGCCTAGTGCGGTTTGGTGGTTTTCAACGACTGCTAATGCACCAGGGACCAACGGCTTTACGTACCTTCCGAAGCACGAAAGAGATCGAGATGATACATCTTTGATCACCCATCCCATGACAGGCCTTTGCGAAAGTTGCTTAACTTTAGAAATCGCAGGCAGGCAGACAGGGTTCGTTTACCACCACGCCATCGAGCTCCTCAATAATATATAAATCTAGCTACATTGATAAATTCCATTAAAATACAATGCAGCGGTTAGCTTTAATTAACTTTGCTTTCAACGTTTTTTTTTTTCAATTCCACGCCAATTCTCGCATAACAGAATAGTATTCTATTGTGGAATGTAATGGAGCCATTATAACATTCCCAAATTGAGGCACCAAGCGGTCGGAATGTGCGAACAAATCGAAATATCGAAAGCAAAAGTGACATTCTGTGTCGAATGTCTAACAAAAGAGTGAATATGAACATGTGCAAAAAATATCCAGTGTATGCATTTGGGAATTCGCGTGACAGAAAATTTAATACGAGGGGAGTTCTAATATTAAACCTTGGGGAGCCATCACTTTTAATATCTGGCCGGCGTCCTACAGGGATCCTAAATTATTTACCAAATGGAAAGGTAATGGTTGAGGAAGAGTGCGAATGGAGGTATGCAAATTTTATAAGCACGTATTGTTGGTCATAAAAGTGTTAGAGGTTCAGTTTAATCTGCTAATGAAGAATTTGTGGTCGCAAAACGTTCGCGTTCGGCCCAGGCGGCCGAATTCGGCGGTAAGCTCTAATCACAATTTATTGTTCCAAAAACATTCGGAGCCCATTATGTGACCCGGGTTATGTTTAATATAGCCTCCTTTTATTTCAATTACCTTTCTGAAAGTCGTTAAAGTAATATTATAACCATTTTGTACGCTACAATACCTGTTACCGATAAGCTTGAGTCCAATAGGCATTGAAATGGTAAAATTTATTCTGTTTGTCTATAATTTTATTTTTAATTGTCCAATTTGAAACAAAAGTACCTATCTAAAATTTGTTGAATATAAACATTCATATAGGTAGGCGTACCCTATTAAGACAGTAACAACGGCCGAACCAATACCGTCTTTACTAAACTTATTTTGAGGTACAGTGATATTTAAAAAAAAAGATAAAAAACAATTGATGCAAAGAAATACAAATTAAAATGTCCTAAAACCATTTAACACGGCACCATCAAAACCGAATGCAAAACAAAAGGGCCCAAATAAAGCAGAATTCATTCGCATACATAAAAATAGGCGAAGTGTACAAAATTGAATTGTGTAACAATTGGACCTTTTAGGTGCGGGGGCGTGGGCGCGGGGGTCAGTCAGCTTATCGGAAAAAATCACGATTAATTCCCACACGTGTCCGTGTTTAGGACGAAACTCCTAAAGGGGTGAGCGGAGTCACGGCCCATAAACAGTCACGCATCGCGGCCGCCCGGTAATGACTTCGAGACGGGGCGGCCTTGCACTGGCGATGGTGCTAGTGTTGCGCCCAGGAAACCTGGTAAGTACCTACTTATATTTTTTTGAAGGGACCTGTTTAACCTAAAAGGTTACAGAGACCTTTTTAACTTATGAGGTTATAGGAACCTGATTAACTAAAAAGGTCATAGGGACCTGTTAAACCAAAAGGTTATAGGGACCTGTACGTCCCTTTATTATTATTGTCCCTGATATATATTATTCTTTATATAATTTTAGAGAGCAAAGACTTTTTATCAAAGAATTCTTTATTTAGGTAGGGAACCACAATAGTAAGTACCTTAGTCTAATAACTCTTTGAACTTATTGGTCAGACATTTTTTTTACTACGAATAAAACCTACTTAGGCATAATCTACATGATTATTGTAGATTTAAATAAAAGTAATCTTCTATCCATATGTAATGGAGATCACATTACCAGTCATTTCAATAAAACTTGATCATTATTTTCCATAAATTCAGCAAATATAAAATATACCAAACTAAACTCATAATATACCTAAATAAAGCATAAAACTTCCTCTGAACACCAATTTAATATGTAAAGCGTACGTAAATCGGTTTTGCAATAATAAGCTGTTTCGCGCGATTCCGCGGCATTCACACACGTGAGAGGTACGAGTAATATGACCACTGTAAATTCACATTTCTGAAACAACTAGCATGGAAAATACTTACAAAATTGGCTGTACAGTCGGCATGAAAATTAGCTAAAGAGTTCAGTTAGCTACAAAATTATATTACTTTCCTTCTGGAACTTGTTACATAAAGTTACTAAAAAAACAAAATTGGATTACTGGATATTATGTCTCTTTACTTTTCATTATACGTTAAAAACAGTTTGATAAATAAAGCATTGATTTCAAATTGCAAAATTCAAAATCATTTATTCAGTTTAGGCTACTACAAGTAACTCTTGTAAGCCTACTCTGGGCGGGAGATCTTGTACTGAGAAGAACCGGCAAGAAACTCAGCAAGTGCTCCCTTACATCGTCAAAAATATTGGAAAATGCCCTATCAGCAGGACACTTTCTGTTACAAATAAACACAAAAAAATATAGAAGACAACCACAACATGTAAAAATAAACAAAATTAAAAAAAATTAGGTTAACAATTTACATCAGGTAAAAGTTTCAATTTCCACAATGTCATACAGTACCACTACAGTACTCTAGTAAATTTTGTGTTCGTTGATTTTTATAGTTGAATTAAAAATACGATTTTCTAACTTTCTAATATTAAACTTTTATTTTCTAACATGAGAAATAAGAATGTGAATGGTGTGTCTTTGCGTTTGGTGCTTACTAACTACTTCGGTAAAAGCCGCTATTGACGAAATACTTAGAAATAATTGAATGTTAGTCCAAAAAATGTATCTACAATCTATTTATTAAAATTCTCATATTTGTAGCAAAATAATAGAAAGCTATTATTAATCCAAATGTAGTAGTAGACAGCTTTAAATTTAAGGTATATCTCAAAAATATCCGATGACGAAGGCGCTTCACTAATTAGTGCCGAAACACCTTCGTTCCAACTTTGTGCCTGAATTAGGTAAGTTTTCTTTATTACCGACTTACCGAACAACCACAATTGCAGCTACGAATAGCTCCGTAATTGTGTATACCTACTGAGTCAGAAAATGGAAACGGATTTTTTTAAATTACCCAATTTTCAGACATAGTATATAGTCATAGAGCTGGATGAGAGAAACTATTTCGCAACTGTCAAAACGTTTTTTTAATAGAAATTGTATGAGAATAAAAAACTATGACGTTATTATTTTGTTCCGTCAATGAATTGTTTATTAATAACCAAACAATTACAGTTAACGGTTATTTTGTACCTTGATGGTTACTTTAATTTAAAAAAAGGCTGCCCATGTTTTTAGTCCCATAGCTGGGCTCAGGCTTTTTCAGAGTTTCTACTTGAACCATGAGAAGATATTAGGGAAGGGAGGGATGTGAAGGTCCCGGTCATCTTAACAAGGACAGGATGACTGGCACCAACAGGCCTTCCAAAGCAAAAACTTTCCTTCTAAACAGGAATAACGCTGCTTAAGAGCTGTAGAAGTTTATCAAAGATTTGGGTCATGTAGCTCAAGCATCAACTAGCACCGTCTTAAAAATCAAACACAATTCTCGCAAGGTAATTACTCATCTATAATAAGAGATAAGTCAATTACGTTCGTCGTCTGTAGTTGATCATAGCCGCCCATAAGCACGGTACCGATATAAATGTCAATTAAGCCTTATAAGCCGCTTTAAAGCTAAATAACTCTTTCACAAGATTTAGGCTGAATTGCTTGATCATCAACTCAGCAAATTCTTGAAATGCTAACGCGGCTTTGGCAAAGTAATTCACTCGCATAGCGCAAAAGTGCCCACCTTCCGAGCTCATAACTACCTCGTCCTACATAGGAGCTGTATTTCCCTTTTATGGGTTATTCAAATGAGCGCTCTATGTAGCTCCTTACGTCGAGTCATAAAAACAAACTTCATAAATAAGTAAAAAGAACAAAGATGTGTACACAGGAAACACCTACTGACTAAGATGTTCGGCATAACATTGAGAAAATAGCCGCTTTCATTTGCAGAGGATCCTGAATATGTTCAGGATCGCGTTATTGTATGTTCGCAAGTTCATATTTAGAAGCTGTGTCCTGCCCTTAAACGGAATGGATTGGCTTTAAGCGCTTGTTTCGACTGGTACTGAACGAAGTATCAAAATTCTCTTAGGGTGTCGCGTACTCTTAACTTTTTCTTTTGGTCATAAAGGGGTTGGGCTGTTGATAAGACAGTCAGTGTGTGAGCCAGAACCTTTCTATTTGTATGCATTGATGATTGCAATTGCTGTGTTGGTACGCTTCTTGCTTTCGCTATTAGAAGCTCGATGGCAAACAGGCTAACGCGGTCGGTATGTGATTGCTGAAGTTAAGCAACGGTATATGACCTAAAACGCATCATCTTGAGCTCCTCCGTCGTCCAGAAGGCGCGTATATAGCAGTTGGTAATAGCTGTATTAGCAGTCGATTACAACCACCGATCCGCACTGGCTCGCGTGGTGGTTTATGATAGTCCGTTCTCATTGTGGTGTTTCCGTCTATAGGGTATAAGGCATATCCATTGGGCGAGCCTAAGCAGTGGCGACATAATATTAGCTGGTAATAATGATTGTTATTATCGTGTGATACAATAAAATTGATTGATTACCAAAATCCCCGTCACTTCAAACCGGCAACCGTCCGATTTGCAATCACCACCCAATGCAGTCGCAATAAACTCTATCGCAGACAATGTGCTTATCCATTCCGAGTCGACCACGGTTAGTTAAGCAAGCAGGGCCCGGGTTTTGTTTATGTCAGTGCGGGTTTAGATTTAGTAGGGTGCGCACACACCGTGCCAGCAATGAGAATCGAATGTTTTCGCTGTCTCAGCCCGTTCTGCAATGTTAATAAGCAATTTGAAACGGAAGCTGTAAATTTGGCCACCCTTTCGGTAATGATGATTTGCGCGGTTATATTGGCGACATTAAATATGGAAAAATGTTTTGGTGCCACCATCTTTGGTGTGTAGTGGGTGCATTTCCCAACATATAATATATTGAACAGCCCCCCTGTTGAGGCAGTATGAAGAGGAAGCTCGAAAGAGATTTACATCGACAGTTTTACATAATTAATTTTAAAATACCCAGTATTTGCTTTAAGTGCGCCACGAAATATGGTATGGTGTGGTACCTAATGTAAATATGTAGTAGAATTCAGGACTTATAAGATCATGACATTGGTCGGGTCCACTTGTACATTTCTTAATCACTTATACAACGGGTCCACTTCTTATTTTGTTGTGGCGTCACACAAAAGCGTTACATTTCACTTTCTGTGCGTAAACTTTGGAACAAATAAAATCATGACAGCTCCTCAGAATACGTTAAGATGTGATCCTTCGGTAAACTAGGAAAATATTATACTACCAGTTAATCCCTCACCTAAATTAGCCAAGACAGACAAATGGCTAGCAGCGAAGTAGTCATTATACAAAGTGTCCGCAGTCCCGTGGGGCCACCAAAAAGTCAGCTAATTAAAAAAACATTTCCAAAGACATTCCAGTTGGGATTTGCAGTTCATTAAAAAGAAAACACGCCTACTTTTAACATTCTCCCCTAATACAACCTTAATTATACATTTTTTTTCAGCTGTACCGTCGCCTGATTGCGCCTCCTTCATTTGCACATAATTCGTACCGGTCTTGAATATTTACCACGTCATTTATAGTACTTTCCGTGGGAGAAATTTTAATTTTGTTCGGTTTTTTTTTATGGAAAGTTCTATTTTATAATTTTATATACTTTTATTTTTATATTTGCCAGTTCTGCCCCAAAGGGGTATAATATTATTGAGTAGCTTTACTTAAAAACAGACATTTAAATGTTAAGTAAATTTAGCACACCATTTAGGAATACTTCTTTAATTAATGAACTTTGCACAAATTTATTATTAAGAGTAACACGATAGATCGTTTTTATGTGATGTAGAATCTCTAATCTGACATCGTTTATAATGGTAATAACAGTTCCATAACTCGAATAGCGTCTATTGGCGTAACCGCAACATCTAGTGTGTTGTAGTGGTAGGTGTAAACGGCTCAATGCGGCTATACGCTGACCTAAGCTGACCACATCCCCCTCAAGCATGTCCCTAAGACTATCAGCTGTATAATGTATCTAAGTATATCTGTTTGATAGATTATGCAGCGGCGAAGATAGGTCACTAACTGCAATACGTTATGTTTATATGTAACAGAAACCAAAGTGATAAAACACTTCTCACCATTTATGTTGTGTCGTAATGGGTGCTATTTAAAATAAAGAGATATACAAACTGGCGGGAACATTGCGTACAAAAATAAGCTTAATTTATTAGCTTAAGCTTAAGCCAGCAGCGATTTTAGGCAGTTCCATTGTAGATCTACTTAATCCGAAAATGTTGTAATTATATCTTAAGATGATCGCATATAAAGTATCGGGCACTTCAATGAGATCTTACTTAGCAAGTGCGAAGACGTCATATGGTTGTTTTAGATTTTTGCTTTGCGAAGCGGCAGCAACAGAAATAAGATAAGGCTATTAGGAGTGGCTTTTGACTTTCCTCTTCATAGCGGCGTAAGGCCATTTCATTACCGTACATTACAATATGTAACAGATAATAATTATACGGTAATTCAATGATATATGTATCTCTTTAAATTACAGTCCATTATAGGCACATATCTGAGCTTTTCTTATTAACATCCGTAGAGTCACCACCTGCGTTGGTGCAGTTACATTGCAATACATTGTGCGCACCGCGACAGATGTCCAGGCGAGTCTGCGGTCGCTGAGCGATGCGACCGCGGCGCGGCCACCTGCGCGATCGATGCGCGCGACGTGTAGCAACGCTGCCGCATACCAAATTACAATCACAGCACGATAAACGGCTATTGAGCGCTACGGCGGGCGTAGCGTGTAGCGTCCTAGCATTGAGATCGTATAAGTTTGCTACGGCACTTTTCAGTGCTACGAGAGGCACAGATATTTTACAGGTATCTTTCATGAGGAAGGTAACAGATCAGGGGGGGGGTATTCTGATACTGATGTAGTATTATATCAGGAAGGATTTCGCGGAAGGTGCGCCACTGCTGCAGCTTGAGCCTGACTACTGAGGATGGAAATACCACAAGGAGAACGGGGCATAAACCACCACGCGGGCCCACGGCGAATTGTTTATTTGTTACCAACTGCTAATGTAGCCGGGACCGACAATTGGTTTAGGTGCCTTGCGAAATACGGAGGAGCTCGGGGTGATAAGTTTTTAGTTATCATTATCCTCAGCATACCAAATTATAATCACAGCACGATAAAAGGCTATGAGTGCTATGAGTGCTAAGGCTACGGCGGGCATAGCGCGAGCGTCGTAACATACAGCACTTTTCAGAGCTACGAGACACAACACATGCCATGGTCGTTACTGATGTTAGTAAGTCGCAGTGACTTATAAGAAAAGACATGTGGCATATCTTTTCTTAAACTTCTACGATCGCTTACCTCTAAGTATTCCCCGTCCCACTAATTTTAAATGCATTTTAAGTTTTTTAACATCATGTTTGCCAGTAAACAATATCAAGTTATATGTGTGTGTATTATATTTATTTAAAAACTAATCTAAAGCATGTTGTGTTGGTGAATTTGCTTAAAAACGCAGAATTATAATTTATTCCATACGAATCCTTCCGTGTATTGGCTACCTACGTGATATTGGCGGAATTGTGTTCGACTGTAGACACAAAACATGCCATGCAACATAAATAAACGAAGAAGAAGAAGACAATCGTAACCTTACTCACCAATTATCGGTAAACTTAATTTCGCAACTAAACTACTAAAATGTATCAATAAAAGCCTAACCATAAAGTAATACGTGTAGCCTAACCATTAAGGTCTATAAGGCAACGTGTGCAGAAATTCAATACTCTATTGACATATTGAAATCAGTAGTGTACAGATGGCTAAACCAGCTGAGAGTCATTCGAGTGGCTGTGGTTACGTCTCCCGCGTGAATCAATGTCTCTGTGTCTATATAGGAGGAGCTCGATAGCGCAGTTGTAAACGCACGCGGTGTTTTTTGGCAAAGACCGGTCATATGATGGGTACCCGAAACTTATCATCTCTAGCTCCTCCGTGTTTCGCAAGGCATGAAAACCCGTTGTTCAAGGCTGCATTAGCAGTCTGTACTGGGCCTGCGTGGTGGTTTATGCTCCATTCTCCCTGTAGCTCTAATGCTCTTGTTGGGATTGCTTGGCTGGACTCTCTTGTTGTTGAACTATGTTCAACTTGAAAAAAACGGTGCGTCAATAATATTATGTATAGTCTAATTGATCCTTATACATAGTTTAAAAGAAATAAATCATAAACAATCATTGCAGCCATAGAGCTTTTTGAATTTATACTTAATTAGCGACCCGAAAGATCTAAGCGTACATACATAAATAGGGACAGCGGGAAGCGACTTTGTTTTATACTATGTAGTGATTAATATAACAAAGGCAAAAGTGCATTACATATCTTGCTTGTTAAGTTTTATTTGCCATTTCATAATTAGTTGAACATAATTAAATATTCATAAAATTTTTATAATATAAAATACAGTGAAAAAATTAAACGCCCACCCGACCCAGCCAGGAATCGAACCTGGGTCTTCCGCAATTCGGGCAGCTGCACTGACCGCTATGCTACCGGGAAGGCTGACGTAAGCGCTGAATTTTGTCACTGCTATTTTAATGTTTTTTTTTTTTTGAGTGCTTTGTAGCAGCACTAACATATATAGTTAGTTTCAAATTACGTACGTAACTTTCTTTTTTTTTTCATTCCATCATCATCAGTATTTTTTAAGAAATTTCATTGTCGTACGTATTGTGACGTCATCAACCGGTGACACATTTGTGGCTTGCGGCCGTTGCTGCGATGTGACTTCACCCCAATACATAAGGGCTGAGGGATGCCCAGTAGACCGCTCCCAATCACAAATACATTATAGACAAGCTAAATGGAGCATTAATTCACTGCAATGGAAAGCAGTCGGAGCTGACGTGTCTCCGAAGACTGATTAATGTGTAGCCACAGTTCTGGGGAGCGACGGGACGTGTCAAGGTGCCACCTTCGTTTTTAATACGATTTAGTTTTAAGATAAACATTCTAGAAATGGTTAATTATAATACTCGTACTCTTCTATATCTGTGTAGCATGGGGTGGAGTGTGTAGCCGACGCATTTAAAAAACTTTTTGTTTTTTTTTTATTGTGTTTATTTACATTTTTTGATTGTTAATATTAAAAATAAAAGAAATGTTGGAAAAAGGCTCATTGACCTCCGCTACATTAATAAACAAATTAAAAAAGCTATTTTAACATTTCTTTATATTCGGATATTTTGTGGTCGACAATGCTGAAAATATCACATATTCAAACAATTCAATTAATTTGCCCAAATTAAGTTCATAAAACAAAAATAATTCTATATCCCTCATACAGAACGCTGACGTCATTGCTTTAACCGAAAACTACGTTGATATTAAAGCCACACGTTTAAAGCCTCGGTAAGTTTCGCTGGTTGTGTGAAACATGCTGAGTGGGGTATTAAAAAGCATTTGGAAATGTTTGCTAATTCCCGGCAGAAAAGAACAATCGCGGCGCGTGAGTGCTATGTGTTGTGCATTAAGACGGCCTTGTGGTGCAAGTTACGGGAGTCAGAGGGCCAGATACATTTATTCTTTAAGGTTTCTTAGTGTCGAACTTAATGCCGTGAATAAATACATTTTATACAACACTAGCTGACCGGCGGACTTAGTACTGCTTTGACAGTTTCCATGACAACAAAACAAAAAATCATTCATCCGCTTAAGAACACCCGTATCCCACGATGGACCCTATAGCAGCGCCACCCACCTGGTTTAATTGTAAATCTAAACCATTCTCGAATCCACTTGTACACACAGAAAATTTCATCCAAATCGGTCCAGTCGTTTAGAAGGACTTCAATAACATACACACGCACAGAGGATTTATACATATATAGAGATGTAATTATTTGAATCGGTTTAAAAAAAAAGAAGGAATGACCACAACTTAATTTTTTTTTTATTAAATATTGTATTTAATGTCTGAACTTGATTCATTAGCTAATTCCAGAGTGTGCGTTAAGGTTAGTGCTCGTACACATTACATTTTATTGCTCGTGACAGAATGCAACACTAAAAGTATCAGGAGCCCTTTGTCGATCCTATCGACGAATTGAGAACATCCTCCTTTTTTGGCAAAAAGAAGTATATTTTTGTTAAATTTAAATCTAATGTATTACACAATGTGAAGTATTATATATTTCATCAATATTAATAATTCAATCAATAATAATAGGTATATCCAATCCAAATCATAATATAAAATGAGCTGATGTCGTCATGCAAGTGGCTGTATTTTCTTTTATGGGAATAAAATAAAAGAAGTAAGCTAAACTAAAGGAGAAACAAACGCGAAAAGGGACTTCTTGGCGGGAAAGTGAAGAGTCACGTCTGCGTTTTTGTTTTATTTTCTAAAATTTGTGTTATATCGAATATTAATGTGAAATAAGGTGGATTATTAACCATTAAGTGTTCGTAAGTGCGCATGAGTGTTGGCAAATGAAACAAAACAGTGCAACTTCACTTTTCAAATTCTCTCAAGAAGTCCGCCCGAGGAATCAGTAAAGCCCCACATCTTTACTGAGATACTCGAGGGGTAAGGGGGTTGATATACCCCCTTCTAATTTCTCATTTCTGTTATCATTAATCGTCATCATACTGGAAGGAAATATTGTATATTTAATTTTATGTATTACTTACTTGTAAGAAAAATTACTTTGACACTGGCTAAATGTGCTAATCGTACGAAGCCATCAACTAAAAGAAAAAAAAACGCGAAAAGTGACACAACACTGCCCCTCAAACATCTTATATCTTGCAATCTACCAGCGGAGATTAGCGAGAATAGACTAGTGTACCAACCTGAGCCGGGCTTTCCACTACAGCTTTGTACATTAACTTCCTTTATACACCTGCATTTAAAGACATGGTATTGTTTTATTTGCCTTGCTGAGTGAATATTGTAGCGGTAGAAAGGCCCGCCCGCGTTTTCGCCTTTCAGTGCAGGTAATACCTTTGAAGAGCTCTCTTAAATTAATGCGTCTCTCTTGTACTGTTTGTTTAATACTTTGATGGAGGGCATTTGTATCGGCTGTTAACACGTGCGGCGTTGATTATTATACGAAACGTTTAGTAATAGGTGTATATTCCCGAAACACAGCCATACAACCAAGTATAAAGAATACTGTGATAACGTGCAAAATCATATTTACGTAGATGTAGTTTTCCATAAAAACTCGAAAATTTTTTTTTTGTTTTTTTCTGCAAAGTTTCGACGTCTGTTTATGTTTGACCAAGAGGTTGACGACCAATAACAGCGTATCAGCTTTACCTAGGGTTCTCACTTTACAGTTTTAATTAGTAAAAAATAATCTCAATGTCTCGGCCATGTGGTGCAGTTATGTTCATAATTTTCCAGGGTTGCCATATTCGGGATTATACAGGTATTATCAAACACCGTTTATTTGGAGTATTTACTCAAAATACAGGTAAGTGGGATATGAAAATGTGGTTTTAGTAAAATGTGTAGGTATTGAAAAATTTACCAGGCAAACTAATGTCAATACATCTAGAGCACTAAAACTAATAATGTTTTTGTTAACGAATTACAAAATATCGTCTCTGTGGTCTAGTGGCTAAGACCACCGGTCTCAGACCTCTGGGTCTCGGGTACCACCTTATCTTCAATCAAACATCAATTTTTTTATTATATATTTACGGGTAAGCACAGTGCTTTGATCTCACATAATGTTAAGTGATGATAAAGCCAATGATGGAAGCGCACTTCACCCGGCATCCTCAACTAGTGAGGTACTGGCTATCTTATCTCTACCTGCCGGAACACAACAATGGTACAAGCATTGATGTTATGGCGATATATTTAGATAAGATGGTGGTAGCTAGCCAGGCGGACAAACAAGCCCTACCACCAACCAAACCGAGTACACAAACATGTACCCCCCGCTGGGAATCGAACCCGGGACCTCTGGGTCTAAACCGGTGGTCTTAGCCACTGGACCACAGAGGCAGCTCAAACAAGCTCAAACAATGTTAATAGCATTGTTGTGTACCGGCATCTAGAGATAAGAAAGCTAGTGCCTCAGTGAGGATTCCGGGTGAAGTGCGCTTCCTCCTTCAGCCTTATCATCTCCGACAATCAGGTATATAAAACAAAAATATGTCTAAATAACAATTGATGCCCATGATCTTAAGAATACACTGCTACCAAACTACTGACAACCAAAACACTCGCTTCACGGCTCCCGCCCACGACCGACTTTTTGTAGGACCGATAATCGGACCGATTTTTTCGCCGAGGTTTTAGTACCGACTTGTATGACGCGTGCGTTGCAACATAGAATTCCATAAGTTTCATTTTCACCGACTAAAAACTCGGTCATCGATTATCGGACGCGGGCGGGGTGTAAGTTTGTAAGTTTACCCAAGTGTAAACTTTATACTATAAATATAAAAGTAAGGATATTTGTCTGTTTGTTCTATAATCTCACAATAAAGGGTTAAACGAGTTTGAATGAAATATGATATACGTGTAGAAGAAAATATCTTTGTTTCGGGAAAAACATTTTATCTCACGGTGATCCAATGAACTCTAAAGACTTTTATTTGCTGTTCTCTATAATGTCTTATCCAAGTCAACCCCGAGAAAATAGCAGTGTTCTTTTCGCGGGCTCGCAACACACCGTCCCATTCTTCGTTTAGAAACTGCCTTCAAAAAGCCAGTTTCTAAACGAAGAAGCCAAAACATTAATTCTGAACATTAAGCAACTCCTTTATTCCATCGTCATCACTCTCCGGTATTTTTATGGTTCCGTAAACAAGCGCGGGACCCTTATAATTCCATCACGTCATGTCCACTCAGCCATCCGCCCGGTCTTCCGGAGTTTCCTTCCGTTTGTCCCAGCTTCTATTTCTGCGCTTCAGGGCCGTTTAGTTGTCCATGACCCCCAGCTTTACTCCCAAATTTTCCTTACTTACAAAAAAAATTCTCTAAAAGATTGTAATATGGTTCTATAAAGTGTATTTAGTGTGTATAAAGTGTTTTATATAACGCAGATCATCGTATAAGTACCCAAACACGTTTCTTAATCTGTTATCCGAAAAACTCGATATAAAAATGTCACTTGTATAAAAACCTTAAATATCTCGTACTTTCTATACTAGATAAAAAGAACTAGGGCTCGGGCTAGTTTCTCAAAGGCGGGTAATTTCTTAGCGTCGTCGGTCGGCGAATGATTGCCGCCGCCCCGCGCTATCTCGCCGCCGATCTGACGCGATGACGCTCCGATGTTTACGCAGCGAGATAACCGTGACCGATCTCCGGACACCCTACACAGGAAGCGTCATAGGACAACGAGGCAGTGGAGCCATCTTACTGCATTTTCTTAGTATTTTTTTTGATAATTACTTTACGTGCACAAGAAGCTAGGGATCCTTTGTTTCGTCTAGCTTCTCAAAGGCGAGTGATTTTTTAGCGTCGTCAAACGGTTTGGATTGCCGCCCTACGCTATCTCGCCGTCGATCTGACGCGATGACGCTCCAATGTTTACGCAGCGAGATAACCGTGACCGATCTCCAGACACCCTACACAAGAAGCGTCGTAGGACAACAAGGCTGACAGATAACAAGCTATCTTACCGCAATTTTTTATTTGATAATTACTTTACATGCACCAGATAGATGGGAATATCTTGCTCAAGCAAGTTTCTCAAATACAGGTAATATTTAGCGTCGTCGGGCGGCGAATGATGGCCGTCATACGCTATCTCGTCGCCGATCTGACGCATACGCAGCGATATAGCCGTTACCGATCTCCGGACCATACAAGGTACTTTTATCTTTATGATTAAAAATACATTTTAAAACAAAAATATAGAAACAGTAAACCAAACCATGCGCCATGATTGTGGATGCACATATTATACCCGTAACGTTTATTTATTTTGAAGTAAAAAGCCTACAATAAAACATTAGTTTAGCAAACGCAACTTGTCTAACTTGTCGACTCCACAGCGCTAGTTTCCTCCGCGGAAGCGGTTCCTGCGACGTAATGCGTTGACCTAGGTCGCCCCTCCGCGGCCGCCGCCATTACTCATTGAAAATTATACCGGACTAAGTGGTGTTTCGGATAGTATCCACTCATGCGGACACGACTCCCGCCTGTCCAATCAGCGGTAGCACGCAATTCTCAACCTTAAAGCACACGTCTTAGAGTCAAGTTAGAACTGTAATTGTGCACCGCATAAGTGTTTGGTGCACCAACAACTACGAATGAAATGTATACGTGGCTTGTATTCCTTATGCTGTTGCGTAAAGAAGTGATGCATTTTAGGACTGGTCGCAACTGCATTGATTTATGTGAATGTTTTCGAATGAATAGTGGCATAATTATGAATGAATTATTAAATGAAATGGAAATACGTTTTATTCGTACGTACTATATTATATTTTCGAATTACTGGTTGTTAGTCGGTCTTATCGGAATACTACTAAGAAGATCGCTTCTGTGTTTAATGCACTCTAGTGAGTCAAAGAATCGGTCATCTTTCGCCCGATAACTTCACACTTAATCTCACAAAGCCATAGTAATTAATTACCTTCATTAACAACAGTCTCATCGGCACATATTCGCATCGCACAGCAAAATGTATCAGTTTATTGAGGCATCAACTGACAGTACTATTTATCATCATTCATTAGGGTTCTGGGAAGCCGCACGCGTCTCCTGTGGCCTTATTAGCGAAAGGGTTTAACTTCGCGAGTCGTGGACGTAGGACGTAACATCTTGCGTATAGCAGGTAGGTACATAAAAGTTGTAATAAAATTCTTCACTTTTTTAATCATGTGTTGAATATTAAAGCAAATAACAGATTAAAGGTGGCGATAATATTAGATAATGAATCCAGTTGGTAACGACTTTTCCAAAAGTACATAATTAATACATTTTAATTCGTACCTATACGATAAGAGCGCATACCAACACTTTATGAATTACTAGCGACCACCTGCGAGTTCGTTTGTGTTCGGTTGTATACCGTGATTCCGTGATTATTACGAAGAAAACTGGCACTGTTTATATCATAATAGGAATTTCCTTGAAAAATTTCAGCTTTTAGGTACAAGCACAGACCATGGTACAAGGGTTTGGCTGGGCTTTCCTTTTTATATGTACTTATTGATGATGACTTAAATTAATTCGCTGTCCAAAGATAATTTTATAAAATCAATCGTTATGTAGGTATATCATTTTTTTATTTCTTGTGACTTGTGTTATGTTTATAGAATCATTAAGCATACACCTGAAACCACCAAGTGCATGCATCCTGGCAAGTTCTCTCTGCAAATGATGTAAGAACTGAAGACATAAATGACTGATTGCAGCAATTGATAATCTCGTTAGTGACAAATGCACACGGTTATATATAAGACAAAAAAAAATATGATTATATATCTTTATTAATTTACACAACGTCTCGGTGCAAGAGCGCTCAGCATGAAATCAGAGTTCTGTTCCCAGAGCGGGCCAAGTACGTTTCGTATTTCTCGATGCATGGCCCGGGTTTGTGATTACCTGACAAGCGTGGTGGTTAAGCCATTACCCATCAACTGTAGTGATGACTTCATTTTAATGATGGAGGCCTTTGCAGACGGCGGGGCGGGGCTGTCTTTTTGACCGCGAAGCAATAAAGACCGCGTCTGTCCGTCGATGCCCGCGGCTGCCCTCGTCGCGAACACAAAGCACACGAGGGACGGAGGCAGTTAGTTCCATAGATAAGAATAGGTTTGACTGAGCTGAATCTCTCTCTCTCTGCAAGGTCTGCGTTACTGCATACAAACTGGTTTGTGTGATGATGGCGGGCAGCTACGGACATGCCGCTGGCGGCGCGGTCTTATTGCCCTCTGTGTGCGTTGGTAGTATAGGATTCCCTTTGCGCTATCGTTCGCGGTCAAATTCACCGGCCCAGCCCGCCCCGCCGTCTGCAAAGCGCCTCGTAGGCACTTAAGTATAGGCACACCCGAAATCAAAAAATCTTTCGCAATGTTTGGATACATCACCGTTAAAGCCGTTAGCACTTGAAGACACGGCGTCGGATCAGACAGTCCACCAGACCAAAGAGAACTGCCCCTCAATCGACCACAATTAGGTCTGCAGCAGGTTGGGCACTCCATCAGCAGTAGACTTACATAACTCGTGTTTGTGATCACCAACCCACATTTAGCTAGCATGGTGATTAAGCCAATACGGTACCTCATCATCATCAGCTCATTTTATGCCCCACTGCTGGGGCACGAGCCTTCCCTATGAGTAGGAAGAACGGGCCATAAACGACCACGCAGGCCCAGTGCGAATTGGAGGTTATTAACGACTGCTAATGCAGTCGGGATCAACGGCTTTACGTGTCTTCCGAAGCACGGAGGAGCTCGAGATGTCAAATACCTATAGGTATAGTACAGGCTAATTACTTTACTCATTTACGTTCTTCAGAGAAAAACGAACGCTCCACGCCGCCGGCCCGATACAGGTATCCTAAAATTAGTCTGTGCTTAATTAATAAGGCAAGAATTTCTTGAGTAAAATCTCAAGAGCGCCGTTGGTTCAGTTAATAAATAGTAAATGGATTCCACCGCGAGTGGTTTACGCGCTAAGTCGGTAATCCTCAAGTTTAACTCGCTAATGGTCGAACAACGGTTCGAACTATTACGGGCCAGCTTTAAGAGCATTACGATCCCGCGAGGTTTGGCGTCTGCAACCCTTGACATTCTGCTAAATTCAATCTTTGAAGGGTTACTAAAAGTTTATTATAAGTTTTATTACTAGACGGCGTCTTAGGCACTAGAAAGTGGTTGCATTCTGTTTTGTTTGTTTCTACTTTTTATCTCATAATGGTTTTACGATTATATTATATTTTTTGTGATATAGTGTCACACCTAGATCTAACTGAGTCGAGCAGTGGCTCTAGGACCAATTAAGAGCCAGAGCTTCCTTTTTTTATATCAACATCATAACATAAGGTGTAAATTATATACAAAAAACATGTAGATAAAATAATATAGGTACCTACACATGTACGAGTACGTATCTTTACCGTAACATACATATTTACTTTATATTTTATTGCTTTAAATATATTTTAAGTTCCAAGTTGATGTAATGCTATTCAAATATTCATCTACTATAACTATCACACACATTTGAAGTGCATTTATTTGATTGTATGTTTGTAATGAATAAAACACATAAAAAACCTAATTCTCGAAAAAAATATATAATTATCGTTAAATAGGTAACAATAACTTCAAATTATAAACATAGTATAATATTATTGCAACAAAATAAATCCGATTAAATCAAATAATTAAATTATAGTCGATAAAACTGTAATCTGTACCGACTATATCAGCTGTTTACGAGGTAATACTAAGCCGAAACTAATTAATGGTAAAAATAATCAGTCACAATAGTAGAAATTAAAGAGTGGACTGTTTAAAATCATCTTTGATTTCTATTTCACTACATAAACAAACACGTTCCTTCTTATAACTTACAACAATAGGAGGATATTTTAATCCATTTAAAAATACTTAAGCTTTAATAGCATCATCATCCCCATCGCCAGTTCATTTTATATCCCCCACTGCTGGGGCACGAGCCTCTTTGAATGGATAGGAAGAACAGGCCATAAACCACCACGCGTGTGTAGTGCAGATTGGTGGTTGTTAGGGACTGCTAATGCAGGCGATACCAAAGGCTTTACGAGACTCATATGTGTTATGTATCTGAACGTGACTTATAGTTAGTCTCATCAGTGGACTCATGGATTCGTCATCTATCAGGTGAGATGAAAGCCAAGACTTCCCCAACGTAAATCCTTACCCAATATTATAAATACGAAAGTGAGTTTGTTTGTTTGTTTGTTGTTTGTCACGCTTTCACGATTACGTAAACTATTCAACCGATCATCATGAAATTTTGTACAAATATTCTCAAGAGAATAATCAAAGACATAGGATACTTTATATACTAAATAGTTTATTTGTTTGATACGCTTTCACGCGTAAACCATTTAACGATTTGTTTGTTTTGTTGTCATAGAAACTGTCAAAGCGGTACGAAGTCCGCCAAGTATCCAGTTTAATATAAAGAAACGACATTTGTAATAAAAGACACAGCTCCCTTACAGTTTTATTACCGGCATCCAGGCTCGAGTTTAAACTCTAACCCAATTTGTCGGAGCAATATTGATTCGCACAGCACTGGAAAGAGTGACGTGCTCACGAACTACCGTGTACCGTAGTAAACAGTTCCGGGCACAGTTTCGATGGGAGCTGCTTAATTCAGTTGTGGACTAGTTGCCGATGAGTGGGGCACTCTGCGCAACTACGGGACACACTTTGAAAGCCAGATGCAATTCGTGTTAGCACTAAAGCTACTTTTCTTTCAGTACAAATTGGGTACAATGTAAATTCTTATGGTTTATTTTTTACTCCTTATTCTACAATGGGTAAGCGGTTGGTATGGTCTTCATCTCACCTTCATTAAGCCACTTCTGTAATCTAGCGGTTAAGACAACCGGTCTAAGACCCAGGTTCCCAAGTTCGATACCCAGGTACATGTTTGTGTGCTCGGTATGGTTGGTGGTAGAGATTGTTGGGCCGCCTGGCTAGCTACCACCATCTTATCTAAATATGTCACCATAACATCAATGTTTGTAGCATTGTTATGTTACGGCAGCTAGAGATAAGATAGATAGATAGTAGCCTTAGTAGTTGAGGATTCCGAGTGAAGTGCTCTTCCACCTTCGATCTTATCATTACTTAACATCAGGTTAGATGAAGGCCTGAAAGGCAGAAAAAAACCTGATGATGCGACGAGAAGGATTTAATAATTTAATTTATGTGATTTAGTCATTTTGAAAACCACCCGCTTAATAATAAGTAGAAACTTTAAAATAGCAATCAATGCACCTTTGCATTCGTTAAAAAAAATTTTGTAACAGTAATTTCAGTCTGAAGTGGACATAGACGAAACGGCCGACTTGTAAGCTTCGACTCTCTTGTCCTCTTCTGGACCTTGAAACCGTTGACCACGTAGCAAATCTTTAGTTCTTGGGAATGTAAAGTAATTATGGGGCTCAAGTCAGGGCTGTATGGAGGATGGCTCATCAACTCCACGTTTTCCTGATTTAAAAACGCGATTGTTTGCCGAGCGGTGTGGGAGCTCGCATTATCGCGGTGAATGATTGCGACGATTCTTTTACAAAGTTCTCGTATGACTTCCGGCAAACAAACTGTTGTGTATCAATTAGCAGTAACCGTTCTCCATTCCTGTAAAGGAATCGTAGCCACATGACCAGTTTTCGATACAAACGAAGCGACCATTTTTTTCGACACGAAACGAGAGCGCACAACTTTTGTTGGCCTGGCCTCACCTTCGCAGACCCAAATAGCCGATTGGTGTTTTCTTTCGGGCTCATAGGAATACATCCACGATTCATTAACCATTAAAAAATAACTGGCTCAAATGCTTCAATAAAGAGGGAAGAACACTACAACCAAAATCCTTAACTATTTATGCCCAGCTAACCTTACCTCTAACAGTGTACCGTCTAGAACACATCAGTACCATTAACATTGTTGTTTTAACGTCATACTTAGGACAGATGGTGGTAGTAAGCCATACCTGCCACCAACCAAACTGAATACATTAACATGTCCCCCCGTTGGGAATCGAATCCGGCCCCTTTTGGGTTTAACACCGACTCAGTTCAGGGAAGGTTTTCGTCCTCCCAGGCGTCCAGGCACACGTTTTTACTTGCATTTGTTAACTGTTTAATTATCATCATAACTATTCATCAGTAAAGGTCACAAGATATACATATTTCTCAATTACTTTTTCATTAATATTCGAAAGAACTGCTTAATTCGCCATCTAATCCAACCGGCTGAGACACCTATATAGTGATAGAATGTAAAAAGGACTATATTTGTGTGAGACATTTATATTTCTTCATAATTAATTCAAAGTGACATCATGGTCATCAATCACATTCATGACGTAAATATTTTTACTATATACTATATTATTTAGGTAATAAATACCTCATCACGTTGTACAAAGATTTTGTAAAAACAGTATTAAGTCCCAAATATGGGTCTGCAAGGGCATTGCAACAATAAACATAATTTATTTAATAAATTTAAACTTAATCTTAATTAAAACGAATTCTTGAGATCGTCTCATTAACTTATATACTCCAAAAAATAGCTTAACTAGGTATTAAAAAACCCTAGTAAACTATAAAAACAATTCTTTGCTAAACATTCACGGCCTTATGACACCAATATAGGTAATATCTCATTATGTTAAACCATTATACTATACTCATGTCAGGGATGTATTTCCTTTAGTTAGGTGGTAGTTTAGTGTATAAGTTTTACATAAAAATGTGCTATTTTTATTTACTGTTGCCCGTATAGTGTCCTTATAAATAAATTTAAGTAAGTAACTAGATAATAAATTGTACAGACGGCAGCAGACCTACCGCAAAATGTCAAATATCTTTAATAAATTCTGAACCTTAGTGTTTGGGTCTAAGGATCAATATCAATTAGAGAATTTTGACAGTTTTGGATAGGTTGATGTGCAGACGCGTGTACATGCTGATTATATCTGTCACGGTATCCATTAAAATACACTATCCTTTTGATTATAACTGCATAGATACGGAATAAATTTATAGATAATGAAAACGTGCGCATAGATTTCACAATCGCAAACGAGATACCACCTGTTAAATTCAATTTGATACTTAAAATACTTGTAGTTATTGAAATCAAATCATATTAAGACAAAAAATAATCAAAAATAAATGGAGGTCTAGTATTGCATACAGAAATATACTAACTGTAAAAGTACAATGGTTGTACACTGGGTATTGCTCTACAGGGTGTTTGGTAACACATGTATAATCCCGAATATGGCAAATAGGGCACCGTTCATAGACCCTTGGAAAATTATGAACATAAATGAAAAGCACCGCAAAAGCAGAGGCCGAGATATGGAAGTTCTTTGTTACTATGTAAAATTGTATAGTGATAGCCCTAGGTCAAGCTGATACGTTGTTCTTGATCGTCAACCTCATAGTCAAACATAAACAGAAGACGAAACATTGCAGGAATGAACAAAAAAATAGTAATAACATAAATTTGTTTTTTAAAAGTAAATCTACGTAAATATAATTTTGCATGTTATCACAGTGTTCTTTATACTTGTTTGCATGGCGGGAATACACACCTATTACCTACCAAAAAGCCTGTAGATAACTACTTTATAAGGAAAACAAAAAGTCTATTTACGATTGATGTAATGTGAACATATTATTACTCTAGCTAGCTTAGCTAATAGCACTCAAAAATTAAAAAGCAGTCACAAAATTCAGCGCTTACGTCAGCTTTCCCGGCAGCATAGCGGTCAGTGCAGCCGCCCGGATTGCGGAAGACCCAGGTTCGATTCCTGGCTGGGTCGGGTGGGCGTTTAATTTTTTCACTGTATTTTATAAAGTCTTATAAATATTTAATGTGAACATATTCTATTTTTGTATCAAGTGACGAAAAGTCTAATAAAATACTTTAGGAAGAGTAGAATAAAATACAGCTTAGATAAGTATAACATTTTGCATGTTGTTGTATATTTGTGCCAAATAAACTTTTATTCATTAATTCATTTATTCTCTAAATGCAAAAACTTAAGGAGACGTTAACTTTTCGTTAACTTTTTACTTAATGGTTAACTGAATTCTTCAATGAACAGCGAGCTTTTAGTAGTAAACAAGATCATTTTCATTTTTGTTTCCATTTTAAAAAGGTAAATTATAAAACCTTTTTGCATAACATAGCATGACACCAAGTCCTCGTGATAGACCCAAACAGCTACTTGTTTCGACATGTTTAGTTGAGTTTGACACGTCTACTTACCTGTTTGACAAGCACTTTGCGTGACTTCGAGACCCCACTTAAACTTTTCCATTTGGTAAAGTGAACTTTAAAAATCTTCTTCGGCTGTGAAACTTTATGGTAATAAGATTTTTTTTCATATCGCAATTAATTAAATAAACCTCATTAAGTTGGTATCTTAGTTGCACCAGTCTCCAACACTTTCCGATTGTAAAGAATAAGCTCTAAATAGTTATTCCGTATTCTTATCTTATCTTATCTTAGTGGGGCCTGCCGAGGTTTCCCTCTTGCAGTAACACTTCGACCCATCGGGATCTTTTGTGCAACCCCATCCTTTCACTCTTCCTCCTCTGTAAAGATAGAGGCCATAAGTTTGGTAACGTCCTTAAGAGCGAAGAGCCTGAAGTCCTCCGGTTTCAGATAGGCCGACCCCAGGAGTCCCATTTTTTTTCTAACCAGAGAGTCGCAGTCACATAGTAGGTGCTGCATCGACTCCGTTTCCTCTCCACACGCCCTACACAAACTATTTGTTGAGAGGTGCATTCTGTGAAGCATTTGTTTTGTGGCATAGTGCCCTGTCAAGGCACCGATGGTTAGTCGGGCTTGCCTTCTACCGCCTCCTCATATGAACTTACTCCGTCCTAAGGCGTTTTCGCCAAGGAAGGATTTGGAGTGTTTCATACTCGGCTGCTCTTTCCATTCGATTGCGTGTTTGTTCCTATCATGTAAACGTAACTTCAAATTAGAGTGAAAGAGACAAAACACGCAATAACTATTCGGACCCTATTCTTTGTTTATTTGTAAGGTGGTTTAAGTCCAGTGTCCGACACAGTTTTCATTGTCAAAAAATATTATAGAGTTTCATTGGCATTTTACTGAATGACAGCTAACAAGCTGTATTCAATTGTCGCTAAATCCACAAATCAGTTGCTGACTCCTATTTCTAATGTCTTTGGGGCATAGTGGTTGATTTTTTTACCGATCAGCAATGAAAGGAAGTCAGTTAGTATCTAAAAATAACTAATAAATGTTCTGGCTTCTTTTAAAACGGTCATCATCAGCTCATTTTGTGTCCCCATTGCTAGGGCACGAGTCTTCCCTATGGATGGATAGGGCCCAATGCGGATTGGTGGTTGTTAACGACTAATGCAGCCGGGACTAACGGCTTTACGTGCCTTCCGAAGCACGGAGTTTTTGTTTACACGATGGAATGATGAAAAAAACTTGCACTAGGCACTCTGCTGAATAACAAGACTCGCGCTCCGAACACAAGTGCTAACTAATCAGCTGATCAGTTAATACATTAGTAGACAGACACGCCAGCACATCAGACTACCACAAACTGTTAAATTTCCTCAATAGACTTTGAACTTTATGTATATAGATTAAGGTTGAACATTTATTGAAGAAATTTGACAGGTGGATAGGTTAATGAGTAGGCGTCTATATTTACTAATAAATTTTCTAGTAATGATTTTTTATGATGTGCAAGTCGTAAACAAGGTAATAGTTAAAATCCAATAAAAAACCATTTCATATCTGATACGACATTAATCAACATAATTAAAACTCCACATTCGTTTTTAATTAGTTTTATCCAATCATCAATCATTAAAGTTTAACTTAATGCAATAGATAAGGTTGCTACTAATAAATCATTTATCTAGTCTGTCTGTCTATCATACTAATATACCTACATACAACTAAACAGCTACCCTAATGATTGCGCAGTAATTCGGTCTACGAATGCTGAAGTTAAAAGGCAGTTTCACAAAGGCTGGCCAGTGGATGGGTGACCAAAGATCTATCGTCTCGAGCTCCTCCGTGCTTCGGAGGGCTCGTTAAGCCGATGGTCCCGGCTGCATTAGCAGTCGTTAACAACCACAAATGCGCAGTGGGCCCGCGTGGTGGTTTATGGCCCGTTCTCCCTCTCCATCCATAGGGAAGGCTCGTGCCCCAGCTCGATGATGATAAGGTACCTTTAAACCCTAATAGAGGCTATATAAAACAACATAATTAAACAACAGTTCAAAATCCAAAAATTCAAAATCATTTAATCAGTTTAGGCTACAAATAGCTCTTATGAACGTCATTATGCCATCGGTTCCTAAGTCTACTCTGGGCGGGAGATCTCGTACTGAGCAGAACCGGCAAGAAACTCAGCAAGTGTCAAGCTCTTCTCTTCTTTACAGCGTCAAAAATATTGGAAAATGACATCAAACGTCTGACATCGTCATCTGACGTCAAACTAATTAGTTAATTAACTGTTCGCAGTGCAGTTGATGTTATTGAGCCGACCTTCTACGATTTGAGATATATTGCAATTCCAATAAATTAATGTTTTTACATATCGTATATACGCTGCCACCAAACTATAGACTCGGGGTATTCTTTAATGGGTCAGGAATTATCGAAATAACATGAGATCAGAGACCTGGGTGCTATTCATGATGAAAAGCTCTTATTTGACAGACACACAGATTGTATAGTTAAAAAGGCATCCAAGGCCATGGGTTTTATTTTAAGTAGGTCATATAACTTCAAAAATGTAAAAACTTTAAAAATATTGCACTGTGCATACGGTCGGAGTCATTTGGAACCCTCAATATGAAATCTATAAATTAAGAATTGAACGTATACAAAACCGGTTTTTAAGATACCTTGGTCTTTAATCTAATCATTACTCCTACGATTACCACCAAAGATGCAGAAAGTACCATTTATTCTTTCTGGAAATAAGGTGTAAAATCAGTAACTGTCCCGAATTACTTTCTAAAATAAATCTGAAAACTAACTTTCTAATTTGTGCTTGTCTATTTTGGGTGTAAAGGCGGCTAAGAGTCAATACAGAGCCAACACATTTGTCTTGCGAGCAAGTAGCTCATTTAATATCTCATTGAAACTATCCCTTGATATAGACCTGTTTTGTTCCAGCACAACTTCAGTTAGGAAACTTATATCTAACGAATTTTCCCTAGTTTCTTAGTTCTTAGTTTCTTAGTTATTAATAATTAGTCATTAGTTGGTCATAAGTATTGCATCATGATTCAACTTACAGCTTACAACTGTTTTAGTTTTTCTATTTTAATAAAAGTATAATATACATTAGATATACAATAGATAACATACTTACAAAAATTTGATCTTACAACTTACTTCATTATAATTATACCTAAATGTGGAGATTTGTAAACGGCATTGGTTAACTCACATTGTCTAGTAATAGTTAATATTTGACTGTAAATCTTCCAACAAGCAAATAAATAAATAAATAAACAGTTAAAATATATTTTTATTACTTTCTTTTCAGTCTATGATCACCATTCAATATTGCCTTTCAATCCATATTTCGCAGTAATTGTTCAAAATGTCTACCTACTCGTAGCAGTCAAAATACAAAATTTATGTCGTTATCCGGCATAAAGATTTTATTTAAATAGTCCAACGATAAATGAGTCAATCAATTTGCCTATTAATTTCAGTGAGATTAACTCTTTTAGTGGCATAATACCTGTTGTTTTTCACACGCGCATCGCCCGTGTCAATTTTATCATCGACGAAGTTGGATAGTTTCAATTTTATTGGCAGCTATAAGCAATGAAAAACTTGACGCTCAATTTATTTTTTACAGAATTTTAATGTGCGTAAGATTATGCAAATAAAAATATCCGCTTCCTTTTATTGATATTTTTTTTAAAAAGCTTATTATAAATTCTTGTTGTTTAGCGGTCAGTGCAGCCGCCCGGATTGCGGAAGACCCAGGTTCGATTCCTGGCTGGGTCGGTTGGACGTCTAATTTTTTTGTGTTTTATAAATTTTATAAATATTTAATATAGATAGATATTTAATTTCTATTCTATTAGCCTGATCATAATTTTGTTGTAATTCTGTTTTGTGTAGGTAGGTACTCAATTAATAAATAAAACAAATCAATAAGTCAACACTAACAGTAATGTAACAAAACACTGCAAATCTAAATGTTCATTCCTACAAAACATATTCATTACAATCGCGACTACGAACACCAAACTAGTGTAGACAAAAATCGAAATAAACACCATCAAAAAGCGCATAAACCATTGGAGCTTGATTGATGCTTTAAACTCTGTCGCGTGACGCACTTAATCCGGGTGAAAACTTTAAATCGGCTGACGTTTTAACCAAGCCGACGTTGCAGCAGGGCCGGCCCGACATTGCGAGCGGGTCCGCCGGGCGTAATTGCAGTAACAAGGGTGCTCTAACATTATTTAGTCCGGTGGCATTAAAGTCCTGCCCGCCCCGCTGCGCTGTCACGTTCTCGACACTCTTCCTTTTTAATTATATTTATTTTGCAATCCGCGCTTTTGTCAACCAAATTTCATAGTTTGTACCCTCTTGTGTATGACGGAACGGTGACGAAATTGTGATATTGTTTCGATACGGCTTTCTCGTTGGAGACGGTACCCTCTCGTTGTTGATGTGCAAGCGTACCGCTATTGCTGATTCATTATACTCGTAGAGACAAAACTTAGATAGTTTATTTGTCCAAAAATAATATTTATTGATAGGTACAAGCTAATTTAATCCTGTATCCCTTCTATGTTCTACGAATGTAGTAAAGACTTCTTTTAAGACCGAGAAGATTATAGTTATGATAATAATAAATTTACAAAGACGTCCAATTCAAACAGTATTTATTAATAAACCTCAACCTCCTCCTCCGTCTGTCCAGTGGAGCGGAGTCAGTCAGTTAGATAGACACCCACCTTACTCCGTTTACTATTGTAAGTGTTAATGTCCTTACATTGTTTAATCTTTTTTATATTATTATTATTATTGTTTTAACTATAACTTCGTTTAGGACCAGCATTGTTGCGTTTCAAATTTTACCCAAAATGTCATGCTGTGTACACTCCTTTTGGATTACCGTCTAGCTAGTAAGGTTAACCAAATATGTTACTGTACTCATGCATTGATTGTAATCTGTTTGAGTACCTATAGAAATAAATAAATAAATAAATAAACAACCATCTTACTTACTTACCCATAACGCCCTAACGCTGTACAGAAAAAAAACAAACCTGCTTTCCTATGTCCCTTTGCTATGAAAACATATTTTAATTCAAAACAAATAGGGCTAGATTGGGCAAGTCAACAAACTCGCCAGTAAAGTTGATAGGCAAAATCTATCAGAGCACTAATAGAGTGGCAGTTAAATAGCTAAACCGGTCGATGGTAGCGACAGCAAAATAGTTGGAATTCCAGCGCCCCTCACTGCCAATCAAGTGGGAGACCGATGGTCTGGTATGTGTAAACTATGGTTAAGCCATGGCTTACGTGCGCGGTAATCTTCGCCCGGACATCAGTGGCACGCAGGCCCGGCATTCAAATATGATTCGAGCCGAAATTCAAGTTGACTCGTGCATGCCGCGTGATAAAACAATCGCTTTTGACGTTTCAAGTTTACCTTTAGATAGATGTTATGGAGCCGAGATGGGATCACTGATGCCAGATTGGGGGGAATACCCCCAAATCTGGGGGTTTTTATTTGTTATGGGGGGACAATTGGGGGGGGAAAATATTTGGGGGTATTTCTGGAGGGAAAAAAATAATTTGGAGGGAATAGGAGGATTTTTATTACCAAAACTATAAACAGAGAAAAGCCATAATAAAAAGAAATATAATACAAAGCTGAACACGATCAAACCAAACTAATCTGCGAACGAACACAAACGAAAGTACCTACAATTCTGCGCTCGATAAAAGCCGAGTGGTCCCGAACGAAGTTGCCGTGTCCCGCGTTCCCGCGCATCGTTTGCTCGCAACTCGCGTCTTGGTCGGTTCGGTCGGTCGGTCAGTCGTCGCTTGGCTTGATCAAATTTGAACAAATTTTATTCTATCTGATCTTTGCGCAAAATGGCACTTGCAAAACAAAATTATATAAGAAGATATAGAAAGCGATCCAATATTTAAAGGTAAGTTATATTTCAGTATAGAGATAGAGTAGTTATTAGGTATGTAACCGTAATGAAAATATCATGTCTCAAAAATTAATAAATATTTCATAATTTGTGGGGGTTTTTTTTTTCAAAACATGTATTTTAGGGGGGATTACAGGAAAGATTTGGGGAGAACGCGAGACGGTCACCTGGCAACACTGGATGGGATATGATCGGGTTGTACGCGAAATATTGTGATTTAATCCCCCTATAGCCATGTTAAATTACCAGTGATCGGAGTAGGTAGGACGATTTGGGGTCAATGTTCTGAGAAGTGTTTTTTTTTTGTTATATTTCACCTGATGTTAAGTGAAGATAAGGCCAATGATGGAAGCGCACTTCACCCGGGATCCTCAACTAGTGAGGCACATGTATATGAATATGGATATTCTTCCGGAATTAAGGTATTTTTTTGTTTTAAATATTTAAAAATTATTATTATTATATTATTATGAGACTTCGCTTCGCCACTTTTATTATTATTATTGTACAATCGTATTATGTAGGTTAATGCAAGGCTCGCAAATAGTTTACACAAAAAAGACCTAACTTTAGTTATGAATAATAATATTCTCCTCATTGACGTGACCATATGCCAGAAGATTCGGCGAGGCAGAGGGACTCTCTCCACAGCCTGGATTGACTATAAGAAGGACTATGATTCGGTGCCGCATTCATGGTTGGTAAGGATTTTAGAGTTATATAAAATTGATATAACTTTAAAATCATTTTTGATGTCATGTATGCGGCAGTGGACCACGGTCTTGTGTCAACCAGGATGTCGAGATAGTGTTTCTGCTACGCAGGATTTTATAAGGATAGAGCGTGGCATATTCCAGGGCGACAGTCTGAGTCCTTTATGGTTTTGTCTAGCTTTGAATTCTCTCAGTACTTTATTAAGAAATTCAAGGTTAGGCTGTCGACTGCGGAGAGGGGGTGAAGTTATGTCGAATGCGACATAATTCGATTAACCTCATTTAATTGCGAATAACCTCAAGTTATTCGCACCAAACCGCCAAGACTTGATAAAACTGCTGAAAATTACTGAGACTTTCAGCAGTGCCATCAAGATGGAGTTTGGGGTGGATAAGTGTGCGGTTATGCATGTACAGCATGGGAGAGTATTAAATTCAACCAATTTACAACTCTCCGATGCGATAAACTTCAGATCTCAATCTCAATCAATAAACAATGCCAAAGGGTTTATTTAAAATTATTTACAAAAGACGTCAACTAAAGGTAGATATTTATAAAATTAGCATAAAATGTATGTTACGGTCGATCAGATAGTAAAAAAAAACTTTTTATCATTTACTACCTTTCTAATGACTACCTAAACCTCCACGAACAATGTTGTTATTTTTCATTTTGGCTCATCCATATTATGTTTTCTGTGAACATTTGTGATACAAGAACGTACAGACGCCTGCACATCAACCTGTCCAAATCTGTCAAATTTCTTCAATACATTTTCAACCTTAGTATTTAGGTATAGAGTTCAAAGTCTATTGAGAAAATTTGACAGTATGTGGTAGGTTGATGTGCAGGCGTGTGTACAATCGTCCTACCTACTCCGATCACTGTAAATTACCTACTGACTCAAACTCCTACCAAGCGTTTTTATTTCTGGAGAGTTCTAAGATTAAAAATATCGTCCGATTTGATTTGATTTGATTATGCTATGCATGTTTTAGTTATATCAAAAAGAAGGATTGAAAAGGACGTTTATGTATGTCACGATATCAGGGTTATTATGCTTTTGTTCTTATCAAAGATAGTCCTGAAACTTCTCTACTGGTCTTTTCCACGTTCAATTAATGAAACGATAATCTTAGATAACATGCCTCGCGGCACATCGTGCGTAGTTACGCCCGACATTACTTTATCAGTTGATAAAGTAATGTTTATGTAATAAAAAAATCGAATGTGTGTGTATCGAATGTGTGTAACTAATAAAGTAGTGTTTATGTAATAAAAAAATCAAATGTTCGAAAATTGATACATACCGATTTCTTATACATTTTATTCACTTGTTAATTTTATTGTTAATCCTAATTATTAAAGAAGCTATGCAAAGCTTTCTATGTAGCCTTACTTACCTGATTAATAATTTACAAGAACTTATTTATTGTTATTTGATTTAAGTGAATATTATTTTTAAACATAAAAACTTGAAATTTTACATTTTCTATCTTGTCAACGAAAGACCCTAGTGGGTTTAAGATGTAGAAAGTAATCATTGAGATTATGCCAAACAAATCAGCTCGGGCTAGTAAGTGGAATCGTACAACTACTGAAGAAGACAAGACTCAGAACTGTATAGTTATATTAATACTACACCAATAAATAATTACATATATAGTGAAAAAATTAAATGCCTACCCGACCCAGCCAGGAATCGAACCTGGGTCTTCCGCAATCCGGGCGGCTGCACTTACCATTATGCTGCCGGGAAAGCTGATGTCAGCACTGGTTTTTTTCACTACTTTGGGTTTGACTGCTTTTAGCGGCAGTAGTGCCATCTATCCAACGGTTATTGCAACCGAGTGGCTATGCAGATTCATCTTTACAAATGAAATACAACAACTTTGATAACACAACGCCTTCCCGGTAGCATAATGGTCAGTGCAACCGCCCGGATTGTGGAATACCCAGGTTCAATTCCTGGCTGGATCGGGTAGAAATTAATTTTTTTCACTATATTTTATAATTATTTAATTCAGCTTTATTGCAGCAATTAGCACTTACAAATAAAAAATATACCAATATTCTTGTATTTATATGATCTTCTTAAAAATGTAACGTAGCACTGTTTTGTTTTATTTGCCTATGAATCTTGCTTATACTTGCTCACTTAGCACTAAAATAATCCACTACGAGTTATTATTTCACACTAGTATTCAGCAAACACATTTTTTTAACAATATAAAACGGCTATCATGTCTCTTCATTTTTCCACCAAGGTGTCATATCGCACACCTAGATCTAAACAGGCTTAACTCAAAAAAGCACTTTTTTCAGAAAAGGCGAAAAACTGATTACTGTAACCCTGTGCACTGCAGGAGTTTTCTGTATAGATCTATGCTTTACAAGTGCAGCTAAAAGAAAGATGTTATATGAAATTTTGTGTTTTGTCATGTATTAGGGCTGAAAAATGGATTTTTAGAGTTATTTCCCTACTGCTTAACAAGTATGTATATATTTTTTTATTATTTAGAGTTGAGCCTGTGTTGATGAATTAAGTTTCGAGTTGACTCTCTTTTAAAGAGGCAACGTAAAGTTAAAATGTAATAGCATTTCGTATTATTTATAATTAGTCCAACTCATAGAGCAATCTGTGACCGACAGTAGGGGTATATTGGCTGATGTATTAACAAGAAAACACATAATTACTCAAATCAATCAATATTTTTTATTAATACTATAAAAAGTAACTATCGACAGCCTCTTGTGTCCCATAACTATAAAAGTTCTAAGAACAAATAAAATTTTCTTTAAAATTCTAACATAACATAAAAAATATAGCAACCTTCCGTTCTATGGAAAACGATTAAATGCACATCTAAAACCACATTTGTCTAAACATTAAAGTATTACCTATAAAACTCACATGAGTAGGTATGCTGACAATTCAACTTTAAACTTATGAATATAATTTAAATACTAATAATGGCACTTTGAGATCACCTTTTATAAAATCACAATTATTTTACTTAAATAGTAGGTAGGTAGTACTTAAATTGAACAACTTTGGTATATCACTTTTTTATCAAAACCATTTTTAATAAAATTAGATTAGATTATTTTTTAATCTTATGATGTAAGTTATCAAAAATGTAAACATTTTAATAACAATAAAACAGTTAATTATCCTTATCACCCAGAACGCTTTTATAATAAGCATCATAATAGGATTTTGGAATAACGTTCTTATCAATCAATTCTTGTATGTCTTTTTTTTTTGCATCCGACAATGCAATTTTCTCAGTATATGCCTGTGTTAAGCCAATTGAAAATAACGATTGATCTATAGCTGACTCGGTTCTTCTTGCTCGGAGAACCCTTTTTTGCACACAAGCTTTCCTAAAAGCTTCCTCTGTAAATGAAGTTTTGTAGAAAAACTCTTCAGGGTGTTCTTTTTCAACTCTGAGAACCTTAATGTCATGCCATTTGATTTGTATTGCTTTATTATTATTTATAGATAAATAGATTCGTCAACCACGGGTAAGGCGGCATGAATTTCCTTAGATGAGACTTCATCGCTCACGAAATCTTGAGGACATCTTCTAGAGTTCTATGTTGAGTAGGTACGATAGGAAGAGTGATGTTTTCTTTGTCCTTTTCTTTTATCATATTTACTAAAAACCGCCCACGTTTCATTGTTTGTCTGAAATAGAAAACGTATATTTTTCTTAATTATAGGATGTTGAGCGCGAAATCGATTTAATAAGCCATCAATCTAACGTTTAAGGTCTCATGAAATATATAATTAAAATTTATTTCGCGGAGCCCATCTAAAAAGATCTAACTCAAAAATTAATCAGTTAAAACGGAACAAACTGCGTAGTTGCAAGGATGAAAATAAAATTACATTAAGATGAAAAGACTTCTATCGCCACTAGCAAAAAACTTCAATTTCATTTACATTTCAAAGAAATATATCAGTTTAAAAAATTACTCAACAAAACCGGCTCAACTACAAATTAAAAAATGTTTCAACAATACGGTAACAATTCTAAATAAAAACAAAAGATTTGCTCACCTTGCCAGCAATACTGGTTCAACTCAAAATGTTGTATTAATTTACTCAGCACTAACCATCAAAATGGCGACAACTCAAAATAATACTGCGTCAAATTTCAACAATACGGATACAACACAAAATAACTCCACTTTGTTAACAACCGATACGTGCGATCCGCTTGTAATAATGATTGCAACTAGCGATGTTCCAGTTTTGCTGGGCGAACAGCGGGGTCCGCTCGTTCAACAACAACGGCTCCTGGCGGCATCTAGCGTCGAGTACAGGAAATATTTTTAAATCTGTTTTGTTGGTCGATAGGTTGTGAGATAAGGAATTCGATGGTGAGCATAACTCAAAAATCACAATTTTTGAGTTAGCTCCCTTTAGATCTAGGTGTGCGATATAAACATTATTGAATCCACAGAAGTCTTCATAAGTTTACCGTCACCCAACAATCACATTTTTACGTGTGTCATTGCCAATAGTCATTCGTCTGTCTGGCTTCCTAATAAGTAGGAAGCCAGACTTAAATAAATTATGTGTAGTAATATATTAGTTATAATCTTTCATATCCTATAACGTGATTTATATCGCTATTTTTAAATACGTAGCCTACATACACCTGGTGTTAAGCGATGGTAAGGCGGAAGGGCACTTCACCCGAAAACCTCAGTTACTGAGGAACTGACTTTCTTATTGTCGGAATACAACAATGATACTAAAATTGATGTTACGGCGACATACTTAGAAAAAATGTTAGTAGCACCATCTGGGCGGGCTTAAAACAAGCCTCACTACCGACCAAACTGAATACAAACATGATATCCTCGCTGGTTTATTGAACCCGACCTCTGGGTCTGAGAGCGGTAACCAATAGACTACTACAGAGGCTTAATTTAATAGCTTAATTTTCACTTAACCCTTTATTATGGGCTACGTCAGCTTGATTTTACAGGAGGCATGTTTCCAAAACAGACAGGTGTGCTAATAGCTGAGGTAAAAGAACTCTTCTTTAATGGACATCCTTTCTAACACATTAATAGGTTCAAAAATTCGCCTAAGTGGCGGTGAGCGGCAGCAAGGGTTAATGCAAAGCTTGGCGCCGGCTTTTAGGGCTGTCGATTGCAGTTAGGAAAAATAAATTGTACGAAAATTTAAATTACGAGTATAACCATGCCCTGACTTTCTTACACACATCATCATCAGCTCATTTGCTGGGGAGCCTTCCCTATGGATGGATAAGGAGAACGGGCCATATACTACCACGCGGGCCCAGTGCGGATTGGTGGTTGTTAACGACTGCTAATGCAGCCGAGACCAACGGCTTTACGTGCCTCCCAAAGCACGGAGGAGCTCGAGATGATAAATTTTTGATCACCCATCCGATGACCGGCCTTTGCGAAAGTTGCTTTACCTCAGCACTCGCAGACTGGGCGCGTTAACCACTGCGCCATCAAGCTCCTCTTACACATACAGCAATGGAAATTAGTCAAATGAATAGTCAGCTACGGCGCGAACGTAGGTATATCATGTGTCGTCTAGGGCAGACACAAATAAAATAACGGGCAAACTGATGGATTATTAAGTAAGTTTTAGTTTACAATGTACTTAACCTTTTAACGGGCACAACTCGTTTTTTTATTTATATCTTGTTTTAAAGGAATGAAGTTAGAATAAAAACGTATCTTGTAAACTGACAGCCCTACGGTTCCATATCCATAAAGTGAGATGTGCGTAATGGGAAATTTCGTCATGCCGCTCCAGTGTTTTGTATTTATTGTTTAGGTAATTTATACGTTTTTAGGTATCACTTTAGCGAGTAAGTAACCTATTGATTTTATTTATTCTATGTAAAAACTAACAGACCGACACATTAACAACATTATAAGATAAAATTACTTAAAGTAGCAGGAAAAAACACGTAGGCAATACGCTGTCCACCTAAAGATATTTCTAATACAGTGAGATGGTTGGTTTATCTGTGAAAACTTTTTTACCATAAATTAAAAGTAAACAGCTTATAACTGTCCCACTGCTGGGCAAATGCCTCCATCATTGAAATCAAGTACACGCTACAAAAAAAAATATTTTTAGTAAACATATAACATTTAGGGCCTTAAAAATTAATAGAGTGTAAGCTTCGAATAGTTATTCCGTGTTTTGTCTCTTTTACTCTAAACTGAAATGAAGTTTACCTAACGGGAACAAAACACGGAATATCTATTCCATATCAATTCTTTGTTTATTTGTAAAGCTCGTAATGTAAACCTAACTGCAACCTGCATTTTGTTCTGCTATCACAGTAAAAATCAATGAAAAAGGGGAACGAAATGGTAAAATGGTGGTCACTAGAATATGTACGTATACATTCAAGATGTATACGTATGACACAATACCTCCCAAAATGACCTTATTCAATATATGAGACAACAACATCACATACATTATTCTGAACCCAAGGTAAGTAGCTAAAGCACTCGTTTCATGGTAATCAGAAACAACGACGGTACCACAACCACCCAGACCCGACACAATATCGAAAAGTTCGTTTTCGACATTGACCCGACCGGGAATCGAAACCGGGACCTCAGAGTTAGCGCCGCCCAAAGTCCGTCGTTCAAGCTACGCTACGGAGGTCGTCAATAAAAAATAATGAAATCATAAATAAAACCAGTCAGAGCAAAGTGTGTATTTTGTTTGTAATTAAAAGTAAACAACACAGACTAACTAAAATTATATCATTGCCTAAACTAATTTGAAATGACAACCAAGGCAATGCGGAAATCTTAACATTTCGTCTGCTTAGTGCCAGATCCGTCCTACAAACAATTAAAATTACATGACAGATTAAAAAGGAAACTATCTAATTAACAATATACATTTCCAATAGCATTTTCCAATATTTAGATGTTGTAGGAAGAAAAGAAATGCCGTTGCTGAGTTTCTTCCGGTGCCGGTGCTTCTCAGTATAAGGTCTCCCGCCCAGAGTAGACTTACGAACTGATGGCATAATGACATTCATAATATCTATTTGTATCTTAAACTGAATAAATGATTTTGAATTTTGATATTTTTTTAAATTCCTTCTTGCTACGCCATGCATATCTTCTATATGCCTTGAACGCTTCCTTGATGTCATCTCCTCAGCGCATTTGATGTCTTCCAGGTGAACGTCTTTCATACCACGGTCTCCACTCAACAAGCTTCTTGCACCACGAGTAATTATTTCAGGAAACGTGTGCATTTCAAACAGTTCATGTGCACCACGTTTTTTTTAATGTAGCTTACTCGACAGTACGCTGCCGTTGGCTGAGGCAAAAATATGAAGAAGGTATATCTTTTTTAGAATACCTATATATTATTATTATTTTTGTTTTGAAGCTTTAGTCCCTATGCTTCTATGAACTATAATTTCATAGATCTAGTATCTCTTTGAACCTGAACATAACAACGCAAAACAATATTGCTTGACGGCGGAAGTTAGTCTACGGGCTGTCGCTATCCTGTCAGATGCCAGGCAGAACGCTACGTTAGTTAGTTACTGACTACTCGTACGAACGGGCGTGATTGGTTAAATATGGAGAGTCGCTGTCAAATAAACTTTGCGAACTGTCATAACTCCGACGTATCATTTATTGAACGTTGAATGCAAATGGCGGACCGCTTGTATGTGTTTCGAAGTAGTTTTTCTACAAAAGTGTTTATTTCTTTAAAATCACGCATACGTGTATTTCCAAAACATCTTATGGATTAATGGTTTTATGTTATTAAATTGTTTTTAAAAGTATTCATCTTTAATATGTTTTTTTTATGGAGGCATATATGCTCTGCTACCCGTGCAAAGCCGGTCGAGTCGCTGGGCCGTTAGTGTATTCATTGAAACTAATTCGTGAAGTCAGTGTGAGACTACAGGTCAAGCCCTATCAAATTCAGCGTCTGTACTTCAGTCAGGGCACAGACATGTCAGCAATGAAGCGTTCCTACCCGCAATCGGTGCAGCGTACTCCATGATCCTTGGCTCACTGCAATCACTCAAGGCAGACATCTCGAGAACCGAGATATCGATTATCGAGCAACCGCGTGCAAGTATCGAGTGCGACACGAGTGGCTCGGTAATGTGAACTAACGCACAGCACACTTGATCGTCCGCCCGACTCCGTTCGCCAAAATTCGATTAATGTTTGAGCCCGCCACTACATACTCCGTTTCGAGTTGACTACGACTAATCGAATCTCAATTCGACACACGCTTTCGAGGTATGCCCGATACGTGAGCTTAGGTCGCAGAATTGTTATTTACAAGCTTGCCACCTCACATTCTGGCAATCTGAATAGTAAGATTCTGAATAGCGATCTAATGTTAACATTCTGTTTTAGAATAATACAAAATTTCGTAATTTCTTTTCAGTAATTGAAGCTGCTGGTTAGAATCACTGTACAATAAATTGACTTTCTGAAGCAAAAAGTCTATACGTGGGCAAACCGCATACGTCGCTACAGAGTGCGTGTGGACCGATACCAACAAAATCGCCTCTTTCAAAGTGACCAAAGAAATGTATACAGACGTTGGGAAGGAGCTGATCAACGTGTGAGCGACGGGCAGCTACCAGATGTTGATGCCATGACAAATTTCTGGCGCAGCATTTGGTCGGTGCCCATCGAGCACACGGAAGGTGACTGGATGAGTGTTGTCAAGGAGGCGAGTGAACCTATCGAGACCATGCAGGCTATACATATTAGTACAGCTGACGTAAGTTGTGCTATCCGTACGGCCCAAAATTGGAAATGCCCAGGATCGGACGGATTGCACAACTTTTGGATCAAGTGGTTTCGATGTTCACACGAGTTACTGGCAACGCAATTTCAAGAAGCCATAGAGCTCGGCTCACTCCCAAGTTTGTTGACTACTGGTGTCACTTTTCTGCTGCATAAATCAGGTAGTACCACGGAACCGAAAAATTATAGACCCATCACGTGCTTACCAACATTATATAAGCTCCTTACATCAATTCTGAGAACAAAAATTAACTCGCTCATTGTTGCAAACAATATTTTGGACATGACTCAGAATGGATGTAGGGTTGGGTCCCGTGGTACTAAGGAGCTTCTCCTCATTGACATGACCATATGCCAGAAGATTCGGCGAGGCAGAGGGACTCTCTCCACAGCCTGGATTGACTATAAGAAGGCCTATGATTCGGTGCCGCATTCATGGTTGGTAAGGATTTTAGAGTTGTATAAAATTGATATAACTTTAAAATCATTTTGGATGTCATGTATGCGGCAGTGGACCACGGTCTTGTGTCAACGAGGATGTCGAGATAGAGTTTCTGCCACGCAGAATTTTATAAGGATAGAGCGTGGCATATTCCAGGGCGACAGTCTGAGTCCTTAATGGTTTTGTCTAGCTTTGAATTCTCTTAGTATTTTATTAAGAAATTCAAGGTTAGGCTGTCGAATGCGGAGAGGGGGTTTTGTCGCATTTGTTGTACATGGATGACCTCAAGTTATTCGCACCAAACAGCCAAGACTTGATAAAAATGCTGAAAATTACTGAGACTTTTAGCAGTGCCATCAAGATGGAGTTTGGGGTGGATAAGTGTGCGGTTATGCATTTACAGCATGGGAGAGTAGTAAATTCAACCAATTTACAACTCTCCGATGCGATAAACTTCAGACCTCTCTCTGAAGTTGAAACATATAAATATCTTGGTATGTCACAGTCTTTGGGTGTTGATGACGGGGGCATAAAACAGTCATTACGGGAGCGATTCTTTTGCCGCCTGAGAAAAGTACTTAACAGTCTTTTATCGGGTGGCAATAAGACGCGTGCCTTTAATGGCTGGGTTATGCCTCTGCTCACATACTCCTTTGGCATACTAAGATGAACTCATACCGAATTGGACGCCTTGGATAGGAGAGTCCGTCAAATGCTCACGACTTCCAGAATGCTACACCCGAAGCTCATCTGTTATGAGGCTGTGCATCTCGCGGAGATGTGGGTTTCGCGGCTTTTTAAATGTCAAGGACCTACATAACCGTGAGTGAGAGTGAGACTGACCGTGAGAGTGCAGTCTCAGAGATTATTTACTTAGCATTTGGATGTCGTGGCAGTTGATAGACATTTTACGCCGCTCTCCTTTGCAACAGAAAACTGGTGCAAACCAGTGGTGCTAAGCACTCTCGATCGCAAGGACATATGGAAGAGCAAGGTGCTACACGGGCGCTACTATCGGGCTCTAACTGGGTCTGATGTAGATTTGACTGCCTCGGTGAACTGGCTACGTTTCGGTGACCTCTTTGGAGAAACCGAAGGTTTTGTCTGTGCTATTGAAGATGAAGTTATCAAAACGAATAACTACCGGAAATATATTATGGGGGACGGTACGGTCGACATCTGTCGGGCATGCTGCCGTCCAGGAGAATCACTCCGACATATTATTTCTGGTTGTTCTCATCTTGCTAACAGAGAGTATTTGCACAGACACAACCAAGTAGCCAGAATAATTCACCAGCAACTTCCTCTTGGATATGGCCTTGTTGAATCGGAGGTGCCGTACTATAAATATGCACCTGCGCCAGTCCTCGAAAATGGTCATACAATGCTCTACTGGGATCGCTCTATCATTACGGACAGGACTATTGTCGCCAATAAGCCTGATATCGTAGTGATTGACTGATCCCAGCGCCAGGCATTACTGGTTGATATCACCATACCTCATGATGAGAACCTCGTGAAAGCCGAGAAGGACAAGCTCAGTAAGTACCTTGACTTAGCTCACGAGGTGATCGCCATGTGGGATGTTGATTCAACCATTATTGTCCCGATAGTCGTTTCAGCGAACGGTCTGATAGCGAAGAGCCTCGACCAAAATCTTAACAGGCTCTCGGTTGATGGTTGGGTCAAGGGTCAGATTCAGAAAGCAGTACTCCTTGACACGGCACATATTGTCAGGAGGTTCCTCACTCTGCAGCCCTGACCACCGGTAGCTTGGGCCCTGTCCCGCTGCTGGTGGTACTCTAGAATTAGGTTTTTATAATGTTTTATTGTTTTTATATTAAAATATTGTAAAAATCTAGTTTTAAGAACGAAAATAAATAAAGACTATAATAATAATAATATGAGACCGTGAGATGATTCCGTGTTTTATCTCTTTTACTCTAAACTGAAATGAAGTTTACCTAACGGGAACAAAACACGGAATATCTATTCCATATCAATTCTTTGTTTATTTGTAAAGCTCGTAATGTAAACCTAACTGCAACCTGCATTTTGTTCTGCTATCACAGTAAAAATCAATGAAAAAGGGGAAAGAATAGGTAAAATGGTGATCACTAGAATATGTACGTATACATTCAAGATGTATACGTACGACACAATACCTCCCAAAATGACCTTATTCAATATATGAGACAACAACATCACATACATTATTCTGATCCCAAGGTAAGTAGGTAAAGCACTCGTTTCATGAAAATCAGAAACAACGACGGTACCACAACCACCCAGACCCGACACAATATCGAAAAGTTCGTTTTCGACATTGACTTGACCGGGAACCGAACCCGGGACCTTAGAGTTACCGCCGCCCAAAGTCCGGCATGCAAGCCACTCGGCTACGGAGGTCGTCAATAATAACGACTATACTTTTAAGAACTTTACTATGACTTTCTATTATCGAAACAAACTGCAATAAATGTATGAAAACGTGTAAAGCTTGAATGATAGCTATACCAATAAAACGTTAAGTGCTAATAAAATGTTTTTGTTCCTTTTCATATGGATTTACAGTAGTGAATTCTGTAAATATAAAAAAACTTTCCTAAAAACCCGATTACTAGTAAAAAAAAGTGGCAATATCAAACGCAGGTCATTATCGAGCGCATTTCACGGCAGGGTGTATTAAACAAAACGCTCGCGTTAGCACACGCATGAGCACTCGGGCCGAAACGAGAGCGGGCAACGAACCGCTCGCGCGGTCTCACGGACCGACGCCGGCGAACAGCGGCACCAATTAGAAGCACGCCGTCATCGTCGCGTTCGCCCCTCCATATGAAGGCCTGATTCCCCGTTTAGCTTAAATCTACAAATCTACATATCTGAGGTGCATTGTAAAGTAACCAGACTTCAAAGTGTGAGCAATAACGAGCAAGAAAAAGCAAGAACAGACTACGAACCGTCCGCGCGGTCTGATAGACCGGGACGCCCCGGCCGCCGCGCCGTCTATCAGCGTCAATAAGAAGCACGCTATTATCGTCGCGTTCACCTCTCGCCAGGAAGACCTGATTCGACGTTTAGCTTAAATCCTAATAAGACGCCGCCGGCAAACATTAGCGCCAGTTAGAAACCAGACAGTGAAGATACCGCTTTAAATTATTGGTTAATTAGACAGATACCACAATAAGACATACAATTTTAGAAGTATAGAAAAAACAATAATCAAATTTCATAAATTCCAAAAAAAATGCAAAAGAAAAAAGATTTATGTGATTATGGTATGTGGTTTTTCAGGTATCTTGCTGTTGGTCTCCTATTCCCGTTAAATGTGCGTTGAGAAACTTCTAATTTATCAAGTCAAACTGATAGAAAAATTCCGCGGAGGCTTACTCTCCGAGGCGTTCGAATCGGATGACGAGAACGGAAACCCTGTGGATGCCTCCAAATGCTACGAAATGCGAGGTGAATCACTCGCAACGGCGTTCATATACCCCTAATACCTGTTGGGAGTCAAGGGTCGCCGTTATCGAATAAATTAGTAATAACGGCGTAAATTTAATTAGCGCGATAATTGCCGAGCCTTGTTCCCAACTAATGCTGTAAAGCGGTTCGAAGAGTAATGGCTTAACCCTAAATCCTGTACAAAAACCTAAAGCGCTAACAAGCGAACTAACCAAGGTTGCACGAACTTGCATAAGAAATGTGGCGACTGTTTAAAAAGGATTGGTCAGCAATGTTTAAAAAGTACCACATATAGCTTGAGTGTTTTTAACATGATCGTTTTTAAATTAGGTAATTATTACCTGATTAAATAAGTATATAAAATAAGTTCTTATTTTATGTTAGAGAAAAATCTACATATATAATAAAGCTAAAGAGGGTGGAAAGTCTGTACATGGCAGATATTCGAAAAAAAGTTGGCTGTGGATACTTCAGAACACGTTCCAACAGTTTTTAGAATTTTTGTCTGTTTGTCTGTATGTCTGTTTATCTGTTTGTCTGTTTATTTGACAGCGCATCACGTGAAAATGGCTGAACGGATTTTTATGCAAACTTAGCACATAGACAGACCATGACCCGGTCTAGGACATATGACACTTTTTATCCCGGTAACAGGTTCCTGTGGGATAGTGTCGAACTTCGCGAACGAAGTCGCGGGCGACGACTAGTAAATCAATAAAATTGTAATAACCTGTACAGTTTACATGCTCGAGGATTTCTGGTGCACCTCCATTAAAAATTGTTAGGTTAGATCAAGGTGAATGGTTCCCCTGTTATTTATTTAATGAAACAAATAAAAAAATATTCGTTAAATTAATAAAAATAACTAAAATGACTACTTTCTGTTCTTATTTGGTTCTCTATATCTTAAACAAATTATAATAACCGTAGCTGAAAATAGCTCATCTTTTCAAATACCGCGATGTCCATAAACAATTCATAGGTAGCAACCGATTCAGAAGCTTAGTACAGGTAAATTAGGTCTATATTGAGAGGTATTAAGTCGGCATATTTAATACTGGGAAGTTTCGAAGGAACGTGGTAGACACAGCGGCGCCTCCGTTCCTTCGGTGACATGATGCCGGCTCACGTCACTCATACGTACCGCGACTGAGTAATGTTGATAGTTATGCTATTGTCATTTCTGACAAAAATAGCTGACGATGTTGACAATACATCAGAGTTTTATTAGAATAATTGAAAGACTGTTTGATTTTATGTTGCAAAACCGACGAACGAGCATGAAGCTCTGCCCACCCTTTAATTTTACAGGATTTTATACCCTGCAAGCCGGAGCACAACAATAAAAACACAGCTGATGCTGCTTGGCGGTGAAATAGTTTATAGGAAAGCCTCAATCTTAACTTACATAAGTTTTTTTCAACCCAATATATAACATTTTTTTTTATTATTTTGAATACATATTGAATATTTACTTTAAATGTTAAATTAAATGTTGCACTTTATTAAGCTTAGCTTACTTTATCTATTGCCAAGGACCAACTTCTTTTTGTTGAGCTATTCAAAAACGTATCACCGTAAACTCTATAATCCGGCGTGCAAGTTTATTAAACGTCAGTAGCATACGGCTCAACTTGCTGGCAACAGAAAATCGAGACAAACAGTATGCGAACTCATAGGCGCGAAAGAGACAGACATAATAAGTTTCTTCGAACGTAACTTCAATATGGTCGATATTAAATAAACAACCCTTTTGTATATTATAAGACATAAACGAGTCTTTTGTTTGAAAATTGGTTTTAATTAAACATAACTTCCTTTCGTCCAACTGAATCAAGATATTGTAGAGTTTAGGAGCTCGATGGCGCAGTGGTTTACGCGCCGCAAAGGTCGGAAATCGGATGGGTGACCTAAAATGTATCATCTCGAGGAAGGCACGTAAAGCAACGGCCAACAGGTCCTGAATGCATTAGCAGCCACCACCAATCCGCACTGGGCCCGCGTGGTGGCGTATGGCCCGTCCTCCCTATCCATCCATAGGGCAGGCTCATGCCCCAGCAATGCGACATAACATGAGTTGGTGATGATTGTAGAATAGAATATATGAAATACTTAGGGCATACTGAAAGTTTCTGGATTCTGATAAGAAAGACTAGATAAAAAACTTACGATACATTTCTTGTTTTTCAAAGTAAAATATTCGCTCGCAATTAATACTTTTTTGCATTCGCTGAAACCACTGTACTAAGCAGTTGGACCAGTCTTCCATAAGGACCTCTTCAATAGGATGCGTCATCAGTTCCACATTTGAAGCCTTCAAATAGGCTTCTGTTACCTTAGCGGAATGTGAGGATGCGTTATCATAGTGAAGGACAACATTGCTTCGAGGACGCTTTTCGCAAACTTTTTCTAAGACTCTGGGCAAGTAAGTGTTGACGTACCAAACTGCAGACACTGTCCTTTGATCTTCAAGCGATACTGACTACAGTATCGCTAAAAAAATGGTAAAAAAAGAAGCAACCACTTTTTTACCAAATGCTTCTACTTTTCTTAACTTTCTTCGGCAAATCTTCAAAAGGGAAGACCCACTCTGCCGACTGGCTTTTTCTTTCGGGTTCAAAGCAGTACACCCAGGTTTCGTCACCTGTCACGATATTATAGACAGCCAACGACTGTCCTCCGTTAAACTTTTTTATCATTTTACGGCACCGCTGGACACGCAGTCGTTTCTGGTCCTCCGTTAAGTCATGCGGTATCTATATACCGCAATGGACTTCATGGTATATGGAGACCGCGGTAAAAGGTTCGGAAGCGTTGCACTCGATGGCGAGTGCAACGCTTCCGAACAGCACAGGTAAAATGTTTTGCACTTGGCTCATTCCGATGCCTAACAAAGCACGAATTTGCTGGCAAGTAATTTTTTTCAGTTTCAATAAGTTGTCGTACGGTGTCAATATTAGAGTCTGTAACCGCAGTCACCGGCCGACCTTCACGTAGTAGTACCTCGTCATGTAGATGATCTTGTCCACGTATAAATTCTCCAAAGCACGAATACACAAAGCTGCGACATGGTGCTTCATCACCAAATGCCAATTGAAGTCTCTGGTAACTCTCTTGTTGACTTAAGCCACAACTATTATTTATTCTGTGCCACAACGAAAATCATAAAAAATCATTGAACGAACAGGAGTTAAGTTCATTTTGATAGCGACACACAATTTTCGAAAGGACGACACGATTGAAAAACAAATGACAGTCTCGCAAAATAAAAAGTAACATCTTCCCAAAGAGTTCCATTTTCGAATTCCATAATTTTGTTTTCATTTTTTTATTGTAAGTAGCCAGATCCAGAAACTTTCAGTATGATGCCCCACGTACATGGTATATACGTAATGTAAGAGATGTGACCAATTCCTAATACCACAGACATATATTAGTGGCCACACACATGTGGAAATATTGTTGCATCTATTCGGTTCGCTTCTTTATCAATTTTATTTGAAACTACTATATTTTGATTTATTATTAATGTTGAATTCGAACAACGAGTAACAGTAAGTACTTTGGATATATAGTATAGTTTAAGTCATAGGTTTCCAGTGATTGCAGTATCGACTCGAGATGAATGTAGTTAGATTGTGTGTTCTAGCTACAACAGCCTGCAGCATCTTGGTATGATTGAACATGCATTTCTTTCGTTTGTATGTGCAGTTCAATAACGTCCGACGTCCTTAATTTAGAACAATCAAATTATGTTTATTTAGCCGAAATTACTAAGTTAAGGATTTACAACAAAAAATAAAATAATAACAAAAAAATAAGTGAAATCCGCCTTTAAGATATTAATTTCAAAAAACTTTTTAACTTTTTAAATCTTGAATCTCTTTGGCACTGTGGAGACCGCAGTTGTGAGTATGTACTGTATCAGTACATCAATATCTTGTAAAAAAATCTGCAGTCTGTTTGCATTCATTATCAATGTATACATGCGTTTTTTTATTTGTAAGTTCTATACCTATATATTATCTTTCCTTTCCCTATATATTACCTTTCAAAACTTCGCCTTTAATGAGAAAACAAGTCGTTTTCCATTTCTTCACCTTTGTATTACATACATTACTCAACTTTGCAGTTTTTGTTTTGTAGTCCGAGCTAATTTTTAATATGGTAATAATGGTCTTTCTGCCACTTGTTCTACTCTGTTATCTATATTGAGTATCTAAGGAGAACCTATCGTCGTACCACGCGACATGATAAGCTGGCTTGAGCATGCCACCGGCCTGAGCACGCGCCACAAACACGCCAGATTTAATTGGACAAGCCTCCATCGGACAACAATCGACATCCTTACCCTAGTCATGTAGGTGATATACACAGTCAGGTCATAAGTATTGTCACACAGTAAAAACTTTTCTTTTAGAATGCTGGCCACAAAAAAGTTTATTGAATTCGAATTTCGAATTGTTCTTGAAAATAAAAATGTATACTTTTTAGAATTTTACTCATTTTATGTTATATTTTATAAAATATGGAGTGGACGCTTAAAGAAGACCGTGTTGCAGTTATTGCGTTGCATCGTTGCGGTTACGCGCCAATTCAAATTTTTGACATACTGAAAAATTTGAATTTAACCAAAAGATTCGTTTATCGTACCATCAAACGATACAATGAAGACTCTAGTGTAGATGACAGGTCAAGAAGTGGTCGCCCTAGGTCTGTTAGGACTCCAGCAGTGATAAAAGCTGTAAAGGCGCGAATTCAAAGAAATCCCAAACGTAAGCAGAAATTGTTGGCCCTTCAGATGGGGTTAAGCAGAATTACGGTTAAAAGGGTGTTAAATGAAGACTTAGGGCTTCGGGCATATAGAAGAAAAACAGGACATCGTTTGAATGCTCGTCTAATGGACCTGAGACTGAAGAGATGCCGCGCTTTGTTGAAGCGGTACGCGGGAAAAAAATATCGGGAAATTCTTTTTTCGGATGAAAAAATTTTTACCGTAGAAGAGAACTACAACAAACAAAATGATAAGGTGTATGCACACAGTAGTGAAGAAGCGAGCAACCGTATTCCGCGTGTCCAACGAGGTCATTTTCCATCCTCGCTCATGGTATGGTTGGGAGTTTCTTATTGGGGCTTAACAGAGGTACATTTTTGTGAGAAAGGTGTAAAAACGAATGCAGTTGTGTATCAAAATACAGTCCTGACGAAACTTGTGGAACCTGTTTCTCATAACATGTTCAATAACAGACACTGGGTATTCCAACAAGATTCGGCGCCAGCTCATAGAGCTAAGAGCACACAAGACTGGCTGGCGGCGCGTGAAATCGACTTCATCCGGCACGAAGACTGGCCCTCCTCCAGTCCAGATTTGAATCCGTTAGATTACAAGATATGGCAACACTTGGAGGAAAAGGCGTGCTCAAAGCCTCATCCCAATTTGGAGTCACTCAAGACATCCTTGATTAAGGCAGCCGCCGATATCGACATGGGCCTAGTCGTCTATCGTGCTGCGATAGACGACTGGCCGCGCAGATTGAAGGCCTGTATTCAAAATCACGGAGGTCATTTTGAATAAACTTTATTGTCATAAGAATCTATGTTTTGTTAAGTTCATTTTGGTATATAAAAGGTTACATAATGAATAAACTTGTCTCAATTATTTTATATTAAACATGTGACAGAATTTATGACCTGACTGTGTATATGTATATATATATATATACACTCAAAATAAACTTGCGTCTATGCAATAAACATTGTAAAATGCTTAAATACAGAAATCCTTGTTAAAACGGAGACTTAATATGTATATATTCCCGAAACGTACCCATGTAAACATGTCTTTAAAATACTATGCCAACGTCAGAAAATGGAAATTGTAAAAAAAATTTAGACTTTCCGTACTAACTCGATCAGCTGATGGGTCATTTTGTATGGAGAATCGATTTTCTTTTACAATTTCCATTTTCTGACGTTGGCATAGTATTATATAGACATGTTAACATGGGTACGTTTCGGGAATATATACATATTACCAAACATCCTGTAGTTTAAACCATGATGTTAACATTTTATTGCATTGATGCAAGTAAAACTAAAAATTACATTATTACTTAGATAAACTTATTTATTAGTTTGATTTTAATATGTACTGACAGACACCAAAAAAAGGAAATTTAACTAAGCGTAAGCTCTTTTTTTTAGTAAATAATACAAGTTTAATTCAGCTTCACAAAACATGAGGCCAGTTTACAGATGTAACTATAAACTAGATATCATACCAAGATTTTATCAAAGAAAATGTAGTTCTAATAAACACATAACAATAGCGAAATTCACCACACAACAAAACAAAGTGTATCTTGCAATGCATCAAGAGTGTCGAAGTGTTCTTCTCTCTCGCGTATCCATCTGGAGCGACGTACAATAAACTCATCCTCATTAAAATTTTCGTCAAAAGCTATTGCCAGGGCTCTTTTCATCTTTGTTTTATATCGCTAACAAAATGATTATTTCATTCTTTAAAAATAAATAAACAAACCAATCTCCCGTACTCCACACAATCGTGACAATGACAGGCAAACAGCTTTAAACGCGTTTAGCTAAGCTAAACGTCGAAAATCGGCCGTTCAGAAACTGAACCAAGTTCAACTTGAACGACGTTTAGTTTATGCCGGTGAAATACAACCTTGAGAGCGGAACTCAGTTTAGCGCGTAAACTCAGTTTAACTCGAATTGATCGCGTTTAATTTCACCGGTGAAATTGGCCCTTAGTCATCAACATCCGATCTTAATATAACTTCGAAGCCAAAAATGTTGAATATTCCCAAACAAGCTTGGCATGTGAATTGAATCTGAATGCAACGTCAGCATAACTAAAGAGTTTGGCCGTAGACTGAAGAGCCGCCAATTTTGGTGGGCCTCCCCCGGCCCCTTCCGATGTTTGTGGTGAGGAGCAAATGGGGCAAAGAGCTTAGCATTTCGTGGGTCGTGATAAAGTAGCCAGCTAATATCATTGGGTTGTTCCGGGCGAGTGCTTGAGTGACAGTCCCCAGTGGATGCCTGGACTGGATGCAGCACTGGCGTTGTTTGTTTGTGTAGGCGCATTGTGGGAAGTCATCCCTTCGTCTAAACACAAAATACGGGTGGTTACACGATATCACAGACATGAAAGGCTTCATCCTGTTATTATATTTATTACTTTGACGAGACATTGTTGTTTGGTTGCCATTTTTTTTCGTAATTATTATTTTCGTAATACAATTTTTGCCTGTATGAGGTAGCCGTCAATATTATCTTATACTTACATAATAACTTTATGAGTAATCATTTTCCGTATTTCTCACGTAAAAACGCCAACGCCAGTTGCTTAGTTTCGACAATTTAACTGTGACTTTGGTCTGTTAGTTTTATTGCATGAGCTTGACCAGTACCTTCACACAAGTCTATCAGCCTTGCGTCAATATGCTTGCTTGCTATCAAAAATAATATCAACTTATAAAAAATAAGACTTAGCCGTCGTGTGGGCATTGACGTCATTTCTGTTATCATAAAAACTAAAACAACTATATCATTCAAATCGTATCATTATTAATGTCGGTAATCTGACCAGTGACAATTTAATCTTTTCGGTCAACAGTATAAATATAAGGCAGTATTGGAAAACGTGGTCAGAGGTGCCCAATTTGCAACGATGAAATTCTTAGCTCTTCTGTTGGTTGTGGCGACGTTCGCACAGGGCAGCGTGTTGCCCTACAACAACGCCTATGGGTACTTGAGGAACTCCGTAGAGAGGGCCGAGAAGCTGCGACTACATGAAGAGAAATACCTCAGCCAGAGGATCGTAGGAGGCGCCCCTGCTGCTGAGGAAGAAATCCCATACCAGGTGACTATCCATTGGAACTTATTTCATTACTTACATTTAGAATTGATATATTATTTCGTTCTGTGATGATATTAATTTTCTTTTTCAAACCTTACTGTTTTGACTTTACATTAAGAAACTTAAGAATCACAACGAATATTTTTATTATTTAGAATGTTTCATTCACAATGCTATACTAATATAGTAAAATGTAAAATTTTACTAGAAAGAATCGAAGCCACGACCTTTGGATAAACGGTCCAATGCTCTGACCGCTGAACTACCGAGCCCCCTGAAGACTTGTTAAATTTTATCTCGTAATTACAACGAACATTCCTGGGTATAACATTGTAATTTCTTGTTTCTTTGTGCATATACCACAGAAGTAACAAGTAATTTTATTTTCAAAATAAATGTATCAATTAATTACCTAAGAAAGTCATTTATGACTGTCTTCTTTTAGAAACCGATATCTTCTAGGTAATTTAAGTTGATAATTGTTAATGTTCTATACACAACTTCATTGACGAAACGGTTTTCTCTCAGGCTGGCCTCATCATCGACCTCATTGGCATCACCGGCAACGGTATCTGCGGTGGGACCTTGGTCAACGACAGAAGGGTCGTCACAGCTGCCCACTGCTGGTTCGACGGGATGAACCAAGCTTGGAAGTTCACTGTTGTCCTCGGCAGCACCACCCTTTTCTCCGGCGGCACCAGGCTTGAGACCAGCGTTGTCGTTACTCACCAAGACTGGTTCCCTATCCTCGTCCGCAATGACATCGCCGTGATCTACCTTCTTGAAACCCTTATATTATCAAGTGAGTCCTGTTTTATATATAAATAGTCTATACTGACCCACTGCTAGGCAAAGACATTGAAATTTCATCATTGAAATCAAGTTATCGCTACAATCTGTAAGTTATTGATTTAATCACCATGCTTGCTAAATGCGGGTAGGTGATCACAAACCCAGGCTATGCATCGAAAAGTCCGGGAACTGAACCTAGGACCTTTGGGTATCGAGCCGGGCGCTTTGCCACTTGACTACCGAGGCTTTAACACATGTATTGCTTTATCTCTATATTAATACGTGAAGCAAAACAATTTGGACCCCTTTTTACGAAAATTGCGCGGACAGAGAAGTATAAAATTTTGCACACTTATAGTTTATATACAACGTATATATGGAAAATCGCGAAAAAAAATTTTATCTTTCCATAGATAGTTCAAAACTGACCGAGTGAATTCGTTTAAAGGGATAATTTTATTTTTTTTGCGAATTTTGAATTCTGTTTCATGGACTAAGTTGTGACCTAAGACCTAAGAGGGTTTTGCGTAATTTAAATAACACGTTGTAGAGAAGGAGTGCAGAATGCTAATTTTTTTTTTTAATTATGCGTAAAAAATACTTTAAATTAAATAAAAATTGTTTCATACATTTTTCAAAAATTCCAAAAATTTAAGAGGAGCTTCCGAAATCTGTCAATGCCAATCCAAACTTACATTCTATCTTTTTAAATTTGTCATTGCTTAGGATACAATCCGTTTAAGCCTTTATAAAAATACTGGGCTACCACTAGTTTAAATAATTACGCACCCTGACTCACCTACGAATATTGTATTATATCATTATCTCGGTTTGATTATACACCACTCGTTGATCAAATGTTAAAGTCGAACTTTTAAGTCGTAGTTTGAGTTTTAAGTTCGAACGAAATTCCAACCAACCGTATACGGTAGGTTTGAATACGGTTGGTTGAAATATCGTTCGAATGACTTTTAAATCGGATTTTAGCTTGAAAATGGTTTCAACGACTAAGTCGCTGCGATATCGTTACGGTTTTTGTTATGGGAATCGAGGGCAGTTACCTTGTCAAGTTTTTAAGTGCTTGTTTCGGACGTTATAAAACGCTGTAGCCAGGATTATCATAAATATAGAATGCCTAATTCTTAACTGATCTTTCAATATTTGTAAAAATATTAAGATCGGATGTTGGTGACGTATTTTTTTAGTCGACATTGAATAGGGCTCCTTTGGCTTATAAAGTAAAGGTTGATAGTGATAGTGTTGATTAATTTCGACGAGTTGGATTGAGCCACGATGGCATAGTTGGCAGTGCACCTGACCCGGCATGTCATAAGGTGCGGATTCGAATCCCGCTCTTGGAATTTTTTCAACACTTTGTCTTTTTTCAATAAACAATAAACAATAAACATATTGTTCTTTTATATTTACATTATTAGCCCGACGTAGGTATATGAGGGAGTACTTTTAAAGCCTTATCTCGATTTAAAATGCAAATTTAATACTTTAAATAACGAGAGTGTGAAGAACGCGCAGATAACATTTAATTTTTATGTTTCTTAATAAATTAATTAATCATTTGCAGGCACCATCGCACCCATTGCTATACCATCTGAAGCCGACCTGCAGAATAACTATGCCGGTGAAAACGCAGTGGTATCTGGATTCGGTCTGACGAGCGATGGTAAGATAAGATCAGTTTTTTTTAAGTTTATTAACATGTATTAAAACAACACTTCTTTTACATGATTCGATGAACAGATACTCATATATCTGTTCATCGAATTGATATTTTGTAAAATTTTTAAAATCACAGTATTAGCTTTGATATCGTTATATATCACATCATTTGATGACCCAATTTCAGTTCAAAAATATTTAATTCTCAATTTTTCATAAATACTAAATCTATGTACTACATAGTTATATGATAACCGCGTAATTGAAATATTTTTCTAACTGTTTTGTATAATCCAATTTCTTTTCCTTAAGTAAATAATCCCAATTATAATAATAATAACTAATCCTTCCTGTACCTTTAATGGTAGAAAATGTCCGACTGTCTACGGATCCCAGTAAATATTGAAAACCAATTTAATCAAAATGTTTTATGTTAGAATTTCGCGATATCTGCGTTGCTTCTAATTTCAATAACACCATTTTAGCTACTTAACATGGTATCCGTACAGTGTCTGAAACATTGTTAACCCATATTACCATCGAAGATCGGTTCTGACGTTACATGACAGACTAACTTTAAAACACTCCTTGCAGGTGGTACCATCCCCAGCGACCAGGTCCTCAGCAAAGTGATCGTAAGCGTGTTGCCCAACAGCGTATGCCGCATCAGCTTCCCCCTGATCATGCAGGACAGCAACATCTGCACCAGCGGCATCGGCAGCAAGGGCCCTTGCGGTGGTGACTCCGGTGGTCCCCTTGTCTATGAGAGAGACGGCAAACAAACCTTGGTGCGTATTTGACATTCACTTCTATTAAGTTAGTTGCTCGATGGTGCAGTGGTTAACGCGCGCGGTCTGCAATTTCTAAAGTTAAGCAACTTTCGCAAAAGCGAATGGGTGACCAAAAATGTATGAGCTCCTCCGTGCTTCGGAAGGCACGTAATGCCGTTGGTCTTAGCTGCATTGGCAGTCGTTAACAACCACCGCACCGCGTGGTGGTTTAGGGCCTGTCCTCCCTATTCATCCATAGGGAAGGCTCGTGCCCTAGCAGTGGGGACATATTATGAGCTGATGGTGAAGTTAGTTGTATCGTTTAAACGAGGTGTACAGATGCAACTTGCGGGCGGCAAGGTGGGGACGGCCAGTAAAGCAATCCTGCACCAGTAGCTGTCCTCGCATCTGGACTCTGTTTTTGCTCAACATCAGGTAAAGCGGAGTCATTTGCCAATTCTACAATAAAAAAAATCGTTAGAGTACGACAGTAATTTTAAGTCTACTTAAGTAATATTCTATAATCCTCTAGGATTACAGGTAAAGCGCACTTCCACCTTCCTGATAACCATGACATTGATCGATTGCGATAGACATATCAATAGTCTTCATAGGCGTATTCGAAAAATGGGCACAAATGTTTCCATGAAGCAATGCATAGAAGACAAGACATTACGCATCGCGCTGTCCTTATGCTTTTTTTGGATGTTTTTAGATGGCATTAGGCCATCTATCGGAAATAGACTAAACCAACAGTTTCACGTGCCTTCTGAAGTAATAGATCGAAATAGTTATAATTGGCAACCTCACTCAAAACGCAAAATAACTTCTTTTCATCATACAAACACGCATTCAATCAATGTCACTAAAGTATGAGGTGCACGTCTTGAAGCTTAATTATTCATTTCCACATCATCAAAACTAATTGAAACTGACGACTAGGCAGAGGACCTAGACAAGTGGTAGATAGAAATGTAATAGAATGATAAGCGTATGGGATTGACATAAAGCCAATCAAACGTCATTTCTACCTTATACGTATCGTTGGCTTATGATAATACCATACACTACTTATGATAATACCATACACTACTGATTTTATTTAGTTTCTATGCTACTTATTTAGGTCCTCAGATAAGCGAGTATTATATACAAAGTACTCAAATCAAGACAGTAAGGCCTTAGGGACTTGGACTTTAAAAGAGTCTGTATTCTGACATGTTGTATATTGTCTTCAGATCGGTGTGGTCTCGTTCGGATCTGCCTCTGGTTGCGAAGTCAACCTGCCAGCAGCCTACGCCAGAACCACCTCCTACATCGACTTCCTTCAACTGCACACGTCGTAAACATATATTAAAATCTCGCCTTATTAAAACTTACAACTAAACGAGTTTTACTTCATTATAAACCAGCTTACACCTGCAGTCTCAATTCAATTCGAAGTATATTTTCAGACACAAGTCCGAGCAAAAGAAAACAATAAGTCACCATTAACACCACCTTTACAATAAAAACAAAACAAAACACAAAAGACTAAAAAGGTTTCGGCTGCTTGAACCGATTCATCGCAGAATGCAAACTAATTCTTCCCAGACCCTAACATAATATCAGGATCATGGCAGTATTTGTACACGCTTGATGTGCAGCATCAGACTACCACAAACTGTCAAATTTCCTCAATAGACTTTGAATTTTATGTAGATGGAATATGATTGAACGTTAATTGAATAAATTTTACGGTTTTGTGCAGGCGTCTGTAAACAAAAATAAAAAAATAGAGAAGTTGGAGTTGACCTTAAATCTTGGATCGTTGATCAAAAACGAAAACTAATATTTTCATTTTGAAATATTATAATTATGCGGGGGTCACTTCATTCAGGGGGACTTCGTTCGCGAAGACTATACTATCCTACAGGAACCTGTTACCGAGATAAAAAGTATCCTATATCCTAGTCCGGGTCATGGTCTGTCTATGGTGCAAAGTTTGCATAAAAATCCGTTCAGCCATTTTCACGTGATGCGCGGTCAAATAAACAGACAAACAGATAAACAGACATACAGACAAACAGACAAAAATTCTAAAAACTGTTGGAACGTGTTCTGAAGTATCCCCAGCCAACTTTTTTCGAATATCTGCCATGTACTACAGACTTTCCACCCTCTTTAGCTTTATTATATGTGTAGATTTTTCTCTAACATAAAATAAGAACTTAGCAAATAAACAGACAAAAATTTTAAAAACTGTCGGAACGTGTTCTGTTATCGATTCTAAGTATCCCCAGCCAACTTTTTTAGAATATCTTCCATGTACAGACCACCAGCGTGGTTTCCGTTCCCATGGGAATATCGCGATAAAATTCGCGTATTCTATGTGTTAATCCAGGTTATAAACTATCTGTATGCCGAATTTAATCCAAATCCATCCATCCGTTGCAGCGTGAAGAAGCAACAAATATACACACAACTTTCGCATTTATAATATTAGTGTGATAGATAGATGTAATTTAAAACAATAAATTCCTGGCAATGCATTATCTATGGGATCGCAGATATTTTGTATATCGATCTCCAAACTTCAGTATGAAGATGGCACTGAATGATGATGATGAATGTATTCTCAACTTTGGGAGACATATAAAACTCTCTAAATGAACTCCTTTTTGTACGAATCAACGTATGGGTCTTGCCATAATTCAATAGAATCTGTAATTTTAGTGTGATGATATCAAAATATCCACTTACGTTTTATTTTATCTTAAATCTTATCTCTATCTGGGTAGCCTTAATTACTTGGTGATAAACGAAAATGGTTATACTATATATTAATCATTTAATTATCTAGTAGCAAACCCGCTGGTCATTAAGTATTTAATCGAGATAAAAAAATATCAATAACACGATCAGATAAAAAAAATTATCAACTGGCAGTCACAGTTGTGGTAATGTATTCAAAATGTGAGGAATTTCTTGGCGCAGTGGTTAACGCGCCCGGTCTACGATTGCTATGGTTAAGCAACTTTCGCGAATGCCGGTCATAGGATGGGTGACCAAAAGCTTCTCCGTGCTAAGGAAGGCACTTAAGAGCCGTGGGAGCCCGGCTGCATTAGCAGTAGTTTACAACCACCAATCCACACTGGGTCCGCGTGGTAGTTTATGGCCCGTTCTTCCTATCCATCCATAGGGAAGGCTCGTGCCCCAGCAGTGGGGACATAAAAAATAGCAGGTGATGATGATGATTTTAAATGTAAAAAATTACAAAGAAAATTTATAATTAAAAACTAAAATATCTGTGGTAAATTCAAAAGCTTCATATCAAATGTACACCGTACTCGTAGAACAAGGGTGTCTTGGGCCTAAACTGGTGTGCATGTTTAGTGTATTCTGTAAATGTGTGCTGTCATTTTGAGGATCGGGCGGGGATCACATTTGATATGAAGAACAAGGGTACCAAGAACCGGTTCACACTCGCTCTACACCAGGTACAGACATGTACCTGGGCGGTTCTCTCCTCCTCCACGGCCCGGTCAACCCGAGCCGAGGTCCGTGCCTTTAGAGGCGCCCTCGGGTTGCTCCGCTCCCCGATCCGATCCGAACCCTTCGGAGAATCTAGTAGGGCACGGGGACGCGCACTTGTGCGCGATGCCGTTCCCTCTAGATAACCTCTGAAGGTGATTCGTTTCACACGGCTTGAGGAACCCTTTACGTTCCTCGCCGCCCCCAAAAAAGCCCGGTGAAGCTGAAAATGCCGCAGCGGCAATCAGCAATCTCTCTCCAAAAAAAAAAAAATCAAATGTGATAGCTATAAATATTATATGCTGTGGTCTCCATTAAGGGACCACCTTAAACTGATTGTAACTGCTTTTACAAACAAGATTTGCAATTGTTTAAGAACTTTCAAATTCAAATTCATTAATTGCATAATCAGTTTATCAAAAGATGACAACGCCTACAAATTAATATAATGAGAGCATTAGATACCCTGCAAGGGTGTTTGCAATTTATGACGATGAACGTTTTACATAAGGTATGCTACTCTTACTAAAGCCTTCACTCACGCATTCATATTCTCAAAATTCTAACGTGGTCACTTAATCGACGCGGACCACAATCATGTTTCGGTGCGGTGACACATATGTCCGTGACCTAATTTTGACAACTATTATCCCGTAGGGTAGTGGCACCTAGGGTTGCCAATTTTGTTTATTTTTAGATTTAGTACCCATAAAAGTATAGTAGGTAGGAAATAAATTAAAAAGATATAGTATATTAAAAAATATTTAAATTATTTCTTAAATGAATATTTTGTGTATTCCGTTGTAGATAATAAAGACTGATTTTAGCGACTTTGCTTATAAAATATAGTAGTTTTCCCTTACTATAATATACTTTTTAAATAATAGTAGTTAGACTACGTGGTGGAGCGACGATCATCGCAAGGTGGCTGGCAAGAGCTGGATGAGAGTAGCCGCGGATCGTGCTCGGTGGCGTGCACTTGGAAAGGCGTATGTCCAGCAGTGGACTAGTATAGGCTGATGATGATGATGAGACACCTAAAATAGTAGGATATATATTATATAGTAGGGTTGGCAACCCTAGTGATCGATTTTTTTCTTTAATCATCATGAAAAATAGAGGTTACAAACTGATTTCAGTTTTTAGCAACAATTGAATACCTTCCACCTTTCATAATAAATTCATTCATTTCATTCATTCATTCCAGATAATAATAACAGATATGTTATCCCATAAAATTTCATTGAAAATCTTCGTTATTTTTTGGCCACAAAATCTGTGTCGAGCATTTTTTTTTTTGAGAGAGATTGCTGATTGCCTCACACGGCATTTTCAGCTTCACCGGGCTTGTTTCAGGGTGGTGAGGAACTTAAAGGGTTCCTCAAGCCGTGTGAAACGAATCACCTTCGGGGGTTTTCTAGAGGGATCGGCATCACACACTAGTGCGTGTCCCCGTGCCCTACTAGATTCTCCGAAGGGTTCGGATCGGATCTGAAATGTGTCGAGCAAAGATACCAACACACTATTTAAACATTTTTTTATTTTGTTTATATAATTTTAACGCAAATTAAGTTGCGAAACACAAACGTTGAAAAAATTTCCACGAGCAGGATTTGAACCTGCACCCTTCTGACATACCGGGTCCTAATCCGGTATGTCAGAAGAGCACCTGTGATTTTCCAATTGAGCTACCACCACGATAGCTCAATTGGAAGAACACCTGACCCGGTATGTCAGAAGGGTGCAGGTTCAAATCCTGCTTGTGGAAATTTTTTATTTGTATTTTTGTAACACTATTTAAACGTTATTGTACTAGCAGACTTGATAACTTGGAATTAATATTTTAGACAACAGTGATAGGTAAATAATACATTTGCGAATGCCAAATATTCTTGATAAACAAGTGATCAGTGAATCACAATCTTCAATTAACCTTTATCTAAATCCGGAAATTAAACAGATTTAATGATTATTACGTTGTTAGTTATACTAGACATACTAAGTAAAGAAATTAGCCTCTCTATATGTATATTCATTGCCTTACAGCTGGGAAAAGACTTTTTGATTAAAATCAAGCCATCGTTACAATTGATGGATAATAATGTCTTCTTAGGTTGGTGATCACAAACTATGCATCGAAATATCCGACTTTATCCGAACACTTTGCTCGACTTAGAAATAAACCTGGGGCCCGACCGCCTAACCGATTGCTTTGGCTACGTGTATAGTTTATGACGTCATCTTGTCATCTAGCTAATAGGTATAGGCATATATCTATAGCTATAGCCTATAGCTTTCGATATTGCTTTCATAGGCGGTGCGAAATGATAAGATGACGTCATAAACTATACACGTAGCCAAAGCGATCGGTTAGGCGGCCGGGGGGCAGGACTTCGCATACCAAGCCGAGCTCTTTTCCAATTGCCCACTTAGACCATAGATGTAGTAAGAGGGCGATATACTTACTTACGTACTTAAGCCAATACGCCAGCAGACTAATAGGTAGGCTGAGTTAAGCTGATCATACTTTACGTCACCATTATGTTAACTCTCCATTTTAAGATATCCCTTTGTTGAAAAAGCTGTAGGGATCCTACATATTTATATTTCTATTTACATTAATATAAAAATATCAAACTTAACAGTAACTTGATTTTCTTATATCACACTAGCTGACCGGTGGACTTCGTACCGCTTTGACAGTTTCCATGACAACAAAACAAACGAATCATACGTCCGCCTAAGAACACCCGTATCCGTATCCTATGATGGACTCCTATAGCAGCGTCACCTACTGGGTCCAATTGTAAATCTAAACCATTCTCGAATCCACTTGAATACATACAGAAAATTTCATCCAAATCGGTCCAGCCGTTTAGAAGGAGTTCAGTGACATACACACGCACAGAAGATTTATATACATAAAGATCTATGGTACACATACACGGCATTAACCTAAATATAACAATAACAATCTTTAAACAAACACAAAATACAATAACATAAATTAATCAGTAATCGACATCAAAATCAACACGCATTACGTTTCGTAAACATTAGAGAAAAACACCGCGAAAACCTGTTTCTATTATTCTGAGCGCGCGCGCCGCCCCAGCTAGCTTAGTGGTGCCAAATTAGAAGATTTTTCGCCATTTTAGGCTATCTCAAAGGATGTCGAGGCGACTGATAATTACGATCGGCGACCAGTCGCCATTTAGACTATCTCGAAAAACGAAAAAAGGTGATTTCTAACCAAAAATTTCTTGCAGAACAACCTAAATGTATACTAAATAGATAACTGCTTAATTTGTATGTACTGACATTGAAAACTCTTTAGCCACTATAGCAGTTATTTCACCGTAAAACCTTCTATCAAAAAATTTTCGCCTACAAAATAATTACGCTGCAAAATTATTTAAAAAAAAATTGTACCCAAAGGTTAAAATTACAAGATTCGTCCACGTCATCACCAGCAAGCAGCTGAATCCTTGTCAGTGACCGTGAGTGATAATGAAAATTACCACCTAGGTTACCTGACCCATAATTGGCCTATAATAGGCTACTTTTCAATAAAAAGAAATGGGCGACTTTTAGCCTACTCGGTACCAAATTTTTGGCGACTTTTACCATGCTACATCTGGCAATACTGCTACCAGTCAGTCGTAATAGTCGTAAATCAATGTTAGACATGTAAACAGTGTATTTACGCAGCTTTGTTGACGTTGCTTATTTGTTATTAAATAAGCTCGAATAACTAACTGCCCAACTTAATTTAGGTAATTTGTCAAAAAAGTGTTTTTCAGCTGATAGTTTTTAAACTATCACTGCAACTCATAGTAGCGGACTTTCTAAACAAAGTACACGTAAATTTCCGAGAAATTACCAAAAATGAGATAAGTTAGTTAGTTATGCGAGGAAGGATTTGTGATCTATCGTTATTGACTGTTACTTTGTCATGCTTAATCTGTCAACCCCTTCTATCGCATCTTGTGTTGTGTACTGTGTTGTTTAAACTATCATCTTCTGTGTCGTGTACGTGAGCTTGAACTTTATTCTTACTAAAACAATGACCACCACACCATACTCATAAATACTTTTTCGAGAGATTCACCTCGTGCTCCAAAAGGACCTTATTATCTGGGTAACCCTGAAACTATTTGATGTCATAAATTTTGATAATATTTTTATATTTTTATAAAAATGATTGTAGCAATCCCAGAAAAATACGTGAAAATTTCTAAGTAACCGGGAAATGGGAGGTGTTATAACTCCTGGTAGGAGAATGTTCCGTTTTTACTACAATATGTTAGGGACGTAAACAATTAAATATTTTTTTTAAGACAAAGTTTTAATCGGAAAGCGCAAACAAATTTTGTATATGAAATTGTGTCTGATAATTTATATAACATAGAATAGTATATTTTTTACATAATTTATTTTCACGAAATAATATTAAATAGTAGTAGTATTATACAAAATGATCGACGCCTTCGATCTTCGATAGATATTTATGATGTTTATATATTTTGATATTTGTTAGATGTTGGTGCTTTCCCACAAACCTCTAGCCATTACCCTCCGAAAAGAAATAATTATGCTATTGAAATTAAAAAAATGTTATCACCACTTAAGGACCTACCTCAAAAAATAATAGAAACGTAATGGATTATTAGGCTTACGCTAAGCTAGATCAATTAACAAGAAACACCCATTTTTTGTGATATTTAAAATAAATTAATACACATTGGTTGCATTAGGACATGCGATGATAACCGAGACACCTTAAGAAAATAGGAGCACTGTACAACCTTTGCACGACTTATGTCTAAAAAGAAAAACGTCCAAATACGAATGTCCAAAGGCATGTCCATGTGATAAAATTATTCAACCATACAAATGTCTAATGATAATATTGCCCAAATATAAAAATTACCAGAATTAATATAAAATATGTGTAGTTCAACTATAAAAATGTCATATAATAAAATTAAAATTTAAAACTTAAAAATTACCAGTGTTAATATTGCCCAACCCTAGAAATGTCGAATGATAAATATAACCAATGATATAATTGTCCAAATAAACAAATGTACAAACGTATGTCAAAATAATAAAATTGACCAATCATAAAAAAGTTCAATGTCAACCTTGTCCTAACTAAACAATATCTAATAAATATGGTCAAAAATACCGGAACCCAAAAAATTTAAAAACGTCTATGACTTTAATTATAAAATACACATATAAAAAGGTGTTATTTAAACGGTTAGCAAAGTACATATTCGTATTTTTGTTAGCAAAAAAATGCTAGTTGGGCAGCAACTTATGGTCAGCAAATATTTCTGAATCAGTCTGCAACTTATATCATTCTGAACAGCAGTCTTATGCCGCTCCCCCCTTCCGTGACTGCCTCTCGCTTCGCTGCACTTCACTCGTGAAAAAAAAATTACTTAACCTAACCAACAGTAAGGATTTCTTATGCTGAACGATTGTATAATTCTGCTGACCAAATAATAATTTAGCTGACCAAATATTTATTTTGTAATACAAATAAATAATTTTCCATATGAAAATGTACGACGGCAAATACTATGCCGAACCAATAAAGGACAATTACTGATTTAGTATTTTACTTCACTCGGCCCAAACCACGCGAAAATGTCTAGCTTTGAGCTGTGAGAAACTGTAATGGGAGTTAGCGAACTAAACTGACAAAACGGCGAGACAGTCTCTACTTTCTGGTTTGATGTTAATTTATAAAAGTCATCAAACAAATACAAAACAATTGTTATTTATTACTTATCCATTAGTCAACAGCGTCCATTTAACTTAAAATCTAGCACCCTAAAATAAAATAAATCATACGCCTTTAAACTATAGAAGTTCGTAATTTTTACCTTTGACGAAATATAAATACGAAAAGCAATGCGGTGGTAGAACATAAAGGGGTTTGGGGAAATGATACGTAATATCGAAAGTAGATTAGATTTGAATCTATAGAAATAGTCTCTTACTAAATTGGACATTTTTATGGCTGTACGTTATTTTATTTGGTCATTTATCTGGTCGGTTGTTTCTATAGTTGGATATTTTTGTGGCTGGATGTTATTATAGTTGGTCATGTAACTGGTCGGTTGTTTCTATAGTTGGACATTTTTGTGGCTGGACGTTATTATCGTTGGTCATGTATCTGGTCGGTTGTTTTTAGAGTTGGACATTTTTATGGCTGGTCAAATTACTGATTGGACTACTTTGAAATGATGGACGTTTTCTTTTTAGACATACGAGTAAGTCGTGCAAAGGCTGTACAATTATACCGTGATTGGCTTTTGCCCATTCTTTCACAATATTGTACAGCTGCAAGGGTTTATTCAGGAGACCGTGTTTTATAATTTCGTACAAACACAAATAACACGTGGATGGACTATCCACGTGTAACTTGATTACAACACCGAAGACGTTTGAGCACAAAAAATATACGTTATTATCATATGGCGGTTAACCATTATTATAAATATTCATAGCTAACAGACACATTGTAAATTTAATGTGAAAAAGTATAGAATTCATGAATAGCAATAATAGCAAAAAAAAATATTCTTAAGACATTGTTCACTAATATCACTACTTTACATTTAAATACACCGTAAGTGATAAATAACCCAAGATATCACAAAAACTAAAGTAAAGGACATACTGCCACACTCAGAGACGTCAATTAAGTTTAATGACAATTAAATGTCTTTCCTTCTCTATTTAGCACTATACATAAGAAAGTGACGCAAGAGACTTAATTGTCATTAAAACTTAATTGACGTCTCTGAGTACGGCAGTTAATGTTTGATAAATAAGCGAAATGTTTCTACAACTTCTTTTTTTATAGGGTACATCTTTTCTAATTAATTTTAATTAATAAAGAGGTAACGTTTGTGACTTTGTTTGTTTGTATGTCGGGGCTAATCTCTGGAACTACTGGTCCAATTTCAAAAATTCTTTCTCTGATAGAAAGCTACATTCCTTGCGGGTAACATAGGCCATATTTTATTTAGAAAAAGTTCCTTTTTAAATCTCAAATCCACGCGAACGCAGTCGCGAGTAAAGGTCTTAACTGTTTTTAACAACTGGTCGGACTAAGTGGGTAATAGATTATGGCCTTCGAAAACATCATCAATCAATTGCAGGGCCTCAAGTTTGTTTATTTAATAACATCTCAATAGTGTGTCAGTAGCCTGGTTTTAACATTTGGACTATGGAGAAAACAATAGGGGTGTGCACGTAGTTTGAGTAAGTGCACGTAAATTCCTCAAATTAGGATTACTGGAGTACCGGGAATTAAATTCGCATGCTTCTTATCAAATACAAATATTATATTCTATTCTATTCTACTACCTGTACTACTTGCTGCTACTTGCTGCTACTACTTGACAACCACTTAGGCTGAACCTGCGGCACAACTACCTACCGCATAACAGTGGTTTTGATTAGAGACTCATTTGCGCATTTTGGTCAGAATAACTATCCATGAACTATTTTAAATAACGAATTAAAGTTACAAAAACACAAATGTTGAAAAAAATTCCACGAGCAGGATTTGAACCTGCACCCTTCTGACATACCGGGTCAGGTGCTCTTCCAATTGAGCTAACGTGGTTCTAACCAGCCCGCCGAAATTATTCAATACTATTTACTTTTTTACTTTGAAAGCCAAAGGCGCCAAATCACTGTCAACAACTACCGTCATTAACATCTGATCATAATATTTTTACAAATACTAAAATCAGTTAAGAAGTAGGCAAGCTGTTTATGAAATGTTTTTGTTTTGTTTATACACACTCAGGTCATAAGTATTGTCACACAGTAAAAATTTTTCTTTTAGAATGCTGGCCACAAAAAAGTTTATTGAATTCGAATTTCGAATTGTTCATGAAAATAAAAATGTATACCTTTTAGAATTTTACTCATTTTTAAATATGGAGTGGACGCTTAAAGAAGACCGTGTTGCAGTTATTGCGTTGCATCGTTGCGGTTACGCGCCAATTCAAATTTTTGACATACTGAAAAATTTGAATTTAACCAAAAGATTCGTTTATCGTACCATCAAACAATACAATGAAGACTCTAGTGTAGATGACAGGTCAAGAAGTGGTCGCCCTCGGTCTGTTAGGACTCCAGCAGTGATAAAAGCTGTGAAGGCGCGAATTCAAAGAAATCCCAAACGTAAGCAGAAACTGTTGGCCCTTCAGATGGGGTTAAGCAGAACCACGGTGAAAAGGGTGTTAAATGAAAACTTAGGGCTTCGGGCATATCGAAGAAAAACAGGACATCATTTGAATGCTCGTCTAATGGACCTGAGATTGAAGAGATGCCGCGCTTTGTTGAAGCGGTACGCGAGAAAAAAATATCGGGAAATTCTTTTTTCGGATGAAAAAATTTTTACCGTAGAAGAGGGCTACAACAAACAAAATAATAAGGTGTATGCATACAGTAGTGAAGAAGCGAGCAACCGTATTCCGCGTGTCCAACGAGGTCATTTTCCATCCTCGCTCATGGTATGGTTGGGTGTTTCTTATTGGGGCTTAACAGAGGTACATTTTTGTGAGAAAGGTGTAAAAACGAATGCAGTTGTGTATCAAAATATAGTCCTGACGAACCTTGTGGAACCTGTTTCTCATACCATGTTCAATAACAGGCACTGGGTATTCCAACAAGATTCGGCGCCAGCTCATAGAGCTAAGAGCACACAAGACTGGCTGGCGGCGCGTGAAATCGACTTCATCCGGCACGAAGACTGGCCCTCCTCCAGTCCAGATTTGAATCCGTTAGATTACAAGATATGGCAACACTTGGAGGAAAAGGCGTGCTCAAAGCCTCATCCCAATTTGGAGTCACTCAAGACATCCTTGATTAAGGCAGCCGCCGATATTGACATGGGCCTAGTCGTCTATCGTGCTGCGATAGACGACTGGCCGCGCAGATTGAAGGCCTGTATTCAAAATCACGGAGGTCATTTTGAATAAACTTTATTGTCATAAGAATCTATGTTTTGTTAAGTTCATTTTGGTATATAAATGGTTACATAATGAATAAACTTGTCTCAATTATTTTATATTAAACATGTGACAGAATTTATGACCTGACTGTGTATAATTTTAACGTAAATTTTGTTGCGAAACAAATAACAAAAACACTGTTTTCACAAATGTTGAAAAAGTCCTGCTCGTGGAAATTTTTTCAACATTTGTGTTTTTGTAATTTGTTTCGCAACAAATATTGCGTTAAAATTATATAAACAAAACAAAAACATTTTAACGAATTAAAAATTGTAATCGTATTCAAGTCTTTTTGTTTTGAAGACTTGATGTTATTTTCAGGAAACGATATCGAGCAAATACTTAAACTTCAGATGAGCACCAAAGCAAAGACACGGACACTGACCGGACCAATTATGATATACACTTGAAGAATATTGTTAGATAAAATCAATTGTATTAAACAAACATCGTTTACAAATTAACTTAATGTTGAAATATATGAGACAACATCACATACAAGTATTGATGTTCAATCATACAAACACTTTTGAGGTATTGTTAGCACCGGACTATATTTTTCTAAACAAAACGATGAAATACTTCGCAATTCTCTTGGTTGTGGTGACTGCTGCTCAATGCAAGGTGTTCCCTTACAACACCGCCTATGGATACTTGAACAAGTCTATTGCTGAGGCGGACAAGCTTCGTCAGCTGGAGGAAGATTTCCTGAGTCAGAGAATCGTCGGCGGAGCGCCTGTCGCCATTGAACAGTACCCTTACCAGGTTAGACATTTTTCAAACACTTTCTTAAGTGGGAGAACTTCCTACAATAGGCAATGATAAGTAAATGTGTTACTAGTACCCCGAAGACCTTCGAACAAAAGAAGGCAACCGCATCCATTTTCGCATTTGGCCTCAGTCGTACTGACTTAGTTGACAGTTTCTTTTAAAAAATCCCATGTTTAGATTAAATTTTCTTTATGAAAATACCAAATAACAAATACTAACTGTCTGTTTCAGCTTAATTGCTTTAATTACGCTATACCTTTTACATCATTAAACAGTTATATTTAAATTAATATTAGTTAAAATAAAAATGTGAAATTTTAGCTGCCACTTGGTTGTTTTGTATACATATTATACTTCGTGCTTCATCCTCGAGATAAGAGACAATTTGTAGTTTCACATAACGACTCGCTGATTACACACTATACTTGAAAAACACACTTATTTAATTTTAATAATAAGAAAAGGGTATTTTTACTTTTTTACAATTTTTAAACTGGTATCACCAAGGCTGCCAATAGAATACGTCACCTCGTCACCGCGTCGTTACTACAATCAAATCATACCTCATTCGCATTTTAGTGCTTCGCTAGTCAACACGTCTTTTTCTTCCGTGCATCGTACTTCGATAAAATGCCGAAAAGGAATAGTGATGAGAATAGTGACGAGTACATCAGGCGCAAGATGCGGAAAATGGAAAAGGAACTACGCTATCGGAAGTAACGCTCTCGCCGTTTAAGCTCCAGCAGTAGTGGCTCAAGAACGAATTATGTATCCAATTTACGAGATAAACAAATACTTAGCGACTATCGCTTTGTGAATAAATTTGTTATCGTAATTATATCCAGTATGATCACAGTATTTGATATTTAAGTGCAAATAATAAAATTGCCATCTTATGCACTTCTCAGATGGCCGAATGGTGTCTCCTACTGAATTACACGGCCTACCCGCCGAAGGCGTGGACCTGGAGATTGTAGCACCAATCACAGGGCCGTCTACTGAGGCCTCGGTTGAACCAGAGGATTGTCCTCTAGATGATGACATTCTCGAAATGTTAGGTGCATCCCCAAATAAATCTAAGAATATGGGGGACAATATTCAAAAGAGTGCTGAGTTTATGCAGAACCAAGTCGCTTCAGCTATTTCCTGTATTGGAGAGGCTCTAACTAAAATTATTAATTCGAAGCATAAAGATTCCTCTATTACAAAACCTGTTAGTATGAACGCAGCAAGTGAAACGCCTGATGATTTGAAAGTGGCGCCATTGCAGCGAGCTATGTCTTGCGCATGAATCTATGGTAGGCTCTCTCTCTCACCGGCTCAGTGATGCGTGTCAATTTGCTACAATGAAACTGCACCACCTGTACAAAGTATCAGGATTGCAGATAACAAAGTTCTCACCGTACAAAGCTGTGGCACTGTAAATATACAGGTACCAAATAAAATTACAGGAGAACCTGACTCTATTCAGGTAAATAATGTGTTATTACTTTACAAATTTACTTTCTGTGAGCAAGATTATAATGAATGGCAATAAAGTTGAATTTGACAGTACCGGTTGCTCAATAATGAACAAGAATAATCAGATAGTAGCCAACGCAAAGATAGTAAATAATACTTACAAATTACTTACTTACCAAAGTGGTCAGGCAATGGCAGCTACTGCTGAAGACAAGTATTTATGGCACCAAAGACTGGGTCACCTGAATTTTAATGATATTAATAAGATTTCAGAATGTACTCTCGGGGTCAAGTTACGTCAACAACATGAAGACTACATATGCACATCTTGTCTGGAGGCAAAACAAACCAGGCAACCATTCAAAAATGAAGGCTCCCGGGCAACAAGTTTGCTAGAGCTCATCCACTCAGATCTATGTGGACCTATGGAGAACCAGTCACTCGGAGGTGCTAGGTATTTCCTAACATTTATAGATGACTTCTCAAGAAAGGTATTTGTTTACTTTCTCAAATGTAAATCAGAAGAAGTATTAGAAAAATTTTTAGAATTTAAAAATAAAGTAGAGAATGAGTTGGACCGTAAAATAAAAATACTTCGCAGTGATAATGGTAGAGAGTATAGAAACAGCCAGTTCGAGAAATATCTGAAGAAATTTGGCATAAAACACCAAACAACTGTTCCATACACACCTCAGCAAAATGGTGCAAGCGAACGAATGAATCGTACTCTTATCGAACGAGCAAAATGCATGTTACTTAATGCTTCATTACAGAAGGAGTATTGGGGAGAAGCGATAGCAACTGCTGCCTACATCATCAATCGCTCGCCAACTCGCTCACTGTCTGATATCACCCCTGAGGAACAATGGACTGGATCTAAGCCTGACCTAAGTCATATGAAGGTATTTGGTTGCCAAGCAATGGTACATATACCAAAAGAAAAGCGTCACAAATTAGATGCCAAGTCTCGCAAGTTGACATTTATTGGTTACAGCGAATGCACTAAAGGATATCGCTTTATAGATAAGAAAACCAAGCAAGTTACAATGAGTAGAGATGCAGTATTTTTAGAAGAAACTGTCAACCAAAACAAAATAATCAAAAATACCAGTAGTATTGAAACCACAGATAAAAAGTATAAGCAATTAGTGGAAGAGAGGAATAGAATAGAACAGAAGAATTCAAACACATTTACAAGTAGATCTAACAACTGCAGTGAAGAGAATGATTACATGGTATATCTTGAGACCGATCAAACACAATCTCATAATGAAGAAGTCAACCATGAATCAGATTCCAATAGTTCTAGTTGTTATGATGATCCTAATGATGAGACATACATACCTACAGACTCTTTCAGTATCAGCTCTCCTGAAATATGTCATGTAAATCTCATACCTCGTCGAAACCCACAGAGACAAGAAGGAAAAGTATCCAGCAACAGTTCAGATCCTATGTCCTTTTTATGCATTAATTCAGAATCCGCAATGCGTTTATTGGATGACGACCCACAAGATCACACTGAAGCACTAAACAGTGAACATTCTGAACTATGGAAGCAAGCCATGGAAACTGAATATCAATCCTTGATTGAAAATAACACTTGGAGTGTCATGGATCCACCTGTTGGCAAAAAGGTGATTCCCTGCAAATGGGTGTTTAAAACTAAAAGAGATGATGTTGGAAACATAACACAATACAAAGCCCGTCTTGTCATAAAAGGATTCAAACAAACAAAAGGTATAGACTACCATGAAGTTTATGCTCCGGTTATACGCTATTCATCTATCAGGTACTTGATTGGCCTAGCGGTTAAGTACAAACTTAAAATTTATCAAATGGATGCTATCTCAGCATTTTTGCAAGGAGTTGTGGACGAAGAAATTTACATGTCATTGCCACCATGTTATGAAATTCAAAATAAAGTATGTCGGCTTAACAAAGCATTGTATGGCCTCAAACAAGCCAGCCGGCAATGGAATAAAAAATTGAATGTTGTCCTTATTGACATTGGGTTGAAGCGCTCAACAATAGATCCATGTCTTTATTACAGAATTGTAAGTGAACATGATATACTGTTTATTGCAGTGTATGTTGATGATTTACTCTATATGTTCAATAATGACAAAACCGCATCATTTGTGAAAACAAAACTACAAGAAAATTTCAAAATGAAGGATCTTGGTACAGCCAGACAATGCATTGGTTTTAAAGTGAAACAAAACACTAACTTGGAGGAAATATCATTGGATCAGATTTTGTACATAGAGAAAATTTTACATAGATTCAAAATGTATAATTGTAAGCCTGTACCAACACCTTTTGAAGCCGGGACTCAATTAAAAAAGGCTGAAAATAAAACTGAAGTGTAAACTATTGAAAAGTGTACCTTATCAAGAAGCTGTGGGATGTCTTTTATATTTGTCGCAAGGTACACGGCCTGACATAGCCTATGCTGTCAATACTGTTAGCAGATTTAACAACAACCCAACAATGCAACATTGGATAGCTGTTAAAAGAATATTTCGTTATTTGAAAGGAACTATTGATTTGAAACTTACATTTAAAAAGGATAACAAAAACATAGTTGGTTATTTCGATGCAGATTGGGCCAGCGACATCATAGATCGAAGATCCTGCACTGGTTACTTATTTATATTTCAGGGCGCATGTATAAGTTGGAACTCTAGAAAACAAGCCACAGTAGCGCTGTCCAGCACTGAGGCTGAATACATGTCTCTGGCATCAGCTGTTCAAGAAGCCATCTGGCTGAGACAACTTAATGATGACATCTGGCGTAATTTGTCAGGTACTCCTATTACTATATACTGTGATAATAGAAGCGCTATTAGTCTTTCAGGCTCACATGTCTACCATGCTCGCAGCAAGCATATTGATGTTCGTTACCACTTCGTGAGGGAAAAGGTTGCTGCCAATGAGATACATGTAGAATACATAAGCACCGATTTCATGTTGGCGGATGCGCTGACAAAGGGACTACCTCGACCGAAGCTATGGAAGCTCACAATTGGAATGGGTTTGCGTTCAGGAGAGGGTGTTAGTATGAACGCAGCAAGTGAAACGCCTGATGATTTGAAAGTGGCGCCATTGCAGCGAGCTATGTCTTGCGCATGAATCTATGGTAGGCTCTCTCTCTCACCGGCTCAGTGACGCGTGTCAATTTGTTATTTAATATTTTCTTGTTTAAATATAATAAACACAGTTTATAATATATTCCAGTGCTTTATTTATATACAACAAAACCGCTACTTGATGGTGCCCAACTGCTTTGTGAATTGCAGTTCTGCGAGTCAATGAAAAGGCGAGCTCTTATATGTGCATCTATTAAGAAAGAAATAAAAAGTCAGTTATACGAGACCGAAATTGATACTTTTTTATATTTTTTGGTGACCATAAATAAACATTATAGAAAATATCTAAGGTTTATATTTCATGACAAAATTTACGAATTTCCCTTTTGGTTTATGTACAGCCCCATTTGTTTTCACTAAATTATTAAAACCTGTTATGTCTTTACTGAGATCGATGGGTTACCTGTCATCTATATATTTAGATGACGCCTGCTGTATTGCCCCCAGTTATCAGGAGTGCACCGAAAATATAGTACAAATAGAGACATTATTCGAATCTCTAGGTTTTATTATAAACAAGGAGAAAAGTTGTGTCGTCCCAAGTAATTAATGCACTATTCTTGGATTTATTATAGATACAAAAAATCTTTGACAGACGCAAAGAAAGACACCATTCTAGAAGAATTAGTTAAAGTGAGTCGCCTTAAACGTTGCTCTATTCGACAATTTGCTCGTGTTGTCGGTCTTCTTACCTCAGCCTGCTCAGGTACACCTGAGCAGATTGACCTGACCTGAGCTGATTGTAAAAAAATTACAATTTTTTTTAATCCAATAAAGGAAGATAATTATATTTTGGATTTTTTTTCTGATGCTAGCAAAACCGGGTAGGGGGTGGCTTATGGTGGAAAGACCGCAAGTGGCCAATGGAGCGCTGAAGAAGCCTCCAAACATATTTGCTTTAAAATTAAATAACTGCCAAATTTTGTTAAGGATCGATAACACGACTGCGATTTCGTATATCAATCGCATGGGAGAAGTAAGGTTTTCCCATCTTAACAAGATTATTAAAGGGAGGTTTTGTGAAAACTGAAACATTCACATATTTGCTTCGTATATCAGCTCCCGTAATAACGAAATAGCAGACGCAGAATCCAGACTGCATCACCCTAATACAGAATGGCAGCTTAGCGACAAAGCCTTTGAGAAGATTGTTAATAAATTTTGAACTCCGACGATATCTCTTTGCCACGAGATTAAACACAAAATGCAATAAACGCATTTCCAATTTGTTGGCATAACTTATATTTTTATGCGTTTGCTCCTTTCTCGGTAATTGCAAAAGTCTTACGGAAAATTATAACAGATAAGGCGCAGGGAATTGTTGTTCTACCCTATTGGCCTACACAAGCATGGTTCCCACTATTTAATAAATTACTTATATCTGATCCTATCATGTTTAGACCTGAAAATGATATAGTGTTTATTTCTGCTCCCAACAGCACGACAACAATGACGCAGTTCAATCTTACGGCTGGAAAATTATCATTGAAGCTTTTGCGAGAAGAAGTGTCTTAACAAATTCTTTAAACATTATTTGTTCTTTCTTATCGAATAACTCAGTTAAGCAATACACTGTGGTTTTTAAACGTTGGTTAAAATTTTGCGTTAAAAATAATGTAGATAAATGGGAAGCATCAATTCCAAATATCATATAATTTTAAACTAAGGTATTTAATGAAGAAACACAATATGCAACGCTAAGTAGTTATCGTTTCGCACTGTCTTTAACTATAGGATCAAGAGTGGACATCGGATGACAGAATAAATAGACTTTTTAAAGGGTTTTACAGACTCCACCCACCTTCACCTAACTAAATACAAGGTTACATGGGATACGTCTGTTGTACTTGACTTCCTATCTAACTTATACCCAAATCACGAACTTCTCTTAAAATGTTTACCAAAAAGATAGTGACCTTACTAGCGCTAATAACAGCGCATAGAGTCCAGACATTGTCATTGATAGAGATTGATCAAAGTATTCATCGTTCAAATATGATTCGAATAAAGATACCGGACATGATAAAAACATCTAGGCTGGTCGCCCATCAACCATGTCTTAACATTCCATTTTACGAGGAAAAACCAGATATATGCCCTGCAAATACCTTGCTTGATTGTTTAAATGTAACTCAATCACTGAGAAGTAATAATAGTGATCGCTTATTCATTAGTTTCAGAAAGCCCCTTAATTCTGTTACCAGCCAAACTCTTTCTAAATTGATCAAGAGTATACACTAGATAAAAGTGGAATTGATACCTCGATTTTATCTGCCCATTCCACGCGACACGCCAGTACATCTGCAGCAAATAGACTTGGCATTATAAGAAATACTGTAGGGTGGAGTGGTAGTTCAAAGGTTTTTGGAAGATTTTATAATAAAACAGTTGACAATCAAAACGAAAACGATTTTGTTGTATAAATTCTAAGAAGCCGTAATGAATAATTACAACGAATAGATTAAATTAATAAAATGTTTGTTTTGTTTATATAATTTTAACGCAAATTTTTGTTGCGAAACAAATTACAAAAACACAAATGTTGAAAAAATTTCCACGAGCAGGATTTGAACCTGCACCCTTCTGACATACCGGGTCAGGTGCTCTTCCAATTGAGCTATCGTGGTTCTAACCAGCCCGCCGAAATTATTCAACACTATTTACTTTTTACTTTGAAAGCCAAAGGCGCCAATTCAATGTCAACAACTACCGTCATTAACATCTGATCATAATATTTTTACAAATACTAAAGATCAGTTAAGAAGTAGGCAAGCTATTTATAAAATGTTTGTTTTGTTTATACAATTTTAACGTAAATTTTTGTTGCGAAACAAATTACAAAAACACAAATGTTGAAAAAATTTCCACGAGCAGGATTTGAACCTGCACCCTTCTGACATACCGGGTCAGGTGCTCTTCCAATTGAGCTATCGTGGTTCTAACCAGCCCGCCGAAATTATTCAACACTATTTACTTTTTACTTTGAAAGCCAAAGGCGCCAATTCAATGTCAACAACTACCGTCATTAACATCTGATCATAATATTTTTACAAATACTAAAGATCAGTTAAGAAGTAGGCAAGCTATTTATAAAATGTTTGTTTTGTTTATATAATTTTAACGCAAATTTTTGTTGCGAAACAAATTACAAAAACACAAATGTTGAAAAAATTTCCACGAGCAGGATTTGAACCTGCACCCTTCTGACATACCGGGTCAGGTGCTCTTCCAATTGAGCTATCGTGGTTCTAACCAGCCGGGTCAGAAGGGTGCAGGTTCAAATCCTGCTCGTGGAAATTTTTTCAACATTTGTGTTTTTGTAAATTAATAAAATTTATTAATTGATGCAGGTATATCATTTTATGTTAAAGCTTACGTAATTATTATAAATATACTAGTATAATGGAACGATAATTTATTATGTTATAAATTTATAAAATTATGCTATTATAAATAAATTAGTCTCGGTATGTATTTCATTCAAATAACATTTCGATACCTACCTTTCAAGGTTTACAAATTGTCTCTAATCTCGAGGATGAAGCACGAAGTATAATTGATGATTAAACGAACTTACCTTACGTGAAGTTCTATCATAATTATACGAGGGCTTCATTCGAATGATATGGGCTGTATGATATGGGCTGTATGATATGGGCGGGGATTTCTATAGAAGCAAAAACGGAGCTGGTATTCGTACCTGGTGGTGGTCGGGGAGGGGGCCTAACTGCGGAAAGATACTTCAATGACATTCTGCTAGGCCATGTGCTCTATTGGCGAACATTTATCTTTTCATATTACTTCGTATTTATTTAGACATCCACAACTTCAACCTTTTGCAACAATTCCCTATATTTAGGTAGGAAATTTCATTAATTTTATTTTTTTTTGATATCATTTAAAAGCTTATAAAATTTCCTTTCAAATGATATCCACAATCTATATCTATTCATTGCATAAAAACGGTAAAACCTTGTCTTTAGCAATCCGCGATGAAGTGATTCCGGTTTATTGCTCGCGAGTGTATTACTTTTTTAAAATAAACTTCCAATTCGTTGTCAGCCTATTGGCGATCGAACTTTAACTTTTTTGTCGATATGTAGTACGCAACTCTCCTATCCACCCTCCAAACATATGCTCCAAACTGTGTACCCGTTAAAAGAAAACTTTGACTAGAAACGATATCTTTAGATAATTTTGATATGATCAATCACGTACAAATATTTTTACACAATTATAAAATGTTTGGAATTGCCGATAAGGCTATGCTGTTGTTGTTTCTGATCAAATAATGATACAAACGATGAAACAAATCACAAAAAATACAGAATTTTGTGGTCACTACCTACGTTTAGAGCAACACTGAGATGGTATGTAATTTAAACTGCTTTTGCTTTATTTTCCAGGCAGGACTTATTATTGATCTTATTGGTATCCCCGACCACAATGGTATCTGCGGAGCCTCCCTAATCAGTGGCACCAAGCTTGTCACTGCCGCTCACTGCTGGTTTGACGGGCAGGTGCAAGCCTGGAGATATACTGTTGTCCTCGGCAGCGTCACTATCTTTTTTGGAGGAACTAGGATCTTCACCAGCGTTGTTGTCACCCACCCTAGCTGGTTTCCTGCATTAGCAAGCAATGACATCGCTGTTATATACCTGCCTGCAAGTGTAAAAATTTCAAGTAAGTCGGTAAACTTGATCTTGCATTTCGTTGAGGTTGTGGATATTGTGGTGATCGGAACTCCTTTCTTCGGGCAGCTCTGTGGCACACGGCGCGGCCTGAGTTTTAAAAGGAGAATGTTAGGAAAAGTCAGGAAGGAAAAAGAAGAAAACAAGAGAGGATTATGATTGTAGACAGCGAGCTAGGATATTGGAAATGGTCTTTCGATAATACAAAATTCAAGTTATATTGTGTTTTTATTATAAAGCCCTACAGTACCGACCCGATACCACTTTCGGACCATTTAATTGTTGATGAGGGAAGGGTTGAGCTCAACAGCAGGACGTTTAGATAGAGGCCGATTTTGATGATTAGGTTACCTCGACAAAACAGAATCAATAGCATCAACTGCACTTTTTAACAGCCATCATCAAAACTTGAGATTCAAAATTAATTAAAATTATTGCACGTTTTCTTAAGTTATCCTGCCAGTTCTGTAATGTCTGTTTTGATAATTGCTAATCAGAACTGTCAGACAGTTTTGATTAAGTTCAAAAGAAATATAGCACAGAGGATCAGCCAAATATATAAAAAAATTGTTGCATCTTGGAGTTTTCATGCTTTTCGTATATCTTAATATTTGTAAGTGAGTAACACGACAATATAAACGATCCCTAAGATTTGAATTTAACCAAATAAAGCAGGAAATGCATGTACATGAACATTCCAGCTTTATACTTTTCTATCATCATAATTTAACATAATAAACAGTTTAATTCACCAGTAAAACCCAATCTTCTGTTTATAGGTACTATCGCTCCAATCGCCTTACCCTTTGGATTTGAGCTCCTTGAGAACTTCGCTGGTGAAAACGCCATTGCAACTGGTTTTGGCATTACTGTTGATGGTGAGATAACAATTATTGTTTGTATTTATATAAAGATTTATAGCCTGAACACTAACAGGGATCTACAATTCCACATACATGTTACTTTTACTTACCCGAAAATGACTTGTGTGCGGGGTTCAGACAATGCAAGAATAAAATTTAACCTGATACGTGAACAAATCCATATATCTCAATATTTCAGAAGGCAAATGAAGCCATTAGTCTTGGTTGGTATCCTTAGATGACAGACGTTACAAACTTACAACCCACCAATACGTAATGGACCAACGTAGGTAAATGGTATATTGGTTGGTATTGGTATATATCGGCCGGTATATGTGATAACGTCCTCATCAAACATCATCAAACTGACAATGATGTAGCATATGCAAAAGCAATTGAAAATAACATTTGTAAAACAATGTTTCAGGAGGTGCCATCGTGTTTCCATATTTGGACCGCGTCGACTTGAACGTGATCACAAACACCATATGCAGCTACGCCTACCCCCAGATGCTGCAACCCACCAACATCTGCACCAGCGGCATCGGCGGCTTCGGCGTCTGCAGCGGTGACTCGGGCGGACCGCTTGTCGTCACCAGGAAAAGCAGACGTTTTTTGGTATGTATAGTTAGCGTTTGTTTCTCCTCGGGAATAATATTTTGGAACTTTGCAACTGCACAATGTTATGAGTTTTCTAAATGAAAGCCAGAGAAACATATATTGACACACAGAATAAAAAGGTGTATCATGAAAACAGTTAGCAAGCTATTATTGTGAGCGGATAAATGCGGTCAGGCAAAATAGCTAGGTGGTCAGCAACTTATGGTCACAAACATTTCAAAATTAATCAGCAATTAATGTCATACTGTGTCTGCGCCACGTACAACGGAACGTCGCGGTGAGCGGTTGTGACGTCAAGAGAGCCGCCATCCAACGGACTTACACTTCGCATCCGACCACTTGCCACAGCCCTTAACTATTTGAAATTTATTTAACGTCCTCTATTAATTTATTATGTTAAAGTGATACTTGTCCAAATTTAAATACTTACCATTTCGTTTTGCAAATATTTGTAGCCTTTAATAAAAGCATTAATAAGCTATCGAGGTTTTACTCAAATAAAACTTCCAGTGGCCCGCGTGGCCATAAATTGGCGACCGTGACAGGACTTAGCGTACTAAGCTAAGTCCCTAGATTATTACTACGGAGCGCTTGAGCTACAGCCGGTCAGCCCCCAGCGCCGCAGCCGTCCGCCAGGTCCAGCCTCCGAGACATCGCCGGAACTTCGTGGCCCAGCCACGCAGTGCAGCCATCGAGTCATCACCGGCAGCCCATCGAGTTCAAGAATCAAGCCCAGGAACGAGTTGAAGACACCGCCTACGTCGTCGGTCAGCAGTTCGCATCGCGACCAGGCCAATAAGCTAAGTGTCCTATCCTTCATCAATCTCGCTATTCCACTATCTTCTATTCCATTGATTCCCATCTATATCCATTCTAGCTAAAATCTAGTGCAAAGATCTGTGTTTTAAGCGCGCCTATAGTGCTTAAGGTCAGTCAAGGGCAAAGCGTGACGTGTGCACGTGTCACGCTGCTTTGCATTTATTTCATTATATTTCTATATTTTACGTGATTATTTCAATCCTAATAACAAATTAATGCAAATCACCATCATAATTGCTACATATTTTGTATTATTTCTATCTAATATTGCTACAAAAATTAAACTCGCAACATTACTTTCACCATATTAGGTTACAATTCACATCTCTGCTTACGTTAATGACCAGCTATATTGAAAAAATCACCGTACCAACCTCGTTAATTACGCACTACGCTTCATCCAATTCAATCTTTCGCTTTAAGTTGTGCCCACAATAAAAATATTGGTTGAATCACTGTCAGTTTAAAATCAATGCTTCTAAGCTACTTAAGCTTTCCACTACGGCCTATCAAAAGTATTGCCCATAATCGCAACTATATTCAACGTCTATTATCACTTATTTTGGCACAAAGTACTGTTCGCTTTGTTCAAATTATTTGGCCGACTATTTCAGCTTGGAGAGTGACGTGCGGCCGCCTGCGCCTGAGCGCCCTCGCCTAGTGACCCGATTCCTGCTCGACCCCCGCTGCGGACACAGTAACGGTATCTCATGAAGGAGGAGCGTAAGCTATTTGATTATTACATAATCGGCGCATAATCAGCTGTTCATCATTTCTTTGGTGCGCATTTAGTTTGTTTTTGAGGTTGCGAATATAAGTATATTAATTTATAATGGCTGAATCTAGTTTAAAGGAACTTACAACTAAGCGTAGTTCAATTAAGGGACGTATCACTAAGTTTAAAAATTATTTAGACTCACTTTCAAAGATATCTCTTCTTAGTTCCATACAAGTGAACGAGTTAAATATTAAATTGTCGCGTATTGAGTCATTATCCTCTATATTTGAAACCGTTCAAAGTCAAATCGAGGTTCTAAACCCTTCTGGCTTGGAAGTCGAATTAACGGAACGCGACAATATTGAGACTGAGTTGTCAATATGCATTGCCACTGCGCAAGAGATTTCCAATGTGCAAGTTCCAAACAAAACTGGCAGGGCTGATAGTCAGTGTAGCAGTTTCCATCAGTGTTCTGAGTCTCAAAGCGTTGGGTTTAAGTTACCGCAAATTCAGATCGCTAAATTCGATGGATCCTTCTATCGGTGGCTTGAGTTTCGAGACATGTTTATTTCACTTGTCCACACTAACGAGCGCATTCAAAATATTCACAAGTTCCATTATTTGTCGTCATATCTAGAGGGTGATGCTTCCCGTGTTATTAGCAATCTCGAAATGTCTGACGCCAATTACACTAAAGCATGGAGCTTGCTATGCGAGCGATACAATAATAAAAGACAGCTCATAAACAATCATCTCAATTCGCTGTTCAATATTGAACCTATTTCGCGGGAGTCTGAAAAGTCTTTGAGGTCTTTAATCGACCATGTAGGTAGAAATTTACGAGCCTTGTCTAGTTTAGGGCAGCCTACAGACAAATGGGACACCCTTATAATTCATATGGTTTCTTCAAAATTGGATACTCATACTAGTTTGAAATGGGAAGAGCATCGTAATTCGCTTGAAGACATGCCGACACTTGAACAGTTCAATAACTTTCTAAAAAATCGTGCGGATGTTTTAGAAACCATAAATAATAATAAGTTAGATAAACATAAGCGCACGCCAATCCCCAGTACAAACAATTCACATAAAACGAAGGACTTTCATTCTAAGTCGTTCTCCTATACTGCTCAATTAGATAACAATAAATCGCACACGAATAATTTTAATCAATCGTCTAATTGTGTCGTTTGCAAACAAGCTCATCGTATTTACGACTGTCCTACGTTTTTAGCAAAATCACCTGAGCAACGCATAAAAGAAGTTATCAATCTTAAATTGTGTCTGAATTGTTTACGCCCCGGCCATAATAGGTTCTCATGCAAGCTGGGCCCGTGCCGCGAGTGCAAGAAGCGACACAATACCCTTTGCCATAAGGTCGTTTCTTCTTTGCCCGAAAATACTAATGTGTCATCCGCACAAACAGATGTTAATGTTAATTTTTGCAGTGAGCCTACAAGTCAAGTTTATTTAGCCACTGCATTGATCGAAGTTGTCAATCCTTCGACGCGCAAGTCGGAAACTATTCGCGCGCTGTTAGACTGCGGTAGTCAAACTAGTTTTATTTCTCAATCTGTGCAACAGCGTTTAGGGCTCGATTGTTTGCCAACCATCCCTATAAGGGTGGTAGGTATTGGGAACACAGATTGTAATTATATAAAAAAGCGTTGCGTCATTCAATTAAATTCATTACAGACTGATTTTAATGTTACACTTTCGTGTTGTGTGTTACCGGAACTCACAGGAGATCTCCCTAAATTTTTTGTTGGGTTACACAAGTTCAATATCCCTAGTAACATTAAATTAGCTGATCCATTATTTTACAAACCATCCCCTATCGAACTTTTAATAGGCGCAGACCTGTTTTGGGACATTGTTGGCAATAAACAGCAATCGTTAGGCGTAAACAAACCATTTTTACGTAGTTCACAATTAGGCTGGGTAGTGACCGGTCCTATTGTCTTGAATAGTTGTGAACCTAGAAAATTACATTGCAATTTTTCTTCAAGTGCTTCACCACTATCGGGTGACAGCTTAGAAAAGCAGATTTCACGCTTTTGGGAGTTGGAAGAACTACCCAAAAGACTATTACTAAGCGAAAGCGAGAAGGCATGTGTTGATCATTTTAATAAGCACACCACTCGTCTGTCTAACGGGCAGTTTTGTGTCAGACTGCCGTTGAAAGATTCACCTGATTGCCTGGGTGATTCTTACAAGCTTGCTGTAAAGCGATTTCGTGGTTTAGAAAGACGCTTTAAAAATCAACCCCTATTGAAACAAGCTTATACCGATTTCATAAAAGAATATCAAGAGCTAGGGCACTGTTCTGAGTCTGCGATTCGCATACCGGAACCCAGTTATTTTTTGTGCCATCACGCTGTTTTGCGACCTGATAGCGAGTCCACAAACTTACGCGTTGTGTTTGACGGTTCAGCTCCCACTACGTCCGGCATTTCGATTAATGACCTTCAACTGGTAGGGCCGAACATACAAGATTCTATCTTCTCCATCCTTCTGAGGTTTCGTCAATACAAGTACGTACTCACGGCAGACGTCAGTAAAATGTACCGAAACGTACTGTGTCACGAGCATGACAGAAACCTTCAGCTCATATTGTGGAGAGAGGATGAATCTTTGCCCATCAAAACGTTACGGCTCAATACGGTGACTTACGGTTTCGCAAGTTCCAGTTATTTGAGCACCAGATGTCTTTGGCAATTAGGTGAAGAATGTTCGGATGAGCTAGTGAGAACCATTATCCAGCACGATTTTATGGTAGACGATTTACTGACTGGAAGTCAGACGGAGGAACAACTTGTACATATTATGGAATCGGTAACCAAAACATTAGGCTTCGGTTGTTTTCCGCTACGAAAATTTAGGTCTAATTCACCTTCAATATTTAAATCAACTCAAATCGATTTGCAGGGCGATTTAAGCCTTAGCGATTCCACCAGCACCCTGGGTTTGGGGTGGAATCCTACTAGTGATAACATACATTTTTCTATTAGGCTCCCAGATAAGCCAACAGTAATTACAAAGAGAACCATACTCTCTAGTTCCCTAAAAATATTTGACCCTTTGGGGCTGTTAAGTCCCTGCACTGTTTTCCCCAAAATGTTGATTCAACAATTATGGATCCAAAAATTGGACTGGGACGAAGCTGTGCCTAGTGAGCTATGTAAACAATGGGAAAGATATCAAACTAATGTTCACAATCTTAAATTTATTTCAATTCCGAGGCATACTGTATGTGACACGCCCATCTCCATTGAGCTTCACTCGTTTAGTGACGCTTCTATGTTAGCCTATGGAGCGTGCGTGTATCTCCGTTCCACTGACATTCAGGGCAGGGTCAGTGTCAAGTTACTTTGTGCTAAATCAAAAGTAGCACCTATTAAACCTACTACGATCCCTCGGCTCGAACTATGTGGTGCATTGTTGGCTGCGCGTCTATGCCAGTCTGTAAAGGAGTCTCTGCGCTTAAAGATCAGCCATTTTATTCACTGGTGTGACTCCACTGTAGTGCTAGGTTGGTTACGCAGCCCGCCTAGCACTTTAAAAACGTTCGTGGCCAACCGAGTTGCTGAAATTGGTGAGATTACTCAGGTATCTTCATGGCGTCATGTACCAACTCAGTGCAACCCCGCTGATGCTATTTCTAGGGGTGTTGATCCTAGCCAAATGAAAGGTTTAGATTTGTGGTGGTTTGGCCCAGCTTTTTTGCAACATTGCGAAGAAGAGTGGCCAACACTACAAACACAAACCGAGGGGGAACTACCTGAATTAAAATCACACACAGTTACTTTACTAGAGCCTATTTTAAAATTTGAAAATGCCTCAAATTACACAAGATTGTTACGTGGATTAGCTTACGTTCTAAGATATATACACAATAAAAAAAACCCTAATTCTATATTTACAGGAAACTTAACAACTAGTGAATTAAATTTTGCCTATTTACAACTAATTAAATTATCACAATTAAAATCGTTCAACGAGGAAATGTATACATTAAAAAAATCAAAACAATTAAACCAAAAAAGCAAGCTTTTGCCTTTAGATCCATTTTTAGACGAACAAGATATTTTAAGAGTAGGTGGTAGACTCAACTTATCCACTTACAGTTCTGAGATAAAAAATCCTATCATAATGGACTCTAAACATCATTTCGCCAAACTAATTTTTCGTCACGAACACATAAAACAAATGCACGCAGGGCCTCAACTATTGTTATATTCAATTAGACAATATTTATGGCCAATCGGCGGTCGAGAACTAGCTCGCCGCACCTTTCGCAACTGTTTTACGTGCAGGCGCCTTCAAGGTCAAACGCTCGCTCCTAAGATGGGCAACCTACCCGCTCAGCGTGTTACCCCGGGATTCCCATTTCAAACAGTGGGCCTGGACTTTGCTGGACCATTTTCAATTTTAGACAGAAAGGGTAGGGGTGCTAAAACCTTAAAATGTTATTTGTGTTTATTTATTTGTTTTCGAACTAAATGCGTTCATCTCGAAGCAGTTAGCGAGCTGTCTAAAGATGCATTTATTTTATCACTACGCAGGTTTATTGCCCGTCGGGGTAAACCATTGGAAATCTTTTGCGACAATGGTCGAAATTTTGTCTCAGCGGCCAAAGAAATTGGACATTTCATCAAATTTAATTCTAGTTCCTTTACTGATTTTGCCGCCAACGAACAAATTAGATTTTGTTTTATACCTCCTTACGCTCCTCATTTTGGTGGACTATGGGAGTCAGCAGGAATCCGATCCTCTAAAACAATAATCAGAAAGTGTATGGGCAATACTAACCTAACTTTTGAAGAGTTGTCCACACTCTTTGCACAGGTGGAAGCTATCCTCAACAGCCGCCCCCTGTGCCCATTATCCCCTAGTCCTCACAACCACGATTTCCTATCTCTCTCTCCAGGGCACTTCCTTATTGGCCGGCCGTTGACTGCGCTGCCGTCGCCTGCCTTGGAGGACGCCAAACCAAACTCACTTCGTCGACACGCGCGGCTTGAGCAGATTCGCCAGCACTTTTGGACTCGTTGGCAAAAGGAGTACATCAGCGAGCTGCAACAACGCTCCAAGTGGCGCACTAACCACTCCACGCTGAACATTGGCGATCTGGTGCTAATTAGTGATGACAACACTGCACCTCTAAACTGGCGTATGGGTCGCGTCGCGAGCCTGTTCCCTGGCACTGATGGCATTTCTCGAGTGGCGGACATAGACACTACAAGAGGTCGCATTCGCAGGGCCCTTACACGAATTTGTCCCCTGCCTACCGCTGAAGAGCAAGATGCTTGAAGACTTCAGTCTTCAAGGAGGGGGAATTATGTCTGCGCCACGTACAACGGAACGTCGCGGTGAGCGGTTGTGACGTCAAGAGAGCCGCCATCCAACGAACTTACACTTCGCAGCCGACCACTTGACACAGCCCTTAACTATTTGAAATTGCTTTAACGTCCTCTAGTAATTTATTATGTTAAAGTGATACTTGTCCAAATTTAAATACTTACCATTTTGTTTTGCAAATATTTGTAGCTTTTAATAAAAGCATTAATAAGCTATCGAGGTTTTACTCAAATAAAACTTCCAGTGGCCCGCGTGGCCATACTGGTATTCTGGTATTCTAGCTGGGCCTGAAATGCGATAGCTTCAACCAATTTTACTTTACGATCAATACTGTTCAAGTTCTTGTTTTTTGAATCAATTGTACACAGTTTCGGTAATATTTTTAGAACATTAAAATAGGAGGAGAAATCTTATAACATCTGTGCTTAAGAATTTTAATATCATCATAATGTAGGATATTAATACTTTGTTGTAAAAACAAAACCTCATAAACTTAAACAAAACATCACCCTTTGATTTTATATATCACTAATAGTAAAATGATGTGCACCTTAACTTAAATAGGTTTTGTTTTGTATTTGTATTTATATTGATTGTAAATGCAGAAACCTGTAATTAGGTTTTACTTATTGTAATCGTCAGTAGAATAAGTATACATTGTAATATGCTGTTGGTTTCTATAAATAAATAAATAAGTATCAAGCTGACGTACAATCGCCTCCATGTACACACGCCTTCAAATCGGACTACCGAAAACTGACAAATTTCCTCAATAGACTTTGAACTTTACGTATGTCATATGGTTGAACATTCGGCAGCACGACGAATACGCATCGTGTCATCGTACGATCATAGCCATTTAGGACGACGCGTTACCCGTCGTGCGATGAAAATGATCGTACCATGATTGAACAAGAGTGTCCTAATAGATCGCGCGATGCCCATCGTGCGATGACATCGCACGATGGGCGTCGCGCCGCCGCCATCAACCCACCAGTGCCATTTTAACAATGGCTCTTTACAAAGATGCACAGTTTTTGCTGTCGCGCTAAATTGCTTTGACAATTGCAAATGCCATAGAAAAGATGAAACGTAGACCTCATAATCACCATCACTTTAAAGATCCAGAAATCAGCTCGGTGAATTTGTTAACCTTTATTTTGATGTACGAAATAACGAAGAAAACTTTTTTGATTATTGGTCCATGTCAAAAGAAACATTTGACTACATCTGCAATGCAATACGTAGCTTGTTATCATAGAGTGACCAATTTTAAAAAACCCATTAGTGTGGAAGAAAGATTGGTAATAACGCTCAGGTAAGTTTTTTATTTTTATTATTATGTGTTCCTTACGCTGTTGTAATTGGTCGCGGTACCAAGAAACGAACAAAAAATTAAATGTATTTTGTACAATTAAAAAATTGTTTATTGCGTTTTTTAGTCATAAAAAATGCTTACGTAATTATTATAAATATACTAGTATAATGGAACGATCATTTATTATGTTATAAATTTATAAAATTATGCTATTATAAATAAATTAGTCTCGGTATGTATTTCATTCAAATAACATTTCGATACCTACCTTTCAAGGTTTACAAATTGTCTCTAATCTCGAGGATGAAGCACGAAGTATAATTGATGATTAAACGAACTTACCTTACGTGAAGTTCTATCATAATTATACGAGGGCTTCATTCGAATGATATGGGCTGTATGATATGGGCGGGGATTTCTATAGAAGCAAAAACGGAGCTGGTATTCGTACCTGGTGTTGGTCGGGGAGGGGGCCTAACTGCAGAAAGAAACTTCAATGACATTCTGCTTGGCCATGTGCTCTATTGGCGAACATTTCCTGCTAATGCACGATAACGCCCGCTACCACACCGCTGTAATGACTAGACAGTACCTGGAAGAAGTCGGGATTTCCACCTTAATCTGGCCAGCCCTCAGTGCTGACTTGAACTCTATTACACATGTGTGGGACGAGCTGAAAAGACGGGTACGAGGAATATATCCAGCTCTGGCGACGATAGAAAATCTGAAAACTGCTTTGGTCGAAGAGTAGCAGGGAATTCCACAAGATTCCGTTAGGAAACTCATTCGGTCAATGAGAAACCGTTTACAAGCAGTCATTAGGGCCAGAGGGAGTAATACAAAGTATTGATTGGGGGATTAAATACACATTGTATATAAAAAATATATCTTTTCATATTACTTCGTATTCATTTAGACATCCACAACTTCAACCTTTTGCAACAATTCCCTATATTTAGGTAGGAAATTTCATTAATTTTATTTTTTTTGATATCATTTAAAAGCTTATAAAATTACCTTTCAAATGATATCCACAATCTATAATTCATTGCATAAAAACGGTAAAAACTTGTCTTTAGCAATCCGCGATGAAGTGATTCCGGTTTATTGCTCGCGAGTGTATTACTTTTTTAAAATAAACTTCCAATTCGTTGTCAACCTATTGGATACAATATCAAAACGTCATGATGACATTTGCGTTGACAAAGCCGGTTCATTTAATACAATTTCACAACTATCAACTTTAGTTTGTCATTATTGTATTGTGTTTATCAAAAGTGGCTTTGTAAACGCAAACTCCTTGCCCTCGTCACCGAGTGTAATGCATATTAGGACTCAATAAAACAAACCAAATGAAATTAAACTCGAAGGGTTTACTAGAAGCCAATAAAGAGTTCCACTATCTACGTCCCGGCTCTCGTCACCAACTGTAATGTATAAGACAGGATAAAACTAACAAATTAAAAATAAAAACTAAACTAACAAAAACATTTAAAAAATTATACTCTTAATTAGCTAACAAATACTTACTACGCTTTTCTATGCGGCGCAGAGTAAATATATACGCGTAATATGCGATCTAAGCGTCGCTCTTCAAAGAGACGTGACCCCACTCTGAGGCCTCGAGGGCGACTGAATTTTCTAGCGTGTGCATCGTATATTTATTTGATGCCGCGCAGCCATACTAAATTTGTAAGGGGAAATTAAGGTGCTTAATAAAAAATAATAAATTAAATAACCGTTGTGAAACGGACGATTTGTAGCTTAGCCATTGGCGATTGATTAGGCAAAATCAGAGGTACAATAATTTAGATTAACTATAAAAAATCAACTAAAAGCCGCCACTCGTTTTCATGATTTTTGCCCAACTTTAAATTATATTGTAGAAAAAAACTATAGTGTGTTATGAAATTATGGATCGGACTAATTGTAAACATGTTCACTTTGATACTAAATATATATTTTGTTTATTTAACACGATAGTATTTTCAATTATATCTACTTAACAGTGACTGCATTTTTGGCATTTTTTGGTCGGCGCACTCTTAACAAAGCGCCTGTACTAATTCTGTTACTACTAGTCGGAGACCCAAAAGACCCAAAGTCCCGGATTTTACTCTTACCGGGGGCATATATAATTATACTGAGTTCGATTATGTTATCAAAGTCTATCTCTATAACAAGAATGTTATTAGCATTGTTGTTTCTCAACAGTTAGGAGATAAGATAGCCAACAGTGGTTAAGGATTCCGGGACGAAGTACGCTTCTACATTCGGCATTTACATTTACATTACATTCTTTTCTGTATTCTATTTTTCTACTCCGAAGTAGATTGTTATAGGCTAAATAGATTTATATATTGTACTAGCTGACCCAGCGTACTTCGTACCGCTTTGACAGTTTCCATGACAACAATACAAACAAATCATTTTGTATTGGAAAAATTTCGAAAATCTAAAAAAATTTTTTGGGTGGGCCACCCTTAACATTTAGGGGGATGAAAAATAGATGTTGTCCGATTCTCCACCCTAGCCGACATGCACGCTAAGATTCACGAAAATCGGTCGAGCCGTTTCAGAGGAGTTCAATAACGTACACCGTGACACGAGAATTTTATATATTAGAAAGATTAAATCGGTAATTTGTACTATTTTAAATATACTTACTTCCAAAGTACGTTTCTTTACAGATTGGTGTCACCTCCTATGGCTCCGGTTTGGGTTGCATGGCAAACCTCCCGGCAGTGTATTCAAGAGTCACATCTTTCATTCACTTCATTACACAACATTTATAAATATTATTAAGTTTTATTTTTTATTTTTAAGTGCTAATTTGCTGCACTTAAGGTGAATTAAATATTTATAAAATATAGTGAAAATATGCAACTAAAAATCAGTAGTAAAAATCAAAACCAGTGAAAAAATTCAGTGCTTACGTCAGCCTTCCCGGTAGCTTAATGGTCAGTGCTTGTGAATCGCACGTACGACATTGTGTTGTCACTTAGAAGACGTTCCAAGTCGCATCACGCCGATTTTCCGTATTTTTGAATTGTTCGTTTACGGTGCTGCCAACATAATACGAAATGTTGGATGTTATCCGTTCCACGCAGAATTTAGAGAAAACCGGTAACAACCGCTATGAAAACGTAACGTAATATTCATGTTTCTATTGGCTGTTAAAAAACCTTTGCTTTTTAATACAAAAGACTATCAATGTCACAACCCAAGAAAGAGAACTCAGAACGAAAAGCTGTTATGCTTGTTTACTTATTTTGACAGTTTCAAATTTTCAATGACACAAACAAACGAGTGACAACACACTGACACAACGCATTGATTTTGACGGTTATTCTATCAATCGCTTTGTGTCGCAACGAGTGGGTGAGGGCACTTGTTGCGGTCGAGCGATTCAAAAATATGGAAAGTCAAATGTCGAACGAAAATCAGTAGAAACCAAGCGCTCGACTCGAGGCGAAGGAATCAAAAATAGAACCCCTGGTTCGATTCCTGGCTTTCATTTAATTTGTTTACTATATTTTCTTGTTATTCATCTCGTAATTTTAAAAAATACAAACATTTTTAAAACTATCGTTAGAATCTGACCTAGTAAACATTAGCTATTGGAATATAGATTTAATGATAAATACGTGTGTCTCCACGGAACTAAAACATATATTGGACAACTTTAATTTATCGATAAAGATGTATTGATCAAATAGCCACAAACATAAAAATGCACATCTGGCACTCACGAGCTAGGTTTGTCAGATCATACCGCCCAAATTCTCAAAATTCCTATTAATGAGAGAAAACCTCAAATTTTCAAGAGGTGGTATGAATTTAAAAGAGATAAAATAAAGATAAATTTTTAGCATGTCTAGAAACTCTGTCCTTTTGTGATGTTTATAATATAGAATTAAGCGCTTTAGAACCTTTAATGAGTTTTATAGTATGTATAATTTGTTCTACGATCTATGTTTTCCTATGATAAAATAAAAAAAAACTTTAAAAGGAGTTACTTCAAGATGGAGCGGGAACTCCTTGGCGGGAAAGTGAAGTCATGTCTGCGGTTTTGTTTTAATTTTTAAAATTTGTGTTATGTCGAATATTAATGTGAAATAATGGTGGATTATTAACCGTTAAGTGTTCGTAAGTGCGCATGAGTGTTGACAAATGAAACAAAACAGTGCAACTTCAGTTTTCTAATTCTCCCAAGAAGTCCGCCCGAGGATAATTCCTCGCTTGGATAATGGATGGATAATTTGATAATTCCTCGCGTGGGGCTTTACTAATGTAAAGCCCCACATCTTTACTGAGATACTCGAGGGGTTGGGGGGTATATCATTTCTCATTTCTATTATCATTCATCATCATCTTACTGGAAGGAAATATTGTATTTATGTATTACTTGTAAAAAATATTTTTTGACACTGGCTAAATGTGCTAATCGCACGAAGCCATCAACTAAAAGAAAAAAAAAGATGCAGCGGCATTTGTACTTAAAAATCGTAAAGATAGCACACTTGTACAACACTTTATTTAAAAAATACGCATGCGTTTTAAAAAATGCATTAAGTCTTCACAAAAGAATTCTAATTTAAAATACATAAGTCCATTAGAAAATAAATGTATAGCAGTGTGGAATGTTATAAATAAACATACTAAATGTAGCAATCATAAAGTAATAAGTAACATAATAATATGTATAGATCAGAATGTTGTTAACAACCCTCAAGCTATTTCAGAGCTCTTCAACCAATATTTTATTAATGGTATATACGTATATAAAAATTGTAAAGAGAAATCTTTTTTGAACAAAATTCATAGTCATGTAGATAGATTCTGTAGAATCAAATATATTCCTACAACCTGTAAGAGAAGAAGATATACTTAAAACTGTAAAATCTCCAAAAAATTCTAATTCAGTTGGATTTGTTGAAATTCGTACAGATATTGTTAAAATGAGTATTGGCCCAATGTGAAAACCTATCACATTTGTCATTAATACCTTGATGTTTGAAGGTATTTTTCCCGAAAATGTAAAGAAATCTGTGTTAAGGCCAATTTTCAAAACAGGTTCAGCTACGGGTACGCATTTGAATGTCTAAAATTAAAAAACCTAACATAAAATAACCTACGTTCCAAATCACTAAAATCTAAATACCCAATGTTTTAAACCTAAGCAACCTAATACCTACCAACGAAATATCTAATATTAAAATACCGATAGGACTAATTACCTAATGTTTAAAATGTTTTTAGTTATAACCCCAAAGTTTGATATACCAACAATTTAAATACCAAATGGTCAAAATACCTAAAATAATGTACCACTTGCGAGCTATTTCTTTGAAGTAGTGGATCAGGTTCCGCAAGCGTAAAAGTGGGTAGATTGATAAAATTTACCGTTTTCTACCTTTACTATAATGTTGTGTTAGTTGTTAGTCATCCACTTAGATATTTCATCACTTAGATATTTATACGTGAAAAGTTACAAAAAATGACTGAATATGACTGAATGACTGTATTTTAAATATAAGTCAAACAACCATTAGGTATTTAGATTTTAGTGATTTTAAACGTAGGTTATTTTATTTTAGGTTTTTTAATTTTAGATATTCATATACGTACCCCCAGCTACATCACTAGATAACTACCGGCAAATAACACTTATACCCATTTTTTCAAAATTATTAGAAAAGTTAATGTATAATAGATTAAAATGAAACAACTTTTACGGATGTACTCGCGTTTATTTTACACATTACTTTTAATTTAATGTTTATCCTGACGTTTCGAACCCTTTGTAGGGTCCGTGGTCACAGGGAGACTGAGGTGTTGGTGCTCATAATTAGTTAGAAGCTTGTATACCCTCATTTAAATTTTTGCAGGTGCGTTCCGTTTTACGCAGAAAGAACTTACAGTATCTTTTGTAAAAGTTGTTTCATTTCAATGTGTAGTGCTCGTGTAAACTTTAGAAAACAATATAATATATTAGTACGTTTTTTAGAAATAAATAATGTTATTAAGCAAAATGGATTTAGAAAATGTAAAAGTACGTCTTTAGCTACCTTTAAACTAATAAGAACTGTGACAAATTGTTTGAATGAAAACATTCCAGTCTCAGTCCTCTTTCTAGACATGACCAAGGCTTTTAACTTTGTGTGTCATGAACTACCATCTGGAAAAACAAGTATGGTATTCGTGGACCTTGTTATAACTGGATTAAAAGTTATTTGAGCTATAAAGAACAGTGCGAGTCAAAGAGAAATTAAGAGATACTGTTCTGTAAATAAAAATGAGGATTACGTTAATTCGTCTTTAAAATTAATTAATTTGGTGTGCTTCAAAGCAGTATTCTAGGCCCAATATTGTTTCTACTGTACATTAATGACCTGCCCAATAGCATATCTCATGACTGATACTGTTTGCAGATGTCACAACCATTATATTTAAAAGTGATAATAATAAAACTGTCAAAAAATATGAAGATGATATTAATCTAAGTTTGTATAATGTCGTAAAGTGGCTTAATAATAATAACTTGCAATTGAATGTAAAAAAACTAAATACATACAATTTGACACACATAACATTACAATGGAGAAATAATAAAAAAAACAACACATACAAACTATTTAGGCATTACGCTAGATTGCTTCTGTGATTGGAAACAATATGTAAACAATATTTGTTCAAAATTAAATAAATTTGAGTTTGCGCTAAGTCGCATCAGTCAGCTTATAAATAAAGAAGCTGCTATCACTGCTTATGGTTATATAACATCACATTTACATATTTATTTACAATAAGACCATTTACTAATACAAAGAACCTAAAACTAAAAACCTTAAAAAATATAATATAATAACTAAAATATATTATTAAAAGGAGTCCCTTTAGGCACAGTTCCGAAGATACTGGCAGCGTTCCCCCTTTGAATAGCTAGACTAATTCTTTGTCCGAGGTAGCTCATTTTGCCATACAAGTTCTCGTTTTCGTTAACGTGATCGATTTGAGAATGAAACTCGCACTAGGCACCCGAACACAACTTCGATCTAAGTGCCAAGTGCGAGTTTCATTCGCAATTCGATCACGTTAACGAAAACGAGAATGCCGCCAGGAGGCGCTGCTTCAATGCCATACTAATTTTTCGTAAACGTAATCGAATGAATACGGATAGTAAAGAAAACTATCACTAGGCATCCTGTTCTCGACAAGCAACGCATCTATTAGGCAGAAATAATATATAACATCTAATACAAAATAAGCAGTAGGTACTACACACAACACTGTAGGTAACACTGGTATGGTTATGTATTTGGTTGTATATTTTGTATGTTACTTGTTTAAGTTGTTTTTTTTTTCATTGTTATTTCAAATGTTATTTGTGGAGGTTTTTAAATAGTTTTAAGACTTTACATTGTTAAATATTCCTTGTAATTATAGTTGTAAACTTTCCTATAAATAAAATACTTATTTCATTTAAAAAAAAAATCCTATGATTAAAAAAACAGACCTTACTCCTACAGCAAATTTTGTTGTACATACTACTAACAACATTTTTTTTATTTAGGTAAGTATAGATGCTATTACATCCAAGGTTATTTGACCTCTGTGGTAATTATGGTTTTGTCGGTAAAACATTCGATATTTACATATCTATATAAAGAAAAGATCTATCTATATCTAGAAATTAATACGTGAAGCAAAAACTTTGTACCTACTTACCCCTTTTTACGAAAATTGCGCGGACGGAGGAGTATGAAATTTCGCACACTTATAGTTTATATAGAGCGCAGAATGTTTTTTTTTTATTATGTATGAAAAATACATTAAATCAATAAAACAAACATTAGGACTTCTTGGCGGGAAAGTGACGAGTCAAGTCTGCGGTTTTGTTTTATTTTCTAAAATTTGTGATAAATCGAATATTAATGTAAAATAATAGTGGATTATTAACCGTTAAGTGTTTGTTAGTGCGCATGAGTGTTGGCAAATGTAACAAAACATTGCAACTTAACTTTTCAAATTCTCTCAAGAAGTCCGCCCGAGGAATTAGTAAAGCTCTACATCTTTACTGAGATACTCGAGGGATTGGGGGGTATATCATTTCTCACTTCTCATTTCTATTATCATTCATCATCATCATACTGGAAGGAAATATTGTATATTTATTTATTACATGTAAGAAAAATTACTTTGACACTGGCTAAATGTGCTAATCGCACGAAGCCATAAACTAAAGGAAAAAAAAACATTACACACACTACCATGTATTTGACACACCCCCACACGCATTTAGACTCATTTCAAAAATGGAAGAAGAGCGGCCGAAATCTGCCAATGCCAATCCAAACTCGCATTCTATCTAATTTAATTTTTCATTGCTTAGGATACAATCCGTGCAGCCTTATAATATAAAAATTACTGTCGAATTTCGACCACTGGGTGACCACTAGTTATGAATAAATATGCCACTTGATATTAATATATGGGCATGGATTGCATTTACAGTGTTGCGCTTAAGTATAAACACATGCATTTACTTCATACTTTATACATTACTTTATAATTTATACTTTTACCTGTCCTGAATCATGCTTTGGTTTGGTGCCCCATCATTTTTGTACCTAACAATAGTATATCAGAATGGGCTATGGCGATATTCTAATCTCACCGGTGATTTCAAAATTGAAAGGAACAATATTAAGGTACTTACCTACAACCCGTTCGAGAAATTTAGGTGTTAAAATTTAAGTTACCAGTTACCTTGAATAAAAGAAAAAGAAATGAGAAATTAGTCAATGGTTCAAAAAAAGCCTCTTTGGAACTTGTTCACAGACCTCAAGTCTGATTATTCATTATGGTACCACCAAAAGCGTTTAAGTGGCCGGCCATATTTTGACATAAGTACAGACGCCTGCACATCAACCTACCCAAAACTGTCAAATTTCTTCAATACATTTTCAACCATACATTTTAGTAATAAAGTTCAAAGTCTATTGAGGAAATTTGACAGTTGGTGGTAGGTTGATGCGTAGGCGTGTGTACTATGGGAAACTTGTCAAATTCAGACATACTGGCCATTGTTTACGTTTTAAAAAAGCAGAATCGAAGCCCAGCATGCTTAAGTTAGCCCACAGCTAGCCTATGCTTTTGTCCGGATTGTTTCCCGAATTTTACTACAACAAATACTTGAACCTGATAACTGTTTCTTTAAATATTTGCTCAAAAGAATCCTATCCTACTCTTTTTTTTTCGACTCATCGTTCCCTGAATATAAACTAGGTATTAGGTACTAGTTTGAAAATAATATTAGGTACACACACCAAATATTAGGTCTGTGATTAGGTATGAAATATGAAAGCACGCAATAGTTCTTTGGTGCTCCTGCGTCAGTCATTGAGAAAAGATAAGATAAGACTATTTAGACTAATATGTACGATAATAGATTAAAAAATAGAGCAATAAAGACTAGTGTACAAAAATTACATAAAACAACTAGAAATATCATGCACAAGGAAAATTATTTTTAAATGCGCTCTATTGTAAACACGAGATAACATTTTTAATAAAAATATGAGATACTTTTCTTTTACGCTTACTGGATATTTTCTCGTCCTCATTCTATCCTTAATATCCAAATTTAAAGAAATTCTATTAGAAAAAAACACAAATGTTGAAATAATTTCCACGAGCAGGATTTGAACCTGCACCCTTCTGACGTACCGGGTCAGGTGCACTTCCAATGAGCTATCGTGGTTCTAACCAGCCCGCCGACATTATTCAACACTATTTACTTTTTACTTTGAAAGCCAAAGGCATCACCCATTTAATGTCAACAACTACTGTCATTATCAAAATTTGCGTTAAAAATTATATAAACAAAACAAAAACATTTTATAAATTTTATTAGTTCAGAGACTTATTTAAATCAAACCTTCATGTTATTTTCAGGGAATAAATTAGAGAAAACACTTGAACTTCAGATGAGCACCCAAGCACACGGACATTGACCCGACCAATTATGATACGCTTAAAGAATATTGTTAGATAAAATCAAAGTACTACTCATATATCACTTGTAGTTACGATCAAAATCAATAACGTTTCGAAATGAACTTAATCTTGGAATTTATCGATGTCCAATCATATGATTGGACCAGTATATATATAAATACTCTTGAGGCATTGTTAGCACCGGACTGTATGTTTCTAAACGAACGATGAAATACTTCGCAATTCTCTTGGTTGTGGCGACGACTTGCCAATGCAAGGTGTTCCCTTACAATACCGCCTATGGATACTTGAAGAACTCTGTTGCTGAGGCGGACTGAAGGCTGAAGGCTGAAGCTTCGTCAGCTGGAAGAAGAATTCCTGACCCAGAAAATCGTCGGCGGAGTGCCTGCTGCCATTGAGCAGTACCCTTATCAGGTAAAAAAAATCATAATCTTTACTTATATGAAGCTACAGTGGGAAACATTCCTACAATGTTTTACCAAGATAGATAACAAGCGCGTAAGTAAATAAACTTTTATCTTAACGCATACAACAGAAAGGGTTATTTTCGTACGAACTATTAGCTTTTCTCGATATCTACGAAACTCTCTCTCCACCTTCCGTATTTTCTTTGTATCCCCATTAAAATATCGATAACTAGAAATAATATCATTACCTAGATAATTTTGATATGATCAAACACGTGCAAATATTTTTAGACGATTATAAAATGCTTGGAACTGCCAATGAAGCTATGCTGTTATTATGGTTTCTAATTAAATAATGATACAAACGTTAAAACACGTCACTGTTAAAATATCAGAATTTTGTGGTAACTTTCTACGTTTAGAGTTTAGATCAATACCAATCTGGGTAAGTAACTTGAACTGCATTTGTTTTATTTTCCAGGCAGGACTCCTTATTGATCTTATTGGTCTCCCCGACCGCAATGGTATCTGCGGAGGCTCCCTTATTAGCGGCGACAGGCTTGTCACTGCCGCTCACTGCTGGACTGATGGACAGATGCAGGCCTGGAGATATACTGTTGTCCTCGGCAGCGTCACTATCTTTAACGGAGGAACTAGAATCCTCACGAGTGTCGTCGCCACCCACCCTAGCTGGTTCCCAGCGTTAGCACGCAATGACGTTGCTGTTATATACTTGCCCTCAAGTGTAACAATTTCAAGTAAGTCGGTAAACTTGACCGTGCATTTGGACAGGATTGTGGGTATCGAATCGACAATATGAAATGAGCCTAAAGTGGAATCGGGGGATTCCACTTTTGGCTCATTTCATATTGTTGATGTGGGAAGGCTTTAGCTCAACAGCGGGACCTTCAGTTAGATGCTGATTCTGAAAATGAGGTAAACCTGACAAAACAGAATAATTAGCACCAACGGCACTTATTAACAGGCATCATTATCTCACACGTATTGAGTCACACAAGAATTGCAAACGATTCTTAACGAAACCGAATATACGGCAACGCATACACTGATAACGTGCCGGAAGTGTAACCACAGACGAGATCAGATCTGCGGGCTATGATACCGACCTAGCCATAGAGTTTGGTCTCCAACACGAGGTCGTGGGATATCAAAAACTCGGTCGAGTAGGTTCGGAAGCGATTTGCTTGTTAAAAAAAGGGTTGTACCAGAAAAAGTATATGATTATTCCAGTTCCAGTTTATTATACTTTTCTGTCATTATAATTTAGCATAGTTAGTAAGTAGTTTAATTTACAAGCAAACCCGTTTTCTGTTTATAGGTACTATCGCTCCAGTCGCATTACCCTCTGGGGATGAACTGCTTGAGGACTTCGCAGGCGAACACGCCATTGCATCTGGTTTCGGCATTACTGTTGATGGTGAGATAACAATCCATTTAAATATAGCTTCCAACTCTTAAAATTCTGAAAGACTGGGCACATTCCTAATTATTTTCACAAACTGACATATTATAAAGGTTTACTGAACTGGACTGAACAGGGATCCACATTCATGCTACTTTTACTTACCCGAAAATGCTTAGAAAATTAATCAGTGCCGATGGCGCAGCGACTTGCGCGTTCGGGTTTTGGGCTACGCCGAATTCAAAAAATATTTCAATTTTTCGAAAGGCAAGTAAAGCAGTTTGTCCCGGTCTCCTCATATGATATTGTCCTGTTCATGTGAGAAGGCCGAAGATCGTCAAAGGGATTTTTATAAACTGACGATGATGGAGACAAGGTAAAAACAATTGAAAATAACATTTTGTACAACAATGTTTCAGGTGGTACCGTATCTCCGCATTTGAACCACGTCAACTTGAACGTGATCACGAACAGCATATGCAGCTATGCCTTCCCCTTGATCCTGCAGCCAACCAACATCTGCACCAGCGGCATCGGCGGCGTCGGCGTTTGCAGCGGTGACTCTGGCGGACCGCTCGTCGTCACCAGGAACGACAGACTTTTCTTGGTATGTATAATTAGCGTTTGATTCTTCTCGGGAAATAAATTTTCGAGCTTTGTAACTGAAAATGTAAGGCGTTATTAAAATGAGATAGAAAGAGGGAGAGGAACACTTATTGACTACACAGAATAAAACAACAGGTCGTACAGTGACTTAATAGGTCAATCAGAACCCCACCTCTCCTTGTATTCTGGCAAGGCGTAAAATACGATAGCTACTTAATTCTAACGTGCGTTTCTTTACAGATTGGTGTCACCTCCTTTGGCTCCGGTTTAGGTTGCGCGGCAAACCTCCCAGCAGCGTATTCAAGAGTCACATCTTTCACTGACTTCTTTGACCAACATTTATAAATATTATTAAGTTTTATTGTTAATAATCTTGTAATTGTGAAAATAGGTATTAAAAGATTCAAGTGTGTGTGTGTGTGTATTAATCGATGTAGTCACTTGACGTTATGAAGGGTTTCATTATTTCATCGTTTCAGTGTCGCACTGTAGTACACATAAAGTTCTCATGTCTTCTCTATAGATGTCCTAGGCTTTGTTTCTACAGCATATTAATTATATATTAATAATATTCTAACAGCATATTATCAGAATACTAATCACATTGGCATTAGTACTGGTCATAGAAAACATACAAGCAGTATTCGTGTTCGCTCAAGCTGTTGCTACTGTATGGTTTGTGTATAGGGTATGAGTTTCATTAAAATACTGCTTGAAGATTACTATACTTTATTAATCGATTGAACAATAAAGAAATCAAAATATAAAAGAATAAACAAAGAAACATTCAGTGTTAACAAATGTTGATTAAGCCAGTTATTTACAACATTGAAGCAATTTTGTGCATTTTCATACGTCTAGAGCTCCGTCGCTGCAGAAAAAAGTAGAGCAGTGTCATCGGCGTACGATAATATTTTACCGTCGCTTAGTTGAAGGTTGCAGAGGTCATTGATGTAAATTATAAATAAGGTAGGACCAGTAAGGTAGGTTCCTTGTGGGATACCAAAGGAAGTGTTGCACCTGTCAGCACTGACCACATTGCCTATTTTAACGCATTGGCTACGATCACTTAAATAACTTGTAAACAACTTCAGTTGTTTATCTCTTATACCTATTGTTTCAAGCTTATTCAAAAGGATGGGTATCGAAACAGTATCAAAAGCTTTTGCAAGATCCAGGAATATACCTATTGTTTTATTGCCTTGATCAAGTGCGATATAGTTAGTTAACTGATGAACTGCCTAATCCGTTGATAAATTAGCTCTAAAACCAAATTGATTATTTATTTGACCAGAGCGAATTATATTCCAAACAATGGTACTAATCTGTTGTTTATAGTTTTTTCTAAATTTTTTGATATGGAGGAGAGTATCGGTGTAGGCCTTTAGTTTGAAATTTGATCTTTACTACCCGATTTATATACGGGAACAACGACAGCTTTTTTCAAACAAATGGGAAAAACTCCTTCAGAGAGACAAAGTTGAAAAATATACGTTAGAGACGGGAGCAGGATATGTTTGAACTGTTGTTGTATTTGGTTTGAGATGTTATCCCAGCCAACAGCACAGTCATCTTTCAAACTCATTATAATTCTTTCGGCTTCTGTGGAGTCTGTGGCTAATAATAATAAAACAAAAGATTTTACATCTACACTGACCAAAACTTTTTGAAGCCCTGGGAATGATGGGTTGTGTCTATAAGCGCTCTGCTAAAGTTTTACCTACATTGATAAAGAAATTATTTGCACTGTTAGCAGATAAAAGTGGTGTAGCTTGTGTTTGTAATAAACTCGATGTCGATTCGTGTCGCCTAGACGTATAAGTAACATTTTTAATTAATTTTCAGACCTTTTTACTGTTTTTCCTGCCTGCTCCAGTTTATTTTTATCGTAATTGTTTTTGAATTTTTTCAAAATGTTATTACAGAAGTTCCGATATCTTTTATATGTTATTTGTAAAAAATAATTTTCTAAGTTAGATTTAGCCTTAAAATGAAGTATATCTCTATGTCTCATATAGAGAATTAGGCCAGGAGTTATCCAAGGTTTAATATTGTACGCATAATTTTTGACTACCGATAAAGAAATTGTTTTCGAAGTGAAATCTCGCAAAGTTAACTATACAAGTTATGTCAGTGTGAGCAGAAAATCACGACGAAACTGAAGAAACAAACGTTGTGCAGTAAAAATCAAAACAGACATAATAAGGAAGATCTACTACTTCAAAATGGGGCACTGAGGGTATTTCAACTTTATTTTGAACAACGGTGAACAAACAATGTCGTCTTATTACCTACATCAGAACTGTTCGATAAAAAGTGTCAATAGTGTGCCCAATTATTATAACACCAGCTTTTTATTTTGTTTTTTTTTAATTATAAATTGGTGCAAGGCGTTAAGAAAAGAAAATTACAATCTTAAGTAAGTCAAGGCGTTTTTGAATATACTGCTTCGCTTCTATGCGTGATACATATCGTGAATATCACCGTAACTGTTCCTGTTCAAATAAAAAATCAGAATGTTAATTATTGAATGGGCTGCTGCATGGACGGTGAAGTAAATGACATTCATATCACATGTTCCGCTTGCAATCACGCATTTTATCATGACTGCATACATATGGAAGTCAAGGACCCAAGTGAGTGAAAATGCCCAAGTTGCGCTGGCAGGAAGATTACCAAAGATAACACACCCATCCGCAGTTCTGCCAAAAAAACGCCCCATCCACAAGTGAAGAAAAAGTTACCAAACGCTCAGCGAAACGTCCAGCAGTTTCATCGCAACCAGAAGACAGAAACTTGCATCATACCCGGGAGGATGTTACCGAAATAGTGAGGAACGTCTTCAAATCTGAAATGAGTGAACTCTTTTCGCAAATCAAGAATATTTATAAAATTTTATAAACTACAGTGAAAAAATTAAACGCCCACCCGACCCAACCAGCCATGGTCATCGGTTGCAACGACCGTTGGATAGATGGCGCTGTGCTGCTATAAAAGCACTCTAAAAACATTAAAAAGCAGTGACAAAATTCAGCGCTCACGTCAGCCTTCCTGATAGCATAGCGGTCAGTGCAGCCGCCCGGATTGCGGAAGACCCAGGTTCGATTCCTGGCTAGGTCGGATGGGCGTTTAATTTTTTCACTGTATTTTATAAATATTTAATTTAGCTTCAGTGCAGCAATTAGCACTTGAAAATAAAAAGTAAAAATAAGCGTTATAACTAAGGAAATGAAGGTTTTGAAAACGGGTATCCTGGAAATGAAGGATTCAATGACTTTTCTTAATGAACAATATGAAGAAGTTAAAAATCAACACAATTCTGCCATGAATATTATAAACAACCTACAAAATGAAAACACTAAGGCCCAAACTACGATTGACACACTTAGTCACAAAATTAATCTGCTGGAACAAGCTCGGTCCTGTAATTTAGATATACAATGCGTCCCTGAGAAATGAACAGAAAACTTAATCTCCATTATCAATTCCATAGGTGTAGCTGTTGGATTTGACGTCAAGGCTGATGATATTGTTAATTCTAGCCGGATCGCTAAAGCTGATCCCGCTTCCTCAAGGCCCCGTTCAATAGTGTTACAGTTAAAATCAACTAAACTTCGGGATCAGTTCTTGGCATCGGCGATAACTTACAACAAAACGAAGAAAAACCCTGAAGATAAGTTTAAATCAGCCGACATTGGAATGCCTGGAGAGAAGAAATCAATCATCATAGCAGAACACCTGTCACCTGCCAATAAAGCACTCCACGCTGAAACTAGACTGAAAGCAAAGGAAAAACTGTATAAGTTTGTCTGGGTTCGGGGTGGCAAAATATTTGTTCGCAAGGACGAAAGCTCTGATTGCATATTGATTAGGGATAAAGCCTCCCTCGACAAGATAAAGTAGTGTACTCTTTGTTTTTTTTTTCTATATATTTAAGAATACTTTCTTACATATTCCGTAAAATTATCATTTTAGTTATATTGTCTTGAACTATATAACTCATAGAATTTATTTCTAATTTTATATATACCAGTCATGGTCAGAACTTAATAGAAAGTTAATGAGTAATTTTTATTGTTTTTTGTATTTTTATTATTTGGTCGTATTCAGTCTATATGAAGTTGAAAAGATTACTGTATAAAATATAGTACATCTGGATCATCTTGTACAAATGGCAATGCGTTAATTTTACACGCTATATTATTTTTAAAACACTCCACTCGCTCCTTTGTAACTGGTTTGCAGTTCACTATTTTTGGCTCATCCTTAATATTAAAATCATAGGTCACCTTCAAACGGTAATGGTCAGACGTAAGCTTACTAATGACTGTAATGACTGATTTAGAAACAGGGTCATAGTCTGTAAAAACATTATCAAGACAAGTGGCTGAATGTGAAGTTATACTAGTGGGTTCGAGAAATAGATAAATGAGATTAAAACATTTAAACAAGGCAATAAGACGAACACTCATTGAAGTGCTTTCTTGAATGTTTATATTAAAATTACCACATACAAAAAATTTTTTTTTTTAATATTAATTTTCTTAGTACGTCCTCCATTACAGATTCAAAAATACCCGATGGGGGTCGGTATACGCACACTATTACAAAGCTATTAAACTCCACACATGATAGCTCAATGTTACTCTCCACTGATAGGTCTACAATATCGTTGCGATCTTTATATTTTATATTACTTCTTACTTGTATTAAAGAACCACCGTGAATAGCTGAGCTTCGCACGTACGCGCTTGCTAGTTGGAAATTATTTACATGGAATGATGTGTCGTGTCATGATATGACTTCTTAGCCAATGCTCAGTTAAACAAAATATATAAATTGCTTGAGATTTTGCAAAGCTTGTATAGCTTGTAGCTTGTAGCTTGTAGCTTGTGTCTTAGACCTCAGTTTAAACATGAGGTTGTTACCTTATTACTAGTTGTAAATGTTGCATTAGTAGAACTACTAATGATTACGTTGCTATGACGTAAAGTTACTTAGTTATACCATTTATAACTGTATCCTGTATATTATAAGCTGACAATTAAGCTATTTGGGTCCTAAAATTCTTAGAAAGATACATGTCAAACTAAAGCTATTAATAAATTTATTAATATCAAAGTATAAAATAGTGTCACTCACTATGACGACAAACCAAATTAAACAATAATAAATTTAATTCATAAATGCGCTTATTTTGTTCCCAGGTCAAATTGGTACAATAGGATAGGGCGATCTCGACTTTTATTTAAAAGATTGGTGAAAGACCTCAAAAATAAGAGTCGTATGGGGAGATTTAGGAAAGACCTTTGTCCAGCAGTGGGACGAAATAGGTTAGTAAAAAAATATATAAATTGCGGAAAAGTGTTTAAAATATTTACAAGCAAGATTCTAACCCTTACCCTCTTTCTCAACCTCTGACATAGTGGGTCAGGTGTACCTTCTACCAATTATGCTATCGTGGCAGTGTACTAGTAGCTAGGACTGCTGCTACTCAGAAAAAGTAAAAGATTTTTTGATTCTGTTCAAAAGTTTTTCAGATTACTATACTGTACCTATACATAAAAAGGTACTGGATTTTTCGGATCCTCGCTTCTTTTTGTATAGTTAGAGTCATGGCAAATGACTCCATTCCACCTGATGTTAAGTGAATATAAACCAAACGCGAAGTCATGAAAACAACGCAGCATCAGTTACCCTCACTCCGCCGCGCCGGCCCACGAGGTGCCTCTTCACGCCTCGATATCATGGGAAGGAGGGAAAACGTGCACTGGTAGACTATTCCATCTTTTGAAGGTGCGATAAAAAAACGAGTCACAAAATTTCTTTGTGCGCAATGGAATATTTGAGACAGTGAAGCGGTGACTCCGGAGAGCAGCACATGTACTCCTATGGAGAGAGGGTGAAGGTGAGATGATGTTGTGAAGAGCTCTTCAGAGCACTCGCCATAGTATAAACGGTAAAACACGCTGAGTTACACAATATCTCTACGCAATTGCAGAGATTCGAGAGTAAATGTGACTTCTGCATTGCCGATAATGCGTACCGCGCGACGCTGCAATCTCTCCAACGCTTAGATTACCAAGGCATCGAGAAGGTACTTTGCGGAACTGTCCCAGATGTGCTAGCAATACTCCACGCAAGAGCTTCTTTGCTAGTTTGGCAGTTGGTGAACCACTAGATTTACCAGCTGCCAAACTAGCAAAGACAGTAGGTACCTAGGTAGGTACCTACTGCTTGTCTAACTAACCATCAAAGGCGTAATGATGCCGCACTTTGGATACCTGAATCATTAAAATCATTAGGTTTTTTTGTTTTCTTATCTTTGAAACCAACTTACCTATTATCTAAATCACAAATATCATTGCGTGATTATATATTAATAAGTCGATCAATGTTGATCGTTTCAAAAAATATATAAATCGAAACATCTGCGTGTTCCGTAGATTAATTATACCGTACAAAGCGCTTTGCGTCATCATTTTTGATGTGGACAGCAAAGAAGTGGAATTCCTTTCCTTCGGATCTGTTTCCTGATATGTACAACGTGGACATTTTCAAGGCAAGGGTGAACCGGCATTATCAAGGCAAGTATGCTACAGCCTAGGCCGCATCATCACTTACCATGAGGTGAAATCGCGGTCAAATACTTGCCTATACAGAATAAAAAAATAAAAAAATACTAAATGCAAGCTCTACTTTTTTCAAATTGTTTTAACACATAGACGTTACAAATCGATGTTAGGTAAAACGTTATAGAAATGCGAAAATCTCTTTGAAAAAGAAAGAGATATTTTTAGTAGGGCAGTTATAACGGATCGCCAAAAACAATCGGTTGGTTCATACATATCATCAGCACTGTCGCTACCTAATTTGTTGTAATCGGGTGTTTTATCAATTGCATTTACAGTATAAATGTTCAGCGACATATTACATCGCTTCGCTTTTAGTTCAAAATCGCTACGATGAAATTCCTTGCTCTGTTACTCGTTGCGGTGTCCCTCGCTCAGGGCAAGGTGTTGGTTAATAACAACAACGCCTATGGGTACCTGGAGAGCTCCATTGCTGTGGCGGAGAAGCGGAGGGAGCTTGAGAGCCAGAGGATCGTCGGCGGTGTGCCAGCCGGACAAGGACAGTACTCCTACCAGGTTGTTACTGAACTATATCATTATAAATTCAAGAAGTATTTAATAGTCGCAATAAAGCAGAGAGCACATTATGCAAAGATGTGGGATCTCATTGTGACTTTAAAAAGTTTTTGTGCACTTTTTTTTTAATTTCTAGCAGCGGGGACATACTTAATGAGCTGGTGATGGGGTGGGTGAACGGGATGCTTTTTTAATCATCAAAAGATGCTTTCTGGGTGCCTAGAGCAAGTTTGAGTTGCCATTATATCACATTAACGTCAGTTCTTGGTGACAAAGGAGGTGAGTTGCAATTTTGTCATACAAATTCTCATTTTCGTTAACGTGATAGAATGGCAAATAAACTTCCCACTAGGCAACTTGAACGACACTAACATCATATTATATTACTTATACAGGCCGGTCTTCTCATCGACCTTTTGGGCTTCGATGGCGTTGCCGTCTGTGGAGCCGTCTTAATCAGCCCCAATAGGCTTACCACCGCATCTCACTGCTGGTTCGACGGTATCAACCAGGCGTGGAGGTATACTGTCGTGCTCGGCTCCACTACTCTCTTCTCTGGTGGCATCAGGATCGAGACCAGCGTCGTCGTCACACACCCTAACTGGTTCCCCGCATTGGTTCGCAATGATATTGCTGTCATCTATTTGGCATCCGCCGTTTCTATCTCAAGTGTGTACAAACATTTATATTAAATTTATCTGTTGAACCTTTTTATAGATAGTACGTTTTTCATACATTTAAATTATTTGCTTACAGATGACATAGCTCCCGTTGCTCTTCCGTCTGGATCTGAAATTTTTGAAGATTACGTCGGCGAAACAGCTATTGCTTCAGGGTATGGACTTACTAGCGACGGTAATGATCCATGTTTTTCAACAGTACTAGAAATAATTTAATTATATTGATTGTCCATTTTTTATAGATGATATTCTTATTTATACAGACATTATATCTTCAAGACGTGTAAAACATAAACAATCATTTCTCTCTTGTTCTGAGATATTTTTTAAACATTTATAGGTGGGTCCATCTCTAACAATCAATTCTTGAGCCACGTCAGCCTGAACGTCATCGCCAACTCGGCTTGCAGTATTGCCTTCCCCCTGATATTGCAGCCCACCAACATCTGCACCAGCGGCATCGGTGGAGTCGGCACTTGCAACGGTGACTCCGGTGGCCCTCTTGTTATCAACAGGGGCGATAAGCGCATTTTGGTAAGTCGAAACTCTTTATTAAACTTTGTTTTCAGCTTTATCGGTAGAAATAATAACTAATAGACTAATACTAACGGACTAACTAGACTAATACTAATCGGTAGAAATAATAACTAATAGACTAATAGACTGAACTAGACTGGAACTTCCGCTGTTGAATTATTATTTTACAATTAATTGAAAAGTTTCACAAGCTTTCTATTAATGCAGTCGTAATGGTAAAAAATAAACTGAAAAAAGGACAAAGTGTTGAAATAATTCCACGACCGTGATTCGAACCCGCACCCCATGGCATGTCGGGTCTGGTGCACTACTAACTATGCTATAGTGGCTCAATCCAACTGCGCGAAATTAATCAACACTATCTACACTTACTCTATAAGCCAAAGGAGCCCTATTCAATGTCGACAACTACGTCATCAACATCCGATCTTAATATTATTACAAATATTAAAAGATCAGTTAAGAATTAAGCTACATTTAAGATTATTTACATATAATTTTAATTTAATTTTTTTATAATAATTGAAAAAAGACAAAGTGTTAAAAAAATTCCACGAGCGGGATTCGAACTCGCACCCCATGACATGCTGGGTCAGGTGCACTACCAACTATGCTATCGTGGCTCAATCCAACTCGCCGAAATTAATCAACACTATCTGCTCTTACTCTGTAAGCCAAAGGAGCCCGCCCCATTCAAAGTCGACAACTGCGTCATCACTGTCTTTTTTTAATTTGTAATTTGTTCGCAACAATATTTGCGTAAAATTATATGTAAGTAAATAACGGTAAAAAAATAAGTTGCTTTGCCTTGCATGTATGTATTTCCAACACAAATGATTTTGTTCAGGAATAAATAAATTGAATTGAATTGAAATTGAATTATATATTATTTCTATTATAGTCTTATTTATATACATAGTAACATTGTAATGCTCGTTATTTTTAAAAACCATCAATTAAATTTAATCCGACTTGACTTCAAAAAGTAACGTTAAAAGATTATGAAATCCTTTTTTAATCACTAGTACTTTCGGTGCATCTATCTCTTTATCAATTAGGTATTGGTTATTTTATATAAGCAATCATAGTTATCTTGCAAAAATAATACGAGTACATTGCGTACTCCGATTTAATTTTTCTGCTTATTAAACTAGCACTTTGGTTTTTTTTTATTTCTGTCTTGTTTATTTTGTGTGTATCATCACTTCGTTATTTTTATTGTAACCTGTCATTGGACTAAGTACTAACATGGTAGCTTAACTGTTGTTTTATACATTTCAATAGTCAACCAGAAACTTTTTACCATTGCAAGTACATCATCCCCAAAAGTGACTAACGAATGACATAATTGAGTTTATTCGCATTCTTGATTATATTGAATAATTTATTATATATTGTTATATGTTATATTATTTATTCTATTTGCCATAAAATTTGGTCCATGTATTACTTAAATGTGTTGTATCGTTTAATTACAGATCGGTGTGACCTCCTACGGATCCGCCCTCGGTTGCCAGGCCAATCTGCCCGCTGCCTTCGCCAGAGTCACCTCATACGTGGACTTCCTCAACGAGCACATATAAATAAATAATTAAAAAAAACTCACTTTCATTGGAGTACTTTTTCGAAATACAAATTGAGCCGTTTTATTTAATTCACTGTTGTTAATAATTATTTTATCCCTTAGTCCCCATATCTATCCAATAGGACTTGTTCGTCAACTCAATGATGGTGATGATGATGATTCAAAATTATCTCTAGAGTTGGTAAATGTGATGAAAACTGGGAAATTCATCACTTTTACTGGTTGTTATTAATAATTCACTACTCTCGTCGTAAAAAGCATTAAAACAAAAAAGAAAAGATCTTTTGGCCAGTATTTAGAAGTATTTAAAAATTTTAATGATATCACAGTATTTACTGGTAACTAAATAATGTGCGAAATAATAATAAACTAACAAGTTATTACTAAAATCAAGCATACACTGATATTATAAGGGGCGTTTTTAGAGTTGACGAACAATAGTCATTAGGTCTTCCTTATCAATAAAATTGCCGTTTTATTCAATATGTTGTGGCATGAAAGACAAAAACTATGTTGTTGTTTTATATCGATAATAATGTCCGTGAAGTTACCAGAATCATTACCTCAAATGTGACGCCATAATTTCTTGTGACAGCTTTCGAAATTACTAAAGAAAAGGAACTGGGTGCCTAGTGCGAGTTTCATTCGCCATTCGATCACGTTAACGAAAACAAGAATTTGTATGGCAAAATGTTAACTCTTCTCGTATGTCGCCAGGATATGTACGCCTTTCGTTTTCGTAAACGTACCTAATCGAATGAATATGGATAGTAAACAAAAGTCACACTACGCACCCTGATGTATTTGTGTTGCTATTTTAGTCCGGTTTCTATAGCTTTAGTTATTACTAGTTGTCGCCCGCGCCATCGTTCGCGAAGACTACACTATCCCACAGGAACCTGCTACCGGGATAAAAAGTATCCTGGAATGAAAGATGGAATCTGCATGGCCATCGGTTGCAATGACCGTTGGATAGATGGCACTGTGCCGCTATTAGCACTCAAAAATTAAAAAGCAGTGATAAAATTCAGCGCTTACGTCAGCCTTCCCGGTAGCATAGCGGTCAGTGCAGCCGCCCGGATCGCGGAAGACCCAGGTTCGACTCCTGGCTGGTTCGGGTGGACGTATAATTTTTTCAGTGTATTTTATAAATTTTATAAATATTTTATTTAGCTACAGTGCAGCAATTAGCACTTGAAAATAAAAAGTAAAAATTATAATACTCTTTGTTCGCTTCTCTGCCATTTAAAAGTATCATCAAAAATAATGCTGTGCGTAGAACGAAACGTGAGTGACAAGGCGTAATATTTTGGAGTGTCATTTTGACGTTTTGCGTAGGTAGGTAGTAGGTACATTATAAAGAGAAGGATTTAATTCATGTCGTGAAGTGAAACTCAGTTTAGCAAATTCAAGGAACAAACAACCAAAATGGAAGAAATCGGAATAATTTTGCCCGAAAAAGTAAGCATCCAGTTCATATGCTTAAAAATGTTAACAAATATGATGATTTTATTTTTATTGAAAATTATTGCTTTGTTTAGGACGACCAAACTACCGACGCTAAGGGGCTAGCTTTTTCTGGTCCACAATCGTTTGAAGAACTGGAATCGGAAGATTTATATACAAAATATAAGGTAAAAAGAGAAATTTTCGTTACAATCCTTTTTATTCAAACATTTTAAACAACCCTTCCAGGTTAGTTCACAATGAACTCATTTCTTTTTACCTTGTTTCACAGAAACTGCAGCGAATGTTAGAATTCTTAGAAGTTCAAGAGGAGTATATTAAAGATGAACAAAGGAATCTGAAGAAGGAGTACCTCCATGCACAGGAAGAAGTGAAGCGCATCCAGTCTGTGCCTCTAGTTATCGGGCAGTTTTTGGAAGCTGTTGATCAAAACACTGGAATTGGTTAGTATTCTTATACCTCTTGGGTTGGATTTAGAAAGCGATAGCCTCGTTCTGGGGAAACTGATTGACAGCCAGTAATTAGGTACCATAAACATAAAATTCGCCCAAATTTATATTCCAACAGCAAAATTACAAAGACTTGAGTGAATGGGCACTTTCCTGGCAAACAATTTCCATCTTAAACATCTTCCTTATCATCATGTTTGTTTGACAAATGTTTTATAGAAATTATTAATGAAATATATTTAACAGGCACTTATTCAATCAACAGTAAAAAGATTTGTGTTGTTCAACCATTTTCTTTGTTTCTGTGTGCCCTCTGGCATAGGCCTCCTTCAACCCTTTCCATCTTTCCCTATCTCTGGAATGAAATTAATAAACAATTAATACTTTCTTTGCAGTTGGCAGCACTACAGGATCTAACTACTATGTCCGCATCTTGTCTACAATTGATCGTGAATTGCTGAAGCCATCGGCATCGGTGGCACTGCACAAGCATTCAAATGCCCTTGTTGATGTTCTACCTCCAGAAGCTGACAGCTCTATCTCTATGTTACAAGCAGGTAATGTAACAATTATTAGGTTTACCAATAAATAAATATATTCTTCCTCCAAAAATATTTCAATATCTTCTAATTTCTTTGTAATATTTTTTTTGTGAAATTTGTGTTTGCTCCTTTATAAATTTGCAATTATGTAATTGCAAATCAAAATATAATAAAATATACCAAACTATATTTCTATGTACTTCATTGTAGAATGCATTAAGATTATTTACATGTTTACTCTATATTTTTCTGACAAATATATGCCTGAAATAGTGGGATCACTATAAATTACACTTTACTCCCATAATTAGAAAAAGTTCTGTCATTATAAGGTCAGATCATGTTTTGCAAATGTCAATGTTCGCCTACGTATTATGGAAAATGTAAAATGTGGATAGTCATAATTGGCCTTCAAATTGTAAATTTCAATATTGTAAGCTAGTTTTAAATGTGCTGTGTACTATTCCTTAATAATAAATAAATAAATAAAATAAAATATCAGTCAAAATGATAGAGATAAAAAAAAAAAATAATTGTTCATTTACATTACAATTCAAATTACAGATGAGAAACCCGATGTACAGTACTCAGACATTGGTGGCATGGATACTCAGAAGCAGGAGATCAGGGAAGCTGTAGAACTGCCGTTGACACATGTGGAATTGTACAGACAGATTGGTATTGAGCCTCCACGTGGGGTGCTGATGTACGGGCCTCCCGGTTGCGGAAAGACTATGTTGGCCAAAGCGGTTGCTCACCATACTACAGGTAAGTACTGCTATATGAACAAACCTAATAACTAAACCATTGATTGAGACAAAAATTACGATTGTGATCCTTGGTCTAACAATCTAGATGTGTGTACATTTGGCCATATTTCGACACAGTATTGCCTATGTCGCAAGTAAAATCTGATTATATTTGAGTTTCCTTGTCAAACTACATGTACTACAGGAGGATTCGTTTTGTTCGTTTTTAAGACAAATTTACCAGAATTTACCGTTTTTTACCAAAACCATTTTTAGAAGCGACATTTGGCTGTTTAGTTTATTTTTTTTAAAGGTAAACCAAATAGTTTTTAATTCTAGTTGGTATTCAAATTAGACTTCTTCCCCTTTGTCAAAAGTGTAATTTTTGATTGAATAAGTATCTAACAATACCTTGAAAAATGTCCTTGAGAAAACTCTTTGTGTTTCACTGAAAATTCTGATTATAATTGATCTAGATGTTTCAGTACGAAATTGTTTTGAAAGTACGTAAGCAAGAAAGTAATGTAAAAATGCGGATAATTATATAATTTAACATATTACAATCAAATAATAGTTACAAGGAACGTAAATAATGTAGAGCATATTATTTATTATTTATTATTTATTTTGAATTGAATATGCACTTTTTATATTAAATTAATAATTAACCCGGGACCTCTCGGTCTGCGCGACCTTAACCACTAACTCTTAACCACTAGACCACAGAAGCGGTTATTATTGTATTTAAAACTCTGATGGATCTTAAGACGCTGACAACCATGAAATAGCTATCTCTGTCGATCTACATACAAGCAAAAGGGATGCAAATTTTACGTAATCCACTAGATTGAAGTAAAAAAAAATCGAAAAACACTATATTTTATTTAAAATCTTGATGTACTTATCGTGTTTTTTTATATAATTAATTTCGTCAACTAAACTAAAGTACTAAAGTACATTAATTTCGTCAACTAAACTAAAGTACTAAAGTACTTTAGTAAATAAAAAGATAATCATGTAAATAGATATTGTTTAGACATGACTTTGGATATTTTTTTCTATTGTGAAAATTTCATCAATTTCATTTATATTTCAAAATTTCACTACAAGGAAGGCGCTGAGCGTTGTAGTGAATCGCACTAATTCTATTCTTACTAAATAAATTTAAGTTTCCTTTATCTCCTTCAAATGTATAATTGTTTTTAATTAATACATTGTTTTTTTTTATAATAATGTCAACTTTAGGATTGGCTAACATAAACTTTAGATACTGTGAAATGTGAAACATATTAATAGCTTTTAGTTAATTTAGAGTTTTAAGTTTAATTAATAACATAACTGTTTCTTTTCCGAATTAAATAAATTAAGGTACTGTTTGTGTTACAGCGGCGTTCATCCGCGTGGTGGGTTCGGAGTTCGTGCAGAAGTACCTGGGCGAGGGTCCGCGCATGGTGCGCGACGTGTTCCGCCTTGCCAAGGAGAACAGCCCCGCCATCATATTCATCGACGAGATAGACGCCATCGCCACCAAGCGGTGAGACTCACCACTCGTGTTTTGAAAAGCATTGCTGTCTGACTGTGCACTTTTAGTGCCTTACAAATTCAAAATTCATAATCATTTATTCAGTTAAGGCTACAAATAGCTCATATGAACGTCATTATGCCATCGGTTTGTAAGTCTACTCTGGGCGGGAGACCTTGTACTGAGAAGAACCGGCAAGAAACTCAGCAAGTGTCAAGCTCTTTTCTCCCTTACAGCGTCAACATATTGGAAAATGCCCTATCGTAAAAGGATACTTTCCATCACAAATTTAAAGAAGAATCACACAACACGTAAAAAAACAAAAGAAAAAAAAAATAGTAGGTATCTTGTTTGCAAATAGTCATTCCGTGTTTTGTTCCTGCCATGTAAACGTCAATTGTAAGCTTATTCTTTGTTTATTGACTTAATATAGGGCACTTAGTGTAAATGTGTTGTATTATCAATTACCATCTAAATTTAAAGGCCGAATAAATAAAACTACGCGTTGTTGAACGCCTCGGTGGCCCAGTGGCCGATACCCGTAGGGATCACTTGATCTCGATGATGGCGGTATGTGCCCAGCAGCGGGACAGTTACTTCACTTTAAATATTTACTAGCAGTTTGCCCGCGTCTTCGTCCAGGACGATTTTAAACTATTTTCAAAAAATATATAAAAAAACCTTTTTTTTATGAAATTTAATATTGCCTATGTTACCCACAAGGTATATAGCATTCTATCAGTAAAGGATTTTTTGAAAATGGAACTGTAGTTCCAGAGATTAGCCCCGACAAACATACAAACATAGTCACAAACATTATCTCTTTATTAATATTGTACAGATCAGTCACAATCAATCGCGCAAAAAAAAAAAAAAAAATAGACAATAATAAATTATAAGTAAGGTCCCTCCCAGGTTTATGTAAAATATGACAGACCTAGTAAAAACATTATTTATAAAGCTTTTTGTTTTCAGGTTTGACGCTCAAACCGGTGCTGACAGAGAAGTACAGAGAATTCTGCTGGAACTGTTGAATCAAATGGATGGATTCGATCAGACAACAAACGTGAAAGTAAGTGTGAACGTAAATAAGCGATAAGTCACAGATAAAAAGTTTAAAGTTATATACAGACACATCTTATGTAACATTCTTCTATACTACCATTAAAGACATCATCATCAGCCATGAAATGCAATTATAGCCATCTAGCCCACAATAGTGTCACAGTAATCTGAATGACGTTTGAACTGTCAAAATCAGACTACCAAAAAACTATTGTAGTAGGTATATTTAAAAAAGCAGAATCGAACAAAAAAAAATAAAATAATACTCAAATAAATAACAATAATTGTACCATTAATCTTGCCTTAGTGAATATCAATTTAACATCATAACCAGCCAGTGACAGTCCACTGCTGGGAAGTAAGCATCTCCTAATTTATGCCACAGAGCCCGATTTTTGACTATTCAACTGCTGCCGGCCACTTTGCGTCTCATCATTATCGCAGTCAAAGACATCCACTGCTGGGCCTTTGCCCTTGGGGGTTGATTGTTCAATTGTTGAGCCTTTGCTCGGCAAATACCCCCAAGGATCTCCGACTCCACAACGACTGGTTTTGTGCAGCTCGTATTTAGCGGCTACCCACGACCTTTGCCAGATCGTCGCGTCGTATGTCGTTGCGTATGTTTTATTGTAAATGACAATTGTTCAACAGGTCATAATGGCCACGAATCGCGCTGACACTCTGGACCCCGCTCTACTGCGACCTGGCCGTCTGGATAGGAAAATCGAGTTCCCACTTCCTGACAGGTAATCAATATTATATGAAAAAAATAAATTATCACTTGTAAAGTTTTTAGTTACACATATTAATTTTAGATTTCGTCGTAACAATTGTCACGCAAATTTTTTTTAATAGAAATCCGTAATTGCGGAAGACCCAGATTCGATTTCTGGGTGGGGCGGTTAGGCATAATATTTTTCTTTTCTTTTATACTACTCGCTTTTATTTACACATCAATAACTCACATAAATAAGATAAGTGTTGAGTTTCAAAACACGGAATGGAACCCGCGACCTTTAGGATAATAGGCAAGCTATACCTAACTAACTAACTTTACAGCAGTAATAATAAATATACAAAAACTGGACTTATTTGTTATACTTAAAGTGCTGACAAATAACAAAGAATTAGGTCCGAATAGTTAATCCGTGTTTTGTCTCTTTTGCTCTAATTTGCAATGACGTTGGCATGACAGGAATAAAGCACGGAATAACTATTCGGACGTTGTTCGTTGTTTATTTGTAAGGCACAAAGAGTGTTATCTAAGAATTATGGTAAACGTTGTGTTTGCCTGTTATTGAAGACCATATCTGTCCCGGTACTGGTATCGAAAATTCAAATGTAAGCCATAGACAGACACAAAAGAGGATGTTCTGGCGTCATTACTTTGTGAATTATCTCTATGCATCGCTGTTGGAGTGACCAGCCTTTTTTATAGATAAATTTGCACTTTTCCATGTGAATTTCGTATTTTGTATACAAAACTTAATTCCGTTATTAAAATAAAATATAGCCTATGTTACACAAGGAATGAAGAGATTTTTTTTATATGGACTAGTAGTTCAGACATACCCTCCTCAAACAAACAAACTCAAAATCTTCTCAAAAATCTCTATATTAATATACATAGATAAAGAAATAAGAAGTAGGTACAGTCGGCAGCAGATCAACCTACCACAAAATGTCAAATTTCTTTAATAAATTTTGAACCTTAGTGTTTGGGTATAAAGATCAATATCGATTAGAGAAATTTGACAGTTTTGGATAGGTTGATGTGCAGGCGTGTATACTTGTTTCTTTGCTTTTATGAATTGTCTATTTACACCGTTGTTGGATTACCTTCTATACTGTTTACCCCGTAGACGGCAGAAGCGGCTGATCTTCTCGACGATCACGACCAAGATGAACCTGTCGGAGGAGGTGGACCTGGAGGAGTTCGTGGCGCGGCCGGACCGCGTGTCGGGCGCCGACATCAACGCCATCTGCCAGGAGGCCGGCATGCACGCCGTGAGGGAGAACAGGCACGTTGCGTGTATTACGGCATCGTTTATAAACCGCCTTTTTTATAAATCGCACTACCAATACAATACTGTTATAACTCAATATATACTGATATTAGAGATTTTATCGTATTATAATTAATAGTACGGTTAATGTCAAATATCGACCGGAAAAAAGATGAAGTGGCCAGCAGATAGCGCGGTGGATCGTCCGTTCATAATGTCAATTATCAGTATATTTTAAGTAACAACTGTGTTTTATTGATAGAATGATATTTTTTTATTGAGATTTATTAACATTTGAATATATTATTTCATGAAACAAAGATTAATGTTATAGCTTATACTTAAATACGTCAATTATAGGTAAATACCACATGCTATGTAAAAAAAATAAACACTATGGCCTACGCAGACCAGGACGGCATGGCAAAGGATTAAATAAAGTAAATTTTTACCAATGGACATTCCAACATATCGAAATATAAATAAGACGTAAATTCCTATGCTTTAAAATGATCCCGGCATTGAAAGACTTGCCACGGGCTCCCGTGGCGCACTGCGGTAGGCAAAAGCAATTGCCGCGGCATACTTCGACTTGACGCGGCATGCCGGGGCATGCAGTGGCAAGGCAAAATCCTTTTCCATGCCGTCCCGGTCTGCGTAGGCCTTTAAGTTAATTTAAAATAAAAAAGGAAAACGAACATTTCTACTTAAATGTTGTTGTTTACGTAGCTTTAGTCAGCTACTCTGCGTTATACTAATTTACAGCCTTCTAGGTTTCATTCCCAACGGGGGAGGTACATGTTTGTGCACTGGGTTTGGTTGGTGGTAGGATTTGCTTGTCCGCCTGGCTACCTACCACCATATCCAAATATGTCGCCATAACATCAATGATGTTTCTAGCATTGTTGTGTTCCGGCAGCTAGAGATAAGATAGCCAGTGCCTAACTAGTTGAGGATTCCGGGTGAAGTTCGCTTCCACCAATCGGCCTTATCATCACTTAACATTAGGTGAGATCAAGGCACTGTGCTTACCCGTAAAATATAAAAAAAAAAACTTAGTTAATTAAAAATAAAAAGGAAAACAAATATTTAAGTAGTTGTTGTTTACGTACCTACCTAATAAGCTTTGGATAGCTTATTATATATATTATTATATATATATTATATATTATTATAATACTGAATACTCTGCGTAATACTGAATTACAGCCTTCTGGGTTTGATTCCCAACGAGGGGTACATGTTTGTGCACTCGGTTTGGTTGGTGGTAGGGCTTGTTTTTCCGCCTGGCTAGCTACCACCATCTTATCTAACAGTCGCCATAACAACAACGCCTCGCTGGCAGAGTTGCGAAGCGCTTCTGACCCGGCATGTCTTGGGGTGCGGGTTCAAACCCCGCTCGTGCAATTTCCAACACTTTTTTTTAAAATTCAATATTCTAATTCTTGTATACCAGTAGGCCAATATTTATTTATTTATACATAGGCACAATAAAGGACATCAGACAGAAAACTAACAATAATAACATTAAACAAAAAAATAAAAGTACATGCCTGTGCCCAATCAGAATTGAGTACAACATTTACCAAAATGGTTGACAATGATAAGAAAAAATTAGAATTTGGAATTAAAATTAAAAAGTGTTAAAATTTTATTTAAATTAATATCAGATCACTACTTTATTCATTTTATTATTATATTTGATTGTTATAAACCTTAAACCAAGAACGTAAAGATTTAAGATTGCTACAATATTTATACTTAAACTTTGTCAACCATACTAATTTGAAATAAGACCATAAAGTATTTGTGCTCTAAATTCTCGGTCTTTAGACTTATTATTGATAGACACGAACAATGTAGCCAGTACAAAATTCTAACAATTTTAATATTTTACTTACAGATACATCGTATTGCCGAAAGACTTCGAGAAAGGTTATAAGAACAATATAAAGAAGGATGAAAGTGAATATGAATTTTACAAATAATCTGCTTATTATATTTTTAATCTACTACACTTTGATTTGTAATTAACTCGAAAATAAATTAATAGGTAAAAATGTTGTTTTTATACAATAATCTTATACTTTTTTCATTATTAATGTAAACCCGTGTATCATCATGTTTGAGGAATCATGGGGGGTAACTACGAAGAGACGCGAATATATTCGCCGCTACACGCGTCTCGTTTTCACAACTGCAATAATACTGCTGAGCTCATAGTCAGGGGGCATGTTATGGCGTGCTGATATAAACGTTGACTGTCATGGCGCCTTTCTATAGCTCCATTACAACTTATAACCACCAAATAAGGAGAGCCACAGAAGGTAAATTTACGCCCGATTTCAATAACCTATCTCTGGTAAAAGATAGGTCTATCTTAGTTTAGTTACCAAGCAACCGCTGTTATTTTCCGATAATTAACAGAAATAACTAAGCAACCAAGCTCTAGTAGGCTTATCTCTTGCTGAGGATAGGTTATTCAAACTGGCCGTTAATGCATACTGCGCTCGAGCGACGCACACATCTCGAACCTCGGAACAGTCTGTGCGCAGCTATTGCGAGATTGAGTCTCCGTGAGAGGTGTTCGCTGCTCGAGCGCGATTGTATAAAGCTTACATTCTGATCTGTGGGTCTCCACTCCCCGAGATCCTATCCGAATCCCTCTTAAGAACCCAGGAGGGCCCGAGGACACGCACTATAACTTATAGTACGTGTTGCCGTTCCCTGTAGGAAACCTCCGAAGGTGCTTCGTTTCACACGGCTTGGGGAACCCTTTTCGCCACCCCTAAAAAGCCCAGTGAAACGTATGCGTCAGCACAGCTGGGCCATAGTGGAAAACAGACTTTTTGACTATGCCAGGAATTAGTCGCCAACTAACAGAATTAATCGGTATCGCGTTTTTAAAGATATAAGCTGTTATTTGTATATTATATATTTGGTACCTGTTTCTCGAGAATGGGATCATGTAGCGAAAATCTAATTGCATAGCGAATTAGTCGATAGTTAGTCGACACATCATACAAAAGTTCAGATCGCAATATTCTTTATTTTTCTAGATGTGAGGCATTATTTTAATACAAAGGGTACAGTCGCGATCTATAGTGTAATGAAATAAACTAATTTATTCGAATGATATTCTTCTTTGTTTTGAAATAAAGAACAGGTAAGAAATGAGTTTACCTATTTGCAAGTCAATAATGAACAAGCTGCAACAAGTTTAACAAAGTCTTGTTTTTAATTTTTAGTCCTGTTATTCTAACTAAATAACGATGTTAAGGTCTGGATACACCACCACTATATAATATAATACCACTAGGTAGTTATTTAATATGAACAATATACCTATTCAAAACTTTGTTGTTATTTCAAGTCGTCAGTTGTCGTTTTTAGGGTTTCGAACCTCAAAAGGAAAAAACGGAACCCTTAAAGAATTACTTTGTTGTCAGTCTGTCTGTCTGTCTGCCTATCAAGACCCTTTATCTCGGGAGCGCGTGGAGGTATCGAGTTGAAATTAAAACCATATACTCAGGATTGCGGTCCCTTGAAGCTGTGACAAAATCAAACTTTTAAGTAAACGAAACGAAAGATACGGCCGTTTATGTCGCAAAAAACGTATATTTCCACACTTTCAAGGGAATCAAAATTTATAGGGTACTTGCCGTTGACCTAGAACTATGAAGTTTGGCAAGCAATATCGTCTTATACTACAAATACAGGGAAAAGTCTGAAAACTATACATATTTAATTAAATCACAAAAAAACAGGGTCTTTTGAAGTAAGTTAACCATGTCATGTTGGGTATCGTATGAAAGGGCTTCATTTGCACGTTCGTTTGCGAGAGCAGTCACACTCATCCACGTCTCAGCATTATACGACCACAATAAACTATTAAACTAATTTACAAAAACCATATTTTTCTAGAAAGATTCGACTGATTATAAAAACAGCAAAAGGTGTCAAGCGTTAATTCGTGCTGCATTAACTGATAACGGTGATGACTACATAATAAAACAACTATTTATTTCAAATTCTGTATTTTCTAACAAATCTTATCAACAATGTCATAGAATAATCCATATATTTGGCATATTACAGAAGATATTGTCATAAAATAATAATTTACAAAACTATGTATATCGCCAGTCATTCAAGTACAAAACAAATTTTGTGATGAGAATTAATTAATTAATTAAGCAATTAATAATAACTCTGCTAAACTTAAGAGTATCTTGTTTACTATTTATCGAAGACAAATTTTATTTTATTACTTAGTAGAAATTGTAAGCAAGTATGTGACGGCTTCACTTGATATTAGGTAAATAGTTTACTCTATTTCTCATATCAATAATTAAGTACAGATCGACACAAAAGGTATAGCGTAAATATTGAGATACTTTTACAGGTTTTGCTGTAAATATATATTTTTTTTCGGTTCAACAATTTACTTTTTGTAATAAAAATATTACTAAGCTACCGCCACTTATTTTTTAACTGAAGATCTTGTATCTAATTAAAATTATGGCTGATTTAAGGATTCGGTACTAACACGTTGGCCGTTACAAAATATTGATATTGAAGTAGCCGATGCAGTACATAATTTAAGCCGTGCTCCGTTAGGACTGGTCATTCGTTTTTTGCAACGTTTATTACGCACGCATCCTGTAAGCTATACTAACTATGTCGTACTGAAGGTTTACGAAAATTTCTAAGGTGAATACATTGGAAAGATGGAAATATAACGCATGGCATCAAATGAAGCAAACTTCAAATAACTTCAAAAACATCAAGGCAATATAAAAAATTGAATTAAGGTACATAAGATAAAGTACAGTATTATTGCAAGATTGTTTACATAAACAAGGCAAAGTTATACAATAATGAACCATATGACACAGTGCATACTTATTTCTTAGGTACTTTTTGCAATTTAAGTTCTTCCATAGCAAGTAAGAAACAAATTATAATTTTGTTTTTAATGATGAGGCTCAATATATTAAAACCTCCTTCAAAACAATAATCATCTATATAATATTCTCGTGTCACAATGTTAGTTGCCAAACTCCTCCGAAACGGCTCAACCGATTTTTATGATTTTTTTAATGTATATTTGGTAGGTATAAGAATTATTATATTACTGCGGCATGGCTTGCTACTTTAAACCCTTTGTTCTAAACAACAATCTGTATAAATAGGTACTCAGTAACAACAACAGGTGCAAAACGTGCTTAAGCATTAACTAACCTACGTCAAGGCTGTGTAAGGCACTAAATCTATTCACAAGGCTAAAACAACAATATTATATTATAATAAACTATTTTGTATTTCACAATAATATATATTCTAGCCGCCTAATTCATTAAGTACTAATTAATTATCTAAATAAGACACTAATTGATTCGTCATGAATATATCAGCCTCGCAATTTACTTCCAAATGTACAATACATGTAATATTAAATCATTGTTGAGTATGAACATCTTAATTCTAGATAAATTGGCATGCGCGAAGACGCGATAAGGGACAATAAAATCACAGTTATAGTAAGGCCAAATAGATTGTATATGTAACTTAGAAACATGGGAGGACGATAGTTTCAATAATTTTATCAGTTCTTTACGAAAGACACCACTCGAGACTATACAGCTATATTAATATAGAACTAAAAAACAAGGTTAACCTAAAATAATTCATGAAATTCTTCAAGGAATGTTAATAGAAAGCTGCCCCTAGTTGCGATGTGCTAATTTAACAAAGTTAATACGATTAAAGAATACCATAATTAATTTCACATACAAATAAGTACGTATGTTAATTTTGCTAAGCAATAATACTGATTTAGAAATATTATTACCAATATAAAGGTACTAATTTCTGGCACAAATGTATAACCAATGAGCGTTTGCGACAGTAGAAAAAGGAAAGCATAGAATTGCCTTCAAATAAAGAAATGTGACCTATCTAATTTTGCGAGTAAATTGAGACCGTGGGCCTGGCAATTCAACTGGAGTCTAAAACTATATTAGATTATTTAGTAGTATTTATTGAGCCAACAAAAAGTGATAGCTTATAATTAATTCACGTATTTTTCAAAACATGCAAATTAAAATTCACTGTATCCTGTCACTGGTGGTGGCAATATAGAGGCACCATAATTGGAACCTTATGTAGTTGCAATAAAATTGAAAACCAATGAAAAATATATTAAACTATACCCGTCAAACAAATGTTATCTAAACGCTATCATGAGCAATATGGCGTCGCTATGTGGCCTATTACGTCACACGCCAGCAAAAAGACTTCTAAATTACAAGTTAGAAATATTGTCAGTTTCTCACGTTAACCCGTGCCTAGGCCCACACAAAATACTTATACTCAATGTAATATGTATACTAAATTATAATTTACATTTTGTTTTCAATTGTATTCGACATACAAGTAGTGGTTGTCTTATACAAATTTTGACAGAATGTATAATAACCTTAAAATAAGTTATTTATTATTATACGATTCTTGTTTACACACCGCATAACAATTATTAATTTTAAGAAGGCACATCAATCAGGTAACCAATAGAGACAAAAGTAAACATGTATGTAAACCAATGTCCTACATTTTGCAGGACATCAATGTTAAAATATATTCATATTATACAATAATTGATTACATTCAACCATAAAAATATATGGAATAATAAAGTAAATATTCTATATCGTTAGTTCTATTCTAAAACCTTTCCATTTCAACTGTGCGTTTAAGACATTCGCCAGTTTTGTATAGATTATTATCATAGTAAACGTGCCACATTGCATTTCAAAAAGTTTTCTTATTTTAAAGTAAATTTTATGATTAGAAATGGAATTACAATAATATTTCATTTATAGTAGTTGATCAACATAGTTAAGGAATTAAATTAATTGTAGAATATGTGTACAGTTTAAATAAGTAAATAATTAAGTTGTTAATTCATTACTTAATATGGCTATGAACTAACAAAAATAAAAACAATATAAGGAATGTCATTTAATACCTATCATTTTCATAATATATTAAAAATCAATAACATTTAAAAAATTTGATTTAATTTTAAAAAAAATGTACGATTAGACTTTAATAATTTTACAATATATTATGTGTATGATTTTACAATAATTTAAATATAATTACTGTTAGAGAATGGAATGATTTCACTGGGAATCCACAAATATTTTGAACTATCGTTTGTTTAAGTCATAAAATGAAGTTCTTTTTTTAACATTATAAATCATTGCATGAATTCAGGCTGTGATTTATGAGCTAGTACTTTTTGTATTTACGTGAGCGTATAAGTACGTATAAATGTTGTACTTAATCAGGAAACATTAAATAAAAACTAACACTCAAACAACTAAGTTCTTAAAATAGTATGGATGTCAATTGTATATGTATGAATATCTATGAACATTTTCTATTTATCACCTGTCTTGGGGCCATCTTTATGACTTCTTGTTCTTACTATATATCTGATAGTCTATTCATAACTTTGTTCCCAGTCATACAATATAAATAAAAAAAGTTATGGTTATCTGTCACATAAAAAAAAGTTATAAAATTGGCCCATATTTTTTCAGAAGTTTACTTGCTGCCTTATTTCGAGTCATAAATAATACAGAAATATACAAAAATCTGCTTATATGTAAAAACCCTTCCCATCGGATTGACAAGAACAAATATAACATTTACTTACTACAAGTTAAGTAGCTAAGTACCGCGATGAGATGGCAAAGCCTGCCTCAGCGTGTTAATAACAGAGGTCAATGAACTGTTTCGATAAAATCCCTTTCACTTCAAGCGTGCGATGTCAAGTATGATCATACCAAAATATCTTATGGTTAAGCTATTTAAACGTAATCGTGATGATTCCTACACAATTACGCTGTAGATGGCGCAGATTTATCTATAGAACGAGAGATAGCTATGAGTAAATATAACTTGCGTCACGAACAACTTTGGTTCGACGTCGTAGTCAGTCGACAATAAATTAATAACAATATAAACATAAACATTGATGGGGCTGCTCGATTGGTTTTATGAAATAGAAGCTCCGGATATTTCAAGACGCTCCCAAAGTTTTACCTGAAATTATTTAAAAATATACATAAATATACATAAAATAACGCCTCAGTGGCCGAGTGGCAAAGCGCTCCGGGTTCAGTTCCCAGGTTTCGGGCAGTATTTCAGAATTTTCGATGCACCTCGGGTTTGTGATCACCAACCCACATTTGGTGATTAAGCTATTACCTATCAATTGTAGTGATGACTTGATTTCAATGACTCCTTTGCCCTTTTTTGAAAGGCTTTTGCTCATCAGTGGAACAGTTATAAGCTGTTTATATTTTACTTTACTTAAAATTGATGGTATCTTTTTCTGCATTGAGTTTTCTTTATGTAAGTGTTGATTCAATCAACACTCACATAACAAAGCCCGGTGAAGCTGAAAATGCCGCAGAGGCAATCAGCAATCTCTCTCAAAAAAAAAAAAACCACACACACATAAAGCAAACTCAAAAATTCACACACTCATCACAGAACCGATTGTGTAGCAATCTCGCGGTGGGATCTCGTACCAGCGCGCACTCGATAAAGAAGATTAGATAGCCATTATAAAGACTCATCTCAACTAACCTTTATGTTCACTGCGTTCGCGGCTCGGTGGGAGGCATAAGTGGCACTAGCAATGCAGGCGGGCCCGCTCGCCGTAAGAACGGATGGTGCAACAGCCTCGCGGCCGGCTGTCTCTGCGCCGGGTCTCGAACCAGCGCGCACTCGATGAAGGAGATTAGGTCGGGAGGGCAGCGAGCGGCGCAACGGGGGCGGGGCGGCGGCATATCGCGGATACGGCGCATCGCCTGATGTGACGGAAGCGAAATGTTAATGTGGGTATTTTTTTAGTTGATGGCTTCGTGTTGTTAGCACATTTAGCTAGTGTCAAAGTCATTCTCTTACAAGTTATACAAATAGAAACAATGAATGAATGATAATAGTAATGAGAAGTGTGAAATGATATACCCCCCAACCCCTTAAGTATCTCAGTAAAGATGTGGGGGCTTCACGCGGGCTTCTTGACAGAATTTAAAAAGTGACGTTGCACTTTCACCTTCATTCTTCAGATGGTTCTAGGTAGCCAGACTGACTCAAAACAAAGCCCTTACAGCAATTTGCAATATTCAGAATGAATTTTCCAATTAATATTATTTTTTCATATATTTTGGCAACAAACAGTCATGTCAAGTGCTCTTCCAATTGAGCTATCGTGGTTCTAACCAGCCCGCCGAAATTATTTAACACTATTTATTTTTTCACTGGTATGTAACATGTAAAATATTTAATCTTTCAACTTCGATCAATAATTTACTAGATAAAGGATCCGGAACAAACATGCATCTCGAAAGTGGTCCTGTTTGTTTATACCTACACATTTAAATTTCGAATAACTTAATATTAAACTATCATTGCCACAAACTTCATTGTGTCTCCGTGGGCGTGACCCCAAAATCGCGTACCGTTTTTCAAGCGCTCATCGGGAATGTAGTACATTCTTGATCGAAGTCTATCAACTTCCAATTTTTGCAATGTTATGTTATTATGTGTTACCTGAAGCGGTGGCTCGTTGAAGAAAGGCGGTTCTCCGTCCACCATTTCCACAACCATAATGCCGAGGGACCATACATCCACCTCCGGCCCGTACGGCAATCTCGATATGACCTCCGGAGACATCCAGTATGGAGTGCCAACCAGGGATTTGCGTTTCGGGAGTTCCTAGAAAATGCAATAAATAAAAAAAAGGGTGAAAGTTTTTTTTTAATAAAATATTGTTTATAATATTAATATATTATTTTTTGATGTTTCAGTTTAAATAATGGAGCACCTTTAGCAATCAATTCTGATTAAGTTTATTTACTACCATTATTGATTTATTTATATCACAATAGAATAATTAGTAATAAAATTATATTATCAATTTTTTAACATAGCATTAAGTATTAATGACATTTACCCTCATAAAGCTCTTTCTTATAAGTTAATTAGGTATTAATAATTAATATCTCTGGTATGAGGTGTTTTACATGCACGACTATTCATGTCGAACTACTCAACTGGAAAAATTGATTCGTCGCAAGCCGCATTATTCACAATTTCGCATTAATATCACCCATATTCATAGACTAATAAAACATGCATATGTACAGACAGCTGCATATCAGACAAACTGTCAAACTTCCTCAATAGACTTTGAACTTTATATCAATGGCATATGGTTGAACATTTATTTATTTATTTATTATGTCAATAACTTTTACTTGACATACCTGGGAGACTTGCGCACAAAAACCGAAGTCGGACAGTTTCACACGACCGTCCGCCGTCATCAGTATTGAGTCCGACTTTATGTCTCTGTGGATCACTCCTTGAGCATGCAAAAACGCCAATGCCTAGAAAATAAAGGTTTAAATGAGCGATTTAGATCTATGAAGGACACTAACGACTTTGGAGATAAATATTCTGTATTGAATGCGATAAATCGCGGTCCAATATATGCAGCTTTATTAGTGTACTGACGTGACCCCGTGAGCCTAATTATAATAACTTTTTGCAAAGGTTGACAGAACTTTTATTATGTGTTAATAGAGCATTATTGATCTCCAAATAATGATCTCTAATAATAACTGTTAAAAACTTGCGAAAAGAGACAGATACAAAAAATTACATTCTTAACAGATTTTTTGGTATCAAACTCAAACGTATTAGCCTATATTAACGGGCAATGCACTCCATCGCTTCACTCTATCGCTCAAAATTGAATCATTAACTACTTGGATTGCGTGGCATCGCTCAGAGCGTTAGATTTTTTTACGGGTAACCACAGTGTCCTGATCTCACCTGATGTTAAGTGATGATAAGGCCAATGATCAAAGCGCACTTCACCCGGGATCCTCAACTAGTGAGGCACTGGCTATCTTAACTCTAGTAGTATAAAATGGTGGTAGCTAGCCAGGCGAATAAACAAGCCCTACCACCAACTAAGCAGAGTACACAAACATGTACCCCCGCTGGGAATCGGTAAACCGGTGGTCTTAACAACTAGACCACAGAGGCGGCTTTCCAAACATACCATAATCCATTAATTTGAATACACACCTGAACATAAACATACAAATTTTACTTTTTATTTTCAAGGGTTAATTGCACTGAAGCTAAATTAAATAAATATTTATATATTTATAGCGTTGTGTTATCAAATTTGTGGTATTTCATCTGCAAAGGTGAATCTGCATGGCCATCGGTTGCAATGACCGTGGGATAGATGGAGCACTGTGCCGCTATTAGCACTCAAAAATTAAAAAGCAGTGACAAAATTCAGCGCTTACGTCAGCCTTCCCGGTAGCATAGCGGTCAGTCCGCCCGGATTGCGGAAGACCCAGGTTCGATTCCTGGCTGGGTCGGGTGGGCGTTTAATTTTTTCACTGTATTTTATAAATTTTATAAATATAAACATACAAATAAAAACACACATCTTGATACTAATAAATTAAACATCACAGGTTCATATATATTGGATACAATTGAACTTAAGTGGCGCGAATGAAGGCCTTAAGGCGGGACTCTCTACTCGGGACTCCAACTGACCTTCAAGCACTGTTTGCAGACGGTAGCGATCTGCTCGGGCTCCATCCTGGCCGCGTGGCGCGTCACGATATCCGTGAGCGCGCCGCCCGCCATATACTCCATTACTACCCACAGCTCGTCGCCGACGAGGTATGACGCGTGCATCTCCACTATGTTAGGGTGCGGGTAGTCGCGCATTATCACCTGCACAGACATTATAGTTTTATTATATTGTCTATTTGTAGGAAACTTACAGCCCTACATTGTATGATAAGTAATTTTATAGTCATGTAGGTTATTTACTAACATAGGTTAAGGTAATTATTGTAACTAACCCAAATGAGCCATGATGCTTGAGAATAAATGAATTTAATTTAATAAAAAACTATAGGCTAATAAGTTTTCATACACAATTCAAAAATATAATTTGTCATAATTAGTCATAAATCATAATTCAATTCAAATTTGTAATAAAATAGAAAGTAAAGTAGCTTCTATCTATACTAATATTATAAAGGGGACAGCTTTGTATTTTTGTATGTTGCCAACGAATAAACTTACTGAGTAACACAGGCTATATAAAAAAGAAATGTCCACCCGTGCGAAGCCGAGACCGCTAGTAATACATATTATGACTGTCAGTCTCTAATTATAAATAGAAAAAACTAATTAGCAGCGGTTAATGTATACTCAACTCAGCTTACCCACTTTCCAATAACACACTGGGGTACCCCACACCGTATACCAGTGCTAGGGCACAAGAGCAGTTTCTTACTGCCGTCTTGTGCATTGTAATCTACCGTAAACGTACAATTTTTGCAGTGCTTACCACCCGAAAGTGCTTTTCGGGGAGGACCCCGATCTTACTGAGCCTGGTCAGCGAGGCTCTGATATCTGTGGCGAAGCACTAGGGTAAGTGTTACCTACTCACCACTTCGTTGAACAACAGTTCCCGCCGCTGCTGCTTCCGTAAGTTCATCATTTTCACGGCGACACGGCGGCCAGTCTCCTTCTCTGTGGCGGCGCACACCACGCCCGTGCTTCCTTCCCCGATCTTGCTGAAGCCGGTCAGCGAGGCGCGCGGATCGCCTTCACTTACGACGAGGCATAACGCTGCTCGGAACTATAACACAAAAAAAATATTAGCCCTCATATGTTTTTGTTTTGTTTATATAATTTTAACGCAAATTTTGTTGCGAAACAAATTACAAAAACACAAATGTTGAAAAAATTTCCACGAGCAGGATTTGAACCTGCACTTCTGACATACCGGGTCAGGTGCTCTTCCAATAGAGCTATCGTGGTTCTAATCAGCCCGCCGAAATTGTTCTCCGGTCTCAGATCAATTTGTACACACGCATGCACATCAGCCTACCACAAACTTCCAAATTTTCTCAATAGACTTTGAACTTTATTTACATGGCATAGGATTGAACATTTATTGAAAAATTTGACAGTTTTGGATATTTGTTCATTTATTTATTGAAAGAGATTCACCAACAACATATCCTTACACATTTTAATAAAAAAACATTTAAAACTGACTAGGCCAAAAGACATGCCTTTACAGGTAAATACAGCATTATTTGTTCTTATGGATCTTAAATAGTTATTTCATATTCTTAACTTATTTTTAATTGCCATTAAAACATTACTACTATTTTACTTTATAATATTTTTAATACGCAATAAAATACGCTTTTACGAAACATAATTAAAATAATTAAAAAAAAACAGTAAAGAGCTGACAACTTTAAAGCAACGAAATAAAAACAAGTGTCACAAATTATCTCAAGCAAAACGACCGACAGTGTGAAAATCGACCTACTAAAGTGTCATTACCATTTTCACTTTCTGTAAATGTGTTTACTAATGATAGGCAAGAAAAGAGAAATCCAGTACCTAGCTCAAATTGTAGATGCTTCAAGATAATGAAAGCTTTATCTTTATTTTTTTTGAAGATGCCATAATATAATCACATAGCATAGCAAGAATAACCCACTTACACATTTTAATTCAGTGTTTAAACAGTGATTCAAAATAATAAAATACGTAGTTAGACCACAGACCAGACACTGTGGTCCTGGATTCGTTTGGTTACATTATCGTCATATAGTACTTGTTCCATGTCCGCCAGACTAGCTACTACTATCTTATCTAAGTATTGACCTTTAAAAAAATGGTAGTAGCATTCTGTGTTTCGATAATTAGAGGCAAATTTCTCGGTGATTGAACATTTCGGGTGAATTGTGCTTACATCTTCGGCCTTATCGGCACTTTTAATGCGCGTTACGAAAAAAAACTCGTTTAGTAGTACAAACAACATTTTTAATGATGTTACAGGTTTACTGAACATTATTGTGTGAAGTTAAAGCATAAGGGTGCAATATTATTACGCAATCTAGTCTACTAACTTCAGGGGTACGTACAATAATATGTACAATAATATACCACATCCATATCTATCTAATACCTTACTACCTACCTACCTACCTAATTCTTGTAGATATAATCTGAATCTCGGAAACGGCTCCAACGATTTTCATGAAATTTAGTATGCAGGGGGTTTCGGGGGTGATAAATCGATCTAGCTAGATTTCATTTTTAGAAAACATCGTTTTATCCGTGTTTTAAGGCAATGAAAAACTGCTACAATATCATTACAATACGAAGGTAAATGTCGCCACCATCTACAAGGTTGTAATAGCTCAGGTGGGAAATCGAAAAACCAGAAGACCCCGGTTAGAGTCCAGATGATTATTTTGTTATTATATATTGTTTTATTTTTTATTATTGCTGGTAAGATCGAAAAATATTATTCATATTTCATCAGTATGTAATTCGTATCTAAATATAATAAAAAAATACGAGCAAAGCTCGCAAAGCTCGGTCATCCAGGTACTACTATTAATAAAGAGGTAACGTTTGTGATAATGTTTGCTTGTTTGTCATGGTTAATCTCTGGAACTACTGGTCCAGTTCCAAAAATTCCTTCTCTGATAAAATACTACATTTCGTGTGGGTAACATAGGGTACATATTTTATTTAAAAATACATATTATATTTGAGAATTGAATTTTATGTGTACAATACAAAATCCACGTGAACGAAGTTGCGGGTTTTATATATTAACATAGACAGGTGTTTCATATCTGCCTTTTATAGCAACTAGTTAGCCTAGCATTGTAACTTGATATTTGAGTGACGTGACGCTTAACCATTTTCAATGTTTTTATGGACTTGTCAGTGTAGTAGTAGAGTGTATAATAAGAGTGTAGGTAATTCAAAACCTTTAGCCATGCGATGATATACCAGTAATAGGAGCTCAAATGGTGACACTTTAAGCAGGTTATAAGTTGACACAAATTAATCATTTCCTGATTGTACCAGTCATCAGCTCAATTACAAATCTTTCTCTTTTAACAAATCAAATAAAATGCGTTTTATATTATAACTAAACAAACTATTCAAATTCAATTCATCATCATCATCTCAACCAAAAGACGTCCACTGCTGGACAAAGGCCTCCCCCAAATCATCATGGGGGCTATTTGCCGTAATCGCCACGCTTGGCAGGCGGGTTAGCGATCGCAGTAGGTTGAGAGTTAACCTCAGAGAGATGATGCTGCCCATCTTCTGGAATGGTCCTTAGTCGGCTTTTAAGACACCCACGGGAAGAGATGGGGTGGTGCAATTCTTTATCCCTGGCACCACACAGGGAACAAATACAATTATCAAAAAATATATAAATTGTTAGAGTATGAAGTTGCAGTTTTTTATGAATGAAAATTAGTATAAGTTTTTATTTTCAATTTCCTATTTACCACTGATAGGAGTGGTAAAGTAGATCACTACTAGAGATAAGCTCACCTTTTTTGGTATGTCTTTTATGTAACTTAGTTTTCTTTAAGCAATAATTAATTATTGCTCCTTCTTATAGTATTTTTTCTTCATTTAAACTTGATGTTTTCTCAGTAGTAGTGTAATTTTTTATTTCTTTAGTTATTAGTATTTACTTAATTACAAAATTTATCAAATTATTATATATTATATCATACATAGTTTGTGGGACTATGAACCAGTTAATAAGATTACTAAAGACCTTTATTTAAACAAATTAAGTGGATGCCAATAATTATATTCCTTACGATAGCTGTCTTTTTATAGATGACAAAATATTTCAAGTGTCTCCATGCGTTTGAAAGCACAGTCAACCAATTAATCTAGCTGTGGCAGTCTCAATGACTTGAAGAACTGCTAATAAGGTAATATTTGTAATTTTGATTTATTTATACATACATTCACAATTACTGTCATGTCTGTCTTCACTTCTTGCCAGCAGAGATCACTTCTTGCGACTTGTTACAATTCTTACATACTTCTTTTGCTTCATCTACTCTCATTAACTTCTTAATACATACATGCCAATATACCGGACTCTTGACCTGCCCCCCGACTGCCTAACCGATTGCTTTGGCTACATGTATAGTTTATGACGTCCGTCATCTTGTCATTTCGTACCGCCTGTGAAAGCAATATCGAAAGCTATAAGCTATAGCTTTCGATATATGCCTATACCTATTTGACAAGATGACGTCATAAACTACACACGTAGCCAAAGCAATCAAGGCGGTCAGGCCCCTGGCCTTTAATTAAAATGTCCTTTATTTGGTTGAGAAACAACCACCTAGGTAAAAATAGCAATTATTACTGTATTTAGTCTAGATAAGGTTTACAATATTGTGAAAGGAATACCTGTTCATGTGTTAGTCTTAACTCGTGTTTGGAAGCTGCAAGTGGGAGATGTGGAGCTGCCGAAGTTGGCATGTTGTGCTGGTGCCTCTGTATAGAGTAACCCTCATCTACAAAGAGTAATGATAGTTAGTATAAGGACACTCCCATTATAAATTTTCTTATTACAAATTTAAAAGCTTGAACAAACATTGATTCTAAAAGGCAAAGCTCCTACTCATTTGTTCTAGAAATATGTATGACAAACAAATGTTTTCTTGTGGCAAATTTTTTCTTATCTTAACCAGCCAGTTATGTTTAATTCCTTTAAATTAATATAAAAATAGAAAAATAATCTTCAAAATTTACAATTTGACTTAGCTGTATGTAATATTAAATAAAAAATAATTTCTTACTTATATTGACATTATTTCCATTTAGGCCATGATGCATTCCTTGATGCATAGGTTGTGGTGGGCAGTTATGTTGATAGGGCATGTTAGCATTCTGTATGTTCTGATAAGTCATTGTAACACGATGGTTGTCATTCAACTCTGGGATAGCTCTGACTGTAGCTTCGTGAGCATGTTGTGACCATTCTACTGGTGATTCTGGTATTTGCTTATTCATACTGTAAGTGCTTTGTTCTCTATGTATACCGGGATATTGTTGTGGTGCTGGAGGCACAGGCGGAGATTCCTCAGGCACTGCTGGTGGCACATTAGCTTGATTCCGTAACTCTCTACGGATTCTCGGAGGGCTTGAACTTCTTAAAGAATTTGATCTTGCAACATTTGATGTCTTTGGCAATATAACACCATTTTGAATGGGTAGTCTAGGCACATTTGTTGACATAGGGCGACTGATTGAAGACACAGAGGTAATTTTATGATCACCCCGCACAACAGTTTTGAGATCTAATATTTCAGTAGGTGTTATTTCTGAAGGATCCACCAGGGGCAAAGGTCTATTGGTAGACTTTAATATCTAAAACAAATCATACAGCTTTATTAGATTATTTTTTCAAGAAGTATAATAAAATATTCATACATAACCAAAACATGATTATTTTATTGGTTATGTACGACTTAGGACTATATCTTACTATCTAATCAGCCTACATTTACAATAATAATAATCGCAATAATACCGTTTACTACTTTGTTTTGTTAGTTTTCAGTCTTTAAATTATTATTGTTTTTGGAAACATTTTCGTATAACACATAACCCCTAGTCTATCACCATATTATGGTACATAACAAATTGATTTAACCATTGTTATACATTATGTACAGTAAACCTGATAAAATCAATATTTAAGTAGGTTTTGGATTTATTTATTACCTGATTATTACCCACAAGAGATGCCCATTGCAATGGCAGCCCTACAAACTTTCCTTCTCTTTTATCAAATCCTGTGTGGACTCTGTGTTCAAAATTACTTGGTGGTGAAATAAGTGGCTTCTTTTTCTTCTTTGAAAACATTTTGGATTCACTAATTTACCTAAAAAAGAAAATAAATTAAATAAACTGTATTTAGTAGTAGTACTGTAGTATTAGTAGTAGTTAAATATACGTTTTTTATATAACTTAGCGTTTAAAGTACAATGCGCACATTCGCATGATTCATAAAACGCTGTAATGAGCCGAATACCAAAGAAGCACTTTCCAAGACAGGTATTTTAAGTACATGTACTTTACTATGGACAGTGTTTACTACGATACAGAACAACAATACATACACGAATAAGGACAATACAGACCTTTGCACGAGTGAATTACTGGAGAACACAAATGGAATACTAATTTATCAACCTACTCAAGATATTCCGTAGCAACCAGCCATCGAGTTCTCCAGCAAATTAGATTATCGTAATCATATTAGCAGCGGAATGTATCACTAATGTGTTAAATATATATAAGGTAATAACTGTTATTTCACTTTTAATTGCTATAAACGCAATTCAATCGTTATTTATATAAATATATGTCCTCGTACGCAACAACAACACACCTTTCCTACACTTCAGTTACGAATCATAGACTAAAAGCATAAACAATATCTAAAAGGAAGACTACTTACGTCCATAGACTATAATCAAAGGAAATAAAGTTAAATTAGTAGCTAGAGTGCTACAGTAAAAGCATTTCGTAATCTCCACTTTTCCAGAAGAACATCCGTGCCGTCGTGACGTGATCACCATATAAAGATAGTGATGAGTTGAGTTGATGACCCCACTCACGCCTAGTCATGCCATAGTAACACATGAACTTATACCTAGTTTTGGTTCTAGCTCTATGATATGCTGATTTCAGCATGAATCTGAGCCATGCCATGAGTACGGATCTGAGTATATTTAGAGAGTGAACCCTTGACAAGTAGAATCACTAAGGTCGTGAAGAAAAGACTGGAGTGGAGAAAACAGACATATTGACACAACACAGAAAAGAGAGACGTCTCCGGATTGTGAGGCCTCCTCACAGAATGCTGCTGCTTTGTCTTCTGGGGCCTTGTTTTATTATGTTGTGTATGCTAGGTTAGACCTTCAGAATTGTGATGGAGATAAAAAAAAACCCTATTGATAAAAAAAACTCTTCATTATACCGGATTCCAGGTAGAAGGATTGAAAAATTTCATTGGGCCAGAGAAACACACGCTGTTAGGTTAATTTTTTCAAAAAAATATTGATATTTTTATGATTTTGAATTTTGCATTCACAAATATATACAAGATAAAATTTTACTCGAAAAACGGTTATCCAAAGGTCGTGGGTTCGATTCCCACTCGAGCTTCCTGAGACTGGTTGATTTTTTTTGTAAAAATTATTGAAGTAAACTCATTAAGCTGCGTACGGATAGCGCGTTCCTGTATTACGCGTAGTCGGGATACGGTGCCCACGCGTACATTGGATACGCGTACAGCTCCTATACGGACCGGCGCCGCCGCGAACCTGAACGCGAGGTTAATCGATCTAGCTTGCGTGGCACGCGTTTCCCAAGAGTGTACGCGTACCTGTAAGTATGGACATGGCGTTCCAGGACACACGTAACCGACTACGCGTTGCAATGTACGCACTATCCGTACACAGCTTTAGAATCAATCATAAAAAACTAGGGTTTCTCAAATGTAAAATCAATCATATTTAAATGCAAAATGGTGTATAATTTTTACTTTCTTAGTAAACTGTTATAGAAAGTAAGCCAAACTGATTTTTGTGCGTAAGATAATTTTTTAGCAATGAAGCAAAAACATGCTAAATAAAACAAGAAAATTGTAAATCAGATTTTAATTTAATGTTTATTTGTCTTCTTTTAGCATTTCATCAATCAACCTTTGCCTTTCTGCAGCTTGGCGCATTTTAGTGAGCACTAAAGATTCATAGTCTCTATCTGAAATTAAAGATGGTCCATCTTCACTTCTCTTAGTTGTCAAAACAGGTTTATCATTTAGCCATTGTAAGTGCAATGGGTTGTCTGGTAAACCTAAAAAACATGTTATTTATTAACAATTAAATTATTTGTTGTAAACAAATTTTTTTAAAATATTTAGTCTATACAAGCACAAACCTTTCTCTAATTCAACTGCCATTTCAGAGGACTCTTTTGATGAAAATTCCACTAAGGCACTGCCTTTTTTCTTGGGAGACATTATTAAAGTTGCAATATCCCCATATTTTTTTAAGAATTTCCTTAACAAAGGCTCATCATACCCCCCGTTAGTAGTATCATTTTTATCCGCTTTCCATTTGATTTTAATTCTATTCAAGCTAGAATCCCAAATAGGTTGACTTAGCTTTCCCATTCTTCTCTGAATTTCCTCTTTTACTTTTTGTTGCTCTTCTTGAAGAAGACGACTGCCTTCTTTTTGTAATCGTTGAATTTCAGCACTCAACTTTTGTTCATCAGTTAAGTTTACAGAGCCTTGTCCAATAGAAGCTTCTCTTTCACGTCTCTCTAAATCTTCTTTTAACTTTTGTCTCTTGCTATCTAATTCTTGATGCCTAAGTTTAGCAGCAGCTTTTGCCCTAAAAACTTTATCATATGCTGATCTAGCTGATGTATCCGTCAATATTTCTAAAGCACGAGACAATTCGTGGAATGTTTCTGCAGCCTTTGGGTCATCTGGATTTTTATCAGGATGGCATTGCAAAGCTTTCTTACGGTAAGCTTTTTTAATCTGAAATTATCAAATCATATTAATTAAACTGGGATATGGAGCTATGTCGCATTATGACATCTCATCGAATATTGGTTTTCAAACTTACATCGGATTCAGTAGCGGTAATCTGAATGCCTAGAACGGCATAAAGATCAACATTTTCAATGTTTTTTTGAGTGGACATGTTGTAATTGTTAACTTAAATATAATTATAAACAAAATTACTCAATGTATTGACAGACAACCATGAAAACTAGTATTAATAAGACGCACAGACAAATTAATATAAAACTATGTTTCGATGAACATTGGCCCTGAAAGGAAATTCTAATAATTGATTATTGTTATGAGCTTGAACAATTTGAAATTAATTTCTTGTTTGATGGCTTGGTTTGGGATCAAATTGAGATTTTTTAGGCTTATATTTTAATTTTAAATTATAAAATATGTACGTTTGACATTGACATCAATTTGTCAATTTCTATAGATATAAAGGTACATACTTTCCCCTATTCGGAAATACAAAGGGATCTACGATCCCATACAGCCTAAATTAATCTTTAGTTTTTTATTTTCCAAAAGCCGGTCAAGTTAGTAGCTTTTATGATAAATAAGCAATCATGTTTGTTTGCGTGCTGCACGTTTGCTTGCATGCTGTATCTTAGGATTGCTTGCATGCTGCTTGCTTATTGTCTGCATGCATAGCTGCATGTACCGGTCTTTCGGACATATGCAGCTTCATGGGCACTCAGAACATTATTTATACACGTGATCGTTCTCGTCATGCCAGCATTATGATGATTGTGATGTGATGATTGATGGCCATGTGATTACACTTATTGAAGTCATGGTTGTAACTAAGCGCAAGATCCCTTTGCCTTTTCTACATTAAACGGAAAAAGAAAACAAATGTCGAGGCCGGGTACCTACCTACAGTATAACGTAGTGATTACCATAAAGTATAATAATACTGTGATTACTTGCTCAGTGCAGTACCTACCTACCCACCTATTTATTCATTTATTTAATTTATGCAGTTTACGTTAATGATTAATTTTATCGAGTAACAGATACTAGAATTCAGATGTATTTGTGTTAATATAGCTAATTGCCTCCTTTTTCGATATGCTGTCAAGAAACTTGAGTAAGCCAAGAATGTCATAACCTATATTCCTTATGTACTACTCAACGGAGTACAATTTATTACTTGTTTTTATTAATAACTAGCGGCCTGTGTGCTTCGCACGGGTGGACATATTTTTTTTAATCAGCGCTAAGGTAGCATTCTAATGGTGAAAGAATGTTTTAAATCGGTCCACTAGAGAGTGGTATTTTCTTCACGTTTTTTTACGTTTTTTCTCTCCATAAGAACCTTGCTCAGACTTCATCAAACAGAACAAAAAAGAAATCAGCCAAATTTAGATATTAAATTAATATAGATACTAAAAGTTTAATGTATTTTAGCAACTGCTAAAACAGCTAAACTATATATGAATGAAATTTATTTTGTTTATCCATGCTTTTCAGAATACTACCCTATGCGGCTAGGTCTCACACTATTGAGACATAACTCTGCGGCACCAAAGCAGACCTCAGAGGCATTAGTTGAAGGTAAATCTAAGAACATACACAAAATAACTAATTAATATTAATATATTTATACTATGAACATAAGAATAAAGATAAGCTAACATTTTGTTTTGTTTGTTTACAGATGTAAGCTTATCGAAAAAGAATCCTTTGGACCACCCAGACTATTTTCAAGTTCATAATTTATTCAGTGTCAAAGATTTATTTGATGCACGTGTACACTATGGTCATAAAGAAGGGTCATTGGATGATTACATGCGGCCTTATCTCTATGGGTCAAGACTTGGTCACCTAATTTTTGACTTGGACATTACAGCAGAACATCTTCGAAAAGCACTTAATTTTACTGCACATATTGCCTATAGAGGAGGTATAATTTGTTTCTTCTATAGAAATGCTTTAAACAGCCATATTGTTGAGAAGACTGCTCAAGAATGTGGAGAATATGCTCACACTAGGTTTTGGAGTGGTGGCATATTTACTAATGCAAATCACCAGTTTGGGGCTATTACGAGACTCCCTGACCTTTGTATTTTCTTGAATACTCAGAATAATATCCTTAGTCAGCACACTGCAGTAAGAGACAGCGCTAAAATGCTTATACCTACAATTGGTATTGTCGATACAAATTGCAATCCCAACTTGATCACCTACCCAGTGCCAGGAAATGACGATACACCAGTGGCCATAGAATTGTACTGTAAATTATTTAAGGAGGCAATTTTAAGGGGAAAAGCTGAAAGAATGAAATTCTTACAAGAAACTATTTAATAGAGAATTAAGGCATTTAGATAATAGAAGATTTGAATAATAAAATAGGTATGAAACATCCACATTTCTTTTATTCATAAAATTTGTAGATTGTTATTTTAAACAAAATTATATCTTAAATTTGTTTTTCATTGAAGTTCAAGTTTAAAATCTTTAATAAAATACATAATTTTATTTCAAATAACAATAGTATAACAAAACAAATGCTTCTCTTACATTTAAATATTATCATGGATTAAAAGTGATGCATTGCAACATTAAACATTAAGGTTAGGGTGTAGCAAAGGGGGTCCAAGACATAGCCGATTTTTCGATCATGTTTTATATGGAGCTTGTAAAATTTTTCACTTTTTGCTGTAGGTCACGTGATATGTTAGAAATTTAAGACAATCGCGAAGCGCAGCGTAGTGATTGTCTTAAATTTCGAGGTTTTTTTTTATTAGACAACAGAAATCTAGCTCCATACATAAAATAAAAAAAATAATAAATAAAAATCAAAAAAAAATAATCTCTTTTAGTTAGCTACGTTTTTTGGCATTTAGTGAAAAAAAAATTGTGTTTGTTTTTTGGGGCCCCCTTTTCTACACCTGGACCAAAATTAATATTATAACATGTTTACAGTAGTAATGACAATATATTTTTGTTATATACTTTTAAAATTCAACCAAGAAGGACTTTCCTCATCATGTGTGGGTGAGGGTTGCTATCCAACTCACGACTCTCCCAGCTTCCAGTGATGCACTTTGAGCTGCAGAGATATTGTAAAAGTGGTATTCGATATTTACCACAGAAATCAACAAATTTGATGTGCTCCACTCGATTGTCGAAGTACACCCCTGAAATAAAGTAATTACTTATTAAGTTGTAAAGTGTACTGATATAATATCAAAAAGATCAAGTGATAAAATACAACTGTTTAATGATATTGATAGATACTTCTATCTATCTTTGTAGGACCCATAAACGAAGTTCTAGTTAAATTTTACTTTTTTTTTGGAAGTACCCATATGTTATGTATGGTTTTGTATTGTGGATTGTAGTAAGATGTAATTAAAAATATATCTTTTATAAGACCAACTACCTTCCACCAGACCAGTAAAAAATTCTATAAGAAGTAGATTGCTCACTGTGGCACAACCTATTATGTTCATCAATAAACCTTGAGAAAATACATTTTTATCCCTGTTTTATTACTTAGTAATAATCATACAAAATTATAAAATAACTATTAGTAGGAGGATGGATGGTAGTAACATTTATTAAACTCTATGTTATTTAATGATAAGTTTGTCTATGTAGATGTCATCTACACAACCATATTATTTTATTTTATGTTTTTTGTTATAAATATCGTTTGTGTGAAAGAAAATGATCCACTTTATTCAAAAAGCTTACCACTACACTTGGGGTTAACGCAGCATTGAGCCGCATTTAAATAGTTGAGCAAAGTGTGCGGCACTTCTCCCGATTTGATCGGTATCCCGTGCAGTTTGATGGTTCGCCCAGCGAGCTCTAGCAGCGTCGGTGGCTCCAAAGTCATGTCGCGAACGAAGCGTGACACTAGGGGGTTGTCACGTAAACTAAGCTGTGGTAAAAAAGCATTAGTTAATCGATATGTCTGATATTGTTACATAATAATTAGTCTTTTGTTTGACTGTACATCAAGGGTATCACTTTACTTCAAATAGAAATAGATAGAATCTTTATTGGAAAAGAGAGTATTATATTTTAAGACTGAAGTTCGATAGACACTAAGTCGAAAGACTGTACTACGTTAAGCTTTGTTTCGACATAGCAAAGTCAAGTAGCAAGCCATTAATTATTCTAGGCTTAACACTGGATAGGAAACTTACTTGGAAACAGCATGTGGACACAACCGTAACCAAGGCTTACAGAGTCTTTGGCATGTGTCGGTCTACATATAGCAAGACGTGGGGACTCAACCTCAAAATCATTAAGTGGATCTACATTACGATGGTGAGACTGATCCTCACATATGGCAGCATCGTCTGGTGGCTCAGAACCAGGCTGAAGATCTGTAAGAATGCTCTTAGTAAACTTCAGAGAACAGCTTGTCTGGCAATCACTGGTGCCTTAAGAACCACTCCAACGGCAGCGCTGGAGGTCCTCACAGACCTTCCACCCCTGCACATTGTAATAGACACAGAGGCAAAGAAAACGTTACATAGACTAAAGGTGGCCGGACTATGGGACGCATCTAAACCTCTGACCAGACACACAAAATGGGAACCAAGTGACATTCCTGACAGGATCATGGAAATGGGGTGCGTGCGATAAAATATCCCCCATATTCATGTTCGAAAAGAAATTTAAGTTTATTGAAAACGAGGGCCACCGTCTCCGGAAAAAGACAGCCTAATCTGTTAAACCGACGAATCAAAAAGGTAGTCGGGCACAGGGGCAGGCGTCTATAATAACGACTTCAAGCATAGTCAAAGCATGGGAAAATTTGCCACTGTTTACCAAGCAGAAACTTTCGCAATTCTCCTATGCGCAAAGCAGAATATAGAGTTAGCTTAGAAAAAGAGCAATATATTCATCCTGATTGTCACTCATGTCGCCCCGAATCGACATTTTCTGGAAACCACAAAAGCTCTAAACAAGCTAGGTGGACATAACAAGGTGCGATTGATATGGGTCCCAGGCCATATAGGAATCCATGGCAACGAGATGGCGGATGCACTTGCCAGGGAGGGCTCAAAGACCCAGCTTATTGGTCCTGAGCCGTCCGTGGCACTTGGACAAAGTACCATTAACAAGGCCTTCAAAGACTACATCGAAAACATGCACGGCATCGAATGGAATGGAAAGAGCAGCAGCCAGGTATGAAACACTCTAAATCCTTCCTAGGCGAAAACGCCTTAGGACGGAGTAAGTTCATATGCGGAGGCAGCAGAAGGCAGGCCCGATTAACCATCGGTGCCTTGACAGGGCACTATGCCACAAAACAAATGCTTCACAGAACACCTTTCAACAAATAGTTTGTGTAGGGCATGTGGAGAGGAAACGGAGTCAATGCAGCACCTACTGTGTGACTGCGACTCTCTGGCTAGGAAAAGAATGGGACTCCTGGGGTCGGCCTATCCGAAACCGGAGGACTTCGGCTCTTCGCTCTTAAGGACCTTGCCAAACTTATTATAGCATTTATCTTTACAGAGGAGGAAGAGTGAAAGGATGGGGTTGCACAAAAGATCCCGACGATGGGTCGAAGTGTTACTGGGAGAGGGAAACCTCAGCAGACCCCACTAAGATAAGATAAGATAAGCAATTAATTAATTTCGATTCTGGTGGTCCATATACTCCTAACGTTCGTCACTTAGCTCCTCGCAACCTCCCCTATGTCGCAGTTCCGTCTCTGGATATAGTGTCTGTCGGTCTTCTAGTCTGCCTAACTTAATAATCTAGAAAAAATCATGATCTAATAAAATATTAACTTGATGGAAACAAAGCCGCCTGTAAAAACAATATTAGTAGCACCATATTCATAACATAAAACACTGACGTCATTGTGATAAAAGATAAAAATAAAAAGCTTTATGTGTACCTATCAGTTCTTGGTGCTAATTGTCTGCAAATAAGGATAAGATACTCTGTCTAGAGTGGTATGATACCTATTGTTATTAAGTTTGATTAAGAATTAATTTTATATATTTTTACAGTTTTTGAGATAGCTCCTTTAAGCAACAGACCGCCTCTGTGCTCTAGTGGCTAAGACCACCGGTTTAGACCCAGAGGTCCCCGGTTCGATTCCCAGCGGGGGGTACATGTTTGTGTACTCGGTTTGGTTGGTAGTAGGGCTTGTTTGTCCGCCTGGCTAGCTACCACTATCTTATCTAAATAAGTCGCCATAACATCAATGTTGGTAGCATTGTTGTGTTTGGACAGCTAGAGATAAGATAGCCAGTAGTTGAGGATCCCGGGTGAAGTGCGCTTCCATCATTGGCCTTATCATCACTTAACATCAGGTGAGATCAAGGCACTGTGCTTACCAGTAAATATATAAAAAAAAAAAATAGACACTAGACAATAAAAAGGTTCACAAACAGTGGTGGAACGGAGGTATATCATTGTGTTGTGATATGTCTGTAAAATTGAAACCTACATTTAAAAATTTCAAGCTAGACCGTTTTTTTAAGATTGCGGAGTAAATAAACCAAGTCACTGTCGCTTTACTTGCAGACTAAAAGTTCTAGATAGCTAATTCTCGTAGTAAATAAACCAAGTCACTGTCGCTTTACTTGCAGACTAAAAGTTCTAGATAGCTAATTCTCGTCTTTGGCAAATGGTACGAAAGTGGTATCTACGATAAGTGTCTATTTTAAATATTTGAGTCATGTTATAGTTAGGTCACATAATATATCTTGCATTTTTACGATATGAAATAAGTACTTATCTGTTTACATAGAGCGTTGAAAATGTTAGTCAAATAATATTATGAAATGACAGTCGAAAATTCTAAAGATGGACGAATCTCCGATACGAATGTTGTTGTTTAATTACGTTAATATTTTTTTACAGAATATGAGTTGGCAGTCAACATCTTATCTATATCATTCTATATAAAAATATTTATTTCTTTGTTTGTTCCGTATGCATTCCTATACCTACCATTCATCCGATTCCGATGAAAACTTGGTAAGTTGTGCATATTCGAACGCCTGCAGAAGATTATGAGTTGGTAAAGTAAAACCATCATGGGATAGGTCAACCCTAGCCGTGGTCGAGGGCCTATTAAGCCCCAGTCGCCGTAAGGCTAGAGCTTTAATAGGTCTTCGGATTTAACACTCGTTATCCGAAGCAAGTAAGATGTGTATGACTATGTTTTTTTTTTGATAGATATTGCTGATCAGCTTCACCGGGCTTGTTTGGGGGCGGCGAGGAACGTAAAGGGTCCCTCAAGCCGTGTGAAACGAATCACCTTTGGAGGTTTTCTAGAGCGAACGGCATCGCGCACTAGTGCGCGTCCCCGTGCCCTACTAGATTCTCCGAAGGGTTCGGATCGGATCGGGGGTGTGACTATGTGGACACGGACACGGTCGCCTGAAGCCGCCCTTAGAAAATCTCCGGGATTTTTAAAGTCATTGATACCGCCTTTCTTTTTCTCTTTTGCTGTTACTTATTTATAGAGTCGATTTGGACTTTGCATTACATTTACTTTTTTTATCCATTCATATTACTTACAAGTTGTTAGCTGCTAGATAAGCAGTACAGGCGGTATAATTAACAATTTCTTTAGAAAGAAGCTTTATGTCATTCTGTCACTGATATTTCTAATCCATACATACTTAAGAGTAAAGATAAATCGGGAAATGACTAGGTGGAACCAGTAATTAAGTACAATCGTAGTGTTATTCAACTGTAAGGTGTTGTTGGTTCTTCTTTATCTACTCATAAAAATAACCGAGGTTACAATAAATTTGTTGACCAACATATTCTTTTTACTGTCTATATCTGAACTGAGAGCATAAAAATATACTAATAGAAGATATATCAGTACCTACCCACTGTATGACATTGTTTAGTTTTCGATAGGTGTACAGTCACGAGGATTAACATGTAAACAATATAACTCTTACTCTTAATACTATGGAATAAGAGTCAAAACTAGTCAAAAGTGTTGACATGTTAATGATTGATGATGACTGTACGTGGGGTTTAACTTTCAAAATTACGGAGCCTTAAATGTTTTTGTATGTTGTTTTATGATAAGAAGTAGGATTTTTTATTTTATTTTTTTTAGGATTCTTCAATAGTCTGAATTATTGAGAATAATATTAAGACCCTTCCTCTGTTGTCTGCCGTTGCAACGGCCGTTGTTTTATAGCGATAAAACAAAGGCAGACAACGTGCCTGTTGTTAAATAAAGAAAATAGTGACGGCTTCCTCAAACTCCGGTATGCCTTTAAACCCTGCTTATCCTTTTCTGGGTTCGAACCAGCGACCATGGCTTCGCAGTCAGTATCGCACCCGACTTCAATTAGACCTTCTCTAAAACTGATATGCGTATCTAGGTAACTAATAATATGATTTCAATTATTTCTTGCTTTTTAGAGCTGTTTTTACTTTTTTTTGTTTCCTGTTTTTTGAAGTCGGTGTTCATTAATGATATCATAGAGTGAGAATTAGTCACGGTTAAAAAATCGCAGCTGACAAAACAAACACTTACCTCTGTAAGACATGTTAGTTTGATGATCTGCGTTGGGAGAGTCTTCAGTCGATTCTTGTGGAGTAGCAAGGAACGTAGTTGTTTCAAGTTTGCAATGCTGGCTGGCAGCAACTCTATCAGGTTATCGCTTAGCACCAGCGCTTGCAAGGAAACTAGACGGCCAACTGAGTCAGGTACGTCTGTGATTTGGTTGCCCCCTATTGATAAAATCTGTAAACTAAAACGATAAAACAAATGACAAAGATATTCGTCTGCTTTGCAGGGAGTTTTTGGATGAGTCTTGTGATGTACACACATAAAAAAAATTAAGTAGGTAAGGTATTTTCGCCTCGGTGACCGAGTGGCAAAGCGCTCAGGTTCAGTTCCCAAGTCGAAATCGTATTTCGGATTTTTTGATGGTTTTTTTTCTATTTATTTAGTACAATTTATTAAAACAGATTCGTTAGAAAACGAAGATCTTAACGGCTTAATCTTATAGGTATTTCGTTTTAACAAAACCTAACGTCTCAGTCGTGTTAAAAATCGTCGCACAGAACATATCAATAGGTAGCTATTATTAATCAAGATAGGTAAGTACTGTAGGTAATGTACGGATAGAGTGTAGAAATAATTTACCACGAGCGGAATTTGACCTTGCCCCCTCTGACTCTGAAAACCGGGTCAGGTGCACTTGTGTATCATACTAATCATGCCATTGTGGCTGTGCCCGACCCGTGCCAATTTATCAATGCTATCTACTCTTACTTTGTAGGTAAGTTACAAAGGAGCCTTATTCAATATCAAGTACTACTAAGTATTCAATATGAGTACTTCATAATTCATCGAAATTAAAAACTTAATATTCTTACAATCGCGGATCGTGCATTTGGAGAGGCCTATGTCTAGCAGTGGACTAGTATAGGTTGATGATGATCATGATTCTTACAAATTTCAAGGATCCGTTTAGAATAGGGAAGTTTTATTTATAAATATGGGGATATATCCCAGCAAACATTTAATGTTATTTATCCTAAGCTTCGGACTTGTTAACTTATTTTTGTCGAAATGACGAATTATTTGCCTATGTTTTAAACTTTACAGAAGTTTTTACTAACAGCGACAATATCTAAGTAAAAAATTGGTAATTTTGACTAATTTATACAACTAATAGGGTACGCCCTCTGATTGTCGTATTTTGGTTGTAAAAATAGGTCGGAAAAACTTACTACACTTAGGGCCTGTTTCACGATCTACAAGTAAGTTCCCATTAGCGTTTATTTGACAGATAGTCCATACAAAACTGTCACTTTATCTGCCAAATATCTCCTAATCAGACATTGTGAAACAGGCCCTTACTATCTGGTAATTTTTACTTGTTGGTTACTTGTGTTGCGACTTGAAGGTTAAAATTTCTAGAGCGACGTCGATTCGAGGTAACCGGCACGTGCCAATTTTCCTCATTTATGTGGATTCGACGTGGATTGGAGGTAGATTCGACGTAACTAAATTTGGTCGCATTAAAATAAAAACTTTAAATAGATGTAAATCACGTAATTCAAACCATAAATGTTTGCTGGGATACATGTTTATTTCAACAGTTTGTTCGCAATTGTTCTATTATTGTCAAATTCTAGTTTTCGTTAGGGCGACACACTGAAAAAATGCACCAACTTTTGTTGAATAGTTTAAGACTATAATATGACTACCGAATCTGAAATGTTGATATAGGTAAATTCATGTCTTAACCTTGAATTTGCTAGCTCAAATACAATATAATTTTGACTCGATCATAATTATTTTCGAAAACCCCATAAGATAATCACTATTGTTGAAATTACAACTAAATTTCTTAATTTATATGCTTGGAAACCACTCAAATACATTGATAACATCAATATTCGTAATTTGGCTGCTACATATTTTGATAACTAAAACCAATCATTATTTAAAAATATTTTTTAGATTCTGTTAATTTGCGGTCTCAATTGTTGTTATTTTCGACCCTAGGACAGCGCCCGTAAGGTTCAGCCTTTTTGAACATTCACAAATCCAGGTGTCGTATTAACGTGATCTAACGGCAAATAAAACTCTCACTAGGCACCTTGTACACGCTGACGAACATGGAGGCGGTCCCTACTATAGGTAATATGATAGTCAATAGCTGACCTAGACCTAGTCACCGAAAGTCGTAAACGTTTCTATGTACATATGTAAGTTAAGTAGACAATGTCGTAATATGAGTCTGCGTAGGTAGGTACAGCAAATTTCGACAGAAATTAAGCAGTCATGGTGACTATGATGACTATTAAACTGTTGACAGCAGTTGATATTGATTTTTAAAAGACAAACAATACAAATGGTATTGTTTTTCTTCGCAATGAATGTATGTATATACGTAATATATATATATATGTATCCATCAGGGGGATTTTCGAAGGTTATCGGTGATCTCGAAATTAAAAGTGACATCTAGTAGGTACGTTTTGCATTATTTACAATTTAATTTATTTGGTACACAAACAGAATACAACATAGCGTGCTAAAAATGTTACAAAATAAGTATCAAGGGCAGGTTGTAGTTCTTTTCATTGTTACGGTGTTAAAAATAAGTTACTAGTAACTTTGAATTAGTAATTAATTAGTAATTAATATCATAGCCAGAGGCGGCTTTAGCCCATGTAACGCCCGTGTGCAATCAATACCCTGGCGCCATCTAGTAGGCGCGCGGTCGAAATGAAATAGGCACTTAGTTATAGGTGCAAAGGTAAAAAGGTAAATAGGTAAAAAGGTGCAATTTTAAACGGTGTCGGTAAGAATACGTACAATTGATCAGAGTGCCTAGTATAAGTTTTGTTTACTATCTGTATTCATTCGATTACGAAAACGAAAACTTGTATGGCATTGAAGCAGCGCCTCCTGGCGACATACGAGATAAGTTAAAATTTTGCCATACAAATTCTCGTTGTCGTAAACGTGATCAAATTGCGTTTGAAACTCGCACTAGGCAGCCAGTCGGCAACACGTTAACGTTAGTGGTTCTTATTGTATGTAGGCTGAACAATGGTGATATGATAACCGTTTACGTGTTGCTTTTTTTTTTTTGAGAGAGATTGCTGATTGCCTCTACGGCATTTTCAGCTTCACCGGGCTTTTTTGGGGGCGGCGAGGAACGTAAAGGGACCCTCAAGCCGTGAGAAACGAATCACCTTCAGAGGTTATCTAGAGGGAACGGCATCGCGCACTAGTGCGCGTCCCCGTGCCCTACTAGATTCTCCGAAGGGTTCGGATCGGATCGGGGAGCGGAGCAACCCGAGGTCGCCTCTAAAGGCACGGACCTCGGCTGGGGTTGACCGGGCCGTGGAGGAGGAGAGAAGCGCCCAGGTACATGTCTGTACCTGGTGTAAAGCTAGTGTGAACCGGTTCTTCGTACCCTTGTTCTACGAGTACGGTGTCTTTGGCCTAAACTGGTGTGCATGTTTAGTGTATTCTGTAAATGTGTGCTGTCATTTAGAGGATCGGGCGGGGTAACGTGTTGCCGACTGCACACGAGTATATAACTCATTAGGAAGAAGGGGTTACAAGAATAAAAAAGCACAACTTTGTGGTTTTTTCAAAAATATTTATTTTAGAAACTAATTATTATAGGACGGTTGCAATCAAATAAACATAAATATTATTACAAAAAAGTAACTTTTCGTGCATTATCAAAAACTTTAACGTCACTGACATCAATTTTGATTTCATGTTCAATACTTACTAACGATAAATTTGTCAATCGACTTTGCGACAATGTTGATCTAAGATAGTTTTTAATTATTTTTAGTTTAGAAAATATCTTTCGCTATGTGCTACTGTGACTGGCAATGTGAGGTAAATTCTAAGTGCTGTGGATATATTTAAGAACACTGAAATTTTATTAGTAAGCAAATAATTTAAAATATCCAACGGCGCGGCGGGCGTAGTGGAATCATCAATAAACATCACTAATAATTCGATTTCATTAAAGAGCTTGAGCTTCTCCACATCAGCAGGTTTACTCTTTGAACTCAATCCCGACCGATCGACATTGGAATTGTCACGTTTCGTACTCTTGATCGCAACACTAGCGCCAAATTGTTTCCATATTGCGTGATTATTGAATGAACTAAACGACATTGGGTTTCGCCCAGAAGAGCCAGCATGGCACAGTTTATTTTCTAAATTAGAACAGTTTGCTTTTTTTGTAATCCTTCCAGTGTATTTATTTTTAAAGAAATTTAAAAAATTCATTATTTTGATTCATAAGTGCGAACCGTTCGTTGAACTTAGTAATTGCGGTGTCTAAAAGGAAGTAAAAATTTATTTTAAAATGTGATTTCGCCTCTGTTATCGGTTCAACGGCCGCCTCATAATTAAAAAACGTTCTACAAGCGCGAGGGCGGGCAGGTGTGGAAAATTCTGCTATCGCATCGACTTCTTCCGCTACAATTTTTGCGCTATTAAGGAACTCCTCAAAAGCGGACTCATTACGAAATTCAGACAAACTTATTTTAACGAGATCAATCATTTTCACCGCTTCTGACAATACGACGTCTGACTTTTGAAGAGTCTTACTAACTATATTTATCTTGCTTAAAATGTCAAACCAAATAAGCAGAGAGCAGATGAATTTAAACGACTTAATTTTTGCCAGTAATGTTTTTGCCATATTTCTTGACTCCGCATCATTGCTCCTTTCGGAATATATGGTAAACAAAGAAAAAATGAAATGAAAAGTGTATGATCTTTTCATTCCGTGTTCTTGATAGGTTGTCTATGTGGGCATTGCTCGAGCGCGTCAGTATGAAGCTTACCTTCTACAAGCCTTCTACACTCTCCTTATTTTGTACCTGCAGTCTCTATCTACCCTTCCCACATGGACGTGCGGAGATCGGGCCATTGGTAGGCACACGTCTGCACATCAGACTACCACAAAATATCAAATTTCCTCAATAGACTTTGAACTTTATGTCTATGGAATGTAGTTGATCTTTTATTGAAGGAACTTGTCAGTTTTGGATGATGTGCAAGCGCACGCACAACGCTGATCCATTGCGAAGCCATTTTTGAAATACAATGGACTAAGAAACATTTTTTATTTGGTATTAGAATGTTGTTCCCTTGCACCACGATCGCAATGCGAATGGCGTGAACTGCTGCACCAGTGAACACCTCTGTATGTGTGTAAACTGTAAGTGTGTATCATATCATATAAGTTTAATAGGTTAATATAATAATTGTGATAATAGAGAACATATAAACAAATATAATATCTATACCCTCCAGTTGCAAGGACTAATACTTTTGGCAAGGCAAAACTGGCAAATGCCTACCTACATTAACCTTTCCTTTAGTGAAGTGCTGGCAACTATTAGGTCATCTGTGGTGCTGGTCTGGTAGGTATCTAAATACTTTAATTAATTAATTTAATTATATGCATAACAATTCACATAGCATAGACTTCGATAGTACCTATATTTAAATAACATAGTTGCTTTATAATTATAATACTGGGAACAAAGAGACATGTGTTTACATTATCAGATGAACGCTAATTCAATTATGGAGCACAGAGACAGATGTCGTTCGATATTGACTAGTTAAGTATAGTTTTATATATTATACCAACCTGTTTAATTTCCATATATCCTTTGGTATATTGACTATATAATTACCACCCAAATACAAATATTTGAGAGAAGGCAGCTGTAACGCTTGCTCTGGGAAGCTGGTTAGTTGATTACCACTTAAATTAAGTTCCCTAATAGTGGTCTTTGCCGAATAGAAGCACTTTGGTAACGAGTCATTGGTCAGCTGGTTGTGTTTTGCAATCAGGGTTGTGAGCGGACAGCTTTTAAACACATCAGGGAGTGTTGTAAGCCTGTTGTTGCTCACGTCCAGTATCTTCAAGTTGCAAAACCTGTTTATTGTGTCTGGTAAAGTCTTTAATCTGTTGTTGTAGAGCAGAATTATCTCGTAACTTTTCGCACAGTCCTTTTCATCTACAATGCCTTTTAGTTCAGACGATAAGGCGATAGACTCCAATGACTGGCACGATAGATCTAGAGTTTTTTGTTCTCTGCTATCACTGTCGCAGCTATCCGATGTGTAGCACTCCATAACGCGGTTTAGCTGCACGGAGCTCTTTATTGTACGACGAATTCTTTTTAAATCACATTATCAACCTGTTTGGTCCTCCCGATACGAAGCGCACGCCTATCACGCCGGCGGCGCACGCGCAACTGCGTCACAAACCGTACTAGAGTTAAACCAACTGGTTATCAAAGTGAGTGACTCAAATTCAATAGATTGATCGATTGATTTAACATTGACGGCTGGCGACTGGCCGCATATCATACGTCGTTCTAGTAATACTTATTGTAGCTCTCTTTGATTAGCTTAATCTTATAACATACACAATGAGACAAGTACCTATTAGACAAAGAAAAGTTATGAAGATTATATAACAGGGTTTGCAGTGGTCTGCGCAACAATCTGCGAACGCAAACTCCTTTTAGTTGTAATCTAATTGGCTTTCTGTTGGCTATGCTGTAAGTGTAAACACTACATAATACGAAATAAAATAAATGGTTTATCGTTATATACTAAAACTAGGCTAGGCAATAGATAATTTCACCAGGTTACCACTACACATAAGCGACGTGAAAAGATAAGAAGTCATTTTAAAAAATCAAGAAGATTTGTGACAAGTCCTATCTGCGACAGTCCTTAGTCTGACGGCAACTGGAAGATGGAAATTGTTAGGTTAACCAATAATGTGAGTAGCGCGTACCTATTCACAATGGTTGACTCAGAGTGCCTAGTGTGAGTTTTGTTTACTATTCGTATTCATTCGATTAAGTTTACGAAAACGAAAATTAGTATGGCATTTTAGCAACGCCACCTGGCGACATACGAGAAGAATTAAATTTTTCTATACAAATTCTCGTTTTCGTTAACGTGATCGAATGACGAATGAAACTCGCACTACGCATCCTGACCTAACCCTTAAAATGAGTGTTAAGGGGCCGCAGTTTCAGCTATATTGCTGAACGAGTAAATATGCAAATAAAAATGCCATAACAAAATTACAACCCAGACTATACCCAGTTGCTTGGCTACCACAGTGTTGACCACAGTAAGGACCACAGTAACGACATTATAATTGTTCCGTCAGTGTGCAATGGTCCCCTCCTCAGTCTTGGCCAATAAAAACAATGATGAACCTTCATGTAAGACAAGAGGGGAGAACTCTAGCAAAAACTGAATAATTTGTATTTTGCGAAGTCGTGTGGGCCCCTATTTAGTTTCCAGAGGTTCATAGAAGGTATTTTTTGGGCTACAGTGACGACTATGTCTTATCGCACACTAACGAATCGTATAGCTGAAAACTAAGCTAGCTGGTTCTTTCTGCAAACTTAGACATAAAACTTGTTAAGCCAAAATATTTTTACTCAAATGGGAGCTAATGATGAGCTTAAGCACAGAAAGGTAAAGGCCAGATATTGCTGTAATAGTAGATAAGATGGGTAGCTAGCCACGCGGGCTAGGAACGAACCCCTACTACGTACTAAGAGTTTAAAACTTTAGTCTAATCTACGTATTATGGTGGCACTTAAAGCAAGTTAAAAAGGGTAAAAAGTAAATAGCCTTTGACTGTCCCACTGCTGGGCCAAGACCTCCATCATGAAATCAAGTTATCATTACAATTGATTGGTAAATGGCTTTATCAGTTCGCTTGCCAAATGCGGGTTGGTAATGAAACCCGGGCTATCCATCGAAAAATCCGACCGACACTCACTTCCCGACCTGGGAATTAAACTCGGGATTCGGACTTCGGATATCAGGCCGAGCGTGATTATAAATGTAGTGACAGTAAGTGTAAAGTATAGAGTAATAATTTCATCATTTCAACATATCAGCGTCCCACAAAACAACTACTGAAATTCAAGATGACTGGTTGAGTAGTCAACTTTTATTGTTACTTACTTACTATCCTGGCGCTGCAGCCCCAAGTGAGCTTTGGCCTCTGACTTCTTCCATTGTTATTATAAGCTAAATGCTGTATGATATGTATGAATTCCTTTGCCTTTCTTAAAGATGGAAGTAGTAAAAGTTATTTTCTTGTTTAAGGTTGCACTGTTTTACCTACAGTGAACAAAGCTTGCCGGTTTTACCTCATTTTTACAATAGATGGCGTTGCAAACCTACGTGACGTCATCCTCGTGAAATGATCGAACGTCCGAATGGCAGCCGAAATTAGCCGAACGAGTGAGCGAGCACAAGTCAAGAAGGAAGACGGACGACGAAGAAACTAAAATCTGTCGTTCATTTTAGTGATGTAAATTTTGAAATTTTAACAAAATGATATTGTAAAAGCCTAAAACGATAATCTTATTTTGATTTTAATTGTATCTTAGTGATATTGTTTTGACTATTACATCTCTTGACTCAATAAATCGTTAGCAAAGTGAGAGAGTTCAGTGCGTGTGCAAGGGTGGTAACGAGAAATGTGAAGTATCTATGAAGTTCAGGATTCTAAGGCCGTTTATTTTATAAGTTTAATAATGAGCGGACGCCCAAGGACCACGTCATTCGCCGAGGGCAGCAAATCCGTTCGAAAGACATTCGATAATCAACCACCGAAACCACCTCTGGGAGGCGTAAAAATTAGTAGTAAGTACCACCAAACCATTCTTTTGTCGGCCATCGTGATTTCTTTGCGCCTGTGACGTATTGAGATACTGACAATTCAAAAATGGCTGCAAACTACTTCTGTTCATTAGCATTAAATCTTCAATAAACCACGATTATTTCTGGATAATCAATACCTATTAGGTACATTTACGTCTACAGCGTTTCAAAAATGGCTACAGGCTGTGCTTCGCGTTATCTGCCACATAGGCCTGGCATTGTGACAGCTATAACGTCAAAATCTCTAAATTTAATTCTGAAAGCAATGCTTCTATCCTGCCCTAGAAAATAATAGTTTTTTCTAATAAATTCATCATTCTCGATCTCGATACTCTACGCCCTAAATAATTGCATACGTACAGTGTTTTCCGCTAAGCAACTAGAACGTATTAGATGCGAAAACTTTGAGGTTACTTTAATATGACGTAATTAAATAAGAGCATTTACTAATATTTTAATATCTCCCGCCTTATTCTACATTAATTTAGAATAACCAAAAAGTACAACCAAGTTTGTTTGATATCACATAAAAAGCCTATAATTTGAAACCTATCGCATATAATTATTTTGTGTTTGTGGCAAAATAATATAATTAAGTACATACCAATCGCTTGGTGTATGTTAAACATAAAGTATAGACATCAGTACTCATTCTGCTATCTTCCACCTAAGAGTCTAACATGCTGTTTTTTCATATTAATTTAAACCCTAGCCTATAGTGCACCTGTAGTTTAAAAGTAATATTTTATGAACTACCTACCTCTTTTAACACCTTGAGCAGGCCCGGGTGTAGAAAAGGGGCCCCAAAAAATAACACAATTTTTTTTTCACTAAATGCCAAAAAACATGTCTGGGTAGGTCTTCTTTTTAACTTACAATATAATGTATGGATGTATGTTCAAACACTAAAACATTAATAATCAATACTCTAAACTCTAACTAATGACGTATGGTAAAATGAGGATAGCCAATTTTAGGTAAAAAAAGAAGAATGTCCCAGCTAACAAAAACATATTTAATATTTTTGATTTTTAATTATTGTTTTTTAATTTTTTGTATGGAGCTAGATTTCTGTAGTCTTATAAAAAAATAACCTTGAAATTCAAGACTTAAATTTGTTCATTCATTGTCTTAAATTTGTAATCTATCACGTGACCTACAGCAAAACGTGAAAAATTTTACAAATCCTAACTCCATACAAAACATGATCGAAAAATCAGATGTCTCGGACCCTCTTTGCTACTCCCTAACCCCTTGAGCAACAGTGATAGATACATTTATTAGACTTACTTAAAAAAAGTAATTTTCAAGTTATTAGACTTTCTAGAAAAGCTATACCAACAACAAGGCTATCTTTGTAATAGGTTTATGTGTAATTTAATGCTAGTCTCAATGCCATACTATGAATAATATTATTTTTAATACACAGTAATATTACTGTTACCACTCAGCATAATTGACCCTCAACATGAATAACACATATTAGTAACTTTATTAGTCTGAGATACTAGTACCATAGAAACAGAAGTAGGTGTAAAATAAAAAAATCAAACATTAATGACCATAATGGTGCCACAATGTCTTTGTTTCTCTGCTTTAGGTGTGGTGGAAATATAAATTAGGTTTAGCAAAGTTTAAATTACACACAAATTAAGAAAACAGTTTATGTGAAAGGTTTTCATAATTAGAACCCTTTCAAAATTATTTTTAACTATTAAAAACATTTAGGTATGGATAACAGCATAGAATTATCGCTATCTGTTTAACAAATTTTTATTCCATTAAATTGATGTGGGTTAAGTTTGTAAATGTAGATATTGGAGTTTTGTTTCTATTAAAAATTCACAATGAAAGGGTACTTCAGGGCTAACACTTAACACTGCTCAGTCATACATTTTTAATGAAATGGTGGTAATGGAGTGTAATGGTAACCTTGCTCATTTTTTTTAACAAAGTAATGAGATGGTGTTTTGACATATTTTATGGTAAATACATAAATAAGTAATAAAGTTAGAATTAACTAGAACTCTAACATAGTAACTGGTTGACAATAAAGTTTTAATAATACCTACTATATGTTATGTTATGTAAAGACATGCAGAAAAAAATTACAGACTACAAATACAAACATCTTGAGTTTTCATGTTTATGAAGCAGTCTCTTTGATTAGATGAATTGGTAGAGGTTTGTGCGTCGTAGATTTTTAGTAAACAAGCAAGTTGGTCGCGATTCGTGCGTTTTGTAAAATACAATAAAAAATGCCTTCACCAAATGGTTGCGGTTCATGCGTCATATTAAATTTGCTCATTCTGATAGTCGCGTTTCGAGTGTTTTAGAAAAACAATGGCACGTAGAGTCATAGATTTAGATACATCGGAACACGGCCCACTTTGTTTAATATTTTGTAGGTACAGTTTAACCCATTTAGATCGATCAGGTGTTTGTGTGTGGTTGTAAAAGAAACTTTAAAAGTATCACATTAAGGTATATCTATATAATAATAGAGAGAGCCACTTTAAAATATTGTAACTGAAAATGAAACTGATTTTTAATGTTTACTTAAGTTAAGTATATGTGAATTACTTTAATTAGAATTTTAAAATGTCGGTTTTTATAGATCATTATAATAAAAGACAAATATAGAACAGAATTGTGTTTCTATTGTGTTTCTTTGTTGATTGGTCAAATATCAAAATAAAATACCTTACTGTTTACAGACAAAAGCCTGTAAAAGAATATATTTTTTGAAACTAGATTTAGAGATTGTCTAGTTTCTTTATAATATCATGTAAGGTAAGTAATTGGATAGCTGTCAATTTCAAGTATCTATGACTTACTAAGTACTATGGCATGTCTAATCGCTTAGTAAATTGATGGGTTTACTGTAAAATACCAACGATGCACAAATCAAATGCGACTATTCCATGACAGTATTTTTATTACATTTAACAAAACGCACGAATCGTGACCAACTTGCTTGTTTACTAAAAATCGACGATGCACGAAACGCTACCAATTCGATCAGATTTATGTAATAAATCTTTAGGTCTAAAACACTTTGATAGATACATTTTATTTCAAATGGTATCTAAGTTAGACATTGTATTGTTAGAAAACCTTTAGTTTTGCTGCAAATGTACCTACAACATAATATTATCCTCCAACAGATAATTCTAAAAATTCTGCTTAAACTCTATGGTCTAGTGGTTAAGACCACCGGTCTTAGACCCGGGTCCTGGGTTCGATTTGCAGGGAGTACACATTCGTGTACTTGTTTTGGTTGGCTGTAGGGCTTGTTTGTCTGCCTGGCTAGCCACCACCTTATCTAATCATGTTTCCAAAACATCAATGTTACTGCTACTACAGCATTGTGTTCTGGCAGCTTGAGATAAGATAGCCAGTGCCCCAGTAGTTGTGGATTCTGGGTGAAGTGCACTTCCACTTTCAAACCTTTCATCACTTGACATTGGATGAGATGATGTCCAACTTACCCATAACAATAAAAAAATAAAACCAAACCGTTGCTCTCATACATCAAGAACTAATTTGACAATAATGAGATATCTAGGTAGCGGTAGCAGTTGGTAAGCAGTATCATAAAATAATAATACTCCTAGTAAATTGTTAAGTAAGTTAGCAGGTAGGTATACCTTCATTAGTTACATCTCCATACTATATGAGATTAGGTCTTAGCAATAAGTGTCACAAAATACAAAACCTGTATAATTGCACTCGAGTGTACAAGTCAATTGTTATCGCGGCGGGCGTTATCAATAACTGTCGATCTCACTATCTGGCGGTCGGCGTGACCGCATCATCCTACCAATAGTCGCGGAAACTCCGTGGCAACGCACTCTCGGTTTTCGTCGAGTCGCCTTTCGCTCGGTGGCGCGGCGGCGCGGCGTCACAGTAGAGCGACGTGGTAGCAGACAGTGCATGTTGCAAAAGTGCCAATTAGTACGTTAACCCACTTCCTCAGTACTGCACTGTCGCTGTTATCCGATGCGCGAATATTTCGTCGATATCAATCTTGCTTGGCCCCTTGCCTTGTGACAAAAATTGCTCAGTGAGTTCGTATTCATTGACCATGGTGTGTCGAAATTTAACTGGCTGTGAACACACGAATTACAACGCAGAAGTTTGGTGATAATGATTGGTGTGGTCAGTGGAGTGCGACAATAACCTTCATGTGGATCTCGACAAAAGAACAGGCACAATGTTGAGGAGGCGAGGCACTTACATCGTCAACGCTAATCGCGATGTCCGGCAAGACAGATCGAAGTCACAGGAACAATCGTCACTGCTGCTGAAAAAAATTGGTATGAAACGTGCGTGACATTGACTTTAAACAATTGATTTCTAAAGCAGAAATGCTTTATGTAAAGACGCGAATTATTTGTTCTTGTTATCCTACACCTAGGTACCTATTATCGGTATTAAGTTATTGTAGGTATTATCGGTAGTAATAATTTCTACTGTTTCGTGACGTACGTAGGTATAAGTATATTTATAAGTATTTATTTAAAGGTGTTTAATGCTAACACATCGGTATGTACCTAGATATCAATGCCAATCGATCACTCACGAATAATAATATTTTGTAATTTAGTATCTAGCCAATAAATCAATAAGATACCTACCAACCAAAAATAGTGATAGGTTTAGCTTGTAGGGACTTTGTTATCTTTTAGGACCTGATGGTGGGTACCCGTCGGCGCTGCCTGTTTGTTTTATTTTGAACATTTCCTCGAATTATCTGAGCGCGTCTAGGTAGGTATCGATTTTCATCGATTACCGACCTCATCAAATGGTTTATGGTTTATGTACACACGCCTGCACGTCAACCTACCCAAAACTGTCAAATTTCTTCAATACATTGTCAACCTTAAGCCTTAAGCATAAAGTTCAAAGTCTATTGAGGAAATTTGACAGTTTGTGGTAGGTTGATGTGCAGGCGTCTGTACATGATTGTGACATAAAGTTTAAATAGGTACACCTACCTTAGAATTTTTAAGTTTTCATTCACGCTAGCAGAAAAATTGCTAGTCTCTAAGTAGGTATTTATTAGGTATTACCTATTATCATAGAATGTATAAGTAGGTACTTCTTAATATTTATACCATACTATAAAAAGTAAATCTGTATTTACGTTATTGAGAAAACCGTAAGCATCAAATAAACAACAAATAAATCGCCACAATTTTCGATTATCTTATTGTGCGTGTCAACTCGTACTTGACTGTTCGAAACTTGAGTAACAAACACTGCCAATATCTGAATAATAAAAGAAAATCAATAATCTCCAACAATAAAAAGTAATATTTCAATAGGTGCAATTTTCATTAACTTTATTGTCATGACATGGTCATGATAAGATTTGTGATGTCACATAAAATATCTTGAGTATTTTTCAGGATTATTTATATCAAAATTTATTGGATAACTTATTAATTATTATCATAACAAGTTTTCGCGATCGATCTAGTCGTACTCGTGTCTTGACCCCTTGTTATGCGTCTTAACTCCAATAGCGTCACAACCATGGCCTGTCTTGGAAATACGCCCAGATTTATTTCAGCGGTTTCCCGGCTTATAAATAAGTTGACAGTTCCATGAATAATAATAAACAAAATAGAATACCTATCACCGAAGTTTTTAACCGACGCTACTCTCCTTCCACTTTGGCATTTTTGATAAGAAATACGGTTACGTTAAACATAGATAATGTCTCGTTCACGACGCACTGACTTGTATTGATATGTCACATGAAAATGATTGTAAGAAATGTGGCGAGAAAATGAAGTCTTATCAAGACATGCAATGCGTCATCATAAAGGCGGTAAGACCGGTTCCCCCATTATATGCGGTTAGCATAGCCTGTGACAATGGAGCCTTGGTTAGATTCAAAAGCTTCGAGCGTGCGTGCGCTCAGACCATAGAGAGCCAGCGGTGTCGCTTTCCTAACACAATGGTGTTGCTGTTGCGCAGCGACCTGTAACAACACTGCCACTGTGCGAATATACTTCAAAATGCATAAATGTCTTGTTTTTTTATATTGCGCATTGTTTTGTTAATATTCCATAACGCCTCATGTGACTATTGTAAGCCTCGGTCCTCGAGCGACTAATCGTGTCACGATAAAAAAATGTTTTAGTTCACGTTTGATCTCTGGTTATCAAACTGCGATAAACGCATCAGGACAGGACTAAATTAGGAAGGTTTTGTTTTAATTAATTTTAAACATTCTGATTTTTTTCATCCAACGACAAATATTAGAGACAATTCTTTTTGATATCTGGTAAGAGTAAACGCAAAATTGTAATCAAAAACATGTGGCATGTTCTCGTTTGGTATACGGCCTTGGTCAATCAGAGCTAATCAACCCGCAGCATAGTGAAAGCGTATCGAATGTCAGCTAGCGCGTGCTCCGTATGAGGGCTCCTCGCGTGCTTGGAACCCAACAAACTTCACCAAAAATTCTAATCCAATTGTCAAGTGTCCATGGCGGTAATACTATTACTGACCAATCATGCGTTACTTACGATGCAAACTACGAAAAATAATATGTTAGAGGTACTCAAATGTACTTTGACAAGTCTTGCCGTATCACCATGTTAATGAAAAGTGGTTCTTTAAATTTACAGATTTTTGAGCATAGTCAATAAATTGTCTTCTCTCATTAATAAATCATAGTAGCACTGCGGCTGTCAATGCACCACAGCTGTAACAATCAATGGAAATATAGGTACCTTGACTTCGTGAAACGGTTACCAGTAGTGGTGTCCACTTAAAAAATACATCGATGTTTCTTTTCGATGCAATACATCGAGACTATGCATCGATGTTTTGCGATGCATCGGTTAAAAACATGTTTTCTCAACATTGAGTACTTTTTAACTGTAACTAATAAAATTGACTTTTCTTGCAAGCCTTCGCTGTTCCAGTTGTTGTTTATAAAAAAAAATGCAATGTGAGAATATTCTTTGTTATTTATTACAAAATTACTAACAAAATTAATCAGAAATCAGTACTTTAGTACTGAAATAATTCCATTTCCCTATTTCCAGTGTTCTCTTGGAAGACTTTGCAAAAATAAAAGTTTCTAGGCGTTTCTTTTTCGAGTTTCGATTGACTGTGATTGGAACCAAGTCCTCGAGCGGATTTTAAATTTTCTATTGCGCAGTGCTGCTAGTGTTAATTCACAGACCTCCGAAGAATTTAGAGAGCAGAGTAACATTTTAGTACAGGATTGTCTTTATTTTTTTAGAGAAATAGATTATGTTTACATTTATGAAACAACACAATCACACCGGTAATTTCTAGCCTCCCACGCTTTAGGCTCTGTCTAGTGTCGAGTAAATGTTGAATGTAGGCACAACTGCAATAATTGATTGGTAATTATGATTTCTTATTCATCGACCCGTCAATGTGACCGTTTCCTTCCTTCCTTCACTACTTGCATTGTCACTTGCAGTTGTTTTTTTTTCTATTTGCGTAGAATAATGTTCGTGATTTGTCAGTGTGTACTCAATATGTTCACACATAAAGTGATTTAGAGGTGTTTGTCGATGACGTCACACGCCTAGCGAAATTATCACCGGTTGTATAAAAAGGTATACACGCCGTGCATGTGGCGTGATACTGATCGGAAAATGGACAAGCAATACATATATTATGGCATACCAATGTCATTGTTTTATATACCTCCGTCTTATTATGCATAATGTTTCTCCGAAATTTCTTATGGTTAAAAGTACTACTACTACTAAGTAGTACTTACTACACGATCTGCACGGTTGATTCAGTAGACGTAAATATAAAAGCTTAACAGTTTTTGGTCAAATATCGTTCTACTCTAGTGATTGAAATATACCTATACTTTGCGAAGATACAGCGCAAGATTTTTGGGGTTATCGCAAGGGCCAGTATTCCTAAGTATGAAAAGTCAATTAGTCAGTGTAGGTATAATTAACGTTGCCTAATTACTGTTTCTGCCGCTATATCTTACACAATATATTTATTTCAATTTGCCAATAGAGTTTCTTAATATCTTCTACAGTCATTCATTATCTGCACGATGTAAACGCTCGAATATCTTAAAAACTGCTAATAAATTTTTAATAAATACTTGATGGAATCACGAATGTTGACAGTAACCAAAGACTACACTGGAGTTGCGGTTTATATTATAGAATCTTATACATATCGAGTAGTAAGCATCTTTTCTATTTCTATGTAAAGATAACAAAGTACAGTCATAGGTCATTATAAAAACATACAAAGTTACTTCTAATCAATCCTTATCAATTACTAGTTTATTTTGTATTTGATATTAATATTAGTGGCCAGCGGTTTGTTTCATAAGTGTTGTTGTCTTCGTTACCTACCTATCACCTGTCATGTTATATAGATATATCGTAATCAGAAAACGATTGTTCTTAAAATCCTAGGGTAATCGCCGTTGTTTGCAATCGCGAACAAGGGGAAAACATAGAAAGTTTGACGCTATCGTCAAAGTTTCTTTGCGATTGTCCAAGGATTTTCCGCGATGATCCGTCATTTTTTTTTATAGGTAGGTAGGTACTATGAGATATTAATACTAGTAACTTCTATGTAGCTAAATCGTAAGACTAGCGGTACGTGAGACACGATGTGATAGCATGGGAGTACTACGTACGACTATAGCCATTTTCACGAAGTTGGAATTAGCACAATAATTATGCTTTTATGTGAAGCGAGGGTCGACCTTTACGGGGCGGGGCGGAGTCGTCGGCGGCGTCGCAGCCGCACTCGCGACCGGCAGTCTGTCACAAAGCGCGCCCGCGTGCGTTCCTCTGCCAAGCTGGAGTGTTCCGCGGGGGCAGTATGCTTCGACAACCTAGGCGTGTCGGAAGGCCCTGCCTCGGTGGCCCTGCGCCCCGTCGGAGACGTGCCTGCCGTGCGCTCGGAGCCCTCGCTCCTCCGTTTACTTGACAACGATAAAAGCGGCCAACTCAGCCGCGCCCGCGATCGTCTCTCCTCTTTCTGTAAGAAACTTCGCCGTACCATCAGTGAGTGTCCGAGTGTTAATGCTAGACTTTATCGTTTAAATGAGTATCATTAAATTCTTATTCGTGTTCGTCACTTCTATGTTTCCAAATGATTTATTAGTATGTAAATGAAATGTTCTAATGCTGCTTTTGTGTTTTACTGCATCTCTCAGGCGACGTGGATACTCCTAAAAAGACCGAGCTGGCTTCGGAAAAGAAGGCTACCTCCTCCCATCGTAAGTGCTAGATGTGGCGCACGACTAGATCGGTTGTAGACTCACAGTTTCTCCTTTTCATATGCACCGCCATTATTTTGATTGTTCGATGAAAGTTCTAAGTGATCTCTCGATAGGTTACTTAGAAATTTTAAGAAGAACGATGTTGTGAATTGTCATAGATGTCATCCTTTTGGTTTTTCTCTTAACCTGTCTGAATGTGTGGATTCGAACTAACTGTTTAGTTTATCTGTGTAATGTGATTGAATACAATTCCGACTTCTAATGTTTCTATACCCTTACTATTGTTAAGTGTAGTTGATTAAAACCACCGTCTGTAGTCACGTAGTATTCCCAATTACCTACCTATTTTTATTGTTTAAATATACCATTGACTCTTTTGTTATTAAGTGAACTGTTCTATAAAATAATTCATTTTTAAATAAGGCCGCCGTGTAATGTATGTTGCAAAAGTTAAATTAGGTAAAAAATATATCACAATATTTTTAATAAAAAATTATGGGCAAGGACGAAGCATGCACAAATCATCTTTTTCAACCTCCGATGCAAAAAAGTGGTTTAATAGCTTTGATGTGTCTGGCTGTTTAATTAAACTACTGACAACTGTGTAATGCGCTCACTTATGCAAGGTTTATATAAAAAGTATACAACATACAACGCCAAGAATAATATTATAATATACTATATTTGCAACAATGTTATTGTTTCCCAAATGCAGTATTATCAAATTTCATTGATAGAAAAAAAATCCAAGGTCACCTCTAATCAGTCTATTACATGATTATCTTTTTCGTTTACTTAAGTACGTCGATGAAATTAAGTATACTTATTCGTAATACTTATTAGAGAGACGCTGTTTTTTTTATTTTGTTATTTCTTGACTTGAACCCGGTGGGTCACGCACTATTTGCATCCCTTTTGCTTGTATGCTCGTCGACAGTGAACGCTGTTTCATGTTTGTCAGCGCCTTAATTTAGCTAGATGCTAACTACGCGTCACAAGTGTCACAACGGTAGTTAATAAAAGTAACTATCAAGGATAGTTTTGCCAACGAGTAGAGTAGAAATTTTGTTATGGAAATATTTCATTTAGGACATCCAACTAAGTATACTCACAAAAACGTTTAGTTAGATGACTAAAACGTCATCGTCTAGTTTAAGTTCCCGTAATGTGTTTTTTTTTTCACATTCAATGATGCAATTATTTTTCAAGTTTTATTGGTGCATATAAAATATAAGTAATATGATAAACCAGTATTATTACTGAACTAAAAGTACCTTTTTTATTAATTTTGGTAGAAGTTTTGGTGAAGATAGGAAACGTCATTCCAATTTGTAAAGAACTCATCAGCATTCATAGTAACCATGGCAACAGAGTGACTCGGTTAAGAAGGTCAATGGCATTTGCTTTTAGCGGAATAGACCGCACTCGTGACATTTTCCGTATAACTTCCTGTCTGTTGCCAAGTGGCATACGAGTGCTGGCACTGTGAAGGTAGCGCGCTAAGCCGCTACCTTCAAAGCCACTTTCTATATGTACACAACACAGGTGCTGTACTTTCAGAAGAAGAAGAAGAATAAGAAGATAATACCCATAAGCAGCAAATCTTTATCCATTTACAATTTGGAAAAGTGTTGATAAAAAAATTCACGAGTGGGATTCGAACCCGCATCTTCTGACCTCCTGGGTCAGACGCGCTTTCAATTTTAATTGAGCTATCGGGGCTCTGTTCAACCCGTGCAAATTTATCAACACTATCTACTCTTATTTTGTAAGCCAAAACAGTCTTATTCAAGTCCGCGACTACGTCATTGACATCCGATCTTAATATTTTTACAGATATCAAATATCAGTTAAGGATAAGGCAAGCTAAATCTCTTTTACAGTCAGGCATGTCCCAAAGTCGTCTCATACGAGATCTTAGATGGTTTTCTCCTTTTATAAGTCTCCAGTTCGCTAGATGTTCATTATAATCTTCTTTCTCGATGTTTATGCCATGTGGAGTAATTTAGTAGTAGTTTTTGTTATTAAACCATTCTGGATCATTTGAGCTACTGAGTTCTTCAAGAGCTGCGTATATGTATTTATTTAATCCAAGGGACTCATTTGATACGATTTTTTGCGATCTATTTTAAATACTACCCTGAAATTTTTGAAAGAATATACGAGTACGTATTTCATCGTGTATTCCTCGAATGTGTAAATTCTTTGACGTTAAAAGGTATGAAGCATATTAGGTGTATAAATAAGTAAAAGTACTCAGATAGAATGCTGATAAACAAGGGTGGAGTGCGCTTGGGCTTGCGTCAATAAGGGTTGCTAGGGTGTGTGGTCACACTTCGGCCTTTCTACTTGAACAAATGGTTGATACTATATATATCTGACTTACATGCGTTTTGATTAAACTAATAAGTGTCGATTTATAGTGTGTAATTTTTTTAGCTTCATCCATTTTGAGCCTCGCTCGCTAGTCTGTCGTTTGCTTTGACTGATTCCTTTTCTTCCAAATCAATTCGAATTAAATATTCAGGATAGCTACGTATTGCAGACTTGTGTCAAGAGCGCTTTGTGCGCTGTGCATATTATATAATACTTGGTAATGTAATAATTATTAATTACAGTCTCAATGTTCGTGAATAAACAATGGGCTTTCTCAGCTTCGAGCTTGCAGCCCTCTGCCTCTGTGTATTGTCCGAAATATTTTATTAGGCGTCACTCACACGAGATTAACTTGTTGGAAATTGTGTCGGCTAAAATTACATTTCGGATGTTGGCAAACGTTGTTGATGGTTTAGAAATTAAGGTATTGTTCCACTCATTTGTATTTACTAACGTTTGAAACTTGATTAAGTTGCGTCACCTTTTAGGTTGAACTCGTTCTATTTTGGTGTAAAGGGAAAATAAACATTGCTGAAATATAGGTACTACTTCTGTTTTATGTCAATAATACATTATACTATTTATTTTAGCAATCACAATTAATTAATTGAATGTTCCTCAAACTGAATCTACTTAATTGACTCAAAAATACTTACAATAATTAATTCCCAGCGATGTTAACTAGATTCAAATATTTCCCCATAGGCCACTGTGTCTCTATTGTGGACGTTTTGAAATAGCAAACTCGAGGTGCTGTGTTGTGTTGGGATCTATCCAGTCCAGCAATCATTTACCCGGCCAGTTTGATTAATTTATTTAAGTTTACTTTATTGCAATTGCCATCGCTACCTATTCAATGTTCGTTTCTTTTTATAATTGAGTGAACTCAATGTGTGGGATAAAACTTGCGTAGTCTAACGTCGTTCCGCTTCAACTGGTTGATTGAATTAATAATTCTTAATTCAGGGTTACTATGCACGAACTAGTAAATTGATGGACGTTAATCTTTTTAAAAATAATACTGTACAGATCGTTATTATCGATTGTAAATAAATATGTCAATAACGCATTTATCGTTCGTTTGTTGGTTTAGTTTACAATAAACAAAATTTTAAAATGAGCAAGAGTAAGCTACACCCCCTATTCATCTATCTTCTGCCTCATCTCCTTTTGTGAACCTATTAGAAAAATGTTTTTGTTTTGTTTATATAATTTAAACGCAAATTTTGTTGCGAAACAAATTACAAAAACACAAATGTAGAAAAATTTTTTTTTTATTAGAAAAACTTATGAAAATATTTTTACGAGCGTGATTTCATCTCGCATCCCATGACACTCTGGGTCAGGCGCACTACCAACTATCGTGGCTCTGTCCAACTCGCAGAAATTAATCGACACTATCTACTCTTACCTTTCATTGTAAGCAAAGGATACCTAGTTAATTTGTGATACCTAGGTTTATTTATAACTTTTGTCTCTGTCATATAAACCAAATGACAAAGACAAGCAAGCTGTCACTTATTCGACGTGGTATAATTAATCATTTACAAGCAGCATTGAAATGTGTTCTGTTATGTGGTGGTGTCACCTAGATTTTATCAAATAACAAAGAAGGTATCGATAGGTACCTTAAATAGATAGATATAGAGTAACCTTAAACGCAAATAAGTACCAAGGCTACATTCACGGCAATGTTATTTCCAAATTTATAAAAAATATCAACTCATTGTTACTTTAAAGTATATAAAGAAGAGGCGAATCGAACGAAATATCGGCATTTCACCTTTCCATTTTTTTTTTGAGAGAGATTGCTGATTGCCACTGCGGCATTTTCAGCTTCACCGGGCTTTATCACCTTTCCAACTAGTTGTTTGCGTTATGATGAATTATTTTATTACAGAATACCTACCTTCTTCAGAAGTGACTGAGTAAGCATCTTACTGAATTAAATATGTATTTTTAGTACAAGAAAAGAGTATCATCATCATTAATTTATTAAAGTATCTAAGGATATTAGAACTTATATGAGTGATCTCTTATACAAAAACCATCTACCATTTTTATTAAATTTAATCATAGATTATAGATACGTGCTAATAGTACCAATCTACGCTAAAAAATGAGAATCTAAAATGTCATCTGCCCATTGTTTGGTCAGCTCAACAGAACATTTTAACACTGTTTGCAATATCTCGGTAATTACTGAAGCCATATTTCGGGAGGTTCAGAGTTTCTTTGTTGGCTACCTACGTCAATCATTAGTCACTCGTACGATTTAATATATTTAAACTATCGTTAACAAACAACAAAAAGTAATTTAGTGCAGTAACTACTTTAAGAGCAGCGTAAAGAAAAGTATACGCTATTCTGTAATAGGCTCTTGTTGCTAGTAAGTAGTAACCAATATACGTATGTAGTTACTTACCTATCGAACTAATATTTAAGACGTACCATAAAAATAGTCGTAAACTTATCTAAGATTTAAGATTAAAATTTAACGAAAGAAACTTCCCGGGCTTTTGTTACGTGTACCTACCGCTATTAGCTGCAACGCAAATAATTTATTTAATCAACAATACCCATTCAGAATTGGAATGCTCAAAAAACTAAAAGTCCGCGGCCTTTCACTCGTAAATACATAGAAACCTAAGATTTACGATTAATAATAATTCTAATTTGACATTTTTATCTATGTCTCCGTTTGCAGAATGGAACAGCAATAATGAATATGTGTGTTTCGTAAGTGTGCCACAAGCGTGTTTTTTATTCTATATTTTGTATTATTTACAGTGATATTTTAACATACTACGAGTACAATTTACGTTCTCTATTTTGAGACACTACGAAGAATTTATGACGTCAGTCTTTGACAGTATCTCCTTTAGTTGTGTTCCTAGTATCTGAAGTCATGACCTATTGCTGCCACCTAGCTCCCGCTAGAACATCTTACACTGTCATAATGAAAAGTCAAAAGTGTGCGCAATAGTGTGTAGGTACCTATCTAGTTGGTTGGACCAATGCATCTCAATTGAGCACTTTCCCAGTTACCATAAGTTTCTCGAGATTGTCCGCTTCCTTTCTGGCGATGGGCTCTAATTATTCCAGTATCTTTAGACAGATAAAGGAGAGCCTTGCCCGTCCAGATGTTATTTTGTTTCGTAATGGATACGTACACATGTACGTAGTAGGTCCAGAGTTCGAAAATATACGATATTTATGATATACCCAATATATATCATATATGATATTATGTATATCCTGTTTGCATATGTGTTTTATATACATAATAATTTATTTAAAAAAAAAACTAAAATGTTTTTATTGTTTTATTTATTTGGGTATTTAACATCAGAAAAATCAACTCTAAAACATAAAATCTTCTTATAAATCAGGAAAATCAACAAAAAAAAATCTTCTTAATGGCTTCATTAATTTTCATAAGTAAATATAGGTAGCAAAACATGAAACATTACAAATAATATCTCTAGAATAATCAAATTAAATAAGTCTTTTAGTTATCAAATCAGTCATAATAAACTATTAATTATCAAATAATTAATAAAATAATCAAAAAATGCCGTATTCATTATTGTGATTGGTTTGTTGACTGCAAGGAAGATAAGGGTAGGTCATCTTCCGATTATGAATCAGGACTAGATAGGACATCAACGACATTTTGGATCATATCATCCACTACATCAGCAGGTTGAGTAACATCATCATCATCATCGTGTGTAGGATCCGATATCCAATCGAAGTTCCTTTTCTTTGCTGAAGACTTGTTGAGGCGTTTAAGCAAGTACATCAGTTTGTTAGCCTTGTCAATTCCTAAACGGTTTCTCAGCTACTGCACCAAACCAAAACTTGAAAAAATCCTTTAAATATATTTTTTAAATGAACATGGAAAAGACAAAAGTTATGTCGAACTAAGGTTGGGGACTCTGCCCTTGAAGTTGTGGGCATTATGTTTACCGGGGACAAACGGTCCAGCTAGATAGGTCCAACTTCAGCAAAGAGGTCAATCGTCGAATCCAATTAGGTTGGGCAGCGTTCAGTAAGCTACGAAATATCTTCTCGTCCGATATACCGCAGTGTCACACCGCTTCACTGTCACACATATCCCATCGCGCACAAAGAAATTTGGTGACTCGTTTCTTTGTCGCACCTCCAAAAGATGGAATAGTCTACCAGCACATGTTTTCCCTCTTTCCTATGATATGGGGTCCTTCAAACGAGGCGTGAAGAAGCACCTTGTGGGCCGGCAGAGTGAGGTTGACTGATGCTGCGTTGTTTTCACGCTGCACCAGTTGTCTTCGCGTCTGGACTCCATTTCCACTTAACATCAGGTGGTGTGGAGTCATTTGCCGTGCTAAGTATAAAAAAAAAAAAAAAAAAAAAAAAAAGTGTCTCAAGACGAAAGTCTTTGACCAGTGTGTGTTGCCAGTGATGACATACGGAACTGAGATGTGGTCGCACACTATGGGCCTTATCTCAAGGCTCAAGTTCACTCAAAGAGCAATGGAGAGGGCTATGCTCGGGGTTTCTCTGTGTGATCGAATCAGAAATGAGGAGATCCGCAGAAGAACAAAGGTTACCGACATAGCCCGAAGAGATGCTAAGCTCAAGTGGCGCAGTGGGCAGGGCACATTGCTCGCAGGACTGATGGCCGCTGGGGCGGAACAGTCCTTGAGTGGCGACCGCGTACCGGAAAGCACAGTGTGGGCAGACCCCCAACAAGGTGGACCGACGATCTGGTGAAGGTTGCGGGAAGCCGCTGGATGCGAGCAGCACAAAACCGGTCGTTGTGGAGATCTATGGGGAGGCCTTTGTCCAACAGTGGGCGTCTTTTGGCTGAGATGATGATGATGATGATGATGATATTATTTTTTGTAGATTAAAACTGATCATCTCTTGTTAGTTTGCTGGTTTATAGTGGAAATTCTTCTCTGGTCCTACTAACATACTAACTAATTATTTGTTTTGCGCTAATACAAATAATTCGTTTTTAAAAAAATAAATAACAAAAAATGATTATAGTCTTTTAAAAACCACGGAAACAAGAATAATTATGTTTTTATTTTAAAAGGGCTTCTTAAGTTTCCTTTTAAAATTGACATTTCATTATAGCTATAAGTGTGAATTGTAGTTTGTGACATTTGAAGAAGTTTACTACAGTAGTTTTGAAGTTGGGTAGTGACAGTGACAGTGTTCGACACTTTAAGCCCAGTTATCGTCGCCAAACAATAACATAGATTTTCATTATAATATTACAGGATTACAGCTAAGAAGCATGTGGTCTGTATTATTATTAAACTATGCTGAAAACTAAAAACATTTCATCAATATCATCATCATCAACTAATTTTAACCGCCTCTGTGGTCTAGTGGTAAAGACCACCGGTTTAGACCAAGAGGTTCAACTCAGTTTGGTTGGTGGTAGGGCTTGTTTGTCCGCCTGTCTAGCTTGGTAGCTAGACAGGCTGGAGAAAGATGGTGGTCCATCTTATCTAAATAAATGTCAATAACATATGTCTACAACATCAATGTTTGTAGCATTGTTGTGTTCCGGCAGCTAAAAGATAGCCAGTTGCAAATATTTTAAAATTGTCGGCGACAATTGCATAATTCACAAACAATGATAAAAACGGCACATAGGTACGTGCGTAGCTAACTAGTAGGTAGGTACCACTTTCTAGAAATAAGAATACATATATATATCTCACAGAAAACTCAATAAACGCACCATAGTCGAGCGGCCAACCTAGATGCAGGCGTGAACAATCCGGACTGCGACTGTGGGTTACATCAGGCAAACTAGAGGAGTGTAGGAACCCACGTTAAAGAACACATAGCCGACGTCAAGCATAGGCGCAAAAATAAGTCTGCAGTATGCGAACATGCCCTAGAGAGACCCAACCATTACATCAGATTCGATAACCTTCAAATACTCGCTAGAGAACAACGATTCATCCCTAGGATGATACGCGAGGCTATTGAAATAAAAACATCCTAATTTCAATAAAGAAGATGGTTGGAATTTACCACCGGCCTGGGATCCCTTCCATCATACATATTATTAAATCCATACTGCCAGATCAAAGGATACTGTAAGCCCTTACTGCGAGAAACGGAACGCACGTCATTAAATTTAAATGAGGGGTATACAAGCTATCACCTAATTATAAGACTACCAACACCTGTCTCCATATGACCGCGGACCCTGGAAAGGGTTTGAAACGTTAGGATAAACATTAATCAAATTTATATGTAAAATAAACGCGAGTAGATCCGTAAAAGTAGTTTCATTTCAATGTTAAAGTAGGTTCTTAATTTTTGTACAATACTTTTAATAAATAAATTATAATCATAATCAGCCCCCCGACCGTCTAACTCGATTGCTTTAGCTACGTGTATAATTTATGACGTCATCTTGTCATTTCATATCGCCTATGAAAGCAATATCGAAAGCTATAGCCAAGATGACGTCATAAAGCTAAACATCATATAGCTAAATGGCAAGATGACGTCATAAACTATACACGTAGCCAAAGCAATCGAGTTAGGCGGTCGGGGGGCAGATCTTATCCATACAGATCACAACTTACCTTTTACAATACGGGCGCTTACCAGCTTGCGTTTATTTTTATTACCAAATTGCTTACTTTTGTTACTTATTGTCTGAAATAATTAATGATACAATTATTGTTTATAGTTTTTATTGTAAAAACAAATATAAAGTACTCAATGAATATAGTAACATAAAAAAATCACGATAGGTTTACAGTCAACAATATCACTTGCCAAAGTATCAAAATTGTTCGGATGCGCTATAATTTGAGTGTAAGAAATAATAAATTTGTGTTTGTATGTGTGTGGCTGGAGACGATCGATACGTCCTCTCGTTGGGAAGACCCGGCGCGTACTGATCGGAACAATTTCACGCCTTCACGGGCGCTATTATATAGGTCATCTTAGAAAATTATTACTAATAAGTAAATAAATAAATTGTTAAGAAAAAAATATGAAACGTTGGAGTAATACCTCTTTATTCATAAAAAAATATAAATGTATTAATAAAATTGGCTAATACGTATAGAAAAAAAGTTTAAATGTACTGATTTGGGCAGTTTTAAATTTTTTTTTCTCTGAAAAGTAAAGCGAATTTTGTAATTTGGCCTCTATACGAAACTTGTTGATAATATAATATATAAGGAAAAAATATAAAGTAAATATTAATTCTATAACAGCTATAATCTGCGTCAAAAATGCCTCTGACCTGAATTATGAAATATCCGCTTGATTCAAGCGTTTTTTCAAATGAAGACAATTTGTTCAAGCAGCTTGAACAAATTGTCTTCGTTTGAACCCCTTGATAAATTATTTTATTTGACTCTATAACTCCCTTGTTTAAGACTTTTCTTTCTAAAACCTACGTTTTCATCAATTATACTCCTTGTATTTCAAAGGAATCTCCTTTGAAACAACGCATATTCAGTAATATTTCGTTTGAAATGGAATGCACGTTCTTAATTCCGGTAGAAGAACTGACAACGTCGTGGCGGCCGCGCCGGTGAGATGCTGCTATTCGGTGTTGCCATTTAAGGATTAAAACATACTATTAGGGAGTATTTTTTAACTCTACTCCAACGCCTTCTACATTTGGGAAGGAGAAATACAGTAGCAAACTGCAATTTTAAACCATTTTTATATTGATAATATCACAAAAAATAATTTGATATAATATCGGATATATATCATGATATTATCCATTGATATATATCCTCGAACCCTGAGTAGGTCCAAAGTACTACTAAGCTGTAGTAGTTTCTTCCGAGAGTTAGGTACAATGCGAATGCAAACAGCTTGTCTCTGAGTCCTAGGTCTCCTAAAAACTAAGATTGGCACTAGTCTTATCGTTGTTTTGCCAAAACGATTCAGCGTAAAAACTTCCATAGTTTCAATTTAGTGCATGAGATGAAACGTTTCGGTAATAAATGTCAAATAGTCAAAATTTGGGTACCAGTTGGTCACGTTTTATTTTAGTTTGGAAATATTTATTTTACACCTATACATTATTTCTACACGTTATGTCAACAATCCAACCATGATCGCTGCTGAGTTCGCTGATGACTCCTGTCCTGAAGGTTGAATTTGCACTAGCATGTTTTCGGAGTATTTCTAGTAAATAATTAACAGACATTGCTTCGCGTTACCAACTACCTACAAGTGAAACGGATTCATTTGCGTCATTAGTAAATTGCATTAGAGAGGCCATTCAAACTGTTGTGTAAGATCACCTATAGCACTTCTAGTGATAATAACCACTGTTACGATACTGAGAGAGTAGACATGTGTTCAGTAATAGTTTTTTTTTATAAAAACCGGTTATTTTTGCGTGTTAAAATAGAATACAGTTTCTCTATGTGGGCAGCTTGTGTTTAATTTAATAGTGCATTCCTACGAGTATTATCCCTATCCGATACGATGGATAACAATTTAACTGGCTATTAACTCGCATTGCTCACACGTAGTCGAAATATAAATATTTCCTAAAGTTGTTATAAAATAATATAAAAGCATAGGGACCTACAAAATAGTTGTTAAATAGTTGAACGAGTAATAGCGGGTTAACAATTTGTTTCGTGAATTGGTAAATACGAATACAGTTTGTAAAATGTATGACATAATTATGGGAAGGTTTACGAGTATAATTCTTAGGTATAAGTGTAAACATCGCGTGTTAATGATAATACCTACGGCATGTCCGTTTTAGGAAATTCTTTCTGCAAAACTTATAAACCCATGTTTATTTGTACATTAAGTTCAGACTATTCATGTAGCCGCTAACATGAAACACGAACGGGGCTAAACCTAATCATTACTTTGATTCAAGTTGAAGCAATTAATCTCCCACTTGACCATTGGTAATAATTGTTGAATTTTCGTGTTCTTATAACAGTAGGTTCGTTGTTTCCAGGCAAGGACGGCTCCAAGGTGACGACTGTGGTGGCGACGCCGGGCCAGGGTCCCGACCGGCCCCAGGAGGTGAGCTATGCGGACATGAAGCTGATCGGCAATGGCAGCTTCGGCGTCGTCTACCAAGCGAAGCTTTGCGACACCAGCGAGCTCATTGCCATCAAGAAGGTGCTTCAGGACAAGAGGTTTAAGGTTAGTGGTGGTTTTCTGTTCGTGTTCTGCTATGAACATACAAATAGGCTTGATTTGAGAGTGTGACACATTGTATTTTTACAGAAAAATTGCTTAACTGGCGTAGGTTTACAATTATCCTATTGATCTATCAAATGGAGCCTATTCAGAATGGTAAAAGTATTAATGGTTGCCTTCGTGCTAACATGCTGAGCATGTAGATAGCTAAACTTTAGTTTTTAAAATTTAAAAGCAAATTAAGTAGTTCAGAATGTATCTCAGCACAAACTGAATTGTGGAATAGGGAAGTTCGTTGCTGCTAAACTGTAGTATTAATGTATGCTCGCCAAGCCATGTACGACACGAAAGCAGCCATCGGACTTGGATACTTTTATTTTCGTAAAACACTACATATATATATTTTTTAATATTTAAATTAATTATGTATAGTTTGTGTTATCCTTTCATCCTTTATTATACAACTTACTCATGTTTAGTTAGGTATTTAAGAACAAATAAATTATGTCTAGCGCGACGGAAATAACAAAATGATGTTATTAGAAATAATTTAATAACTGATTGTAATTGGATACCTACTTTCAGTATTTATGACCGATTAGTTGTTTAATCCTTGCATTTCCAATTTTATAATTCTTTTTGTAAACTTAAACAAAGGTGCTTCGTTGATTTTAACAAAAGATGAAATTAGAAATATAAATATTAAATACAATGTCGTGGCTCGACTGTTTTTCTTATTGTTAAAACAATAATTTGTGTTATATTTACAGAATCGTGAACTTCAGATCATGCGACGACTGGAACATTGTAATATTGTAAAATTGAAATACTTCTTTTACTCAAGCGGAGAAAAGGTATTTATAAACGTGCACACTTATGTTTAAAATAATATATCTATTTAAATAATATATTTATTTAATATTTATTTGTAAATTCTGCTCTTTGTAATTGAATGTGTTTATTTGAATATGCATAATGTATCCGTTTTGGTTATTATTAAGGGTATCTTATTTGTGTGTTTTATTTGGGGGAGGCGGCAGTGCCCGCGGCAGTGAGCTCACTATTAAACGCAATGCAGTCTCTAGAAGTCGCAGTATGTCAGACCCATTCAGATTGTTGCGCTAGTGTGCTAACGCACAACCTAGGTCTACCGATCTATTGGCGATGGTTACCGAACAATAACTTGACAATTACCTTTGTTTAATTAACAATAGATTAAGTAATGCTTAAGATTTGGCAAACTATCGTTCGGTAACCTACGGAGCCAGTTGAACAGTTGTGTGCATAATTGAGAACGAGTCGTTCACGTCACGTGTCACCTTCTTTCTGTCATGACTTCATGAGCTTTAGTTTCAGTCGGTTGACGCTCAATGATTCTCTTCATCGTCATCGTCAAAGCATCTATGCTTATGCAGGCATATGCAGTATCATCGAAGTTTCGTTGGCTTGCTTATTTTTGTGTTTCTTTACGAGATCGCTTTGTGCGTATCATTTTCTCCTTAATCACATTCTTTTTTTTTGTTTTCTGTGCATTTTACATAATCCTGCGCTTTGTAGATCACAATACTCCCTTTAAACCTTACATATTTTTGTTAGGTCAATAAAAAAAGTAGATTGATTGTGCATAAAGTAAAATCGATCTTAGTTGTAGGTTTATTCCCACTAAACATGTTAATAAAATATTACCATGTTTATAATTAAAGAATGTAGAGTTTTTAAAATGAGAACTTTGTTACAACACTTTCTGTTAAATGTAGTAGGGGCAGTTCCTAATGCATTTTCGAGGTAGTTCAAGGGCCGTAACAGCGGTAGGCAATTGTTATGATTCTTTAAACACAAGCACCAGAAGAACCTTTGGACGAGAGCCAACTGAAATCTATTCGCGCTAAAATTTGTTACCTCCTCCATACATACACAATCAGTGATTCACTTCACATAATGTGTTTATGTTTTGCACTTGTTCTAGTTTTGTTTTCATGCATCGTTTGTTTAAAAGCCTCAGAATGAAGAAGTTAACTTACATTGTTTTTTATGAATTGTTTGAGTTCTGATTGGATTGTATTGTCTTTATTTTTTTTAACACATTTGTATTATTAAATTGATAGATATTGGTATGTATTTGTGTTGAATTTTCTATTGATTATACAAAACAATTACGATTTCCCTTAAAGTTACATTATATGACGTTATTATGTACATACACTGTTGGTCTTCCATTTTATTGCTGATCAGTAACCAATCTGGCTTCCAAACTTGTAGTTACATGTCGCTTTCATTTGCAGAAGGATGAAGTGTACCTGAATTTGGTGCTGGAGTATATACCTGAGACTGTGTACAAAGTGGCACGTCACTACTCCAAAGATGAACAAACAATACCCATTAGTTTTATAAAGGTACGTATGAGTGAATTGAAATTACTCAAAATATATTCATGTTTGTAATAAGCAATTTGACATAAGCACCACGCAATGTCTTTTTTTTATGAAAAATAATTAAGTTAAATTAAAGTTCTGGTAGTTCATACAACAACTTAATTGCCTGTTTCACAATAAACCCTATATGGGTTAAATATAAAAAGAGTTTATGTTATTTATTGAGGCACATAATATATAGCGTGCATGTGAACGTCAATAAAGTACATGTCATTAAAAATAACAAAAAATACATAATCAATCATATAAATACGTAGTCATTTAATTTATCTATGAGGAAAATCAATTTTGGTAGTCTGTCTCTTTAAAATCTAAATGATCTAATGATCTAACCAGGTCTATAAACTAAACTTTAGACCATAGACCTGGGTAAGTGGATACACACATGTTGTGATAAAAGCAAAAGTTTTGAGGTTATTGTGAAACAAGCCTTTATTTTGATACCTGCAGTGTTGAATTTTATTTCTTTTTTTATTATTTTAATAATTCACTATATTACTTTCCAACAGCTATACATGTACCAGTTGTTCAGAAGCCTCGCGTACATCCACTCACTGGGCATCTGTCACCGAGACATTAAGCCCCAGAACTTACTGTTGGACCCGAAGACCGGCGTTCTCAAGCTCTGCGACTTCGGTTCCGCGAAGCATTTAGTCCGCGGGGAGCCAAACGTCTCCTACATATGCTCGCGATACTATCGTGCGCCGGAACTCATTTTCGGCGCCATAGATTATACTACTAAAATAGGTAATACTTTTTCTTTCATTATCTAAAACAAAATCTCTTTTTTTCTGCCCAAAGGAAAATATATGATGATGAATATACTTGATGTACAAAATATATACCTGTTTTTTTGCTTTAAATTGCTAATAATTGATCACTATTAGCTTGGGCATCGATTGAGACGCAAGTCAAACAAAAATATTAATAATTTTGTACTTCTGTACATAATTGGGCAAAAACTTAATGTGCCCATAACTTATTTATGTCTCTAAATTGTCTTAGGTCTAGTTTTACTTTATTTGATATCTAATACCATTATGTTATGCATATATGCTTTTGATCTATCATAGTTAGCGTTTGACTCTGACAATAAAGGCATTGATTGTTATCTTGTTATAAGCTACGTTTTAGACTAATACTGGTTGGGACTAGCAGTTTGAAATGCCTTTGCGAAAATCGAACAAAACCCTTTCATTTCTTCACTTTACATTGACCTACCTCTATTAACTGTTACCCAAACGCGCTAATCTCTGTGGTATTGGGCCTCAACGATGCTCTAATAAATAAATATTGGCCATTGAATAATTTTGCGTGATCTTTTTTTATGTATGTGTATAGACTTCAAAACATTGAAGCAATAATAATGTTCAAGGTTGCTCTGATTTTGCTTCACAAAAGGTGGAGTGAAATGTATTACTGTTGTATTCAGATAAGTTATAAATGCAATGTTTTTTATTCTCACGCAATTGGCATTAATGTGTGGTATTATTGTATAATTAGGTTCCGGACCAAGTTAATATTTGTATAGGCCGGAAAGGCGTTATGTACCTAGAAGTTATAGTTGGTACCCGTAATCAAACAGCTGTTGGTCTTCCTAAAAGTAAATAAAATAAAATAAATATTTTATCGCTGTACTAATTAGCAATTTGTATCTGCGTAGGTACATGAATAAATTTATTTACAGACGTGTGGAGCGCCGGTTGCGTCGTAGCAGAGTTGTTACTGGGTCAACCGATCTTCCCTGGCGATTCGGGCGTTGATCAACTCGTTGAAATCATAAAGGTAGAATATACATTAAACACAATATTTATGACGAAAATAATATTTAACAAAACCTTTTTGCCTAGTGGTAGGATTAGGTAGAAAGAAGATCCAACTCGATAGAATGCAGCCGAATACCACTTTTTGCCGCTAAGCAGCACGTTACTAAATTTATAGAAATTACAGGACAAAAGGTCGGCAATGCGTGTGATGTGAGCGTCAATGAGCTACAGTGGCTACTTATTGTCAGAACCTCGATTCTGCTAACTGATTTTTTTTTTGAGAGACTGCTTATAATGTTGCTCAAGCCTTTGGTCGAAACACCGTCAGAGGGTTTCTAGGTAGAATCGCTCATGCAAGCGTGTTGTAGGGAACGGGGTTCCCTACAAGATTAACCGAGGGGTTTGGATCGGATGAGTTTTCCTATTCTCCCATGACGATGTTCAAAGAATCGAGGTCTTACTAGGACTCCTAGTCTACAAATTAATGTGTCTGCAGTCCTTTGTTTGTTTAAAAAAAGTTCTAATATTAATAATATGTTTGTGTGTTCTATTACAGGTCCTAGGTACACCTACACGAGAACAAATTCGAGAGATGAATCCGAACTATACAGAATTCAAATTTCCACAAATCAAGAGCCACCCATGGGCTAAGGTAGAGTATCTTTTTACTTTAATTTTCATTAAATCCCATATTAATAGTTGCACTAATGCCATATTATGATAAAAAACATTATTTATCTTAATGGCTCATATAACTTGAAAAACGTATACATAATTTTTGCCAATGGTTTTGAAACGATGTACAAAAATATTTGTCTTTTTTCATTATGTTATTGGTACACCTCATTGGTACTGTTTGGTTTGGTTAAGTAACAGTAAGTTAACGGCAGTAATTAATTATGACACATGTAGTAAGTACAGTCATGTATCATTGTTAGAAATTACCACATGTAGTTATCATTGCTTGAGGATATGTTTTGTTGTTATTCAGAGAAACGTCTCATGTTTGCCATAAGTTTCCAGGACAATTGAGTTCATAAGCCTTAAAAAGTATGTAGGTATATTTAACTCAATGGGCACAGCAAATTTGGGAATAAAGTTAAAATCACAGTGTCCAATATATCAACAGAGTTTCGTTAAAACATGCTAGCTGTCCTCGCATCTGGACTGTGCTTCTGCTTAACATCAGGCAAAGCAGATTTATTTGCCAACTCTTCTTTTAAAAAAATAACAAATGTGACGATTGCATAATAGAACGATAATTAGGTAATATCTGAATACATACTTAGGTTTCAAGATGCACTTATTTTGTTGTAACGATATACTCGTAGTTGTATTGTTTACAAACATTAAAAGCTAAAAGCCTGGGTCGTTGCAGTTCTTGTTGCAGCGAATGACCATGCCCAAGTGTGCCACTGACCACCCGCGCATCAGAGTAAGATATAAAAAGGAATCAACTAAATGCCTCCAAAAGTACTCGTGTGAATATTGGCGTACTCGCGTACTATTGGCGATTTCAAAAGTTGCAATAATTGTTTATGTTAAATATAGACAGATAAAAAGTTTATTGGGTTAGTCGTCACACACACATATATTAAATGCACAATGAAAAACGAAACGTAAAAGAGAAACCATATTAATGTAATTGTATACAAATAAAAAATGCACATTTAAGCAGAATGTGTGTTCTGTAGGAGAGCAAAAGGGCTCAATGTTATAAAACTATATATATTTATCAGATGCACATTTAAGAAATGATATTTTTTTTCATATATAATTTGTTTATGAGCAACTAATTTACTAGATTTGTGCCTTGTTGGCATGTGTATGATTCATTTATTATGCGTTAGTGACGTATATCGTTATTGACCTTACTTGCTACTAAGATCGAATTATATCACTTGATTTTCTTTCATACTAAAATTACTTTCACACAAATTAACGTCTCATCGAATCCATTGAGAGTTCTTTTAGATTGCATACTTCGTAATTAAATAAAATAAATATTCATAAAAAATTATGTAAAAATAATTAATTTAGGTTCATTATGTCGTTTTCCTAAAACGTCGCAATTTCTGAAATCGTCACTCACACCATACATGTATGCTGATATTTTTCTTCATCTTTGCATTAATTTTAGACAATGTTATATACGTGGAGATATTTAGTGGAGCCGCCTTTGGCATGAATTTGATGGCTAGAAGTTACTTGTTACAACTAATCAGTTGACATTGTCATTCACTGCCAAAAGTTACAGTTTGTTGGTGTTCAGTGTGCATTCTACAGGACTATTCTCAAGTTTACTCTTGACTGCTTTACTAGAGATTTCACAAAAGATTTATCTTATTCATTGTGCATAGTATGTTTTATGTCCCAACACGAGTACTAAATAAAGTCGGTCCAGTTTTTATGTTACCTAACTTATTAACATGTAAATAAAAAAAACGTCCTTTCTTTTTAATGGTAAATTGCATTGCTCCGCCCAAACGCTAACGTTTCGAGTGTGATCTTAAGTTTGCTTTTTAAAACATCAAACTGTGAAGTTGTGCTGCATTTCTTGTCGAGTGTTTTACTTACAATATGTTTTTAAATCACAGTTTAAGCATTAAAATAAAGTTGATGTATACAAACGAAACAATATATTATCAACAATATAATATATTATCTTGGGTTTATAGGAGGTCGATTAAATAATGGTTAAATAATATTTAAATAATAATTATAAATAATGATTAAATAATACCACATTTAATTCCTCAAATATTATCACTATTTTATTATCCCTAAAAAATATTATCCGGTTATTAAACATTTATATGGCACAAACAGTGAAGTCAACTGACTGACGAAATAAATATTATAGACCAAAGTTTCATGTTTTACATGTTTTTGAATAAAAAGACTCAGCTCGCGCCACGATTATAAAACTAAATTACGAATTTAAAAACACCCGACCTGAATCTTCTTGTTACTTGACAAGAAGAACTACAAATGTATTTTTTTTTCATTCAATAAAAGGCGGTAAATTCCTTTTCAATAGTTAAAAATATTATTCGGTTGACCACGAAGTTTTACGTACGCATGTAGAAAATAGAGTAGAGTTAAAAGTTACATTTGTAGTGCCATAGATACATTGTAGTAACGAGATTTACCAAACATAATAATGTTAGCGGGGCGGTGACGTACACGACAAGTAGGTCGCACCCTAATCATTTTCCTAAGCCTTTTTCTGCCTACGCGTCAATTAAAGTCAACCGTTAAGAACTGATAGATGCTTGGATTGAATGCGAGAAATCAGTGTTGATTCCCACAGTTCTGAGTCTTTTTTAAGATTTAAGGAGGGGTTAACAGGACTATTGAATGTGTCAATAACGTATTGATGAGCTTCGCGATTCATCTCACATTTACCCAATGCTCTTCGCCTCTGCCAGTAGGGTGCGATAGAGACAGTGAACGTTTTAAAAAAGCAGAATCAAGGCTATGTTACAAATATTGAGACATTTTTTTGGGGACAATGCTGTTGTCTTTACAGCGTCACTGGACATTTTGGGGAGGCGAGAAACTTAAAGAGTTTTGAGGAACCTCGTGATCGGAACACCGTCAGATTTCTAGATGGAATAGCATCACACAAACGTGTACCTGTTCCATACTTTATTCTCTGAGGGGTTCGGATAGTATCGAGCGCAACAACACTGCTACAATATTGATTTAAGAGCTCATGGTATACTACCAGACCGTTGAGACACGGTTGTGGACGTTTTAAGATAACAGAATCGTTATCCTGGTGCAAGTATTGACAAACCGTACAAAATTTTAGAAGTGCACATTCCTATAGTTCATTTATAAAGCGTTATATAGACGTTTTGATTACTCCTGTATCGTTTATTTGTAACCTGTGTCCAAGAAATCTCTAATCATACCAATACACAAGGGTGGTGCCAGGGACTGTGTCAATAACTATAGACCTATCTCCTTGCTTCCTGTCTTATCCAAGATATTAGAACACATCATGAACAAACGTCTGACTAGCTTCCTTGAGAATATGAAGTATGAAGTTATGAGAATAACTTATTATTCTCCTCGGGAAGATCGATGGATGACGCTTGCTGGTAAGTCAGAAAGCTCATCTTTATCTTTAAAACTCTTCGCCATGTTGCGGACTTTCAGGTGATTAAGTCTGTATATCTTGGCCCTATGCCAATCGATCTTGGGATACTGTATCTCATCCTGGGGAGGAGCTGCTAAGACGCACCTAATTAAGAGAGAGCACAAAGGGTGGTTTTGAAGGTAGGCGCTTCCCTCCCATATCTCTGCCCCACGACTGAAGTTTACAAACTCTGGGAAGCGCTCACCGTTCGCCAGCTCTCCATCCTCTCAACTGTCCTCCGTAAACATTCCCAGCTTCACTATGATCCAGATTTATGCAGTAACAAGCGACGAAAGGGCTCTGTCTGTCTCTCTCGTCCTTTAAAGACTAAGCTGTCAAATATATTTTTCTGCTTCATGGGTACCTTTATAATAAAATGAATTCTACCTTTTCTCTGTGCTCATTGACCAAAAAGGAATGCAAAAGAAATCTGACCGCATGGCTATTACATTTGACCTATGATGATACAGAGAACCTACTGGTAGCTAACGGTATAACACACACACACACACCCCCTCTCTCTCACATACACACACATTTAACACTTATCTTAAGTTTAAATGTTGTTGAATTGTATAATGTCACTCACTCATCACCATCTTTTTGTGTCAAAGCGGTTTGAGGTAGTGGGAGCCTGATGACCTGAAATCACAGGTATTTTCATACCTTCGCAGGCATCAGTCTCACTCACACAAACTTAACTCGAGTAAATGTTTAATGTATGTAATTATGCTGTGTAAGTTTGTGATGAAAAATAAATGCATTTATTATTATTATTATTTATTATTTTGTTCAAGTAAACTTAAGAAAAGTGCTTTTGAATCGTCCATACATTTTTTAACTACTACTCATTCAGGACTTCTATTTTTTAGCTGTGGAGAAGAATGGGCGCAAGAAAGTCCACAGCTTTAATAAAAGTAACGACATTTACAAAAAAAAAAAGTACGTCGTTACCAAATCATACAATATTTAATTTAATAAGTTTACAATTAAATTAAAAACTTTCAAGAGCTCGGAATCACAAATAATGCTTCATCATCATCATTATCATCATCATCATTTTCAGCCCGTCTCTACCCACTGCATAGGCCACCTCCATGTTACGCCAATTCCTTCTGTTTTGAGCTGATCGCATCCAGGTTTTTCCAGCGACCAGCTCTATATCTCTGGCCCATCTAGCAGCTTGTCCGTCCTCGGCAGCCATTCTATGAGGGTTTTACTCCACCGGCCATCAATAATGCTTACCTCTATACATTTACGATGACGACGATGGTTCCCGTAGGTGTTCCGCGCGTGCACGCCGCCCGACGCGATCTCGCTCGTGTCCCGCCTGCTGGAGTACACGCCGGGCGCGCGGCTGTCCCCGCTGCAGGCGTGCGCGCACAGCTTCTTCGACGAGTTGCGCGAGCCGACCGCGCGGCTGCCCAACGGCCGGCCGCTGCCGCCGCTGTTCAACTTCACGGAGTACGAGCTAAGCATCCAGCCATCGTTGAATGAGTTCTTGAAGCCGCGCGCCGCGCTGCCGGACGCGCCTGCCACCTCTGCCCAGCCAGACGCGCATACTCCCACAGGTATGTACATTGACGTCGGCCCGTTTGATTTGTAAATAGGGTAGTTGACAATAATTATTAATTCCAGAATGAGTTTAAAGAAAATTACTTAAAACATTAACCTATTTTTTAATTTACCTGAGTTTGAATTTCTGTAACCTAAAAAGTGTTAAATAAACACTTAAATAACGGAACACAATAAAATCGGTTTGATAGTTGCGAAAAAGCTTATCTATTGACTAACCAGTCAACTACCCAATTGCTGCTTTCTTAGCCTATTTAACAGAATAATCTTATGAAAAGAACAACTTTTAAGTATTTTGTATATAAGAACAGTTGTCGGATGAAACGGGTCGGGTTATGGTTATCACTCGTCAGTTTCCCTAATTAGCCAGTTTCAGTCAGTTTACCTCATTCGTCAGTATCGCGAAAATCGACAATAAGTCAGTTTCCTTTTTTTGTCAGTTTCTATAACTCGTCACTTTACTTAACTGGTCAATTTATGAATTCGTCAGTCTAATACAGTCATGTTAATATTGTCATAGTTCAAACACACAAGATATAGCTACATTCATTATTAAAAGTAGGTTAAAACTTAGAAAATCAATATCTAGCTGGTTTAAACTAAAAAACAATTAGAAAGTCTATAAACATAGACTTCTCTTTATTTGTACGAAACTGTACAATAACTGTCCAATTAACGAAAAATTACGAATTACATGAACAGACCAAATGATACTGACGAGTTAACGAAACTGGCAAATTAGGGACACTGACGACTTGAAAAAATTTCATGGAATTGACGAATAAGAAATCTGACGAGTGATAACCCGACCTGATGAAACAGTCTCCACACTTTTATGGTTAAAGGTGTACAGTAAATTTTAACCATATTTTTTATATCACAGACGTCTAAAACGTTAGAATGTGGTAAACCTGATGCTCTAATATCCACAACAAATAATTCCATTTTATTCATATTGTATATTTTTAAGAGGAGAGATATCTCATCTGCTAGTAGTTGATGACGGCATGAGGGAGTGAAAACATTTTTTTTTTAATCACTTTTTGTATGTATTTCTGTGTGTTTTTTTATTTGCTAACTCTAACCCCCGTACTTGTAAACATTAGCTTCGAGTGGTTATTCTGTGTTTTGTCTCTTTTTTTACCTCAATTGGAATTTTAAATGAACAAAACACGGAATGTGTTTAAGATTATACTCTGTTTATTAGTACGATGGTAAAAGTATGCTTATAATGAGATGCACAATATAAAGAGTTTATTTACTTTGAGAAGTGGCAGCAAAACTTCTAGCTTCATCATTGTCACAGTAGCAAGGAAGTTGATGTCTTTGACAATAACTTTTCTATATTTAAAGCTGTATTAGATATTTTATCAGCTGAAACGTCTTCAACCCTGCCATAGTTTCTGTTTAAGGGACTGGTTTAGTTATGTATTTATTACAGTAATTTACTTTATAATATTAACTGTTATTTTTTGTTTGTTGTTACTCTCTTTAGCGTTTTGTTTACACTATATTATGGACTTCCATTTAGTCTAGAATTATGTTAATACTTTATACATGTCATGCATGACCTAAGGGTTATTCTGTTTGTGTAGCTAAATTAGATAAATTAATTATATATTGTTTTCGAACACTACACTTTTTCACAACAATTCAAACCAGTTTTATGGATCTACTCGTGTTTATTGGACACATTAATTTTATTTAATGTTTATCCTGACGACAACCAACACCTCAGTCTCCCTGTGACCACAGAGGGTCCGAAATGACAGGATAAATATTAAATAAAATTTATATGTAAAATAACGTGAATACATCATTAAAAGTGGTTTCATATGAATTATTTATAGATATAAAACTAAACCAATTTCCTGTGATGGTTAAAAGCATCTGCCTGGTTGATGTTGTGCTGACTGTGGTGTCATTCGCAGGCGAGAGCGGCGCGGCGGGCGGCGCGGGCGCGTCGGCGTCGTAGGCGGCTTCCCCTGGCGATCGACACTCGCTCGTATGCTATTTAGTGATAGTCCTTTTTCGTGTTGGCCATCGGGTAAAATTAAATGCATAATAGGTGTTTTCGGCGAGTAATCGTGTGATAACGTAGTGTAATGAAAGCTTGAGCTGTCGTAGTCGGTAAGAAGGGTAAATCCGCCGTAGATTCTAAACCGTCGCGATGTGATTACTTTGTACTTTTGTAAGCTCAAATTATCTCTTTATGTACATACCTTAAAAATTGAGTTTGAAGTGACGCTCGTTCGATAAACGACAGATTATATTATCATCTGGATAAAAAAATTGTTTTGTTTTATTTTTGTGCAACGTTTTATCCGCGACGAGGGACAGTCACGTTGGTTTCACTAGAATCACCTACGACACAGCCGCATTATACCTACTGCGATATGGAGAGTATACTTGCTTGGGCCATGTAACCAGTAGCAAAGACATATTCAGTAGTGCATTAGCGTATTTATTGTAGGTACGTATCACTAACTCATGAAACTTGTACGAAGCGTATGCCTAGCGTTATCTCAACAATGAAACTTAGCAATGGAGAACATTTTTTGCATTCATAGAGAGTATACTTGTAAATTTTTATAACTAGCATAAACTGATCTCTCAAGATAATTTATAATATTAACGATATCTCGGAATATTATGTATAAACAATTCAGAGGATATACATTTTTAGATTTACTACATTATAGATATTGTATTTGTTTTTGGCAACTTCTATGTTATAAACTATTGCGGTGTACCTTATTTTATCCAGAGCTGGATAAATGTAATGTATTTAATAGCACTGTCGGTGTCCTAATGTAACGACATAGTTTTTCGATAATATTGTATCCTATATTCAATAAATGATATTTCTATAATATAAAATTTGTCATTGAAAACACTATGTTTATTAGTAGTCATCTATGAGAAGAGTGTTAAGTAATGCTATAAATTTCATTGTCATAGTTTTAAGTATTGAAGTAATTTCATTTTGCACTTGTATTTGGCATACAGTTACAAATTAGGCAACCCTTTAAGTGTAGACGAACGAAATCTTTATTATGGTATAGAAGTAGCCTATTTGCATAATTTTATCGGTGTAACCACTGCCTCTGCACCACTTGGGTACCGGCACGGAAGGCAGCTGCGGACGCTCGACCAGGGGAGTGTAGTGCTTTTAATTCCATTCAGAGATCGCGATAATAAAGGAATACTTCGTCTCGTGTTATTATGTCATGACGCCTTCAAAGTTTATGATCCAATAACAAATGTGGAATTATCTGCTCACATAAATAACACTGTCTTCATCATCAGCATCGTCGACACCCTGAGAGGCCACTTTGGACCAAGTCATGGTTGCACATGCCTTGCTTCATCGACGGTAGTTAATTGTCTCACTCGCAGCAATATCCTGTCTTTTATAATCATAACGCTGTAACGCTAAAAGATCATATTTCGTATTTTTACTGTTTCTTTTGATACTAGCATGCATAGCGGGATTAGTTCTCGCCCGTACTTTATGCTGGGACCTTTAAATTTTACACATAATTACTTATGTAATACTTTATGTACTATTATAATTACGTATAAATTATTGTATCTTAAGATGGCGCTCGGCGCACCGTTTTCAAATCACATAGTGACTCTTAGACGTGGTCGTAATGGCTATTGGTTTGCCGACACACCTTTTATAATTCGTGTAAATATAATTATTATATAATTATCTGTACGGTATGAGTCGAGTGGCGCGCGGCGCCCGCCGCAGCGGCGGCGGCTCCGCGAACTCGCTAAGGGACACGGTAGTTTAGATATGCATATTTTTTTTAAGCCTATCTAATATGAATTTTGTAATCGACGTTGCTTCTTAAGACCCTCTGTGTAAAAATTATAAGACATACTAGTGACCTGAATGTTTGAAGCGGTGTTAATGAACGTCTCTATCCCACTGAATTCTCACTTCCACGATTTACGTGCACGTTTACATGAGAATTTCCCATATGAAATATTACATAGTTCGAGATGGGGTTATGACATACAAATTATTTAAAGTAAAAGTTTTCTTATTACTATTACTGTAATATTAAATTTAATAGTGAGTGAAATTTGTATTTGTTTTAATATTTGTTTTACTGAATTTGAATACATCGTAACACCCATATCGTTGTTAGTTATGAATGAAAATAACATTATAAAAGTAAATATTAAATGAATAGTAAATGGTTTTTTCATTTTATAGTTAGTCCCACTTAGCTTATTATTTTCTTAGATCATACTTCATGCATTATCATCATGGTAGTAGTATTCCAGGTGCTCAAAAGTCTGGGCATACATTACCCAATCGGTGGCGAGCGGCAGCGGCAGTCCTTACACGTTTAAAATATTTTTATTAAAATGCTATATGCTCCATCGGTCTTGATTTAAAGATGATTGTGAACATAAAGGTAATTTCTTTCATTTATCTATACCCATACCAAAAGGCTTGTAGGATAAATGTTTAGTAAAGTAAAGGCGTAATTCAATATTAAAATCATAAGGTCTTAGAAGACAGCCAAGGAATGAAACAAAGAAAAGTAATATTTGTTTATCACTCATTGTTTTAGTTTATAATTTATTATAGATTATAGGTAGGTACATACTTACATAAACTTTATTAATTATGTATTTAATTTTGCATTCAACGTGTGGCTCATACATAGCTAGATCGGGTACCTGGGCCTCAATTCTGCCATTAAAACAATATGTTAGTGGCCTGAACTAGTAAATTTTCCAATAAACGATTTTAAAATTGGTCATTTGCTTGCTTAAATTAACTATTTTATTCCCTTTCGGATAATGAAGTAAACAATGATTTGTGTGGTAAGGCCACTAGCACCAGTCATTAGACTCCCGGCATACCGGGATCGATTACCAGCTATTATTATTGGTGACTGGCTATCTATCTTGTCATGTGTTTGACGACCTCCGTAGCCGAGTGGCATGCACGCCGGACTTTGGGCGGCGCTAACTCTGAGGTCTCAGGTTCGATTCCCGGTCGGGTCAATGTCGAAAACGAAGTTCTCGATATTGTATCGGGTCTGGGTGGTTGTGGTACCTTCGTTGTTACTGATTTCCATGAAACGAGTGTTTTAGCTACTTACTTTGGGATCAGAACAATGTATGTGGTGTCTCATATTATTATTTATTATTTATCATGTGGCTTTTATTTGTGCCCACAGACTTACCTACTAGAGATTACATCAGACGAGTCACTGCCTTAAACCAAAACCTGCCGAAGTCCACATATGATAGAAGTTTGTTTTTAAATGAAAGAGGAATTAAACTTTATGGCCTTGGAAATGCTGTGGAGCATTTTAAATAATATAAAAAAGCTTTGCCCCTTGAATCTAATTAAAATTCAAAATTAATTTAGGTTTAATAATAAATGAAACAGAGACAATTATCAAGTTTCTTTTAATTTCTTGTTTGCCCGGTATTTAATAATTATTTATTAATTTTTTTAGTACATAATAATTTGTGTTTTTTAGCAGAAATCGAAAACATTCGGACAAGGACTTCCTTGCTACAGCATCCGTATTTTATGCAGGCCTTAGACAATTTTTGCTAATTCTTACTAATTCCTCGGGCGGAATTCTTGAGAATTTAAAGTAAAGTTGCACTGTTTTGTTTCATTTGCCAACACATGCGCACTTACGAACACTTACTGCCGTACTCAGAGACGTCAATTAAGTTTTAATGACAATTAACTCTCTTGCTGTCACTTTCTTATGTATAGTGCTAAATAGAGAAGGAAAGACATTTAATTGTCATTAACCTTAATTGACGTCTCTGAGTACGGTAGTTAATGGTTAATAATCCGCCATTATATCACATTAATATTCGATATAACACAAATAGAAAATAAAACAAAACCACAGACGTGACTCTTTACTTTCCCGCCAAGAACTCTCAAAGCATAGATTATGTAACAGAGAGGCCTACCTACCAATTTTAATAATTGTCAACTTTAAGTAGTGGCTTCAAAAACGTCAAGACGGAAATGTTATGTCAATTTCAAATCATATCAATATTCTACAATTATTTCGTGTTTTTTTCCATTTTTTCCAAAATAACTATGTTTTCTAACTCAGAATATTACGATATGATGTTATGTGTAGACCATGAAGATAGCAATTTTTAATCGTGCTCGCAAACTGTATCGGCAGCGATTTATCGATGGAAGACTACCCGCTGAACCGCGACGGCTACCTTCGTACCAGTGTTTTCTCAACATGTCAACGCCTACTTTCCATAGGCTCCTTTCATCAGTCTACTGGAAGTGGACGTCCAAGCACAGTCGATGCCGGGCAGGCTGAATTAATGTTAGAGCATATTGAAGAAGAGCCAACCACGAGTACGAGACGAGCCGGAGCAAGATTCGGTATGAACCATGTTGCAGTTTGGCGAATTCTTCGTGACGACAACCGTCCCTATCACTATCACTGTACTCAGGAGCTGATACCCTCCGATCATGCACCTAGGAAGAACTTCTGCGAGTGGTACCTTAGGCAGTTAGTAGAGGAGGACCCTAATTACCTACCTAGATCCTAGATCTATGCCATAGGAGCCATTGCCTGTAGGCTGTATGGGCAATATTCCTTTATCTAATTAGCAGAAGAAAATGAATAAACCAGATCTGACAGATGACATTGTCAGAAAAAAGCTAGGTACAATCGAGACTTCTTAGCGGGAAAGTGAAGAGTCATGTCTGCGGTTTTGTTTTATTTTCTAAAATTTGTGTTATGTCGAATATTAATGTGAAATAATGGTGGATTATTAACCATTAAGTGTTCGTGAGTTAGCATGAGCGTTGGCAAATGAAACAAAACAGTGCAATGTTACTTTTCAAATTTTCACAAGAAGTCTGCGTGAGGACTTAGTAAAGCCCCACATCTTTACTGAGATACTCGAGGGGTTGGGGGGTAATATCATTTCTCACTTCCCATTTCTATTATCATTCATCATCATCAATATTGTTTATTTATGTATTACAATGAAATTAAGAAACTAATGACATGGCAGCATGGTCTATTACCTTAGCCGGTTCCTCAAGGAACGAACTAAACTTAAAAAAAAATAAAGCTAGGTACAATCAAAAATTACTAGGTACCTATTCGATTTAATGAATTTATTAAATAATTTGAGATAGAATTCCAAAAAATATGGTTATGAAAGTAAGATTATAAAAATATCGAATATTCTTTTCTTTGTTTAAACTTTTGAATTGAACAATCCTTTTCAAAGGTCTAGTGTACAATAATCTGTTTGGTGTTTACTAAATCTGTCAGGCAGGAATGTTCACAGTTTTCATTTACTTGGAAGCAAATATTATTGAAAATGCATGAAGCTTATGAAGTAACACATCTCCTCACCCAGACGGTCCAGATTGAATCGATTGCAGCTTGCGGTAAGGCACACGTGTAATTTTAACGTGACTATCAGGCAGTGGGTGTATTCGTGTTTGTTTTGTATGTTGTACGTGTGAACTTTCCAGATCGTATTCCAAATAACGTTGCTAAAAATTTTGGTTTTATTTAAAAACAATCCTCATTAATATTATAAGTTTGTTATCTACGCCAAAGCGATGCAGTAGGTCAACGTTATCATATGCACCAATAAAGAGTACCAAAGACTACTTTGTATTCTGGACAAATATAATGTTTGTGGGAGGCATACAATAGAAACTATGGTAGACAGACTATTTATGCAGTGAAAAGCTATTAGAACTGTTCATGCCAACAGTTAATAGAAAAACATTATTGACAGGTTCACAGTCCAAAACCTATAACAATGGTTAAATCAATTGTTACGGACCATATGTGGTCTGCGGGACAGTGAACCTATTAAAATTAATATGACTGAAACATTATAATTTCAGATGGAGTTCTTTTATTAGGAACCAGACAAGGTCAACTATTGATGTACTCATTATCATCCAACAATGGAAACCAGAAGTATGAATTGCAAATCCTTAAACTGTGTAAAAATTTTAGCAAAAAACCTATACAGCAAATAGAGGTTATTCCAGGTAAATGTTTTATAGATTCTAAATTATTGTATAAGATATAAGATAAATTAACAAATTACAAAAACACAAATGTTGAAAAAATTTCCACAAGCAGGATTTGAACCTGCACCCTTCTGACATACCGGGTCAGGTGTTCTTCCAATTGATCTATCGTGGTTCTAACCAGCTCGCCAAAATTATTCAACACTATTTACTTTTTACTTTGAAAGCCAAAGGTACCCACTCAATGTCAACAACTACCGTCATTAACCCCCGATCATAATATTTTTACAAATACTAAAGATCAGTTAAGAAGTAGGCAAGCTATTTATAAAATGTTTTTGTTTTGTTTATATAATTTTAACGCAAATTTTGTTGCGAAACAAATTACAAAAACACAAATGTTGAAAAAATTTTTACGAGCAGGATTTGAACCTGCACCCTTCTGACATACCGGGTCAGGTGTTCTTCCAATTGAGCTAAGTATCGTGGTTCTAACCACATTTCAACATTTCCACATTTCACCCTAAGCCTAAGTACTAAATAAATTAAATGACTTCAATAAAAATTAAATGCCTTTATAAAAAGGGTCTAGGATACTAGCTGCCCTACTCCTGTTGGTCACGTGATAGGTTAGAAATTTAAGACCATCGCGAAGCGCAATGTAGTGATTGTCTTGAATTTCGAAGTTATTTTTTTTATTAGACAACAGAAAGCAAAAACTACCAAATTGAAACTTGGGACATAAAATATTGGTATTATCTATATGGTGACAATATAACATATTTGGTCTGAAATCTTTGGTCTAAATGGTATTCATATATTTTTAAGGCATTAAAAATATGAATTGTATCCTTTTTATAATATTTTAGGAAACACAATTTGGTGACCATTTAACCGTTTCGAAAAAGTTTCGTTTTTAAGCGTTTCGAATTTTGTTGGTAGTAAAATTGATACATTTTTGGTAGGCGTTGAAACACAAGCCATTTAAAATCAAGCTAAGAAGTTATATTAATAAAGTATTTTTTGTTTCTTTTTTCAGAAGACAAACTACTTCTGTGTCTAACGGACAATGTATTGTCCACTTATGATATAAATGGTGTAAATTTTCCATTGGTCAAAACATTTTCTCAAACTAAGGGTGCCTCATTGTTTGCCTTAGATAATAAGGTAAGTAGTTAAGATACTTTATCTGTTATTACTTATATTCAATTACTACTAACTTACTAATAGTGCATCTCATTTGTAAGACCTCCTAGCAGTTGTCAAATACTACTTAGAATAAGAATTACAATATAATAAATAGATCATACTATGGTATTTTGAAAAAAGACAAAGTGTTGAATAAATTCCATGAGCAGGATTCAAACTCGCACCCTATGACATGCCGGGTCAGGTGCACTACCAACTATGCTATCGTGGCATACTATGGTAATGAGAGTATGCTCATCAATTAAGTTTTAACAGGTATTTTTTCACTGTATTTTATAAAATTTTATAAATATTTAATTTAGCTTCAGTGCAGCAATTAGCACTTGAAAATAAAAAAAGTAAAAGTTTAAACAATTTATACATATATATTTTACAGTTTATAGTTATTGCTCCATTATTTTTTACAACTCATTATATTATTATTCAACTATTGTCTGTGTTAAATAAGCAAAGGTCAAAGTGGCAATAAGTGTAAGAGTAAATATTGTTCAGTGATGTCTCTTAGCCGCTTAACTGTCAATAACATATAACAATGGTTAAATCAATTGTTAGCGACCAGTGGCTGGTCGTTCGATGCTGGAGGGGTTAGGGCTGGTTTTTCAATAGACGGATAAAACTTATTTGTTTGATAAAGTATTTGATAACCATTTTAAAAATGTATTGTCATAACATGACTTTTCTTTTTAAACAGGTGACATTTCAGCCTGATTGGGTAATACTTTATCAGAAGGATAAGTTTTATCCAATGATTGAAAAATCAGCCCTTAGTCAGACATATTGGTAGATTAATGAGGATCTAAAAAGTAGACTTCATACTTCAAAAAATTACTAGCCTCAGGAAGCTCGAGTGGGAATTTCGGCGGGCTGGTTAGAGCCACGATGGCTCAATTGGGAGAGCGCCTGACCTGGTATGTCAGAAGGGTGCAGGTTCAAATCATGCTTATGGAAATTTTTTCAACATTTGTGTTTTTGTAATTTATTTTGCAACAAAATTAGCGTTAAAATTATATAAACAAAATAAAAACATTTCATGAATTTCTTGATTTTACAGATATAGTTGAACTTAAAAGGCATACATTATTTGTATTCTGATTATTTGATTATTTACTTGCAGTCCACAACATCCATGACTGGAGAATCAAATTCCGTAGTTCGCCTTTGTGTTGCTGTCAGAAGAAAACTTCAGATTTATTATGGAAAAAATGGAGAGTTTAAACAGCATCTCTTTGACTTCAGTATACCAGATGTGCCTAAGGTGATGGCATGGGGTCAACAGTATCTATGTGTGGGCTTCAAAGCTGAATATACATTGTATGATGTGAGTACTAAGAAAAAATTGTTTTTATAACACATTTAATTGAATAATTATAGTTTATTCCATCACATTCCTCTTTGATCTTACTATGTTGTGTAAAATTAATGGTATAACTTTTTAATATAATGTTATCTACTTAACCGCTCAACTGTTAATAATGTATAACAATGGTTAAGTCAATTGTTAGCGACCGGGTGGCCGGTCATTCAACGCTGGAGAATAAACTGTTTACTTTCTGTTGAAATTATTGATTTTAGCCACATGACTAATGCTTCAAGAAACATTTTTAATATTTTTACTAATTAATTAAGAAAAAGGATATTTGAGGCTGCAATAATCAAGTTAGCTTTATACTTTCAGCTCTCAACAGGCAAACCCAAGGAACTTTTCCCAGCTAGTAGTTCTAAATCGCTTGAGCCCACAATAGCAAAATATTCTGAAACATCCTTCCTTCTTGGTCGCGATAACACTTCGGTTCTTGTTGAAGAAGCCAATGATATTAAAATAAAGCAAACTATAAAATGGGTTGAGACACCAATAAGTGTAGGTAAGACATAGTATGGCAGTACTGTGAATAGAATTTTGTAAATTATTCAAAAAATTCAACTCTGTTTGTGTTCATCATTTCAGTTTGGGATGAGCCATTCATTTTAGGACTAATGCCTGAAGAACTTAGGGTACAAACAGTAGATCCACCTTTATTTGTACAATCATCATCGGAACTCAATAAAGCAAGACTTATGTATAGGTATGTACTAAAAATGCCTAAACATATTGTTTCTAAAGTTTACGCGAACACTACACATTTACTTTTACGAATCTACTCGCGTTTATTTTACACATTAGTTTTAATTAATGTTTATCCTGACGTTTCGAACCCTTTGCAGGGTCCGTGGTCACATGGAGACTGAGGTGTTGATCGTCTCGTAATTAGTTAGTAGCTTGTATACCCTCATTTAAATTTAATCAGGCGCGTTCCGTTTTACGCAGAAAGAGCTTACAATATCTTTTGGTCTGGCAGTATGGTGTTGGGGCGGGGATTTAATATTTTGTATGATGGGTTCCCAGGCTGGTGGTAGATTCTAACCATCTTCTCTATTAAAATTAGGATGTTTTTTTAATATCAATAGCCTCGCGTATCATCCTAGGGATGAATCGTTGTTCTCTAGCGACTATTTGCGGTTTACCAAATCTCTAGGGATGTTCGCATACTGCAGACTTATTTTCGCGCCTATGCTTGACGTCGGCTATATGTTTTTTAACGCGGGTTCCTACACTTCTCTTTGTTTCTCTTTTCTCTTACATCGGGCAAATTAATTGTTAATTGGCTAAAAAGCCGCCGCCGTAGGGAATCATCTCTACACATCAGTGTACATACACACACATACATACCTATTATGTGTATGTGACGATGTATAGCATTTTTATTGAAAACTTCAGAGCCTGCCTCTCCCTAGTTAATCAAAAGGCGTTTTGTATAGTATAATATTTCTATAGTTGAATTCAAATCTGTAGCTAGGTTTCACAGTCATAGTCACACACCTATATATATAGGCCGTCAAATATAACACTATCCAAAAATATTAAATTGTATATTATTGTATATAATGCCTTTGATTTGCAGATATAAGAGAGGCTTAATACTGGTGGCGTCTGTGGGCCAGGTGTGGTGTCTCAGCTCGGTGGACGTCACTAAACAGCGACAGCAGCTTCTCAAGGACAAGCAGTTTCAAATAGCCATGGATTTGACGGTAATATCAACGTAGCGTTAGGCGCTGGACACACAGAAAAGACGCGGATGGGGCGCGGACAAATGTCTCTTCCGCGTCCCTTTCATACAAAATGTCTATACATATAGAAAAGACAGGGCGCGGACACGACGTTTACTCGTCTGCGCCCTATTGTAATAAACATACAGAAAGGACAGGGCACGAGCGCGAGCGCGAGCGGACGAGGGACGGGAGCGGGCGGGGGCGCGGGTGCCGGGCAGGACTCGCGCGTTGTTGTCACACACAGCTACAGGGTTGCCAACATTTTTTCAATAATTAAAGTATATTTAGTTCTGAGAACAATATTAGACAGTATTTTATTTATTTAATGTTTTAAATACATATTTTTAGAGCTTCTTGCACAACTTATTAATTTACAGTCTTTTCTAAAAACTTCATACGCTTCATACGAACTTCGGTCACTAATGCCTCTATTTTTGTTCTAGCCAATCGTATGTTAGTGGTTGTTTTGGAATCAACATAGATAATCTTACAAAAACACAAATGTTGAAAAAATTTCCATGAGCAGGATTTGAACCCGTACTCTTATGACATACCGGGTCAGGTGCTCTCCCAATTGACCGTTTTATTTACATATTTTTTTATGTAAAAAGATGTCATTGAAATTTAGAATTTGGAAGGTAGACCAAAGAGAAATCCAAAGACGCTGTAACGTTGCTGGTTGGTAACAGTAACTATATTTTGACGTCTACGAGTCTGCGTCCGAATTATTTTTTTTAATTTTTCATGAAGATTTTTTTATTAACTGACAAAAGTGATGTAGGTATTTTGTTTAAACTCGTATGCGGGAATAATACGACAAAGTTCATATCAGGAGTCAGGGCCGACTTACATACAATTGTTTTCCTGTTAACATTTTGTTATTGACTATATCAGCCAAGTTTGTCCTCACTAACTAACAAAAATTTTATTCAGTGCTTTGTTTTCACTATTGTGTAAGGAATTCTGTAACTATAATTTGTACTTAGTGTTTTCTGAGTACTGGCTTAGCTTATTCCACTACAATTTAACAATAATTAACATTGTTAAAAGTCACTTTTAGTTGACCCTATCTATCAGTGATACAATATTCAATTAAATTAAGTAGCGCATCCTATTTTAAGTGAATTGGTAAGAATAAAAAAGCTATTACATAGAATCGTGTAGGTATTTATATAAATTTAAAAAGGTAGGCTTACAAAAATTATATCAAATATTTTCTTCAGTAGTTTATAAAATGGCAGTTTACATAATTCAAACATTCCTTTAATTGACGATTTACTCACATAAAAAAAAATGTTGTCCTGATATCAGTGTGTGAAATTTTACTCATTATTTTTTATCACTTATTAACCTTATGAAGGACACTGTAAACTGTTACCACTAAATAAAATGGATACATTACTGTTTAGCAAAGACTGCTCCGACCGGCGGTTGTGTAGCTGAATAATTTGTTTATAAATTACGCCAACATGTATCAAGGAAAGATTAAAAAAAGACAAGCTCAGATTATCTGTCTCTTGAATGTAAGTTGCGGAATTACTCCTTACACAAAGCATAGAAATAAATTTTATATGTTGCAATAGGAATTCGGAGGTGACCATTATTGTAAGAGCGTCATAAATTTCCAATATGCCGTTACTCGTCAAAAATCGCAAAGGCACTATGGCTCTTTTGGTTCAGGTAAGTATTTTTATTAACTTTAATTGGGCATACAAAGGTATGTACATACTTATTTCGACATTTCGACTCATTGGGCAGTCATTTTAAACATGCACATAGAAATGTGTATGTCTAAAATTATTACTGGCAAACATTTTACTCAGTCTTTCTTGCTTCGAATGGTACGTTAAAAATTCAATTCTTACTTTTAACAGCCTTTATACATTGCGGTATAGCATACAAACTACGGACTTCATTATAGTTCAAACCGATAACCCCATTTTAAATCGTATTTTTTAAATGACGTTAATTAATTAACTGAATTTCCATATTTTTCTTAAGCATAGATCAATTAATGAAAATTATCATTTTTCCCAATAATGAAAAAACAAATTATTATGTAAAAAGTCTAACAATATGCTTTTATTATCTTATACGTTTAAAGGATCAGTTCCGCCTTTTCTAAAAAATAAGTAACAACACATTTTAAATCTAAGAATCATACTTAACTTAGACTGTAGGCTACTTACAATATAATAATATATTTTGCCAACAGAAACTATCGGATTGTTCCGAAGAGGAGAAGAAGAAATCAATACGCTCCATACAAAGGCTGTATGCATACGATCTCTTCGACAACGGTCACTACTCACAGTCGATGAAAGAGTTCATAAAATTGAACACAGACCCTGCGGAGGTTATTGAACTCTTCCCGAACCTCGATGGGAAGAAAGATGAAGGTTCTAAGAATAAAAAGCTTACTGGAAAAGAATTGGAAAATGCTCTGAACGCGTTAATTGTGTATTTGGTAGACCTGCGCTCTATGATCGTTCAGAACAAACCGGATGCGAGCGGTAGTCAAGACCAGGGACAGAGGAACACACAAAAGCAATTGGAATTGATCGACACGACCTTGCTGAAATGCTACATACAGGTATTTTGCCCAATTCTATAATAATTTGTCAAAAATAAAAATAGTCACTCAGTGGCCAAGTGGCAATGCGCTCGGCCCGATACCCGAAGGTCCTGGGTTTAATTCCTAGGTCGGGCAAAGTGTGTTTCGGTATTTTCGGTGATCACCAACCTGCATTTGGCAAACGTGGTGATTAAGCCATTCTCATCAATTGTATTAATGACTTGATTTCAATGATCATGAGCCCAGCAGTGGGACAGCCATAGCTATTTACTGACTTATACAGAACGCGAGACGAATTTTAATACTGATTTAAAAGAAATTCTGTCTTTAAGACATGAAACAGCATTCAAAGTTTAACTTGGCTTTTAGCCAGGTTAAAACGGTTATGTTAGTCCATGTTTTGGAAATAAAAGAAAAGAGTCTAGTCGGTGTCCCGTCATTTTTTATGCATCGCGCCCATACGTGTAGAGTTCGGACTAACACTCATGGACGGTAACACTCGGGTGTTACCTACCCAGCTTAAAAGGAAATATTGATGGAAAATTGGGATAGAGGGAAATACATTAGTTGTTTGTTTCTAGAAATCTGATTGTCCTACGTCATAGACTTGCAAAAACGGATGAATACTGCACTTTGTCTGTAAATTTTGGGAGGGGGTGCTCATTCTCTTTGTGTATTAAAGCCTAAGCCATCTATGAAAAAATCTTAATAGAACTATTAATTTCAGACAAACGACGCTTTCGTAGCGCCTCTCCTCCGCCTAAACAACTGCAGGTTGGAGGAGGCGGAGAAGACTCTGCTCCAACACGGCAAGTTCAGCGAGCTGATCATCCTGTACCAGACGAAGGGCCAGCACAATAAAGCGCTGCAGCTGCTGAGGGAGCAAGCCACGCAGCCGGAGTCCAGCCTCAAGGGCTATAGCCGCACCAAGCAATACTTGCAGAACTTGGGTGAGTATATCGGCTTAACAATTTTACTGGTGGTGGCAATATAGATGTCACCATAATTTGAACTTTATGTAGTTGCAATAGCATCGAAAACAATGTAAAAAGCTAGGGTTACCTAACTCTTTATAGTTGACATGATTGCCGCTAGTAGATATGATGCGGTCAATGCACACAATGTTGCGGTCTTTATTGAAAACTAATTATATTTATTTAAATATAATGAATCATAGTCTAATGTCTTATGTAGGTCAGCGTCGCGGCGCCGCGCCGCGCCGTCTGCCTTGAGTTAACGTTGACATGACTTATTCTTAAAACAATACTAAATGTGCGGTTTTACATGTACATATTGAAAAATATATTACGCTGTACCAGTCAGAGGGAAGATCTATCCAAGAGGGGAGGGCCATTTGACAATTCGGTATTTCATACAAACTTTTCTCATTTACCAATAAGCCGATTTTAATGAATCTTTTATATGTTTAAGGGAAATACAGAAATGGACAGTAAATAGAAATCATAAAAAAAGGTTGTTCAACAGATGTTATGTGATTTGAAGTAAAAAGCAAAAAACCATCTTATTTAAAAAAAAAATAAAGTATAAAATGTTTTTTGTTTTGTTTATATAATTTTAACGCAAATTTTGTTGCGAAACAAATTACAAAAACAAATGTTGAAAAAATTTCCACGAGCAGGATTTGAAGCTGCACCCTGCTGACATACCGGGTATGGTGCTTTTCCAATTGAGCTATCGTGGTTCTAACCAGCCCGCCGAAATTATTCAACACTATTTACTTTTTTACTTTGAAAGCCAAAGGCGCCAATTCAATGTCAACAACTACCGTCATTAACATTTTTACACATCCTAAAGATCAGTTAAGAAGTAGGCAAGCTATTTATAAAATGTTTTTTGTTTTGTTTATATAACTTTTTTGCGCAACGCAAATTTTGTTGCGAAACAAATTACAATAACACAAATGTTGAAAAAAATTCCACAAGCAGGATTTGAACCTGCACCCTTCTGACATACCGTAAAATAAAGTATGTTTTTACAAACACATGAAAAACTTTGTATAAATCAACAAGGGTAGATAATTTAACCTTAATTGGAGGATTTGCATCGAATTCAAAGGAAAGTGTCGCCAAGGAATTATTGTTCTTAGTTGAATTACTCTGTGCGACTTTTCTAAAATCTCTAAAATAATTGCATTCATTTTTGTTTATAGGTGCTGAACACCTAAACTTAATATTCAAGTTTTCCGATTGGATACTGAAGGAACATCCAGAGGAGGGTCTCAAGATATTCACTGAAAACATCATTGAGGTAGAGAGCTTGCCCCGTCCGAAGATACTTGACTTCCTATTGAGAGAACACGACGACCTCGTTATACCTTACTTAGAACATCTAATACATACGTGGAACGACAACAACTCATTGTTTCACGATGCTTTAGTCAATATGTACAGAGAGAAAATAACTGCTAAGAAGGTGGATATAACTGAGGAGGAGTATCAACATACGAAGAGCAAGCTACTGAACTTTTTGGAGAAGTCACCGCACTACACTCCGGAAAGGGTGATTCTACTGTTTCCTGCCGACAGTTTGTTTGAAGAAAGAGCGGTTATATTGGGCAAGCTTGGAAGGCACGAGCAAGCTTTGTCGATATACGTCCAAATATTAGGTAATTGCTTTATAAAGTTAACACGAACACTACATATTTTCAAATGAAACAATTATACGGATCCATAAGATAATATTATATTTACGTCATGAACGTTTCGAATATATTGCAAGTTCCGTAGTCACAATAAAACTGAGGTACCTATTGGTCGTTTTTATATTTTTTTTTTCGGTCGTTTTTATATTTTTTTTTTCATATTTACCGAAAATAAAGGTATGATGTCGATGCCGTCTGCAGATTGCAAACTGTAACTGCAGATCGCAAACGGCATTACTAGTGTTAAACAATTCAATTAATAGCCTTTTTACAACACTAGCGCTATCCTTCCATTATGGAAGAACTTTGTTTCTGGTCAATACTACTCGGTATGATATTGTATGTATTTGCATTTGTATAACAATAAATTTATTTCCACAAGTACTAATTGCGTTCCACTTTATAAACATCCAATAACTATTTTGTAAAAATTGGTATGAAATAAATTCCAAGCGTGGCAAATTACCCATTATCAGGGTACTTACCGGGATTTATTTTAGAAAAGGTGGTTGTACCAACTCCATCCGAAACTTTACGCAGATAAAGCCTACCATAATTTCCATCACTGATGATGACATACCTTATGTTTAAACCTCAGGTGACGTCGACAGAGCAATACGATACTGCGAGAACGTCTGTGAGAATGGCAAAGACACCAACCAAGATGTGTACGTGATACTGATGCGGATTCTCATGAACCCCGAGAAGAGTGCGGCGTTAAGCGGTCCTCTCGCCGACGTGCCGCGGCATCCGAACACTGCACAACCAGACTCGGAGACGGCCTTGGCTATTTTGGAAAAGCATGCCGATAAAATATCACCCCTAAAGGTACGTGTTAAAATTCATTTCTGCACGGTACTGACGTGCCAACGCAATTTAGAGCCGTGAAACAGTTTGGATCATGTGGGCGTACCTCCAGCGCGGTTTGTATGAAGCTTACCTTCTGCAGTCTCCTTTTTTGTGCAATTTTGCTATGGCGAACGCTGGCCCTGGCTATTTTAGAGAAGCATGCTGATAAAATATCACCCTTAAAGGTACGTGTTTAGGTGCATTTCTCTATGAAAATTGTACTAGCTAATATGACGCTAGTAGTTACTTATATGACATGTCGAAGCATCCTAGAATTACAGAACCGATTTAAAAGATGGCCATGCCCATTCTTGAGAAGCTTGCTGATAAAATATCTTCCTTAAGAGTAGGTGGGGTAGGTGTTAAGGTACATTTTACTACGTAGCTTCTGCTAGCTAGTACGTGGAAAAGATGCTTAACTTGCAAACTTGTAATGACGTGTCAAGGCATCCCGGAATCGTGGGATGGCTCTGTCGGTCCTGTCTATTCTGAAAAAGCGTGCTGATAAAATATCACCCTTAACGTTAGGTGTTAAGATGCATTTTGCTAAAGAATTACCAATTTTATTAAGAGATATCATATTTTCTATTTATTCAAATGATTAAATAGAAAGTATAGATATACTAATATAATAAAGCAGAAGAGTTTGTTTTTTGTTTGAACGCGGTAATCTCTAGTAATCTCTCAACAATAATCAGAAAAACCGCTAAGCGCTAGCAGCTAGTTATTATAAATGAGCACGACGATGTTAACCAATCTTTTTACTTTTCCGCAGGCTCTATCTGTGCTACCCGACTCTGTGCCGCTCAGTTGCCTAAAACATTTCCTGGAGAGTGCTTTGGACAGTCAACTCACGCTGAAGCGACGCACGCAAGTCCTCAAAGGATTGTTATATGCTGAACACGAGCAGGTATATAACATTGCGATTCTTGAATTTATGTTTTTGTTATGTTTATTGAGCTGGCTAACGAGCATACGGCTCGCTTAATGGAAAGCGGACACCGAAACTAATAGACGCTTGCACATGACAATGCCGACCGCTGACCCAGTGTCGATATAACAAATAAAGTTCTTTCAATATAGTTCCGACAGTGATAAGATTTCTAGTTTCTTAGTAGTTCAGGATCGCGATAAAGTGTTCCTAGTTCGAACTTATCGCCACTTACCATCAAGGGACATGTTATGGAATAAAAACTAAAACGCGCTATTAGTTATACCGCTGAGTTATTAAACTTTTATATAAAAATAATTGTAGTGTAATGGGAAGACGCAGATGATTCTGTGGGACTTTCCCCCCGATATTTAAGAGGGAGAGAGGGTATTCCCCCATAAAACTCTTGCATACCACCTCACATGCTGCCAGGATCATCCGGAACTAGGGCATGGAATACCGGAATGATTTTCATACCGGTATTGATACCGGTATTGAAATTTCAATGACCGGTATACCGAAATTTCTGTTTTTTTTTAATACTGCTAGTTACTGTTTAAATGATTCCAAGAACGATTAGGAAGTCTCGTTTGCGGAGAGTGATTTAAGCAGTTTTCTACGCTATATGGCAGAAACACTCAAACTATTTATCAACTCCCTAAAAACCACCAATTAGTTATTCAATCTTAGGCCATCAGCAAACTCCAAAAAAAAACGAGCTAATTCCAGCAACTGTGGCTCGGGGACTTCTTGGCGGGAAAGTGAAGAGTAATGTCTGCGGTTTTGTTTAATTTTCTAAAATTTGTGTTATGTCGAATATTAATGTGAAATAATGATGGATAATTAACAGTTAAGTGATCGTGAGTGCACATGAGTGTTGGCAAATGAAACAAATCAGTGCAACGTCACTTTTCAAATTCTCTTAAGAAGTCCGCTGAGGACTTAGCAAAGCCCCACATCTTTACTAAAATACTCGATGTTGGGGCATATCATTTCTCACTTCTCATTTCTATTATCATTCATCATTATCATACAGGAAGGAAATATTGTTTATTTATATGTTTAACTTGTAAGAAAAATTACTTTGACACTGGCTAAATGTGCTAATCGCACGAAGCCATCAACAAAAGGAAAAAAAAGATTGTGGCTCGCCGGAGGTGGGCAATCTGCCGCCTCCTTCCTTCGCCACATCTGCGACGAATCGGGCCCGCGTGGTTTTTTTTTAGTTTATGGCTTCGTGCTATTAGCACATTTAGCCAGTGTCAAAATGTTTTTCTTACAAGTTATATAAATAAACATTTTTCTTTGTTAGTAGATGATAGTGAAAGATAATATAAATGAGTAAATAAATTTTATACCCCCAACAACCCTTTGAGTATCTCATTGAAGACCTCGCGCGGACTTCTTGAGAGAATTTGAAAAGTGACGTTTCACTATTTTGTTTCATTTGCCAACACTCATGCACGTTTACGAACACTAATAGTTAATAATCCACCATTATTTTACATTGATATTCGACATACCACACATTTAAGAAAATAAAATAAAGCCGCAGACCCGAATAAAAATTCCCGCCAAGAAATCAGAAATCGAGTTCCTAACCTAACTAATCTTTTTTGTTTTTTTCTGTCAGGTGAAAGAGTTGAAGCAGTTTCACGAGTCAAAGAGGGTGGTGATCAACGACTACAACATCTGTCCCGTGTGCAAGAAACGCTTCGGCAACCAGAGCGCCTTCGTCCGTTACCCTAATGGGGATATACTCCACTACTCTTGCACCGCTAGAGTCGACAAGTTCTAAGCTCGTACAGCTAAAGGACTATTCAGTGCAATAAGGATATTATAATATCAACCTTTTTATATAATAGGGCATGACGGATAATATATGAATGTACACTTTTAAACTTTCGCGTTTCATAGTTAAAACTAATTAGTAAAACGTTTCATACCTTCTTTATACCCGACGTTAAATCTCTCGCGTTTAGACATCGCGTCTAGAGTATTCATTCACCGTCACATTATTTTGCTAAGTACCGCCACACATAACGGTGTCTCTATTACGTATACAAGCCTTATTCTAGTTGTTTACCTGCGAAGAAAAACGTGGTTATCTTTTTGCAAAAATTGGATTCCACGCTGAAGATAGTTTGTGGCCGTCTTCCCGATTGAAATTATTAGGGTGCTTCTTTATTTCAATCGCTTGACGTACTCTTGAATAAAAGTATAAAGAGTAAGATAAGATAGGTGGTATAAAGAAAGTATGAAACCGTTTACTAATTAGTTTGCGTTGATCGTTTAAATTCTTTATTAATATATTTATGGTTTTTCGATCTTATTTCCAACGCTTGAAGTTTAATTGAAAGATATATAGACCGACCGCACTTTGGATGCATTTTCGTACGACTGGTATTACACATACATGCTTCGCACACATGTTCACGTAAACTGATGCGCGAGGCCCATTGTAGTAATTATCACATTAAAGATATTTTAAAATAGCTTATGCTATTATTCTTCTTTCTTTCTTTTTTTCGTTGTTTTTTTTAGTGTTTTTTTTTGCTTTTGTATAGATGAAACTTTTGTGAATATTAATAAATTTTATATTATTACTAGTTTGTTTGTATGTCTACCAAGTTTTAATGAGGCCTGTGTACATAGCAGTTTATATTAATTTTGCTGCTTCTAATTAAAGACTGTTAAAATATTTTATATTGTATAGAATTTAGCTTATGACGCTCTTTATGAATATGTAACGTAATAAAAAATAATTATACAAAACAATTTCAATGTAGCACGTTATAGTTGAAAAAAAATCTGATCGGGATATATGGTGCGTATTTGTACGTGTTCTTACAAGTCGGATTCGTCAAAACACGCATCCAAAGTGCGGTCGGCCTCAAGTCGAGATATCCGTCGGAGTCGTCAAGTTCTAAACATGTACAGCAATTAACACTGTTTTAATACAATTTCAGAGTAACAAGAATAAAAGAATATGAATGCCTTACGGGGCGCAGAATGCTGGATATTATTGTGGTATTTCAATCTTATTATAGTTTACATAAACGTAAACATCTAGACAGTAGAACTTTGGTTTCGTATAAAAAACCTTAAAAGAAATATGAGAATAACCTTTTAAACAATTTCTTATATGTCTGCCATGTCATACAGCCATAAAGTTAAAGTAGATATTCACAATTCTAATAATTATAAAATAATGTAATAGACATGAGCTGTTTGGTAACCACAAGGGGTTCACGAGCATGACAAATTGCTTCGCTCAAAGATTTTTAGGAATCTTCACGGTTCTTTTGTATCTTATTGTAAGAGAGCGATAAGAAATATCAACAACCAAACAAGAATAATAAACTATAAAACTGACTTTACTTTTTTATGTATTATGTTCTTACAGCAGGCTGAGGTTTGTTTGCGTTTAAAAGTCTTCAAAAAGTAAACTAAAGTTTATAGTTTTATTGAATAAGCGTCAATATGTACAGATGTGTTTTAGATGTGTATTATAATATGTCACTTTTACGAATATAAATAGCTAGGTATGTCCCATATTTATGTCACTATGTAATTATTTAATCGATGTGTAAATTAAACATAACAATAGATGTTTTTATGCAACCAAGTGTAATTGTTTTCTATTTTACCCCGATGCCTTTTTTGTTTAGAGAAATAATTTCTCAGTTACGGTCTCGGCATTTTACCATTGAATTTAATTTTTTACTGATTTTTGTATGAAACTAGCATGTTTTCGATTAAATAATGATTGTTCTGAAGCATTTTAAAAATCTTATGTTGTCTTTCACGCGATTCGACCTTTCAGAGTTAGTAAAAATACGCTTTATATTAGCCACAGTGTTGCAATATACAGAAGAGAAATATCTTTAATAATGTTGTCATGCTCGGATTAGCTGTTGTTGGTCGATCTCGTGAAGGTCGCGGGTAGCCGCTGGATGCGAGCAGTACAATACCGGACGTCGTAGAAATCCTTTGTCCAGAAGTAGACGTCTTTTGGCTCAGATGACGATAATAAATAATAATAATAAATGCATTTATTTCTCATCACAAACTTACACAGCATAATAACATACATTAAACATTTATATAAGTTAAGTTTGTGTGAGACTGATGCCTGAGAAGGTATAAAAATACCTGTGATTTCAGGTCATCAGGCTCTCACTACCTCGAACCGCTTTGACACAAAAAGATGGTGATGAGATAGTGACATTATACAATTCAACAACATTAAATAACAAAAAACAAAAATTAGGCTTAAGATAAGTGTTAAATGTGACGATGATGATGAAGTATCTGTATTGTGTGTTGATTTCTTTTTATCTTCACCTTGAAAGCTCCCAGCGTATGTTTTTCTGTTTATTTTCTAATTAATTAATGAATTAAGCTAAAATAAAAAATATATTTTAGGCCTACTATAATAAGTTATAAAAACTATAATTAAAATATTGTTCTTAAATATAAATAAATAATGGGAAATAATTTATTTGTATTACAAAATAAATATTTGGTCAGCAGAATTATACATTAGGTCAGCATAAAAAAATCCTTACTGTTGGTTAGGTTAAGTAATTTTTTTTTCCCGAGCGAAGCGCAGCGTAGCGAGGGCCAGTCATGGAAGGGGAGAGTGGCATAAGACTGCTGTTAAGAATGATATAAGTTGCAGACTGATTTAGAAATATTTGCTGACCATAAGTTGCTGCCCAACTAGCTTTTTTGCTCCCCAACTAGCATTTTTTTGCTAACAAAAATACGAATACTTTGCTAACTGTTTAAATAACACCCATAAATAATTATTAGCGTTAAAAGTATATTTAATGACATGTTCTTTACGGTTTCGTAATAACTTCCACGGAGCTTCCTTAAAAGGCCCCATTTACACGCACTACGCACGCCTACTTACTGTGCAATTTGTGCATGAGAGTAGTGTGTGTGACGGGGCCCTAGGTTCAAGAAACTGTACTTGTAGACGAGAGTACGAAAACTCGGTTCACACGCACGCTATTCCTTTGTACAGATTGGGCGATTAGGCGTTTGGGCGTTCTCTTTCCCTCACGACACGACCCGAACCGATGTCCTAGCCTTAAGGCACCCTTGAGTGTTCCGCTCACAGACTCGAACGCCTCATAACTAGTAGAGTATAGGGACACGCTTGCCACTTGTTTGATCCTATACCCTCTAGAAACCTCAGTTGATTCTTTGCTTTCACGGCTTGAGGACCCTTAAGTTTTTTGCGGCTAATAAAGTCCGCGAAGAAGCTGCAAACTATAAAAAAATCATACGTACTTATATAGGTTATCCTACTGTATCGTTCGTAATACTGTGCTGTATCTAACATTGGAGACGTTGCCGTTCATTTTTACTTCTAACAAATTCATCGATGGACGCTTGATGACAAATTTAGAACGTCTCGAAACAAATTTGTGAGACGATTCACAGCTCTTATTATTGTTTTTAAACTCGACAGATATTTTTAGACGTTCGGAGGAAGGACTTAAAAGTTATATAAAACGAATTGTTACTAACTTGCCATACATCATACAAGTAAATATTTATTGTAAAATTAGACATATTGAAAGCTTGCTTGTAAATAGCTAATAAGTTTGTATTTTTTATTATATAGGATATTATTTAGGTGGTAATATTTTAAATACATTTAAAGCCAGTTGTAATGTAATAAATATAGTCCGGGAGCACAGAATACTTAATATTACAGCCGGGAGGTAGCGTTGCATTTTAGGTAGTGTTTTTACGCCGATCGATTGCCATCTTTTTCAACAGATCTCGTATTACTAATAAGTGAACCAAGCGTCAGCTGGGGCGCACCCACGGTGGGTGTGGGTGTGGGAGGTTCCGAAAGTGGTAAAAAAAATAAAAAAATAAAGTAATAGTACGCCTACTGAAAACTTTTTTAAATAGTTAAAATCATAGTGAGCTGAAAAAAATCGTCAGCTGCATCGTGGAGGGGGAACTATGCGTCAGCTGCTCACATGAACTTGTAAAAAAGATACGTAAAATAAAGTTACAGTACGCCGGATGAAATTTAACTAAACGATTGTTTAAATTATTAAAAGTACGAAAACAACAATCAGCTGCGTGTGTAGCGGTGGAAAGGCCGTCAGCTGACGCAGTAAAGATCCAAAATATAGGAGCCTTGCTACTACGCTGTTCCCTTTTAAACACATATTTCGAGCTGCTTCTGGAGCTGCTTGAGCCCATATAACGCGACTTTCGGGCTACCTAAGCCTGTAAAAACCCTGTAAGCACCCCCTAAAATTTCAAAACAGCATCTGCGTGTGCGTGCTAGTGGTGGGTCGTCGACGCTTTTTCGATGAACGAAACGAGACTGTTTATCGTTTACCATTAACTAGTAGAAAAAACAGTTTTTTTTTCGACTAATTTACGTCTTCGAAGAATACTGAACTGAACAAGAAACTGTGACAAACAAAGTAGTTTTGTTGTCGTGTCGTGTTCATTTAAATACATATGTTAATTAAACGACTTTCAAAATAAACTGTTTAGACAACGTTCTTGTCGCTTGTTAATCGACGCGACGACGACGGTTCAGTTTGTGAGCGGAGGAAATAAACTTCCCTTCATACTTTTCATACCAGGTTAAGGACTGGCAGGCAGGCTCATTAATTAAATTTTACATTTACTTAATTTAAAATTATATGAAGTTATACCTACATAACCTACATAATTACATTTTATTATACCTAAGTTCAATTAATAACTATTAATATTTAACACGATAAAAAAAAGGAAATGAACACGTGAGGTGCAGATTGCATATTCATTATCATTACAGCTTGACCTACGCAAACCGCATTCCAAACAAGACTGTTTGATTGTCAGGTCATGTCAAAGGTGAACAAAGTTCAATTTTTTTTTTATTTTTATTGTTTTTTTACTTTCACACTATTTTATTTTACTTATATTATTATTATTATTTTTTTTAGATTCCGTAGATCCGGGGATTGCCTTGTCGTTAAAGACAGACCCGATAAAAAACCCTGGGTTTCGCCTTTAGCCTTTAAAAGGGCTGCGAAGGCTACCGGAACGCACGCCCCCCGAAGGTCGAGAGATTTTATATTATGCGTTTCCTTCGTACATATAAAATAAAACAAGAAAAAAAACCAAAATGTTTTCGTACGGTATTATTTTACACATGCTATATACTTCCCGTGATTATCATTTAATTGTCACTATTCCGGTTGAAATTTGACAATATGATATTTTAATAGTTACGCCTGCGAAAACTATCAGTCAGCTGGGTGCGGGCAGGGGAGTTCTGTCAGCTGGGCCCTGAAAGATACTGTGCATTGCTCGAATCATCTGTATCTTTACTGCGTCAGCTGACGGCCTTACCACCGCTACACACGCAGCTGATTGTTGTTTTCGTACTTTTAATAATTTAAACAACCGTCTAGTTAAATTTCATCCGGCGTACTGTAACTTTATTTTACGTATTCTTTTTTACAAGTTTATGCGAGCAGCTGACGCATAGCCCCCACTCCACGATGCAGCTGACGATTTTTTTTCAGCTCAGTACGATATCGACTATTTATGAAAAAAGTTTCAGCCGGCGTACTATTACTTTATTTTTTTATTTTTTTTACCACTTTCGGAACCTTTCACATTCACACCCACCGCTACTTGAGCAGCTGTTGACGGACGGTTCACTCATCAGCCATATAAGATCAACTATCGATGTTAACATCAGCCGGCTTACTATGACTTTTGTATTTGCAACGCTACCTCCCGGACTAATAGTTTTATGTCTCAATTAATTTAGTTTACGTAAACGTTCCACTGCGAGGCTCAATCTTTCTCACTTGAACAATACTTATCATATAGGAAGATTAGGCCGTCACACACCACGGTGGCCCTGTACGGGTATCAACCCGTACTGGGCCCATCAGGCTTCGAACGACTGCTATTTTACGACAATTCCCATGCTCAACGGTTAACGTGCTGGCAAAGGTACCGGTCGAAGCACAGAGCTCTATATGTTTTTGTTTTAGTCACCCATCTGATAGTCCGACATTCAGAATATTGCTTAACTTGTAAAATCGCAATTAAGGCCAAATCTCTTGGTCGAGGTTCGTTTTATAGTTTTACTTTATTCTATTATATTATATAATACAAACAAAAAAGCCGTAATACGCATATCTAAACATGGAAAAACTGATTATAGACGTATTTGGGGATGCGCTAATTATAAAACTTGATGTCATGTTATAGGTATTAAAGTAGGTACCTCTATCTCTATGAGGTAAAATTAGGGTTTTCCCCCGCGCCCCGCACAGCTCTAAAGAGTTTGACAGATTTCAGGGGGGCTAATAGGCAAAGGAGAGCATCCATGGAGCCAGTGCTTCAGTAGTTAAGCATTCCGACCTTCGGCTATAACTTTACTTAACACCAGGTGAGATAAAGCCCAAATGCTTACCCGTAAGATATAAAAAAAAGCTTTGGAGACATTTCAGCACTATCTCGGGGGCGATTCAGGGTGCTAGTGCGAGTTTCATTCGCCATTCGATCACGTTAACGAAAACAAGACTATGGCAAAATTTTATTTCTCGTATTGCACTAGGAGGTGCTTCAATGCCTACAATTTTTAGTTTTTATGTTATCGAATCTATATAAAAAATAAAAATTAATCGCTAAATGTGTTGCTAATCGCAAAACTCGAGAATGGCTGAACCGATTTGGCTGTTTTTATTTTTTGTTGTGTTTGATGAAGTTTGAGGAAGGTTCTTATGGAGAGAAAAAACATAAAAAATACGAGGAAAATAGTAAAAACAACAGTTTTCTTTTCACATACAAACCACTCTCTACTGGACCGATTTAAAAAATTCTTTCTCCATTACATTACATTAGCGCTGAGAACTGATGAAGTCGTTAGATTTATTATCCATTAGTTCTACGAGACATAGATACCTTTATATATATATATATATATATATATATATATATATATATATATATATATATATATATATATATGTGTATAAATCTGTGCGTGTTTGTGGACCGATTGATTGATCGATGAAATTTTTTGTGTGTGTTCAAGTGGATTCGAGAAAGGTTTAGATTTACAATTGGACCCGGTAGGTGGCGCTGCAATAGGGGTCTATCATGGGGTACACAACTTTTAATCACAGGTAAAGTTTATTAGGTTTTTTGATAATCACTTTATGGAATTGTATTTTATACATATACATAATACATATAGTTAATGTCTACTTTCCTATATTGTAGCGTATACTCGTAAGAAATAAGAAACAACGCAGCGTATCCAACTCATCGGAATATATTGGCGTGGGACGACTTTCTATTAAACCGTCCGATAATGACGTTTGATAGAGCATGTACCTATGTACGTACATGTACAGTCACCAACAAAAGTCACTGAACACTTTAGTACTTTAACAAAGCGAGTAATGAATCGAACATGCGCTTGTCAACCTCTAATTATGTTATTATAGACTTTCCTTGCTGACCGTAATAACGGATCGCCGATGTAGGCGTCGCGTCGCCAACGTCGTTGAGACGTGTTCGCAGGTGGCCGTCCCGTCACATCACAAATGTAATTCTAGTGCCATTGAACTCTATAACATAGTACAAGGTCTGCCTAGTTGACAGGCGACATAGTGTTTGAACTACGTAAATTCATTTCAATGTGAGATCTATAAATCTCTTTTTTAATAGAAAATTCAGATAAGAGTTATCTCCAATCGCATATGCCTGCCTATAATTACATATTTGCATTGCCTACTTGACATTGCGGACATATATTAACGAGAAGGAATTGAACCCAAGGCGTACCGATAGCTGTTTAAAAAAAACCTAGGCTTTGAAACTGATAAGATAGATAGATTGGTTTATTAGAAATAAACACGTGTATATAAAGAAACCAAGTGACATAATTGACCTACATCTTACGACGATTAGGTACTATGCCAATTTGCAGTAGGTATGTAGCATTTCTTACTTTTAATTGATTGATAGACTGATCATCTATACGATAGATGTATAGAAATGTTTCTAAATTAAGTTAATTTGATTTATTATTAATTTATTCAAATAATAACACAACACTACAGCGAGACAGTTATTTGAAGCATGTTTTATTTTACATCTAATAGGAAAAGAAAAGCATCTAATCGACTTATTAGACTTAGAACATGGTGCTTGTAAATCCAGGTATGATGAAAAGCATGTTTTAATATGGCATCTTATAGGAAACGGAAGGCGTCTTATTAGATTTAGAGCACGCTGTCTACATGATGTCTAATACGGATGTAGGGCCGCCGACAGCCGTGATGCCGATAGCTATGTATGACTAATGAGTTTCTTCCGTTAATTATCGGTATAGTAGTCGCACCCGCAGTGACGCGGTGTGACGCAAGCGTAGGCGCCGAACGCGACTCAGCGCGCCGGCCGCTCCGACGCGCGCCTCTGTGGCCCAATGGATAAGGCATCGGCCTCCTAAGCCGAGGATTGTGGGTTCGAGTCCCACCAGAGGTACTAAACACATCTTTTTGTAATGTTATTCTAATGCGTATTTGATGTGTTATTTGATTGAAATTGTGATAATGTTAGTTCCAGTTAGATTCTTATTGGAATTTTGTTTAGTTTGTTTTCTTTTTGTGTTATTTTTTTAATATGAAATCTCGCGTTGTTTTGTTTTACTAAAATATGTTAGGAGCGATTATCGGCAGTACGTATATGTAGACCAACTCAAAATGTAACTAGCTTCTGCCTGCGGTTATGCGTGCGTGACTGCCTGAAAACAATAAGATTGTCACTGGATAAAAGTTCTGCAGCATATAAAGTGTTAAAAATATTTATAAGTATTCTAAACTTAATTTTAACTTTAACTTTTTGAACGTCAATTTCTAAGGCATAGCTCAGCTATGCTTAATTAACACTAAGGAGACTTGGTCCCGAGAAGAAGCTGCCAGGAAGTTCTGCTCTACCAGTGTACCAAAATTTCATACAAATTGAAAGGGCAACAAAAACATCCATATGTTTGCGCTAAAATATTAGTAGGATTACATAATAATTTATCCATTCTTATAAGAAAGTCACTGCGGTTCTTCTTATAAATAGTTGAATTATGTTCCTTTTTTGAAAATGTTCGACGTCCATATACCTATCTACTCTTTACTTCCGCTTTTAAGTTTTTGTCACATTTTCAAAGAATCGCGCCGATGCATACCGTGTTTACGCGATAATCGTCCACATATCAGTTACTTATTTATCGAAGCTTAGAATCCATCACCTGTCGTTCCAGGATTTCATAACACCGTCGGCGTCGGTTGACAGTGGCACATTTACGTACATAGTACCTATTACATCTGACATAGATAAAGCTATCTGCAGCTATCTGCAATATTGGCGTGGTTGGTGCTACGAGTTGAGTTTTATAAAATTCCCATATCGCGGGGAAAAGCTGGTCGATATGATAACGTAACAATTTTATTGATAACGCCCTGTGAGGCATCGATCAGTCGATATGATCGCATGCAGTGTCGTTACGGCATCACACCGAGTTATATCTGGCGAATAACAACCATCTATTTATCGGTACAGATTTTTGGAGCTATCAAGATTACGTATTTTGATTAATTGCCGTTGTCTGTTGGACTCGATGATTGTGTGATAGTGAAGGGATTTGGAGTGTATGATGAGAATGATGGGTGAGAACGAGATGGTGTACGGTGATTACTATTACGATGGCGGGTGGCCGGCGGCGCCTGCGGAGTACGCCGACCCGGGCTACCAAATACGGCAGCAGCAGATGGAGGAGGACTACAGATACAACTCGTATGCGTAAGTACCATAAATAAATTGAAAACTTCTTACAACCATTATCACTATACATGTATCCAAAACGCAAGATACCGCACTCACTGTTTTAAAAAAAGAACGAACAGGCGAAAACGAGAATTTGTATAGCAATATTTTTCACTCTATCTCAGGGAAAAGTGAACGAATGAAGACCAGCGCTGAGAAAAATTTTTGAGGCAATAAATTATTTAATTATTATTATTTCAAATTTGGAACTCATCATGTTTGTCATCAGGGTGCCAAGTGCCAGTTTCATTAGCCATTCGATGACGTTAACGTTAACAAGAATTTGTATGGCAAAAATGTAACTCTCCTCGTATTCTACCACAAGCCTACAATTTCTCGTTTTCGTTTACGCGATCGAGTGAATTCGAACAGTAAATAAAACTTACACTAAGTACTCAGTATAGACTGTACTGGGAGTGATTGGGGATGTTCCTGTCCTCTACGTCATGTTCAACCCGAGCCGTCGTCCTAGACTGTAGAGACGCCCTCAGGTTTTTCGCTCTCGTCGTCCGAATTGTACGCCGCGGAGAATCTAGAAAGGTACGGCGATTGTATATGTCTCCACGGCTTCCAGAACCATTACTTCTTTGCTGCCTATAAAGCCAGTTAAATAATTGTATTAGCCTTAAGAATATTTATTATTATTTAGTTATTGTTATTGAAGAGGTTAAATCAGAAACAAAAAAAGTAACGATAGGACTGCCACAGGGTAGCATTCTTGGACCTCTTCTTTTTTTTTAGTTTATGTAAACGAACTGCCTGATGTCACAGAAAACTTATATGGAATGTTTGCCGATGATGCAACAATTTTTGTCCCCAATACCTATAAAAATAAAATACTTTTCGAAAATCATATAAATAAAACATTGCAAACCATTGTCACCTGGCTAAATTCTGTTAATCTAAATGCCAATTTAAGCAAAACAAAATTAATTCAATTTGAAAATTACAAATCAATATCCTAAAAGTTCAATGTTTCAGAACGTAACACCAAAATAAGTGAAGTACTAAGATGAAATAAATTACCTTGGACTCACCATTGATGATCACTTAAATTGGAAATAACATATATTGAGAATAAATAAAAAATATCCAGTTATTGTTACGCGCTCTCCATTGTCTCCATACTTGTCGAAACGACATCAGTGGAATTAAATAGAGCCGCTTACTTTGGGCAGGTCTACCCGCTACTGACTTATGGTGTGATATTCTGGGGAAGAACCAACAACCGCTGGGGTAAACGTGTTCTTGAGTGGAGACCACGACCCGGTAAACGTAGTGTAGGACGCCCTCCGGCCAGGTGGGATGATGACCTGCGAAAGACTGCAGGCAGATGCTGGATGCGTCAAGCCGAGGACAGGGCGCTATGGCGCTCATTAGGGGAGGCCTATGTCCAGCAGTGGACTAAGATAGGCCGATGATGATGATGATGATGATGATTCTGGGGAAACTCGGTTAACGTTCAATCGACATTTCTCTTACAAAAAAGGTGTTTACGTAATAAATACAACATGTATTCAGACGAAACAGTAAGAAACATATTTAGGGAAAAAGGCTATATAACGTTAACCAATATTTTTATTTTAGAGGCAGCATTTTTTATTAAACAAAACCCAGAGTATTTTGACAGCAAAACCACTTCACGTCCAAATGTCCGCAATAAATATAAATATGATTTATGTGTTCCGAGAATGAACAATCACATGTGCTATTAGAGTGCCTACAGTACTTGTATCAAGGTTTTCAATCATCTACCTTCAGACATTAAAGCTCTTGGGTTGTACTTTTAAATTTAAGTTGAAAAAGTGGTTAATAAATAACGCATTTTACAGCTAAGATGATTTTTAGATATGCATTAAAAAATACAAAATTGTAATTAACCTACTAATAAGTATATGATAAGTTACTGTTAGTTTCATGTTAGTATTAATCATTGTTTCACAATCAGTTTTTAATATTTTATTTTTGTTTAGTTTTTATTTTTCATTAAGTAGTTTTAATCTACTTAAAAATTGCATGCCCATTATGGAAACACTGTTGTAACTCAAATGTACAGACGCCTGCACATCAACCTATCCAAAACAGTCAAATTTCTTCAATACATTTTCAACCATATTATTAAAGCATAAAGTTCAAAGTCTATTGAGGAAATTTGACAGTTTGTGGTAGGTTGATGTGCAGGCGTGTGTACCTGCATCCTCAACCGCAAATTGTACACAGTTTAAGCAATAAACGATATTCTTGTAAGATGATGGCGTTCTTAAAAAAGGTCATGCCGTAAGCGGTGAAAACGTGTATGTAATAAACAGATAGGATATTTTGTTATTTGCTTAAAACACGGCAGGTATGAAGCTGTTTGCTGTCGACTGCAGATAGCGAATAGGCGGGAAAATTCACTATGGCATCCGTCATGAGTATCGATTCCTTCCTTGTGCTCCTTTAAGAACTAATCCAGAACTTGGTATATTTTAACCAAAGGCACAAATAAATAATTGGACTTGTCAATAGATTATTGTATTTCTTTTTCAAAATTGTTAATTATGTATTTAAATATTCTTCAACACCTGTTTTTGATAGTGAAGCAAGCTTTAGTGTGCAAATGCACATGTTTTGGGTTGTATTCAGATCATTTAACCATCTAGCTATAGGTATTAAGCATAACGGAATGTAAACTGTTTTTGTGTACAGACATCAACCTATCTAAAACTGTCAAATTTCTTCAATAAATGTTCAACCATTCACTGTAATGTTTAAAGTTCAAAGTCTATTGGGGAGAAAATATCGATCAATGTACTGTTGAGACCGGGGTAAATGATAGAGGGCAAAATAACTTAACTTGTATATTTTATCAAGCAATGAATACAATTCAGCCCTAAGCTTCTCGACAGGCTGTCACAACACAACTTTCTTTATGCTGTCACCGAATCCAGAATCCAACCTTATTTTGTTTTCTTCTCAAAACTCTTTAATGCACTCCTTTTAAACTCAGGCCACGTCGTGTGCCATAGAGCTGCTATTGCAAGGAGTCCAGAAGTACAGAAGAGAGTACAGAAGGTACTTACATAATTGATCGGAGCGTGTTTACGTAATAATAAATAAATAAATTAATACATCTATTGGAACTAATGAAATGAGATGAGTCCATAATAAAATGATTAAATAAAGCATGTACTAAAAATATATATTAGTCTATGAATAGAGTCTATAATAAATTGTATTGTTGGACTGTTAGGCGCTCCGTACACTGAGCAACTTTGATCTCCGTATTGCGGCAAAAAGCAAATCGCAACTAGCTGTTTCCATATAATCTAAAGAAACTGCAAACCTTATTGCAACAACTGGCAACCTTAAACGAAAATCTTTTAAAAAGTTGATAATTTCGTCAACTAAGTTGATAGTGTCTGCAACTAAAGTTACTCTGTCTGCGGAGCGCCTTCGTTGTTACTCATTCATTCAAATATGTATTTCGTAAGCCACGGTGACATAATCAAATGGGCTTGTCGTGTTTTTATTTTTATTTTTGGTAATTATCTATCTTTAATCTAATTAGATACAGGCACGGTAGCCAGAAACCGGGGACTTACCGTTGTGGTCACCAAAATTACCGCGATAAAAAATATATGCTGTGATAACAGCTTAAGGTGCTCCCTCACCTGGAGTGTTCGTCTGTAATTTACAAATGTAATTTATAAAACGTTACAAATCCGAGCATTGCATCAGTGAGGGAAGAGAACCAGGCATTACAAATACTGTAATATAATACACAGGCATATAAACTACTAACTAAAGAGTTTGTCTCTCAAAAATAAAAATATTCACTTATAATAACGCGTATGACTAAAAATGTTAGAAATGGCTCATTTTCCATATGATGTCAAAAGGGTTAGCAGAAATAAGGATGTAAAAGTGTATAAAAAAAGTGTAGAGACCAAGAACTTTTAAAGATTGTCCCTATTTTTGAAAAACTAGTCTGTAAAGTTTTCAAATTATTGATTTATTTATTGGGCTGAGGTAACTAATGTACGATAAGCACTTAATTAAATTGAGTTAATGAATACACCTTATCATAAAAAAAGTTTTATTATATTCTCTACAATAACTTTAATATTCATCCACAAGTGGCTTATACAAAAAACCAAAACTGTAAACATACTAGAATTAAAGCAATAAAATATTAGTAAGAACAAAAATGTCAATCAAATCATGTCAATTTCGATGATCTGATTAAGATTAACTGATTATTTTATTTTAGTTGTAATTCGCTTAAAGGTGTGCCCTCCCTAGGAGCATTCCCCTGTAATGTAACATTTCAAATTTGATTTTGAGTATAACATAACAATACAGACTCCCTGACTTGACGAGAATTCGCCTGTAATGTAACAAAATATTACACATTGTATCATCAAGTCGTTTTCAAAAGTGATTCAATAATCTAAATTAACATTTAATCATTTTTTATTTAGTATAAACACTAAAGTATATTCGAATGCAAATATTAGTACTGATTAATTAGTAGCATCACTTATTTCAATAAAATATATACGAGTAATTATTTAATATGAAGTAATATAGAGTAGAGTAACATAGAGTAATATGAAAAAAGGCTACTATAAAATTGATGATTATTTTAATGATAATAATGTGTGGTCATCTTAGTCTGCTCGCCTGCACATGTTATTTAACATTGTCAGTAGTTACACTTTTATATTATAAAAGATTATTTATTATACAGTCAAAGAATATTAATTTATATAACTTTTAAACTGATATCATAGCCTTTATCAGCAGTGTCCTACAGTTAACAAACAGCATTGCGTTAAATAGATCATTAGGCTTTTATTTAGAGTATCTTGAGTGTGTCATGCTCTCTTTATTGTCTCTGCGGTGGTGGCGTGTGTGTCGGGTCGTTACGTTCCCTAAAATATGGTTGAGCGAAGCGATGGCTGATTCATATGTCATACTCGTGAACGGGTGCCGCCTGTGGAGGCTGGTCTGCTCTTGCATACTTATCTTATTTTTAATATTACTTACTATAATTTGACTTTGTTTTTCTTAAACAATTTTTGACTTTTATTAGAGTACTGTAGTGGTACTGTATGACATTGTGGAAATTGGAACTTTTACCTGAGGTAAATTTGTTAATTTAGATTTTTAATTTTGTTTTTTTACATGTGGTCTTCTATATTTTTATTTTTTATTTTTATGTGTTTATTTGTGATGGAAAGTGTCCTGCTAAAATAGGGCATTTTCCAATATTTTTGACGCTGTAAGGGAGAAAAGAGCTGGACACTTGCTGAGTTTCTTGCCGGTTCTTCTCAGTACAAGATCTCCCGCCCAGAGTAGACTTACGAACCGATGGCATAGTGACATTCATAAGAGCTACTTGTAGCCTAAACTGAATAAATGATTTTTGAATTTGAATTTGAATTTTGAATTTTCAATATAAGTACCTACATTGGTGGTCATAATAGGGTATTACACCCATTTTCGAAAAGTGTTTCATATGACTGCTACAGTGATAATAAACCACTATAATTTTTATATGATTTTTTTAAAACCGAATAATGTCATAAAACTACTTTTGATTTATCATTTTAAATTTTCGCGCGGAAACGCTAGCCGCCATGCTGTTTCGGCTCGTGACGTCACTGCGTCAGTAAATAAATAAATATCGCCTACGAACATTGATTTACAAATAAAATACAATAGGCTATTTTTCTAAATTAATAATGAGTTATAAGTTATAACCCATATCATTGGTGTGTTGTGCCTGAATGCAAGTTGTGGATTCAAGTGCCAACTAACCAACTAACTAATATATTATGAGAAATAGGTACTTGGTTAAAATTGGCAAGAAGAGATCCAAAGTCATTATCCACAAATACTAGACTGTATTTGTGTGAAGATCACTTTGATGTAAGTGTTGTGTGAAACCAAACTGCACACCATCCAGGTTTGTTGTTGTACAATAGTAAGTACATGTTTTTAGTTTTTTTGAAACGAATGTAGAGTCATACATGATACTATACATTGCCATGTGACATATTATTTAAAATTATACGGATTAGAGTTAGCTTCATTAACAATAAAAAATAAAATAAAATAAAATAAAACTATGTCTCAAGAAATTAAATTTTCATTAAACTAAAAATAAATTAATAAAATTTATATAATTCCAATAATATTACATTTTAACATGACCGGCCGTGCTACTCAGCCGAAACGTCGGGTAATTGGTATGCCTATATTACTTATGAGGAGCTCTTTGTTGCAGTGGATAACGCGCCCGTTCTGCAATTGCTAAGGTTAAGCAACTTTCGCAAAGACCGGTCATCGGATGGGTGCCCAAAAATGTATCATCTCGAGCACCTCCGTTGTCTGGAAGGCACGTAAAGCCGTTGGTCCCGGCTGCATTGGCAGTCTTATTAACCACCATCCGCACTGGACCCGTGTCGTGGTTTATATGGCCCATTGTCCCTATCCATCCATAGGGAAGGCTCGTGCTGCAGCAGTGGGGGACATAAAATGAGCTGATGATGGATGGGTATTGCCTATGATACATAGGTACACTAAGAAGATATAAATAAATTCCATGTCAATATTTTTTTATTATGGAACGAATACTAAAGAGTATAAAAAAATATTGCTGCAAATTATAGTGTAAACTGGTTTATTCCTACCATACAATTGCGCTACAATTTAAAAACATAACTTCAGCTACTTCAACACGATTTTTTTTACACGACCACCACTGTTTCTGGTTTGAAGATTGTGCCTTAATTTATACAAAACAATGTTACTCGATTGAAAACCGGGCCAGGAGGCTCATAGGTGACTCAACATTGGCTACAGGCTGTAGCCTACAGCTGAACTTCAGAGCCTCAGTCACCGTCGCAGAGATTCTGGTCTATCGGTGTTTTATAGAATACTCTTTGGAGAGTGTGCGAGTGAACTACACGATCTCGTTCCCCCAGCCCCCTTCCACCATCAGGGTACTAGACGCAGGTCAGCCTACCATCCGTACGTTGTAGACATACCACCTGTCCGTACCAAGCGGTTTGCTAATTCTTTCTTTTGCGAACCGCCAAAGAGTGGAATGCGCTACCTGGTCACGTGTTCCCTGTTCACTCCGACCTAGGTCTCGTCAAAGCAAGAGTGAATAGGCATTTCCTGTCTAAGCATGCACCACCTTAGGCCACATCCCGCTCACCAACAGGCAGATTGGTGGCCAAATGATTAGACAGTTTGCATTAAAAAAAAAACGATTGTTAAGGGTTTGTAGATCACACAGATCAGATAATATTTTCCCCGTTTCCCTTGAGTTTCTTTAAAAATGTGGGCTTTTACTGTGAACTCGCGCAGCCGTCAAAAGACTTTGAAAGATTACATTGTATTGTTTTGTTACATCAGCCCAACACTTCAAGCATGTTCACGAACACTTAACGTTTATTTTATTATAAATCAATATGCGACAAACCACAAGAAAAATAAACATGACCATGCAAAGTTTCCTGTGAAAAAGTCCAACTCTAATCTTGTGTTTAATAACGATTTATACTGTTATATAACCAGCTAGCTTTCGAGTGAAAATTAAAACTTTCAAACGCGGTATTGTGATAAAATAGCTTGTTAAAACTTTAACGTTAAAAATAGTCAGAGAATTTCGTTCCACCCTGTTTTATAAATAGGTGGGTTAGGCATTGCGGGTTGCGTGCCCCGCTCTTATAGCCGTCCACTGAGTGCCATCGAGCTCGTCTCCCAGCTGTGAGCTCTCCCATGCCTTCGTGAAGCCCTTAATTGGTTTGGAAACCCTCTTCGCGAGTTCGCGTGCTTCCACCCATTTGGACTCGACTGCGCCTAACCAGATTGCCATAACGAAATATTCGTGAAAACCCATTGAGTCTTTCCGACTAGGCGTCGTCGTCGCCGCAAAAGGAACTTTCTCCGCAATAAATTCCTTGCTACAAGGTGTTGACTGACGTGTGTGTGCGTTAGTCATTTGTTTTGTTTTCTTTATCTAATCTAGGTCACGAATGCGGTTCGAGGGTGCCGCATGATTTGTGCGATATCTGTCCCCACCAAGACTCCGTGGGTACCCTTGAACTCAGTCTTGTAATAGTTTAGTACCAGAAAGCCGAAGTTTCCATGTAATTTGCCGCCGGCAAGTTTGCCGCGAGAGGTAATGGCAGTCTGTTTGGTCATAGGGTAGTTTTTCTCGCGGTCGTCGGCGCTTGGTACGGGTGGCGCGGTGACTACTTAACTATAATAAGTATCCTATTTTTACACAAATTACATCCCTATCGTGCCCGCCATCAGGGCCCATTATTTTATCATCAGCCATCGCGTATTCGAACGATCGTCTTTTGGAACTGCGATCTTAACAGTTTTAAGGTTTAATATAATGCTGTACAATTACAGAAACAAACGGAACGACTTCATTGTTGTTTTACATGATTTAAATACAATTGTATTTCTATCTGCATCATATATTTTATCGATCTTGCTTAGAAATAGAAATAGAAAATAATGATTGGGCAAAAATTATAAATACCTACTTACAACATAAAATCTCAATAACAAGTGCTTACTTAATTATACCGATAACGTCTAAGCTGAGAAGGTTTTCTTAGTTCTGTTCAAAGTTTATTTTTTAATTCAGTAAAGTGTGAAATAAAATAACACTAATGGCATTTGAAGCAGTAATGGAATTGTTGGGATTTGTTAGCACCGAAATTTTTAAATCGAAATCAAATCAAGAAACGTCAAAATTATCATACTCTTAAAAATTATGAGTTGATGTTCCGAAAACTTACTGTAATAGACAATATTTACATTTAAAATTAAATAAAATTTGGAAGCAAAACAAATAACAGACTATAATCAAATAATCATAGCTTTTTTTACTTGATTACTTTTATACTTATTAAATTACACAAAATAATTTGACCATTTTACAACCCAGAAGATTTCATTATTACCAGCTCATCAACGTCCCCACTGCTGGGCACGAGCCTTCCCTATGGATGGATAAGGAGAACGGGCCATAAACCACCACGCGGGCCCAGTGCGGATTGCTGGTTGTTAACGAGTTTAACGACTGCCAATGCAGCCGGGACCAACGGCTTTACGTGCCTTCAGAAGCACGGAGGAGCTCGAGATGATAAATTTTTGGTCACCCATCCGATGACCGGCCTTTGCGAAAGTTGCTTAACCTCAGCACTCGCAGACTGGGCGCGTTAATCACTGCGCCATCGAGTTCCTCATTTCATTAACGGTTGTGATTTTCAAAAATTATTATCTACGTTATCATAATAAGTATGACTTCCCTTGGCAGACTTACTAAAGGTGTTTCAAAAACATCTCGCACCCTCCTACAAAGTAAAAGCTTTAAACCGTTAATTACTAATGAAATTGGTTATCATCGATGCTCAATAACTACGAACAATAGGTCGTTAGAATGTGGAACATCTGGTCGGATTTAGAAGCTCAATGCTTGATAGCAGGTGTTTTGAATAACCTGGCATTGTTAATAACAGGCGAAGATAATAAACCTTGGCTTAAATGCTAGCTATGTAGTGAGGATATGGAAAATTTAATCCATGTGATTTTTTGGGGAAGAATCTAAATGGCTTGTATAGCTAGCACGTTTGGGTAAGATTTAGCGTGTTAAACGACTCGCACGCAATGTCAGATGGATGGATGGACAAATTTAAATATAGCTCAATTAAATAGTTTGTGTATTTAAGAGCTATGGGTTTGGTTGAATAGTCATAGTCATAGTAATATATCTCGAACTCTATGCTGCGGAAGGCGAAACCGTTGGTCCTGGTAGTTGTCGTAACATTTCAGTTGCTACAAACTACCATTGCATAATGCCAGCGTGGTAGGTTATGGCCCAACCTCCCCATGTACTTATTGTACAGACGCCTGCACATCAACCTATCCAAAACTGTCAAATTTCTTCAATGCATTTTCAACCATAAAACTTAGACATAGAGTTCAAAGCCTGTTGAGGAAATTTGACAGTTTGTGGTATACTGATGTGCAGGCGTGTGTACACGTGGGAAGGAAGGATGATGAACTATAGGGGTAATTTAAATATTATAATAATACATACATTAATACAATACAAATTTTACGAAAATTTATTGCCAACGAATTATACCTAATTTAAAAAAAGGTATTGTACAAACTTTAACGTGTGGCCTTTAGACCACGCGATGGCCGAATTATTAGGGTGCCTGACAGACATTTTCAGAAGAAAATTTTCGCGGAAGCTTTTTCAACACTTAATAATTGTTGTAAAATTTGAGATTGCTCTACCAAAAATATTTAATGTGCTTACACCTAGTTTAGACACTGATTTGCTAAGTTCCGCTGCAAGTCGTTGCACATGACAGTGATTGTTTCACATTAGTGAGTGAGTGGGTTATACCACACATATGATTCACTAGTAAGTGTTTAATTACAACATCGATACTTTTTACGTACAACAATAAGTTATTCAGTTAATTTAGTCGCTGCTTATGCTATGATGTATTGCGCGGGAGGTCTATCGCGGTGTCTGCTGATCCGTGTAACAGAGGGCGATCGCACCTGCCCGCGCCCCTCATAAATCTGGGCCCTCGCGGCTTACCTCCACAGTATAAAGAGAAACCACAGATAAATAAAACTTTTTACTTGAAAAAAACTATATGAACGAATAATGGGCGGTTTTAGTGCCTTTTTTGAAAATGTCTGCGCACGAACTGGACTTGTTTTTAAATAAAATAATAGAGATCTTCTTAGACGAATAACAATAATTGCTATGACGAGTTACTTACTACTACTACTACTACAACTACAACTACGATTCGGAGATATGAGCGAATCTCTACTAGATGTATTCTAAGTATATAATTTTATAAAGTCGTTTTTGGTTCAATGACAATTAATAAAATTACCGACGAAGAATGTTAAATATTTATAAAATACAGTAAAAAAAAAATTATACGCCCACCCGACCCAGCCAGGAATCGAACCTGGGTCTTCCGCAATCCACGGGCGGCTGCACTGACCTCTATGCTAATTAAGTTTAATTTTTTCACTGTATTTTATAAATATTTAATTTAAACTTCAGTGCAGCAAGCACTTAAAAAATAAAAAGTCAATATTGACGAAGAATGTGTTTTGTGTATTTGTGTGACGTAATTGTGCAACGCATATTTCAGGAAAAATAAAAACTTTAGATTGTAACCTCTTTGGTCTGTGCTCTATACAGTCTCTTTGAACGGTTTAATAAACTAACATTTAGTGAACTTTCTTTTTCTTACATTTTTTTTTCAATTCGTACGAAAACGAAATGAAGAAAAAATCTCTAATTTCAACGAATGGTTCGCAATCATTCTTTGAGATATATAAAAGATAATTAAACACTTTTTGTACGTTATATTTAAAAAAATATGCATACATTGAGTTCGCATATTGCATCATGTTTACATGATTATATACAAGACCGCCAGAATGGATGCGTTTCGTTATCGCGCACACCTCAACACTGCTATCGACACATGTAATTAATGATACAGCCGATAAACTCACTATTTGATGTATTGTGTGTATTGCTATTATAGGTACATGTTCTGCGAGAACGCTGCCTACAAACTGTACTATAGTTTGGCAGAATATTAGATTAAATATGTTGCGAACAAGTGCTTGTAAAAAAGAAAAATTATGTTAGTACCATTTTGGAAAGTAGGATTTAGAGGAAAAATTTCCACGACCATCATTAAACCAAAATTCAAGTAAAATTTTATAGTATAACTCATAATTATAATGTTAGTACCTTTTTATCCTTATGATTCAATTACATGGTGGCAAAGGAAAACGTTCAGGTTTTAAGCGAGAAATTTCGATTCAATCGTTAGACTAGGTAATAATAGTGAACACAATCCTAGCACATGCAATAATTAATGACGCTCGTGGAAATTTTTCCTCTAGGTCCTACTTTCCAAAATGGTACTAACATAATTTTTCTTTTTTACAAGAACTTGCATATCATTAGCGTAGGTACCGTATTAGATTTCTGAACGGATTTATTTAGAGACTACTAGCTGACCGGCGGACTTCGTACCGCATTGACAGTTTCCATGACAACAAAACAATCAAATCATTCGTCCGCTTAAGAACACCCGTATCCCAAGATGGACCCTTCTAGCAGCTCCACCTACCGGGTCCAATTGTAAATCTAAACCATTCTCGAGTCCACTTGAACACACACAGAAAATTTCATCCTAATCGGTCCAGCCGTTTAGAAGGAGTTCAATAACATACACACGAACAGAAGATATATAATAAAGATTAAGGCGCCTTCAAATTAGGCGCTTTGTGTCGGACCGCTGTCGTGCGTTTGCACATAATGAAATAACCTAAGGCTTGTCTAAGACCTATCTTAATAAGCCGCCTTACTATCTCCATAGACCAGAAATCTGCCGTGGTAATTAAAATCGCAGTAAGAAATATTTTTCAAGTAATGAGTTACATTTAGATTCGGAATCCTCGCGAAGAGCTCTTTACAGCACTTTGATTCTTATTTCTATAGATATACGGAACGTTGTACTTTGATATGGCGTAAATGCAGTATATCTCTTCATAAAAAAATAATTACTAAAGAGAACCGCAGTAGAGTGTAGATTTATTACACAAATTAATAACTGTTATTATAATGTGAAACAAAACTAGTAAATACAACTTTGAACTGCAGTAATATAGGATACTGCACTTTATTCACTAGACGTTTTGACATTTGGAAGAAGAGGTAAGTAATACTAATCTGAAGAGCAGTTTCATGTGTTATTGCTCAGTTTCACAATTAATTACTAACGATAAACGCAGTGTCTCCCAATTACTAGTTAAGAGCGCAGCAAGTCCGTCCTTACTGCATTTACAGTTTTTTTTTTGTTTCTTTTTTCGCTTTATTCACCAAAACCATGCTAAGAAAGTATGTTTTTTTAAAATTGAAATTGTTGTGTTAGTAGGTATGAGATATTTCAGATATTTTTTATAAAAAAAGCATATCAAGCTATACAATAACAGTAAAACATTTTTTTTAAATCTTTAATATAACGCTATAGTATTAAAAAAATTAAAAAATATTTAACCACCATTTACTCAAAAGTTGTCTAACCTTTCTTACTGCGTTTTAATTTAGCACGGCAGAAATATTTTTAATATATTTTTAAATTTCACCTACAAAAATATTTAAAGAAAGCTAAATAAGAAATAAAAGTTTTATATTGATTCGAAACAAAAGCACGGAGACCTCTTGATGGGAATGTGAAGAGTCATGTATGCGGTTTTGGTTTGATATTAATCATTCATACATTAAAAAGAGATATATTATCTATTTATATAACTTGTACAGTAAATTACTTTGATACTGGCTAAATTTGCTAAACGCGCGATACCATCAACTATAAGACAAAAAAAAACACTATATAGTTTACAACCTTTTTTTGCATATACTATAATACAGAGTTTGAACCGATTGCATCGATGGATATTTAAAAAAACTCATTCTCAATAAGTCAATTAAATATTTCGTGCACGCCACTTCGGGGATCGCCCAATAATAATAAATGATTGCCCTCTGCTTTTGCCGCCCTTGCACGGTAATTGTGTATGCACGTTGCACCATTTGTGTTTACTTCCAAATGATTTCATTGTAATTACTTGTTATAAGAACATTTTTCAAATTCTCCATAAATGTACGAAAAAGCTTTCATTTATTGTAGCATTAACATAATAGCATACATGGCATTTACATAGTTAAGACTTATTATGAATTTATTATTTCACCTCGGCGACCATAATATAGACATTCAAATTGTAATGACACACAAAACAGTTATTCTAAATTACAAGTCACGGATTAAATAGTAACAAAATTTGGTAAACTTATAATCTACACCAACGATATGATACTTTTAATACCTCTATATTCCAGATATTGTGCAGTATGAAACATAGTTTTACTTAGAATACCTTTTCATAGGTAGGTACTGTTAAAAATCCACATCTGGCGGTCAATGAATGAAGACGGTCGAAAAGTGTTGTTTATTTCACAGTACCTACCTAATCGCCTGTAATCTGTTCTTTATTTCTCTCGTTGCCTTTTGTTTCTGTAATCTTCAGTTGCACACCTGCAAGCCATAAAACAAATTGCCACTACCATAGACAATAGCTAAGTTAAAGTGTTTGAACGAGATCTATTCTTTGGCTGAATGAAACTCAATGGACGTAAAGCACCGGTACCGCTTTCTTGCAATTGAAAGAAAAAAATACTGTATGAAATTGGACTTTTTGGCGGGAAAGTGAAGAGTCACGTCTGCGGTTTTGTTTTATTTTCTAAAATTTGTGTTATATCGAATATTAATGTGAAATAATGGTGGATTATTAACCGTTAAGTGTTCGTAAGTGCGCATGAGTGTTGCCAAATGTAACTAAACAGTGCAACTTCACTTTTCAAATTCTCTCAAGAAGTCCACCCGAGGAATTAGTAAAGCCCCACATCTTTACTGAGATACTCGAGGGGTTGGGGGGTATATCATTTCTCACTTCTCATTTCTATTATCATTCATCATCATCATACGGGAAGGAAATATTGTATATTTATTTATTACTTGTAAGAAAAATTACTTTGACACTGGCTAAATGTGCTAATCGCACGAAGCCATAACTAAAGGAAAAAAAAAATGAAATTGTCAATTTTATTTATTTGTCAATATCGCCATTGTTATCTTTAACAAAATTATATTTATTAAGTTTTTAACCATTATTTTTTATTACTTAAAGAATATTTTGTGTTCTGGTAAATTATATATATACACAACATACCTAAAACAAAATCTGCATAGACCTAAATCATTATTTTTTCAAAATTGATCGCTGATATTTTATTTTTATTTCCGCGTGGACCGCTTATCATATTAAGCCAATCTAAAAAATGTAATTTAACCGTTTGATAAATAAGTGCTATAGTGCTTACAGGCAGACATAACGGTCGTGACTAAAAACACTGAAACAAAATGTTTAACGGGGTTTACCGAAAACGCGAAACTTAAAAGTACTTATATAAATAAAGACTCAGAAGAGCTCAAACTAAGCTCAAAGTTTTCATATCAATTAATATTAATTAATTTAATACTGAGAGCTTTCATCTGTTATAAACGGAAAGTGAAAAGTTCACGTCGTTTTAATAATCACCTTTAAAAACCTTAAAATTATATTTAAGCTTTTTATGAACTATGCAAAGCGCATTTTTTGTGTATAAGTTAGTACGAACAAAAGACTTTCAAAGAAACAATGGTTTGCGCACACGTGCAAGTCATTAAAGGATAAGTCCCAAGTTTTGGTACCTGTTCAAGGAACCACACCACTCCTTCTATGGCCTGTCCGGCGACAATGTGCTAAGTACTCCCACATGTGTCTCCCTGACAAATAGAAGACCCAACAGTGTTTACATGACTAAAAAAAACCTGTTCCCAATAGCATATTTTTTAATTGTTGCCCGTATTACTTGTATTGGTTTGTATTCAACTACTATTGAATACGCTCAAATTGATTGATACAAAGGGAAAAATATTTTAGAAAAAAAATATAAATCTGTATTGTTGTTAGAGTTGACAACCCAAGAAAAAACATTTGGAACGTTCTCCAAACATGAGCTAACACGGCCTTATTAAAAACACTCTAAGTGGAAATCGTTATCCGTGCATTTAGAGCGGCGTCCATAACGAACCCGGCCTCAACAATGGGCTTAACGCTCGCTCTCATTACAAAAAGCGACATAACATAACGCTACGTCGTCGAAAGCTCCTCTATTCAAAGTGTATACTCAAATTTTTTTGTCGAGAAGGCTCGGGGTTTTCGTGATTGGCCGGCGTGCGGCCCGCCCAGCGCGCGCACCGCTGCGATTGGCCGAGGTCAGTGGAGCACCCTCGAGGTTAGTCCCGCGCTGAGTAGGCTGTCGAGGCATGAGGGCGGAGGGGTGTTCTTCACCCCGAGGGCCACTCGAGGGTCGTTCAGTGCAGCCGCGGCGTCTCGGGACGCAGCACGTGCGCGCGAGTGTGAGGCACCGCCAAGATTATTCCGAAGTCGAGCTCTCCCGGTCGGGAGATGAAGTGCGAGGAGGGCGAAGGCACGCGGTCGCCGCCGCCGCTGCTGCCGCCGGCGTCGCTGCTTTGGAGCCCTATACTGCTGCCGCCGTGGGGCCATGCCTTCTTGCCGGCGCTCTACCCGGCGGCTTTCCGCTCAGCGTTTCCTGGGTGAGCGAAGAATAATGGATACGGTTTAGACAGTGATCAGTGACAGCATACGTTTAATTGGAAATTTAAGTGTTTTGAGATAAAAACGGGTATAATAATTTCAAGTGACTACGAATGTTTGGTTTGAGTAGAGTGAAAAAGTCAAATACTATTAGTATCGATTTCGTACTATAACCGCTTATTCTAAGATGACTAGATAAATAATGAAATAAATAATAATGTCACTTTTTTGTTAGTAAAGGCAAATCGAAACCGCATCCGTTTAAACTAGTTTTAGCTTAAGTCACCGTTTTTATATAACACGGCACAAGTCATGCAAAAATAATTCCAAAAATGTTAATCAAATAGCGTAAAAAAATCCTTGAAGAAAGCGGTCAGAGTGTCGCCTTGTAGCTTAGAAAATTTTCGTTGACCAAAAGCTCCAACAAAAAGCTTAGCATTAATTATGTCACAAAGTCGGAGCGTCAGAAGTTCGCTAATAATTTATAGAACAAACAATGCGTGCGTGTCTCCAACCTCTCTCTCAGGCCGCAAACATTCTATCCGGCAACCATGACACTTCATGTGACAGTTTTTGCACCTCCCCGCTCGTTAATAGCGTTGTTTACAAGTTTACAACCTGCTAAAGGCTCTCTAGACCGCCCTTTCAAGAGTCACGTACGGGTCCTTCGGTTCGCAGACGGCCGTAATAACATTCTGATGTATTAATAGTCTTTATTGAATCTTTACGAGTATTCCTTTATACGGGTCACGTACACTCGAGAGATGCACTTTGCTTGTATTGTCTGGGTTGAAGGAATGTGTTTTTTTTTTCAATTATACGTCCTTAGTGTTATAAGCTTCTCATGGTTTGTGCAGCTTATATTTTTTCTCTTTGGAACATAACATTTGTAATTGTATAGGTTTTCAAACGTGTAACATTGAAACTGTACCGCGTTCAATACTTTTCTTATACGTTTTTAACATTAATAAAAAAGTATTACTTTATAAAATGGCATTATTTTTTTAAAGGCTAAAATATGCTTTAAACAGTTTTTATCTCTTTATTTAGGCAAACCTTGCAGACATTGATTCATAAAGTGTTAAATTAGTGACTTTAGATTATTCCGGTATCAATTTATCCCTTGTTTTTTTATACCAAAACGATTACAGCCTGCTTCATTCAATGACTACTTTTACAGAAAGTTTTATTTATTTGCTTGTTGAAAGATTTACAGTCAAATATCAATATAACTAGACAATTTGAGTTAACTAATGCCATTTACAAATCTCCAGCATTAAATTAGTATGGTGTAATCGACCTGTTTAAACTTTTTAATTTTTTAAAATTGACATTTGTTTTATTATCGCTCTAAAACGGTCGTCTCACTAATAGTTTCATAGTCTTCAATTTGATTATTGCCTATTCTTTCCCTTTCTTCATACGTGTCAAAATTATACTAACATTGCCATAGTATCACAAAAACTAATCAGACTTTTAATTTGTCAAAAGGCTCTTGGACAGCATGAAGATGCCAGGGCAGCGGCCCGGCTTCCAGATCTCGGACATCCTGGGCTTGAATGAGGGCAAGGGCCTGGAGTCTGCGCCCCCTCAGGCGTTGGGTGGGTGCTCGCTGGAGCTGCCCCCCTACCCCCAACACCACTACCCCCACGAGCTGCTGAGGCACCACCAACCTTGGCTTTCCCTGGATCACCACGAAGGCACAGGTAAATATACTTCTTGACGCATTTTTATAAAAAGTTGTAAGTGGACTTACATATCTTGCACTTCAAAGGAAGAGGCGTTTAATGGTTTCTTTTTTTTACCATTGGCTGTAGATAACTTTTATAGCGCCATCGGAATATTATGTATTGTTAAAATACCGTACCTAGTATTCGGTTGAAAACTAGCAAATTACCCATGACGGTACCCCTAAATATTGAATCGGTTTTGCCAAAACCCTGCATATACATTAGTTAATGTAAACGCTATGAAATCGTATTAAGAATTTTATTTATCAAAAACAAATTATTGTTATCAACAAATTTTCATAAATATAGATAAAATGTATAAAGACTCAAATAATAATTATATCAATGAGAAACTTTAGATAGTGTTCGATGTATCTTTTGGCAGAATTGGTGCTTAATATTCGGTAGCGAAACACTCCAGGCCACTCCACTATGAGCACCTACTCTGTGCTTGATACCCGTACTCACTTCGTACTCGACTCATTTGCAAACCACTAACTAACAAACTACTAACCACGAGACTTAAGTAGAGGCATAGGTCCTGTGGATGATGTTTTAAAATTTTTAATAACTTAAATCTGCTGACTTTATCGCAATAAATTAATTAGTACGATATTTTGATTTATTGCTTGACAGCGTCCGTTGAATGTAACTCAAAGTAAAAGTTTTTCATTTAGTTACTTACGTTTAAAGAATATTTATTTCTCAAAACATTTTACAGATACACCTAAAGAGAAATCATCTATGTCTATATCTATACTACTATATAAATCTCTAGGCTCCGTCTGTACCTAGATGCACTTTTTCTGACAAATTTTGGGATAAATATTCGTTTTACGACTAACTGACACCAATTCTACGATTTTTAACTGACTTCAAAAAAAGGAGGAGGTTCTCAATTCGACTGTATTTTTTGAATTTTTTTTCTGTCTGTCAGTCTGTCTGTCTGTCTGTATGTCCTCTTATAAATCAAGAACGACTTGACCGATCTTGATGAAAATTTGTATGTATTATGAACATGGGATTGTGCAAATGATAAACTATAAAAAAAATATTATTCACAAATTTTCGCACAGCGAAGCGGGCGGGCGGGTGGCTAGTAGTATACAAGTTGACTTTTTTAACACCGTCCAAACCTTCTGAGATGACTTCAGTGATACAAACGATCAACTCTTACTATTGGACCAACTCCCTAACTCGAAAATAAAAAGCTGTTAAAACAAATAATTAGATATAGGTATTTGATTTGAGTTTGTAGGGTATGATTTGTCCTCTGTCCTTCAAGCTAAGTGAAACTGTATTTATTAAGTCAGTGGTCCGGCATACTAAGGTTACAACTGACAATATCCAAATAATATAGGTACTAGGTTAGAGAATCCACCTAAGACACGATAAGTCCGAGTTAAAAGTCGCAGGGCAGGGGTCTATATCACTGTTTTTTAAACTGTGGACATACGTATTATCAAACAGCGCAGCGATCAACACCGGACCGACCGAATAAAACAAAACAGTTGCAGTTCCCAGTATGTGTATCGCATTACAAGCCTAAATAACACTTCTATGGTAAGATTATGTTGAAATAAACATACGTTCGTTGCTATTGCTAAACCATTATCAGTCTGTTATCGCTTATGGAGTCATGATACCATCAAATGTTCTCTTCTCAGTAACGCATCGGCTATCTTAAGATATAAGGTTCAATTGATAAAATTGTCATTTAAGTTTTATGCGCGTGCAGATATAGTAGGGCTGTCACTTTTATTTTAAATTGTTACCATAAATAAATTATGTTTTATTCTATTCTTAAAATCTTATATATGTTCGAGTAGTTGTTAAAAATATAACGTACCTTTAAGGCAATCAGGAAAAGCACAGACAAATATTTGTTTGTTCAGTCAACATTATTTTGGCTTTGTGTCCGAATACATGTGTATGTAGTGTGTACTCCAAAGAGTCAGTCCAGTCAGTAGGTACTCTATAAAAAAAATCGAGTTCAATTTTGTCTTACAGCCGAGGAAGTATATTGATATCAGCATAGTTATACGTGTACGTATATATGGCTCTAAATTGGCTAAGTGGTGAAGTTTTATCATTTTTGTATTGTCTTTTACTAACAGTATTTCAGTAATCACTTCGCCGCTCGCAAAGCTAACTGTCCTATCTCATTTTTAATATTTTTTCGTTACAAACGTTTTCCAGCTGATAGTTAGGTAAAATGTCTGTACCGAAAAAATACCAAAAATGAGATAGGACAGTTAGTTGTGCGAGGGATGACTAAAGACAATAATATGAAAGGTGTGAAACACTTAGTGTGTTAAAAAATAGTTTTGTCAAAACGGCTTACTATCAATTGTATTTCTTCTTATGGTGTTTGCTAATCAATTGCTTCTACAAAGTTAAAAAAATAATATAATAATCAACATACCTTCATATATATTTTTGGAAAATCTTGTACTACATTTTTCTTAAAGAATATACTTGTAGCTAATTAATTAATTTATATGCAATGTATAAGGAGTTCCATTCGCCGTGAATACTCGTAATGTTGTGGTTTATCGTCAAAACTGAAATCTCTAAAGTGCACATGTCAAATTATCATATGTCCATTGACCCACTCGATAATAATAGGCGAACATTAGTAGTATTCGAGAGGCAGAGATTACCTTTTGAAATGCTCCTCCAGTGGAGTGCTTGCGAGGGCTAATCTGGTTGTTGTCATTAATTATTTTTATCGCTTATCTGTAACAGTTTCGGCAATACTCGCGCTTTGGGTGGCTACGATTGGTCGACAAACGTTGTTGCGTTGATAGATCAGATTAAAGTTTACATTTCAGGGTGCCTAGTCTAAGTTTTGTTTACTATCCGTCTTCATTCGATCACGTTTACGAAAACGAAAATTAGTATGGCATTGAAGCAGCGACCCCTGGCAACATACGAGAAGAGTTAACATTTTGCCATACAAATTCTCGTTCAACGTGTTCAACGTGTTCAACGTGTTCAAATGACGAATGAAACTCGCACTATACCCTGGGCGCCTACATCACGTTAACGAATACGAAAATTTGTGTGGCATTGGAGCAGCGCCTTGATATGGAATACGAGAATTATTTCGTTTGTTATATCAATTATTAATTATTATTATTTTCATTGTAATTATTTTAAATAAAAAAAATAAAAAAATATATTATTCTCCCTATCCATCCATAGGGAATGCTCGTGCTCCAGCAGTAGGGACATAAAATGAGCTGATGACGATAGTTCTCGTTTCGCTAACGACGGATTCACGGATGAGACTCGCAATAAGCACTTAGAGGGCCTAGACAAGTGGCACAACGCTACGATACGACACTAGTAATTGACGTTTAATTGCTTTTATGTAAATCCAATATGTTTATCATTCTATTCCAGTTCTATTCTACTAGCGTTATACTTGTCTAGGCTCTAGATCTCTTATTTTATAAATATGCGTCTCTAGAGTTCTGAGTGTATGTTTAAAATTTACACAGAAATGCCTAAAACTTATTAAAGTTGTAAATGAACTTTATTTTATCAAATAATTGCAAATTAACGATTTAAAATTTTATAGTCCAGTTAAAGTAATCTTGTATCGATAAATGTTTTTTTTTCTTCTTCTTCTTATAGGTTTAAATGTTGGCCTGGAAGCATGATTACAGTATTTATTGTAATATTGTATAATTCTTCGTTTTGTTTGAAATTGTTTTAATTTCTTTATGTATATTTATATATATATATTTTAGAGCAGCTGTTATGTCCAGCATAAACCCTTTAAATAAAAGAATATATTTAGAACGCTCTAGAACCTTTGTGTTTTCCAGTTAGCACATAATTATTATAAAACAATTATGACTACAGCCAAGTACAAGAAGAGTTTAAGTATTGGTTTAGGGCTGAATTTCCCGCCTACGATGTATACTGAAAACTGATTAATATTGGATAGGGCGTTGTGCTTCGACATACTTTTTCGCATAAATAGTTAGACGGCCTAATCTAAGTCTCATAGGCAAATTTTTATCCCGGTAAAAGTATCTCGTTCGACCATCCACATTCAAAGTGGGGAATCGGCGCGAGCGGATGTTCTATAAAATTAATATTTATTAAACGTTTCTTATGCCTTTTGTTAGTGTGTATAAAAACAATTAGATCACTTTTCATAATTAATGGGTAAAGTAAGCAAAGTAAATATTCCATATATATACTGTTCCATTCGTGACCCAGAAAAAAAATATTTAAAAACACTTTACCCGCCCTAGGACCCACGACTTATCGCGCCGAGCGCTTTGCCACACTTGTACACTTGTTGCGTTATTAATATTGAATTAATTTAAAACCGTAAATTAGAATTTTTGTGTGCTCTTTAGGTAATCGTCATGAAGTTAAATCATCATCCTTGGTAAGGGAGGTTATTTTGTAGTTTTTCGACTCGATCTCTTGCATCTCCCTCGGTCCGTGCCCTTGCTAATTTGTTGTCGCCTGCAACACGAAGCGACAGGGGGCGCGAAGCGAGACAAATTGCCCACCAATGGGACGTGACCCCAGCAGCTGCTTGTTGTAGCCTGGACGCGAACTTTTGTTGTTCGATGACAGTTATAGATTTTATTGGCCCCCCTTTGTTGTGTACTATCATTACAATATCCGTGACAGTATTTAGATGATGTTTAGTTTAGGTGGATGTACAGCGTGTATAATTGGTATAATGACGGTCGTATTAATGGCGTTTCTAATAATGGATTTGCATTATGGCAAAAAGTTGCATTTTAAAAAAAATATTTTTAAAAACCGTACTAATGGAGAACTTACAGAGCATCCTGATTTTGATAGTTCAAGATTAGTTGTTAAATATATTTTACATTTAACTTTATTAGCGACAATATTATAATAAAAGTTTATCTCCGTCTACCGTACAGTATTTAAATATTTTTATGAAAATACATTATTATAGTTTTAAAATTTGTATCGCCTAATATTATAAATTGTCAAATCTAAAATCTTCTTAAAATATGATAATTGTTAATGTATATTTATTGATTAAACATAGATTTCATAATATGAATAAATCGGAAATAGGTAATAAAATAAGGTATGTCATCCAAAAATATAACGTTTCACCGCCTACCAATGTCATTATGATAATAAGAAGCTAAAAGGTTGAGATAAAACGGGTTCGCGAGACGGATACTTTTATTAAATTTCCTGGATGCGCTTATTGAGGTAAGCGGGTCTGAACAAAAGAGCCAGCTGTCAGGGGGTGGGTGTGGCCTGCCCCCCCTCTCCCCCGCCCACCCCAGCTCGTCGCCACGCCCAGCTAGCCTCCGCATTATCACCCCGTGTGAAACGATCTAGCACGAGGGGCGAATAACAATGCAATATTTGCACCGATTCTTTCTCCTGTCCCATTATTTATTCGAATGAGAACAGTTAGTTCGTGTTAAATAGAGCGCGCCCCTACAGATTAAGTGGAGATTTAAAGGCGAGTGTTTAGTGTAGCAGCGGTATTACAATTTTGTTTAGCGTTATATTGCTACTTGTTGTTATGATACAATTTGATGTTTCTCTCACTTAATTAGAAATTAGCGAACTTTGTATTCAAACTTTTTTAACGAAACTCTTTCTTTGTCGTAGGTGTGTTGGGACAACAAGCGAGTCCAGACAGCACGTCTCGTGCTTCCGAACTGTCCTACGTTGGAGCGTCTGTATCATCACCTCCGATCAACGATTCCCGCAATGAGCATGATCACGACAACGACAATGACATCGACCACGACGACGACAACGACAACGACCAACCTTCCAACAACACCGATCCTAATCTGGCGCACAAGAAACGTAAAAGACGCGTCCTCTTCTCTAAAGCTCAAACATACGAGTTGGAGCGACGTTTCCGTCAGCAGAGGTACCTGTCAGCTCCTGAGCGCGAACACTTGGCCAGCCTTATTCGTCTGACGCCGACGCAAGTGAAGATTTGGTTCCAGAACCATAGATATAAGACGAAGAGGGCGGTGCAGGAGAAAGGTGCTCACGATTTGAACGTTGGTGGGTTGAACTCGCCGCGGAGAGTCGCTGTGCCGGTGCTGGTGAAGGATGGGAGGCCGTGTCTGGGCAAGCCGGACGGTCTGCCGTCGCTCGGCATGGCCCTGCCGCCGTACCAGCCGATGCATCATCAGCCTCCCGTCTCCGGCCACGGCTCGCAGCCCGGCTGTTGGTGGTGATCATTGCCCACGAACCATTGCAGTGTTTATACTAGTCCGGGTGTGACGGTGCGCAAATATCACTGCCGGTAAAAACCTTTATGCATTCAGTGACGTTTGCGTGTGACCGCAGCACGTTTAATTAAAAACGGAACAGTTCCGTTGACCTATTGTATATAGTTTAATAAATGTTACCTATAGTATTGTTCAGTTCATAAACGTAACTCGAATACTAAATTACGATTAGTAGCCCTGACAGGCTTTTTAATGAAAACCTAATGGTATCGAGAGTTCCTAATTATTTGTATTAGAAAATTATCACCTAATTTTTCGAATCTATGAACTATTAAGATTGTTTGAACAATTCCAACTTAGACGGTAAAAATAGTGATTTTATAGCATTCCATTGCTTGGAGTTTGTATATTTATGTAAAAAAGTTTTGACGAAACGAGTTACTTATATAATATTATGAGAAATGACCAGATTTTATCAAAATGCAATATTTAGTGCTAAGATTCAGTATTATAGTAGGTGAATATACTTAGTGAATAAATATATATGTATATTCCAAATAAAGTTTTATATTATATACCTACCTAACAGGTAGTATATCTATAGTCCTAAAATGTATAATGTACATTGTGTATATATAAAGGTTTTGAGTGAACAATTATAGAAGTTATAAATTATAGTCAACCAACATGAAAAATCGAATCATTCCTCCATCCAATGCTGTATCTTAGAACATTTTCGTAACATTCCGAGTACTACAGTTGCATTGTATTCTGTTAAGAAATAAGGTTGTAAAAATGTGTTATACATATAAATTATTATGAGAATATTAAATTAATTGAATGTACACTTTGTTATTATTCACCTCTCTTATGATCTTCAATTGAAATAAGGCAAACGCATAATACTGTATATATATTATGCGTACATATAATAAACATTTTGAAATTTAATCTAGTAAAAAATCAAAATGTTTTATTTAGTTTAGGCTACGACAATAGTGAGCTCTGGTGAATGTCACTACGGCATCGGTTAGTAAGTCTCTGGGGCGGGAGATTTGGAAAGGAGAAGAACTAGCAAGAAATTTAGCAAGAGCATTTTTTTCTCTTCTAAGAATATTTTTGCCTTTTACAATGACAAAAATATTCATAAGTAATGAAACCAAGCCTGCTATTACTATTTCATAATTTGTTCTTCTATACTTCGGACTTCGAACGCCTCGGTGGCTGAGTGTTAAAGCGCTCGTTCCGATACCCGGGCCAAGTGTGTTTCGGATTTTTCGATGCATATCACAAAACCGGTCGGTTTGTGATCACCAACCCGCATTTGGCAAGCGTGGTGATTGAGCCATTACCCATCATTACCGATGACTTGACTTCAATGATGGAGGCTTTTGCCCAGCAGTGGGACAGTTATAGGCTATTTACTTTACTATACTTCGGAGGAGAGATGGAGGGATGGTACCTATTTTAAAGCACATTTTTGTAAGTCCTTTTAAATGTTAAATATCATAGTAAAAATAAATAATAATTTGTCATAACGACTATCTAAACCAGAAGATAGTCTGCGAGTATAAAGTAGACTGACATGACAAAACTATGTCAGTGTTGGTGGTTTATTACCTCCGATCAGCTTATTTTGAAATCCAAAAATGACACTGAAGGTTTTATCGTCGCAACTGTTATTTGTATGTAGCGTGAAAATAGCGAAGCTCTTATAAACTGTTTATAGTCAAATGTAGTGGTTTATAAACTTTCAAATTAAGAATGAAAAGGAGGCGAAAAACTAAGTTTTATTTTAAAGTCTTCCGTGTTTTATTGACATAAACATTAAGAAGATATCGTGGTGTCTAGTGAAAGTTTTGGCTTGGCATTCAATCACGTAGACGAAAACGAGAAACTGTATGGCAAAATTTCTCGCTCAAACTCTCCGCGTTTGTCAACAAGAGGCGAAGCTTCAATGCTGTACAAATTCTCGGTGTCGTTAACTTGGTCGAATGGCAATAGGCATGATGGCAGCACCGGCCCTTGCCCTTGATCACGGTAGAGCGATATTGTATTCGATCCGATCCGAACCCTTCGGAGAATCTTGTAGGGCACGGGAAGGCGCACTAGTGCGCGATGCCGTTCCCTCTAGAAAACCTCTTAAGGTGATTCGTTTCACACGGCTTGAGGGACCCTTTACGTTCCTCGCCGCCCCCCAAAAAAGCCCGGTGAAACTGAAAATCCCGTCTGAGGCAACAATCTCTAAAAAAAAAAAATAAGTTATTGTATTTTGGCGTCCTTTGGTCGAGGCTTTCTTACCAATTTGGCTTTTTGGCTCCCTGGTGGCAAGCACCAGGCGCATAGCGCGATCGTTCGATTCGCTCTACTCTAGGCGCTGCATTCTGGCTGGTTAATTTATTAACCAGATAGAACCAGTTAAGAACAACAATTACAAACATGTTGCCATGTCTGTAGTTATTGTTCTTGTGGGTAAAGCTAATAGGGTGGCACCGGTGCAGTGATCGTATTTTGTCCCCCTTAATCATTAAGTATGTAGGGGTCAGTAACTAATTTTAGTCTAGCAACAATTGAATACCGACCACATGCTTCCTTTCTAGATGTAATTTTGCAAAATTTCAATGAAAGTCAATGTTCGTTTTTGGTGACGGAAACTATGTCGAACACTGGTACCACACGTCACCTACTGTCAGGTTACCTCGGTCGCCGCGTGACAGCCGAGATACGGCGATCATTGTTTGCCGGTTAAATATTTAAGTTGCGTTTATCTAATCTGCCGATAGCTTGCGACCCGATTACTGGAATGCCGCTAGTGTTTTCTCTATACAGGTGTACATAAATGCTCTATTATTTCGCAAATCATTCTGGTTGCCTACTAAAAGTTTTGAATGCCTAGCGTGACTTTAATTAGCGAATAGAACAGGTAAACGAAAACAAAAATATGTATGGAAAATTTTTAACTCTAGTCTAAGCTTTTTGGCGGTGCACCAATGCCATACAAATTTTCGTTTTCTGTAACGTGATCGAAAGTTGTATAAAACTCGCACATGTGTGGTTAGTGCGTGTAGTAGCCATATGAACACAATAACGAAAACGAGATTTTGTATTTAATTTAATTTAATTTTATGGTTACCTATTCAAAATGTAACTACAGCTCTTAAAAATACATTATACAGTATTTAATTTCTAAAGATACAGCAAATAATAGATTTTACATATGTAGATAAAACACTATACACAAATTGTATAAATAGTACGGTCATCAACTGCCCTGTGGTCTTGTGGTTAGACCACAGGTGTTAGAAGCAAACAAAGCTACCCCTATCCTACCGAAGTCTGTCACGATAACAACAACTTTAATATCATTGTTGTGTTCCGACAGTTACAGATAAGATAGCCAGTTCTGGAGTGGTAGAGGATTTCGGGTGAAGGGCGCTTCCACTTTGTCACTTGCCATCAGGTAAGATGAAACCAAAGCGTATTTCTGCTGTAGAATAATAAAAGCGAATAATAAGGCGTATTCATAAGTGCCAATTGTAATTCACCACGCGTGAAATTGTTAACATTAACACCAAAAATGTCAAATGTGTGGATTGGAGGATGTGGAGCATTACATCCTTCGTCACTCAAATCACACCTTCCACAAAAGGCCGATACGCCTCCAAAGCAGCCACTGGAAATATCTGACAAAAAGCGTCAACGTTTATTAAATAAATAATAACAAGGCACAATGCCTATTTCATCGGTAGCGCACAAACAGTCACAAAGGCAAACAAACTGTGAATTAATTTCGATCGTTTCTCGAAGTGATTGAATCGAAAAGGTTCAATTGTTGGTGTAAGCCGATTAACACGATACACAACAAATGCTGCCTTAGTGTGGGCTTGTGTGTGCGACTGACAGTTTGTTTTCTAACCGTTGCTATTGTATGTATACATGGTAACATACACATAGGATGCTTCGGGTGGCAGGTACTGAGTTTCCCACAAACGTCTCCATACTCCAAGAGCTCGACAAGCAGCAGCGTCTGTCTTCATTTGTTCAAGCTCGCTTACTCTCATTCTTTGGGCACATCTCGGCGTGATGGTCAAATGAGCTCTTATTTGACCATCACGCAGATATATGCCCAAAGAATGAAGAATCGGGTGCTCATCCGAGTGTATAGTAGGTCACCGATGAAATAGACGGACCTAGGGTTCTAGAGAATCCATTACGCGTGCACTAGGATGGCAACCAGAAAGGAATGGCGACGGCCGTCAACCGTGTAACTACGACTGAAGTGAGAATCACGTCCATTCTACCAAGATTAATACGACGGAATAAAGAAAAGATTGTATACATAACTATTGGTAGGGCGTGTGGAGAAGAAACGGAGTGCATACAACATCTACTGTGTGACTGTGACTCTTTAACAGGAAAAGAACAGGCTTATTCTGAACCAGAACGGTTCAGCTCTCTGCTCCTCACCCTCGAAGATATTGCCAAGCTAATAGCAGCCGTTTTCAGTGACTAAGAAGAGTGAAAGATGGGGTGGCAAAATACATCCCAAAAGAAGATCAAAGTGCACAGAGAAAGGAAAAAACTGCTAGCTCACCTAAGATAAGATACCTACATTACTACTCGTATTACTAGATATATCTTATTGTGTACAGCATTTTTCTTACCATTTCAGATGATTGTCTGTGTCATAGATGTAAACAATCACAAATCATTAAGAGATCCTAATCTACAATATCCATTTATCAAATAACAAAACATTATACTGTACTCGGAGGAGCTCGATGGCGCAGTGGTTAACGCGCCCGGTTTGCAAGTGCTGAGGTTAAGTAACTTTCGCAAAGGCCGGTCATCGGATGGGTGACCAAAAATTTACCATCTCGAGCTCTTTCGTTCTTCGGAAGGCACGTTAACCCGTTGGTCCCGGCTGCATTAGCAGTCGTTAACAACTACCAATCCGCACTGGGCCCGTGTGGTGGTTTATGGCCCGTTCTCCCTATCCATCCATAGGGAATGCTCGTGCCCGTGCTCGTGAGCAGTGGGGACATAAAATGAGCTGATGATGATGATGATACGATGATGAGTACTCAGGCTTTATAGAGGCAGAACTACGAGGATCTAAATAGTTTTTTACAATTAAAATTTAACTACATTAGCGTTTATTTAACTTAACATAAACATTGTTTTGTATTCGTAGTCTCGTAGCATGGTCTGCTACGATTTTCTTCATAAAAAAGAATTGTCTCTAAAAGATGCAAAAGGAAAGGGATTAACTTTTATTTTACTAGTTAATACTACAGAAGATATAATATTACTGATGTTTAATTCTTGTTTCTTCATTGCGTTTTACAATGTATTCGAGATGTAGGTAACAAATGTTTAAAATATATTTCGTCTTGACTCAACTATGGCAGTTTTTATTGTTCTGTTTATATACTCGTTTATACAAATTTTACATAATATTTATTTCCTTCAAAATTTTAATAATAATTTTCATAAGTCATTATTTAAATTATTATTAAAATTTTACGTCTTAAAATAGTAAATTAAATGAGTATGATTTTTTTTTCTTACAAAAAGAGATAATATTAGAATAGACAGAAAACTGAGATTAATTCAGCAGCACAATTTCTCTAGCTCTACATAGAACCGGCCAATTACTTAATTCGAATGTCCATTTTGATTTCTTTCATTGTCTGTTGTCAAATGGGACTATCATACCCACTGCTCAATCCCACGAGTGCACTATAGTATGACGGTGCAAGCATAAGCCATTTGAACCCATAAATATTATCAAAACATCTTACACATTAAACAAAACGAACAAAATAGCACTGTAACTCATCACAACACGGTTGCATTCTCATTGTAGTACAACTCACAGGGTTTGGTTAAAAGTTTCTGTAGCGAGCGGGGTGTATTGATTTTGTGTTTTCCTTCATACCATTGTAGACTTTACCGCATTGGTTTAAATGTTATATCCCTTTGTGTTTCAATGCGGAAGGTGGCATATGAAATACAATATTGTCGATGTAAGCGCAATAATGTTATGATGGACGAGCGCGGTCAGTGTGCAGCCGGCTCGAAACTGATAACGCACCCAATATCTGTGCACCTGACTACGCCACTCTAATTAGCTGGAACTAAAGTAGGGTCTCGACTTTGATGGCTGTTTATTGAAGAGAGCACATTTGCATCAATGACTTGCTGTGCTCGGGGTCATTTACCTCACTAGTTGTAAAAAAAAACAATATTATTATCATTAATTCAATTGTATATTTCCGGCCTTTTCAGCAGTAGACGTCTTTTGGCTGAGATGATGATGATGATTATATAATCAATATATTTCAGTATCAGCGGATTGGTAGCCGCAATGTTTACTTACAAATGGGGACAAATAAATATTCTCAGCTTGCTCAATCAATTGTAAATAAATATGTTTTATCGATATTGACATATTGACATAAATCATATCAAGAACAGAAATAGGGTCGAGATTTATTAATGCCGAGTTTTTGTTTTATTTGAATCAGCAAACATAAGCTGACAAGAATGAGGATCAACTCTCGCTTTGTATGAAATATTTTTGCTGTAACTTTCATCAAATTTACTTAGCATATTTATAAGCTTAAGCATGACCAAATCAAATCAAATCTTTATTGCTAACCAAGTGTATAAATGGTGTTAACATTTTTTTAAGGAACTTAAAAACTTAGTCTCCCTTTTTGGACAGGGTAATTTTATAGAGAGCTCCCAAATTATTTTAATTTAAAGCTGTAAATAATAACGATTGAACCATTACCCGTAGCGGATTAGTAGTAGATCATCAAACTGTTCATTTTAAGTTTCTGTATGTCCTGAAATATTCTTATTCATATTTTACTGTAATGGGTATACATTACCTTTAATTTTACAAACCCATTATAATCTCATTAGAGTATGTAGTCCAGTTTTAACGAGCAAGCTTGTAAGTTAACTTTGCAAAAAGAATAGTCACGTGATTTCTCTGTCAAAAGACTAGCATTTTACTCGCGACTTCGTGACTTCGTGCGCGTGTATTTGAGATTTTAAAAATAAACTTATAATAAAATATAAAGTTTAAATAATAAAATATAGCCTATGTTTCCCTACCCACAAGAAATGTAGTATTCTATCTGCAAAAGAATTTTTGGAATTGGACCAGTAGTTTCAGAGATTAGCCCGACATACAAACGAACAAACAAAGTCACGAACGTTACCTAACTCTTTATTAATAGTATTTATAGATAAATTTCACATCAAAGCACGGGTATTATACCTTGGCCGTATTCCATAAATGTAGAAATGTTGATAATAATGAAAATAAATGAAAATATTCTTTATTGTTCTTAAAGAGGACAATACATAAAAACTATACAAATGGCGGCCTTATCACTAAAAAGCTATTTCTTCAAGGCAACCATCATCTCGACAAAATAGTAACACATGGGCAGTTTATGGTGTGTTCCGAGTAGTATACGTAATGTGTATAAATTGAGAAGGTGTCACAGAATGTTTTCTTTAAAATCATTTTTGATTCCCACAGTGCAGGCTTAGCTTCTGCTTATTAACCCTTCATCCACATTGTCAATTTAATATACATAACGTATTACTATAATCCTGACCACTATTAAAACCGTGTTCCGTACAGCACTTAATCCAATAAGTAAATCAAAGTCATCGAGCACATTTTCGGCAGTCTTGAGCGGCGTCGGAGTGAGCCCGCCACGTGCCACGCGTAGGGATGCTAGATATATATCGATAGTAGCGTCTCGATTTATTGAATCAAACCGATATTATCTAATCATCAAATACCTGTATTAAAAATTCGATATCTTTTAACAAATATCGATATTTAGACTTTAAATGCATAACATCGCTATAAGTATATCAATCGATATACTTATAGCGAACATCTACATTTTTTAATAGGTACATAGAATATCGTAACAAAATTTAATCTATGGTTCACGTCGAGCGGAAGATTTATACACAAACACTGAGCTTACTTTCAATAAATCCTTATTCTTCTTTTTATGATTTGGCAACAAATAAATAAATACAACTTTCATACGATATACTTTCGACAGGTCATATCGGAAAAAATATCGATATATGTTTTACATGAACATCGCTACGCGTAGCCATCAGCCATTTAGCGGGGAGCCGCGGGACCCGTGCGATTTATTGCGTTTTTGCTCTAATAAACACGTAACTGTGTAACGAATATTAATAACTTATTTCCCGGAGCGCCCGATGATATTCATTTTTATTATTGGCTGGTGGCTGAGCTTAGCGGCATTCGGTTATGATATGAGCATATGAGTCGCTAAAGCGTTTGTGTTGTTAATACAAGTTATCGTACCTGCGGACTTCAATTTCTAGGATTAAAATAACGAAAACACTCTTATTTCGCAAAATGAGGTGTTTTTTTTTTACAATTTTATAGTTGTAATCAAGAGAAACTGAGTAATTTGTCTAAATGAATAGCTGTAAGTATAAGAGTTTTCTAAGAAAATTGACACAAAGTCAAAGGAAAAATTAAAATTACAAGGATTTTGTAATGGTTAACAATCACGATCTTTAAAATTGTGTTGTTAAATGAAATCGATGGGCTTGATATAAGTTTGTTATGACAAGAATTGCGCTTATCGAAAACTAGATTCGATTGCAATCGCATCCCAAATAAAAAAAAATCTTCTATTATCTGTTTTCACATTTATTTTTAAAATAATTTTTCGCCGAGCATTGAACAGGTGTACCTCCGCTCGCCACAAAGGCCCACTACAGCCGTGCCGTTTGCCGTAAACGCGCCAGTTTTCTGTTTGTATCGCGAATCACATTTTTCACGTGCCAGCAACAACGCACAGACATAGAGGTTTACGACAGGCCGTCATATTTATGGCGCGGGTATTGTGATATATTTTTTGTTGTGCGCATTAGGTTTTATCTGACTTTCCGCTAAATCAAGTAGCTACTGGCCGGTGTCAGGAAATACCCCCGCATACATCATCGCAGCGGATGCGACCGTTTTGGGGTTATGTCTTTATTCGGTGGGGCGAGGCCGCTCGTGCCCATTTGTCTTATCGATTCCACCTACAAATTGGTAATTTCTTTAGGCCTATGCGTGGATATTGAATGCTGCGATCCAAATAATGTTGTTATCTTGTGGATGTATTGAGTAGATACATTGTTGAGAGAATCATTACTTTATTTTGTTGTTTAATTTTGTAAAATATTGTATGTAATTTTTTATTATTACTCAAAATCATGACGAAATAGTCAGTATTTCGCCTATAGAGTTAATGGAGTGTGTGTCTGTAAGTGTTTATCTGACCTAACTATGTATATTTTGTTTTAAAGTGGCTTCACTTTTTAATTTATTTTTATCTTTAAAAGTTTCATTGTTCGCTTTATAACTCTTAAAAATGAATACGCCAACTTATAAGGATTAAGCTACTTTCTCATCAATTATTCTGTTAGAAAACGTTGAATCAAGACTTCTTTTATTTTGCAAACGCACATTCGAACGTTGTTAAAGCAAATCTTGCCAGACAAAGGCATTTAGGGGCGAAATTGATAAAACACTGCTGACAGTCTCCCGCGGCGCTCGGCCTTTCCGACCCCGAAGTTAAAAAAGGAAACGATAATATTTACTGCCTGGTTTGTTTTTGTATACTGTCTTTCGAGGGTATAGCGAGCACGGTGCATTCACAGTCTGTGGCATTCGGTCCCGTAGAGTTCGATTAAGACGTCTCGCGCCCTTTTTTTCTGTAAAAAAGGGAAAATGAATAGCACAGGGCGGAAATATTACGGAGTAACGGCATTTCCGCGCGATAAATCGCCCTCCAATCAAAGGAACTCTGCGCTGTGTCCTGTCGTATTTCTTTATTAATGCTACACTTTATTTTATTGGACCTTTTTATCGTTCGCATTGTTGTTTGTATTTAGTTTAATCGATGTGCTCTTAGCGGACTTTTTGCGGAGTTTTGACGTTTCTATTTTTTTACTGAACTTAATAAAAAAACCTCGGCCAGATTGGGCCAGATGGCAATGTGACGAAAGATGGTTTTCTGATGACAGACGTCTACTGCTGGACAGTCTGGAGTTCTGGACACAGAGTCGGCCTTAGATATTATTCTGGATGTCTACCATAGAATTTACACCTCAACCGGCTATAATTTTTTTCACTTCAGTAGCTCAAACATGTAGGTTTTGCTGCCTGAAATCAGTGATCAAAATTATTGTTGTATTATTGTATGTATTATTGTATTTAAACGAAAATAAGTATTTACTGCAAATAAAACTGATATTTAACCTGTAAATATTTATTTGTAGTTTCAATAATGTTACGTAACATATTTTGAATAATAAAATATCATGGGTGCTATTTCCGAACACGTCTTCATTTAAATAAAAGAGCGGGAATAAAATTTCGTGGCTGGCGTAATGAGTTGAATATGTTAAAAAATATTAAAATAATCGTAAAATATGAGTGAAACTAGCGGCCGTTGTTCCTTCTCAATCCGCCACCAAAACACAAACCTTAACCCCAGATAATCAAGCTCAACTCAATGCAACCACAACGTTGCCAAATAAATCTGTTACTTTTAATTTGCAGAATTGCAGTAATTTTACTTTTAACTTTTAAAAAGTTCCATTTTATTGAATTGGTATCTCTACATACAATGTTAATTATTTAGATTCACAATAAATAGTTATTTCAATCTATTCATGTTTATTATATTATCTCCTAAAGTGTTCTCGCTGCTGAAGTGAAAAGTTATGTGTTAAGTTAAGTTATGTGTGTCTCGTGCCTTTGAATCCCTCGTCACACTCAGGATTTAAAATCAGCACTCGCAGCAAAAAACTACTTTACTCTCTTGTTGCACAAATAACTATTGTTTAATTATTTTGTATGCTTTGCTCAGACTTACAGAATTTGAATCTTTAAAACGATACATTGATTGATTGATTGATTAATTGCCTCATAATAAAGAAGATATAACAGAATGCCATTAGCCACGTTAGCATTTAAGGCCGCCCCTTACCAAGCAAGTGGTTATTTCTAGAATTATAATACTTTCAGGTCGTCGTGTTTTCCATAAACAAAGTAGATAATGTAGTAGGTGGCCGGTTCCCTGCCGTTATCTACGGGGGCGACTCAATCAGAAAATCGATACGGCGGCACCGTGCGTCTATTATGGGCCGCTCCTTTGGCCCGACCTAGGGTTCACACTTAATAAATGATAGATAATAAAATGTTTATTGTACACACGCCTGCACATCAACCTATCCAAAACTGTCAAATTTCTCTAATATATATATTCGATCGATATTGATCTTTATACCCAAACACTAAGGTTTATTAAAGAAATTTGACATTTTGTGGTAGGTTGATCTGCTGCCGTCTGTACCAAAGTATGTTAATTTTTGTTGAGGCAATTCTATCTTTAAGTTAAGTATGGAAAGTAATCCGCTCTTTCGTTATATCATTGTATATAATGATACGAAGGAGACAACAAAGCTGAATGAACTATATTCCCGGTAGAGCTATAATGAAAGGTTAAGTAGCTATCTTCCCGTCTGCATTATAATGTTTACCATTATTTCTTCTGTGGTAAAGCCCAGTAGATGGGCAAAGATGCAACTAAACAAGTTTGATAAGCTTAGAATCTAATTGTATGCCCCAAGAAAAGTTAAGAAGAAGAAGGCTAAGTATGTAAAGATTTATGTTTTTTAAACGAACATTTGGCAGCCCTAAGCACGTCGCACACTTGCAGAGAAACTTTAATAGCGTTCACCTTAGAACATTAAATTATTAATGTAAACGGACGATTTATTTTTCTTTATTCAGAAAAGCTAAAATCCACTTAATTTCACGGTATAACTACTATACAACTACTATTAACTATTATACAATTTGTTATTATACAATTTATTGTTGCATAAAAGATCTTAATGGCTACGAGGAAAGGGAAACCTCGGCAGGCTCCAAGGCAAGATTATACAATTTGCAATAGCAATTTATCGATTTATTTATTGCTAACTTTGGCATATTTTAAGATTTAAAATCTCATTTAGTTAGTTTATTTTTATTATTAGATAGACTTGCATTTGCGATTAATAATGTAGCCTACAATGAAACATGCTTGCCTATAGAGTTAGATAATTAGGTAATCTCTCTACATGGTTTTGTCACTACCAAAGCAAGAAAAAAAAAACAAGATTTAAATTTGATTGTCTCATATACGGGACCGCAGTCTGTTACAAATATTATCCATTCATTCTTAGCAGTAAGCCAGTAAGCATCCATAGACAATATATTCGTAGGAAAAGCAAAATAGAGACGTCACCACTGACTTCCGGCTACGTCCGCAAAATGGCTCCCCACTGTTTGTTGTGAACGAGACGTCAGGGCTGTCGATTAATTGCCATAGACTCATTATTGGTTGCCATAACACGGCCACGGCCACCAAGATAGCTATTGATGGTATTGATGAAATGACCAGCGTGACACCGAAGGCTCGTGACGCCATTGTAGGCAGTTATCAGCTGCTATTTTTAATTGTAGCGTTTATTGCAAACATGTTAGACGAAGGAGTTTTTGTGGTCAACCGATGTGATTGAGCTGTTACTTTGTATGTTATTTTAAAGGATTTATGGACGGTATTATATAATCTCCATTATCTTTTCAGAAAAAAATATTCCAATATCCGGTTGGGTAGAAGAGGCTTCGATTTAAGGCTATGCCAAAAATGACCCCACTCTTATTTTAGTATTTTTTTTACAAAATAATTGTGTCGGTATAACATCAATGTTTGTAGCATTGTGTTCCGGCTGTTAGAGATAAGACAGCCAGTTGCTCATTAGTTCAGGATTCCGTCTGAAGTGCGCCTTTATACCTCCACCTTCGGCCGTATCATCAATTAACATCAAGTGATATAAAAGCCAAGTTAGCGTGGAATTTTAAAAAAAAACCTCTACAAAGGTTATTATTGTGCAAAGACATTTAACTTACCTACTATTTATCTTTGTTATTGTGTATTGAGAACTTGTAAATTGGTGCGAATTCAATTTGCGTGCAAGGGGTTCTGTTAAAAAATATTGTTTTCTGATTCTGTTTATTTTAACATAATATTTGTCTTAAACCTTAATAATAAGTAATCTAAGTGACCGTCAAAATCGCCGCGTCGAGAGGTGATCAAGATCACGAAGCGAAGGTATCTACATCTTCGTGGTCAAGAGACCCCGTACGCTAGAACGTCAATTGTTTCTAAGATATTGGAAAATATAAACAAGGGAGCTAGATATACATAGAATAAATATTTTTGATTTGATTTTGTTTCAAACATTATTTGGTAGCGTAAATTATTTAAAAATGGAACACTATAGGTACCGCGCGAAATCCTACGGCTCAGTTTTTTATTAAAGTTTGCTGATGACATTAATCAGCCTTTTCAGCATCACCGGACTTAAGACAAACGGCTCACATAAAGAGTTTTCTGATGGCATCAGACGGCCTTTTCTGCATCACTATATTTTAAACATAGCTCCGACCAATCGACCATTGCATTACTTCGAAGCGTCTTAGTCATCGTCAAAACCCGCCTCGTCAAGAGTACTCGCTTTGCACACACGCCTGCGCATGCTACCACAAACTGTCAAATTGCCTCAATAGACTTAGAACTTAATGTATATTATGGCATATGGTTGGACATTGATTGAAGAAATTTGACAGTTTTGGATAGGTTGATGTGCAGGCGTCTGTACAAGGGCTACCTAAGGGCTTATCGTTATAAACATTTGACAAGAGCGGCCATTGAGCAGAGTTTATCGGTAGCCACCGCGCGTGACTCAGCACCGGCTAATGGTCATCGTGCAAGATGATTAATTATGGCCGTGTCGCCCGCCCATCCTGATGCCCCTGTAATGGGTCAATGATGAGAGCTAATTTCGTAAGCTTTGAGGAAGGTGTCCAGGGTGAGACTGTGAGGCTTTCAATCTTGTCTGTTGTTCTTATTAATCTTGTTAGTCACTTACATAGATGGCTATAAACAAAAATAATACTTTAATTGTAACCCATAACAATGAACAATGAACTTAAAATGAAATAATTACAAATTGGCGAATTTTAAAATGATTTCTTCCAGACGTCCAGTTGGATGGAGAGTTGACTTAACTGTTAAATCGGAGGTGCTAACTTTAAAAAACATTTAAAACCAAATAACAAAATATTAGATTAAGTTAACTAACAAAAATTGTATATTGGTATGTGTATGTTTATTTATTTATTTAATTTAATAGGACAACCAACAAGATTGACACAAATACAAGCAAAAGTGTTTTCGTACAAAAAATAGGTTTTTATGTATGGGCCTGTTATTTTGTAACTTTAAATTGTTGCCTGAAAATAAACGAATCTATTTAGTTACCTACATACATAATTCGTAGTGGCAGTGTTCGACATCAGTTTCGTCATCGCCAAAAAATTCATCGAAATTTCAATTATTTAGTACAGTAACATATTTGATTAACCTCACTAGATAGACGGTAATCCAAAAGGAGTGTACACAGCATGACATTTTGAGTATAGTTTGAAACGCAACAATGGATAACAGCTAGGAAGCCAGTAGCCTGTCTTCAATTGTATCTAGAATCGATAATCAGCTGCTGTCCCTTATTTTTAATGACTAAATGAAAACATGTCGATCACTGGTTCCCGTCGAGTTCCGTTTGATGCCACTACTTGTAAGTGGTCAATGTATTGATCATAAAATTAAATAAGAAAAACAGTTTGGCGCTTTAATGCGATTTCTTTCAGACAATCAGTCAGTCGGATGTAGAGACCTAAAAAAGTTTAAAAACGGAGGTGCAAACTATTTAATTAGAAGAATGTGTATTTTTATAGAGTATTTAGTTGGTTTACTTTTAGTATGAAGCCTACTAGGGACGAAATCCTGTTGCTGGGCAAAGGGTTCACCAAACCATTCCACTTATACTTATGCATACTTCCCATCTATCTACAAAAGTATCGACATTTTCTCACTAGTGATGTTTTTTATACGAGTAACTTGATTATATTTCTTTAATTTTTTTCTTTTTTTTTTTAATTAAAAAGCAGTGACTGACAGCCTTGCCGGTAGCATAGCGGTCAGTGCAGCCGCCCGGATTGCGGAAGACCCAGGTTCGATTTCTGGCTGGGTCGGGCGGGCGTTTAATTTTTTCACTGTGTTTTATAAATTTTATAAATATATTTCTTTATATATTTATTTATTGGGCAGTCAACAAAAACATGTACCACCAAACAAACAGTAGGTATAGGGTAAATGCCAAACTTAATCTAAGTACAATCACAGGTACCGTTTTCAATTATTATAGACAGCCACGACATGCGCTGTAGACTAATAGTTATAAATTTAACTAAACTAACTAACTTTACCAAACTTAAAATTACAATAGTTTTATTAAATACCTAAAATATGATTTAAAGTTTAAAGGGGGCTTAACTACTTCTAATAACTTGTCTGAACTTGTGGGCACTGTCATGAAAAATATCTAATACTTCCAAATAATTTGGCCGAGACAGAGTGTTATATTGTCTTTATAAAATCTTAAGTTTCGTGTTGTAGTCACTATAATTTGTCGTTGTGACTAATTGGCCACAATGAAATAATATGAAAAGCTGTTGGCAGTGACTGAGAATACAGTAATATTGTGTATCTAACATATATCATTACAATAGGTAGTCTTCGTACAAACGTGTTTGTTTCGTCTATCTTATCTAGTTGGACGACTGGAAAGAGTGCTCACTACTCGTTTACACTTAACCCATCAGTGGTGACGTCCACGCCTATGAGAATAGACCTTTACGCTTTTTGGAAAATATAATGTACTTATTTTTAAATAGATTAAGCTGTGCTTCTTACAAATGGGCGTCTTAATAATGAGTCTGTTGTCTGTTTTTGACAATCGGCCACCGACACACGGTTGTAGGCGTTTTAAAATAGCAAAATCGAGTATCGGATTGATCAGGTTTATCGTTAATCGGTTATTATCAACTATGTAGTATCATCTACATATAAACCGCCTTGTTGTTGTAAAATTGCTAGTTAATAACAATGATAATTATGTGACAAAAACGTGCATTGTTTCATTACATTGTTGTTGTAGTTATTTTTATTTCATAAATTCATTTAATATTACATTTACGGTTCCTAGAATATTATAGATTTTCATTTATTATTTAAAAAATTGTATAATCTATTGTATGATTGAAGCTTATTATACTTTAATTATTTATTATCTCCAATGAGGGTTTAAGCAATTTGTTAGGTTCAGTGTTCACTGTTTTATCCTGAAAGCTTTCCCTTTATATAAGAATATACTTTAATATTATCCTACTAATATTAAAAACGCGAAAGTTTTTTTTTTTAATATTTTACGGGTAAGCACAGTGCCTTGATCTCACCTGATGTTAAGTGATGATAAGGCCAATGATGGTTGCGCAAGTTTGTAAGTATAGATGGATGTTTGTTACTCTTTCACGTAAAAACTACTGAATGGATTTTAATTAAACTTTTCTCATATACAGACCATGACCCAGACTAGCATATAGATTTTATTTTTTAAAGTTAACACTTAATACGTTATCTTGGAGCGACCTGACGTTCCGAACGTCCCTTTGCAAATTCCGTAGTCACAGGAAAAATAAGCTGTTGATCATCCCACAATTATTATAATTTGTAGTGATAGCAGATAAAACGTGAGTAAGGTAGCAAGGTGAGCTATACCACCAACAAGACAGGAAAAAATTTTTTGTATAAAACTGTTGTCATATATTTGAATAAGTAGTATATAAATAAACAACTTATTTATTAAATACTAGCGCCCCGCCCCGGCTTCGCATGGGTTTACTTTTTTCTTTTTTTTTAATATAGCCCATGTTACTCAGCGCTAATGTAGCATTCTAAAGGTGAAAGATTTTTTTAAATCGGTTTAACAGTTTTTGAGTTTATTACAAACATACATATTTACATACAAAAATACAAAGGTTTCCTCTTTATAATATTAGTATAGATATAGATATCAATATTTAACTCCCATATAATTATTTAACATATAATTGACAAGTCAACCTTCTCAAAGATTTTATATTACATTTCGTTATCAATCTAAGCTAGTTGTGTACTCATTTATATAGCTTTGGCTGTTTATCCACCGATTAAAATAAAATAAAATAGAATAGCGGCCAGAAAACAGTTCAGTGAGTTCACTTAACATAACATAGGACTATAGGAGTACTTATAATGAAATTACACCTCCGGAGACGTGGCTTAATCCCTTTATTGATCATAGCTACCGGTCATTTAAGTTTTTTTTTGTTGACCGACCGTTCTTGAAAGGTGTGTAAGGATGAATTATCTAAAGCATTGATGTACGTTTCCGAATGATAGATACGTAAGTGAAGGGGAAATCAGATAGCCGCGGGGGGTCCCGGCCTGACAAAAGCATTCTACTGGACTTCGGGACGGCCAAAAAGGTTTCGCCCCGTAATCGATTGTTCGCGAGGACGGACAGAAACAATTTATATTTCCGATTAAAAAAACTCATGCCAACTCTGTGTAACACTTTCCCAATAACACCTCCTTTCACGGTAACTTTGAGAGCTTTTTAGCGACACATTGTTTGATTAGCCGGTGTTATAATCTAAATTGCGCTAATCCTCCATCCTTTTCGTACTAGCTTCTTTGAAATTCGGAAGCAATAGTATCTTTTGACAAAACGCGTGGGCAATTCTATTAATTGGTTCCTTTATGCGTCCGTAAAGGACCCAGGGACCCACGTCATAGTTCGTCGCGCCTCTAAAAGGATTTGCAATGGCCAAACTAAAGTCTTTTATATGCCACTGTTGGTATTCATCTTGCGAGACAGTATGTCGCCGGTTTGGGAGCGAACACAAAATTCTGAATGATGTCTGAAGATCATTTTACAAGCGTTGGAGATATTTGCGGTTGAATTTTAAATTGTATCAGCATAATAACACTTGTAATCTTAATAAATTTAAACGTATATTAATATTAACTGCTGTTTTGCAATGCTAGCCTAGACTTGAACCGGTCACGATCAAACGCCGACTAAGTAATCAGTCAGTGCGATTTGGCTGTAACGTCGGATACCTAAATACTCGTTGATAGGTACTTATATCTGATACCTATAAAAAGTGCATAAAATGGAAGCTTGCTTTAAGGATAAAATTTTACTAGAAAAAACCAACCAGTTTCAGTATGCTCGGGGTCTCGGTAGCTCAGCGGTCAGAGCATTGGACCGGAAATCCAAGGGTCGTGGGTTCAATTCCTACTCGAACTTCCTGAGACTGGTTGATTTTTTATAATAAATTTTTATCTTAACTACATAGCATTGTTATTGTAAAAATTAGGATTTTTTAAGGCAAACATTTTTTTAGTCGACTTAAGACGTAAGTATATGATTAATAATACCTATGAATATATCTCTGACTTTAGAAATATTTGCTGTTGCTGCAAGTAGTTAGGTGCCTATTAGGTGTGATTAGAAAACCTTCGAAGAGGCGTGTAGATATTCGCCACGATAAGAAACGATGATCTTATCGTCGCATTGAAGTGCCTATACAATACTGGTGATAATAAACAATATTGATAACAATAATTAACGTCTATCTGTTTGTATTGTTTGATAAATGTTTATCAGAATAATTGGTATTAGCACTTAATACAAAGACTTCGCTACCTACAAATTTTCCGATGATAGGTTCTTCGTAAATCCCAGACAATAGTTTAGATAATTCTCACGAGCAGGATTTGAACCTGCACCCTTCTGACATACCGGGTCAGGTGCTCTTCCAATTGAGCTATCGTGGTGCAGGTTCAAATCCTGCTCGTGGATATTTTTTCAACTTTGTGTTTTTGTAATTTGATTCGCAACAAAAATTTGCGTTAAAATTATATAAACAAAACAAAAACATTTTAGATAATTCTATACTAAATCGTTATCATGTGCCACAACTAGAAAATAGTAACTAAAAAAGTGTAATCTGAAACTGAGCTTTGAAAAAATATTTTCCCTTTTTATTTCAGATGCTGATATAAATAGAAACAGTAAGAGGTAAAAGACAGCATGTACCTTAAACAAGGCTAAACTTTAGCCCACGTTCTGGGACAACATGGTTTGAGTTTGTTTCGTTCGACTATGATGCGGAAATGCTAATTAAAAGTAAATCGTCTGCTTTTTTTTTATTTTTCTTAAGTTTGCTTTTGATCGTAGGTAAGTTAAGAATAAACTCACATAAAAGTTGCGTTGGCTCTAATCTTGAAAGAACGTTACGTGTAGGTACAGACGCCTGCACGTCAACCTACACAAAACTGTAAAATTTCTTCAATAAATTTTCAACCATATGTCCCTGTAATAAAGTTCAAAGTCTATTGAGGAAATTTGACAGTTTGTGGTAGGTTGATGTGCAGACGTGTGTACTTAGAAACACAGACACGTTGGTTGTACACCCTTTGCTTCCCCCGCCCGATCCTCTAAATGACAGCACACATTTACAGAATACTCTAAACATGCACACCAGTTTAGGCCCAAGACACCGTACTCGTAGAACAAGGGTACGAAGAACCGGTTCACACTAGCTCTACACCATGTACAGACATGTACCTGGGCGGTTCTCTCCTCCTCCACGGCCCGGTCAACCCGAGCCGAGGTCCGTGTCTTTAGAGGCGCCCTCGGGTTGCTCCGCTCCCCGATCCGATCCGAACCCTTCGGAGAATCTAGTAGGGCACGGGGACGCGCACTAGTGCGCGATGCCGTTCCCTCTAGATAACCTCCGAAGGTGATTCGTTTCACACGGCTTGAGGGACCCTTTACGTTCCTCGCCGCCCCCAAAAAAGCCCGGTGAAGCTGAAAATGTCGTAGAGGCAATCAGCAATCTCTCTCAAAAAAAAAAACCCTTTGCTTTGCGCAATAAGAAGGAGTGAAGAATGTATTACATCTTGATAAACGAAAACTCAACTTGGTATGAACGGGTGGCATGCCACGCAATAAACCTTTACTTTAAAATTGTACACTGTAAAATACCATCTGTCTCTATGGACTTTTATTTAAGAGGAGATTAAAGATCACCTAAACAAAAAGGTTAGAAACACAAATGTTGAAAAAAAATCCACGAACAGGATTTGAACCTGCACCCTTCTGACATACCGGGTCAGGTGCTCTCCCGATTGAGCTATCGTGGTTCTAACCGGTCCGCCGAAATTATTCAACACTATTTTACTTTTTAATTTGAAAGCCAAAGGCGCCCAAACAATGTCAACAACTACCGTCATTAACATCCGATCATAATATTTTTACAAATACTAAAGAACGGTTAAGAAGTAGGCAAAATTTGCGTTAAAATTATATAAACAAAACAAAAACATTTAATAAAGGTTAGGTTCCCACCTTAAACATACCAAACATTATTTAAAAACTATTCAGCTGTGAACTGCGTCAATGTTAAACATTTATTTTTAAAATCACAATGTTTTTCTGGCTCTCCTATACAAAATCCGGGCGGAATAAAATCAAATGGCCACATTACATGTTAGGGGTACAGTCACAATGAAATATGGAGTCGCACATAATCTCAAATGACAGTTTATTCAGTTAAATAGACACCCGTGATGGAAGCCACTACGTGTAATGGTATTCTCTAGAGGCGTTCATTCATAATATGTTATTTCACGTGGACATTATAAAGTAAGATTGTAGTTCGCCAAATTGCTGAATGGAGGAGCAAAATAAGGAGACTGCAGAAGGCATACTTCATAAATACCGCGCTCGAGCAACGCACACACAGGACATCTCATGGACACGGGATCTCGGAACAGCTTAAAACAGTCCGTCCGTGCGCAGCTGCGTGCCTAATGTTAGTTTTGTTTATTATCCGTATTCAACCGATTACGTTTACGAATATGAAAATTTGTATTGTTTTTTAAAGTTTACGCGAACACTACACATTGAAATGAAACAACGTTTACGGATCTACTCTCGTTTATTTTACACATTACGTTTAATGTTTATCCTGACGTTTGGAACCCTTTGCAGGGTCCGTGGTCACAAGGAGACTGAGGTGTTGGTCGTTTATTAGTTAATTATAACTCTTCTCGTATGTCGCCAGGAGGCGCTGCTGCAATGCCATACTAATTTTCGTTTTCATTATCGTAATCGAATGTCATATAAAACTCACACTAGGCACTCTGTTGCGAGGTTCCGTGTCCGTGAGAGGTTTGCGTGCGTTGCTCGAGCGCGTTTGTTTTAAGCTTACCTTCTGCCTGTCCTCCTTATTTTGTAAGGGAGGGTTGTTTTATGTACAAATGTGGTTTTATGCAACGGTGTGGATGCGTGAAATTGATTTCGATTCGCACACGGGAAAGCTCTGCGTGCCGAGGTGTGATTGCCTCCATTCATAAAGATTGTTCATTCACAAAAATTTACAACTCGCTCGCTCGTACCGTACGAGTATACGAGTAGCGCGGCGCAGGTAGAAAGCCTATTTGTGAATGAATCCCCATTAATGCCTAACGTTCAAGCTTAGTCACCTTCAATTCTTTTTAATAGAAAATGTATTGAAGATTTTTTATTTGTTTTTTATTTTTTATTTTGAGTATCCCTATAAATCATGTAGGCGGATATAGAGCTGACATAGTCCTGCAAACTTATTATGGATAATGGTATAAGTCTATTGAATGATGTAACTTAAACATTTATTATAAACTTTTTTATAACATTTATTATACAAAACTATAATGTCAACATTTTGATTTTTAGTAGGTAAGCGCGTAAACGAGCACTGCTCATTGACATATACTCGAATTTATTTCACAAATTATTAAATCCTAACGTTTCTAACCCTACGGAGATTACAAACTCGGCCAATACTTAGTTCAAAATATCAGCATTAATATATACTTCAAATGAAATAATAACTTAATAACCCATCAGGTTGAAAAATGTGTGTCTCTCCTTATTAACAAATTTTATAAGTATATGGAAAATTCGATATTTGCTATATGTTTAAGTACTTATATAAGTTTGTTAATTTAGATTAATTAATTTAATTAATTAATTAATTAATTTCTCACCCGGATTTTGACGTGTTTGTGGGAAACTTTAAGAATTATTTAAACAATATAGATATTTGTTTGTGAACTAGTATTTAGATTAAGAGCTGTGAATTTTGAAATATATAAAAATAAAAATAAAATGAATGTGATTCGATCGATACGTACAAAGTGTTTTACTTCAATAATGTCAATAATAGAAGGTTATGATTCATAAGCGCTGCAGCAAAGTCCCTATCTAATGTTAGTCACACTTTTCGACTAAAATTTGCTAAGACACGGCAGGACATAAATAAATGAGTAATTCCTCAAGCATGCTCTTTGGCGGTCAATGGCGAACACTCAGAACGGCACTTTCAATGGATGCCATTGCCCATTTATTCTACAAGTGTTTTATGCAAAAAATCTTAAGTCAGGTACGATCCGGATGCGAATGGACCGTACAGGCAGTTCCCACGCGGTGGACAGTTAAAAATGTTTATGAAGTGTCTGGTCATTTGTTTGTGCTATTGTTTGTCCTAAGGACGGAAAGGACAAAGCGCCACATGTTTGTCTGGTGCCAATGAAGTAATTTAGGCAACAGATGTTGGGGTTTTGCATGTTTGAACATGATTTACTATTGTTAGTGCAGATAAGGACAATATGTAAAATGGCCTTTACTGATTTGACAGGGAATACAGAGTAGAGCTTTTTTTATTATCTTCAGCAAAGAAACGCTTAGCCTTCACCTTACGTGATGGTAAGTGAAAGTAAGACCATGGTGGACCTCACATATTGAAATCTCAACTACGATGGAGCTTGTTATCTTATCCAGGCGAACTTAAAACAAGCTCTACCACCTACAATACCAAGTACCTACAATAATGTACCCCGCTGCTGGGAATTTCACTCTATACCTCTTAGTTTGACGCCACTAGACCTGACAGATGGTTAAAACACAGACATGCTTTTAATACCTAGGCACCCAGAACAGCAAAACCCTCACCTAATCGCAAATTATTAGAAAATATAAAGCTAGAATAGTAATTAACCTTCACTTTTAATTAAGCTTTAGTTATAGAAACATTGCTCTAGGAGTACGTATAAAGAGATTAACATTAAATAATAAAGGTAAGAAATATTAAGCCAAACGGACGGCATAACACTCAAAGCTAGACTAGCTAATTACCAATATAATTACTAGAACATTGCGCACTTCAAAGAACCACCAGTATATTTCTCGAGCTCTAGTTACGAATAGTTATAACAAGAGTTTATTGTTTATATCACAAAGGATAAATGCCGAGTGCAGAACCACAAAATAAGGAAACGGCCGTAAGTAAGCTTCATACAAACATTTTTTTTTTTTTGGAGAGAGATTGCTGATTGCCGCTGCGGCATTTTTAGCTTCACCGGGCTTTTTGGGGGCGGCGAGGAACGTAAAGGGTCCCTCAAGCCGTGTGAAACGAATCACCTTCAGAGGTTATCTAGAGGGAACGGCATCGCGCACAAGTGCGCGTCCCCGTGCCCTACTAGATTCTCCGAAGGGTTCGGATCGGATCGGGGAGCGGAGCAACCCGAGGGCGCCTCTAAAGGCACGGACCTCGGCTCGGGTTGACCGGGCCGTGGAGGAGGAGAGAACCGCCCAGGTACATGTCTGTACCTGGTGTAGAGCGAGTGTGAACCGGTTCTTCGTACCCTTGTTCTACGAGTACGGTGTCTTGGGCCTAAACTGGTGTGCATGTTTAGTGTATTCTGTAAATGTGTGCTGTCATTTAGAGGATCGGGCGGGGGGGAAAAAATTCATACAAACACGTTAGAGCAACGCATATATACAGGGTTACTGGAAATACGTAGCGATTCCTTTAAGGGGTGATAGTAAAGATCATTAACTATCAAATTGCTCTCGGGTAGATGGGGCAAAAATGTACCAATTTCGACAAAAAAAAATATTTTTCTCTTTTTTTTTTTGTTATTTTTTGTATTATTATTACGTATTAGAGAGTTAGCAAACTAAAACACCAAAAACAACCATAAAATACGTAAGTTCGTTTTTTAATATCCACTTTTAAAGTAGCGTGACCCACTTTTCTTTTACAAATTTATTTTAATCAGTACATTTTTGCCCCATCTACCCGAGGGCAATTTGATAGCTAATGATCTTTACTATCACCTCTTAAAGGGATCGCTACGTATTTCCAGTAACGCCTAACATCTCACGGACACGGAATCTCGCAACAGCTGGTATCGGGCTGTCCGGCAGGCTTATTACCGAAAAAACAACAAATTGTTAATTGTACGATTGCAAATGCACTAAACGAGCGATCATTGAGCGACTTGTGTCCGTAATACCAATTTATCAACCGCAACTAGAGCAAGCAGAGCGTTGCAATTGTACAATTTAAAAAAAAAACGAGCGAGCCTTACAATAGTCACAAATGATGTGTATTTAACATTTGACATCTCACCTTTTGAAATCAATATTACAATAGAAAATAGTTTTTTTTTCTTTTAGTTGGTGGCTTCGTGCGATTAGCACATTTAGCCAGTGTCAAAGTAATTTTTTTTACAAGTAATACATAAATATACAATATTTCCTTCCAGTATGATGATGATGAATTATAATAGAAATGAGAAGTGAGAAATGATATACCCCCCAACCCCTCGAGTATCTCAGTAAAGATGCTTTACTAATTCCTCGGGCGGACTTCTTGAGAGAATTTGAAAAGTGAAGTTGCACTGTTTTGTTTCTTTTGCCAACACTCATGCGCACTTACGAACACTTAACGATTAATAATCCACCATTATAACCAACGTAACAGTGTAATATTTTGTTACTGTTACTATCTACGAAATCACTCCCACATATTGTATATATAGAAGGCGAGCGAAAAGATGTTACACATCAAAAATGGTTGCTTCTTTGGTAATATAAGCCTGCCGAGCTGTTCAGAGATCCGTGTCAGTGCAAGCGGCCTATGTGCGTTGCTCGAGCGCGGTATTTATTAAGCTTACATTCTGGGTTTCCTTATTTTGTAGCAGAACATTTAGCTTGCCTAAGATCAAATTTCCTTACACCCAAACAATTGTTAAGTAGGCTTTTGATATTTACTTTGGCAAGCACGCACATTGCTTTTCAACTGCGTTAAATAACGATACGCTTCTTGGTAATATGAAAGGAAGTACTTGTTACCATAGTACCTATTAAGGCATAGCTGGAACTTTGATCGTGTTACAAAGGTTGCGCCGTCGTGTAGGTGTTGCTTTTATATTATTTTTATTTCATTACGTATAGAAGTACTAGGTCTTAATCTCGATGAATGGTAGTAATGACGTGTTGAAGGTAGAAGCTCACTTGACCTGGAATCTTCACTATCGAGGAACTGGCAATTTTACCTCTTATTGCTGGAACACAACAATTATATTATTGTTATGGCAGCCGACTTAGACCAAGTGATAATAGCCATCTAGTCGGGCTAAACTGTCGTCTGCTGTGAACACAGACACAATAGAATTTTAATTGTTTAGGGCACTGATCAGTGCTTACTGCAGATGAGAGGTTAAAAGGAGCCCTACCACCAACAAAACCTAGTACAATGTTTATCTCCGCTGTGGACTAGCAGTCTGACCACAAAGGTAATGCATGTATTTCACAAACGCCTTCATACTTCGCATTACGATCAAAAATACTATGTAACTTTTGCATTGCCGGGATTACAGAGAAGTAAGCGACAGGGTTACTAGGTGCTCTCATAATTCTATGACAAAATAATTTTCAATCGCCAAATATTAATTATTGTACATGGTATCGCAAAATCCATTTCCTGCATCCGCCCCGTACGGAAGTGTGGTGGGTTGTTTATCCAGCGCGCCATTCAACACACTTACAGCGAAACCGTTCGACCACCCATTGAGCACGCTTCGAGTAGCCACTACTCGCGGTTAGTATGGAAACACGTAAGTTCGGGCTAGTAGATAGTGAAAGAAAAGAAAATATAGTCATATGACGTTCTTTACTGTTAAGTGTGGTCATTCTTGCAAAATTTAAATGCGTTAAACATTTTTAACATTTTATACGTTTAGTTTTACATATCATGTTATTTTGACTTTTCGAACCCTTTCTTGTCCATCCGTGTTCACTGAGTAGATGCATATCTATCTATGTGAATTGTTTCAGTGTGTAATCTTCGCGTTAATTAAAAAAAAATATTAAATCTTTAAATAATAATAATTAATGAGAACCAAATATTATTTATAGACAAGACGTTAATAATTATTGAAATCGAGAAATTGACAAAAGTATATTTTTCTGAAAAAGTCTGTAACATAATAACATGTTTATTTGAGCGATTACCTGATGATCTAGATTGCGTATTACACAAAAAAAAATTATCTAGTGCCATCTAGAGCCATCTAGAGACTTGTTTATATTTCTAAACAATGGCTACTCGATAAGACGCTTTAGAAAGCTAAATAAAAAGAAGGGTCAGGGTGCAGGGTCCATCCGCGTTCACTGATTAGATGCATATCTATCTATGTGAATTATTTCAGTGTGTAGTCTTCGCGTTAATTTTAAAAAAATATTGAAACTTTAATAATTATTGAAATCGAGAAGCTGACAAATAACTATATTTTTCTGAAATAGTCTGAAACATATAAAAATAACATGTTTATTTGAGCGATTACCTGATGATTTAGATTGATTGATTTAAACAAAAAAAATCCATCTAGTGGCATCTAGAGATTTATTTATATTTCTAAACAATGGCTAAAGATAAAACGCTTTAGATTGCTAAATAAAAAGAAACGAAACAATAACGAACAAAAAGAACTATGCAATTCGGTTTCTGCGCAAAAAAACGTTATAAATATTTTCGCATCGCGATGTTGCAAATGTCTCAAATCTCTCATCTATGCTTTAAGTGTGATAAAAATATTTTTAGACCGCCTTCTGAACTCACAGTAAAGTTTTAAATAAACTCTCAAATGCTCAATTGTCAGTTTTCAAGGTGGTTTCTTTAGTTAAAGAAACTGTTTTTTAAACATTTGATCCTTACTTATTGTAAGTTCGAAGTTACCTCTGAACCAAAAATACATTTTTTAATCCTTGAATGTGGTCTTTGTTAAATTATATTTATTATATTATATTATATATTTATTATATTTTTATTTATTATATTTATTATATTATTATTATATTTTTTTATTGGTGTTTTTTGTTATTATGGTGATCTAATACCACATGAATAAGTATATTCCCTATATTTATTCATGTGCTAATACTATCTCCTCGTCTACCAACTTTTTATCACCCTGTGACAATCAATGGTGACAATAATACGAAGATGTAAAAGTACTTTACCCTGATCCTTGACTACTGAGGAAGCTTTTATATAAAACAATATTTATTTCATAATAATAAAAAAATACTTTAACTAAAACCAGCTATAATAGTACATATACCATCACATTATTGTATATACGTGCTAAAATTATTTTGCGGTATATGGCACCTTCGTTAGTGACGTCACGTTTGAAACAAGTTCGCCCGACAGTCGAGTATTCCGACAATGGCCTACTAACCAACATTTTTTTCAGGAACTATATAATTTGGTTTTAATTGATCGTTTCAATGGCACACATTTTGTATGAGTTAGGCCGATGTTTGTTATGCTCGATGGCACCGGTGAAGCGTGCCAACATTTCTCTGACCTTTATTTCAATATACACTGTTCTCGTTTTTTTGACGGTCAAATTATTTTTAATCCTCATAGTACGTATTCCAATAGACATCCGATACACATCGTAAAAATAAATTCGAACTTAATGTTTAGTAAAGAAAAAATAATATAGATATCTCTTAGTTTACTGTAAAATACTACAAAAAAAAATAGTTGACCTAGCCCTATAACTGCAACTTCTTAATATGTATTACTTTTAGTGCGATTCTCGAAGTAAATTAAAATCATAAAATCATAGATAGTTTTACTTATTTACTATTATTTATTAAATAAGTAAAAATAAAAAAGTATTTAACAAGGAAATATTTGAGGCCTACTAACTTATTTATTAGCATTTTAGGGCCGTACTTCGCAGTTGCCGTACTTAAGTTGCCCAGTAAGGCTCATTCATCAGCGCACCTTTAATTCTTACTGCATCACACTATTGTGAACGGGCGTTATTCTGTAAACGTTCCTCATTATAAAACCACACTTTGTATAAAAATATGTGCTCGAGTATAAAGGTAAACATTGTTTTTTTCATATAAACGGAATAGAGAATGGATGTTTGGGTCGCCAGTGACAGTGGCAACAAAAGCACAAAGAAGGATGATCTTGAATGGCGACCGCACACTTGGTGCGTGCAGGCCGAAGGTGCTGATGAATTATGGCAAAGGCTAACTAGACATGAAAAAGTGTGTTCATAGTACTGCATGATCAATACTCTTTTTATTTTTAATATAGATTACTACACTTTGGCTATTTTGTGTAATTTAAGAAAGAGTACTTATTGCTGAAATAACTGATTTTTCAGGAAATCTTCTTAACAAGAGTAGCTACACTATTGGCAACTAAAGCAAGTTATAATTTTGTGTATTTTATATAATGTTACAATGACATTAATAAATTATATTATACAAATATTAAAAACAAAAATTGCTTAATCTACTTTTTAAATAAGAATCTCTCATTCGTTACCAACACGTATATGTTTTCTAATTTTATCCGCTACAAACTGTAGTTTTTGATCGCTTATTATTATTTTAGAACGAACACAGCCATGTTATCATTATCGAACATCGAAAAGATTTATCTGTAGGTATAGGTATTTGAAATATATCTAAGATACAATATCGTTGCTTTTTTATGGCATGCTGGCTACTACTGGTTAGTTTACTAGCTACTGTTGATAAATAAATATACGAGTTTATTTATTGTGATATACAGAGATAAAGAGAGTTTTGGTGATTACTGTTTATTGCAAGAAATTGCCTATTTTTAGTAGATTTAAGTTTTAATAGCGTTGCTAACATGCTTTAATTTCAGACTGGCTAATCTGTAAGGTTTAAAAAATCATACATTTAAGACCTTAAAAAGACCTTGGCGAATCGTCTTTCTAGAAGTAAATTTCGCTCAGTCTTTATTAAGAGAAATTAGAACGTAACTGAAGTTGCATCTGTCTGCATGTATCAATAAAAGGTAAACCCACATAAAAGGCAGCGGTCTCTGAACAAATATTTTTTGTTATAAAATTTCAATTGCTGATCGCGGCGAACGATAAAAAGGATCACACCCACTTTTCCGCGATTGCTTCCCCGCCCATCTTGGGGCTGTTCGGATTGTAAGCTATCTGTAGAATTTATTGAATTGTCGCCATTGTTATCTGATTGATTAATTGTAGGCGCTGTGGTTAAACGTTTATCACTGTGCTCAAACATAAGCTACATTGGAAATACAAAGAGCTCAAAGATCAAACAGCCACTGAGCCGAAGCCCTGTGGTGGTTTGATCCAGTTCAAGAAATAAAAAAGAAGGTTTATTCACATTGGTCGTAAGATAGGCCAGCGTGGTAGATCATTGTCTAATATCTCCTTGTAGAAGACCCGAAATACAACATTTTAAATTTTATCTCCTTTGAAAAACAAAGCATACTGGTGACTGTTTGCACCATTTTAATGCCTGCGGGAAATGTTCTCCTATTCAGTACGTAGCGCAATAACATTTAATTTATTTGAGCGTCTCCATTCTCTTTCAAGCAAAAGAGCAAGACGGCAATATTTTTAGCCATATAAGTACTACACTTTAACAAGAACAAAAGACTGTCGTCTCTATTAGCTACCTAAAGAAACAGGGAGCGCACGACAGAGATAGTACACGGAAAATAAGAACATAACATTATGCATTGATTTTTTTCAATTTATTTTTAATTTGCTTTTGAAGTGTATGTATGTGGGATGAAAAACAGGACTTTAGCGTAGCAAGTAAAAATAACTATAAACATATTTATAAAAATCTTCCGTAATTCTTTTATTTCTAAGCTTGCACTACAAAGCAATCCAACTAAGAATGTAGAGCTATATTCTTATAACATAATTTTTTTGTAGGAACTTCACAGTGACGTAATACCGATGAATTGCAGCGTAAATTACAAACTACTAGAAAAATTCAATGAGTCTTCTGGGGCCTCGGTAGCTCAGCGTTCACAGCATTGGACCGGTTATCCAAAAGTAGTGGGTTCGATTCCCACTCGAGCTTCCTGAGGCTGGTTGATTTTTTCTAATAAAATTTTATCTTGGAACAATGTATAGCTATGTGAATGCGAAATTCTAAATAATATAAATACTTTATTTTATTCATTCAAATACCCTCTGACATTCCTTGAGGTAATCTCACATGTATATTTATATACATAATGCTATATATCGCCTTGAACTCACGCTGATTCTGTGTAATCGTACTAAAAACTTTGCGTTTAAAATTAATAATTAATAAATAAAAAGATAAATATTTTAGTCTTGATCAACATTTTATCTGTCTATCTTGCCTTGATTACTTTTTAGAGAAATACTATTTAAATATTTTAAAGCGTCCCTTTATACCTACTTCATACCAGGCTATTTCATTATTTATCTTTTTTTATCCACAAGTGATAGGGTAGCTTAATAAATATACTTACAATATACATGAATCTTTCTTATGAAGCTTCCCATGTATGTATGAACAAAATCTATTTGTATTGTATTAGAATTCAATATGTTGGAAGCATCTAACTTTTTTGCGTATACTGCTGCACGCGATCTCATAAAGCCTTGAAAATCCGTCTCGAGTAAATTGAAATTGGAGTGAGAAGGCATGCGAACAGGTTGTATGCCATTGTTTTCGAGAGAAAGGGACGGAAACAATGGGAGTGAGAGCTCAATAACGAGCCATCCAAGGGTTGGCTGTTTCTCTTACAGGCCTGATACTCGGGGAAGGCAATATGTGGAGATTTATGTGCCTTCCACCCATGTACTGGGAATACTTACGAGGAGACTTAGGGAGCAACTTATTTCCATTGTTTCTTCCTACTTGCTGGTATGTAAAGGAAAATACGTTGAACAAATAAGACTATGTAGATCGTTGTGACTTTGATATATTTCTACAGAACTAAACAAAGTGCAGACTAATAGATAATTCGCTTGTATCTTTTCAGAAGGTCACAGGCAAACCATTAATCTTATTTGACTTTTTGAAAAAGCACAAATTGTAGGTATTACTCTGGATGTAGTGCTGTCTGAATTTCACAACCAGGCTTTTGTTTAAATTTAAAAAGCTTAGCGGTCACAGCGTTGGATCGGTAATCGGGTTCGATTCCCATTCGAGCTTCCTGAGACTGATTAGTTTTTCTCGTAAAATTTTATCTTGTAACTACAACATACAACATCGTAACTGCAAAAAATAATAAATAAATAGTTAAATAAGTACGATAGAAAGTCGGAAACTTTACTTTTACAAAACTGACAAAACTACACACAAATACTATTACGTTTACAACTGTATATTCATTATGTAAAACACGATTCCATATTATAATATTTCACAGATAATGGCACGATAAAGCACCTAACTAGCTGAAGACGGAAGGGCGCCACCGTCAGCTAACGAGGATGGATGGGCGCGGATATTGCCGGCGATAATCCTCTTCCATCCGCCTCCACTCAGATTAACTATCCTCACCTCGCGTACGACCTTCCTAATTTTAAACGAAGGTTGTTTGGTTGTGGCGCCCGCCGCGGAACGAGGAAGTGGGGCGGGTCGAACTTGGAATTCCTGAGTCGTGTCACCGTGGCCTCATACTTTTGTCGTGGAACGGTGAAATCTACAAACACAAAGGTTGCTTTATGTTATTGAGACTGTAAAGTTATTTTAGAAAAAGAAACGTTTTGAGTTTTAGTTCCCATTAATTGGCACTAACCGACAAACTTATTTAATTTGCAGCATTAACTATGTGTATACGTTACGCTTATTTATGTTAAGCTGCATAAAGAACAGATTAGTTTTAGGTAGGTACTAAGTAAATAAAAAAGTAATAAACATGAGCCGCTCCCTTCGAAGCCGCCGCCGCCGCCCGCCGGCGCCGGTCCCTCCCACTTAATCTCCAAGTATCAGTAACAAATTTAATATTTACTCTCAGTGACTTATCCTTATAAATCGTCGACAATATTAAAACCACCAGTACATTTTGATTGTTGTAACCCGGCCACCCCTGCAATTTCAATGTATGGTGCAAGTTATAAGCGGAAAGTACGCCTGAGCATATTGCGCGTAGAAACAAACTGGGCTATCAGAACTTGCGAATGTGGTCATGACTTAGTTAGATTTTCAGGTAAGTAAGTGATACCATTGAATAGTGCAATGTACAAACGAGTTTAAATACTTTCCTCTGACCTGAATACAACTACTCAATACTTGTACTAATGATTTGAGTACAGATCTCACATAATGAAGTTGTTTCTCAAATAATATTAAATAATAATAAAAGTAAACTAAAAATAAAAAATGAATTAAAAGAATAAACAATATTGTTTGTTAGTTTTTGTAGGCCTATTGAATTGCTCAATTTCTTTCGTACGTCATTTAGATAATAAGAAGTAATTAACTTCATCTAAAATCACTGTTTCAATTTGAACATAATTAGGAGGAGAAAATAACTAATAAACTACTATTTTGTTTTTATTTTGCTTTTACAATGACATATTTTATTTTGACATAATTTGAATTGCGAGGTCAATGGTCCGAGTTCTATTATGGTTTTTAAGGAGAAATTGTAGCTTTCTCTCGTCCAATTCAAAGTAATCAATCACAAGTACTTATATTCCTAATGTTATCCGCTTGACCTTATGACTTGTACTAATATGCTGCAAAGATTCGACATTGGCCCCTTATATGCGAGTCCACGCACGGATTTGAAGCTAATCCAAGCAAGCCTGTCTATTGTCCCTACAGCTATATCGAATAGTGTTAACTTTATTAACATGTTGGTTTGTTTATTGACTTGTTAAAGCTCTTGTGAGTATTTTAGAATTTTAGATCTTTTCTATTGTTTTACAACGAAGAAACGCTTGGTCTTCGTCTCACCTGATTGGTCGATTGGAGACAATAGGGGCGAAGGTAGAAACTTGACACCGGAATTCTCAGGACTGGCTATCTCATTAGCTTTTAACAGCTAGACAGCTGTTAATAAAACCAGAACGAACAATGCTACTCAAATCAGTAGTGGCGAAAGATTTAGAAGTTTTTAAAGCAAGCCGCATATATACCAAACTAATATTTTCGAACCCGGAACTGGGAACGTAGTGGTTACGCAAACCACTAGGCCAAAAAGGCAGATAAATTCACATTTAAAACAATCAAACCTGGTTATCATACTAACTATATCCTAGCTCAAAGCCAGTCTCAATTTTAAGTTTATATAAAATATATTAGGGCTTGACACAATCTCTTCAGTACAAGTATCCTAGGCATAGTTCTAGGCGTCCTATCAACAATGGGGTTAAAATGTAGCCTAAATTATCCTATTTTATAAAAAAAATAAAAGTTTTAGTTTTTCTTTTAACACAGTCCACTTCTTTTTAAGCGTCCCTTGCGCCTTCTATAGACTAACAGTGGTCATCTACTAATCTAATTGTTCCAAACACTGGCAGTTGTTTCAAATACACTGAATTAAAAAATTGGACAGTCAACCCTCAAACCGTGCGGCGACAACGACAATGACTGTCTAATTAAGCGAATAAAGGGTGACACCGCAAAGCTGCTGTGATGGATCCCTTTAATATCTGCTCTACTTAGCCCGGCTGGGCTTAGGCGCTTCCCTAGTTTCAATTTAATACCAATCTAAATTAATTTAACCACATTTAAATTTGATTATGCTAAATCCGAAAAATAAATATTGGAACAGTTTACCTATAAAATTATTTTAATTAAAACTAAATTAACAATTGTTTTTTACCTTTATTTATTTATCATCGCCTAAGCCAGTGGCTAAGCTGCAAAGCGCTCAGGCCGAGACCTGAAGGTCCCGGGTTCAATTCCCAGTTCGGGCAAAGTGTGTTTTGGGGTTTTTGATGCATAGCCCGGGTTTGTGATCACAAACCCGCATTTGGCAAGCGTGGTGATTAAGCTATTACCAATCCATTGTTAGTGATGACTCGATTTTAACGACGGAGGTCTTGGCCCAGCAGTGGGACAGTTTTAGGCTATTTACTTTACTACTTACTTACTATTTACTATTTACTTTACTACTTACTCTTTATTGAAAAATATAAAGGTATCAAAAGCGGACGGTATCATGCTAAGTGGCATTCTCAACCAGTCGACTATGAATTGATAATATTTTTTTGGAATGTCGGTTAAAGAAACGACCGTATCTATAAAAAATCTCCAACAACCATTTTACACATATTGTTATAACTAATTTGTTGCACCACCAACATACAGTGTAGATCTGTATCGCCAGATTAAATTACACCGAAAGCCAATATGGTAAGTTTCAAATCAGACGTCCGATCAAAGCCGAGGCATTAAGTGAGATGTAGCAGGAGGATTTAGCGAGGGTCCACGATATTGCCTAATCATTCTCGCCTCCACACCCTACTAAACGCCAGTTGTTTTAGCATTCATCGCGTTTACACGCCCCGACACGCTTGGGTAGATTGATTCACCATTGTTGGGAGCGAAAATGGTTCAGTTAAACCAGATTTGTCTTGACCGTTTAATGTTTAATTGGGTATGGATAACTCTTACGCTTTGGTCTTAATGTGTTTTCGAATGATGAATTCTCACACACAACAAAAAACATGGTAATAATCCCGTTAATAGTAATTATTTTGATACTATATTGTCTAAAAAACGTCCTTTTTGATGGCTCCAATGCCAATGCGACATACAACGTGTAACAGAGAGTTGTGTTAAAAATGAAAAGTGTATCCGATCTAGATCACGTACTTATCTGTTGTTACTAAGATATAATTATTAACTTTAATTAGTCATGCAATTGTAAATTAAATATTTATATTAGTGTAGTCATGCGCGTCAGGCGCGCATTAGCAAGCAACAGAGATCATAAATGTACGTACGCAGAGGTCACTAAACCACTAGTGCTGTGACTTGTTTATTTCAATGTGACGTCACAGTAGAAATATCACAAAAACATAATGTTGAAAAAATTTCCACGAGCAGGATTTAAACCTGCACCCTTCTGACATACCGGGTCAGGTGCTCTTCCAATTGAGCTATCGTGGTTCTAACCAGCCCGTCGAAATTATTCAACACTATTTACTTTTTTACTTTGAAAGCCAAAGGCGCCAATTCAATGTCAACAACTACCGTCATTAACATCTGATCATAATATTTTTACAAATACTAAAGATCAGTTAAGAAGTAGGCTAGCTATTTATAAAATGTTTTGGATTTGTTTATATAATTTTAACGCAAATTTTGTTGCGAAACAAATTACAAAAACATAATGTTGAAAAAATTTTTTTTTGTTTCGCAACAAAATTTGCGTTAAAATTATATAAACAAATACAAAACATTTTAGAAATATCAATTAAAAAATTGCACAATACATTAAAGTTAATAATGATGTCTTAGTAACTCTGCATACAAGATCGGATAAACTGTTACACGTTGTATACTTATTAAGATAACTAACCGGAGCATTTTGCTGTAACGTAAGTTCGTTGCGAGCATTTTCATGGTTAGTACAGTGCGCCCTGTTATCGGTCAGTCAGCAATGACGTATCAAGTTGGTCGCGAATGTTACAGACGCTCCAACTATCCAAAACTGTCAAATTTCTTCAATACATGTTCAACCTTAACACAATGACATAAAGTTCAAAGTATATTGAGAAAATTCAACAGTTTGTGGTAGTCTGATGTGCAGGCTTTTTTCTCTTTCGAGCCCATGTTAGTTTCTACAGTAGATCTGTTTTGAGAAGAACCAGAAGTACTTGCGACTGACGCTACAAAAGTTTCCGTGTGTACGTTACGGTTACGTTACGATGATACGCTACGGTCAGTTGCTACCATTACATTCCGGCATTTTTTTAACTGTGAAAAATACGTTATTTATCCGGCCTGATAAGACAAGTTTGCGATGGTTGGTGCTAAGATGCTATGATGTCTTGACTGCCTCTTGTCTTTTACAAAACTCTTTATTCCCATTAAAATACATGATTTAATAGCCAATTAAATAGATGTGATTTTACGATATCGATAGGTCTAATATAACTTTTTGAACTATCATGCTCACTTACTTTTAAGTAATTAACAACGGCATTGTTACAATGTTGTTACTGTTATAACGAGTTTCCAATAAATCGGCACAGTTGTATGCGCTGAACACCCGTTATCATGGTGCATGCAAATTCGCCGAAATATCAGTTAATTATGGACCACCGTTATGCTCTTACATTGACATAATACTAACTAAAGAAATGTTATCAAATTTAATTATGCTTTTACCGTTTCCCCAGCAGCCTTAAGATACGATAGGGTCTTAGAAATATAAGTTTCAGCTTCATGGCAACGCTGAATTGTGTTATTTTTATGACCACTAGATCACCTAGCTTTTGTTTCGTACTCACTTTCCGTTTCTTATTAAAGTGTTTCCTATTTTTCTAATGAATTTTAACAATATGTTCCTTATTCCATGGACGACTTAAGAACATCAAAAATAAGGTTACTGTTTTTTTTTCTATACTTATAAAATTCTCAAAATAAAACCTTTTCTGACCCTTTTTATTCATGCATGCGTGTAACTTGATACAACTTTTTGTATAAAATCAAGACGTTGTGATGCAAAACACAATAATTACCGTAACGGTTTTAACGTAAATTGAACGTGAACAATATCTCCTTTTCAATCTTTACGTAATTGTATTGCTAGTTTAATAATGCGTAAAACAATCCCAAAATCAGAAAAGTTGGTGCACGCCGCTGCGGCCCCGGTACATTTACGGGTTATTAATTCTGACAAAGTGCGGGTGGAGTTTGTCGAAAGGGTTACTTTGAGGACGGTCGAATAAAATATTGTGACATTTCTGCAGTTCCCATGAAAAATGTTTAATTTTCAACTGAGTTCACAATCTCTGTGGAATAAACTTTAATTACAATTTTATGAGTCGTGGATGGGCCGCAATTTTTATATACTTTTTATTCCCCTTTTACAAAACTGTTATCCCGATCTCCTCCGTGCTTCGGAAGGCACCCTTAGCTAAGATGGCTTAAACTGTTTCATTGTTATCGTCAGGTCTTTCTATATGGCCAACTGAACATGGGACATTTATAATCTGATGTCATAAATTGTATACAAATTACCGCAGCTAAATGCGACATTGTTCGCTTTCAACGACTGTCGAAGAAAGCTTATTTATTGAGAATTTTAAATCATTTAAAACCATCATAGTCTCACTACATCAAATAACGCCAATAGGTAAGGTATAAAAAAAGTTTGGTCATTTTCTGACCAAAAATTAATGATACAACACTTTTGTAGCTTCCTAAACAGTTCACTAAATACCATGGTATTGTGCAACGCAAGCAAGAATCGGAAGGAACGAAACGCAACGCAATATCTGGAACCATACATCATTCGGTCAATGAGGCTACACAATCACACACAATCGAACAACAAGCCATTGAGTTTCGCCGTCATTGTGTGACGTAATTTCATCAAAAATATCGGGCTGTACACAATGAGGCGGTCCGCCGTCAAAAGTCGGAAGAGCGGATGCGATTCGCGTCGTCCCACCGACAATCGCAGTGGATTTTTTACGCAACTCTCCTTAGTACAATGGCCGTGCGTTTGTCGCGAGGGGATGTTTCCACCCACAAGACGGCGAGGCTCATCACTCATTATGGACAATCGGAAATGACTTCGAAAACTTTTGACTTCACCTGTACTTTTCGGACTGATTCCATTGACGAAGTGTTGCGTATCAACACAGGTGTTAAGTTCTATTATCGAGAATATATTTTTTGTGTTATTGAGCCTGTTTCATTGAGTGTATGTCCCGCCTGATGAAATGTAGCCATTGCAGTCCATGGACGTTTATAAATAACACCAAGGGCGCGTCGCCGACTTTGCTTCTATATCTAATTTCATTAGATCCTAATAGATCCTGATATTAGACCTACGTTTCGAACCAGAACAGAGTAATGCAAAACATTGCTGCTTAGCGGCATAAATAGATAAAAAGTTAATGTATATACTATCCAGTCGGATTTTGGGCAAAATCCTACCATTACACAAAACCGCCTCTGTGGTCTACTGGTTAAGACCACCGGTTTCAACCCAGGGGTCGCGGGTTCGTTTCCTAGCGGGGGGTACATGTTTGTATACTCGGTTTGGTTGGGCTTTTATGTACGCTTGGCTAGCTACCACCATCTTATATAAATATGACGCCATAACATGTTTGTAGCATTGATGTATTCTGACAGGTAGGGATAAGATAGTCAGTGGCTTAGTGCAACTTGCAAGTAGGCTAGGTGAGGACGGCTAGTGATGCAGAATCCTGCTCCACTCCTTGCGTCTGGAGTATGCTTAACATCAGGCATATAGAGAAATTTGCCTAACTTTCTATAAAAAAAAATATATGCTTAATAACCTCGCAAAATATAGGTAATTTAGGAGAGGACACCAGAAAAGTTTTATGAAATCGCATCAACACCTTATGTCTAATTGCCACCATAAACCAGAGACAATTTATAGTGGAACAACCAATTAATCCTGCGTGGATCATTAGGGAAGTGTGGCAAAGTTGACACAATCGATGTCGCCAACGCCATTACGGGACTTTTACTGTTATCGCGTATCGTAACGCCGCCCATCGTATACCGTATAATTAGCAGACAATGTGAAACTACCTCTGTACCACGACGAGAAAGCACCAACATGTTACTATTCATTCTGACCATTGCCGGTTTGGAATGAATCTGTTATGTTTCGTAGCTAACAAACTTAGCAATGGACAGCGCTACGAAAGATATCAACGCGGCACAGTGATCGTTTTCAACCCCTAATTGCATGATGGGCTAGCAGACAAAAGGTTCGCTTTGCAACAATGTGACGGTTACGTCCTGACAAAAGAATTGATTTTTGGACTCGTAATATAAGTTAAGTTGAAAAAGAGGGGAGCTTTTACTGGTTGCAGTTCTAATGTATTGCCGTACCAAATAGCTGAACTTTTGTAATAATCGGTACTCCTTTAACTTGCACATCTTTTTACATATACAAAGAGCTTTTTGTATCGATACAGTGTGTGTTACAAATAAGTAAAGTAAGTAAGTAAATAGCCTACGACTGTCCCACAGCTGAACAAAGGCGTCGATAATTAAAATCAAGTCATCACTACAATTGATGGGATGGCTTAGTTAGTTATCTTAATTAATGGCTTCGCGTTTAGCATTTAGCCAATTTCAAGTATTTTTATTATTATTAGTAGTGAGAGTACGGTAGATAGAAATTAAAATGGAGTCTCACAACACGTGTTATTACGGCAAGAACTCGGGTGAAACTCCGGGTAATGGCTTAATCACCCTGCTTGCCCTGCTTGCACGTCAAATGCGGGTTGGTGTTCACAAAACCGGGGCTATTAAAAAAAAACCGGAAAAATCCGAAACACACTTTGCCCAACCTGGGAATTGAACCCGGGACCTCGGCCACCGAGGTGTTATAAATAAAACTACAAATAAACAGTTGAAGTCAGTGAAAATTAAACAGGAAGCTTTTTCAACTTTATAAAAGTGCGAAAAAAACGTGTTTTTGGTATTATACAACTTTTTTTTTAACTTCTTCCGCTCTAAGAGCGGCGATAGTGACTTTTGTATAATATACAATGCTTTGTGTCTTCGCCGACGCAACGTTAGCATACGCCGCCCTTGCAGCATCCGACGAGCACAATGTACCAAGGGAAGGAAGCGAGCGATCTTTATTCGATTAATATTTATTGTCGATCGACAGACAGAGGTATCAGAATGCGCCATAGTGCCCACTGCTCAGAATGTATGTTAATTGAATGTATGTAAGATTGTATGTAAATTGTATGTAAGTCCAATGAGCGTAAAAGCAATTCAAAGTATCTAATAGCCAATTATTAGCTTTACTCCATTAACACTAAGCACACAGGAAAGCATTTAGCCTCCTCCTCACGTGATTGCAAGTGCTGTTATGTCAAATGTCAAACTGTCAAATTTCTTCAATTAATTTTCAACCATATATCTTAGACATAAGGTTCAAAGTGTAATGAGGAAATTTGATAGTTTGTGGTAGGTTGATGTGCAGGCGTGTGTACTAGTAAAGTATAGTAGAAAAACTTTTTATTAAGATGGTCATGTGTTGGAACTAGTAGCAAAAAATAATATTTTTTTACGTTGGTAAGTTGAAAAAAATGTGTGTTCCTTAGTTTTACGTTCAGTCATTTTGTGTACAGTCAAATAAAAAACAAAGACAAAGTAGTTTCACGCAGCGCGTTTAAAAATGAAATTAAACCGTACATAAGTTTCAAGCTGTCAACCGTTTTGTTCGACAACACACTCTGCACGCTTCGTAAAAAGCTCATATTCGCTTGGGAACCTATGTTGCAGGGTAAAATAGTTTGTTCTGTATTGTAGTGAAACCACAAGGCGTATATGAGGCTAATCGTTCGCGAGTAATGCGGTAACGAGGCACTGTCAATCCGACTCTGGGCACGGCGGTGGAGCTCGAGACCTGGCAAATTAATTAACTTTCCACCTTAATTGCGGGGTAATTGAAAACCCAAATGGTTGCAATACCATCGTGCACGCCATGAGGAGCTCGATGGCGCAGTGGTAAGTGTGGTAGTAAGTGATTGCTGAAGTTAAGCAATTTTAGCAACGGCCAGTCATCGGGTAGAACACCTAAAATGTTATTTTCACAATGCCGGTTCTAACGATGGGTGATTAAATTTAATATCTTAAGCCCCATCGTGCTTCATCATAGCAGGCACGTTAAGTTGTTGGTCCGATAGATATTTTAGTAACAGTGATTTCTGCCTTTAAAATTAATACGTTTTACTACGACAACATTGTTTAAAACTGATGATTTCAAATACGTTTACTTCACCCGCTACCCGCGAGCGGGACCTTCACATTAGAGATATAGCAGATTATAAAACAATTAAATACCTATCCTACCTTTTTATATCTCACATAGAACCATTACCTAAATCCCGTATAACAGTAGTTTTGAGGTCGTAACCGACAACCCACTAATAGCTAAAACAGTTTAATAAACTATTTGTTTAAAAAATTGTATCAGACAAAAAAATTACGGTTGAAGTTTAATTGTTCCTAGTAAAAAGAACTAGCTCATCGTTCATCGTTTATCACTGCAGTCACATAAATCCTGTCTCCCGAAGAACAGAATGATAATTTGTCATCGAAGGTTCTTCACACCTGGCCCTACACGCGACCCCAAAAAATATATAATGGCGTCCCCGAATTCGCAACGCACCTCCTTTGTCAATATGATTGTTTAATTTATATTATGTGATCTTGAAATGTTGTTTAAGTAGTTATTTAAACATGTGCAGATGGTGAGAGGCGGGCCGATCGAATCGCAGCTGCGCGCTTATGCTTGTGGTTGTGTACATTGATGGCACCGCGAATAATGGGACGATGCGGAAGGAAAACTTTGTCATACTGGCTGCACAGACGAACAAAATAAAAAAAAAGTTTAAAAAATTTAAAAATTTAAGGTGTATACAAAAATTATGAATGAATGCCCAAAAGTTCCCGATGAGCCAAAGTGTTACTAGAAGAGGGAATCCTCGAGGAGCAATAATCAATATTGATACCTTAGTATCGATACTAAGATTATATGTTCAATTTATAAGTCAGGAAAGAAAAAAATCTAGTTTTTAAATATTCATTTAAGGGTTCTTAGAGGAAAGCTAGTTCGCGCAGCTACAGCAGCCTTCACGTGGCGATCTATCTATACGGTGTTAAAGAGTATCATCATCACCAGCCTATAAGATTCCCAATGCTGGTCTCAGGTCTTCCCACATAAACAATAGCCTAAAGGGTAATAAGAACACAACCCATCACGTGCTTATCCAATCCGTGTTGGTGGATTTTAACGACTGCTACCTTACACAATAACTGAGACCCATCTACTTAATAACCCATCATTTTTGATCACCCATCCAGTGATTCTGCATCGCGAAAGTTGCTTAACTTACGACATCGCACGCGGCCTGAAGGCGTCAGCCGCTACGTCATAGAGCTTCTGTATGAATCGTTCAACTAAATTATTATGATTATGAATAACTTTACACAATGAAACCTTTCACAGCGTAAATACGACTTGAACTTGGTAACATTATCGTAGTAGAAATTAGTTTAGCGAATGGCAGCACTGCGCTCGTATACGCTGGCGCCGCCAACATTCGCGGTTGGCGAATTGACTTCCTGCCCACCGTTTCCCGTCAAAATGGATCGCTTCCGGCGAGTATTTGTCATCTCCAAGTCAAAATAAACCATGGAGTTGCAAAGAATTTTTTTTTTTTAAAAAGATAGTATCTTTAAGTTTGCTTTTTTGTTCAAGAAAAAAAAAACTGCACACGAAATAATAAGATATTTTGAAGTTCTTATTTTGTTATTGTTATTGTTTTTCGCTAATGCTGCGCATTTTTGTATCTTCATTATATAACAATACTTTTAATGTATTATATTGCTGGCCAAAGGTATCTCTCTATATCCATTACAAATATCAAACTTGTGCCAGGTTCGTTTATTTCCCTCAAAATGTTAAGTGCATTATGAATGATTAATACCCTTACAACATACTCATAGCTGCTGGATTGCTTCCGATCTGAACCCCTCAGAGAATCTAGTAGGGAACGGGGACACGCACTAGTGCGTGATGCCATTCCTTCTAGAAAACCTCTGACGGTGCACCGATTCGTTTTACACGGCCTCAAGCCGGTTGTTTCGTTTCGGCTTGAGGAACCCTTTTAGTGTTTCGCCGCCCCCATAAAAGTCCGGTGACGTTGAAAATTCCCAGAGGCAAACAGCAAACTCTCTAAAAAAACTAAAAAAATATAGGATTGTCCCAAGTAAAAAACAAACTCTTAAATTACTAGAGCAACTTGTGCGGTAGGTAGGTTATAGAGCATCATCAACACTGTGACTTGGTGGATATTAACAAATTACCTCGATCAAGTACCTCCTAATTCAGTTCGAAGCATACTTGATAAAAAAAATCTTTCCAATAATAAAACCGTCTCCATAGTTTTGTTAACCGAATCGGTATCTCAGTCGTAATCCGTTTGGTAGCGAACACGTCATTACCGGCGGCGGACCGCGAGAAGCCTCGTCCCGAAATTAATGCTGGGACCGAGGGTGCAGCCCTTGCGGAGAGCACTTTCAGCACTTGGGTAACGAGCTGTGACGCCAGAATTAGAACAACTAATACAAACGGACCGATTAATTTTGTCCTGGTTACGAAAGTTACGACGGATTTATGCTCCGTATGTTGATCTTCTATTGATTTACTATTTACTATTTTATTTTAAACAGTTTGCCAGATACGAACTTTGAAAGGGTTAATTGTATAATCTATATATTAATACGTGAAGCAAAAACTTTGTACCCCTTTTTACGAAAATTTTACGGACGGAGGAGTATGAAATTTTGCACACTTATAGTTTATATAAAGAAGGAGTGCAGAATGTTTTTTTTTTTAATTATGCATAAAAAATACAATAAATCAATAAAACAAACATTACACACACTACCATGTATTTGACACACACGCATGTGTATTTGACACACACTCATATATACTCTTTTCAGAAATTTCAAAAATGGAAGAGGAGCGGCCGAAATCTGTTAATGCCAATCCAAATTCACATTCCATCTTTTTTATTTTTTCATTGCTTAGGATACAATCCGTGCAGCCTTTTTTAAAATTACGGTCGAATTTCGACCACTGGGTGACCACTAGTTTAAAAAAAGGCGTATATCTTTTTATTTAAAATAATAAAACAAATAAGTTTTGGTAAGCTTTTATTTTAATCATAACGTCGTCATCATCCTGTTTAATGATGATCCCCTTACCAGAGTGCTAAGTGCGAGATTTATTCACCATTCGATCATGCTTACGAAAACGATAATGTCTCAATCCTTCTTGTAATACTCAGTAGTTACCTAACAGTGATAGCAAGTATAACGAAAATAAAAGAATAAATCGCATTTATTTTCTTTTTCTCTTACTTCTCTCTTCTCTCTCTTCTTTGTCAATGTGGGAAACGCTTACCTAACCATCAAACTATTTTTTTTGCAATTCATGTTGTTTGTATATGCCTATGATAGAACGGAAGTAAAATCATATTTCCTTACAATTACCTAAATGTGCCTTCCAAAGCGATAACATTGATTAGCGGACACACTGGTAGTTTCCACTGCACTTAGGGTGTGTGGGGGCGAGGTGTCACGGTAATTGTGAGAACTGATTGTGTAATTAGCGCGACAGGCCGCAGGGCGCGGGAATGGCTGCCCTGCGCTTTTTACCCCTGGGAACTATTAATTACTTATGTCCCATATTGCCTTTTGGGGATCGGATGACTGTTTGACTTCTAAATATGATATTAATACATAAGATGTTGGTATGAATTACTATCGTTGTGCCGTAGTACACCTCTAATAAGCTCAGTATTTTATAGTTTTATGTAGTTTACGGAAAGTATTTCAAATCGAAATGAAAAGCTGGTTGAGTTTAAAGTTGATTCAGGCAAAGTGTTAGATTTCAAGATGTTGTATTTTCCGGTTTTCAAAACATTGTTAAAGCCTTGTACCTACACATTAGGTTACAAGTTAGTAGTAACTTAAAATGGTATTTAGCTAGCAATGATTCATTAGAATAATTCGCGGCGTCGCGACGTCAGTATCTCGCTTACTCATCATAATCATTCTGAGCCATCGACTTTTGAGCGTCATTAAATTTTAGAGCTTTCCAAGCACCTTTGAGGATGACCTGTGAAAGCTATTGTTCGCAACACAATGGGTGAACATCAATTTATTTCAATTTACACTTTAGTATTGTTTCAGTGGGCGAGGAGGGGCGTTTGCGCGCTTCCGCGACGAGTTTCCGCCACGCGCGCGGCACGTGCGGCGCCATCTATGGCAAACACCCTACAACATCGCTGTTGGGTTGCCGCACGCAAAAACAAACTCCCGAAACGTCAAACAATTTTCTACCCTAAACTCTCTTACGTGAAAAACATTTTCGTTCAAATACAGATTATAACATTACACCCTTTTAGCTGGTTGCTTTTGTATGATTGTTTTATCAGTCACGATAATGTTTTTAATAATTATCTGTTTCGTGTGTTGAATGAATTAACGGACGAACGTTCGCTTGCTAGATGACTGTTATATAAGTAAAAGTCACGTCATCGACAGCAAATGTAAACTTCGTTTCGTATTGTTTATAACATTGTTATAATTATATGTTACGTGTATTTGTAGTAGATGCGGATGTTATTGCAATAGTGTCGATGTCGCGATCGCCAGATATAGCAATATACTATTCAATAAAAATATAAACACAATAAAGTATGTAGAGTAGGTATGTAATATAAAAATACTTTAATTTCAGATCAAAAATTACATATACATAACAGAGCAAAGTCATATGTTATGTTATTAGTTACTATGCTTTGTTTTAATCTATTGCCAAAACGATTACACTAGAAAAATCCCAATGACTTTAAAACAACACAAAGAATACTCATCGATCTGTTGTTGAAGTAATCCTGTTACGGAGCTCAAACGTATTGACTTTTCAATGAAAAATCAAAGGGGCCATTACCGTCGTCCCTTAGCCATCAAACAGCGGTGCGAACGCAAAACCTACAACGTGTGTCAGCAAAGAATCTTTATTCTCTATTAGGTAACATACATAAAGGTATACATACATATATACTCTTATGTCTTTCTCCCAAAACATTCAAATTTTGAGTAAACTCGCCGTTAGCGACCTCGACGCCACATTTAGCATTATCTAATAAACACTCTATTAGATACAGTAGAGAAATCGAAATGTCTACAGATCAATGTATTCTTTTAACTTATCTTATTCTTCTTGTTCGTACGATACAGCTGCTATTGAAGCAACAACTGATGAAATACTCGCTCTTTAGCTATTTGTGCATTAAAACGACAAAAAATATAACCACCGAGTTTTTGGTACGAAGCTCAAACATTATTGACCAGTCGGTGCCCCGTAGCTAGCAATACCTACAGCGAGTGGCCGCAAAGAATTTCTATTATTACAGTAGAGAAATCCAAATGTATTATCTATACCTTGCACTATAGCTGTTATGCATTAAAACAACAAGAGTCATAGCCGGCGAGTTGTTGTTGAAATAATCCTGGTTCGGAGCTCAAACAGTGTTGACCTTTCGATGACCAATTAAAGGGGCCATTACCGTCCCGTATCTAGCAAACAGCGGTGCGAACGCCGAACGACCTACAGTGTGTGTCAGCAAACATTTGCGTTGCCGCACCCCGCTGCCTGCGATTGCTTAGCGCGTTGTTTGCTGATGTGTTTGCGCTGAACTGATCAGTGTTACGACTCCAACATATGACACTTTTGTAAGAAGCGGTACACCTCTGCGAAACATCTTCGTTGGTTGAGGGTTGCACGTGAGATGCGCTGGCAGCGGATCTTCGGATTCATCTTCAGATTATTACTTTTAAATATTTTAAGTAAAAATTATTTTTTACTTAAAATATTATATGTCTTAAGATATTTAGATATCTTTAATTTAACTAATCAACTTTAATTTACTTTGGACTTCTGTTTTTCTGTTTGTCTAGGACTTACCTGAAACATAACTATACAGTTAATCTATTAAGAAAAGATTTTTATTACCAAAGTAACTACTATAACTACTAAAAATAAATAACTAATCTCCAATAAGACAAGAAAAAAGTTAATAAGTAAAAATAAATATTGTCTAAGAAAGCTCAAAAGCATGTTTAAATAAAGTAAACGGGGATTAACGCAAACTAATTAGTAAAAGGAAACTAATTGAAAATTAATTAAAAATGAAACTAATTAGTAAAAGGTTTTATACATTTTTAAATAGTCATTATATTCTGCTACAAACGTACCGATTTGGAAAAACATAATTCGCACGGATTTTTCTCTTATTGGTTGACATAATTAATATTGAAAGCCTAAATACTTTATTAATTACTAGCTAACCCGGCGGACTTCGTACCGCTTTGATAGTTTCCATGACAACAAAACAAACAAATCATTTTGTATTGGAAAATTAAATCATTTTTAGTATTTTCCGTTACTTATTATTTATGTTTATCGTTTAAACCTTCTCTGAACTTCCACAAATATTTCAAAATCAAAATTAGCCAAATCGGTCCAGTCATTCTCGAGTTTTAGCGAGACAAACGAACTGCTTTATTGAAATTCATTCTCATTTGAAGGTTTCTAAGCTTAATCCGTTAAGAAAGGATTTTACGAAATTCTATCCTTACCATTTCAAATTCCGAACTCTACGTCTTTGAGCAAGTAATCATTACGTCCCTATGAGGCCGTGTCCTAAAAGAAACCTTCAAATGAGGTACTAATATGTAGTACGGTGACTTTCGAGACTTTCCAAGTATTTGCGTTTTTATGTGAGTTCAAACTTTTTGGAATAAAATCGGATTGAGTTTTAAAATAAAATGTAATTTAAATCAAAAGCACTAAGGACAAAGCATTTTATGTTATACACATAAAATGCTTAAAATTTTATGTTATACACGTATACATTTTATGTTATACACATAAAATGCTTTGTCCTGAATGACTGAGATGATTAATGCTATTAAAATAATCTAATTAGTATATAGCCATGTCGTCTTGTCTGTAGGCGCGAAATTAATATCAGTACCACGATTGCCAAGACGCCAACTAGAATTAAGTCTTCCAATTAGAATGATCTTGATCCACCCTTTATCAACATTACCACTACAATTCAATTTGTCCCACATAGTGATTTACAGTTGTGCATAATATATTATTAACTCTGTCATACGTAACATCAATTGTTTAAAACCCCTAAACATATAAATTGACTTATGTTTCAGTAAACATATTTCTACTGCTTTTGTTACGAGTATAATGGGAAATCATCATTGCGTCTCACGAAACAGCAAAGCAATTCTAGTATAAATCTAGTAGCTACAATAAAATTTGTTTGTGCAAGCCAGCGTCCGAGGGCCACGTCTGGAGTACGTCCACATTAGAGAGCATTACGCAACGAAAGTTTTCCGTGACAATGCGTAATGTTGCCATTTCTATGCGGAAAACTCCCGGGCGGAAGCGCGCGCGTCTTCCGCGACTCGGCCATTGTGCTGCCATCTACAACTGTCCGTACCACTGACACGCATCCGGCCTCTCTTCAAAAAGTCTCGAGCTGTCAGCCTGTAAGGGGACGACCCGAGTTTCCCTAAGGGTCTTTTTATACTATTCTTGAGATTTATTTGCGTCCACAAAACAAGTGAGTATCTGCCGATGTGCTCAATGCCGAAACTTTCACGTAAACAATGTTTATCGACCTATAACGTATACACAACCGGTTTTAGTCATAAACCGTTAGCTTAACTTACGCCTCGGTGGCCAATTGGTGAAGAGGTCGCCCGGTCGCCAGTCGGCCCCATAACCGGTGGATCCTACTTTATTAATTGCGCAGCATTGATGGTTAAACTAGGGTTGGTTTTCCTACTTTATCCATCCATTTATTTTCTAATCTTAGTGATACCTGCCGAGAATTCCCTTTTCCAGTAGTACTTCGACCCACGGATCTTATATGCAACCCCGTCCTTTAAATCTTATTTCTCAATGAAGGCGACTGTCATAATGTGGAACTATAGCGGTCTGGGTAATCTATAAGAGATATTAATATACTGCTGTAGGCAAAGTTGGTCGGTCAAGAAGAAATAAAAAAAATTAAGAATTATACATTAGTTCATAAAAATTTCAACAGATGGCAGCACAATAAAGGTGCAAGCATTCTTTATTTTTGTGTTGGCTATAGAGTATTAAGCTCTATTTTAAAGCCAGCGCCATTTATTGACTACATGTCAAAGTACAATATAACTTATCTATAAAACATTGGAGAATGTATAACTTGGTAGGTATAGCTTGGGTATAGTAATAGCATTAATGCATTACTATTTATTTTATTTATTATTATTTTATTTATTATTTCAAAATATGAAATAAAAAAGATTCTTGGCTTTGTGAGCGAGCAATTTTATCAACTCGAAACCAAGAAGTGATAGAAATAAATAATATTATTATGGAGCGATTTTAATCGTCAAAAATTGAGTACACTACCATTAACAGTGTTGTCGACCAAGATGAAGCTACGACGATTAAATTAATAGTTGGAGTGCCTATAATATTACTGAGAAACTTGAGTCCACCAAAATTGTGTAACGGTACACGTTTAAAAGTTACATCGCTCCAACGGAACGTGATAGAGGCACAATTGTTGGCTGCATGTGGTGCTTGAGAGCGTGTTTTCATTCCACGAATATCGCTCATTCCAAACAACTATCCGTTTAGATTTAAACGTGAGCAGTTCCCAATAACTTTGAGTTTTTGCATGACGATCAATGAAGCCCAGGGACAGACTATGAGACGTGTTGGTGTAGATCTGCGAAAGTCCTGTTTCTCTCATGGCCAGCTTTATGTAGCTTTGTCACGTGTAAGCAGCGCGCAAAGTCTGTCTATACGCACTGACGCACATGATAAAACAAGTAATATTGTTTATGAAGAAAATTAATGTTCTCAAACTCAAACTCACACGTACACACAGACTTGCTTAAATTAACTTTGTTTTGTTTCTCTATAAATTCCAATTCTATTTTAATTAAAAATACTTTAATATTACATTTAAGTACAAAATAGGTATATTATCTAATATTAATGTACTATAAAGCTGTAAAATGTTTATATGGTACTTGTTCCTAATAAAAATTGATTTGAATTTGAATCTACGTACGCGTGGACGAAGTCGCGGGCACAGCTAGTATATAATATGCACGTAAATAATAAAAAATTGCATGTCATTGAAGCAGCGCCTCCTGGTGGAGGCGAAAAGAGTTAAAATTTTGCCATAACAATCGTGATAGAATGGCGAATGAAAATTGCGCTATATCGGCAGTCTAGGCATCCAGGTGTCCCATTTTTATCCAAGCCAGAGCGCCACAGCCGCATAGTAAGCGCTGTGTTGACTCACTTTCTTATAAATGCCCTTAAATCCTGAATTGAAATCAGAACTAGGTATTTGATTAGTCCGGTGTGAGCCAAATCGGCAGTTATTCGACGCGCTCTAGTTCTCGAGCGGGGCCATGGCCGCTAGTGAGTGCGCGACTCACATTGCGATGATACCATTTGAAAAGTCATTTCAGTAAACATTCGCTAGAGTAAATTACTGCTAATAGCAGCCAATATATAATTATCGTTTTAAGTGACAGTTATGATTCATGTGCACATGTAAACGATTCTTATTAGAAATAACTTTACAGAACAATGAAGAAAACTAGTAAAAGCGAGCGCTCTGCCACTCGGCCACAGACGCGTTATGTGTTAGGCGCTATGTCAAGGGGAAGCCGTGGGATTTGTGGAAATGTTACATTCACCACCGTCGCCGACATCGCCTACTTGGGGTGCTTAGTGCCAGTTTTTTCAATCTCTTCTCCATTCAATCACGTCAACGAAAACCACTATTAGCATGGCATTGAAGCAGTGCCGTGCAGTGCCTCCTATTGACAAACGAGAAATGAATTCGAATTGTGAATAAAACTCGCGCTAGGTACTCTAATAGTTAGTACCGATAAGGCCGAAGGTAGAAGAGCACTTCACCTGCAATCTCGACTACTGATGCATTAACTAATAATTTTACTTCTAACTGTGGGGACAACAATGCTACTAACATTGTTGTTCATCGTCATCATCATCGTCAGCCCCTCTCGACCCACTGCTGGGCATAGGCCTCTCTTTGCTTGTGCCATTCGCCTCGATCCTGCACTAGTCTGGGCCACGTGCAACCCACGGTCTTGGTTTGGTTATATCGTCGACCCATCTCATCGGTGGAAACCCCCTTTTTCTGTAACCGTCTTTCATCGTCGTCAAGTGGTTATTTAATTTTTTTTTTAGTTATCTTTCACCCTTGGGGGAACCCATACAAAATTAGTATGGCCGCGCGGCATCAAATAATTATGGACGAATACATTTCAAATAAAATATATGACACTTGTCACTTACGGACGCCGCACCCTTAAATTTCATATTATTTATTGGTGACGCAAACTATCTCTAAGGCGGTGACCGCACGCTGACGGTCGGCGCTGATAGGTCAATATGTATTTAGTTATAGGTAGCGTTTCTGAGACGCGCCGACTGCTCAGCGCTGACGGCCGTCAGCGCTGAGCTATACGCGGCCGTGCCCGCGCCGCTGACCAACATGGCGCCGACGCGCGAGGCGCGTCAGTGAGCGTTTTCGTGTCGCGCTGAGGCACGTGCCGAATACAGTCATGGACAATCGTGAAATAGAAACCGGTCGAGTAATTGACGAAGTGCGATCCAGAAAACATTTATGGGACGCTTCGGCCCCATTGTATCGAAACAAAAAAAAAAGCCTGGGATGACATCGTCATTGCACTTTACGTCAACGTTTCATTGGAGGAAAAACAACATTTAGGTTAATGTAATTTTTTTATGTACCCATAAATTTGTACGGAACCCTCGGTGGGCGAATCCGAATCGCACTTGTCCGGTTTTTTCTGTTGCAGACGTTTTTTCTTTCCTAAATAATATGCGGCAACAATTTTCACTAACAATGTCTATAATGACATTGTTTGCGTCTGTACTTCACGGTTATCAGTGCGACACTAAACTGGTTTTCCTCTCACGCTGACCGCTGACAGCTGACAGGTAGCTACGCGCCGACTGAGAGCGCCGGCGCCGGCGCGGTCAGCGTTAGAGGAAAACCCGCCAACACTGGACTTAAAGTTTCGAACGCCGCGCTGCCGCTGGTGCCACTATGATATTCACAATTATTTATTATTAATAATCTACTACAACTCAAATTTTTACTGTTCCCTTCTCACTTCAAATGGGTACAAATCTGTCTGGCAGTAGATATTTGCACTACATTATAGTAAATCATTTGTTTACAATCATTCTACATTGAATTTGGCCCGAGTATACTCGTAGTTAGTTAAGAAATAGACAGAACTGTAACCGAGAAGAACTGGCAAGGCTCAGATGTGTTTAGGGGCATTTACATTTCAGATATCTTTACTCGCTTAACAGCTAGCTATTGACTTTGATAGCATTGGCAACGCGTACGCACATGTGTTACACTTCACCTGATCTAGAATGACACAGAGATAACGATGCACCAACAGATATAAAATATAATTCCATGAATAAACCATTAATCTTACTTAACTATTACCAAATGACTTTAATACTTAAGAAAGAGGTGCCAGTATAAACGATTTGCTGTAATATAAATTTGTTTCTGTAAAGATTACTCGGAGACAAGTAAAGTGTTTGTCCTTGAATAAATGTATTTTGAGAGTTGAAACCTATAGTAAACTCCATTTATAAAAGTTATGTTAATAAGGTATATGTATAGTTATGGAAACAAAAAAATAAAAAATGCCCCTATGTCCTTCCACTTATCTCGCTCCCGAGTTGGTGATAATAAATAAAGTCCCGTGTAATATCAAGGAAAGTATCTGACAATCGAAATAAGTAGAAGACAATTCCACTTGATTGAGCTCTGTAGCCAGAGCAAGTCCAACTTGAGGCGGTCGTCCGTTTCAATTACATTTTAAATTTTAAAAAAAAAATTGAAAATGTACATTGTAGGTTGGTGCTTTGGTAAAATGTTTGTTTTATTACAGTAATTGCCAAAGACATACTGAATAAAGTACCTATAACTAATTTGTTTGAAAGTGCATGAGAGCAGACAAATGAAAAGTTATTTAGTAACAACTTTGGTAAAGTAGAAAAAAGTCAAAGTGTTGAAAAAAATTCACAAGCGGGATTCGAACCCGCACCCCATGATATGCCGGGTCAGGTGCACTACCAACTATGCTATAGTAGCTCAATTGTTTTTTTCATCACTTTGTCCTTTTTTTTCAATTATAATTTGCTCACAACAAAATTTGCGTAAAATTATATATAGTCATAATCATAAACTTTAATAAAATTTTCTTTTCTTTAGGTTTTTGCCAAAAAAATATTGAATGAGGTATAATTTGTTTGAAAGTGCGAGAGAGCAGACGCGTCTTTATAGCCGGCTGTGGGCGGGCGGACTATTCGCAGCAAGGTCGACCAATATTGTGTTACTCGATCCAACCACCGTAGCTTGCGCCCGCGGGTTCTACCAAATACTATTGGAAGTTGGTTTAAAGGTAATTCATTCACTTTTGTTATCTAAAGTTAAGGCCAATCATCGGTACATAGGTGCCTTACAAATAAACAGAGAATAAGTTTCGAATAATTATTTCGTGTTTTGTCTCTTTCGCTATTGGAGCTAGGGTGCCTGTACGATTATTTGCCATTCAATCACGTTAACAAAAACGAGATTTTTAAAGATATTGAAGCAGGTTTTTTACTAACCTTCCTGGTTGTTACCAGGACTAATCACTTAAAAAGGTTAAAGGTGCTAATCACACGGCTAGAAAACCCCTTTGAGTTTCTCGCCGCCCCAAAAAAGTCTGGCGCCGTAAGAGGTCATCAGCAAATTCTCTCAAGCATAAAAGTTTTACCGTAAGAAGCGGCCAGGTATATGTACAGGTATAGAGCGCGTGCCGTTCCAGCCAAAATAAGTCCACTGCTGGACAACTGCCGCCCCAAAGATTGAGGGGTATTTGCCATAATCGCAAATTGGCGATCGCAGTAAAGTGAGAATTTATTTTTATTTATTAATTTATTACACAAAACAGATTTATAGCAGATACATGGTATAAAATTTACATAAATATTTATAAAGTAGGTAGGCTGTAACTCCACAGATATGTGTAAACAACATGCCTAGCCAATGCAAATCTAATAATAAATCAAATTCTTTTTTTTAATACAATTAACAATACATACTTATGAGATTTAATACATTAAACTAAATAAGATTACTTATAATTAAATTTAAATATAAATAAAAATATTTAAAAAACCTTACTTTACATTAAATGAAACATGACGTTCAATAGAAACTAGCCTATGCAATGCAATAATCACAGAGACGCTGCTGCCCATCCTCTGGAATGGTACCTTAGTCGCCTTTTACGACACCCACGGGAAAAGATGGGGTGGTGCAATTCTGTATCCCCGACGCCACACGGGCGCGAGGGAATCGGGTCTTTGTACTCGTGCTCTAGGAGAAGACACGGTGCTTTGGACTTATGCGAGTGTGCATGTTTAATGTACACACGCCTGCACATCAACCTACCGCAAACTGTCAAATTTCTTCAATAGACTTTGAACTTTATGCCCCAATGATATGGTTGAAAATGTATTGAAGAAATTTGACAGTTTTGGATAGGCTGATGTGCAGGCGTCTGTATCATGTGAATAACTACTTATTCGTAGTGGCATTTTGAATACTCTGTGGGTTTGCGTTCGCAAATGTTACACAATCCATGTTTTCGAACGTATCCCTTGCCAGCGAGAGGTTCGCAACTACAGTGGACACCCACCTTAAGACATTATTTTGCCTTAGATTTTTTCAAATGCTATATTTCCCAATAGCTATTTTCAGTTTTGGTATAAATATTGTATATAAATAAATAGCATTGTTTGAATCTAAAATAACAATTTAAAAGTAATCCTATTTAAAGTTACTATTAAATTTTCACCAATTGGCTGGAGCGCGGGCTCAGCCTGCGCTGGCGTATGACGGGCGCCGCGCCGCGCCGTACTGCACGCCAACGCTTATCGACACACGTCATTCCGCTGTACAAACAAATACTCATTCTATCCATGCTGTCTTTGGTTCGAGTATAGTTCATGGTTGTACTTTCATACAAAATAAATATATACCTAAACACAAAACAAAATAAATAGTAATATCAAATCAATCTAATTATACAGAGTTCGAAAATACTTCATATTGCCTTTTCCCTTCGCTTGGGCAATATTTTTGATATATTAGTTATTAGTTACCGCCTCTGTAGTCTAGCGGTTAAGACCACTGGTCACAGACCCAGAGGTCTCGGGAGTAACGCGGGTGATACGGTTTGGTTGGTGGTAGGGCTTGTTTGTCCGCGTGGCTAGATACTACATGTCGCGTAACATCAATGTTTGTAGCATTTTTGTGTTCCGGCAGCTAGAGATAAGATAACCAGTGCCTGAGTAGTTGAGGATTCCGGTTGAAGAGCGCTTCCAACATTGCCCTTATCATCACTTAACATCAGGTGAGATGAAGGCACTGTGCTTAGTCGTAAGATATAAAAAAAGTTTATTCGTTCTTAAATAAAATACGATTATAGCAAACTAGTTAACCCGTTATTTCCTCTAGGCTCTCCGTTTTAATTATTTTTTCGTTAGTGTTCTTTTAACCCCTTGGGAGGTAGTATTAGTAGTACTTCAGTGTTTAACATAACACAGCTTGCAGATTTCATATCTTTTTTTTAACAACATGAAACCCACATGCCATAAATAGGCTGAATTCATTCGTGTGAATAATGCATTTTAGTACACACACTTGGTAGTGAAAATGTGACAAACACACACATACCTACATACTAATAAGTGATTACTTTTTTATAAGTACTGCAAAACATCGAACAAAATCGTCTTTGAAACCTCTTGGAGTGACACTCTCAGTAAAATGCGCCTGCTACGACTAAAAATCGTAGCAACCAGTCCACACCGGCCCCTTGCTACGTCATACCAGTCCTCAGTTCATTGAGGATTCCGAGTGAAGTGCTTCGACCTTCGCCCTTATCGTCACTTACCATCAGGTGAGATGAAGGTCTCTTCCTGATGTGGAATATATGTATAGACCAGACAGAACCCCAATTATTTCATAATCTGTTTTTTTTTTGTCATTGTTTGTAGATAAAACCATAATATCAGTTGCTTAATTGTAGTAAATAAATAAAAGTTTTTTTTTCTTTTTTTATACTTAGCACGGCAAAAGACTCCACACCACCTGATACTAAGTGGAAATGGAGTCCAGACTCGAAGACAACTGGTGCAGCGTGAAAACAACGCAGCATCAGTTAACTTCACTCTGCCGGCCCACAAGGTGCCCACAAGGTGCTTCTTCACGCCTCGTTTGAAGGTGATTTGTATTATATATTTATTTTGAATTTCTTACCCATATCCATACAAATTGTACCAGTCAAACATGTAAATATGATAAGAGAAAGTTTGAAGAAAAAGGGATATTATACGAAATGGACATTTTGCGAAAGGGACGTTTTGCGAAAGAGATTTATTGCGAAAGGGAAGTTATACGACCAGTGGACATTTTGCGAAGTGGACATTCCGCGCCTGAGTCCCGATATTGAATGATGGTGGAGTAAAAAGTATTATCCAACACAACACCATAAATCTATTTCAGTTTTAATAGTGAAAGCTTTGACGTTTCGCATGTTATGTCGTTATTAACGGTACCGTTGCGGAGTCGTCGCCTCGTGTCAGTTCTCTGAAGCCTAAGCCAATGTCGGCAATCGGCATGAGATACCGTCGTGACGGGCCGCCGCATGCCAAGCGCTTTACAAACGATTGTTTAACGTTCCGTTTTATCGTAATGCTGTAAATATTATCGTGATGGTGTCTTCCCGGTAGTCATAGTTAATTTGAGATGAAACTTCTTTTTTATTTTTCGTACAATTATATTTGTAACGAGAAAAAGAAGTTGGATTAAGTCATTACACATCAATTGTAGCGATGACTTGATATCCTTTGCCCAGCATTGGGTCAATTATAGGCTGTTTACTTTAAAAGAAGTTTTGAAAAAGTTTGAGTGCGAAGGTGTTATATAATACAGATTTTAAATTATAAAGAAATCAATTCTAAGGCCCATGTATAAGTATGTAGTAATATAACTGTAACAAAGCATATGTCAAGTATAGCGCAACTAGTCGTCTCATACTACACAATAACAATATTGAATTAAACAACATTAATATAACAATAATGTGATGACATAGTCTACTCAAATCTTAAACTTAAACATAAAACACTTTTTGGTACGACACCAACATTTCTGTAACTATCGCATCTTATTGAAGTAGGAATATTTGGATCCCTATAAGTATTTCTTTTGTCTTCGACTAATTTGTATGTCTGGCTGTATGTCTGTGCTTTTTTTATATATTCTTTAGTGTAGTTTACAAACTTTAAGTTACAGTTTGTAAACTACTCGATCAAGCGCTAAATAATTCACATTTAGCTTACTGAAAATCAAATGATAAATGGCGGACGGTAACGCGCCGTGTTATTTCTCGCTATGAACGTAAATCAACATCCATGTGGCAGTGCATCACATCACCATCACTATTTCAGTCCGCACGAGCTGCCAATGAATAGACGCACTTGAAGAGCTTTAATTAATCGCTAGAATGTCGGGAGCGTTTCGGTTTGTACAAGTTTGAAACTACGTGGCGCTGCTCAGAGTGTCAGTGCGTGCGATTACGTCAACGAAAACCAAAACTTGTATAGCAACATTTTTAGTTTCCCGATTGACACTAGAAGACGCTGCTGAAATTTTCGTTTTCGTTTGGTGGTAGGACTTGTTTTAAGTCCGCCTGGCTAACTAGCACCATCTTATCTAAATACGTCGTCGTAACATCAATGTTAGTAGCATTGTTGAGTTCTGAGAGTTAAATATAAGATGGCTAGTGTCTCAGCGGATGAGGATTCCGGGTGAAGTGCGCTTCCCTTACAAAGATGAGATATGCCTTCCTTCCTTTAGTCAAATGAGTTGAAGGCCAAGTAAAGAATTTTTAAAAAAGTGTGTAAAACTTGCTCTCTATATTCGTAGTTCAAATGACCGTTGGCAGATGGTAGCGCGCCGCCTGTTTTCTCACACTTGCGGTGCTTTCATTAATCCTTGCAATTACGAAACCGTTTCTGTTTGTAAGCATCGAAAAGACTAAAACGAGAATCGTAATCAAGGTCGTTTTTGTTTATGATGATTAAATACACTGTTTCGTTTACTTAAATATATTTAGGTATCCCTTTTTAAACTATAGCCACTACTATTTTACAATTTTCCATTAGAGTACTAACTAACTGGCCTAATATCATATTTTAATACATCCGCGATCATTACGCATTCAACTGTGCCGAAATACTTTCGGAATTTTTTGATACGCATTTTGGCTGTTACTTTCTTCTGTTTTACTTTATCTTGTACCTACCGCATTATGTCAAAGCGGGAAAGCACTTTGACTTTGTTCTTAACTGATGGCAAGTAACGACAAGGCTGCATATGGCACGCGCTTCACCCGGATTCCTCAACCACTGAATTGGTTTCTCAGTAACATATTTGTTCTCTAAATTGTTCCAATTTTCTATATAAATGCAGTTAGGGGTCGTGTTTACAGCTGTTAAAAGCTGAACGATCGTGTTCCGCATTGCGTCTGTGATTTATCGGTGGTCGCAGATTCCGACGCTTTTACTGACAGTAAATTTTAGTTATATTCGACATAGTTATGGCTGTTGCATCACTGCATTAGGATGGACAAGTCCTATAGCTGAGTATGCCAATGGTTTGATGCAACTTTGTCAAATCTAAAATTTGTAGCGAATAAATGTCATGTTTGATGAACAAAAGTAGCGCGAACAATGTTGCCACGTTGTTTTGTAGATACTTGTTTGTAAAAGACATGTCTGTAATATTAGAGAAATGGGTAGTTGACACCAACAACAATTAACTCCAGAACAATAAACGTATAAATCCCCGTGTGGTGCCGGGGATAAAGATTTGCACCACCCATTCTCTTCCCGTGGGTGTCGTAGAAGGCGACTATGGGACCATTCCAGAGGATGAGCAGCAGCGTCTCTCTGTGATTATTCTTACCTTACTGCGATCGCCAACCCGCCTGCCAAGCGTGGCGATTATGGCAAATTCTCCTCAAAATGATTTATCCTTGAGGGATGCCTTTGTCCAGCAGTGGACGTCTTTTTGGCTGAATTGATGATGATGATGATGAAACGTATAAATGAAATCACGTAACAGTTCTTTATAACTTTGACCAATTTTTATTTGACCTATGCATGAATTTCTGTAACCTAAAGAGTTATAATATAAATAAACACTCAATTGACGGAACGAAAAAGTGACGTCATAGTTTGCTAATCCCATACAAAGTCTATTAAAAATAATCGTTTGACAGTTGTTAAAAAGTTTCTATATTGACTTGACCCAAATATGTGTCAAGCTGGCTTACAGCCTGGGACGTTTTTTTGTAGCAAGTGCAATTTTAATAACTTTTGTGTTTTGTGCTGTTACTGAATTTAATGCTCTAAGGCTGTTGCAAATATAGGTACACGTGCCTTTTCTGTTTTTTTTAATTGTTTGTATGTTTTTTTAGTTACCTACCTCACTTGTTTTACAAGAAAAATGGATCGTCGAATTATAGGGTCTCGTAATGATCGTCGATATTTGATGTTTTGTCTATATTCAGAGAGTTTATTAATCAATAATGTTTTATATCATAATTTTTATGATGAACTGAACTATTTAGTAGTATTTAGTACCCAGACTTAATTAAACGAATAACTCTTGCAACCCATCAAATACCTACATTATTCATACAATAATATGTTATTTAAATACATTATGCATGAAAACCTCTATGGCGCAGTGGTTAAGGCACCCGGTCTGCGAGTGCTGAGGCTAAGCAACTATAACTGGCGGGAATAAATAAAAACGGTTGAAATAAAACCTTAATTATGTAAAATAAACGTGAATACTTTACTATAAAGGGTTTATTTTCAATGCTTTTTAGTATATATATAAGTTTTGACGAACTCCGGCTCCGTAGCCAAGTGGCTACCCGACGCGACGCGACGCTATGCGTCAGACTTTGGGCGGCGCGAACTCTGAGGTCCCGGGTTCGATTCCCGGTCGGGTCAATGTCGAAAACGAACTTTTCGATATTGTGTCGGGTCTGAGTGGTTGTGGTACTGTCGTTGTTTCTGATTCCCATAAAACGAGGGCGTTAGCTACTTACCTTAGGATCAGAACAATGTGTGTGATGTTGTCTAATATTAAACAGTAAAATTAAGTATTCGCGTAAATAGAAAACAAGACATAAACGCATCTTGACCGTTGCTATATTTAAAAAATAACAATGTTAAATCCAAATCACAATTAGGTAATCGATTATCACATGGCCCGTATAATTATTTATACGGGTGACTATGTATAAATGAGTCGATAGATGGGCCAACCTGTTCCCTTCAGTCAGTGAGAGCAATTGTCTTAATAAAACTTGTTTATATACATTCTAGGAAGCAGTAGGGTGAGGTGCCAAGTGCTCACGCTACTTAATGTTTTGTTTTCCACAACGTATACATGCTAAAATCAAAGATGGGTTTCTCTAATGGCCGCTTTAAATACATTGATGACGCTAGTAACATTAAATGACAAAGTAACTATACTATACCTAAATACTAAATCATTTATTTGCATTTCTAGTGTACAAGTGTTAACAAGACCCATTGAAAAGCTTATATAATTAGAAAATAACACTTTTAATTTCAAAATAATATACCTACACAGCTTATTTCAAAACAAAAAAATCCGATTGCAATGATCTAATGATCTAGCAACTATTTTTACTAATCTTAAGACGCGAAAATTTGTTTATTCATTTGTTTGTCTCTCCTATGTTTGAGACGGAACTGCGGATCGACTGACTGCGTGACTTTACTCTCTTCGAAGATTGAAGGAGCTGGGAGTGCTAGGCTACTTTTCTAAAGGAAAACATAGGTAATCATGTGGGTTTATGCAGGCGTTACCGCGTGCGATAGTTAGTGCATAATATGAAAAACGACATTCCAGTGTTTCTTTATCATTAAGCACATCAGTTAATGAAAACAGTTGGTTATTGCAGCTTCTCTAGTTTTCCAGTTCAGTAATCTGCTTGGATTTTCTGTGTACTATGTTTTTGTAAGAGGCAAAGAAAGTGATTTATTATTATTATTGTTGTTATTTTCATGATTATTTGTGTTTTGGAACTGCCGTAGGTATCTCATTTTGCTGCTACACAAACTTTACTACGTTACTCTACTCTACTAAGTTTACTGCGACGCCTTAAGTGAATATAGAATACCTTAAGTTACGTATGAAAGATTTATGATTTACAATAAGAATCAATCATCAAATCGCATCGTGTTAAACAGTTTTAGGCCGTCATGAATGGGTGCGCTTGTTACCGTGCTTGTTCCACGGTGAGGAGCGCTCTCATTATTATGGACTGCATCGGCTGCTTACCATCAGGTAGGATGTGATCACTATGAAGTGTCAATATATAAAAAAAATAGTCTTGTTACTTATCTTATCAATAATATGATTTGATTAACAAATATTCCACTCAATACGATATAGTCAAAGCAAGTTTTTAAGATAAATGATTTCTAATAGTATTTTATCTATATAAATAAAAATGTTGCTAATCGCAAAACTCGAGAACGCCTGAACCGATTTGGCTAATTTCTTTTTTGTTGTGTTTGATGAAGTCTGGGGAAGGTTCTTATGGAGAGAAAAAACGTAAAAAATACGAGGAAAATAGTAAAAACAACAATTTTCTTTTCCCGTACAAACTTTTTTTTTTATATTAACAGGTAAGCACAGTGCCTTGATCTCACCTGATGTTAAGTGATGATAAGGCCAATGATGGAAGCGCACTTCACCCGGGATCCTCAACTAGTGAGGTACTGGCTATCTTATCTCTAGCTGCCGGAACACAACAATGCTACAAACATTGATGTTATGGTGACATATTTAGATAAGATGGTGGTAGCTAGCCAGGCGGACAAACAAGCCCTACCACCAACCAAACCGAGTACACAAACAAGTACCCCCGCTGGGAATCGAACCCGGGACCTCTGGGTCTAAACCACTAGACCACAGAGGCGGTTAAAAAAACTACTCTGTCCCCAGCTGTCAAACATTTGACGTCAATCAAAACAAAACAAAGGCGCGTTAGGATTATCTTTGGTATGTCTTCAAGTTGATTAAGAGTTGCACAACACGTCATTAATGAAAATAATTGGCGGGGCAGCTATTAACATAAAAAAAACAATTTATCTTTGTTTTAGAGAAATAGGGCATAACAAAGTCTGCCGGGACAGCTAGTTTTTGATAAAATGAAAAGGGTAAATACATCATTCCAACGTATACACTTTCTTGTCTAGAGAGTAGATAGTAGATAGTTTTATTTAAATTATAAGGATGAACGAGTGTAAAAAACTACAAACAAACAGAAGATACGGTATTAAGCTTCTCACCTTCTATAAATAAATATCTGTAAACGCTATGTGAAGTAAACAACAGAAAACTGCCATAAAACATCGTCGCTTTTCTGACAAAGGGGCGTATCTGACATTCACTAAATTATTCAGGAAAAGCTTTTTCGTATTTATACTTAATATTTTCGGTGACAGAACGATAAAATAAAGTTTAAATAAAGTGAATATTCTACAATCATTGAGTTAAGATCTTTTTAGTTATTTGAAATACATAATTACTGTGATATTATTAAATAATTATTTTGCGCAGTGACGTCAAAATTATCATTAACGTCCCTTCGCCAGAAAAGCGACGATATGTGCGAATTAGCAAATCAGAAGAGAGTATGGCTATATCAAAACAAACTGTTGGTGTTGGCAACTAGTCAATAATATGTGCGACTAATAAAAAATTTACAGGCAACCGTGCGTAGACGATTTGTCGGCAGTGAAATATAGAAGTGAAGTAATAATAGCTACACAATGATCAATGTCGAGTCGACGCGGCAGATGTTTTGTTTTGGCTAACACAAGACAGCCCTAAAGAATCAGGAAGATCAGAAACATGAGATGGACATAAACAAATACCAATCGAAGTTTGGACACGCACAAAATATGGAGACGCTTTTTCTTGGCGGGAAAGTGAAGAGTCATGTCTGCGGTTTTGTTTTATTTTCTAAAATTTGTGTTATGTCGAATATTAATATGAAATAGTGGTGGATTATTAACCGTTAAGTGTTCGTGAGTGTGCATGAGTGTTGGCAAATGAAACAAATCAGTGCAACTTCACTTTCAAATTCTCTCAAGAAGTCCGCCTGAGGACTTAGTAAAGCCCCACATCTTTACTGAGATACTCGAGAGGTTGGGGGTACATGATTTCTCACTTCTCATTTCTATTATCATTCATCATCATCATACTGGAAGGAACTATTGTTTATTTAAAGAACAATTACTTTGACACTGGCTAAATGTGCTAATCGCACGAAGCTATCAACTAAAGGAAGAAAAAAAACATGGAGACCCCAGAAGGTAAGCCTATTACATACCGCACTCGAGCATCGCATAGACCTGGTATAATTATATTTCTCTATGGCATAGACCCTCTCTCGGAACAATCTCGAAATTACCATGAAAAGACTCGAAATAAAGCGACTTGCCTCAAGTAAGTCTTATTCTAGTTGACCGTTTCTAACTGCACCACAGAAACATTAACTTGCCTGTCACATTTTGAAAGGTCTTCTTTCGGATATTCCAGGTTTTTATACCTAATATACCTACTAATAAAGGCTTGTGAAATTCGACAGGGACACCAATATGGCCCGGTAGATAAGTAAGAGGAGCTGCTGTATTGCAAAGGTCGTTCGAAGCTCAAAGAAGGTTTTAAGCCTCCTAAGGCAAGTCGTCTTTTTTCATGTGTAATCCATCAGGATACAGACAAGACCAGTTGACTTTGTTAAAAATATATGTAACTAGCGACCCGCCCCGGCTTCACACGGGTGCAATGCTGGTACACGCAACCGCTATGTCCCTGCATTTTAAATCTGTAATATCTTCTAAAATATTCATTTAAATCACATGCTGTAAAGGGCCATATTGATCTATATTAAATGCACAATGCATTTAAGGAATAGGATTGGATAAGGATTAATGCTGTATTGCTTAAAATCGTTTCGTAAATAAGCTATTATTTCTTGTAAAAAGTAAAAGATAAAAAAATAGTATTGTGGGTTATCCCTAAGAGATAGACATATACTATTGGACTTTTTTGTAGACCTTCTTAAGGTGTACTGTAGTACATTATTTTGATCTATCTCGTAGGGTTCAGCCAGTGTTTGCAATGTAAGCGCAAAAAAATGTGAAACCTCTAAAGTTATCAGTGTTTCTCTACTATATTATGCATGTATTTATACATATAAACTTTTCTCTTGAATCACTCTACCTATTAAAAAAAACCGCATCAAAATCCGTTGCGTAGTTCTAAAGATCTAAGCATACATACGTACATACATACATACATACATACATACATACATGTGTTTAAAAGACAATAAATGATATAATATATCATATTAAATATATATAATATATATAATATTGTCTTGAACTGTATTTTTGGTCACCCATCCGATAACCGGCTTTTGCGAAAGCGCAGACCGGGCGCGTTAACCACTGTGCCATCGAGCTTCTCGTCCTTACCGTAACTTACAAACGCGCTCGCCCCCATACTGGAATAAATACATGTCGTCATCATTGAAAATCGAAACTCCATGTACCTAACATTCCACACAGCCAAAATATACAGTAGTTTTCCTTGCCTTCTACGATGTAAACAAAACGTGGCGGCTGTGATTCTTGGCTGTCCCTCTGCTGACGTCATCACCTTTGCAAATGTACTAACATGGCAATAGTGACCCAGTTATTAATAGTGATCGCAACGAATCGGTGCAACGTGACTGCGCAAGGTGTCGGAAGACTTTCAGTTTTGGCAGTCCATTTAGACTTTGGTGCAAATAGTTCGAAAGAGGACACAGTCATAACGTAAATAGCCTACACGTAATAACGTAAAATTAGCAATCACATATATTTTAAGATCTTCATATAAGTAATTTTGTAATGTTTGTAAAGGAACAATCTATATATAGTCCTCCTCATCGGTTTCGATGACGGCGACCCCGACAATAACAACAACAATTCACTATTACCCCGAAAATTTACTATTGTTATTATTATTAGAGTTATCACGTGTCTTGCTTCTAAGATGAGCTCTAATATGACTGGTAAGACCAAATTTAGCTTTAAACACTCTACCGCAGTGGTTGCAATAGAGGTGGCCTCGTGAGTTGTATGTGCAGTGGTGCTTTTTCTTTTTGGATTTGTCGTTTCGTGTCAAGCGTCTTGAGGCGGCTGTGCTCGAATTTTCTGATCTGTTGGGTGACAGCAGAACGCCAAGAAGATCTTTTAGAAGCAAGCTCCTCCCAGTTGGTGGGGTCGATACCGCAAGCATTAAGGTGTCTCTTAAGCACGTCCTTATAGCGTAGGTATTGTCCGCCAAGCTTCCGCTTACCCTTAACTAATTCTGAGTAGAATACGACTTTCGGGAAGCGGGAGTCGTCCATGCGAAGGACGTGTCCACACCATCTAAGTTGGCGTTGCATGAGGAGGGCTTCCATACCAACCATCCCGGAACGACGCTGAACCTCCGTATTTGGTACACGATCTTGCCACTTGATCTTCAAAATGTACCTTAGACATCTTAGATGGTACGAGTCCAGTTTTCTTATATCTGCTTTGTAGAGGTACCATGTCTCTGCGCTATATAAAAGGACAGGTAATACAAGTGCCTTGTAAACACATATCTTTGCTTCTAGCTTGAGATCATGGGAGTTCCAGACACGATCGGCAAGTCTTCCGAAGTTGGCTGCAGCGTTTGCGATACGCGTAGGTATCTCCGAAGCTAGTGTATTATCATGCCGGATATTGCTTCCTAGATATTTGAAGTGTGAAACCTCTTCCAGCGGTTTCCCATTTAGGATTAGTGTAGCTGTATCAGGATCGCATCCCCGTGGTGGTTGCTTCATTATTTGGGTTTTGGAGGTGCTAATAACTAGACTGAAACGTTGGCAAGACTGATGCAGCGCGTCAACATAATTCTTTAGATTAGTCATGGAGTCAGACATCAGGCACACATCATCTGCGTAGAGTACCTCCAATATAGAGATACTTTGCACTTTGGATTTGACTTTAAACCTCGAAATGTCAAATACACCTCTCTCAGTTCTGAAATTTAGCTGTATGTATGCTGTATACATATAATAAAGCTAAAGAAGGTCGAAAGTACATACAAGATACAGTACATGGAAGTTATTCGAAAAAAAAAGAAATTTGATTGGGGATATACTTAGAATCGATAACAGAACACGTTCCAACAGTTTTTAGAATATTTGTCTATTTATCTGTTTCTCTGTTTATTTGACCGCGCATCATGTGAAAATGGTTGAACGATTTTGGATTTAACTTTGCACATAGACAGACCATGACTGGAACTAGGATATAGGATACTTTTTTATCCCGGTAACAGGTTCCTGTGGGATAGTGTAGTTTTGGCGAACGAATATCTATATACATCTACTATATACTATCTATGCATATAATAAAGCTAAAGAGGGTCGAAAGTCTGTACATGGAAGGTATCCAAGGAGGTAAAAAGTTGGCTGGGGATACTAAGAATCAATAACAGAACACGTTCCAAGAGTTTTTAGAATTTTTGTCTGTTTATGTGTTTGTCTGTTTATTACGGAATCATCATCATCATCATCATCAGCCCATACACGTCCACTGCTGGACATAGGCCTCTCCAAGTGCACGCCACTGAGCACGATCCGCGGCTACTGAACTCTCATCCAGCTCTTGCCAGCCACTTTGCGAGGATCGTCGTTCCACCTAGTCTGAGTAATAACGGAATACTTTTATATTGTTTTCTAAAGTTTACGCGAAAAATACACATTGAAATGAAACAACTCGTCACAGAAAACGCAATAAACCAACCACAGTCGAGCGCCAACCTGCTGTACTTCCATATATGAAAGGTGTCATTGACAAGGTTGGACATATCTTAAAGCGAGCTTCAATCAACACTTACTTCAAGCCGCCGAAGAAGATCAACCAATTTTTACGACCTGTCAAGTGCAACATACCCCTTCAAGATGCAGGCGTGTACAAACTAACCGCCTCTGTGGTCTAGTGGCTAAGACCACCAGCTTAGACCCAGAGGTCCCGGGTTCGATTCCCAGCGGGGGTACATGTTTGTGTAGTCGGTTTGGTTGGTGGTAGGGCTTGTTTGTCCGCCTGGCTAGCTACCACCATCTTATCTAAATATGTCTCCATAACATCAATGATTGTAGCATTGTTGTGTTCCGGCAGCTAGAGATAAAATAGCCAGTACCTCACTAGTTGAGAATCCCGGGTGAAGTGCGTTTCCATCATTGGCCTTATCATCACTTAACATCAGGTGAGATCAAGGCAATGAGCTTACCCGTTAATAAAAAAAAAAAAACTGGACTGCGACTGTGAGCTCTTTTACATCGAGCAACAAAGAGAAGTGTAGGAACCCGCGATAAAGAACATATAGCCGACGCATAGGCGCGAAAATAAATCTGCAGTATGCGAACATTCCCTAGGGACCAACCATTACATCAGATTTGATAAACTGCAAATACTCGCTAGAGAACAACGATTCATCCCTAGGATGATACGCGAGGCTATTGAAATTAAAAAACATCCTAATTTCAATAGAGAAGATGGTTGGAATCTTCCACCAGCCTGGGATCCCATCATACAAAACATTAAATCCCAGCCCCAACAACATACTGCCAGACCAAAAGATACTGTAAGCTCTTTCTGCGTAAAACGGAACGCACCTGATTAAATTTAAATGAGGGTATACAAGCTACTAACTAATTATGAGACGACCAACACCTCAGTCTCCCTGTGACCACGGACCTTGCAAAGGGTTCGAAACGTCAGGATAAACATTAATTAAAACTAATGTGGAATACTTTTAACTATTGATGATAACCAATTCAAACAGCTAATAGGCTTATGTTAGATAACTATGGGTTTAAAACAATAATAGGGACTGACTTGGGGCCACGTCTTTTCGACTTCAACCTGAGCTGAGCATCTAACCATTCCGCTACCGACGCTTGACATTGCATGGAAAACAGTGTTATGAACACGCTGACTGTTCATTGGCAAGCCACAGCATCCAAGTCAATTCTTAAGTAGTTCGGAAATAAGTATAGTATCATCGGAAGTTGTTCATAACACGATCCTCAGCTGATATTTATAACGTTTGATAACGAGCCAAAATTCGATAAAACGTGATTTTTTGAGTTGAAAACACGTGGGCCGAGCGCCGACGCCACCAGACAACACAGAAACCTAAAATAGTTACGTTAACTAACGTAACGCAGAGTTATTTTTAGATTTCTATAAGATCGATACTTTATTCTGTCGACAATGCTTCAACTTTCGCTGGCAGTTGTGACAATTGAATGCGTTGATGTCTCTTGGCTGGACTAATATTAGTGCTAGTAGCATTTTTTTGTTCCGATAGCATGAGATAAGAAAGTCAGTTTCTCGATAGTTGAGGATTTAGGGTTAAGTGGGTACGCTTGTACTTTTTACCAATTAACAATGACAAAAATTGAGATAATATACGCAATGGTTGATTCCTTAGGGTGAAGTACGAATTCTGTTATATTTCTACAAAAATAAAAATAAAAATATTTAAAAATTCATAAAGTCTATAAATCTATAAATATAAATTATCGATAAAATAAATCTGTCTTTATCCTCCTGTTTTTCCTTTTTTTATGTAAGTTATTTGAAAACCGAAGTTAAAAATCTTGTGGAAACACAGATTGGCTAGGTAAATACTTCTTTAAAAATTTTCATTATTCAAATTGTTTTATGAATTATCAACGTTCTTTTGTTTCTTCTTCTTTTATTAATTATATTTTTCTTATAATTATATATACAAACCGGTTATTTTTTTTATTTAAGTGATTTTTCAAAAGTTGTTGTGTCCGTGCCAAAATAATGACAGCAAACAAATAAGCAAAATTCACTGTGTTCCAAGGACGAAGAAATAATACTTAGTACTTACCGATCGTATATTTAGACTGTAAAGTATATGCAAAGGTCACCCGTCATGCCGCTGCCGACCTTGCACGAGATTTATTATTTAAAAAAGTATCAAAAGATTTTCATGTTACAATCTGAAGCTTTAATGCGCAGAATCACAAACATCCGGCTATAAATTGCGAATAACCATGCTTTAGTTATGATTTGTTTTTGATAAAATGCGCATTTAAAAGTATTTACATGGAATGAACATTTATCAGGTTTTTTAAAAGTATTTTATACCTAAAAATGAGAGTCCACTCTTATAGTGTGTTCAACGTTTACCGCCGATCGGGTGAAGGTCGCGGGTAGCCGCTGGATAGGAGCAGCACAAACCCGGTTGTTGTGGAGATCCTTGGGTGAGGCATTTGTCCAGCAGTGGACTTTATTTGGCTGAGATGATGATGATGATCCCCGATCCGATCCGAACCCTTCGGAGAATCTAGTAGGGCACGGGGACGCGCACTAGTGCGCGATGCCGTTCCCTCTAGATAACCTCCGAAGGTGATTCGTTTCACACGGCTTGAGGGACCCTTTACGTTCCTCGCCGCCCCCAAAAAAGCCCGGTGAAGCTGAAAATGCCGTAGAGGCAATCAGCAATCTCTCTCAAAAAAAAAAATGATGGTGATGAATACATGATAACGTTTTAAGAAAAAATATACGTTTATTTTTAAATGGAATGGGCATATTATTCGTATGCTATTGACAACAAGGCTTTAAAAATAGCGAAACAACCAGAGAATTGAATCTAGGACCGAAGAATATCAGGCCGAGCGCTGTCACTCAGCCATCGAGACACGACGCAAATTTGGAAAAATGCTAATCCTATTAATATTATAAACGCGAAAGTTTGTAAGTATGGATGGATGTTTGTTACTCTTTCAGGTAAAAACTACTGAATGTATTTTAATGAAACTTTCCTCACATACAGACCATGACCCAGACCAGCATATAGGAACAACTAGTAAATAATAATCATCTCTAATAAACTACATCCAATATTCTATCAAACACGTATGATCCTAAGAACAATCTGGAATTTCTCCTATAAAATTGTTTAGGTATGCGAGGAATTAGTCAAGATCTCAAAATTTTCGTATGAATCAACGTTTGAACTTGACATACCTATCTCAGGTGAAATCTACCTATTCAATTCTATTTCAGGGTTTTTAGCTTCGTCCAAACGAGTAAATTCATTCAAAAATTGTTCTTTTGCACCAGAAAATAAGGTACAAATGTATCTGCTAAGGTTACTTTTGATTATTCAGCTTGCACCTGGGTGGGCGGAATTAATCGTACACACCTCTCAAGTAGATTCTATTTCAAGCGAATTTGCAACAGTTTCAGTGGATAATATCATTTCGTTATGCTACTTATTTCTAAGGGCTGATTTTTCAATCGTCAAAAAATATTTTTCATGGAATAATTTGACATAATGACAGATTCTCTTTAGAAAATATGTTACATTGACAATCGGGCCTTAGTTATTTTAGACCCGATTTTTCAATCCTCAGTTAAGTTTTATCCAACACATAACATTGTCATTGTTACATATTTTCTAAGGAGAATCTGTCATTATGTCAAAATTATTCAATGAATGAATTATAACTGAAGATGAAAAATCAGCCCTTAATGTTATATTATTTGTTTTTGTTATGGAAAAGATCTGCGGGGAATAGAGATGCCCTGTTATCTTTATAGGTATATACGTACACTTATCTTACTTCAGCTGCATAAAGTTCTCATATGTATACTGACAATTAGTTATGCATTCATAAAAATATTTACTTAAAAATAGACAACTGAAAAAGGCTAACTGATTGCTAGAGTTAAACAAATTATTGTGACATGTTACATGTTCCTCAGTGAAAATTTTTCAATGGACTATCTCATTTAACAATGCAAAACCATTTTATTATTGGTTATATTTACATAAATAAATAAATAAATAAATAAAATTGTAATTGGTATGCGAAATATCACAAAAATACATTTTATGTCAAATCTTAACTCAATAATTAATATACTGAAACATATATATGGTAGAATATTAACTTAAATTAAGCGATTTTTTCAAACAAACCTCTTTTGTAAGTAGTGTATAATTTTCAGTTTTATTTATTTATGTTTAATTTATGAATACACAAAGAAACAAAAAGGACAACATAGGTAAGTTAGACTGGGCAACAAGGACTTTGTTTATTTCACAACGAAATTTCTTTCAAAAGGCCCGTAGAAGGAGGTCTTAACATTTAATTTCACACTCATACCTAACGCATATTAAAACATCCGATAGGTAGTCTATCCCAAAAAAAAAACTAAAAAATCCCACCAAAAAACTTCACCCACAAACAATAACACAAACAATTCTACAAAATGATTACTGAAAAAAAGTTTGATGATATATCCGGGAGAGTGAAGCTCAATAAAATGTTTACCGAATGTTTTGGGCGGGCGGCGGCGGGGAGGCGGCCTCGCGCCCGTCGCCCGGCGGCCAGTGCGCGCCCGCCCTGGACCGACACTCGACGTCGGCTCGTCAACGAAACAACACTACCTATATTATACGACCAATATTTTAATCGGTAAGACACCAAGTGCTAAGGGCTGTGCCAAGTGTATCGAAGGGCGTCACGATCTCGCGTTACCGCTACGCTTGCGCAATTCTATACGCCGCCCGTACGTAAACGGTTATCGGTACGCATACTCGCGGGTGTTAAGCCGAGATACGGTGGCGGTAATTGCTTCAGCACGTAAGTTACGTTATGTTATTGAATGTGTACGTGAAGGGAACGTCGGCTGAGCAGTGGATGAAGTCAATTCTGTAACTCCATAAAGGATTGTTTGTGAAAGGTTTTAATTACGTTAATTTTTAAGGGTATATGCCTTTTTCTATTCTTTATGTTAGTTAACTGTTTTTTATTGTCGTCGGATCCTTTTAGATCTTGTGTTAATTATCTACCAGTACTACTAGTATAAGCAATTAACAGGTTCACGTGACTAAATAAACATATTTATCTGTGATTATAGTGCAGTGGTGGTGTGCCCTTATTATCAAAGCAAAATTTTATCATTCCATTTTATTTATTGTCTTTTTTACTTAATTTCAGTAACTTACTCAATTTTTTATTTATTTTTTATTCCTTTATTTAAAAAAAACTTATAATACTTAACTATATTACAATAGTATCAATAATTGCGAGCTTTCTTATCAGCCAGTAAACTTGCTTGTGATAGGAAGCAACACTATCGTTTCTTGTTTTAAATTAAGTGCTTCCACATGAAGATGAAGTAGTAATTTGTTTCTTATAATAAAAGAGAAAGTTAAAACAATTGTTTACCCACAAAAAGGGTGTTGCGTCACAGGACCATCACAAACGTCACCATTATCAAATACAAGTGACGTTAGCGGCTTAGTGATGGTGCGAATGCATTTCCACGTCACGCCACTATTGGCGCGCATTGAACACAATCCACCGGATCCGGGAAGGCTGGTGAATCCGATCCGGCCGCGCGCCTATTTTCGTACGCACTGATCGCGAGCCAAATTTGCAATCCCGCCAAATCGACGCGCCTACGTATATTTTTGTAACAGTTTCACAATCGCGGCTACTAACGTTCGTTTTTCTTTTTTTTTCTTGCACAATTTCAACAGCTTACCTTTCAATGCTTACTAAAATAGATGAAGAGACTAAGTCTGCTCTGCAGAGTTGGATGTAAAGATAGATATGGCAAAACATATCTGACATTGGCCTTTTGAGCTTGACCTAGATTAAACACATGAAGAAACACTTAATAGACTAATAGATAACAGATTTGCCTAAAAATCTACCTAACAATTTAATTTAAAAGTATAAAGAGTTTTATTAAAAAATATTTTATTGAATCACTTTCTAAAAAATGAACTTCTCTTGTTTATGTCATTGTTATTAACATAAGTTAATTAATAAGCTAAAAATTACAAAAATATTTAACATTATTCAGGATATAGAATATGTATACATAAGAACTGTGTTGTTGTCTTCTTAAAGTTGGAATAAAACAAGAAAACCCCCAGATTTTTTCCCAAAACTTTTTCCCTCTCAATAGTTTTGTAGAAAGATAAGTATTCCACATTACGCGCAGACTATCTACAAATTGGTTCAAATTCCAACATTCGAAAGTCTGCGTTTCAGTAGCGTGAAGTGCGCCTCATATCTCCGCACGTCAATCTTAACTGGTGGCTGATGGATAATGCTCCTGCACCACTAAATATACATTTAGTGACGCACTACTCTGGATAATGTTTATAAAACCCAACATCATGTGTACATAAAACAGGGATATTAAAGCTGTCGTTCTTTCATAAACTTATCGTAGGTGGGAAAGTTTACAGCTTGCAAATTCTCTAGCGAAACGTGAAACATTATAATAAACAAACTCACGTTGTAAAATGTTTTAATAAAAATAATAGTTACAGCGGGCAGGTTGGCTGTAACTAGGGAGCTTAAAATAATAGAGAGCACAATAAAAACTTCTTATCTAATGCCCCATAAAACTCGCAACAAACAAACGCGATCTTCAAAGTCGTCGCGCCGTAACTCCTGAAATAAAGCGGCCGCATAGTCATAAAACCTCATTAGTTCGTCTTCGCCTGCTTCAGACCTTACGTAATTCGAATTGCGGCAGGCCGCTGACTTTACCGCGGCGAAACTCGCAACAAGGTCGTCACAAACTCGAAAATAGCAGAGCGCGGTGAGCAGACATTCGTAAAAACGGACATTTTCAAGTTTCCACGCGATACCGGCGGACTTGGCCCGCTGCCATCAGTACGGCCATTCGACACGACAGCCCGCCACTGCGACTATTTGCGGCCCTGCTGCTAACTCTGCATACGTCATTGCTCTATTTACGAGCGGGCAGCATGCTAATGTACTCAATTATGTCACCTGGACATAGTTTTTGCACGAAACCAATCTCAAGGTTAACGTACGTCAGGTCGATACACGTGAATGGCACTACCTTTATATTCGGATAAGAATTTCATTATTAAAATTATGCAGATTATTAAAATTATTATAAATCTCTTTTGTTATAGAAAACGAGCTCGACATAAACTGCCAAAATGTTTAAAAGTCATTTAGAAATGATCGGCAGAAACGAGACGCCAACAAAGAAAGCCAGATTCTGGCAATCTTTTGTCCGATCTCTAAAAGGTAAGAGTAATAACTATCCATTGAGTAATATTGGAACAGCTACATTATGACTGAAACATTAATATCGTACTTGTAAAATTTACAGTTATTTTCAGTAATTTAAACGGTAGCTTCGAACAATTCAAAGCAAAATAAATTCATTCAAAACATCTTGAATGAAAAAAACAGCATTAAAATAGAAAAAAAACACTTCGAAATTTAAACCACTTAAGGAGATGACTTGGCTTAGGTAGTATTCGAACTTCCTTTTGCAACCTGAGCGATAGCTGAGACAGACCGACATTGCTTTCCCTGTTGAATTTTTGTGCTAGCTCAATGTTAAGGTACTGATTAACAACGATGGCTAGCGTATTAAAAAAAACGGTCGTAGGTTCGAGTCCCACCGGAGTCATCGTCGTCTCATCAATGACAACTTTATTCTTTTGGCACGTATGCTCTTGTTATTTACTTGTGAAATAGTATGTAACTTTTAATGTTTAATAAAGTCTGTGTTTAGTAAAATTATTTCTATTCCTATTTCTATTTCTAAAATAAATAATTAAAAAATAAAAACACTTCACGTCTTGCCGCCATCCATAGACAATTATATAAAAACTTTGTTCCCTCCAGGATCGGAAGACATCAGGGCGGAAGATAAATACAAGCCTTCTCGCCGCAGCGTATTCCCCGAGCTGCTGTCCTCATCCTACCCCTACAGCAAGTCGATCTACGACGACCCAGCGGGCGCTGCCGAGAGGATTACCGTCCCCGGCTACCGCTACCTGCCAGTCCACCGCGAGGTCTACGGATACTCCCCCAGGCCCATCTACACCCACAATTACACTCGCTCCCTCGACCGGTACAGGCCAGGTGTGTAAAACAGACAATATACGAATCGCACTAACAGCTCTTGTCACTCACAACAGGAGTGGAACTTATTCCAATTTAGAATCGTTTGTTTAAATAGTAAAAACAGCTATAGTTACTCTTTTGATTTTTTCCTTTTTATTCCGAAAACATATTACAAGTTAATGAATGATAGATATTTATTATTGACTTCCCGTTATACTTCATTGATAACCTTGTGCACCTATCAATGCGGACTGAAACACTTCTATCGATTAAAATAAAACAGATGAAGTGATAAAAGATGGTCGTCACAATAATGGCTGCTCTGTTATTGATTGGCAAGAATGCTTATGCGACAACATCATATTGGCAAGTGATGATGTTCCTGATTGATTGTCACAGTAACTATTTTAAAACGATCATGCTAATATTATAAATAACTATATTTATATAGGTACTCATTATATTGTTGTATAAATATTGTAGAAATTCACCACACATACCTATCACCTTTGTATATACACATTTTTGTTAATAGATATATGCATTAGAACAATAAGCTTTCGCTTTATTACTTACCTACCAAATTTTACTTAAGCTATTGTCAGTTATTTTATTTTATGTTGCAATCAAGTGCTAGAATTGTATTAGTAATTCCTATTGTTTCAGCAGAAAAACCCTCCGGCCGAAAATAATTTTAATTCAAAATGTTACTTTGTCTCGATGAAAAATATCAAAATAATAAGCTTTACGCATTTGTCATGATCATTTATGAGAATATGTCAAATTTAAACAACGAAATTGCAGTAAAATTTGCTTACATTAGCACCAGCCTTGTCACATGACTTTATTATGTTAATATTACTTTGTACTAAAGTTTTATAATATAAAAATAAAAAAATATAGAAAAACGAAAAAAATACATGGATGTCGTGGATCCTGTCAAAAGCTCGGAGATGAAAGTAGAATTACTCTGATTCGATATAGCATTACATGGAGTAACACTCACACGCACACACACATTCAGCATTCAAAAGGAATTCTAAAAGGAACTTTATTGGCTTAATTTTAGAGCTTTCTCAATTTTGGCGTTTTGTGACGGACTGCTGCAAAACAAAACAGTCAAAACAGTCGTGCGGCTGTCGTGTTTTATATGAAACGCAGTGCAAAAGTGCGGCAGCGGTCCGTCACAAACAATTTAGACGTTTCGTGTCGAACCGCTGCGCTGCCGTGCGTTTTCATATTAAACGCCAGCCGCACGATAGCCGCACCCTTGTTTTAATATGGAACGCAGTGTAAACGCATGGCAGGCGGTCCAAAACAAAACGCCTAATTTGAAAGCGCCCTCGGTAATCTAAGAACGGTCTCTACTAAAGGAACTATTTTGATTAGACTATTCGTTTCCTCTTATTATGTACATATTTATGTATTCGCTACTTTGTAAGTTTCGTTCATCAAATGTGCACTTGTGATTGTCTTATTCACCACACACTTTGTATTGTACGCTACTCATGCTTTTGACATTTGGAGAAAACAGTTATTATGACGCCTATGAGCCATTTCTACATGCTTCTAGAATTGTTTTAGTCGTAAACTTTGTTGCTTGTGCCAGTCATGTCTTATCATCGCCAATAATCGCATGATTCATGTTAGAAGCCACCTCTGATACATAACATCACAGCACACTTGTAAATTCCATGGATGTTACATCGACTCCACTGCTAATGGTCTTCTAGCATCTGCCAGGTGATACGTTGTTATTATTTATTTGACCCCTTTAATATGACCATAGATCGTTACCAAGCCATTTATTACACCGTATTAATTCTATCAAGCTATCCCAGGACAATGATGAGGTGAGTTCTATGAAACGCTGTATTGAAAGCCCTTAACATCATTTTCATTATAAAAGCTTCCGCTGTGCTAGTCTAATCCTTAACTAATATAAATAATTGTTTATAATTATTTTTCCTAACTTAACCCACTTTTAGGTTATCTAATAATAAATCCTTGAGGAAAGGAGTTCTGAAATCTATCTGACTATATTTTTTTGCATTATTCTAAAGTCCTACTAGAGTGAATACCTTTTTTTGTATCTCTACATTGTTCTTATGAAAAATTCAATTGTCGAATTTTCTCATAATTCGTGCAAGCAAGCTGGATGATATGGTTGGTCAGATACAAGCTTTTCGTTTGGATAAAAACATTTTTTTTTGTGTGACAACTACTGGGAATATTCATCTAAACTTCTGCACCAGCTTGCTTACACGACACCGAATTAGTACGTTTCGCTTCACCATTCAAGATGAATTATTGCCCTAACAGTATACCATGTGCCGAGGCGCGTGCGACGAGGCGTTGACCCCTTCGACGCCCACAAGGCCTGGCAGGACCACCTCGACAGACTGTCCGCCATCGACCGCCTGTACCCCTCGCGCTATGGCCTCTACCTCAAGGACCGCGCCTACCCCATCACTGACTTGAGCTCTCCCGTCACCAGCGCACTAGCACCCAAGAGCCTCAAAGGCATCGAATACGAGCCCGACGCGAAGCCTCATTGGGGAACAGGTAAATACTAAACTCTATGCACGAGTAGACTAAGCTAGGATTAGTCGTGCTGCGATCCGCCCGTTCGCCATCTACCCGACACAATGTGACTCTTCTTCTGTGTCTGAGAAAGACTGATTGTTTTGTAAGAAGCGAACTGGCGAATCTCGGTGGCCTAGTCGATCCATGCTGTCTGCTAACCGAGGAAATACTTGTTGACGTAATCCTTAAATGGTGTTTGTTTAATTATTAGTAGCTTCTCTAAAATTGCAGACAACATGGAATCAACATTTTGTAAGAACCATCATCGGGATGTCAATCACCTGTTAGATTTATACTCTAATGAATCTAAAATGTGTGATTGCTATATCCAATTATTCTAAGATTACTTTTTACCAACTAGCAATTTTTATCGCAGAAAAGCAAATGAAGTAACATCAAATTATTATCTACGTTTTTTTGTTAATGTAGTTATTTTGTTATATAAAAGTTTTCTTATCTTATTTTAATTTGTAAAAATAATGAAGAGTTATATCAAAATTCTAAATTATCTGTACATAGTGTACAAAATTGATTTGGCATATTAACATATTTGCATTAGTCAATATTGTATCAAATAATCGCTGTAAAACAACCCACTAAGACATATATTAAAATAGAATAGAGCGTTATAATAAGATTGTACCTATCATTAATTTTATTTTGTTGATATTTTTATACACGATTGCATACTCCATAACTTATTGGATAGTATTTACAAACCTTTATTACATGAAACTAACACAAAATCTACGTATATTTTTTTGTATTAAAAATTAAAAGACCAATCGGTGTTTTGATTTAGTAGTTTAGTACCTCTTTGTTTATTTTATTCGTTGTCTATTGAAGTTTTTGTCACTTTGGTGATAATAGTTTTGCTTATAAACCACTTTGGAAAAGGATGCACGCATGGTCTGCATTGTATATAAAGCAAAGCGGCATTGAGACATGAAATAAGCATTTCAATCGACGTTTCATTCTCGTCAAAGTACACTGCACTCCTACAAAACACCAACACGACGTATCCTTAGACTCTATCGATGGTCAGAGTAACTCCCCGAAGTATTTGTTGAGCCTGGTATTGACAATGAGACTTGTAACGAAGGAGCGTGGCCGGCGCAGATATCGGATGCGTTCAAAAACGACCCCTTTTTCGCTGAAGCCGAAAAATGGACGGGTTTTGACCGTTCGCTCCGAGGGAGGTCCCCGACACCTGTGAAGCCGAGAATTAGTCAGCCTCGAGACTGCGAGGTCGCATTTGACTCCGACGGTAAGGGCTATAGACCCGTCAAACCCTTTATTCTTCGTCACGACCCTTAAAACCTCTTCAATCACGATCCTACCAAATAGGTGCTAATGCAAACACGAATTGGCATTAAAACACTATAAAAGTTTTGAGTATTTACAGTGTGAACTACTGAACTGTCGTAGTTAGTCCAAAATTAAGCCTATCTGAAATAGCTTGGAGTGAATGAGAAATAGACGTCTCGTTTCACGGAAACTTTACCCCTTCCTAGTAGTTTAACATCTTGTATCTTTGTTGATAAACTATACCCAAAGAGTGTACGTGTTCTTTATCATTTTGAAAGTTAACTGCATTTTAAATCAGTTCTAGAATTTCTCTCAAACTAACAACATTAAATTCACGCTGTGTATTTTGTACATATTAATAATATATTGATTCTATTAATAATTATTAAATTGTTTACTTTTCCGTAAGTGTCGTCAAATAAATTACTGTTTGTGCTTTCACTAAACTGATCTTTATTTTATTCAGATATTAATAGTTTTCATTTTTTTGCTTTTAATTAGCATCGCCATATAAAATAAAAAAACTTATACGAATTTTTCACGTTTATATTTATACTTGTTGGATTTGTTTTTTAATTTTCGTTTAAGTCTCAAACGACAGACGACCAACACCTCAGTCTTCCTATGATCACGGACCCTGTAAAGGGTTTGAAACGGCACTATCTATATAATAAGTAAAAATAAACGCGAGTAAATTCGAAAAAGTTTTACATTTCTAAACTTATATCGGGTAAACTTTAGAAAGCAACACCTTTGTTAAGGCTGAATAGAATGAAGTGAAACAGTAAAACCAAAAAAGCTTTCAACTATGAAAATTCATAATTGCTTTCAGCTATCATTATATCCGTTACCGTATCATATACATACATGCAAGGCTTGGTCGCTGCACCATGTCGGGTCCGATGACGAAGACCAGAGGTGATTGTTCGGCGACTAACGAGCCAGTTATGCAGGTGCGCCGCTGTACACCGCTGGCGGGCTCAGGCGCCGGCCCTGGGCCGACATTTTCAACCCGAGCCCCTCTCTGCCCATCTCGGCGATCACTCGGGACCCCTTCTGGCACGACTGGCCGGAGCTGAAACCCATCGCCCGATGGGACCGCAGCCCTTCTTACATCCGGGACTCGTACCTGTCGCCAGTCAAACGCACCTTCCTATGGGACAAGCACCCAGTCAGACCCTTAGGTTAGTCGGATATATACCTACGCTGTTATATACGCTGCAGCTTCACTTACAAGCTGTACAAAGAGCCTGCGAAATCACTTTTTAATTAACAGTACTCAAGCTTTATAAACATGTTTTAATTGTATTTTAATTGCAACAGATTTAATGATGGCGGACGCACTCACTGTGGACAACCTAAGCAGGACTTTACCGTTCATGCGTAGTCTATAAATGCAAATATCCAGGTATCAGGTCTGCGTTATTGTAGATACACTCCTGTTTTTTTATAAACAACGCATCTTGTAGAAAAACTTGGGGTTGACGTCACAAACGATTCTAGTAAGGGTAAAAAGGGTGAATCATGTAGGCGTTCTACGTTATACGATTAATTCGATATTCATGACGGTATTCTATTTCAAGTTTCATGTGACGACTTCCCAAATTTGTGTTGCCTGGTTGAGTTGTAGATTGTTCCTTTTTGAGCCTACGTTGATAAAGTGTTGATTAGTAGGTAGCACTTGTTGGGACACAAATTATGGATGAACATTTTACTGGATCTCACTATCACTGTTCACGGAATGCAGTCGATTCATCACATTGCTTGCACCCACTACCTGCGACGACAATTTATATATCCATGTGGATTCATTCGACAAACACTAATTTTCACGAAACCACATAACAACCATTGAGAGCACGAATCGTCTTTCTAAAACTTTTCGTTTTAATACTGGAAATGTTGTAAAGTATCTTCAAACTGTGCTGTCTGAATTATTGGGTGTGTAATGAATTTCTCATGCCTAAAGATAAGTTTGTTATGTAACTATGTACTCGTGAGGAATATTGGTAAGAAATACATGTAATGTGCGCGTCCTTACTAGTATATATAGATAGATAGATAGATAGATAGATAGATAGATAGATATATAAATACTTTATTGCTCACACATCATTATCATATATATAATATATATAGTAAATAAATGAATTTTATTATTTATTAATTATTACTGTTATAGAGTCTATTATTATATGACAGCTATCTTTGACCGAAAGTTACAGTCAAATGATATAACTGTAAGGTACTCGTAAGTACCTGCTATTATCTCTAAATATACTTATTTTTTTTTAATTTTAATAATATTTCCTATAATAGTATGTAAGGAATCAATTTAAAAAACATTGGAATCCATGATTATTTCGCTGTCTGGTGACGTCATATGTCGCACATTTGGAATTTCGAAAAAAAAAAAAAGTTTACATTTATTAAGAAATCATACAAGTCTTCAACAACCTTTGCTTATGGAGTATGTAAGATATAGAATTTTATATAAATTAACGAGTTAAACGTTCTGACTAATTAATGACATACAGTAAAAAATTTATTAAATCTTCAAGTACAAAGTTTTTAAGGCGATTAAATAAAAAGTGAAAGATATAGGTTTCTAGCAAAAAAATAAGATTATTTGTTTCGTGTAATTTTCTAGATAAGAGTTAATAAGGGTATACCTTACTACATCCAACAAATATTTGTACATGTTATAATATAATTCATTATAATTTTTTCTGTTACAGCTGCTGCTTTTTAAAGGGCCTCAACGAACCCACTGTATTTTAAGTTATAAATTTACATCACTATACTTAATTTATTATTTTACATACATTCGTCTGTTAAACACTGACTATGTTAATTAACATCATTTGTGTGAGCCAAATACAAATATCGCAAATCGTATATTTAGGCTGTCCTGGAAGATCTCAAACGCTGCTATAACATAGTCACCGCTACGGAAATTATAATATTATTGTTACAACTTTTTCGTTTATATCGAAACTATTTTTATGTATTCCAAAAATAAAAAAAAAACAATAAAATCTACAAAAACCAAAACACAGTTTTATTTGCTTGTCCTCGCTACGAGCGTAGCATCGTAGCATAGGGATGTAGAGATTGTCCTGTCCAGTGTACCGAATAAAGGGTGCCTCTGTGAGTTTTGTGTACAATCCTTATTCATTCGATTACGAAAATTTGTATGGCATTGAAGCAGCAGCGCCTCCTGGCGACATACGAGAAAAGCTAACATTTTGCCATACAAATTCTCGTGCTCGTAAACGTGAGTGACGAATGAAACTTTCACTAGGAACCCAGTACACGCCGCGCGGGTCCGTCGTGTTCGTGTACCATAAACGGTACACACGCCCAGCTTCAAAAGGAGCTCTTACTTCTTGGACTTTTGCGTTAGGTTGCTGCTTTATATCGGGACATGTCAATATTACAAATATTACATAAAATATTTTGGACATTTAGGGTCACCAAAAATGTTTGTATAGGGCAGTTAAAGTGTTAATAGAAACGGTAAACGTGTGATCACGTGTGTCGTTTGCATAAAACTTAAAAGCCTCTGGCAAGAGTGCCAAGTGCGAGTTTTATTCGCTATTTGATCACTTTGACAAAAAACTAGAATTTTGGCAAAATTACCTCTTTTGTCACCAGAAGACGCTACTTCATTGCCATAGAAATTCTAGTTTCCGTTAATGTGATCCTCGAACGATAAATTCACCATGTTTCATTCACCACGAGGCGAGTTTCTATTTATTTATTCAAAATCTTTTTTTTGACAAATAAATACCGTGGTCGAACGGTGAATTATTCTTGCACTCAGCACTCAGTAGTTGACATTTATCAATACCTAGGGAGATTTAGTCAACACCTCAGAACACTAACTAAAATCTTTAGTTATTATTCTTATGTCAACATTACGCTCGAACCATTTTCAAGGAGCATGCAGACGCAAACACTGGTGGCAAACAAGAGTTAAAATGTTATACCTACAACCATACATATTCTCGTTTTCGCTAACGTGAATAAAACTCGCACTAGTAGCCACTGATAAAGAGTAGCTAAGTCAAGGTAGGTAGATTCAACTTCCCAATCACTGTTATCCGTAATATGGACTTCTCCTTACATAAAAAGGGTAGGTTCGAAAAGAAAAGTCCATAACACGCTGGCCCAAGCCCAATGGTAGTTGATGGGTTTTAACGACTGACATATATTCATTAGTACCTTTTTTTTTTTTTTTTTTTTTTTTTTTTTTTTTTTTTTTTTAACCCAGAGGAACTCATTACGAGTACCCGACCTTGAGGAGGCCTGGCGGTTATGTGGGACTCGCCCGTCTGCCTTTTCACAACCCACCGACTATCCGGAGACGCCATTGTCTCCAGTCGGCTGTCAAGGGAGAAGCCCAAGACCGGGAAGGGCGAGACAGAGGGGGATACCCACTAACCTCTGGGGGACCAAACTCCGATACGGTGAAGACCGCGGGGCCTATCCCGAGGGAATTAAACCGCGGGGTTCACCCTGGCGCCCGTGTGCCCACCCATGTCGGTCCATTCACACTTTGGTGTGAGTTAGACCGGCACACGCAGGCACACGGGCGCTTCGCGTACGCGACAACTAGACACCGCACGCACCCTTAGGGGGTGTAGTGCGGTTTAACCTCAAGGAGGTTCCCACAATAAAGAGGTTGCAGTGTCCACGGGGACCCTGCCTCCTCAGTTTATTATTGAGTATGTACAAGTTATGTACATGCTTACAGACTAGTTTAACAATATACAACAAAACAAAATAATGTACATCAAAAATACCACCATGTGACACACAGACTATACACAACACATAATTACAGACTATATTTACAAAAAACACAGACCACAAAACGACAGCGGCCCGGGACCAGAACCCAGCACCGAGCACCTCTACTGCAGCAGATTCGGGATCACGGAGGGTTGAGGTCCGCGTCCCGCCTCCGCCTTCTCCTCCTGCGTCTTCTGGCAGGCGTGGCATCAATAGCGTCCTCGCGCGCACGTTCCGCCTCCTCTTTGAGGCTCATGCACACGGTGCTAAAGCGGGCCACCGCACCCCAGTTATCCTCACTCTCCAACATTGCAGCCACAACGTCTGGAAGAGCGAGGCTACCCCTACCACCGAGCTCCATCACCATCGCACGGCGCTCTAAGGCAAAGGCACAACACACCTGGAGAGTGTGCTGCGCCGTGTCCTCAGCATCTCCGCACTGATGGCAAATGGTGCTCTCCTCCTTACCAATTCGGCACAAATATTTACCGAAGCACCCGTGATCAGTCAATATTTGTGCCAAATGGTACGTCATCTGTCCGTGGGACCTGTTCAGCCAGCCTGACAGCACCGGCTTGATGGCCTCGACGGTGCGGAAACCAGCGACTGGGGACTCCAAATCGCGCTCCCATTCCCACACCGCCATCTCACGTCCGGTTCGCCTCGCACCCTGGACCTCTTCCAAGGCTGGGCGTTCGCCATTGGCGATTCTCTCCGCGCGGAACTCGAAGACCTCGGTCAGGACCTTGGCCTCGAGCTCCCACGGGATCATGCCCGCTAGGGCCGTCGCCGCTGTGTACGACACCGTCCGGTACCCTCGTATTGCCCTCACCGCAGCCACTCTTTGTGGTCTTCGTAGAAGAGCTACGTTTCTGCGGGAGAGCGAGTCTGACCAGACGGGTGCGCCGTAGAGCGCCATGCTGCGCAGCACTCCGGCGTACAGCTTGCGACAACTTTCGCCAGGTCCACCGATGTTTGGTAAGACGCGCGAAAGCGCCATCGCCGCCTTCACTATCCGAGGCGCCATCTCGAGGAAGTGAGGCTCAAAACTCCAACGGCTATCGAGTGTCAGCCCCAGATACTTCATCTGGGACCTGATCTCGACTTGCACGCCGTCCACCGACACACTCCAGCTGCCGGGAGGTCTCTTCCGGGGGCCATGGAAGACCATGGCTTCCGTCTTGGGGAGAGCCACCTCCATCCCCAACAGACGTATACGCGATACGGTCAAAGTGGCCATAGTCGACGCCAGCCTAACCGTATGCTGGTAGTCACCGCCCCGTGCGGTGACTAGGGTGTCATCTGCATAGCAGATTACACCCGTCCCGGGAAGATAATTCCCCCTCAGGACCCAGTTGTATCCGATGTTCCACAAGAGGGGTCCGAGGACCGACCCCTGTGGAACACCGCATACCATACGGCGAGCACAAATGCGCTCCGCGCCCTTCTCCAGGTGCAGAATGCTCCTGTCCTGGAGGTAGTCTTTTAGGACCCTTCTAATATACCAGGGGACCCTATGGTATATAAGGGCCTGGTGTATGCAATCAAAGGGAAGGGTGTTGAATGCGTTCGCTATATCGAGCGAAACCGCTAACACCCTTTCCCCTCTCGCAACAGCTTCTTCCGTGGTCCGCTTGAGAGCGAGCACTGCGTCAACAGTGGACCTGCCCCGACGGAACCCGAACTGAGAATCCTCAATATTGGGCCCGCCAGCGTCCAAATGCTCGACGATGCGGGCAGCGAGCACTCGCTCAAAGAGCTTGCCCGCCTCGTCCAGCAGGACGATTGGCCTGTAGGCCGATGGCATATCCAACGGACGTCCGTCTTTGTGGAGCAGGCATAAACGGCCCTCTTTCCACGCCTTGGGAAATCTCCCTTGGCGCAGACAGGAGTCGAGAAGGCCGATCAGCCTTCCTTTTAAGTGCCCGAGTGCAATGTCCAGTACTTTGCTATGGACGCCGTCCGGCCCGGGTGCCTTTCTCTTCAGGCGGAGGCGATGCATGGCGTGGTCGAATTCTGACTCGGAGATTCGGGGGATGGAGTCCACATCGTGGGGCTCATTTGGCTCTGGTAGCTCAAATGGCACTGCGGTGAAGGCGTGGGTCGGGAACAGGCCGTCGACTATTCTGGAGAGGAGACCCGGCTCGAATGACTCCGTGGGTGGGGCCGGATTGCGGTACTTATTCCGTACCATCCGGTATGGCCTTCCCCACGGGTCTCTGTCCAAATCGGCCAGGAACTCATTCCATGCCGACGTTTTAGCCTCTAGAACCCTGATCTGGAGCCTCTTTCTCGCCTCTTTGAAGAGGGCATATAGTTGCGCCTCCTCTTCAGGTGTGTGCCGCCTCCTCCGGCAATGCTGAAGATCTCGTCGCGCCATTATGCTGGTGGTACGCAGGTCAGCAATGTCCTGCGACCACCAATACACTGCCCTTTGGTGGGGGCGGTCTCCAGACCTCGGCATGCTGGCATCGCAAATGCGAGTTAGCGATTGCCGGAATTTCTCGACCTGGAGATCTACTCCCATGGAAGCGGGTGGGTCCCGGAACCACGTTTCGACAATAGCCGCAACGTCGGCTGCTTCGCAGTTCAGACGGGTTAGCGCCCACCTCCGGAATCGAGCCGTGCGTACTCCCGCGCTAGGCTGGCGACTTGTCAGGGGGATGGGAGAGATCTTCATCCCAACGTAGAGATGGTCTGAGAGTGTCTCCTCCTCCTCTAAGACTCGCCACTCTACAATTCTGGAAGCAATGGCGGGGGTCGCGAAGGATACGTCAACTATTGATTCCCCCTGCCATCGGACACAAGTACTGGCGTTTCCTCTATTTAGAAGGGTGAGGCCACTCTCAACGGAGAACTCCTCTACTTCCGTCCCTCTATGGTCAGTCCGTGGGCAGCCCCACGCAGTGGACTTTGCGTTCAAGTCACCCGCTAAAATGACCTGCAGCGGGGACAAACGCCGCACCACGCCAAGGAGATGCGCCACGAACGACCGAAATTCCCTGAGCGGCCGGTTTGGAGAAAAGTAAACGGCTACTAAAGCTATGTCACCCCAAGTCACGGCGACATAGCCTGGGCCCCTCTCTTTAAGCAAAATAGGAGTGGCGTTACGACCAGAAGGGGTTGTAACAAGAGCAAGCCCCTGCGTATCTCCGACCCAGTTGGACCCGGTGGGCACAGAGTGTGGTTCCGCCACTAGAGCCACACTAACCCCCCACTCCGCCATCTGCTGCACAAGCAGGTTTTGTGCGGCGACAGAGCGGTTAAGGTTCGCCTGTAATATGGAAATACTAGGCTGTGCCGACATCGGGTCCCGTTGTTGCGCATTCCATATGTTCTGCTGTGGCAGAAACCGGTGCTTGTACAACTGCTCTCCAAAGAGGAGTTGTACTCTTAGTGGGGAGTGGGCGGCATGCCCTACTTCCCATCACGTGCTTGGCTGGCAGTTTACCAGCAGCGCACACAAGGCAATGGGGCACCAGAGCAGTACATACCTCCACCTTATGCCCTTCTTTTCCGCACTTGAAACAGAGGCCACTGCGGTCCTCTTTGGACGGGCACGAGTGCCTGGTGTGGCCGACACCGAGGCACTTAAAGCACCGTGTTGGAGACGGTTCCAGTACGGTCATCTGGAGAGTGGTCCATCCTATAGTAATGCCGCCTTCCTCGGCCAGTAATTTGGCAACCGGGATTGGACATCTGACCATGGTAGTCGAGGGTCCCCATCTCAATCCTCGTCTGATTGTCGCCACTGAAACCTCGCTTACGGGGCAGCCACCTCTGTGGGCTATAGCTGCGGCGACTGACTCAGGAGTCATAGATTCGTAGAGTCCCGATAATTTGAACTCCGCCTTTTTGTACGGCCGGTTGACGTGGAGAACGTCACCAGCAACCTCTTTTATTTTGGCGGCCAGCAAGTCCGCTTTGGGCCCGCTGGTGGAGCCAGAAATCTCCAACTTCTTGCCTCCAGCAGCCGTATTTTGGACCTTCAGCGACTTGAGGCCGATATCTTCAAGGTTAATGGCCCCGACAAGTTTAGTCATAACCGTGGCATAGGTGACGCCATTGGTTAGAGCCTCTTCACTTAGAGTCATGGTCACAACCGAGGACCGGGGCACTTCCAGCTTATAGGGCTTTTTGGGCGCAAGGGGGAGACCATCCGCTCCCGCCTGAGTAGGCTGAGCCGACTTCTTCTTCCCCCTCTTCTTCTTTTTTCCCACTTTGCTCCAGCCATTTGCTGAGGTTTCGGCAGCAGCATCGAGGGACGCTTCGCGGTCCACCGGAGCTGCAGCCACCAGAGCCCTCAGAACAGGAGCAGCAGGAGCAGCAGGTGCAGCAAGAGCAGCAGGTGCAGCAGGAGCAGCAGGTGCAGCAAGAGCAGCAGGTGCAGCAGGTGCAGCAGGAGCCGCAGGACCCGGAACAGGAGCTCTTTTTGACGAAGCTGCAGGGTAAGTCCGCGTTTCCTTACTAATCCTTTTCCTTTTTGCAGGCACGACATGAGGGGCCCGGGAGGGTCCAGCGACCGCACCATCGTCCACGGAAGCAGCAGGAGCGGCGGCAGCGGCAGCAGCATAGGAGGCACCGGCAGCGGCGACTGTGATGGTGGCAGTGGGAGCGGCGGCAGCAGCCTTCTTCCTGTCCCCAGCCAGAGGCGGTCTGAGTCTAGGCTCCGGGCCCAGCCTCTGTTCGATACCACTCTTGACTGAGTCGAGCATATTCCTTATACTCTCCATAGAGTCAGTATGCTTTTGTGCCATCTCTCTCTGTAGCTTGGCAAACATATCATCCCCCATGGTTTTCACCAGTTGCTCCACATTCGACCCCTCTACAACGATAGGGGGAGCAGGAGTTCTCAACTGGTTATTCACCCTGTTGGATTCGTCATAACCTGTTTGGATCGCCTTCACCCGCTCCTCTAGCTGGGCGATCTGGATTTCCATCGTCTTATTCCGCAAGGTCAGACGACGGACATCCTCATCTTGCGTCATGTGCTTGAAAGCACCCACCATTTTGGCCAGGGTCACAGTGGCATGGTTGATCTTGCCACGTATTTCCCCCTTCAGGTTTCCGGACTTTCTGGCGGCATCGAAGATCTTCATTATCGCCCCCTCTGCCTCCTCCAGGAGGTCGTCTCTGGTGGCGTCTTCGTTGTCCGCCTGAGTCTGGACCTTCTTCCATCTTTTCTTTAGGAAGGCTTTTATTTCCGCAGTGGAATCAGTATTTCCAGCCTCCGCATGGCTCTTACGGTACTGGACACGGGGATTGTCCTCCTCCACATCCACAATCTCTTCGCAGTCAGAAGTAGATTCTGCGAACCCCACTTCTTTCCCGCTGGCCATCCTTCTGCTGTCCCTACCCACTTTTGGGTCCGTAACAGACATTAGGTCCTTCAAGTGACTACCTTCTATGTTGGCATGCACGGTTGCGTACTCCTCTTCGCTAATTACTCTCGCGTTCCTTCTAGCCGGTGCAACACCAAAGAGGATTCCGAGGCGAGAGTAAGGGCCGCCTCCGCTGCCGCCACCACGCTTAGCGGTAGCTATTTTTGGAGGAGGTACGAGCACCTCCTCATCTCCCTCCTTATCGGACCCCGATGATTCACGGGTCCTTTTCTTGTTGGTTGGAACGCTTGTATCCATTTGTTCTCGTTCCGATTCCGCCTCCGACAAAGAATAATGATTCGGATGACCATTTAAGTCATTCATGTCATTGCACACTTCGTACGAGCTATCCGCATCAGAGTCATTACGACGGGATGCATCCCCCTCGCTCAACTCAGCAAAAACGCAATCGGACGAACCGCCAAGCGAACCGCCGATTGAGCCACCGCCCCTCGCGGGCTCACCTCCAAAACTACTCGATCTCCCAGGAGCATCGTCACACCTTGGGGCCTGGTCGACCACCCCAAGGGGACCTTCGGTAACTAATTTCACACACGGTAGCCCGGGTACTACCGTGCGCTGGGCGTCAGCCAGAGAGCAGGACAAACTCAATTCGTTGTCGGACATTTGCATATTTACTTTAGCAATTTACGGGTTGCAGTCCCCGGCTTTTTACGTCTCTGCTGACGGCTTTTTACCTCTGTGCTGAGCGGTTTTACGGGTGGGCTCCCGGGTTCTTAAGCATTATACCTTGCTGGAGCTCTCGTTGCTCGTGCCGGGTCGAAGCCCCCACGCCAAGCACGCCCTATATACCCACGGAGGGCGGGAGGTGTCCGCGGGGTTTTAACGACTTTTCCTTGTCGGCGCCCAGACGGGCTGCGGGACTGAGCCCAGACCACCACGTACCCAGCTTATGCCAGGGCTGGGGTCGTTGTGGCAGACGGGACAGAACCCGCGGCACTTCGAAAACATGGACGAAGGCTGGCATAAAGCCCTCGTACAACCTCTTGCGCACAGAAGCGCTTGAAAGGCGCCCAGAAGGGGCGCCGGCCTACCCTATTCCCCCCCATGTAACGACGCCCAGAAGGGGCGCCGTAAAAACTCCTCTCAAAGCCGCTCAGAAGGAGCAGCGAGCGTGCGACCCAAAGTGAGCACGCACGTTGGAGGTGCAGGGCCCAGAAGGGGCTCCCGCCAGTGTCGGGTTGTTAGCCGGTCAGCCTCACAGCAAGCTCCTCTCGAGGAGGAGGATGTTGAGGCTGCCCGTTGCCCAGGGTGTACCACGAGGAGGTCACCCAACACACACCCCATATTCATTAGTACCTACAGTAACTTCAATTGGGTCACCCAACCGATTATCTCGCTAGCCCGCATTGCAGTAGTTGCTTAAATTGCAAGATTTGCAACCCAAACGCGCAAACCGAGACGAGGAAAAGATCTTATGTATGAAATACTAGCGGCCCTAGTTTTTTAAAATATAGCCTTTGTTACTCAGCGCTAATGTAGCATTCTAATGGTGAAAGATTTTTTTAATCGGTCTAGTAGTTTTTGAGTTTATTCGTTACAAACATACAAAAATACAAAGCATTCCTCTTTATATTACTAATATGACTACGCTACATATCTAACTCGTATGGACCGTAACTTAGTATTACAAACTTATCGAAAAAGTCTTAAATAAAATAATCACTGAGATACTATAATCTGCTAGCTTAGTACATACACTGTACACTAATAATAACATAGCGAATGCTACGAAGAAAGCAAGATAAGTTACTGGGGCCGTAGGTTCAGCCTTTATGTTAATCGAGTAAATAATTGAATTGGAAACCCTGAGAACTTAACAATATGTATCTAACGCTCTCGCTATATCGACTTGCTATCAGTTAATGCTGGGTGACAACAAAATATAGATAGACAACATAATTATTCCGTTTCTGTTAAGCTACACTATTACGACTATGCTACGCTACGCTGCTACTACCCAATGTCACTCATGGATTGGATTCGTGGGTGACATTGGGTGACTGCAAAATGGAAAATACGATGGTAAATCGGTGAACGGAAGATGAAAACAAGGAAATAGTCCTATATTTTAACCTAATTAAGTTTTTTATGTGTTCTTTCAATTAGTATAGCTTATAAGTTTTTTATGGTGGCGTACACCTGGTCTAATTCACGTTTGTTGTTATGCCCTCTTTTAGAGCGTAATTAGTACGTAATTACTGCAAACATAAAATAATGAGAGCCTCTTTCTTCTCTCTTTTGTGTGGACGCTGGCATCCCTATCAAGCTGGCGTACCCATGACGTTCTCGAAAACTACTTATATTATAGCAACGAATTATTAGTAATTATTACTAATTATAAGTGCCCACGCTATGCAAAATTTCATAAGGATTGCTCTTAGAGGAACGGAGATATTAAACAAGATTTGTGAATGGCATTTCGAGCTGGCGTCTATACAGCGTACCCATAGTGCTTACAGAAAGCGAACTTTTATTTTTATAATTGATATATGTAATTATAATGTGTGAAATACTGACAGTATAAATAGTTTAGGTGAAGAGATATCGTAACTTTTTGAAAGTTTAAGTGCCTTAGAAATAAACAAAGAATAAGCTCTGAATAGTTATTCCGTGTTTTGTCTCTTTTAATCTATTTTGAAATGACGTTTACATGACAGGAACAAAACACGGAATAACTATTCGGACCTTATTTTTTGTTTGTAAGGCACTTAAAGTATTAAATTCCAAACATTAACAAATTATCAACACATTTACTTTAAAGGAGTCTTGAATTCAATGCCAATAATTACGTTGAAATGAATTGAATGTTAATGCATTCAATTTTTAATAATTTTACAAATATCTTCATCAATATTTAAATATCTGAGATATTCATAAATTTGTTGATTGTTCTTTTGAGCTATACATGCGACAACATGCGACCGACGAAGATAGAAGGATTTGACAAGGAAGCGAGAGGAAATGAGCACCAGTAAAACTTGAAGGAGTTCATGGTGGATAGTGAAAATCCATGTTTGCATTTTTTTGTCAAAAATATGTGTAAAAGACATATTTTTGACAAAAAAATGTTATAATGACGGATTATTAACTATTAAGTATTCGTAAGCGTGCACAAGTGCGAATTAAATGAAAAAAGCTACGTCATTTTTCAAGTTCTCTCATGAAGCCAGCGTGCCGAACGGGTAAATAATGTTTTTTACTTACTTAGAAGCTCGCTGCTATATTTATTCCTCATTATGTGATTTGTGAGCCAGCAATTCATCAGGTAAGTTTCCAACAAAAATAGTCTATAATTCTTTATGTCATCAATTCAATAATACCCTCATGCACGTTCACAAACACTTAACGGTTAATAGTCCACCACTATTACACACTTAATAACACTTAATAGGAAATATGACCCTTCACTTTAATGCCAAGAATCTAGTTAATGATCTTATTTTCCTGCTAGATTAGTTTTTGATTTTAATTCTTTTTTATTAATTAAAAAAAACTTTAAAAGTAGAGAAAACACTTTTGAACTTGTCTGTACTTCTACTATGAATAGAACTTTACTTTTTTTACATAGTTCCACTACGAATTTACCTAAACTATTTATACTGACAGAGTCAGTATTTAACGCACTATTAATACATCGAACAATTATAAAAAGAAAAGTTCGCTTTCTGTAAGCACTTTAATAGTGCTTACAGAACGAGAACTTATGCTCACACTGTATAGACGCCAGCTCGAAATGTCATTTACAAGTCTTGTTCAATATCTCCGTACCTTAATGTGCAATCCTTATGAAATTTTGCATAGCGTGGGCACTAATAAGGCTTTAAATATGTGTGTAAACTTTGTTGCTATAATATAAGCAGTTTTCGGGAACGGTCATGGGTACGCCAGCTTGATCGTGATGCCAGCGTACACACTAAAAAAGGTATTTAATTCTACACACTAAAGAGGCGCTCATTATTTTATGTTTGCAGTAATTACGCACTAATTACGCACTAAAAGAGGGCATAACAACAAACGTGAATTAGACCATGTGTACGCCACTATAACGGACACAAGTTTTCTATAACATGTATCAATGGTCTAAGAATAAAGATTATATTATTATTAATAATAATATATGGTTTTATTACGGGTATACAAAATAGGAATAACAAGGTAGGTAAATGAGAACTCTCAGTTTATTGAAACCACATCCTTACTGAAACTATGGATAACCTAAAAATTTGGAGAACATTAGGCTGTATGGGCTTGATCTCTTCGTCATTCCTAAATCAGAGATTAAAACAAAAATACCATAAACTAGATTACTAGAATGAAAGTCTGTTGAACAAATGTCATATTCAAATTAGGCTGATGAGTAAACAAAAATAAAGCGTTCTCAAGTAGGTACTTACCTATTTTGATTATTGATGAAGAACTCATTTGGTCAATGTTGATTTACTACAAAAATGGGCGAACAAATGGAAGAGCAAATCAGTGATGTAGATATGAACAATTCGGAGTTGACATTTGATAATCTTACCATTTTAAAAGAATTCAGCAATATTACCAATCTAGTTAAGTAAGTTGAATTATTTAATATTATCAGTTCAGTTTACACTTAATTAAGCTTTTAAGAAATTTGTTAATTGTTTTAAATCTTACTTTCCTACATTCAAGTCCTTGTAAGTTAGCACTTCACCCAGAAATAGCTTTCTGGGTGATGATGAATGAGGCAGATTAAACAACCATCACAAACAGATACAATTCGGAGATAATATGCGCCTGTTTCTAATGTATAGAAATAGCAGAAATCAGATCGCACCTGACACTTCCATACAAAGTTTTATTAGCTTATTTGTGGATAATGTACAAGATGTTTAATGGAGGTTGTTGTCTCCTTTCTGTTTATTGTATTTTATATTTTATAACTTTTAGGAATGAAGATTTCCTTGAAACTGTACCCAAAGCCAAATTGAGAAGAGTGAAGTGGGTTCCTATGTTTAATTGCTTGAAACAGGGCATATTGGATGAAATGGTGCAAGAATTAAGTGCTATGTGGCAATATGAGCACATGCGTGACAAAATTGAATCACTTGAAAAGCAAAAGGAAAAGTTTGCAGAAATTGGAGCAGACAGGGTTTTGTGGTACGTATTTTCTCAAAGCTAAATGAAACAAAACTTTTGTATGTTTGTATTTGTTTCCCTTTTGGTTTAAAAACATTAACCTCAAGTGTAACTCGTATATTATAATACCATCCATCTATAAGGTTCGTTTAGATAGTTATATTGAACTAATTCTGATCAGAGAAAAAAAGCATCTTATGTGAAGGATGGTTTTTTATAGATGCCCGAGATATTATTACCATATTTTTATCTATCTTGGGAAAAGGGTTATTGATAACAATCTAAACACAACCTTAGGAAGCAAGGAGACATCAACCTCCTAATATTTTTCTAAGTAACCTTATATAGATAGAAAGACCTTTACCTCTTTATTTTAATTTTTGTTATTTTTTCCTCTAATCAGGAGACCACAACTTGGTGATGTCAAAGCGCAGTTAAAAGCAAGTGATATTAACAATTTACAAAAGCAGAAGGCATTGCTTGAATCTCTGGCAAAAGAATATGAAGGCAGAGTGAACAGATTGAAAAAAACAGTTTCAGCCAAAAGGGGCTATCTCAAAGCTCTTCAACTTGATATACAGAAGTATCAAAAGAAAAATGAAGAGTTCATTTCAAATATCAATGAAAAGATTGAAAATCATCAAGCACTTACGAAAATTATGTTGCCTATCAAACTAAATGTTGACGAAATAAATTGGGTAGAAAAAGACATGGAATTAGAAGATTGACTTCATTGATAAATACTTCACTGGATTATTTTAATAAAATTTATATTTCAGAAAATTGTACACACCTGAGAAAAAGTACAACAAAATTTATTACAATAATTTAAAACTGAACTTTCTGTGTAAGATATCTTCCTAGTGTAGATGAAAATAGAATAAAAGTTAGTAAGTGATAAGTCACATAAAATCTAATTTAGCTGCTCTTTTTACCAGCTACCTATTATTTAACCACTATAGTTGTACATACAGAGAACAAAGATATATTAATATTTGATAGCAACATACTCTCTAAATAGTAAAATTTATAAAGCTGTAAGAAGAGATGAAAAATACTTCATACATGAAATGATGTCTATTAGCAAAGTACATTAAATAAATTATACAATAGCAAAAGTTAATTATTATTGTAAATGCAAACCAAAATGAAACGAAAATAAACCTCTTAGTTTAAATAGTAATATTTATTAATGAAAATCATTTGACAATGTTAACAGCTAAAAATAAAATTGTACAATGCAAAACCTGCATATAATTTTATATTTATTTAATAATCATAATATAGCAATTGCACTATTGTTGCGAGGACTACACTGTTACTACCACCACAAATTAAATTATGAATTCATTCCGAGACTTGCTACTACCAACTGTGAGAAAAGTCTCAATGGCAGATCACACCAATGTTCAAGAAATTTTGAAACATCTACTTACTTTTTAAGAATAATACTGAGTGCAACATAACATTAATTTCACTGGGAAACAAGTCGTCCTACTACAACATAACTGTGTTAAATGTAGGATTGATGGAAATGCTTATTAGCATCGACAAGGACAGGTTCATATGTTTAGGCCAGCTCCAAAATAAAATTACAACATCAATTAAATAAATAAAACGAGCACTAAAAATACGTAACGTAAGTAAAGGTTAATCGGATGGACGAACATTTGTTGCAATTTTCACTAATACAATAAAACTAGAATTTTTCCAAATTAAATCCATTTTACGTTACTTATACGAGACCTATACATACTTTACATTTATAGGCACATTAGTTACAGAATAAACAAAGCGAATGTGCTTTCGATCCACTACAACTTAGTACATAGCAATGTGAAACAGTAACGACGCTTCGTCCAATGCCCGCATCTTTAAGATCGCTCGCCACCCCAAACTCTTCAAAGTCAACAAAACAATTTTACTAGAACATCAACATGTTACAATAACACAACAGGGTATAATCCGATATCTAAGGCTGCAATATATCAGGGATCGAAAAATCAATAGTCACCGAGGCATCGCCGAATGTCTCATGTCCAATCAATATCCACAAAATCTCTGTAGAACTAAATTCATAAATTAATATCACTCACATTTATTAAAATTAAAAATAAGAAGGCACAAGCAAGTTGATAAATAATTTTAACAATATGCGACATTATTCGGCTTTGTCCAATGACTACACTAAACATAATAATTATAATACATGATATAATTAATTATTTGTAGCATTCCTCTCACTGTGCAGCACACTGGATCCCAAATGTCAGTTATTTCTTTTTGGGTGGTGACCGCTGGGGCGTGGCTGGCCTCCCGCTGTTGATGCCATTGTATTGGTATTTAGCTTTTTTTTCTGATGGTTTTAGAATCTGTTGATCAAAAAATAATTTATTTATCAGTATTTCCTAAACTTACAGTGGAGCCGACGCGACATTGGTCAATAGCTTTTGTATGGTATAAAGGTAAGTACACAACGACAGAGCATTTTCCTTCTGCTTTGAGTTTCCTATCTTTGAAATGTCGGATCTGTTTTATGGTCGAACCGTGCTCAACAGTTGGTTCATCATCATCATCATCAGCCTATACTAGTCCACTGATGGACATAGGCCTCTCCAAGTGCACGCCACCGAGCACGATCCGCGGCTACTCTCATCCAGCTTTTGCCAGCCACCTTGCGAAGATCGTCGCTCCACCTAGTCTGAGGGCGTCCGGCGTCCTACGCTACGTTTGCCAATACGCGGTCTCAATACGAGAACTCGTTTACCCCAACGGCTGTCGGTTCTGCGGCTAATATGACCGGCCCACTGCCACTTCAGCTTGCTGATCCGATGGGCTATGTCGATTACTTTCGTTCTCTGTCGGATCACCTCATTCCGAAGTCGATCTCTCCGAGCAGAAACTCCGAAACTCCGAGCATAGCCCTTTCCATAGCTCGCTGAGCTACTTTAAATTTGTGAAACAGCCCTACCCCTAATGAGTGTCCACGTTTCGGCTCCGTATGTCATGACCGGGAGGACGCACTGATTGAAGACTTTCGTCTTTAAACTTTGTGGAATAGGCGACGTAAAGACCCGACGTTTTGGTTTCGGTTCGATATTCTATTACAAATAAATGCATAAGTGTGTACCAATATTTAAAAGTTTATAGGGGCATTATATTATAATTTTTTTATGTTGAAGGGATGTTTTTAAATCTACCGTCTTCCCACTAAGAGGTTTAGTATAATCTAACAGTTGTCAGGTTCAGTAGTTACCTGGAACGAGCACATGAGTGTTTCGTCGACAGACATCATGCCACCGGCGTTGTCAAACTCGCCGCAGTAGTTTGGCGCGGAGAAGAGCGTCACGAGTTGTCTCTTTGCGAAAAATTCGTACCCATCTTCTACCACCTGGACGGAAAACATATGCATACAATATATATGGTGTAGAGTATGAATTTCTTTTACTAAAGTACATAAGCGAATAATTTATAACATTTGTATAATGAGTAAGTAAATAGCCTGTATGTACCTACTACCTACTGTCCCAATGCTGGACAAAGTCCTCCATCATTGAAATTACCTCGCCTCGGTGGCAGAGATAGCGGTCGGTCTGATACCCGAAGATCGTGGGTTCACTTCCCAGGTCGGGTAGTGTGTTCCGGATTTTCCGATGCAAAGCCTGGGCTTGTGATCACCAACCCGCATATGGTAAGCTTAGTGATTAAGCCAAATACCCATAAATTGTAGCGATGACTTGATTTCAATGATGGAGGCCTTTGCCCAGCAGTGCAGCAGCAATAACGTATAAACGTTAACTAGTCATTGAATGGGGCTCCTTTGGCTTACAGAATAAGAGTAGACAGTGTTGATTAATTTCGGCGAGTTGGCCAGAGCCACGACAGCATAGTTGGTAGTGCACCTGACCCGGCATTTCATGGTGTGCTGGTTTGAATTTTGCTCGTAGCATTTGTACACCTTAAACGCCATTTGACCGTCAAACAATTTAATTTCTATTGTGTCTGGGACCGACGGCGGTAAACCTGTTAACACCTTTTTTGTTTTTCTTTTTACAAATTGTAATTTTTTCGCAACAAAATTTGCGTAAAATTGTATTGTAATTGTATAAAAAACAAGTTTTTTTTTTTAAGTTATACGAATTGTACTAAAAGCTAAAAAATAATACGGTAGGTCCTAGGTACAGGTGCAGGTAAAATATTAAATCGTTGGGCGCACGTAACCTGCGTAAATATGTAAATAGCATTTTTTATTATGATAGTTGTATAGTTAGATAGTATAGTTGAATTGATAAAAAACGCCCAACGATTTTATTTTTTTACCTGTACCTAGGACCTACCGTATTAAGTTTAAAAAATTTTTTACTCATTTTTTTATTTTCAAGTTTAATTTTAGTTTCAAATTTTTCATTTTATTTTCATTAAGAACTATTCTACTAATCAAGCCCTCTCATTTGATGCCCATATTGAGGAAGTAGTGATGTGTGACATGTTTATAGACCCTCATAGCATTCAGCCGTCGGCACGTGCTCACCTTGGCATTGGGTCATCCATCTAATCAAAGAGAATCCACATTCATAACAAACGGAACGAACGAACGATCGAACTTTTTTCCCGAGTTCCTATGGCCATCTTCCAGCTCCATCAACAGACCCTGGTTACCATCTAGCACCAAAGTGCTCGTCAAGACGGATCAAACAAGTTCAAACTCGATGGGGTTGTGTAGTTTAACTACCGAGTTCCTATGGCCACCTTCCGGTTCCATCATCAGATCAGCTCCATGTCATAATAATATTGCATTGTCATCCGATTTACACATGCATGCAAAATTTCAGCTCAATCCGTCAACAGGAAGAGGGTCAAATTTCAATTACTAGATTTGACCCAAATAAATAAATAAATAAACAGGCTAAATAAAACCGTTTAAAAATAATTGTCATACCTGGTGAGCGCGGCAGATCAAGTCCAAGTCATGTCTGTTGAGGAATTTGCTGACGACGTCCGGGCCGAAAGTAAATGAGACGCCGCGGTCGTTCTCGCCCCAGCCCTGCACATCTTTGTCGGGGTCCGACCACAACAAGTCGCAGAGTAACCCTGGACAGAGCAATGAATAGCGAGCCTTGTATTATACAATAATATAATGAAGATGATTGCCTATATGGTTCATAAAAAATGAGTACCTGGATGACTTTTTTTTTTGTTGTTTTCTTAAAATGAAACCTAGCTAGATCGATTTATCGCCCCCGAAACCCCCTGCATACTAAATTTCATGAAAATGGTTGGAGCCGTTTCCGAGATTCAGATTATATAATCAATTGCTGTTGTTTGTCTCGCTAAAACTCTTGAATGGCTGGACCGATTTTTTCAGGGTAGGTTTAAGTGGTGAGAAACATAAATAATAAGTAACGGAAAATACTAAAAACGACAATTTAATTTTCCAATACAAAATGATTTGTTTGTTTTGTTGTCATGGAAACTGTCAAAGCGGTACGAAGTCTGCCGGGTCAACTAGTATACAAGAATTGCTCGTTTAAAGGTATTAGATAGATTTAAAGATTATGAAATAAAGATGTAAGCAGGTAGGTACATCATTTGCTGAACTATTTTCGATGACCCTGTTAGTTAAGATACTATTTCTATTACAACAAAGGTATAGGAGTCTTGTGTTATCCCAACATAAAGAAGATGATCGCTTTTATGGTCTAGTAGTTTAATTTATGCAATAGATTAAAAGAAAGATATACATCTTTTGCACAAGATTAGGTATCATCTGGGTGCTTAGTGCGAGTTATATTTGCCATTCAATCGAAGTTAACGAAAACGAAGAATTGTATGGCGAAATTTTAGCTCTTCTCCATCCTAGTTGTCGAATGGCAAATAATTAACTCATAATAGGCACCCTGAACTTTTTCTATGTTAGATACTTTTTCTACAACAAAATAATGATTTACATTACGCCATCTCGAATAGTTGTAAATTTAGCGAAATTCCTTTTTCCTATTTAACTACATAAAAACAACGATAGTATACAATTGTAAGCTAGCTTATCAATATGCAGCCAATCTATATTCTGGTTGTAATCTTATAACTGCATGTAAGTAGAACGTTATTGTCGTGGGCCGGAGCGAACACTCTTACAACAAACGAACTGTATAGAACATGTTCGAACAACGAAGCAAGTGTCGGCTCTTTGTGTCGTCTTTGAATCACAACTCGCACAATTACGCGTTCAATATGCACAGGACTAAAGATTTAGTTGCGTAAAAGCTACAGCACCTAAGAGAATCTACATCATATTATTATTATTAATTATTATTTATTAATTGATGTATTAAAACATGTTCGAGTCTCTATTTTACCGTGACCACAGACCTTGCAGAGGGTTCGAAACGTCAGGATAAAATAATTGTTGTTGAATATACCTATCTACATATACCTACAAGATAAAATGTTTCATTTCATTGTGTAGTGCTAGTGTTAGAGTTAACTTTAGAAATCAATATGTTTATTACATTTTAACGACCTCCATGCGCTAACACAAATTTAATCATATCTTTGTTCGTGCGAACTTAGCTATATTCCAGAAAATACTACGCGCACATTAATACAGTTTGATATACCTACCTATATATTGAGACAAAATAATGTAATTGAAATATTATGTTGTGTTAATTCCGCTACTACATATTATTTCAATATTTTTTTTGTACCAAGGATTTCCGCAAAGTAACGCCTGATTCCATTATATATATATTGAGATTATTATACATATTAGTAATTGATTAGGCCAAACAGCTAATGCAAAGCTTATTATAAACTACGCAGTTTCTAAAATCATTGGCGGGTCGAAAACATAGACCTCGATAGGTTGGTTTGCCCTTTGTCACATTGCACGGCCTCGAAGGATGTCTATAAGATGGCCAAACTATTCTGGGCATCTTCCCTCTGTAGCTACTGCCAAACCGGTGATCCCAGTCATCCTAGCGGCAAGGGAAGTGGATGTACAGTGAATCTTAGTGGGTAGGCCCCTACTCCTCCCCAATCCCTGTCGAGACTCGGATCTGGACAGGAAGGCGGGAGCTGGAGGGGAGAACCCATATAACCATACGCGCCTACCCGGGTGCGGTGGTACTCGGGCGGCAAGTTTTCCGCTGCCAAAAAAAAATGGTGGCCTTCGGGTCATGCCGTCGACCCAAGTCACTTCGCTCATTCAGTCGTAAATAAATCTCCGAGAAGTTCGAATCGAATAGGAAGCGCAACCCCTCAAAAGGCTAGAACCACGGGTTGGGTTGATCGAAGCGTGGGGGCATGAGAATAAGATGAGCGGGCGAAGTAAATATGCCGCGGCAGGGAACGGCGAAGCACCAAAACATGTTATCTCTTGTCAAACCTACCAGGGCTGTTTGATAATTGGCCGAAACGACAAACTTAAAAAAAAGATACGCAATAAAAAAATATTACAATATTCTGGCATCTTTTCGAAAATAGAACGCCAAATTTGAATTCGATTCGAATCGAACTGATGGAATTTATATGAGATGACCTCTGAACTTTCTCTGTCGTGAATTTTGTGGAAAGGAAAGAAACTAACTAAACTAAACTAACCAATGGAAAGAAACTAAATTCTTGCGGTGATAAAGTTTTACGTTTTAAAAGAGAAAAGAGCAACCCAAATTAAAGCCAAGCTAGACAGTGTTTTAGGAAATTCTGTTCCTGTATTGAGTACTATTCACACCTGGGTAACTCACAACTGATTTAAATATGGAAGACAGAGCTGCGACGACGCCCACAGGTCTGGCCGTCCAACGAACGTCACGAATCCGGACATGATCAATAGAATTCACAAAATTGTATTGAATGATCGGCGCTTGAATTTGCGAGAGATAGCAGCAGATAGATAGAGATAGCAGACATGGTGAGCATTTCATCTAAACGCGTTTTTAATATTTTGTACCAACATTTGGGAATGAAAAAGCTTTGCGCGCGATGGTTGCCGCGTTTGCTCACCGTTGGCCAAGAGCAACGTCGAGTGGACGATTCATCGGAGTGTTTGGCGCTATTTAACCGAGATCCTAACGAGTTTTTGCGGCGCGCGGCGTTATGTTACAGTAGATGAAACCTGGATACATAATTATTATTATTAAATATTATTAGGATTATGTGGATTATCTGTAGGAGGAAAGAGGAAGAAGAAAGATGGAAGAAGAAACGACCTCATTTGGGCAAGAAAAAAGTTTTGTTCCACCATTTTTTTTTTTTTTGAGAGAGATTGCTGATTGCCGCTGCGGCATTTTCAGCTTCACCGGGCTTTTTGGGGGCGGCGAGGAACGTAAAGGGTCCCTCAAGCCGTGTGAAACGAATCACCTTCAGAGGTTATCTAGAGGGAACGGCATCGCGCACAAGTGCGCGTCCCCGTGCCCTACTAGATTCTCCGAAGGGTTCGGATCGGATCGGAATGTTGTTCCACCATGGCAACGCACCTGTACACACGTCTATGGTTGCAGTTGCCAAACTTCATGAATTGCGTTTCGAATTACTACCGCATCTACCCTATTCCCCAGATCTGGGGCCCGACCGCCTAACCGTTGGCTACGTGTATAGTTTATGACGTCATCTTGTCATTAGGCGGTACGGCCTATGAAAGCAATATCGAAAGCTATAGCCCATAGTTATAGAGATATAGCTATTGGAGAAATCATTTTATCAAACTGGTGTAAAGGCATTGGAGAAGCGCTGGACTAAACGCATCGAGGTAGAAGGAAACTACGTTGTGAAATAAATTTATTTTAAATAGATTTTTAAAGTTTTTCTTTGTCGTTTCGGAAACTTATCAATCAGCCCTCGTATCTCTGCCTAAAACTTGTTTTTTATAGTTACTAATAATACTAACACAAAGGTTGTATATTGCAGCATTCGCAGGGCCTCAACAATAGTATGTAAAGTATTTTTTTATCAAATTAAATGAAAAGTACAAACAACATGTACTTATAGAAAATATTCTGCTTCATGTCACACTCGACTTGCTATTGATTGTCTTATTAGCACTACTGGCAGATCCCAAGGGCATTACGATAACTGTCACAAAGACAATGACCATGAATCATTAATTTGTCTCGGAGTACATGTGTCTCATTAACAATGCAGCATTGTGATTCATATAAACCACTGTTTTGTACTTGTTTACTAGGATTTACAAGTTTTCCATATTTGAATAATCTTAACTTATAATATTGTTTACAATCTAAAATAGATTTGTACTTTATCCTAACGGCTTGTCTTCAATAACAGAGTTTACAGCTTAGTAAGAATTAAACTAATATTGCACATGATTTTGAAATATTAGATAATTCTATCTAATATTTCAGACTATTATAGACTAACTGTACTGCTGCACATTCTCTTTGTAAAATTTATTATTTCTTATAGTACATGAATGTTGTTCCGTTTTGAGAAATCAGCAACTTCTGGAAATGGCTAAGACATACTTGCTTTGGAATATCATGGATTGAGAACATGTTCCTAGATTTTGTATCATCATCATTCTTCAGCATAATATATTAGTCTATTGCTGGATATAGGCCTCTCCAAGTGCACGCAACTGAGCACGATTTGTGGCTACTCTCATTCAGCCCTTGGCAGCTGAGATACGAAGATTGTCGCGCCATCTAGTCTGGAGGTGCACTAAGCTACGTACAATATGGATTGTGTGGGTGATAAAAAATTACCTGTATCTGGGACATCAGTTGGTCTCATTATCCGCCTAATTTGTTCCATGCCCTGCAGATCTGGTGAGAGACCACCGTGGCAGCAGAATATCTTCTCATCTATGATGGCAGCTATGGGCAGACAGTTGAAGCAGTCCGTGAATGTCTTCCACAGCTTTATGTTGTACCGACGTTTACATTCATCATAGAAACCTGTTTCGTAAACCAATGTCTATCAATAAGTATTATGCATAGAGTAATAAATGAGACTTCTTCATAAAAACTTATTGGTCATCTTTCAGTTCTTAAAAGGTAAACATTAAATGATAATAATAATAAAAAATTACCATAAATACGATTTATGCTGGCACACTCATGATTGCCTCGGAGAAGGAAGAAATTTTCTGGATATTTAATTTTGTAAGCGAGCAACAGGCATATTGTTTCGAGAGATTGCTTGCCACGATCCACGTAGTCACCCAAGAATAGATAGTTGGCTTCAGGTGGGAAACCTCCATATTCAAACAGACGTAATAGGTCTGTGTACTGGCCGTGTATATCACCTGAAAATTTTATTATAAATGTGTAACTAATACACTATACATAATTTTGATTAATAGAGAAACACCACAACAAATACGAAATATATAAAAAGTTAACCTAGCGCTACCTTTATTTAGGTATTTAATAAATAAACAAAAAATCTACACAAGAAGGATCCATAAATTACTAAGTAAAGATTGAAATAAATAATTTCGTAATACTTACCACAAATTTTGAGGGGTGCCTCTAATTCCAGTAGTATTGGCTGTTGCAGGAATATCTCCCTGGACTTGGTGCAGAGTCCTCGCACCTCCGACTCGGACATCTGCACTGTCTTCCCGGGTCTGCATCCTCGAACTGTGAGTATACAACAGTTTGACAGTTAAATTCATCAAGATACATACTCACAAGCTCCCAACTAAAATATAACTACTACTTAACTTGTAAGCCACTTTTAATGTCAGTTCAAAGTGTCAAATTGAACCACATTTCAAATTTGTAACAATATATTTTTCAGATATTTATATACTACCTAAAACATTGATAAAACTTTGCTACCTACCAGTGTTAGAACCAAACACTTGAAAATTAGGACAGTAATAGCAAAACACTAATTGGTGTGGTTCCCTGGAATTGCAATAAGTTGTTGGATTCTAATATAGTTTTTCAAAAGTTAAATAGTTTTTATATAAATATAGAATACCTATATAGCATTGAGAATAAAGACAATTTTGATAACAAAATTGTAAAATAAGTAACTAGTTTTTTTACTGTGTAGTAGTTAGTGGTGAAGGCTTGGCAAAATATTATTAATATAATGTATACTTATGACTGACACATACTATTCAGCATAAAGTTAATTGGATAATATTAATTATAACAATTGTGTACTTTAGGTATTTAAAATAAACAAAACAAAATAACAGTAAAAAAGCTTCATTTAAGTAGAGTATGCAAAATACAAATCATATTTTGTTTAAAATCAATAAAAGTGACGAATTAGCATTAATCTCAAGCAATGACGATTAATGAAAACAAAATGATGGTATTGGACAATACATGAGGCTGAGTTACCAACAATCTGTTGCCCTACAAACATATCACAAAACAATATTTAACAACATTACTAATAGGATGGTAACAATCATACTTTAGATGGACAACTTCAATGCGACATGCTAGAATAGCTTACACAAGAGGCAAAACATTTGAAAATAAAGGTTTCAGTAGATCATTCCGACTTTTTAAATGGTTGTACAAAACAATTTTATTGGCATATAAGTGATGACTTTTTGACATACAATTCCTGTAAGACATGCATTATGCAGATAAAAAGGGCCTGCAGATTACTTTTTATAAAACAATAGAATCTGTTATTGAGGAAAAGTAGTAAGAATTGGAAATTGGTAAAAAATTTTATTTATTGCAATAAAACTATCAAAGAGCAGTTCCAGCCAGTACCACCAGGATATTAAATTAAATTTGTCAGTCTAGGATACAAAATGTCAGTGAAAAACACAGGAATGCATGTAATTATATATCTTGGATTGGAATATTGTTTGTCAGGATTGATCACTAAAGGAATAATAAAATAAAGATTCTAGCTCAATACTTCCATCCACAAGAATTCTGGGTATAGGTAACCATACATTCTCCTGAAAAGATGTCTTTCAATTTCCCTTTTCGCCTTGCTGATTCCTGCTGTAGTCTGTACACTGTTGTAACCCATCATTATGCAGCGTAATAAAGTAAAATAAACATATTTAAATCAAGTATAAGGACGTAAAGCAGAACAATAGAACCGAGGAAGTGTTCCAATCAACAGCTTATCATTATTTCAACAGAATGCAACTCTTCCATCCTGCTGTTTATTGCTTAGCTTTATCAGAATGCACGGCGAAAATATTAATCGTCAACTTCTAATTAGAAGCTACATCAAATGGAGAATCAGATAAGAATTGAGGATAATCGATTTATTTATGAGTTTGACGTTTCAATACCTCTACATACTCAATGATAATTACGCAACTAAGAATATAATGAGCACGGATCACTTACTCTTTACATTGTATGAGAGTTATAGAACAAATGTGAGTATCAAAATTTGGAATATATGAAATATTACCTTCTAAAAGTCTGTGAATTAGACTGTCAACATTGAGTTCGTCAGCCATATTTACTACACGAATAATTTACGTCAAAAAGTCAAATCCGAGACAGACACCACCATCATCCACTGCCGCCTTCTTGTTTTTGGTTTTTTCGATAAGCGTTTCGTTTCAAGTTCATGTCATGTTATGCCAAATAGAAAACGCAATTTCATACAAAGCGTGTTATTTTAATCAATAATAAAAACAATAATATGAATACGGAATAATTATCATTATGTTGCTCGTGTTTACCTAATTTTTTTTGTCTATTTGTTAGTTTTCGCCACAGAAAAACTTAATTGCACCACCCTATGGTTGATTGGTAGAGAATGCCTCAGAGGCATTAAGTCCACCATGTAATATTTAAGTAAGTTGCAAAAGTTTAAAAAAACAATAAAAGCATAGACAGTATACTTAATTATGATATCCGTTATGGTAGCGTACAAGATTATTATTCCACCCTTCCTTCTTCTTCTTCTTCTTCAGCCTATAGTCACCCGCCACTGCTGAGTGTTGTGTAGTGGAGTGTGTCCTCCTCGTTTATCATTCCACCTTTGATTAGAGCGCAATTAAAGTTTTATTATAGCAAACACTAAATAAATTTAATTCCATTTTAGTTTAAAGAAAAATATTCAATTTTTACTGCATAGCATAGTGATCAAACTAGCGTACACTGCTGACCGTAATCGGAAACGGTTGATATTAAAGCAACGGTATTTACACGCAGAAATAATTCCCTATTAGTGCCCGCGTTATGTAAAATGATAATATTATGAAATATGATTACAATTTTTTTATTTTATTTATTATTTTAGCATCAAACAGTCAATAGTAAAATTCAGGGCTTAAAACTATTGTGTCCGTTAAGCTGGCGTACACATGGTATAATTCACGTTTGTTGTTATGCCCTCTTTTAATGCGTAATTAGTGCGTAATTACTGCAAACATAAAATAATTGGTGCCTCCTTAGTTTAACAAATAAAAACCTTTTTTAGTATGTACGCTCGCTGGCTTCACGATCAAGCTGGCGTACACGTGATCGTTCTCGAAAACTACTTATATTTTTTCAATATGAAGTTTCTAGCTAAAATGATTATCCAAGACTAAGCCTAAAAAATCAATATTTTCGACTTCATTAATTTTTATATTATTTATTATATTTAGCGTAATATTCAGGTTAAGTGGTTTCCTTTTGTAGTTTCTAAAATTGAATTTAATTAGGGTTTTGCAAATTTACTGCTAAATTTAATGAACGGAGCAAATTAGTCAATGTGTTTAAAGTCAAACATATATCCTTTTCAAAGTCATCTAGACTGACATCTGCATTTCTCCCGAATAAAATTGATGCATCGTCCGCGAACATTACACACAACACAAGTGTTTGGTAGTATGTGGTAGCAAGTTTATATAATAATATCAAAAACAAGAGGGGTCCCAAAATGCTACCCTGTGGCACTCACATAATTATCTTTTCTAAACTTGATTTGACAACTTCGAGTGATTTGCTAACTTTGTTAAAATCAGTCACCTCTGTTTTTTGCATTCTGTTGCTAAGGTTCCAATAGCTTTAATAAGTTTATTACGAATACCTATATGATTTAACTGCTTTAATAAAATCGTATGATCGACACATCGAATGATGATATCAGCATTTTGATATTAAATTTGAAGTTAGGTATAAAATTCACCCCTGACCCGTGGACACGTATAGTCCACTACCTAATATCTTACCTAATAGTTACCGGAGCTGTAAGCTCGCTCACTTCTCGTTGCACCAAAAGCACAACTCGCAGTTCCACTGCTCAGGTCGTCAACTCTAAAGTCAACTACCAAATGTCCTCTTTGGTGGCGGAGTTGTAAGCCCACTCACTTCTCAGTATCCATCCAGGCACCTCATCAATTCCAAAATCCTACGCGACTGACTCAACCGGAGATGTTGGAAGCCTACTCAATGAAAATCACCGAGCAGAACAACCAATTGTGGACAACTCACGTGCCCCGCAGATCCTTTCGCTTCAGGGCCCCACCAAGACCGCTACTCGGACCCGTTCACTGTGCACGATATGCAAACCTGGCCAGACCTCAACCAGGCAAACGAACATTCCCACTTCTACAGCTAACCACATAGCCATCACGAGTCCAACCCATGTCCGGGACCTGCCGGAGACGCTCGCGAAGGCAGGGGGCTCAGGATCCGGAACTCCCGTGGTACCTTTGAAAAGACAGCCGGACCCGTAGTTCCCGTTGTCATACCCTACCTATCAGGGTGCGTAGATAGGGACTATTGATGGGCAGGCGTAAAAAAAACGTCAATAGACATGTGTACGCTGTGATAACGGACACATGAATAGATTTTCACATATTTTTTTATGATGTTCCAAATTCACATGAACTATTGATGTAGTAGAAAAACGAACACGTTCGTTCTCGCATATTACATTTTAATATTATTTAGAAGATATCTCCCGTTAAGATCGAAATTGGATGCCAAATCTATGATTAAGTAATTTAAGACTGCGGATAGATTAAGCTTATTGACCGTATACGAAGGTCTTAAATATATATTTCAATATTTCATCTCTTTCACACTCACGTCATTAAAGCTTTTCTATCGCAAGTAATTTTTTCTCACTGAATTTGTCTATGGATTCCATTTGACAACCATAGAGAAAGTCCAGTCCATAAACAAGACATTTTTATTTTAAATTCCTTCGTAGCGAGCGGTCAAAATGTCGCTGTTCGTAATTGTCAAGCTATTTTCTCATCGTAATGTGCCGTTCTGGCGCATAGTATGTATGAAACAGCGTGCTTTGGCGTCTGCGTTCTATTTTATTTTAGACAAGACTTGACGGCTGATTGAAAATACTTCATGATTTATTCTTCGACTCAACTACAATCTTGCTTCGGTTTTTTGTAAACAACTTGTACTTAACAACGACAATACTTATTGTAGATGTTGGAAAACGTTTGTTGGATGTTGTGGAAACCGTGAGTGTCGCCTAGCTGGGATCTTAGGACATTGGTTCAATGGAAGAAAAGATGGAAAGTGAACAGAGTTTTAGTGGAGAGAGTAGCAGTAGTTCATCATCCGATACTTCTAGTGGAAGTTCAGACGGTGACGATGAGGTCATGGAACCAGTTCGCGTCTTGGGGCATACTTTAGAACTTCCACAAGACCTTTGTGAGGACTATTCAGTTTTTAAAGAGTTTTTTTCCATGAAGACTTGGGAATCATTAGAAGAAAAACACAAGGAACAGTTGATGAAGTATTTGCCAAAATATACAGAAAACCAAGAAGAGGAGAAAGAGAAGACTATCAAAATGTTGTTTAACCATGAACCTTTTCATTTCACATCACCTATGAATAGTTTTTACAGCAATCTAAGACAAGGAAACTATAGGCCTGACATAGCTAAAATGAGGAAGTTTCTTTCAAAAGCAAGAGCAAAGCAACAAAGACATAAGGTAGTTCTACATATTGTTATTTATCTGTACCCTGATATTTACAATTATCATATTAGTTAAGTATTTGTAAACTTATTTTCAAATCTTACCATTTCAGAAAAAGTCATACTATGCCAGACTCCTTCCTGAAGTGCTTATATCTCGTGAAAGAGTATTAGCTGCTGCTAAGGCGGCTCCCCCAGGTCCTGTTCCTCGTCTGCCACTTATGCCACGAAAGCCATCAGCCAAGAACAACTACAAGCCACTTTATATGCGTGCTAAACAAAGATATTTTGAGGAACTTGCTGCTATTCAAAGTGAAGTGGGTGGTGATGAATCTGAGGATGAAAACTATCCAGAAGGTCCACCAGAGCAAGCTTCAAGAAAAAGAAAACAGTTGAACATTGGATTTGTAAGTATATACTATACAACCAAATTACTTGAAATGAAATAAATTTATAGGCTTTTCCAAAAAGAAAGCATTCATTTGATACAAGTAAGAGGGCAGACTTGATTTGTAGAACACCTTTATTAGGAACTCTGTCCTGGTTGAGTGGTAATCTTATATGAAATAGGGTTGTTCCCAGATGTCCATGAATTTATTCCCACCAACTCCACAGCAGCTACCCTGTTTTGGTAAAAATAATAACATTAGATATCTTAATTTTAAATAGTTGAAGATGTCTTTGAAAGCAGTGTATGATTTTTTTACATGAATGATGGGCTTTAGCCGTCTGGGAATTTCTAATTAACATAATGTGAATGCTAGCTGCAAAAATATCAATAACCATCTTCTTATTTGGAGGAGGCCTATGTCAGCAGATAAAAACTAAAAAAGTTGGTTAAAAATTATGTAAATTTGTGTAATGTAAATTTTTTTGTGTATTATAGAATTTTTTAAGTGCAGTGCCTAATTGAAGCACAATTCATTGAGCTTGTTACATTTTTGTTTGTAATTTCAGATTACTGATGGTAATGTGTCTGGGACACTTGGAGGTTCTGATCCTTCTCACCCTACTTCAATGGAGTGCCTAAAGAATATTTTGGCTGCCCACAGACAACGCAGACAATACAGAGATGTAAGATTAATTCACAATATACCTAATTTATTATAATAATAAAACATATTTTAAAAAGATTCATGATATATTCCAGAGTCACCCGGAGCTAAACATAACAGGATTAACAATTGATGATATAAAACAAAGAGTGGCATTTGTGAATGGTAGCAGTAAGAAGCTAATGTTTGGAGGTCAAAAATCTGATGTCCCAATGCAGAAGTTAAAGAGAGGCCCTAAAAAAGAAGCAACACAAAAAACAAAATCAAATGAACCAAAGCAATCTATCAAAAAGAACAAGGAGGATCAACATGCATCTGTGGATACAAAGCCTCTCCTACCTGATATAAAAATTAAATGTGAACGAGAGGAATCAGATTCTGAAAGTTCATCATTGGTAGATCCTGTGACTAGTCCCAAACTGTCCAAAAAATTTATGGAACATGTTGAAATTAAACAAGAGACTGATATGAAGTACCCCTCTCCCAAGTGTGTACAGACTTCAAATATGCAGTTATTGCTACTTAATGTTACATATTTTTTTTATAATATTCTTGTTTTCAGTGTCAATTATAATGAAACAATGCTGGATAGTATAATAAAGCAAGAACCTCAAGATCCCACACTTGCGATTCAAAACAATTCAGCTTTAAGGATAGCTCCACCAGTGCCAATTAAATTAGAAGATTTAGATGGAATTGGTAATAAAAATCTTTTATTGAATATGTTGATGACTTAAAATGTGTATTGTGTTTTCTTTTCTTATATTTCTTATATTGTACAAATAATAGTATTCATAACATTCCATGACTGCAATTTATTAGACTGACATTTCTCTCTTCATACTATATCTTCATCTTTTTATTGTATGCAAATTAAAAGCTTTTAATTAGTCTGAAATCTACATTTTATAAGAATTTTTAAGGAAAAATTTTAATGTATTGTGTTATCAATAATTGAAAACTAAGGAGTATCAAGAAATTCCGCACGCAGTCTTCAAAATGGGGCGCGGGGCATTGCAGAACGCATCGACAGTTACTTCTCACTTGAAGGTGTGTACGGAATTTCGTCATACTTTAAAATTTATAAAAGTCAATGCATATTTATATCAACTGGATTTTATTACTCATGCACTTTTCTTTCAATGATATTTCTTAGAAGTCAAGAATCATCTAATAATGATTAAAAAAAATCACCTTCGTCATTTTCGTCAATGGTCTTGTGGCTGTTGTAGCTAATCTTGTTTTGATTGACAATTAATTGCTTAACCAGTTTTTAAAATGGGAATAATCCGTGAAATATAAAAAAAGTATTTGTTTTCAGACAGCAACCGTAAATAGTTATAAAATAAAAATAAAAATATGTTAGCCAGAGACAAAGCCATAATGATGTTATACTTTTTGTAGACATGATGGCGCTACCAGTAGAGCTGGCGGACGACTCCGGGGACGTCATCGCAGCGGACACGTCAGGTGACGGTGAGGAACAACTGGTGGACGCCGACGAGTCCCTGACAGAGACAACGCACGCAAACTTCTTGTCTCTGGTCAGAGCGTTATTCCCGGCGAGAGCAGCGCATAGAGCTTCCAAACAACAGTTGCATTCGAGATGTAATGCAGTCATGAGGTCACCTATAGCGCCGCTTAACACTTGGTATAACTGTAAGTGGAAATTTTATACCATCATTAGCAGAGTTTATATTGTTTTCTATAGTTTTCGCAAAGTACACATTAATATGATAGGTCATGCAATCTGTTCATTCACAGTTTTAAAAAAACCCTGGGCCGTTTTGCTGCCCATACCTTCGCAAAAAGCTATCGTATTGCGCCATACTCATTGCTAATACTACTATGTATGTACATGGAAATAAAAGATGACCAGTTCGTAGTAAATAAAAGCGATAGATAATTTAATAAGAAAAATATGATTACGTTTTAGTTTACATATACCACATTAGACATTTCCCTTTACTTCAATTTTCATTCTAGTGTCTGACGATTGGTGCTCTGAGCTGGTTTCTGCATTGGATTTCCTCGCGGGAGAGAGAGGTCCACACCCTGACGACTTCGTTCCATATTTACAGTTTCTGCCAGAGACGCAAGTTAGTAATTGTTTAATTTTTAAGTCAAGTGTAAATATGTGTTGATGACATACATAAGAGTAATTATGAATAATATGTTTTTTTTTCTATGAGTATAAAATATCCTGCATGTAACTTTGCCGAATTATCAGATAATCAAGGACAACAAAAAGCATGATCATTGATCATTGTTTAGCCTGTTGACAATTCAAAAACATAATACAGTTTATGCTACAAAAAATAAATTACAAAAACGCAAATGTTGAAAAAGTTTCCACAAGCAGGATTTGAACGTGCACCCTTCTGACATACCGGGTCAGGTGCTCTGCCAATTGAGCTATCGTAGTTCACTACACTACTTACTTTTTGCATCTGTGGCGGTAGCCAAAGTAACATTAAGAAAACGATAGCGAAGTTCGAAAAGAACAAAATGTATGGGATTGACATAAGATTGACCACGTGATTTAGCGCGGCTTATATATAGTTTTCTTAATGTTACTTTGGCTAAGCCTACTGACCCGGTATGTCAGAAGGGTGCAGGTTCAAATCCTGCTCGTGGAATTTTTTTCAACATTTGTGTTTTTGTAGTTTGTTTCGCAACACAATTTGCGCTAAAATTATATAAACAAAACAAAAAAAATTTACAAAAATAGCTTTTATGAATGTCACTATGCAGTCGGTTATGCTTAATACACTTTTAGCTTTGAATATGCAAAACAGGTATATGGTGATATCACAGTAAGCTTTCTCTGTCAGATGTACCAGTGGATAGGGGCAGGGCGAGATTGCGACGCGATACTGGGCCGCTTGTGCGAGCGGTGGCTGAGATCTGTGTCGCCAGGCCCGTCCACCACTGATCCGCCCCCACCAAGGTAACTTTCATTAACATCATCAGTCTATTAGTCTACTGCTGGACATAGGCCTCTCCAAGTGCACGCCACTGAGCACGATCCGCACTATTCTCATCCAGATCTCTCCAGCCACCTAAAATAACGGACTAATAAAGAGATTCTAAAAGTAATTCAAATAACAATTCGATAAATTTACTAGCTAGGTTTAAAAGGTGGCATTGATTCGAATCTGGATATTTCGAATACAAGTAATTTACGCAAAAAATGAAGAGGGTGCCGCGCGAGCGCAAAACTGCGAGTTTAGGCATATAGCTAACGATCGGCGCGTGGATGAATTGGATTGATTGATTGATGATGCATTGAACATGAATACGCACGCACACTTATATCTGTACAAAATAGGCTGGTGATTTTCTTGGAGCAATGGTTACTTTCGTAAAATTATAGGAGTTCAAAAATAATAAAAGTATATTGTTTTCTAAAGTTTACGCGAACACTACACATTGGAATGAAACAACTTTTACGGATCTACTCGTGTTTATTTAACACATTAGTTTTAATTAATGTTTATCCTGACGTTTCGAACCCTTTGCGGGGTCCGTGGTCACATTAATTAAAACTAATGTGTAAAATAATATTCATATTTTTTAAATGAACAATTAGACAACAGTGGCCTGCGGAATATCAATACAAACATTTTGATGTCGGATTATTGTTTCATATGATATATTTACAAAGTTTCTGAATAAATAAGTTTTTAGATATCATTACTTGTACTTATTGTTCGTGCAGTTTCTGGGTACTTATTTGTTTTAAATTCCAAGACAACCATGGCCTTGTGAAAGGATCAAGCTAACCTACACTAGTCTTATTAATGTATATGACCTATTCAGTGACTTAAAAACACGTAAATTTTCGAAATTCCGCGCGGCACCCTGAAGAATTATAATTTTTGCGCTACTTTTCGATTTATTTACTACTTCAGGTTAGTTACTGTAATACAGAAAAATAATATTGTACTAGTTAATGACACTAGTGTTTATGTGTCTCTTTTATTATTTTGCGATTTTAGGATTCATTTGATTCAATAACATTTTATGTATGTTGCGAGTTTTTTTTGCCGGGATACTATTAGATAGAAATTTGACCTATGATATCATAGTTCCATTTGGTTTATGCGAAGTTTTATATGTAGGTATCCTACGTCTTGGGCGATGCGAGCGCCAACCGCTGTTGAAGTCACTGAGTTCCGCTCTCAAGAACGCCGCAGGTTTTCGACAGCAGCGAAGCCGTTCACGTACATACAACATGGGTGAGTGATGCTGCTTCTTAAAGTATTGAAGGCTCATTGAGGGCATAATGTATACCAAGCAACGGACTAGAAATTCGCTCGTCTCGACGCAAAACGCTCATGCTTGTGGCCGAGGTCTTAAAAGTCAGAAAATTTATAAGATTGTGTTAACTGTTTCACAGGCATATTATACCGTGTACACGAAAACATACACTATAAATAGGTACAACACAATTGTTATATTTTTTACACAATTAGAAGTTTATGAATAACATAATATGACATATGATGGCAGAAAATTATACAAGAAGTTTATTTCAAATAAATTAGATGAATTTCAATTTATTTATTAAACAAAACTTAACACAATATTACAAATTATTAGTGCAATAGAAACCAGAAAGGTTTATTCGTACACTAAGATCGTCTTTACACAATTCGTACGCAAAAACTTAATTGGTAGGTGATTACAGTAATGTCTTCACACAGCACAGAAAAATCAGAAAAGCAACTAGGCGCTATGCGCGTGAGACTTCGGTTATTGTATACATTACAATAACCGAAGTCTCACGCGCATCTAGCTAGACGAACATTGCCGACAGTGTCCGAGCCGACCGTCGTGCGATCACAAACAAATAGATAAGCCGTAGGTTAGGTCACCCACTCAAAAGCGAGTAAGTATACAGTATGTTACAAATTACAATGTAAAGAAAAATGTAATGCAATAATATAATAATATATTTAGATATAGTGTTAATTACAATAGATACCGATTTCATCAGATATTCCAGTAATAAAAAAATCCGTAACTCCATTGCCTTTATAGTAATAATACACAGGCAACTCTATCAACAGATACTGCTCCGTCGTGGGCCCGTGTGCTCGCGCGTCCATATCGTGCGGCACTCAAGGCTCGTTACTAGTAGCTGAAAGACCGCGACATGCTAGCTTCATATCCTTGGTGCGAGACGCGGCGGCCAGGCTACCCAATGGAGAAGGCACCAGACACGATATTCTCACGCTGCTCAGGTGAGACTCGACCTTATGTTCTGTACTTTAAGGTCTTTGGTCCGTCCTGCTTATCCGTGTGGCAGTAAGGCTTGCAGCTAGTGGCTGATCGACCGCGACATGCTAGCTTCATATCTTTGGTGCGAGACGCGGTAGCCAGGCTACCCAAATGGAGAAGGCACCAGACACGATGTCCTCACGCTGCTCAGGCGAGACTCGACCTTATGGTCAACCTAAATATGAAGAGTCGTCGTCAAATGTATTTTGCAAGGTTAATCTTCGGAGTGATTAAGAGCAAAACACCGTCATATCTGCATGTAAAACTCAACGTCAAACGCGAATAACAGACCGCTTAATATGTTCTGCTTATAGCACTTCTGCGTTTCGAGGTAGCTTTCGATACCTGTTCACAAAGTGTTGGAACAATATAGCCCCACCTATAGAAAAAGCTCTTCAGTTCATACTTTTAAATTGAATCTCAAGAGATACTTATTGGACCTACAAAAGACGGATAGTACATAACACATAATATTATGTATAACTCGTAACAGAAGTGTAGTGTAATTAATGTTAAATAAGATTAAGTATGTCGTTTTGTTATTTACTTATGTTTTCTGTGTTGTGAAGTAAGTTGTTTGCCCAGCGCCATACATGCGCACATGTTATTTTATATAAAACTAGGCATCCGCAGAATACCAGTGTCGCGGCACATCATGTTACCGTTTTGATACAATCCTTATTCGAAGTTGTTTTTTGTAGGGTCAATCAGGGTAATTGTAAACAAACACTTTTGATTTTTTGGTTACCTTCATCATTATTTTATACCATAATAACAAAAATATATATGTTGATGTCAAAATATAGCTAAGGTATCATAAATACCTTAGCTATATTTTAATGCAATTAATAAAGTATTTATCGCTTACAAAGATCTTTAAACGCCTGTTTACAATTACCCATACGTTTTTTTAAACTTTTTGCTTTTTGGAGTAATTGGAAACATCAAAATAGATAACTGAAAGAGATATTATCACTACATTTTAACAGGCTATTAACTTTTGATCCTAATATGAAAGATTCAAACCATATGCTTAATCAGGGGGTAATTGTAAACTGCTTGTTTTCGCTCATATTAATAGTATAGAAAAATTATAGAAAAAAGAAAACAAAATATTAACCTATGGAGAAATTGTAAACAAGCTTGACTAATTCATACCAAAGAACATCATTCTTATTAGGCTAAATATGAAAGTGCCGGCCAGACAAAAATAATGTAATATTCTGTTAGGTTATATTTTTATAAGCATTTCTTACTATGTGACCATATCTGTAGGGTCATTCTCTGCAGTGTTAAAATAATTAAATATATGATTTTTTTCCTGATTTTTTTCAATCAAAAATATAAAAAATATCAAACAAAAATATGAATATATTCCGTTAATATCACTATTTTAATAATTTGTTTCTAAGAAATCATATCCCTAGGGCTATTCTGCTGATTTTTCAATCATAATTAATACAAATAACATCAAATAACAGACACAATTTCTATAAGATTATATTCCGTTAATATTAAGTACCCTTGTAATCATTCGTTACTATGAAATCATATCTCGGGTCATTCTCTACTTTATTAAATAAGATCCAAAGATACTACTAATCGGCGTATTGCAGACCTTACGAAATGTTATGTCGACATAACATTTCGTTTGGCCTAAATTAACCTAATTATTAAACTAAGTGCCAATATGAGTACTTAATTGTATGTCAGTAAAAAAACATTTTATGAAGTAAAACATTTATTTCTCTCAGGCTCTATTAGGCTGAATGTGCTTCCCTTAATAGCTTCGAGCCTGCTTGACTTGGTAGCTGCCCAAGGCGAACAACTGTTACTTTTCTTCCGTAAATAAGGCAAACCATTCGAATTCAGGTATGTCAGCTGTCATGGACTGAAAATGTGCTCTCCTCCGGTTAAAATTATTTCTGATGGTCAGCTAATCTGTTAGGTACATTAATTCGTTCATTTATTATGTTAAGAAATTCTGTAGCATGTACATTGTTGTTGACTAGGACGTGGAAGTCATTTAACAGGGCGGCGAAAATTCTAAAATAGTCCATCATATATATGGTAGTGCTCGATTACTGTGGACAATTCTTAATAGGCGGAAATCTCTCTTGAAGCGCCCATTAATAACTTCAACCACCCAACGACAAATAGTCACAAGCCTAGACTTATTAGCTTAGTCTGTGGTAAGCTGTGTTTCCCGTGAGTGCTTGGTTTCGGGCATATGCACTATATATCCGAAGTTAGTAAGCTGGCCGGCTTAGTCCCTAAACCCACGGTCTAAAATAAATACATCTCCCGCCCTGTAGAACCAATGAAATAAGCCATTTTCATCACCAATGGTTTGGTTCATGATTACCGCATCAGAGGTCATTGCAGCATGTGGTCCAGACACTTCTATTATGTGACTATCACAGCATACATATAACATAGGTTTGAGAAGGTTGCGGTACTTGTGACTGCTGTACGATTTCCGTTGAAGAAATAATTGGAGCTATTTTTTTCTGCAACGCGTGTGACAGGCGTTCGAAAGAGACAATACAAACAACTGAATAACGCATTTAAATAAAGGGTATAATAATAATATAAGTTATAAAAAACCTTATTGAGTAAACATATATACAATATGTTAACTGAATACTTAACATTAGTAAATGACAGAATAAACACATTTTCTTGATATGAAACGTCATGTTGTTCTTTAGAATGTCCCAATGGATTGGAACTTGCAACGACCAAGCCCTTCTGGGAGCGTTGTCGTCCGCGCTCGATCGGCTACAAGCGGCCAAGCGGGATCCAGTCATCAAGTATGACCAGAGAACGGCGGTTTGGACGTATTTACATAGGAACAGGTGAGTTTACATCAAATGTGTGAAGTTGTGTTCGTTATGATTACTATATCGCCAATTATATTGACAAAATGAAGTAAGTCTTCAATAATATATTTATATCCGATCGTGGACTGACTTTTATTGCATGGACAGTAGAGGAAAATATATCGATAGTTGCTTAACTTACTGCCAGCGAATTGATTTGGGACAATGTTCTCGGGACATTCACGTACATGTCATTTAAGCATATTGCTCCATTTGTCCCCTACTGAATCCGAGGCTTGACTTGCAACATCGCATTCCGAGCGCGCAGGCAGCTGCGTCATCAAGCTTCTATGTTAACAGCAGATCTATACTAATATTATAAAGAGGAAAGCTTTCTATTTTTGTATGTTTGCAACGAATAAACTCAAAAACGACTGAAAATTCTTTCACCTTTAAAATGCTACTTAAACGCTGAGTAACATAGGCTATATAAAAAAGAAATGTCCACCCGTGCGAAGCCGGGATTGGCCGTTTGTATTATATATAAAAAGAAAAAAGTACCTTAAATAAAACAATATAAAATTTATAAAACTTTCAATATAAAATGTGTGTGTTCAGGTCAGAGGATGATTGGGTGAAGACTACGGGCCGAGCACGTGGGGGAAAGGCGGCCGCTGCGCGCGCGGCGAGAGATTCCCCGGCACCTGTGCCTTCTGTAAGTATAGGGTTTATTTGTTTATTTATATGTTCTCTTCTTAATTTAAAAAGCATTTATACTTTAAGAAGGCGTTTAGGGGCAGGTTAGGCAGAGGGTTATTTATCACTTACAAATTTTCCCCTCAGTAAAAATATAGAAATCTGTACATATATGTAGATAGATTTGATTTAGACGTTTTTACAATTCAATTTACTCATTCTAAATTATTAACTTTAATTTTCCAAATTAAAAATATGCGACAGTCAGTCAGTACAAGATCTCCCGCCCAGAGTAGACTTACGAACCGATGGCATAGTGACATTCACAAGAGCTACTTGTAGCCTAAACTGAATAAATGATTTTGAATTTTGAATTTTTGTTTACATTGAGTATTTAAAAATGTACAATAATCAGTTTTTGATAAATTTGCTGATCATTGCTATTTAAACGGTCTTAATTATCTACTTTATTATTTAGTAAGATAGAGAAAGAGATAATACTAAGTTAGTTTCAAAATGTCATGCTAAGGAGGATCAATATTATACCACAAGTGATAAGAAATACCAATAATCTTCTTACAGCTCGAGTTAGAGGTCGGCAGCATGGAAGAGGTAGTCGAAGCCGCCTCCGATAGCGACGTCGACATAGAGGACACCTCAGCCGCTTCCTCCATCTCACACCTATCCTCAGCACAGCTGCTCATGCAAGCCACGCAAGTCAGTCAGACCAAACCCACACCACCGCCGCCACCACCACCCAAACCGAAAGCGAAGCTCACCGCCACACCACCACCGAAGACGAAACCGAACGTACAGATCAAACAAACCAAAGCGAACCTTATTACGCAATCAGTGAAACAAGCGAACTTACTCAGCCAAGCGGCGAAGCAAGCTACCCTAATGGCTCAAGCGGCGAAACAAGCGAACCTGTTAGTAAAACAAACGCAAGCAGCACAAGCGAAGCAAGCGCCTGCTCCGAAAACTGCTGCAGTAAAACAAACGCCGGTTAAACAAGCTCCTGCAACGCTATCGGCTAAGCCCACATCGACGCCGCAAACGAAGCAAGTCAACTTGGTGCCACCGAAATCAACCACTGTAGTGACTAAACAAAGTGTACCCAAAACGAATATTGTTACCAAACAAGTGAATGTGAAACAAACTGTTCCATCGCCGAAGACTAATATAGTGCAAGCTAAGCAAACTCCCGGTCAAGCTAAGTCGGCTCAACCGAAGCCTAGTGTTACTCAGAGTCCGCTGAGTGCCCAAGCCGTGGCTCAAATGTCGAAATCGTTGCCTTCTGTTGTTGCCCTGCCGCATAAGTCTCCGTTGATCAAGCAGAGACCGTTGCAGAGGGTGGAGCAAACGCAGAATACTAGTGTAAGTTCTCTATATTTTTTATTCCATAACAGTCATAACACTGAAGCACTCATACTCTATCTCACTTGATGGTTGATGTAATGTGTAGTTGATGGTTAGTGGCAATAATTTCGCCTTCGACAGACCGGAACCTCGTGACTCTTGAGACCAGTGGTTTAATCAAATCGGCTTATCAATTTTTTTTTAATAAAGAATTTTTTACTTTGACTTAAACTACTAAAACATAGAAAAGAACGACCGGCCACTAGTCGCTAACAATTGATTTAACCATTGTTATACGTTACTGACGCTCAAAGACTTTTAAGAGGTAAAGTTTTATATTTATATAATAAAATGTTTTTGTTTTGTTTATATAATTTTAACGCAAATTTTGTTGCGAAATAATTACAAAAACACAAATGTTAAAATTTTCACAAGCAGGATTTGAACCTGCACCCTTCTGACATACCGGGTCAGGTGCTCTTCCAATTGAGCTATCGTGGTTCTAACCAGCCCGCCGAAATTATTCAACACTATTACTTTTTTTACTTTGAAAGCCAAAGGCGCCAATTCAATGTCGACAACTACCGTCATTAACATTTGATCATAATATTTGTTAGAACCACGATAGCTCAATTGGAAAAGCACCTGACCCGGTATGTCAGAAAGGTGCAGGTTCAAATCCTGCTTGTGGAATTTTTTTCAACATTTGTGTTTTTGTATTTATATAATGTTTTTTTTATAGGTATCAGCTCCTACCACGCCAACACATCAGCCTACTGTTTCTGTCATGCAACCCACAGCTACTATAGCAACAACACAGGGTCAAAATAAGGTAAACTCAATTGCTCTAAGTAGCTCATAGTAATTAAGTGCAGTCACCATTCTCATGAAGCAGGTCGAAACTGGTTAAAACTATCTTCAAATTTATGTAAAAAACATTACGTAAACTTTCAGTCTGTCTGTCAAACATGATTTTATGATTTGAGAATCGTAATCATATAATTTTAATAGCTAGACAATTTAATATAGTTTTAAGATTAATGTTTTGTTATTGTATGTTACTATGGGCCATTGTTGCCTGATTTTAATAAATAAATTACTTCTCTGATGTTGTTAGCTTGCTTTTGACATTGGACTATCAGGCCCACATATCTAATATATAAAATTCTCGTGTCACAGTTTTCGTCGCCATACTCCTCCGAAACGGCTTGACCGATTTTGATGAAATTTTTTTGTGCTTATCCGGTATCTATGAGAATCGGCCAACATCTATTTTTCATCCCCCTAAATGTTAAGGGTGGTCCCACCCCTAAATTTTTTTTGATTTTTGAAATTTTTCCAATACAAAATGATTAGTTTGTAGTGTTGTCATGGAAACTGTCAAAGCGGTACAGCTAGTTTATTTATATTATTAAAGGACATTGTTGACTGATTAAAAGACGTATATAAATGTAAAGAAATGCGGCAATGGAGTAACCCATTGGCGCGTACTCACTGTGAGTCTCGCCTCCGACACGAGAACTCGATTAATAAAAAAAGTGCAGAATTGATAAACTCGGCTTTGTTTCGCCAGTTGGTGCAAGGCACACGTTCGTTGCTAATACGGCCGCCTGCGGTGCAGACCACAGTCACTGCCGCCGTCTCCGCACCCACCACGCAGGTTTGCATAGTTATTTACTCTGCTAGCATAGTCTACACACATCGGCGGACGTTTATTTGCCGCGGGCCCACGCGCCGCTCCGTCGACTCCGCATTCCGCCCGGCGTCGGCGTCGTATCGGTGCTCATTTATATTGGCGGTGGTTCTCTTATTATGTACGGGTTTTGATAATTAAACGCAACTTAAAGTTTCAGTATTACTAATATTTTTACATCATCAAAGAATGTGATGCTTGTAATATAGCAATTTTTTTATATCCATTTGAATTCTATCGATTTGTTTAGGCGTCAATATTATTCCAATAACGAAACAATTTGAAACAACGTAAAAAGCATACATTTATAAAAATGTATTCTATAAAAAAGATTTCTGTTTTTTTATGTTTGTTCGCGTTAGGGACTACCAGTTTAACCTCTTTTTTGTACTTCGAGGGTTTGCTATTGTAAATATAAGTCTACTATTTATAGGCATTAAAGACCATGTTTCTATTCTTATCAGTTTACAGATAAGATTAAGCTGTTTAACATGAGTAAACTTCAAATTTTTACCCCAAGCGCATGTAACATCTTCGTACCTTTTGTATTCAATGAACATTAAATCGTTAATTAATTAATTAATTGCAATTAAGTATTGAGTATTGTTTAGCAGGCGGTAGCCGCTGCGCGACGTGGCGTTGTCAGGGTCTTAAGTCCCGCGACCCCGACGTCTGGGAAGTCACTGATATCACCACGAGCTCTCATGCAAACAGGTAAATACACATACCGAAAGGTACAAACAAATATGCCAGGTTCCTTACTAAAATCCATTGTTATATCGTTTTGTATTAGTATTGTTAAATAAATGAAAATAAAATGATACATTGTAATTATAATTTTTAACATTTATCGCAATATTCATCTCTGTACTTGAATAATGTTTTTTTAGGAGCTACTACAACGATAGCAAAGAGACGACCTTCAGTTCCCACTACGACATCAGTCACAACCATTGCTCAGGTATTTTCAACCTTAGGATTCTTATTACACAATTGTTTTTTATTCGCATTAAACATATTTCCTAACAAACTTCTGTTATTTTAGAATGCTACCAGTGGAACAACAGTTGTCAGCAGCGTTCCCACAGCGGTATCAACATCCGCAGTGTCAACGCGAACCGTACAGTTAGCTGGCGGGCGAACCGTACAACTGGCCGCGAACCAGACTGTCCACCTTCCCGGCGGGCAAGCCGTACAACTGTCTTCGGGCCACACTCTGCAACTTTCATCACTGCAGCTGCCAACTCACAGCGTCCGCTTACCGAGCGGACAAACCGTCCAGTTAGCCTCCCCGCAAGCAGTGCAAGCGGTCAGAGCAGTGTCCTCCGCTTCAGTGAAAACCCCCGGAACAAGAACACTGCAGTCGTCACCTACAATAAAAACCACGCAAACGACAGTACCAGTGTCCACCGTCCAACTTTCGGGTCAGACTGTCCAAATTGGTGGGCAAACTGTACAATTGGCCGGGCAGAGTGTGCAATTAACGGGTCACACGGTGAAATTACCGAGCGGACAAAGCGTCCAAGTGGCTAGTCAAAGCGTTTTACCATCCCAAAGTGTGCAGTTACCGAGCGGTCAGACGGTTCAAATAGCTAGTGGGAACGTGCAGACAGTACAATTGGGTTCCAGTGTTCAACTTCCTAGTGGTCAGAGTGTTCAAATGCCGAGCGGACAGAGTGTGCAATTAGGGACGCAAACTGTGCAGTTAGCTGGGCAGACTGTGCAATTAGCGGGTGGTCAAACTGTCCAACTGCCTAGTGGGCAAACTTTGCAGTTGTCGAGTGGGCAAACTGTACAATTGTCGAGTGGGCAAACGTTGCAGCTGGCTAGTGGGCAGACAGTACAGCTAGCGAACCCGGCGGCTAAGGCGATGACGCAGATTGTTCGCGCTCAAACGACGGCAGAAAAGACGGTGCAACCGATCGTCGCTAAACTGTTGACTAATGCTCAAGTAAGTGATTGTTAAAATGAAAATTTCCTATATCTTCGGAAATAGGCAACAAATAAATAAGTCGATCGAGAGAACGTAGTGTGACGATGTCTACTATTTACTCTTACAAAAGTGAGAAAGAGAGAGGCAGGGACACATACAAAATTAAACCTTTTGTAGAAGAATTTGCTGTTGGCCTAAAACTGCCTTTAGAACTTTATAGGGCATGTTCCTCAAGCCGTGTGATCGATACACCCTTAAAAAGTTTTTAGAGGGAATAACATCAAGTAAGCGTGTCTCCGTTCCATACTAGATTCTCTGTGGGGTCCGGATGGAATCGGGAGCAGAACAACCCGAGGGCGCTCTAAAGTCTAGGCTAACCTCGGTTAGAGTTAAAGAATTTTGATAAATGTAAATTTAAAAAAATATTTGTAAATGAGAATTAAAACCGCGCAGGGCCAGATGATCTCTTTGGAGAGCATGGTAGGCGCGCGCTCGCTGCAGCAACTGCAGCAACTGCAAGCGGGCGGGCGGCCGCGCGCCGCCGTGAGAGTGCTGGCGCCCGCGCGACCGCTGCTGCTTGCCGCCAAGCCGCTGCACAACATCATCCTGCAGGTAACTCAGCAGCTGCAGCGGCTGCAGGCGGGCGGGGGCCGCGCGCCGCCGTGCGAGTGCTGGCGCCCGCGCGACCGCTGCTGCTGGCCGCCAAGCCGCTGCACAAAATCATTCTGCAGGTAACTCAGCAGCTGCAGGCGGGCGGGGGCCGCGCGCCGTCGTGCGAGTGCTGGCGCCAACATCATCCTGCAGGTAACTCTGAGGCTCCCCGTTAGGGTAAATACTAATGATTACCAAACCGGAGGTCCCATTTACATATTCACCCTACTTAAAAGCAATGAACTTGTTCTTAGTGGGTAGGCCCATCCTTCTTCTGAATCGATAGCCACGGAACTGGGCAGGCGAGAGCTAGAGGGGGAAATCCCACATAACTATACGCGCGTCCCTGGCTGCGGAGGTAACCGGACGACGAGTTTGCCACTGTCAAAAAAAAGGTAACTCCTCGGCAGCTGTTCTTGCTGCAGATCACGATTTCGTATAATAGGAAGACGTACGCGGGGTGATCGCTTCCTGGCCACCAAGCCGCTCAACAACATAACCTGCAGGTAATTCTTCTACAGCTCCTCTCACTGCAGACCACGGTCTCGTAGTATAGGAATATCCAGTATAGAATGTATACATATTACAAAATGGCATTGATAGATATAATGTGTGCTCACTCGTCATAGCAGCTGCGGTCAGCAATCATAAAATCATTATACGACTCTATTCACCATTCCATAATAACAAAATATGGATTGATTGACTCCCTACTTGGCAACCATTAAAAATACAATAATAGAAGTTCTGTACAAAACTATGGCTTATCAAAACTTTAATTATTTTCAGCAAAGCGATGGGAATGCTATCCGTGTGCCGTCCAGCAGTGTCGTCACGCCATCACAGACTATCGTCCTAAATAACATCGGTATTTATGGCTATTTTACTTTTTTAAATAATATAACTAATAGTTAAGCTGCTGAAAAATTTGAGTTAGAAGAATGAACTTACAACAGAAGTGAGCTCATGCGTTGGTAAATTGCTACACATTAGTAATTAAATTAATTGTATCGTACGAAATCATGTGATAGTTTTTTAAAACATTAATCATTTTTATTTGACCTAAAAACGATCACATATATACAAAATATTTATTACCTAGTTCGCTATTTCCATACAACTTTTTGAAATATACTTTATTGACTTATTACTTACCTTATTGTTTTTGTGCAGGAGGTCAAGCGGTTACGACATCAACGTCGTCGGCTCCTGTTTTAAAGTTACAACAGGTAATAACCGTTTTTGATAAGGTTTTGGTTCAGCATCATCACATCTACTGATGAGGTGCCTGTGGAAGGTCTGTCCCTTCAAGCATACCTTCTTCGACATATAATTGATGAGAGCTTACAAAGATTTTTAAAAATTACCCAAAATAAGTTTTAATGAGTAACTAAATAATCTTAAGTCTATTTTTGTTTCAATCAAATATGTTGACAGTGTTAGTCAATAATAAACTTTATTTTCTACTAATTTTCTTCTATATAGAAGCATTATTGTGCGGACAGAGATGGTGTGTAATATGCAGAAATTAGAACATAAGCCCACCACGATCCTGCAATCCTATCGTTGTATATGCAACAGTAAAGATTAAGGGCGTAACGTTCCTATCCGAAATAAATAGGAGCTTGAGTACTTAATAGAATTCTGTATACTATCTATTTTCTAAGAATGTTTTATTTTAGCATTTTTTTGGAAAACGTGCAAGCCAACGATATTATTTATAATCGATAATAAGTAATAACAATAAGGATAATAAGGGATAACTATTGTAAAACAAACATGTTGTTTACACATACTGATCAACCTTGATTTTATAATCGGGCTGACTATGATATGATACTATTAGAGTTTATACTTTGCTGGAACTGAAATGTATATTATGTATGAAATGTACATTTTTCTTCTGCCATATCTGGCATTCAGAACAAATTTTAAAGTATTTGGGCGCGTTCAACGCCGGGGTACAAAATCTCTTTCATATAAATGATAAAGAACAAGATACTTTCAACTGATATTTCTATATTTCCCAATTACATTTTAGGTGAATCCGATACATCAGGTCAAACTCGCGCAAGGAATTAAAATACACCAGGTGATTAAAAAAGAATTGCATGATTTGACGAAGAGTGACCGCAACGATTTTAGTAGTTAACTTATAGCATGCACATTACGAACCGAAATATTTGCATGGACATCTACATGGTGCGCGGTGGAACATGTCTAACAAATACACTATAAGCTTGTTTTTTAAATGTATAAAAAGATATCTTTTATATAAAAGATTTCCAAATAACCTTTTCCTAAACATTTGCCTGCCGTTGTAATGGATACTAACATAACGGCCGGTTGCTCTAAAATTGTTTGATTTTTACTTTATACTTTTACGTTTACGAAAAATACATACATAAAACCCCTCAAAAGTATATCGGAAGGTGTCACTACCGAATTGTGAGGTGTTATGTCCGTAAATAAAATTGCTACATGTCTGCCATAATCTGTGGTGCAACTGGCAATAAAAGTAAATGCATGTATAAAAAAAGATTTACCCCATTTTTCACCAAAATTAAATATCTATATGAGATGAAGAGTAATGAACTTGCCTGTTGTTAATTTATACAAAAGCTTTTGCACATAAAACATTTACACTTCATTCCATTGTCTTGTGAAATTAATTTGTCTTAATAAAGCGTAATAAAGTGAATTTTCTGTAGTTTGCACTTTATTTGAGGATATTATTCTCTCTATCATATCAAAACATCATATCAAGTGTGTTTAAAACTGGAAAAAAAAATAGGAACTGATTTCTGCAATATTTAACAGGTGGTGGTGCAAAGTTATTTTAACTATTTTATTACAATCGACTCAAAATTTCTATGCCAAGTCATATTTAAACAATAATATTTGTTTATAAACTATACCTTATTTATAAAGCCAGTGAAGTCTTCTTAAAGGGCTAATATATTCTAAAAATCTAAAATAACATAGTTAAAGTCCGTGTAATGGTAAAAATGGTAAAAATTCGACACGCCAATTCATTTTTTTTATTAATTTATCTCGGCATTAAGCTGTCAGATCGTAATCAATAAATATAGGTAACGTTTCTTGGCGTAAAAATTCGACTAGATTGATTATTATTTTCTTTTTAATTTTTTTTAATAATTACCTTCTAGGCGACGTCGGCGGGCGGCGCAACCGTAGCGACGTCCAGCGGCGTTCGCAGCGTGCTCATGGACGGTCAGCAGCTGAAGTTGGTGGGAGGACGCCACGTGCTGGCCAGGATCCTACGGCCTGCGCACCCACCGCCCTAGAACCAATGTTAAAGGTATCCTAAAGATACCTTTTTAATGAGACCCTACGTTCCGACAGATTTGAATTGTCACGGTCACGGGCTGACTACTCAGTCAAATATTTATTTAAAATAGTACGCGAGAGTTTAAAATTGTGTATATTGTTGTATTTTTAATTATAGAGTATTCAAAATAATTACGAGTTTCTTATGGCGAAATGGAAGTAGTAAAATGGCTAGTAATATTTTCATGTCATTGATGACTGCCGTTTGATGGTTAAAATTATGGTAATAAATTAAAACGCTAACAAGTATGAGTAGAATAACATAGAGAAATTATAATAAAAGCGAAATGTGATGAACTCATACTTAAATTAGGTAACTGCTCAGTCGAATGCGTGCAAAGGTCGTGAATCAAAACTAGCTGAACGTTTTATCTATTGATAGGATGTCCTTTTTTATTCTATGGCAAGAGCCGTATGTCAGTAATGGCACTTGGTACCATTCGATTTTACACCTTAAACTAAATAATGTTAAAATTGTTGTTAAGTGATCTTAAACGGGCTTAATAAATTTTTAAAACGCGATATTTTCCTGAACCTAGTCTCCATGTGAAGTGATTCTTATTACTCTAAGATTGTACCTATAAATAAAATGCCACACAAGACATTGATTATGGATTTTGAATGACACTGCTAGCAAAATTGGAATTCTGTGATTATTTTATCTGCATTTTTAATACTTTGGCTAATGACAGTTATTATATAACTGATCCAATAATAAAACCAACTCAATTAGGAAGTAATAACTATAACGTCTATAAACCTACAAAAAATATTACTTCAGTTCAAGTGAAATCAGACATACTCTCGTTCTCAAATACGTTAAATTACCGTTAACTACTACTAGTAATATAACTTTTCATTCCAAAAAAGTGCTTAAGACAAAATTGTTAAGTGCTTTTTACAATGAAATTAAATTAATAACGTTAACTAACAGTGCTATAAACCATGTACCTAATGGTTGTCAGAATCAAAATGATTTGGGTGTGGTAAAGTAGACCGTAGAGAAGCATATTGGCATTTTCTTAAAAAAAAAAAATTTTCTAAAACATTGAGTGCCTTACAAATAAACAAAAAATAAGCTTCGAATAGTTCAATTCGTATAAACAATGTTTTGTCTCTTTTGCTCTAACTTGAAATGAAGTTTACACGACGGGAACAAAACACGGATTAACTATTCGAAGCTTATTCTTAATTTATTTACAAGGTTCTTTTAGTTTAGTATATTAATATTTATTTTAATAACTCAGTATTATACGTAACGTGAACGCTCAATGTTTTTTTGTAAAAAGAAATGCATATGTAGCCATCACAGCAAAGTTATATTTTCTGACTCGTTGATACTATGTATGTTAACTGTGTAACTATTAAAATGAACATATTTGGACTGTTCATTTACCGAATAAAATTATTTGGCGCTTATCCTACCTTAACCCATCGTTGGCCGTAAATACCAGACACAATAGAATTTTATTGTTTGGCGCTTACATGTAAGCGCTCGGCCAACGACGGGTTAAGGCAGTAAGCACCAGAATTTTGTTTTAGCAACCTGTGTAACAACCTAAAAAAAATAATAGGGCATACGTTAAGCGTTGCATAGATGGAGCTACTAGAACATCAGTAAAACGGGAAAAGCAAAACCAAGCGTCATTTTTTAAGATAATACATATTTGACGTCATTTCTGTTAATTTATATCTATGTCTCAAAACGGTAGTAAAGTTGTGATGTTATGGTAACACAGGGCCATTTTTAAATGGCAGATCTTAAACATCAAAAGATTTTCTCCTTTTAAGACAAGCGCTCAAATCTCGATTTAAAATGCCGGTGCAAATTGATTCATAATAATTGTATACCTGGCAGTTCTTTGATACTGATAGAGATCTAATGAAGAGATAAAGAGAATAAATCAGGTTTTACCTAGACCAGCGTTAAGTCGTATTCAAGATTTCAGTTTTCACAAAATATTTTATGCAAACATATTCACTATTCACAAAAAATAATTATATATGTAAAGGATAATAATAACTCAAACGAGTAACCTTTAATGGAAGTTAATTTAATACATTAATTTGTACCAGGGCTTTGAATATCGTTCAAAATTTGGTAATGACACTTCTGTCAAACGACGGTACCGATAAAAAAGTAACGTTATGCTTGGTAACGATAGCATTTTTACCGGTAATTTAACTATCCGCTCTACGCGGATTGCCAAAAGCGCAGGTAAGGTTAGGTAATGAAAAAAGTAAGTAAGTAAGTAAGTAGGTAGTAACAATACTGCATAACGTTACCTGCATTACTGTTGCCAATTTACCTTTATAAAAATAACGTTACTTACTGATACTTATAGTGGGAATTTGGTAACGGTATAGCAAGCCCTGATTTGTACACCTCTTTATTTATAGAAACGCATGTATGTATGTATACTTTACCTCTGTAAATAGTTTGGGCCTTTAAATACTATGTGTGATGTGGAATGATTAAAGTATTAGTTAAAATGTCCACAGCCCACTATTTTTGTGTTACAACATAGATAATTTTACACGGATCGATGTTTTTATAAAAAAATACAATGGAAATGTAACCAGGTCACAAATATATGGTAATTCAAGTATGGCTGTTGTTGCCTCAATAAGTTAATCAATAAGTTATTGTTAATGGGAAATAATTTATTTGTATTATAAACAAATATTTGGTCAGAAAAAATATTATTTGGTCAGCAGGATTATACAATCGGTCAGCATAAGAAATCCTTACTGTTGGTTAGGTTAAGTTAATTTTTTTTCCCGAGCGAAGCGCAGCGTAGCGAGGGCCAGTCACGGAAGGGGGGAGCGGCATAAGACTGCTGTTCAGAATGATATAAGTTGCAGACTGATTTAGAAATATTTGCTGACCATAAGTTGCTGCCCAACTAGCATTTTTTTGCTAACAAAAATACGAATACTTTGCTTACCGTTTAAATAACACCCATTGTTAATTTCATCATATCACATCAAATTATTTATTTTGAAACAATATTTTGTGTATACTTTTCTAGAATCATCTGATTCAAACAAATTGTAAAGTGGTCTTCCCTTCACGCTATTCTTTATCAAAGCGATTAATTTGAGGTACCTGTTGTTTTATGTGTATGACACAACGGTAATGTATTAATTAACATTGTTTATTCTTTTAGTTATAAGTTAAATGTAATAAGACAAAGATTATTGTTTATGTTGTTAATAAGTATGCATTATTTTATGTTCAAATGTATTTTTTTTGTTGCAATAGGTCAGATTATTGTAAAAATATAAGTCAATTGTGGTATTTTTTGACCTTTTTTTACTTTACGTGTTTGTTCGTCAAATTCGTATGAAAATGCATCCAAAGTGTGGCCGATCTAAGAATAGCATTCATTGCGTGTGACGTCATACTACAACGTTAACGCAATCCATTGCACGATCCCCTATGGTTCACAAGATAAGTTAAAGTTAGAAAAATTTCAGCTCAATCGGTAACCGGGAAGTGGATCAAATTTTACTTGCAAGATCTGATTACAGTCAGACAAACATCGGGACAGGTGAAACTAAATAAAAGCTTGTAAAAAGGGAGCAAATCGTTTAGATATTATGTGTCGCAATTACCGCGTACCACGATTCAAGAAAGTTAATTGTATGTAAAAATCAAAGCTGTTTAAATTAAAAAACATATTTCTTTCTCCATTATACTCCACCACTGTGACGGAGTTTTAAGCGATTATAGTTATCCATTAACGTTCTAAATACTGTAAATATTTTAGAACGTAACAACTAAAGAAAAGAGTTAATTTGGGTGGGAAAACATAATTTATTTCATTATATATGTACATAGTGAGTGTTATCAGCGAATACGAAAAAATCACACTGCTCGAGGCAACCACAATAGGTATACTAACAAATTGGACACAAAGCTAATATAATTATACCAACCGTGCTTAAACTTTCGCGTGATATAAAATGTCTAGCATGATCGATAATGGTTATCCTTACATTTTATTTGACTTAAACATTAGGCCATCGTTACACATAGTGGTTTGTTTGCCAACTCGAGTAACGGTGGCCTCCCAATTCCTTCTACAGGGGTATATATAACATTACTCGAAGATACTACTGAAGTATCACATTTTTATTTCTAACTAGAACAATCCCCACAATCCCGATATCAACTTTACACTTACAATTTCTAACGTCGAAATACATAAATAATACACACTTGGCCATAGTTCGTTACATACAAAACGAATAGTGCCGTTTGAATAAAAACAGTTACAATATTGTTACTTTCATTATTTTTGAAATCGTAACAACACAATTATACATCAGTCTTATATCTATATTAAAATTATACAAATCGAAATATTGTAAAGTGACTTTCACACATACATTGAGATTGATATTTACCTTACCCTATCTGACTACACCAAAAATAAATATGTATACTCCGTAGATTAATACCACAGGGTTTGTTAATACTGACGAGTTATACTGTCGTTTTACGGAGATATGATATACGAAACGATTATACCCCGCTATTATTAATTGTGCTTGTTTATTTGTGTTAGCTCTTAACATTGCTTACATGTGATGAAAAATATCTTTAACTTTATGATTACACATTCATCATCAAAATTACCAAAACACCATTGTTGTCAAAAATATCGAAGCATTTAAGTGAAAGGAACATTATTTTAATAAATAAGAGTATGTTTTTGAAAAACACTATCAATATTTTTGATTCAAGCAAAAACACACTCAAATCTCATTTGTTAAGATGTATTTTACCTAAATGCTAAGAGAACCTTCACAATGAGGGTGTTTTGTGACTTTTGATGCTGACCATACGTACGCACGCATTTATCTAATAATGATTTATATACGCAATTCTGTATATGGACGACTACACAAAAAAAAATTAAAATGACAGTGTTTTCTCAAGAAAAATCCTAGCATGCTCATGGTAGCGTTACTTATCTAATCGACTCCGCGTCCAGCAAGTGTCACTACATTGTAGATTATTTGTAACAAAAATAAATAGCGATTTTGGCATTTGACGTACTTAATCTACCATCGAATAACTAGTGCGTTTACAAAATATACTTAAATTTTTATATAGTATCCCTGAATGGAATCTAGCCTTCTGATTGAGGGCCTACTCAATCGTGCAGTCGACCGCACATTAAGCTCAACATTTAGACCTTGTTACCCTTATCTCGTTCGTTATAAAGTGTACAATGCTACACACAGAATGCGATGTTATGCTTGATGTGCGGCCATCTGTACATTATATACAAATAATAGGCACTGAAAATTTTAAGTATGGTATGGGTAGAAGAACACGTATAGTTCTCCAAGGATTGCACTTGAAGAACTTGCACTAAGGCGGCTAAATCATTACAATGTGCTTAGAATGTCTAATGTACAGCTTCTTAATATAAAAATATTAATTTACTTGAGTTTACTGAAAACTTCAAACATATATGTAATTAATTATGTAAATATGACTCGCTCATTTGGCGAGGACACACGAAAAATACCTAGAGCAACTGAAGTCGCGAGATCAATTCCCAAAATGGGTACCGATCGGTACCCATTAGGTTGTCGTCGGTAGGACCCCGGTAGGCAGTCGTTCTAAGTACAATTTTCAGTTTCGAATTTAAAGTTAATAAAGACTTTCTAGTAGTTATAAAGTCGTCAACAGAGAAACGTGTTTCGGACGGTCTCGTTATAGATACTGCTCAGAACAATAATTAGTTATTGTTCTGTGAGATGCGGTATATTAGACATTCTCGCTGTTAGCTGTAGAAGAAGCGTGAAGCGTGGTCCGTTGAGCGTTCACTCTTCAACATCTTCCGGGTTCTCTGCTGTCAGCAAGTTTGTGTTGTCATCGCCCTGTAATTCGGCGGTGAGCTGCTGAAACAATGGCTGCTATTAATAAATAAAAAATATTGTTTATTTTTTATACAGTATGTTTGGTAATAGGTGTATATTTCCGAAAAATAGCCATGCAACCAAGTTTATAGAACACTGTGATAACATGCAAAATCATAATTATGTAGATTTACTTTTCCATAAAAAACTTAAAATTTGATTATACAATTTTTTTGTTAATTCCTTCAATGTTTCGACTTCTGTTTAAGCTTGACCATGAGGTTGACGACCAAGAACAACGTATCAGCTTGAGCTAGGGTTGACACTTTACTGTTTTACTTAGTAACAAGAACCTCAATATCTCGGCCATGCGGTGCCTTTCAGTAATGTTCATAATTTTCCAGGAATATGAACGGTACCCTATCTGCCATATTTGGGATTATACAGGTTTTACCAAACACCCTGTATAATTAATAGAAAATATTAATGGGTCATTTGAAATTAAGGAATAAAAATGTACGGTTCCTAGACATAACATTAATTGTAAGACCAGTAATCTACCTACTTCGTCCACACGTCCACAACTGTTTTTTAGTGGCTCGATTTTTAGGAAAAATTCATCGTCGGTTTATTGTCGCTTACCATTAGATGAAGGCCTAGCGTTACACAGTAAAGGAAAGGAGCAGTATTGTTGCGAGATCCCGTGTCCGTGAGGCGTTGTCTATGTGTGCGTTGCTCGAGTGCGTTTGTATGAAGCTTATCTTTTGGGGTCTGTGACCTTCTGCAGTCTCCCTTATTTTGTGCCGTTGCTGTGTAAAAATAAGTGAGTTTTAAATACCATAACCGGAAGACTCGACGATCGAGGATCTTGATGGTGCAGTGGTTAACGCGCCCGGTCTTCGAGTGCTAAGGTTTCGCAAAGGCCGGTCTCCGGATGGGTGATCTCCGTGCTTCGGAAAGCAAGTATAGCCGTTGGTCCCGACTGCATTAGCAGTCGTTAACAACCACCAATCCGCAGTGGGCCCGCGGCTAGGAAGGCTAATAGGGAAGGCTCGTGCCCCAGCAGTGGGGACATAAAAAATGAGCTGATGATGATGAACCGGAAGACGCGATGTAGGCAGTCTCCAACATTTTGATAAGGTCGCGGGTAGCCGCTGGATGCCTTTTGCCTGAAAGCCTTTGTCTTGGCGTCTATCGGCTGACAGACTGATAGATAGTCTAATACCAACCACAATCTGAGCGGAGGCAATGTGGCTCCTCTTGCGGCGCTTGACGGCCAGCGCTAGCAGCAGCACCAGCGCGATCGACGACAGCGCCGCCACCAGCAGCGGCAAAAGTAGGTTGTCGCCCGGTGAGTAGCCCTGGACAAAGGAGCAATTGATCACGCTTTGAGCAACGTACCTACAACATCAGGATACCCTGATATCGCATTGTGGTAGCACCAGATTGCGAAACTAGTTTTCGAGCTAAAAATATTTAAAGTTTCTTTGGAATTATACTTGATGATAGCTAAATGGGAAGAAGGTGGTCTGTATTCAACTGTTGATAAGTAAAAAAAAAACATTTGATGAGCCCTATTTTTATTATTAAAAGAAAATACCAGTAGTGTCACTGGTCTACCTAATGCTATTTTATCTGTAACTGTAGCTGATTGTAACTCAGTTCTCCATACACAGCCCTAGCGAGACTTTGACGACCACTTCTTTTCTTTCTTTCTTTTAGTTGATGGCTTCGTGCGATTAGCACATTTAGCCAGTGTCAAAGTAATTTTTCTTACAAGTAATACATAAATATACAATATGATGATGATGAATGAAATGAAGTGAGAAATGATATACCCCCAACCCCTCGAGTATCTCAGTAAAGATGTGGGGCTTTACTAAGTCCTCACGCAGACTTCTTGAGAGAATTTGAAAAGTGACGTTGCACTGTTTTATTTCATTTGCCAACACTCATGCACACTCACGAACAATTAACGGTTAATAATCCACCATTATTTCACATTAATATTCGACATAACACAAATTTTAGAAAATAAAACAAAACCGCAGACATGACTCTTCACTTTCCCGCCAAGAAGTCAACCACTTGCTTTTGCTTGTACAGTTGCGCGCGACAACAAAATGGAATGACAGCTTTGTAGTGTGAGACTACGGCGACGATTCCTACTGCTGTCCTGGTCCTACACACTCTGTAGGAGCTATAGGGGCTACACAAATAACTAGGCGTCGAGTGGTATAGTAGGAGAATCAGGAGAGCTAGAGGTGTTTCTTAGGTTTTACTTACAACACAATACATTCTGTGTTTTTTCAAGAACAGTGCATTGATGAGCACTGATGCGGTAGATAAATCAAACGTTCTAGAGGAAACGCTGGAGTGACGGTGCATTGCCAGTTTCTGCCACTGGCGTGGCGAGTTTTAATTGAAAAACTTCTATGTAGGGAACAAAGTAATCTTGACCTACATTTAGGATTATATTTAAATGCTTTGTCTGATACAAACACTTTAATATCCTGACCATTTTAACAAGACAACCTTTTAATAAAGTATTAGTACAGTTAAATAAAGCTGTTGGCAACCTCGGCAGCTCTCTCGGCTCTCACTCGGACTTAATTACATCGTAAAATTTGCATACTTTTACAATGATCCCTTTTAAAGTTTATTTTGTTAATTTTAAAGATATTAATAAGGTAGGTAAGGTAAGGTAAGGTAGGTATAAATTTAGAGCCTTTGAGTTTTGTTATGGGCTAAGATGCCACTTTGATATTGAAGTTTTTGTAGGACACAAAAATAAGGGCCTTATTGCAGAATAATGTAATTTGCAGTTACATACAAAGTTATGGCGCAATTGTATTATCTCTGGGTCCGCATACGCATATTTAAAGTTGCCAAGCGTTATTTAATAAAAAGTCGTTGGTCCCGGCTGAATTAGCAGTCGTTAACAACCACCAATGAGCACTGGGCCCGCGTTGTGGGTTTTGGCCCGTACTTGCGAAGGCTTGCGAGTCGTGCCTCAGCAGTGGGACATAAAATGAGCTGATGATGATGATAATAATGAATCAGTTAAAAATGTATTTTATATAGAACAAATTAAAGTAAAACTGAAGTATATAATTATCATAGAGAAAAAGGCCAATAAGTTTAATTTGCTGTTTTATCGTCATCGTCACCTCGGACTAAAGACGTCCATTGCTGGACAGAGGCCTCTCCCTTAGATTCCCCCTAGATCCCAACGACTGTCTTGTATGGTTTTACTGCTGTAAAAAAGGGTTTTACAGCACAAAGTTTCAGTTTATGGTATAAAACGTTATTAAAAACTTAATTACGTAATTCAATGCATGACCAGGGAACCATTTAGTGCACGTGTTCTAAACCACTGGGCCGCTTTTATATTATGTAAATGTCTAATGTGCAAGATGTGTTTGGACAGACAGGTATCGGTTTTTGTGGCACCTGCCCGCCGCGGTAGGGTGGCAGAGCTAATATTGGCAGTCTCGTGTTTAAATGTAACCTTGTATTATTCACAATTTGTGTAACATCATGTTTCGTTAAACGCCTGATGATACGAAGTAATTCTTTTAAGACATTTGTGCAGTTAATTGGTAGCTTATAAGCAACGAAAATAATAAACTTATTATTCTTGACAATTATAAAAAAAATCTGAACGTCAAGTCGCGTCGTAAAAAAAAGGCATGGCTTCGTATCTTGACCGAGAGCTTGATCGAGACCTTGTATTAAGAAGAAGCCGCAAGAAACCCCGCAAGGGTTTTTTTATTTTACTGGTTTAGTGTTACATAAAAAGATACAAGTGTAGTGAAATACTATTACTTACGGTAAATTCTCGTGAAATTATACCTACTATTGTATTGTTTCCTCATAATTTGTTTTAAATAATTTTCTAACTTATAATAATTTTTATTTTATTTTATTTTAAATTTATGTACCGTACCTATCTACCCAAGAGAGAGTCACCTGTTTTTATGAAGCTTGGGACGTCAAGTTTTATTTATTTACGAGTATTAAAACTAATTTCTTACGAATGCATTGCGATATTTCTTGAGATACCTCTTAAGTATCTTAAAAAAGAGTGTAAAGAGCGAGCACTTTGATCATTATCCTAGCTCAAGCTGAAGTGGGTCCCTTAATGGTGTGTATTCGGAACCCAATTTGAAAGAAACAGCGTCTTTTCTCCCGAACAAGGCAATGTGTACTTAATAATATTAAATGGAATAAGAACAACATCGAGTCGCGTCGTCTAATGAAAGTAGCACCAATTTAATCAAGTATCAATATACCGCCCGCTGGAAAACGAACGACGAACCCAAGAAAAGCAAAGAGGCAAGTATTCCCATAAACAAGGTTGCGATGCTTACTCAGGTTCCTAGGTGTGTGTTCTGTTGCAAATTTTATGAATTAACGAAAGTTCTACTGTTTGAGATTAATAATAATAATAATGTTGATTCAACCATTATTGTCCCGATAGTCGTTTCAGCGAACGGTCTGATAGCGAAGAGCCTCGACCAACATCTTAAGAGGCTCTCGCTTGATGGTTGGATCAAGGGTCAGATTCAGAAAGCAGTACTCCTTGACACGGCACGTATTGTCAGGAGGTTCCTCACTCTGCAGCCCTGACCACCGGTAGCTTGGGCCTTGCCCCGCTGCTGGTGGTACTGTAGAATTAGGTTTTTATAATGTTTTATTGTTTTTATATTAAAATATTGTAAAAATCTAGTTTTAAGAAAGAAAATAAATAAAGAGTATAATAGTAATAATAACATAATATATAGATAAATATATAGATTAAGCATAAATCTATGGTTATAACTCTAATAAACGCAAATTTTATGAATAAATCTAAATATATTTTTATATAAATCATTGTAACATTCAAATGGTCGTCTAAATTATGACAAAGTTATACATGTCGTTGGATGATAGATAATAAACGTCTTAGCAACAGAACTGGAAACCTCGCAAACTTTCGCGATAAGCATAATATAAATATATTTTTTTACCCGGCAATAAGTTCGTTTCTATATCGATAACAGTTTTATATTTATTAAAAGGAGACTAAAAAAAAAAAAAAACGTTTGTAAGTGGAGGTCGATGACGACGACGCAGTGGTTAACGCGCTCGGTCGGCGATTGCTGAAGTAACAGCCCGTTCACACAGTCTCCGTATTGACAGTAGCCTTTTTAACGGATACAAAAAAAATACGGCTCTGTTCACACATAGGCACCGTATTACGTTCAACGTGTCCGTCGTTTCTGGATGCGATGTTTTCACAAAGCAAATTCGCAGTATATCACCGCTTCTACAAGGATGGAGGTTGTCGTGTTGTATTGGTACTATCGCCGGCGAAGATCGAAGGAGGAATCGACGTTATTGTCAGCATCCACTCTTGGCGATATATTTGAATGCAAAATAGACAATGCGTACAAACTTGTCTAGCCACACCGTTCCCCCTTGCCCCGCACACAGTATGTATCCGGTAAAGTTGTACGGATACGTAATATTTTTAATGTTCCGTCATCCAGTATTTGATGACAAAACGGAATCTCATAATTTATTGGACCGATATTTTTTACTGTATAATACAGAATACTGTCATTTATGAAGTCGCTCATACAACTCCATACGCCATCAATTAAAAAACACGTTACCGATAAAACGGACCAGTAAAACGGAGACCATGTGTGTTAAGCAACTTTCGCAAAGGCCAAAAATGTATAATCTCGTGGCTCGGAAGGCACGTAAAGCCGTTGGTCCCGGCTGCAATAGCAGTCATTACCAAGCACTAATCTGCACTGGGCCCGCGTGGTGTTTACGGCCCGTTCCCCCGGTGGTGTTTCCATCCATAGGGAATGCTCGTGCCCAGCAGTGGGCATAGAATGAGCTGGTGATAACCATGGATAAATAATACCAGTCCATGGTGTAACTAAATCTATACGAATTAAAGTCCACATTGTAAAGTTTCCTGATATCAATTACGAGTGATAGGTACCTACTATCTCCCTCTTGTATTCGAATTCGAAGTCGCCAGTGACTATTGAAAATATTTCAAAGTATATTTGTCATTATAATTGTCCTAATCACAGCCGTGTTTTAAAAATCGCATCAATATGATCTATCAGAAAATCGCACCAATGTGCCTGTAGGATCACCCGTGCCTCAAACCACATTACAAAGGTGGCATTAAAGACAATATTTCATAGTTAGTAATTGAAACACTAAATTTGTGTATTTACTTATTGTAGAAATAATGAAAGAGGAAGGGAACAAAATCAAATGCTCCGGTTCAGTAGACAATAAAATTGCGACCTTTAGCGTAAATCCCGATATTGAAAACACTCAGTGAAATGGCTGTCCATAAAGATATTACTTATTACTATATGACATAGTAAAAAACGAATCAGCTATGATAACATCATGGGCTCACAAAAGTGTGTTGACTATTTCGAATTCTCGATTGTCATCTTAACTGTGTCTTAACTGCAAATATTATTACGAATATTATATATTAAGTTGTTATTTATATTAAAGTTAGAAGAAGCACTGTGCGGGCAGGATTCATAACGACAAAAAAAATACTTTTTATTTCGCTTAAAATATGGTAACATAAGTGGTCTTAGTTGTATAAATATCGTAAGATATTTGATTGAAGATTTACAATCTTACGGTCCGAGTCTGGGTCTTGGGTGGGTTCTGCCAGTTTAACGAATATATCTTAACAAAGATGGTGGGCATCCCAGCCCCATGGGCCTAACATCTCAACTCCAAACGGCTCAAATATGAAAACCCCAGCATTCAGATTCTCATACTTGCGCTATGCTTTTCTCATTGAGTACAGTCACGAGCAATTTTAGCATCTATACAACTTTGACTAGTTTTGTCTCTTATTCCATTGTATTAAGAGTTACAGTTTTTATGTTAATGCTCGTGACTGTACGTATTCTATGCTTTGTCTAGTTTCACACCGTCTTAACGTTTAAACCGTCACGAGCGACTGTGTAGGTACAATATTGTATATAATAATCTAAAACTTTCCCTTAAATAGTTATTTCAGAATTAGATAGACATACTCTTATAGAGAAAAAAATGTTAATGTTACAAGTAGCTCATTCGTAAAACAACAATGAAGTGGATTACTTATTTATGGATAATATTTAAACAGCACATTAGATACAATCCTCTGATTATCTTATTTACAAGTAGGCACTAGTATACCTATCAATAATAATATATATTATAATAATATCTATAATCTATCCTAACATTGTTATTATTTTTTATTATTTTTGTTACATGTTGTATGCTTTTGTGTGTTTTGTTATGTGATTCCAATAAATATTTTGTCTTACTTATTCTTTTCTTCTTCTTATCTGTCTATAGGTACTAATACTTGACCTTACTTATTCAATGTTTATTCCAACTTTTATTATTTTAACAGGCGCTATAAACATGGTCTAGGTAATGATGACAGATCTACTTAATTATCATATAATTTTTATGTTGTTGTTTTCGTTTTCAGAATGGTCTAGATATAGCAAATCCGGTATTATATAAAAAAGATAACATAATATTATTATATTACGAAACAAAACAAGTCGTAAATGCGCAGTGCGCACCTCTTTATAGTACCTATGTATAAATACAAATACTTGGGGAAAAATCGTCTACCCATATCTTCTTTCAAAGTTACGAATGTTTAAGCATCAACTAAAACAGTTGTAACGATTACGAATGAGTTGAGCGTTTGCACGCAACGTTCCGATCACGTAAATACTTCTTCGTAAACATCACAATGTTAAGTAATAGGCCACTCACCGTCCATTGGAAATAGGAAGACGTGTCCACGAAGGGCCACCGCGCGCCGTACCACCCACCCTCGCCGGCCTTCAGCACCGTCACCGACACCTCCGAGTCCGCGTCGAAGGTAGACGAGTCCGGCTTGGAAGGCGGCAGAGAAAACACTTCGTCAACCTCCAGCGATTCCTTGAACTCTTCGTCATCATCCACCGACAACAAAGTGTCTTTCAAATCCTTCAATTTGGACTTCTCACTTGTGGTTGTAAAGTCCGTCGTCACGGGCGTCCGAGTCGTCGTAGACTTGGTCGTTATCAATACATCTTCAAAGATTTTTGTATTGGTCACAACTGGCTTCTCCGACGGCACGAAAGCACGTGAATAATATCTGAACACACTCCGCAAGGTGGTCGGTGCCGGGGTGACCGTCGGCCGAATTATAATGGCCTTTTCCCAAGGTTTCATGGATATGTAGTGATCGATGTAGCGAATGCTCCCGGATGGCGTACCGATGAGAGGTATTTTCTCAACTCCTTCTGTCGGAAGAGGTCGTATTGTCGTTGAGGAAGTGGAACTTTTCCACGATCTTAAAGCAGGCATCGTCCAAGGAGGAGTGGTCGCTTTCTCACTGGTTACAGTCGTCGAAGGCGTAGTAGGGGGAACTGTAGATGATGTGACCGTTGTGGTTTCGGATTCGGTATCTAACGTCGACATTATTTCTGGAGACATTTTCAATTCCTTTTTCCTCGATTTCACTATCTCTCGGCCTGCGGGCGCCAGCGGAGCTGTCGTAGCGGAATCATGTTGTTCCTGCTGATTTCTACGAGCGTACAAAGCTCCGTTCATTACATAAAGAGGGACAGATGCTAGAGCTAATGCAACAATAATTCCAAATATGATAAGCAACACATATTTCACAGTCGACCTCCTTCTGGAGCGTCGAATGTGGATAGAGGGGCTGTAGTCCCGACCCTTCCCTTTGACACCGCTGTTGTTGAGCACCTCCTCCGTTTGCGGAAGAATAGTGTACTGCAGACTATTTTCACCGTGCCTCACCGTCTTGTACATGGTTGAATGTTAAGATTAATATCACGATAATAACACTACGTTTATTTGTGACGCGTATTGTAATCACATGCTCGATTAAGCACTGGTGTGAGAGTTCAGAGATTTGTAGACGTGTCCCGGCGGTGCATCAACGCCGTGGGTCGGTGCGAGACATCGCGAGTGTTCGTGCTTTGTGTAACGTCGCTTGGAGCCCCGCGAGCCGCCGGTGCGCATGCGCCACAACATTGAGCCGCTGCGCGCTCCCTCACGGCCGGCGGCAGCGACCCCTGCTTTGAGGTTATAACTTCGATGCCGGTTCCTATCCATCATCATCTACATGACCATAACAATAACATTACGATCTCGTTAACTGCTCTATCATATCATAACATCCAATCAAAGTTTTAGCTTTCAGGAAGCATTTTTGTTTTATGTTTTCTCTAGAAATACGCACCGAAGCAAAATGATATTGCCTAATGAGATGGAAAATGTATTTTAGGGAGCGGACCCGTAATGTAATCGTATCGTCGACTGCGACGGTCAGTTAAGCAATCCGGCGGAGCCGGCGAAGAATTCGGAAGTTTTTTTGCGGCAAGCTTACCTACTACACAGATTTATGCTAGTACGTGTAGATTTACGTTACATTACTTAGTTAAGTAGGTACGCTACCAGAATCTTAAAACGCCTGTTTCATGTGAATTAATGGAATGATTCAGCGTATCTTTATTCTTCTCTTTGTCGGCCCTGAGTCACATTTCTCGTAACTGCCATCCCTGAATTATTGGTGCGTATTGATCAGATGCAGCGACGTATAATAATTATTTAGGAGGGGTTCCACTCCACTGACAACCTATTTGCGTCATATATTTGTCGGGCGAAATCAATATCGAAATAGTTATTCAGAAGGAAAATACTTATTCTAGACTACAAATTTGTAAATATGACCAACTACACTCGGCGTCAAAAAAATCGCACCTTTTAAAAATCATCTTTAAAAATTCTTAAACCTTATGTAGAGGATAGTGTTGGGTATCATTAGAAAGGTAACAAAAAGGAGTATCAAAAAACAATTAAATTTAACTTTCTGTTTAATTATAATTATACAAACAACATTAAAATTAATAAAATAATAAAAATCCTTAATTAAGTCCTAATTAACAACAGATAATTTACAAAGAAAAATGTACAAAAAGTGTCTTAAAATTAACTTAAAATCTAGTGTTACCCCCCCTTGCCCTGATCACGGCTTCCATACGGTCCCTCATGGACCTCACCAACTTCAGGAGCTCTTCTTGAGGGATAAGCCCCCATTCTTCAATCACCGCGTCTTGGAGCTCCTGTAGAGTCGAAGGAGCTGGATCCCGAGATCGAACCTTACGTTTAAGATGGTCCCAGAGGTGCTCTATAGGATTCAGATCCGGACTTCGCGCTGGCCACTACATCACAGAGATTTGGGACCTCTGCAAGAAGTCGCTCACGATGCCTGCAGTGTGAGCGCGAGCGTTGTCGTGCATTAATGTGAACCCCTCGCCAAAAGATTCGGCAAAGGGGACCACATGCACTTCCAGGACCTCAGTGACATAGCGGCGAGCAGTCAGCGACCCTTGTCCGCGAGCACCTCCAGTCCGGGAGACGCAGACAAGGTCGGTTTTGCCGGCAGCAGACATACCGCCCCAGAACATGCAGGATCCGCCACCATATTCCACCGTCTCCTGGATGCAGGCTTGGGCGAAACGTTCACCCTGCCTCCGGTATACTCTTCTCCGTCGGTCGTTGCAGAAAAGACACACTCGCGTCTCGTCTGAGAAGAGAACAGCTCTCCACTGCTCAAGGGTCCAATCGACGTGGTCACGAGCAAACTGCAAGCGGGCTCGCCGATGCGCTGCAGTCAATTTTGGACCCGTAGCAGCTCTGTGGGCCGCTATCTTCTTCTCCTTCAATCTTCTTCTAACCGTAGATACGCTTACGGTGCGTCTGCGAACTGCCTGGAGCTGCTGTTGCAACTCAACAGCGTTGGAGAAACGATTTCTCAAAGAGTTCGACACAACGAACCGGTCGTCTCTTTCCGAAGTGCAGCGACGTCTACCCGAACCGTGTCTGCGGATATAGCCACCGGTCTCTATGAAGCGCTGGTACACTCTTCGAACGGAATAACGGCTCAGGTTCAGTTGCCGGGCGACATCACACTGCCGCACCCCTGATTGCAGTAGTGCAACCACTTGAGCGGCTTTATCAGCTGTGGTATCCATCAAAATCTGTGCGTGTGTCCTCTTCAACGGTTGAATAGCGAATGACCCACATTGAACCCGTGTTGACCGTTTTATACCCACAAAGGAAGCGCAACTAGCAACTCTCACGGGTAGCAAAATTTGCATCGAATTTTTGTGACACTTTATTTGTTGCATTAGGTTTTATTTGATAATGAAAAGTAATGTTTTTTATTAAGTTAATTAAGTAACCTTGTAAATAAAATCATAATTAATGCGACTGCATGTGCATATCAAGAGTAAATGACATTTGAAAGTGATTTTCTAAGAGGTGCGATTTTTTTGACGCCGAGTGTAGTTGTTGCCCGCGACTTCGTTCGCGAAGACTACAGTAAAAAAAAAGTTAAAAAAGTATTCTTTGCTGGTCTGGGTCATGGTCTGTATATGAGGAAAGTTTAATTAAAATCCATTCAGTAGTTTTTACGTGAAAGAGTAACAAACATCCATCCATACTTACAAACTTTCGCGTTTATAATATTAGTAGGATTGTATTGAGTAATATTGAAAGTCCTCATTCGTACGATTTAAATTCTACTATAAAGTTTTTAAACATCAATATTATTACACGTTTTCTTTTGCGCGTAACTGGTTTGTCAACTTGCATTTTGAAGGAATGGTTTGTGAACAAAGGTGTATGCGCCAACACGTGCTTGCAATTTAATGTTTATTGTATCGAAGAAGTCGTTTGGAATAAACCAGGTTTTCCCAAAAAACTTGAATCTCTAAAATGTCTCACACTCGCACACAGTGAGCGCCGAAAACGCTCAACCTCCAGGCAATTCTAATCGAAATTATATAAAAAAAACTGAACAACGAGTGTATTAACAAGTTTTTGCGCCCGGTCAAACCGCGATCACACCGTACGAATACTAATTCAGTTGACCTTGGACAGAACCACGTTTCCTTTCGAAATTGGTTCGTGAATGCGATATTTTTAGAATAAAACAAAAAAATAAAAAAAGAGAACGGTTCAACGAAATAAAAGGGTTGAGCGAACGAATCGTTTCGGCCTTTTTGTTGCACGACCATCTTTTTCTACGTCCAATTTGGTGTCTCGGGTTAGATAAAGGGCTCGTTTTGTTCCGCTCCTCCAAGACTTAAGAACGAGACGCTTTAAGACGCTTTAAGAATTTCATTATCTATATTGTTTTCTAAAGTTTACGCGATCACTGCACATTGGAATGAAACTTTAAAAGTAATCCACTAGCTTAGTGCTTTAGTACATTTTCGTATTCTATGCAGTATGCAGGGTCCATGATCACAGGGAGAACGCCTCGACAATTCAAAATGCCTGTGTAAAATAATAAATTAATAAAACGCGAGAAAATCTGCATACAGTGTTTCATTATATTTTGTTAAAATTTTATAAAGCATATTTCAATTGAACGATAAGCCAATGCCAATTGCACCACATTAGCGATGTGTTAAAGTTAGAATCTAATCACCAGCTTTTTCAACTTCGCACTGTTGGACATAGACCTTCCCAGGAAGCAATATTATGATAACAATGGGCACCACCGGCTAACTGTGCTTTCCAAAGCATGAGATTATCCAATTTGGGTCACATCGTTGTATTGTCATGTAAAAAGAATGAGTGAGGAGATGTTGACCAAATTGACAGAATCGGATGTGAATGGGTATATGAGAAGGGGACGACCTGGGCGAATGTTTCTTGACCAAATCAAAGACATTTTAACGAAAAGCCACGTCAAGAGTACCTTAAACCGGCAAGCATGAATGAAGGAACAGTTGAAAGTCGACGAAGCGCTATGTTAAAATCGTACAGCAAATGGCAGGAAGTGATCTCTGCTTAACCCTATGGAAGACAGGCGTGATTCTATGCATGTATGTATGTTGTATTGTTATAGAAATACTGCAGTCCTGTTTGCGCCCCGACTGCAGTTGATACGATAAACCAAGCTTTCTTTTGAATCCACTATTACATTAGGAACTTGTAGCTCTTTAATATTATGTTATCTTACGGCGTGATATCATAGCTAGTCAGACTACAGACGCCTAGAACGCCAGGAAGTGTCCTGGCCTAGAAGTAGTGACTTAGCTAATTAAGAATGTAGTGTTGCTATTATGTTACTTATGATAAGACTCTTAGTATCCCTGTTTTACGTTAAGTATGCAAAAACTTTCATGTATACTATACATTTACACATAAAGTGTTATGTAGTTATGTATACAAAAATATGATTGTACAGTAAAGAGAGAGGTCTCTTCCAAAACAGGTTTTTTCAAACTTAACAGAAAAGACCTACACATTTGTAAAAAACTACTTGTAGTTAATAATAAAAATATTTTTGGTTTTTTTTATTTGATTTGATAGCATAAAAATCTTTGTACGTATGTTACATTAGCACATAGTGGTTTGAACTTTGTTTTACTCTAGTTACGATACGACACTGGTTTGGTTTTGATTTACTGCCCCAACTTTTTTTTAATGGTGACTAGAAAACGACAGTTCATTGCTTGGAACCTTTTTTTAGAGGCAACAAAAAAGTTACTTTTTGCCTCATTAAATAAATTAATTGGAAACAGATAAACTGTCTGTTTGGCTTTTAGGTTAGGGCCCAAAGATATACCTACACAGTCAATAAAGACATGTCATTACGTCTAATCGTATTTTCAAAGCCTAACTATATTTGATAATTAAGTATATTGAAATGAAACTGCTTTTACAGATCTACTCGCTTTTAATTTATACATTAGGTTTAATTAATGTTTATCCTGACGATGCTGATAATTATAATCGAAGGCATTTGGAGTATTATCGAAAAAAAAACAGAAAAAAGCCATCTATGCTAAGATGTTGAGAAACTTTTTAGTTCTAACCATCACTAGAAGGAGGAGAACCAGGTAGAATCTATTATGAAGGAATATGATAAGAAAAGAGGCCGCCCAAGTGCACCAACGTATTTGCTATTGCGTAAAAAAACGTATAAAAAATGACCGTAACACGGCATAATTCGGTGGTTCAACTTTCCGTTTTACGGTTAACGGATTTATTTTTTTATTTATTTTATTTTTGTTTTGTTTCGTAATCGCTACAGTTAATTCAGTCAACGGAAAAGGAACTTGTCACTAAGTGACACTCCTACGCTTCTATAGAAATGGTAGTTAATGTTACTTAATCTTTTTTATAGTGAGAGAAACTCACCCTCAGCATTAATAACAAAAAAAACCTATTCGAAACATTATGCACTGACTTTTCTTGCATAATAAAGCCTTACGCCCTGTAAATTAACAGGATCTAGTACCTACTTGTCAAACCGGTACACTGCAATGCAAAACAATGCTGGAAACAAAAATGCTGTGTCAAAATCTTAGCCTCAGTGACATATTTAGATAAGATCGTTTAAAACAAGTCCTGCCATTAAACAAACCGAGTACAACCATTCAACTCCCGCTGACAATCGAATCCGGGACCTCGGCTAGAAAACAGAGGCAGTTAATTTGCTGTTGCTTGTTGTTGGCAACACAATTGTTCCGTGTAGTATGACATCACGGCTCCAGGTGAGATGAAGGCCAACCGTTTCCAAGTTCTGGTTTTAAAAAAAAAGGGCTCGCTAGTACACACGCCTCCACATCAGACACCCACAAACTGTAAAATTTCCTCAATAGATTTTGAACTTCATGCTTATGACATATGGTTGGACATTTATTAAAGATATTTGACAGCTTTGGATAGGTTGATGTGCAGGCGTCTGTACAATGACATCGACGAAGGTGCTATTTCGGTTGGGCTGGACGGTCGCCAGCGCAGCGCCGCGTAAATAAAGAACTACAGGCGCGAGCGCACACTGCGCTCTCCGCGGGCGATTCGGCTAATTTAGTAATGTCCTGCGCTAGGAAGCGAGGACAAGCCGACATTTATAGCAACAGTCAGCAACAAAAGTCACTCAGCACTTTAGTACTTTGTCAAACTAAGTAATGAATCGAACAGGCGCTCTTTAAACTCTAATGATGTTATTTTGATATGTACTAAAATGGTCAGTGACTTTCGTTGCTGACACCGTACTACCACGGAAATTGAGAGCTGACTCGCTTTGTATCATTGCAGGAGATCTGACTGTCACCGTCAATAGGTTTTTTGACGATTATCAACAATTGATTCCGAAATGTTAAGGGCCGTAAAACAGAGTATACGCTTGGAATAGATTTTCCGTGTTTTGTTCTCGTCGAGTAAACTATATTTAAAATTAGAGTAAAAGAGACAAAACACGGAATAAAGCTTTGTCTTTGGCTTACTCTGTTTATTAAAAAGGGTGAAAAATTTACGTTTTTTGATTTGACCAAAAAGTTAGTTACTCGTACCTACTATTTAAACACTCGAAGTGATGAAAAGAACAAACAAATGCACGCTGCGTGCCCGTTTCGGCTATTTTGTAATGTCCTGCGCTATGAAGCGAGGAAATATGGCCGACAACGAGAGGTTGTCAAGGAAATTGAATGCTGACCCGTTTTCTAGCATTGAACGATCACATTGCAATATATTTGACTGCCGAGAATGGGGATGTTGATTTTACTGATTTCACAACATTGAAAGTACAAAATGAACCATGTGTTCTGCAAGACATTAACCTTTTTTGATCAACTAAATATGATTTTTTTGTAAATTAAAAAAGAATTGTGTTGACTGGTGTTAAAAATAGTATCCCTAATGACTAACTTACCTACCAGTAAATTACTTTATTAAGATGATTAAATAGTTTTAACACCTAAGATTGTTAATTGAGAAAAAGTTTAATAACGTTTACGAGCTTTTTAAAATCATCATTAAGTTTTACTGGCGTCTCAGCTTTGAGTGTGGCAATAAGACGGTTTTTTTATAGTTAGCTCGGCAAATGACTGATGTAAAGTCCATCTGATGTAAAGTGGAAAAGAATTAATCAAAAAAGAAATTTAACTAAAAACAGTGATTGGGGCAATCCTAGTAGGCATCCTAAAACTTCTGTTTCAGGAGCTCTTCTAAAACACTCTCATTCAAAATAAACGATTAAAATCTTACAAAAACACAAATGTTGAAAAATAAATAGTAAAATAAAAAAGTGAAAAGTGTTGAAAAATTTCATCGGGCTGGTTAGAACCACGATAGCTCAATTGGAAGAGCACCTGACCCGGTATGTCAGAAGAGTACAGGTTCAAATCCTTCTCGTGGAAATTTTTCAACAATTGTATTTTTGTAATTTGTTTCGCAACAAAATTTGCGTTAAAATTATATAAACAAAACAAAAACATTTTAGTAGATCTTACTTGTAATGTATGTAATGCAGATAAAAGGTATACAAATTGTAAGAAGGACGAGTGTTAGTTATAAAGAAAGCTTTTTTGACATCATAGTTTTAGATTCAATGTGACGGAAGACGTTAGTAACCTACATCCTGTTATCTAAAATCTGTGCCTTCTACCCGCAAGTAAAGCTACTAGTTACTTAAAGTAAGATGATGTAATTCGTGTTATCTACGTTTTTTTACCAATTATCTACGTAAAACATTTGCGATACACACTTATCTATGATACAACCGCGTAACACAAACAAAGTAAACATGTTCATGCATTTTTTGAAAGTCACTTGCCATTATGATTTATTTATTTATTGATTTATTTTTTACTTTAATTAAAACAGTGTCAAAAAAAGACCAATTACATTAATTAAAGATTAATAATTATAGGCAACTGATAAACAACGCTGTTAATACAACTAATAATTGGGTGCGATAATAAAATAGTTAGAAATAGCATCGCTTCGCAACGTCGGAAACGGCGCGGCGACAAAAAATATATCTACTTGGCAATACAAAATTACCTACACAACCTTGAGAGTTCACGCCACATCCTGCGACGTACAATACCAGCTCGCCTAAATAAACATTTCGACTAACACATGTTTGCGAGCCATCGGCCGACGCTGCAGTGCGAGGCCTCCATAAAAACTTTTGTTATTGCCAAAAGTATATTGTTCCTTACTCGTAAAACAATTTGACGAGACTTTACTACCTGCTGCGCTGTGAAGGGGAATCTCATTGTTTTTTTCTTCGGCCCGACGCGACAGCGCTTTCTAAATATTATGTCTCGCCTCTATCCCTGGGGACTTAAGATAAAACCTCTTTTTTCTTATCTTATCCGCGAAAGCGACAACTCTCTAAGCCTTAGATAAGATCGGTTGACAAAAAAGTGCCCTTCGCTTCGAAGAACGCATAATTATGATACATTTTAAAACCATTTTGCTTGTGGTTGTTTCAATTATGTAAAGGTAATAATTGCGTTATTAAAAATAACTGAATAGACACTTTTGAATCGTTAAAAAACTTTATTACCTATAGAAGTATATATATCGTAAAATACATTACCATTACGAACAGGGTTAATCTGTGTAGGTCTCAATTTATTCTTAGCTTATACAGCCTAGGCCGGCTCGGATAGGTCGTAAAACGTGTCATCGTTGGTCGTGATTGAGTGACGGGCGGGTGCATCGGCCGCTCCTGACCCTGGCTGGCTCAATGCCACGATCCATCTGGTGGCTCGGCATATCGCCAACTCAACCCTTCCGCATCGTCTGTACAGAATGATTCTGCACGATCGCTTTTAGGCTATTCAATTGACACTTGGAGTTCACTAACAAGGCGCCGTTTAATAGGTTTCTCAGATATAGTTGTTGGCTGCCGTCGTGCCGAAAGTGGATCCTCATGGCCCGTTGGGTTTCAATGGAAAATGTTCTACCCGAAGATAGCTTTCACAGCCTACACAGTTTCACGAGGGCTAAGCCTTCAAGGCGCTCAGCAAGTTGCTGTGGCGGAAAGAAATAATTGATTTTGTAAAAGACATCTTGATACACCTAACTTATAAACTTACTACTACTCATTTATTATAATTAATGTAGAATTTTACGCACATTTTAAAGCGAACAAATTACAATTTTTAATAAGTGTTCAAAAAATCTAAAAGCGGGATTTGAATGTTGCAAATTTGAATTTTCTTTCAACACTTTTCCAAAACGTAGATTTAATCTAAACTTAGTTTAAAGCTGATGCACTCTATGATGCCTTTTTGTAACAAAAATAAGACAGCATCAGTTTAAAATCAAGTACTAGCCCGCATTTAAGTATAATAATATAATAGGACTACAGTTTCAAAATAATTCTACTTATAATATCGTAAGTTTGAATGAGCAAAACCTATCAACATAAACGCGCTTTAATGCCTACTCATAAAAATACTCTTCTCAAGACAAACTGTTTAAACGAGCACGCGGCAGCAAGAGTTTTGCCTTGTTATTTCATTTGTTATTCTCATACTGCCTTAATGATTGGCGTTATTGTCGTTGCAATGAAATATAAATACACTTTCAGGGTTCCGAAGCCGACAAAAAAATAGCAGAGCCCTTTTAATAGTAACATGTCTTTTAACGTCGGAATTCCTGGAAAAGTGTCATAAAATCTTTTCACGGAAATTAATAGACGTAGAATGAACGCTTTGTTGTTTTCCTCTATGTCATTCTGTCATGAAATAAATAATGACGCCCTTTTAGCGATAGAAATTTAAGATTTTTTAAGAAGTGGAGATGTTTTATATATTTTCATACTATCAACCAGTAGCAGAAATTTCATAAGACAGTGAAAGCCTAAGAAAAAATACAAAAAATTCGATTCTAGTTCTAGATATCTATTTTTAGGCTTTTTATTTGTGCCTTTTTAGTAACTACGATTAAACGTGTGTCGTTTGGCCATTAGTTCCTCATATGTTCGATTTAGCGACATCGCAGTCGCAACTATTAATTCGTGCTTGTCTATGTGAATCTTTCTATTGTGATTATTTTCGTATTCAAACTAACTAAAGATCCACTTTCGTGTGGTTTAGATTGGACTTTGTTTGTGACGTGATCGGCCACTCGGCACCATCATCAGCTCAAAAACTCTCCGCTGAGACTACAGAACCGGCACAAAGGTTGGTGGCATTATTATAATCCGCGTGTTGATCTTTCTTTGTCCAACTTTTCTATCATTTTAAAATTAAATACCAGTTCCTCTCATACCAGCGATCTTTTTTGTCCCTAACACAACATAATACGTTAATCCAGAGCCAAGATCCTAGCCTTTACAAACGCTCGCGGATTCTCTCGAGTCTCGATATCCGACGCCCCGGACATATTAGTAATGCATTGGGATACGCTGGCATGACGCAGACCATTATAAATCCTCCTTGGCATGATCGGTCATATCAAAAAACAAATAAATTTATTTGCATGAAAATTGGTACAAAGGGTTACATTATATGTTGAGTCGCACACTTCACCACCAACTGGCATGCAAATTTAAAAGCATCTTTACACAATTTAAAGATCGAAAATTAGGCATCTTCATAGTAACCAGTGCAAAAAACATTGCAGTCATTTAAATACATTACATTATAAGTCCCTATTATCATCTTTTACAGTGGGTAATCCATTTATTCCTCAACCTATGGTCATAATATAATGGTCAAAGAAGGCCTAATTATAATACGAAAAAAAAAACAACGAATTTAGCATGTTTCGGACCCTAGCCTCTTGCGTGCGTTAGTCCGACTCGTGCTTTATAGTTTTTAATTTCTTTTTTTACTGCCAGTAACTGTCTCGTAATGGTTGATTAAAATTAACAATGTGTCAACGTGCTGCGTTAATAGACTCTAACTGAGCTTTATTGGCGAGTCGCGTTTGCATTGGCAAAGGTTCGGGCCGTTGAACCGACCATGTGTGCACTCACGAAAGTGCAAGTGCACTGGCCGATCTCGCATCTACGACGGTTATAGATAAAACGAGTATCGTGTTCCGCTTGCCGCTATAAATTGCAATAACAATCATTTAAACGTCTCTGTGTCATAGAGATCGTACGTAAGTACGTAAGTAATTAATTTAATTAATACATAAGTAATTTTTTATTTCCATTTTCAGTTTTACAAAAACTATTTACAAGCCCCCACACTAGGCACAAAAAACAAAAAATAAATAACGTCGGTATATCAATAATGAAATGAGACCGTATCGCTGGAATGAGTGTCCCGTGACTCGTTTAAGGTAATATAGCAGGTTGATACTAATGTACGGTAAAAGGGCGTTACTTTTGGATCAAGTATGAGATTGGTCACAGTGCAGCGCCTGTTCTTTGAAGTTGTTTGGACTCTCGAGATAATCGCACTAGAGATGTCTATGATACTTAAGCGCTATAGGAAAGGGACAATCAGCGCTATAGGGACAATCTATACCTGTCATTCAAATTAATTCCGCTGTACGGTAATTGTTAAGTTAAAACTTCGTGAAAACATTACTTTATCAAAGTAATTTAATTAAGCAAATAAACAACCGTTGAGACGGAAACAGCAGTTTGTTTTAATTTTTTTTTTGTTTTCATAATATTATGTCATACCTATAGCCAGAGCCCAGAGCCATATAGTCTTTATGGCTTGTAGTTCGGGCTCCGCTTGTAATACATTATTAACTTTTTTTATGCTAAGACAAAAAAGCAGTCATCAGCGCGCGCCAACCTGCGCTAGAGACACACTTAGACTGCCGACTGCTTGACTCAGAGACGTCAATTAAGTTTTAATGACAATTAAATGTCTTTCCTTCTCTATTTAGCACTACACATAAGAAAGTGACAGCAAGAGACTTAATTGTCGTTAAACCTTAATTGACGTCTCTGAGTACGGCAAAGAGGGTTATTTTAAGAAATAATTTAACTGCTGGGCTTCAATATATTTTTGTAAATATTACAAATGTAAGAAGTAACGAAACAAGTATGTAAAAATAATAAAACGGGTTATATGTAGGTATAACTCTTAGCATACATTGTGGAAATGTTTACACGTCCAAAAGCCTTCATGTGTAAAGTAGACGAAGACTTAAAACTGTCAATAATTAATTCCAATGTGTGTAGTGATCCCGTATACTATAGAAAACAATAGTTATGCACTTTTAATCATACTTAGTTTTTGAATAAGATAGGAAGTCAGTGTGCCAGTGGTTGAGGGTTCCGGTTGAATTGCGTTTCGATCTTAGGTTTAATCGTCACGTACCACTTTCCATAAGTTAAAATAAGGGCCGTTGCGTGTTAAAGAAACATACTTACACATTTTTTGTAAAACATTTAACTATGAATCAATGCCAGTCTATGCGGCTCGGCTATACAAAAAGTTAAGCATTCACTTTCAATCACAAAGTCGTATTGTAAATAGCGCTGATGTCATAGTAATTTTGAAGCATAAATTGACATACAAACACCTTCCCACATCGTCTCATAATGATAGCTACGTAATGTTAACTACAGACAGGCCCTAAGTTGCCATGTGTCATCTATGTATCATCGTAAGGAGGTGTACATACTTGGTACACCGTTTGTTTGCAAATTGCGGTCCTCCCTTTGTCTCATAACCACTTAAGGGTTACATACCCCTCTGCAGAATACTTAACGCAATATACGGTAACTGCCTAGTAAACGAAAGACGGCATAGTATACAGCCTATGGAGTGGCCTGTGTTCCCTTGTACTAATTCCAGCAGAACACTCAAGAAATCGGTGTAGCATGAAGGTTGGTTCATGCAGAAAAGCAAAAGTACTTTAACGGTAAAGTGTACCGAAACTCCTTCGAATCACAAAAGAGATCTGAAACTTAGATTTTTATTTAGGTTATTGTTAACAATATTTAACACAAGGGTGACCATCAAATTAAAATGTTTCGAAGTCCGTGTTTTAGAGAAAGTTTCCGAAGTCAAGTTAAGCCGTCGGTCGTCGTCGGTGCCAGTGGTTGTTCTAAGATGGTAGTCGTTTAAACCTACCAACCCTCATTGAAACCTCAGCGTGGTACGTTATGTATGTTATATGGCTGTGATGTGAGATAAGTTATGGCGCTCAAAGAGACGGCTGAGCGGACCCGGAAGGAAAGAGACCCGTCATCCGAGATCGGCATCGATCGGGATCGATCGCGACAGAGCGGCGGAGGAGAGGTTTCGCCCAGCTCCTGCCCCTGCCATGCAGGTAGCGATTTAGGTATGCGCGTAGTTTTTGGAAAGCAGCCATCTGCTGTGTTATCCCACGTAGGGTCCACTGGGACCACCGTGGCAGCTATAGAAAATTTCCTACAGCCCGTCACCCTTGGTCGTGTAGGTAGATGGTTTTGAAGCCCCCTTTGTTTAGTTAATATGTACCTCAAATAGTCCCCTTGATGCTATATTCTTAGGCTCCAGACAGCAGCAGACAGCAGACCTCAAGGGCTCGGACCTCGTATCCCAGTAAGGAGGATTTACAGGGTCAAATAAAAGGTAAGTTATATGGCATAAGCTCCTGTTGTTCATTTGGAAAGGCTTAATCTAGCAGTAAGTCGTTTTTAGGCTGACGATGATGAAGATGATGACTTATAAAAATGTTTCGGTGTTCTTCAATTACTGTTTGTTCGTGTATTTGAATAATTTCTTTAGATCATCTAAATGCCCAATGCAAAACTTTGATCATCATTTACCTCTCAATACCATACAAATATAAGAAATCGTCGCTGTCAAACTATACACAAAAGTTTCCTAAACATTTGGCACTTCAATTCCACAAAACTTTTGTTCCACACTACGTGTATGTATATATACAGGAAAACCTTTGTAGGAGTATTTTCGCTTTTCTTTGTGTTTAGAAAAGTTTGGTAGTAAAATTCCGTATCAATTTGGACAACGGCCAGCTACCAGGTGATCATTCGAAATACATCGCCTTGGACTTGACTTCGTTCGTTGGCATTCGGGGCCGGCGCGATTTACTGACGATTTAAAGTAAAAATAGTTTTTATTCATGTTGTCATTCTAAAATTAAACTTTGTAGGTATTTCGGAAATAGATTACGTCGGTTAGCTACTCCATTGACAAGGATTAATTAGATTAGTCGATTGATTGATAAATTAATTAGTTGAGGAATCGGATAACAGAAATATAAATGTCTGACTTGTTTATAATCATGATATTTTTATTAAAAACTAGCGGCCCGCTCGCGAAATCGTCCGCTTGAGTGAATACCTGTATCCTATAGAACCCTACAGCAACGCCATGTATTATACATATAAACCTTCCTCTTGAATCACTCTATCTATTAAAAAACCGCATTAAAATCCGTTGCGTAGTTTTAAAGATCTAAGCATACATAGGGACAGACAGACAGCGGGAAGCGACTTTGTTTTATACTATGTAGTGAAGCGTCATATTTAATTCTTGCCTCTTCGGCAGCTGAGTGTCAAAAGAACTCGGTTTGAAATCTGGCGGCGCTGAGATTGATTTCCAGGTAATTTAACCCACAAAACCCAGGACATCCCGCATTTGGTAAACGTGAATTATCCCATAACGATTGTGATGAATTACTTTCAATGACAGAGGCCATTGCTCAGACGTGGAACAGATTATATGCTGATTACTTCACTTCTTCTTTTATTTCCGGTGTAAAGCGTTAAGCGGTAGACGAGTTAGACACGTTGCTCATATGTTGAATGAATTGTGGGCTAAGACAACCACATCAAAGGTCCCGACAAACGGATGACGACAACGAAAGCCCAGCCCAACCTAAGCCCAACCGGAGATAGTGGGATGAGTTGGACTCTCACCCACAGGATAAGCCCGAAAGATAATAATTAATAAAATTTAAGCATATCGAGAGGTTTAACCGAGAGGGTTTTGTACCAAAATAATAACAATAACAAATTAGCACGATGTAAAGATAAATGGATACTGTTGCCTGTTGTGAGAAAATAGTGACTTGTTTTTCTTTTAATGCATGACTTTTTGTTTATTACAAAAATACGTTAAGGATGCCACATGTGCTTTAGTTCTACGATTGTCAACTGACCTTCATGTGACATGCAAGAAAGATTTTAAATTAAATTAAAATGTAATAAAAAATAATAAAGATTTTTTTTTACTTTTATTATTCATGTGAATTAACCTGTACTATGACTTCTTGGCGGGAAAGTGAAGAGTCATGTCTGCGGTTTTGTTTTATTTTCAAAAATTTGTGTTTTGTCGAATATTAATGTGAAATAATGGTGGATTATTAACCGTTAAGTGTTCGTAAGTGTGCATGAGTGTTGGGAAATGAAACAAAATAGTGCAACTACTACTTTTCAAATTCTCTCAAGAAGTCCGCCCCGAGGAATTAGTAAAGCCCCACATCTTTACTGAGATACTCGAGGGGTTGGGGGTATATCATTTCTCACTTTTCATTTTTATTATCATTCATCATCATTCATCATCATACTGACTGGATGGAAATATTCTATATTTATGTATTACTTGTAAGAAAAATTACTTTGACACTGGCTAAATGTGCTAATCGCGCGAAGCCATCGACTAAAAGAAAGAAAAAAACCTGTACTATATCAATGATTTTATTAAAACAGTTGTGGCTATCATTGAGCCAACATTATAAAAGTAAATGACGATTTCAACTTATCATATTTAAAAACAATGTCTTAAGAAATATGTATATTTTAAACACTTAAGTAGAGATCATTACTCTTTAAGTACATACTTACTTACTAAAGTACCTACGGTTAAACCGTTGTTGAAACGTAGGTAAAATATACTTTATTCGTATATTTTAAAATACAAATAAAAAAGTGAGAACACAGGCTTAATGACATGTCGTTCGTATTCAATAAAACACATTCCCACGTCACGTTGCCAAAGAAATTCAGTGGAAACGTGGATAGTTAGTTGTCTACGATGACACTAATGTAGACTCTGAAACATTGCTCAGGTAACTGACAAGTAACTGACAGTGACAAAATGTCTTGTCAGTGCGACGTGTCTCCAATTATTTCAGTTGTTTGACTATATTTTTTAGTACACAAGCCTGCATATCAACTTATCCGAAACTGTCAAATTTCTTCAATTAATTTTCAACCATATAACTTAGAGATAAGGTTCAAAGTGTATTGAGGAAATTTGACAGTTTGTGGTAGGTTGATGTGCAGGCGTGTGTACTTTTCCATCCTTTTTACAAGCTTTCATTTAGTTTCACCTGTCCCGATGTTTGTTTGTGCTTAATCAAATCTTGCAAGTTACAGTTACCGATTGAGCTGAATTATTATGATGCAAAATTATTATGACATGGAGCTGATCTGATGATGGAAACGGAAGGTGGCCACAGGAACTCGGTAGTTAAACGACACAACCCCATCGAGTTTGGGCTCGTTTGATCCGTCTTGACGAGTACTTTAGTGCTAGATGGTAGCCAGGGTCTGATGATGAAGCTGGAAGATGGCCATAGGAACTCGATAATTAAACGATACAACCCTATCGAGTTTGGGCTCGTATTATTCGTCTTGACGAGTACTTTGGTGCTAGATGGTAACCAGGGTCTGATGATGGAGCTGGAAGATAGCCATAGGAACTCGGGAAAATAAGTTCGTTTGTTCGTTCGTTCCGTTTGTTATTATGATTGTGGATTCTTTTGCGATGGCAATAGAAAAATAATGAAGGTGTAATATGCTAAATGTTCTTTAATGTTCCATCAAAATGTAACACGCTTTTATTTATAAAAAAATTGGGTCTGTGATAAAATCCGCAAAGATTCATTATTAATGCAAGGTGTAAAGTTTTAGGGTTTAATAAAAATATGTGATTAGGTATGTACGTTAATTAAAAAAAATAATTAATTAAGTTTATTAAAAGTGTAAGCTTAATTATCGTTAAAGATAAAAGGCAATATAGGTACCTATATAATGGTATTTTTTTCTATCAAGTAATAAAAGTTTGTTCTCAATAGATTTTTCTTTTAATTTTTTGTTTTCTAGCAATCGCTAGCGTTGGTGTACTCGTTCGCTTGCACCCATTGTTTCTTTTGCATGTGAACAACCTACCATAAACTGTCAAATTTCCTCAATAGACTTTGAACTTTATGTCTAAGTCGTATGGTTGACATTGTATTGAAGAATTTTGACAGTTTTGGATAGATTGATGTGCAGGCGTCTGTACCATGGATTTCCGCAAAATAACGCCTGATTCCATTAATTATCAAAAAAATGGTTTAGTAATAGCATGGGTAATAGCCAGTCCTGGAATGGGTGACAAATTAATTACGCTTTGTGCTTTGAGATCTTCGACACATCATGCAGTTGGTTACCTGCTAGATCTCGTCTTTGTTTCGTCAAACTTACTATAACGTTTTAGCTATAGGTACTTTATCATTGTGTTTCTGTGTAAGCGCATTATTCCGCCATGGAACTTATAATTTGTTGATGACTGATGAATGTAGATGACCGAAATACCTAAAAAAATAAACTTGAGACAGGTGTAAGTAGCTGTATGTGTATTCCCTTTTTCTGTGTTGCCCAGCTGATTTATTAAGCTGGTCCCAGTAATTACCTAGTTGAAAGCATGCAACAATACTCGTTTTATAGTGAAGGCATTCCTTGGACTCGTTAGCATACAATTTTGCGTCTGGCACCGTGCGCTAATGCTCTGGAAAATTCAAGGCGAGCCTATCGCACCGCTCGTAAACATTACTTGCGACAGCGCACATTTAAATCATAACATTATCTAAATGCGCCAACGTTGGTAATTACGAGCTCCATGTAGATTGTGTTAACTGAAAAGATTTTTTATTATTATTATACATATCGCGTAATATGCATGGTGTAAGATAAAGCTGCGGTCCATATGTGCGCTTGCGTCGTTCCCACGCACCGCCCCTCCCTTCCCCCTCTTTGGTACACCATGTGGTATCAACCATTATAATGGGAGCCTTCGTGTTTCTTTTCATAATGGGCTTAATTTAAACTTAGCCTGGACGGTAGAGCTTTTTTTAGAGTGGTGCATGATTACCTCCCGCGTTTTCGTGTCGTGTTCACGCCTAGGGCTTCAGGAGTGACGGTTCAACGTTAATTGAGCGACGTGTAATGGATTAATGAAATATTAAAAGGAGTAAATGGTTATTTGAAGCTAAAGTTGCATGTGTCGACGGCGCGGGGAGTCGAGTGTTGAAGCTCCGTTTGTTTAGGCTGCTCCGTAATTAGGGTATAAGGGTTGACGCGTGACATCCGACTGATGGATGATATTACGCATTACTGCGAGTGTTGGTAACGAGTTGACGATACGTTATTAGGACATTCATATTGCGTAATACTTGAAATATAATATGGCGTAACGTGTAGGATTGATAAATAACGTATTATGTGACGGAATGTTTGGAATTTACTTATATGATAATATTCTAGATAGATGTGCCCGCTACTTAGTTTGCGTGGACTTTAACTTTTAATTTTTATTTGTCAGGCTTTCTATCAAAACAAAGTAAAGAGCTAACAGGCAAGAAAATAAGAAAAACATATGGTAGAGATCGTTCTGAGTTCGCCTTCCTACCGCCTATTTATCTAAGATACGACAAATGTATGTGATTGCACACCACAAAACATATTTGACAACGAAACACAACAAACAGTAGACGAACACAAAGGGCGGTCGCGGTCTTATCACTTAAAGTGGACGGACAAACTTTCATTGGACAACATAGATTTTTGTCAAAAAGTGAGGTTTGTTTTCGCACTGGTACACCAGGAATTACACAATAAGTATACTAGTATACTTCAATGTTAATCATAGTGTACCACATACTGATGGGTCCAATGAATAAGGGCCAAAGTACAATATCATAAATTTCAAGAGAAGCTCTCAAAGCTTGCTCTATATTTTCAATATTGTAAATGTGAAAAATATACCACATCGAAAACTTTAAAGCCTTTTTTGAAAAGTTATGACCCATCAAAAACATAAATGTGAAATGAGAGCCAAGTTCAATATTATGATATATGCCTTGATCGTTGACTTCAACGATAAAAGTGAGATCTAGATGGGTGCCAAGTATATAACATAATATATAATTTCTTCTTATAACTTAGGATAATATATTGAAGCCTAAGGTCTGACTTGGCTAGTTCTCATAAATATAATATAAATATAAATATGAGACAACATCACATACATTGTTCTGATCCCAAGGTAAGTAGCTAAAGCACTCGTTGCATGGAAATCAGAAACAACGACGGTACCACAACCGCCCAGACCCGACACAATATCGAAAAGTTCGTTTTCGAAATTGACCCGACCGGGAATCGAACCCGGGACCTCAGGAGTTAGCGCCGCCCAAAGTCCGGCGTGAAAGCCGCTCGGCTACGGAGGTCGTCGCCTCATATTCGTGAAGACCTTAAAATCCACATAAAGACCGGCTGTCATCAATTTTGATTGCTGATTCTTACATTAGAGGCATCTATAAGTAAGTGTTCCTAATAGAATCAATTAATTGAAAAATATAATAAATTGATAAAAATTTACTAGTTTCTGATTTATTCCTTTGTATTCGCCCAACTACCTACCTGGATGCCTGAACTTTCTAGGTCATCTGGAACTGGGTTAGAGTTTAGATCTATCTATAGATCAGTTAGTCAGTGATGAAAATGTCAATTTTCGGACGTTAATATTGAAATAACCGTTTGAGGTGTGTTTATGAAATTTGGAGCACATATGTATCTCGCAAGTCTCATTATATGAGCCAAATTTGAGTTTATCCTTCTAATATTATAAACGCGAAAGTTTGTAAATATGGATAGATGTTTGTTACCCTTTTCACGTAAAAACTACTGAATGGATTTTAATGAAACTTTCCTCATATACAGACCATGACCCAGACCAGCATATGGGATATATATATATATATATAACTGTAGTCTTCGCGAACAAAGTCACGGGCAACAACTAGTTTGAAATAGTTTTTGAGTTATATAGGGTCAAAAGTGGCTCCAAATGGTTCGTGTTACACGCGGTGCTGCTCGCCAGTTCTATTAGCTTAAACTTGGCTTAACACGCTGCCGCGTGTGTAGATTTTTTCTGACATTTATTTCAATTAATACGTTATTCATTCAATGTAGTAATTGTGGTTTTCAATTGACGGACGTGTCAATGATATTTATTTAAGCCATTAATGTACCGATTAAACACAACTGAGCTTTCTCTGGACACAATGTTCTCATAAGGATTTCATTGTAATATTCTGCCGCCATTAATTCACGAGATGCCAACCTCATCAAGCAAACATAGCTGCCTAATTGAATCATCGCGCAAACCAAACAATTGATGCATGGCTCCTCCACATGTGCAAATGCACACGACGAAGAAACGACGACGCGACGACACAAAATCACTTCGCACTTCCACGGATTCAGTGCAAATTCTAACACACCTGTTTGTGGATATACGACACCCAGACAGCCCTCGCAACAAAGCCAGTGGCCCTACCATGGGTTTACTACGGGTTATTAATTGTGCCTGGGCATAATAATGTCATGGCGTTATGTTGAGTGGTAACCATATGGTTGGTAACTATGCTAATTTTTTTTTAATAAGTTTTAGTTTTAAAAATGCTTGACCATTAAATCATTATTCTGTCTTTCTTTTTTTCGTAGGATAGTGCCTGCTGCCTGCTAGCTGCTAGAGCATTAAACCAACGTCATCTAGAGATTTTTGGCGACGAAAACTGTAGCCCAGCTCTGGGCTCTTGTGTCGAAAACTGGTGGCACTACCGATAGGTATTAGTTCACGACTATCACCACCTCGACAATTGAAATATCAAATTCCCACACCAAGGTAACCGACGAAGGTGGTGGAAATAATATCATGGAGATCTGGTAACGACCCGCTGGCTTATTACCGATAAAAAGCAACCAGTTGCTAATTGCACAATGGCAACGCGACTGCAACTAGTTGCGGTTGCCACAGTCGGTCGGTTTGTTTTAGAGCGTCATCATGCAATTTTAGTTAGTTCGACGCTCGCTTGTGGCGCTATTGTAGCGTTCTACGTTCCCTAATACGAATTATGTGTTTTGGTAGCGATAAATTGCAAATTGTTACGATCGCGACTGTTGACGACACGGTGATAATGTACCGCATAGGAAAATGGACCGTATGCTTGAGTGGACTCAAAAGCGTGCTATTAATTTTGTTTTAACGACGTTTTCTATGTGACTAGTTTGCCGTTTTTTTGTGTTATTGTGCCAATATAAGGTCAAACGACAGTGTTAAAGGGCAAAAGGGCAAACTTGAATTTGTGCCCTAGGTGACTGTACTATAGAACGGGTTTACTTAATAATGTTAAAGCAATATACAAACGGGCGCTGTTCAATGTCAGCTGACTGCCTGCGCCCGGCTCATGAATCAACAAATAAATGTATCTAACAAAATTAATGGTTTTCAATTATGATAAATGTGTGAATAACACTGTACATTATTATATTCATTATTTCAACCGCCTCTGTGGTCTAGTGGCTAAGACCGCCGGTTTAGACCCAGAGGTAACGGGTTCGATTCCCAGCGGGGGGTACATGTTTGTGTGCTAGGTTTAGTTGGTGGTAGGGCTTGTTTGTCCACCTGGCTAGCTACCACCATCTTATCTAAATATGTCGCCATAACATCAATGTTTGTAGAATTGTTGTGTTCCGGCAGCTAGAGATAAGATAGCCATTACCTCTCTAGTTGAGGATCCCGGGTGAAGTGCGCTTCCATCATTGGCTTTATCATCACTTAACATCAGGTGAGATCAAGGCACTGTGTTTACCGTAAATATTAAAAATATATATATCTGTCCTGATAATTACTATTATTGGATTGAATGCAATGTTCTGAATGAAAACATTAAATTTTAGAAACAAAAGTAACTATTTATCGTGTAAACACGACGCAGGCTGAAACACTAATTTATTTTGTCCGATGAATCCGACTGTGATTATAAAAAGGTAAAGATAAATAAATCCACGACGCAGGCGAAAATGGAGACAAATTTTTTTGGTCTGATTAATCCGACTCTAGTGTTGAAAGGTAAGGCTTAAACAGTCGTTAGCGATGAGCAAACACATGGTAAGGCCACAGGCACCCTCCGAGCTCCGTGGCTGAGCTACGTATTGTCTGCAAACCACTTTAAAATATTAAAGTTGTGGCTAGCAAAGTATGCACTGGATTAAAAATTAAGCTAAGTATGTTTGGAGATCCGCTAAGCGGTGGGGATGTCGTGTAGAGCTTTTAAAAAGCTCTCAGCCAACTTGGTTATACCTGTAATTAACGTTGGATTAAACGTTACTTCGTTTTGCATAATAAAACGAAAATGAATACCTACACAGTCAAAGCTATGACAGAGTAAACTTGGTTGTGATGTTACTTCTGGTGATTATGAAGTAGTTGAATTTTTTATATGTATTCAGACTGTTACTGGAAAATAATAATTAAACGTGTAAGGTCCTTCACCGTAAAATCTATTTTAGAAATTTATGGGATTCTTTAATTGGTTTTAGATAGATAGATAGATAATACTTTTATTGCAACAATAAAAAACATAAACATGAACAAAAGAAAAAAAATAAAAATAATTACAAAGTTACAATTTGGCGGTCTTATCGCTTTTAAGCGATTTCTTCCAGACAACCAGTCGGATGGAGAGAGCTAATAAACTTTAAGATCAGATGTGAAATTATGGAAACATACTAGAATAATGTGTATTTTATAATTAAAGCAATTAATAGTTATAGAAAATATATTTTTGTACTAGAATAATTATACTTAGTAGGTAGTTTATTAAATGTAGTCAGCAGTAGCATACTTATAGGGGTTCGTTCGTTCGAATATAGTCAAATTTCTTGTATATTTGTTAAATAGTTTTTAAACGTGATAGCAATATGGTGTAAAGTTCAAGCTCGGTATGCGTTAAGTGTATACCTAACGAAACGCCATCCCATCCATACATAATTAATGCCTTGGTGCCACTTGACAAAACTCAACATACAAACCGAGCAGTTCAAATATGGGTGGGGTCGTTAATTATTGTTTGTGTGACACTTGCTAGTGGTGTGCACACGTGCATAAGCCACCTGACCTAACCCAACTGTGCACTTGTGATTTGATTCCCGTCGTCTTAGAAATAGGGATGCGCGCATGTGTTTTACTGTCGACAAGTATGCTAGATGAATAAAATTATTTTTATCGATAAAGCAGTAGTTAGAAAGAAAATCAATGTTCCTACGGTAGCGATATTGACAAACAATCAATCGCTTCTGTGACGTTAGGGTTAAACCACCGGTTTATGACCCAGAAGTCCCGGGATCAGTAGAAGGTCAAGCGAGTTTCTCAATAGACTTGTAAAAAAATGCATTTTGTTTTTTATATATTATAAAAAAAAACAAAAAACTTTTACAAATGTCTCGACAGTACAATAAAAGCTTGGAAAATAATTTACAACCGTAGGGTATACATACAGGAGTTGGATTTGTCCATCCGCGTCAGAATATCTTCAAAGCTTTATTGCATTTAAGTACATATTCTAAGTTAACCCCCGTTTATAATTCGACTAAAACTAGATAACTTGATGTTAGTAAGGTTAACAATTCGACAGACTTTTAAGATTTGTTTTCAATTCAGTTTAAATCGCAGAACGTGGACATCATAATACGTAAGGTCAAAATGCCTATTGTCTCTTCAAAAAAAATTGTACAGCGCAGCGGATACTGTATGATACAAAGCATTGTATTTAAATACATTTACATAGAAGAACAGAAAACAATAAAATACCTTTTACGATATGTGAATACGTGATCGTGTATGCCACATCACTACACTGTTTTGTTTTTTAAGTGAGTGGGGTTGACGGGTGTCACAAAAAATGCAGTTCCAACGTTATGGTGACAACGGAAAAATTTCGGGGTCTTTTAGTGGCTTTAGTAAGGACTTGAAATTTTGTTATTCAATTTCTCGCAGTTAAGAGTGGAGGACCCCTAATGGGTCATAAATATAGCCGCATGGTTTCCATAAATAACCACTTGGCAGCACAAAATGGTCGCTTTTGTGTTTTTGTAGTATTTTTTAAATAAAACTATGTAGTTCTTGCAATTCAGGAAGCCATCTCGTGTTCTTGCCTGTCATTTTGGTTGAACTGACCTTCGGCTCCTATTCGCCTAGTGACCACTCGTTTGATTTGAAGAAACATTCTAGTGGTCAAGGCTTTTCAGTTTATTTTTTGTCATAGAACTAATTGTATAGGGATGTTGACATTGTTAAAAGTGCTTATTTATTATGCCAAATGTACGTACTTTTACGTGAATTTTGAAAATATAAGCTAGCGAATGCTGAAACAAAATAGGTTTACTCTGGAGTATACTACTTATAAGTAGGTATAAATGTGACAGAGTTAATACTCTTAAGTTGATACTTTAGACTTGCTTTAGACTGTAAAAGAAGGCAATCAGGAACTTAATATTATTCATCACACCTTTACTTAAATAAAAACGTATTTTAATTTACTTAACTTTATTTTTTTAAGTAAAATTTAAACACTGAAAAAAGACGACAACCTCAGGCGGGAAACGAACCACGCACCTTCCGCATTCCGGGCGGCTGCCTTAACCACTTGGCTACCGAGGTCTGGCTTTCACCCGTCGAAATTTTTCAGTGCTTGATGCTTATGTTTTTTAGTCAACATTGCTTTATCAATCTTAGAAGTTTTCACCTCTGAGATCCGAAAGAAATATTTTTACAAATATTTGAACATTCGGTTAAGATGAAGCTGAGGTTTCGTCTTTTTTCAGTGTTTAAATTTTACTTAAGTATATTTAAGCGTTAATAAAACGCTAAAATATATAAAAAACACTTATTTATTTTTTTAAGCTAAACTAATATACATAAAAAATGCTTTGTCTTGAATGACTGACTGACTTCGATCAACCTGACTGACGATGACGGATTAAAGCACAGCCTAAACCGCTGATCGTAGAGACCTGAAACTTGGAGGGTGTGTTCTTTGTATGACGTAGGCATACGATAAGAAAGGATTTTCCGAAATTCTACCCTTAAGGGGGTTCTACCCTAAAGAAACTAAAGATTACTTAATCATTGTTTTGTCTCTTTTTCTCAAATTCAAAATGACGTTTGTGTGACGTTGACAAAACGATATTTAACTAAACAATGCTTATATAGTTTTTATGAATAAGGGGCTAAGCGTTCAGTTTATAGCAAAGGAAACACGAACATTACTTATGATTCCTTGAAAGTTGGTTTCCTACGGCCCTACGTCGTGTCTTGAATTTGATATCTCAATTCATACTAACTGTCTATTATTTGGGCATTTCAAGTGTCAGATATTATCTATAAAAATATGAGTTCAAAACAATATAAATCATAAGTCTTTTGGGAAAACAAAGTTTTCATTTGTGAGCTAATATCAGATTACCATCGTCTCTTGAAGGTCAAATCCAACTGTGCAAAGATTATATTTGCATCGAAAGGAGACACCCTGGTAGGCTACAGAGATCCTGTCTTTTAGATTTTATTGTTTAAGATAAGTAATAGTTTTTTTTTCTTTCTTTTTAAGTGCCAATTGCTGCACTAAAGCTAAATAATTCAAAAAAAATTCAAAATTCAAAATCATTTATTCAGTTTAGGCTACAAGTAGCTCTTGTGAATGTCACTATGCCATCGGTTCGTAAGTCTACTCTGGGCGGGAGATCTTGTACTGAGAAGAACCGGCAAGAAACGCAGCAAGTGTCCTAGGGAAAATGCCCTATCATAGCAGGACACTTTCCATTACAAATAAACACAAAATTATAGAAGACAACCACAACATGTAAATAAAAAACGAAAATATCACAATTATAAAATATAGTGAACAAATTAAATGCCCACCCGGCCCATAATGCATCCCGGTAATAATCCTGGTAGCATAATGGTCAGTGCAGGCGCCCGCATTGCGGAAGACCCAGGTTCGATACCTGCCTGGGATTTTTTTGAAGACAGAAAAGTTTAATTTTACCCTTAACTAGGTAAATGCTATGTCGCGCCTTCAGTATTTGTTATAATTACAGAAAATCAACCGCAAACCATCCACGGCCAATGTTTATAGCAAATTACAGCGTCTATAGTCGATGGGTATGTATGGAGGAGACTCAACTTTTTTTTATTCGGACTACGATCAGAGGAATGATTCCTCCCTGTGATTATGTGCTATCGATCGCAAACAAACCAATTTGTGCGAAAAGAATACCACATTTGCTCTGCCCTTCGAGTGAGTCTATAATATCATGGACCCGAGGAACTTTTAACACTGGGGCTTAAAAAGGCTAAAATAAATGTTTTTAGACTTCAATTTCAGATTAATATTTTGCAAGGCTTGTGTTTCAAACTATCAATCGTATTTATATCGAAAAGGATATGCCTAAATCAGGGATTCCCAAACTATGTTAGGCAAGGACACTTATTCTAAAATTAACTGATACCTCAGACCCCGACAGCCAAATTACTTAAAAAATTCTCTCTCTAGTTTTTTTAATTTAAAAACTTTGCAGTTAAGTAAACTTGACATAATTTTCTCAATAAAATTTAACAAAATAAATAGTAGTGTGAACGTTTCAAATAAGAACTTGTGTTAATTAATAGGGGTCGATTTTTAGATCTCGTCGACCCCCAAAATCACTTTTCGCTTATGTCGACCCCTGGGAAACCAATTTTGACCCCCAAGGGGTCGATATCGACCACTTTGGAAGTCCCTGGCCTTGATAGTTACTGCAACACTCATGTCATTAGCGCAATTATCATTTGTTTTAATTTTTTTTTCATTTACAACAGGGTTTTGCCTTCATCACCATATGGGAAGTGACGATAAGGCTAACATAACTGGAACGCACTAATACAACTAATATACGGGCTTAGAGAAGATAGATAGATATCTAGCCAATTGCCCAACCACTAATGCTTAATTACATCCAATAGTGGTCCAATCAATAGTGATAAGACCGAAGTTGTAAGTTCGCTATAGCGTAAGTGTGTACCTGAAAATAACACAAAGAAACATTTAATTAGTTAGGAACTGGCTTTTAAACCTCTAATTGCTGATTTTGGTAACACAAATTTTGACTAAAAGCATTTATGAAACTTTCCGAAACTATGGCAACACACTAAATATTTTGTCATGGCGAAGTGTGTGCCTACATAGCTCATGCCAAAACAGGTTTTATTTTACCTCACATCCTATAGACCTTTTGTTTTGTTTCGGAGAATCAAAGCGAGCGAGTCTTGCATATAAAACGCGCGCGCGCATGACAAGAGACTAAACGTCTCAAAAATAAATTATTTATTTTTGCTATTCAAATTTTTTGTACACGCTATTGTGTTTGTCTCACGTTAATGCCTATAAGCCTATGACAAACATTTTAATATTATCTGTAGATTATTTTGTTATTGTAATGTCGTAATGATTTCTGTCCATAAAATACGAGACACGGTTGTTCATCGCAAAACAACACACACTAAATGCCACATTAAACTTACCTATTGTAACTTTACTAGCTTCCGCAGGAAGCTTCGTCGCCCGTATGTATATTATTATTTGAAGGAGATGTTTTCCGGGATAAAAAGTAGCTTATAGTTGAGAGTAATTTTAATCTCCTAACGGTGATTTTTCTCCGTAAACGTCAATGTGATGCTCGGTTTCATGTGACAGAAGGACAAGTTAGATCGATAGGCCTTTATTTTAAATAATAAAGGCCTCTTCAAGAATTTCCATTACGAGTACGACCGATCATGTGCTATTTTCATCCAGTCTCTTAAGCTCTCTTTTCCTCAATTATGTTAATTATTGTAAAGTAAACCATTAAGCATCAAAATCGCGACAAGCAATGATTTATTTCAATTAGAATAATTATATCCGGCATATAACCTCAGTTGACATTAACATGCGCAATGAACTTACGGATAACCGATACACATACCAACGAGATAGGTAGTGACATAAGTTATTTATGAATGTAATTAGTTGCTTAGTTCTGTATGTAAATTGTACAGATGACGTAGTGAGATTTCCAAGAGGTGTACAATGCACCTTTATGGTATGTCAGTCGCATGCATGTAAGTAATAGTTGTATGTAGTGCTGCATACGGTATGTACAACCACTTGGAATATCGATATCGATAGATTGTTTCTGTATAATAACTTATTATAATAACTTATGAATACAATATCTACAACTCTTAAGCTGTAGATATTGTATTCTGAAGATTACGCGAACACCACACTTTATAGTACCTACTACACTTTAGTAGAACGCGAGCAGATATCCGTTGGAAGTGTTTGCTGGTGTTTTACGTCACATCTAATGATTTATTTTCTCGGTGCATCGTGTTTGTTACTATGTGCAATACTTACACATACTCGTAACGAATATAGAAGTTACTATTTCTATTTTGATAACATTTTAGTTAATGTGAAGAGTGATATTTTCGACTTCCCTCAGCACACATTGCAGCATGAACATCACCTGCAAAGCTGATATTCGGCAGTCTTGTTGTGAGTCCTATTTTGTGATGATCAGCATTTTAACGCCCGACTGCTGTTCTCAAGCGTTCAGCATAGAAACTACGTTATAAAGTTGTCCTTAAAGCCGGCCACTCATTTAAAACCGTCTGCAGTTCAAATAGACGATCTCTGTAAATCAATACTTTTTATCGATTACTTGTTCGGTCTTTGCCCATCCTTATGCGACCGCAAGTTGTGAGGCTGGTCACGCACTTCCCTAAACGCGTCCCGACGTATTGTCTCGCTACGGGCAGAATATCAGTTTACGCCGATGTTACAAGTTTTAAACATTTTTTCTTTGATGTTTCGCATGGAATAAAATATCAGCATCAGCATACGCATATTGATATATATTGACTTTTTTGGCTTGTACTCGTAGTAATGATTTGATTTCAATGATAAACCTTTGTACCTATATGTCTTGTGTGTTATATCTGTGCAATAAAGGATATTAATTAATGGCTTGTCCCTCTCTCCCTGTGACCACAGACCCTACAAAGGGTTCGAAACGTCAGGATAAATATTAATTAAAACTAATGTGCAAAATAAACGCGAGTAGATCCGTAAAAGTTGTTTCATTTTAATGGCTTGTGTTTAAACGCCTACCAAAAATGTATCAATTTTACTATCAATAAAATTCAAAACGCTTATTAAAATGGATAAATGATCACTATTATAAAAAGAATACAATTTATATTTTTATTAAATGCCTTAAAAATATATGAATACCTTTTAACTGCATTTCAGACCAAATATGTTATATTGTCACCAAATAAATAATACCAATATTTTATGCCTCGAGTTTCAATTTTGTAAATTTTGCTTCCTGTTGTCTAATAAAAAAAATAACCTCGAAATTCATTCATTCATTAAACTTCTAACCTATCACGTGACCTACAGGAGTACGGCAGCGAGTATCCTCAATCATTTGAATAATAGTGTAAAAGTTGTTGGGATCAATGTTACTGTAAAACAATATTTGGTGAGCATTAATCTATTTTCGCAAGCAAAAAGAATTTATATACAAAACGTACAATTATTCTGATGTGTGTATATAAGGGTATAAAAATTATTTTGGTGAGCACTTACAATGTAATTCCCCTTAATTAATTGACTAGTATTACTTAATTAATTAAGTATAGTATAATTAAGTATAAGTATATAGTAATTAATTAAGTATTACTTAATTAATTACTAATCCACTCCTTCATCCATACATATTCTAGCTAGACTATACAATGTACGTAAACTCTACTCTACGTACTCTAGTATTTATTCTACTGTATAGGTAGGTACTTATTTCTTGTTGCACGAAATACATAACTCAGAGACTCTCCTTTGTTATTAAAAGTCGGAAAAGGTTATGCTGATCAACAATAAAACTGGTGTGTTTTAAACAAAAGCTAACAAGAAACGGTTATGTTAATGTCAAAGGAATGTCAAGGGTACCAGTTGGCAAAACAAACGCTTCTCTACTAGTTAGCGAGTTAGATGAGACACTTCTTATGATACAATTTTACGATTCAGGAAGGATGTGTGGCCTCGGCTATATTCGCACAAGGAAGACTTAATATAGCCGCGATATTGTAGTTCCTACCAAAGGTGCGGCGTCACATGCCTAATGCTACCATATCGCTTTGTTGAATTTATATATTTAAATACGTGTTAAATTTTTAAAAAGCAATTAATTTAAATATTCACTGTTTATTGATGCTACCTTCGAGTAAGTAGTTGATTTAGTGGCCCAAGTCGCATAAATAAGGAAACTTGTAAATTGTTTTTGTTTTAGTTCCTTGTTTTATCGGCTAGTGCGGTTATATTGCGATAGTGTAAGTTAAGAAACTTTTAGCAATGCCTTGCACTTGGATAGGTGACCAAATTCTAATGGATATAATTACTTGCTTTGGAAGGCACGTTGAAACCGGTTGTTGTTGTAAGATGGTAGCCGTTAACAGCCAAAAACCTTTGTTAGAAGAATAGTTACTATAAAAAATCCATTAAATTAGGGCATGGAGGTTAATAACTAAAGTTTAAGGGCCGGCAATACGCTAGTTGTGCTCATGGTGTGTACAAGCCGTGGTGAGCGGACTTGTACGCTTGTTAACTCTTTTAGTCCCGCTCTTTTTCTTCAATCAAATTTACAAATTTTGTTATGACTGTACAAAACAGCTTTAATTTGATAGTGTCTCCAAATCGTCAGTGCGAAATATAAATAAAAATATAGTGTCAACTCAGACAAAGTGTCTAGTTATGTTAACACATTTAGAACATTAGTCTAGTGTACAATTTTACTAAACCTATTACGTATTACAAACATTGTTAAGATTCATGTCTGTTGTGTAACATAATAAATAAAATAAAATAAATAAAAGTTGTGTCCGAGTCGTCATGATGACATGTCGTTTTTTTTATCTGTTGCACCCTTAAGGTAGTGTGAATCTGTCATTGGTTTTCTGATGTATGTATAACTGGGGTGGTAGCCAAAGTAACATTAAGAAAACGATAGCGAAGTTCGAAAAGTTAAAAAATTTTGAATTTTGAATTTTGAATAAAATGTATGGGATTGACATAAGATTGACCACGTGATTTAGCGCGGCATATGTCAATCCCATACATTATATTCTTTTAGAACTTCGCTATCGTTTTCTTAATGTTACTTTGGCTAAGCCTACTGCATAGTTACTCTTGTTTTGTTACTGATGATTCAACTAAGAAAAAAATCTCTGATGAAGTAATACCTAGTTTCCAACTTCAATGTATAGTTGGATTGACTTCAATGATTTCAATAAAGCCCAAACAAGCTGTCTAGTCTCAAATGCCTTGGTTTTTGCGGTGTAGGCCTTGGGCTTTTCTCAGTGTGGCTTAAAAAGTGGTCTCACAGCCCGCGGCACCTTTGATGGCCCGCGATCAGATCCGCGAAGCCTTCCCGACTTAATAACTAACTTAATAAGATTCGCTTGCTTATTTACGACGCGGCATTTCTAACAATGGTAAGGGCTATGTGTGAGTTAAGATAAAATTACAAGAACTGGGGGCACAGTGCGAGTTTTATTTGACATTCAATCACGTTAACGAAAATTTGTATGACATTTATTTAACTCTCCTTGTTTGTCTTCAGGAGACGCTGTTTCAAGTCATACAAATTATAAAATATCTTTTGTTAACAAACAAAACTCGCACTAGGCACCCTTATATTGATTCCTAAAGTTCATGTGAATACTACACGTTGCAACGTTGTACACGTTAAATGTAAAACACTTTAATCCATTTGTAAGATTGGGTAGTTACGTATAAAGTATATGGGTCTATTCGGCACTTGCCCTCTTTCTGATCTTGTCTACAAATTCTCATTTCCGTACAAATTGTAAATTTTTGCCCCCTTTTCGGAGTTCCATATTTTTTAATAGTATGTCGCCCACTTTTCTCGTGTTTTTAATGAATAATCTCAGTATGGCCCTTTCATATAGTTTTGTTGAATAAGGTTGATATTTGTCTTGTTAAGTACTATCAAAATCAAAAATACTAAGAGGAAAAAAATCAAATTTAATATTTTATTCTATAATAATTCTAGACTTAAAAAAAAACAACTTTATCACTCCGTACTTATTTGAAAAAAAACTGCGCACCTGAACTTTTTCACTTTTAAAAACTATTTTTCGTAAATTAAATGAATCTCACTTTGATTAGTCTGTTCAGACACTCTTCATCATTTATTTTATTCATGACATGGTCTTCAACAATTTCGGTGATACGTTGATCAGTTACAATATCTTTTACTTGTCTTTTTTTCGTATATTGAACATATATTTTTTGTCGTCTTATTAAAAAATCATAGTGATGCTCTCATTTTTGAGTACGTTTATCATCAAAAATAAGTTGGGCTTCTTTGTCTTAATTTTCTGATTTAGTCGGAAATGCCATCCATCCGTAGCATTTATTGTGCGGTGACGGTTATTGTTGAAAACAACTTATTAGATGTAGGGTATGAGGTTTCATCCATTGACGAACAAAGTATATAAAAAATTATCCCACTCTTGTCGGTGATTTTCTATTACAAATTTTAGGGATAAAAATCCTTCGCTAATATATTGCACAGGCAGATATGACAAAGCTGTCAATTTTGCGATAATTGTTTTTTCTTTACTAGTTTTATAAATACCCAGCTTTTTTGCTTTTTTAGTAATAGCTTGGGAGTAATGGAATAAACAACCACGAAGCGTGACATCGGGAAATACTTCTTTAAACGCGTTCATAGCCGCCAATTAATAATCAGTTTGGTAGTAAACAGGACAAAAATTCGGCAAATGCTGTTTGAGAAGGTTAAAAAATCTTAAATATGTAGCTTCAGTTTTATTTGCGAGAAGTCCAAATATTAACGGTATTATATGAATTTCATCATTTGTGCTTCCTACGTCTCCATGTAATGCATATATTTGGGCAAACGGAAAAGGAGTACTCGTACCATTACCAAAGAAATATGTTATTGTGGTAATGATATCGCGTGCTTGTGGACTACAAAATATTAATATTTGTTCATCAGTTCCACCTTCTTTTAATAAAAAGTTTTCGCCTAAAATTTGAGGCTCAACAACATCTTGCAGTAATTTAAATGTGCCAGACTTTACCTTTAAGTGGTCTTTCCTCGCTTTGTACAGTGCGTTTTTTACAGACAGAAAACTGGGTAAAATACTATAATAGGCGGGATTTAGTTTTTTCTTTGACATGACTTAATCATAGATGGTTGGTATTGGTCGATAGTCGCTACATACTGCTTCCTTAAGCTTACATATAATTTATTCCACTTTGAAAGTGGTAAAATCAGGTTGGCACTGGTGTTTGCTCACTCTAGTGACGGTCTCATCGTCCCCATTCCACGACAACGATCCCTTGCATCGCCCATTATGGCACCGCCAAATGCTGATGTTGTTGTTTTTGTTTATTTTTCCCTCTCCACAACACTTTCTTGCCTTTGCGGCCATTCAAAAACACCACACTCATATTTCAATTTGTAATATCATAAGTATCAATCATAAATCGCATAAGTATCAATGTCAAATAATGACATCAATCTATTTTATGAATCCTGCCAGCGTTATCTAAAGAGGATATATGCAATGCAGAATTCTATGCAAAACTCCGTGGACCTATTATAATTAACACTTTTGTACTCGACTAATCAAATAGTGAACAAACAACGACATATTATTTCAGTATTATAAATTTTGTACCAAAACCTAATTTACTCATCTGTTTTGTAAAAAAAGGGGGCGAACAACGAAAGTGGGTGAATTACGAATAAAAAGTATATGAATCAGAAAAGGGGGCAAAAATCTACAATTTGTACGGAAATGAGAATTTCTAGACAAGATCAGAAAGAGGGCAAGTGCCGAATAGACCAGTATATGATGCATACTGTGTTAAACCCGAAAAACTTTTGTAATTACAGTATTTAGAAAGAAATAAGAACCTTAAACTTTTGATATTTTTTTATTTTTATTATGTAAGTGTAACATTAGGTGATGTTGCTGTTGTTGTTGTGCTGTTGTTGTTGTTAGCATCTGCACTGCACTGCACTGCATTAGACATATCATTAGTTCAGTAAAATGTGGATAGCGTATTGGACGACATGTTTTTTTCCTTGCTACTTTAGGGTAATTTTATCTTATAACTAGCGGCCCGTCCCTACTTCGCACGGGTGGACATTTTTTTTTATATAGCCTATGTTACTTAGCGCTAATGTAGCATTCTAATGGTGAAAGATTTTATTAAATCGGTCCAGTAGAGAGTGGTTTGTATGGGAAAAGAAAATTGTTGATTTTACTGTTTTCTTCGTATTATTTTACGTTTTTTTTCTCCATTAGAACCTTCCTCAGACTTCATCAAACACAACAAAAAAGAAATCAGTCAAATCGGTTCAGCCGTTCTGCGATTAGCAACACATTTAGCGATTCATTTTTATTTATATATATGTTGTTAATGTGTAGCTGTTAGCTGTTCCAAATAAAGTGAAAAAAAAGAAGAAGAAAGAAAAATATAATTATTGACCAAGCATTTTAAAAATAAACCACAATCGTCCTTCTAATTCCATCTTCTCCACTTCAATTACAATTTAAATATCTGGACTTGTATAAACACAAGTACAAAGACCGAAGAAAATAAAATCCTGTTTTCAAGAATTACCAAGAAATAATAGTATGTATGAAATAACTATGTAAATAACAGTGGAAGTATCGCGGTATCTTAACTGGGTATGTGCCTCTACATTGAAACAATAGGTCTCGTGAACAAAGTATGCTTCGAAGAATGAGCAGCACTGTTATTTGGCAATCGTTTTATTTTGTAAAATGCTTCTTTTATCGACCAATCATATAGCAATTCATATCTTAAAAAAGGTTTGTTTATGCTTTAAACTTTTATTTTATTCTTCTGGCATTCTTTGGTTTTGTTAAAATTGTTATAGAGATAACGGTCACCATCAGGCGGCCCGCCAGCTGGTATGCAGACTATCTATATAGCGTGTGTATGCCATACGATCCTATATTTTAAGGGCAGTTAGATAAGACCCTAATTAACGTAAATTGGCACATTATGTTTATAAAAGAAAACATTTTTCTTTTCATACAAATTAATTCGGCACGCAATGTATTCAAATAACCAAGTCGTCTACGTAAGCACTTTAATAAAAGTGTCAAAATTGTCAACTCAATATTTGCATTACATTGCTGGCCAGGAAAACTTTAAAAAAATCATTACGCTTAATTATTGAAAGTATTTGTTAAAATTTATTACTGTACCTCTTAATACTGCTTAAATCTATCGTATGTTAAAATTTAGGATCGCATGGAATACACACGCTGTATATTAATACGTGAAGCAAAAACTTTGTACACTTTTTTACGAAAATTGCGCGGACGGAGGAGTATGAAATTTTGTTCACTTATAGTTTATATAGAAAAAAAAAGCAGAATTATATGTTTTTTTAAAATTATGTATAAAAATACATTAAATCAATAAAACAAACATTAAACACACTACCATGCATTTGATAACAACACGCATAATAAAAAATTACGGTCGAATTTCGACCATTGGGCGACTACTAGTTAATATAGATATGTAAAAAATTGGTGACGTATTGTTTTATTGAGATTATGAAATGAAGAGTTGCGCTTGCGACTGTATGCCGTTCGTTAATTTTTAAATATAAATTGACAAAAAAATATTTTAGTTTGCCTTTTTGCTTACACTATGTGGCAACGCTATATCGAAACTTCAGATATTTATATAACACTAGTAACAAGACGACTTAGTTCCCATCTCAGTCAAGTTGTCTTTATTTAATGGTATTTCAGTCAACACAATCTAGATCGAAACACTACAAAACAAACGTAAACACATAACTAAGAACAAAAAAACACAAAGCCGTAATTTGGCAGTGTTAGCGCTATTGACTCAAAAACACATTTGAAAATAAGTGATTAAAGCTCAATCCTGTGATAGGTAGGTAAGTATACATTTTTCATATAACCTAAAGCTTGTCTTTATATGAAACTAGACTGGTTACTTCACTATGCCTATACCTAACCATAAAAGAATTTGTTCCGCATAAGGATCTCCGCTTTATCAGATCACAAAGAATAGCTGGATCGTGCCAAAATCTGGCTATAAACAAAGGCAGCCGGCCCCGCTACACTCAAGCTCGCCTCCTACAGTTAATTGGTCCGCTAACTTCTGAGAAACGCCAAACTGGCTTTTAGAAATATACCTATTAATAACACGTAATTGGATACGAATAAATTATGTGGTTCGCGAAGTTGTTATGCGACTTCGGGTCGGCTTAGACAACAGTATCGATATCGACTTGTGATTTAGAACACAAATAGTACAATCGATTGTTTTATTAAGGAAACTAGTCGCTTGTTGTTTTAATAAGGAATAATTAGTAACCCATCCGTGACTTCTTCTGAGTGAGACTCCGTATGTCATGATGGTTTTAACTCAGAAACTATTGTAGACGTGCGCATAACAACTTGCCAAAGTTTAACCGTAATCGGTTGAATGGTATACGGGGTAAACAAAGAAACAACGCTTTCTTTCAAAGTAAATAGCCCAAATACTATCCAACAGCTAGCTAAAGCTCCAATGTTGGAAACAAGTCATCGTTACAATTGATAGGTATTGGCTTAATCACCACGCTTAAAAACGCGGGCTATGAATTGAAAAATCCGAAACACACTTTGGCTGAGCTGGGAATTGAACCCAGGATCTTTGGGTATCGGGCCGAGGCGTCTACTCCAAAATATTGAACATTAATTAATAAAAACAAATACACATTCACATACAGGTAAGTACAGACGCCTGCACATCAACCTATCCAATACTGTCAAATTAAATTTCTTCATTACATTTTCAACCATATAAGTTTGTGGTAGGTTGATGTGTAGGCGTGTGTACCAGATACTCATAATTCTTAAATTCACACGCTAAGTAAACGTAGTAGTCACAGTAGGAAAACCGATGGTCTAGTGATATATTGATTGTTTACTGCAACCGTGTATAAGTGTATTACGACAATAACGATTAACTACAGTAAGTGGTCGTCGTAACCAGATACAAAGATTTCATTTACATAGTGCCACTTAAGTTTTCCTGAACGCCATACCGTATAACATTATAGGGGTAATTATATTTCTAATCTGTGTATGTCCATATTCCTTTCCTCAATTTAGATCCGTGTACGTCAGCGAGCATGTACAGTCAGTCGCAAAAGAAAATGGACATATTTAATTTACTATCAGCCTGTGTTTGCACAAAAAGGAAGCAGAGGAATTTTACCAGAGTTTTAAAAGGGCCGAAAGATGGATGTGCACTGTCAGACTAAAATATCTACTTGTAACTAGTCAAGCGGGCCAATCATAAGCCTCAGGTACACGCACCTGCACATCAGCTACCACAAACTGTCAAACTTCCTCAATAGACTTTGAACTCTATGAAAACGGCATAAACTTGAACATTTATTGAAGGAATTTAACAGTTGTAGATAGGTTGATGTGCAGGCGTTTGTACATACTTAAAATGTGTACTACCGAAAGGATTTAAAGCCGGGATCTAGGTGCCTAACAAGAGTTTAATTTGCCATTCGATAACGATAACGAAATCGAAAATTTGTATGGCAACATTTTATTGTACCTTATTTGTCAGTTTTCACCAAGAGGTGTTGCTCCAATGGCGTACAAATTTTTATTAGTATACCGATCACCTTAACGAAAACGACGATTTGTTAAGCATATTGTATGGAATTAGTAATCAGCGGCATCCTGGTGACGAACGAGGAGAGTTAATATTTTTTCTTAATCAATTCTCGTTGTCGTTAACAGAGTCGAATGGTGAACTCGCACAAGACACTTAAGCTGGCACTGTTTAGAAACAAATGACGTGAAAATTAGGCTTTTATAGATATAGTCATCGGTACAGGGCACGCACACACTTCCTGGAGCCGCTGTTCTCTCGTTCGCTTTCAGAGGATCTTTATTCCACGTACTATCAAACTTGTGGAATGAGCTGCCATCCGAGGTATTCCCATTAAGCTACGACATGAACTCTTTCAAAAGGGGTGTAAAGAGGTTTTCTTCAGGTCAGCAACACAAAAACAACATCTGTGATGTTGCTGACTTTATTAAATACCACCCTGTAAAACTAACCAGTCGACAACAGCATCGGTTGAAGCGTGCAGATATTCTCGCATTGGCTGTACACTCGCACGCACCGCACAAAGGAGCCTTGTTCATGAACCGCCGAAGGTCGCCCGCTCGCGACAACGAGTTTCCTACATGCACCCACCAACCGCTGGTACATTTCGTTCAAGAAGTTCACGGCTGTTCTTATTTTTATCTGATAGTTTCCGCCCGCGAAGGTCAAGGACTTTATTTTTGGCTCATCCAGCCGCAGTCGTTGCCAACGACCCGATTTTGTACTTTAGTTCTTGTTTGTACTCGATCGGTTGCTGTGGATTTGTCCACGTGAAATAAAGGTGTTGAAAGCAACACTAATTAACTCCAGAACGTATACATGAAATTACGTAACAGTTCTTTAAAATATTGACCTATTTTTTATTGTCCTAATCATGAACTTCTGTAACGGTTATAAATAAACACTCAATTGACGGAACAAAATAGTGACGTCATAGTTTACCATTCTCATAAAATATATATTTTAGAAAATAGTTTTTTGAGTAATGACAACTTAGGTTTTGGTATTATCATCATCATCAATATACATATAAACGCACTATTGGCTGGGCTAAGGAGGGTCTAATCCTTCATGAACAATATATGCACATATAAGGAGACCAGGTCATAATCATAACCCATCACGCTGGCCTGTTGTAAGTTGGTGGGTTTTATGACTAACCAGTTTACGACAACAACCGGGATCAATGGCTTAGCAGCAAGCCATGCCTTCCGAAGCACGATTTAGTTAGTTAGTTTAAAAAACAAAAAAAAATGTAGAGACAAATCGTCGTATTCATAAAAAGGTCAAAGTTATATAAAACCTTTTTTGTTGCTATTGAAACGTTTTTCTTTTTCTTATATGAAATTGGTGTTGGCGCAGTGGTTTACGCGTCTGGCTCCCGTTTCGAAATGCCAGCTCCTCCGTGCTTCGGACTGGCACTTTTAGCCATTGGTCCTGATTGTTGTCATGTCATGATAGCCGTTAAAATTTACCAAGTCGCATTGGACTAATGTAATGAGTTATAGCCTAATTTCCTATGGACTATTGTTTATGGGGTAATCTTGACTGTGCTCAGCAGTGGGAAGGGTATAGGCTGATGGTAATTATAGAAAATACATGTCTACCGTCATAGTATGGTAGTTACATCTTGTTAATAAATAACATAACAACATGTTTGTAAGAGAAAGAAAGAAAGAATAAACATTTATTGATGTCATATAATAACAAATACTTACACATAAATTGTCCCAGAAATGTATGTAAAATAAGCTTCCTACAATGAAGGTTGCTATTGCGCAATACGATCGAGTGAATATTTGCATCGATACGTTTGCTAGTCTAGGTGGCAGCGACCGACAGTCTAAAAGCCTGATAAGACAGCCATTTGCCACATCCTTATTCCAAGGACAAGCGCTTGCCGGCGAACCGCCGCCGCCGACCAAATGCTAATTCGTTAGCTACGGTGAATACCTTATGTGATCTTAAAAAACTGCCATGCCTACATGCTATTCGAAAATGCCGAAGATAAATACGGCACACGTACGCTCTATACGTACAAGGATGTCCAATTACAGAGCTTAATTATGTTCTGACATGGGCATAGTGGAACCCGTTTAGCTGATAGTCATCGCGAACCCGAATAAGTTCGGATCGAAACGGATACTTGGGCTGTTGACCCAAATATCTCGGATCAAAATAAATAAATCGCTAGATAGTACACTGTGCGTAAAGCTTCAACGATTAGTTTAATCTGTTGCGCGACCGACGACGACGGAATGCTTGGGTTTTTTGATTTTCTCTTTATTTTGTTATAGTGAGTTTAGTCATGACATGATTATGTCACCCTCGTTAAATTACATTTAACAGAACTTAAACTCTTAGTACATACAAATTTAGCTAAACTATATAACAAAATCGCTTCCTCCGACACTGGGAAAGCGAGAACTTTGTTATATTTACCGATATTGCAATGTTTTTAAAGTAATTGTTTTTCTATGGGTCCATCAGAACATGGTGTGTGGTGCCTCTACTATTTTACAGACTAAGAAATTAGGTGATATTACTTTTCCTATCAGGTATGCAAAGCTGTTCAATGGAATATGCCCGGAACAAAGCCTAAGGGCCACGCAAAACCTTAATAAATCGTATTATTATATTAGTTTCCTAGGTGAGTTAACAGGACTGTTATTTATGTTTCAAAAGCGCAGTAAAAATACCTTTAAAAAAATCTACTTTGTTCGTAGTTATAAATTTAAAAAAACAGATATATACTATAGGAACTGTTTTTGTTTTTTTTTAAATAGTGACTAATTACTTCCCCGTACCTACCTAATATTATAAGTAGAAGTGTAGTCCAAATGCAAAGACATCTAGTGGAGCAGGATAGTTATATATTACTACAGTTCTTAGATTAATAAATTCTTATCCACTTAGTACATAGTATATCAGGACAAACATGTCACAAGATATGTGCAACGATTAGACATGTGCCATTGGTATTCCGCTTTGTATTTTGTGACAAACAGCGATGAGAGCCTCACTGTAGCTGCTTAGTAAAACGATAGCCGGATAAGCTCGCAATCACTTGTAACACAACCGAATATTGTTGTTACAAAAACAGCTTAGATTTCTCCACGTGGCGATGGCGTGGCGATAAATCGGAAAACGACGCGCGTGTTTTGTTCTCGTATATTCGTTCAATAATACTCGTAGTACAAAAGGATGCGGGACAGAAATGCGTGGCGTAAGTGGCCCTGTTTGCTCATCCTTTTTTTAATTTATATTTCTTAAATATTTATAAAATTTATAAAATACAGTGAAAAAATTAAACGCCCACCCGACCCAGCCAGGAATCGAACCTGGGTCTTCCGCAATCCGGGCGGCTGCACTGACCGCTATGACATTTATTCTTAAATCCTCTACAATAATCTTACTTGCTTACATTTTTGAGAAATGCCTTAGTTTTGATGACTGATGATAACTGATTGAAATTTCGACGAGTTTTTGTTTATAAACACTCAAGAAGTTTTGATAACCTTGACCCGATCAAGGGTAAATCGCTAAATGTCCCGATTTTTCACCAACTTCCTTAGTGTATACTTAGACCGATAATTTTGACAGCAAAAATGAATTCTCTCTCCCGCGACGCAGCGTGAGAGAACTCATATTGTTATAATATGCAGAAGTTTATCTAGTTTTTGTTTCGTAAATAAATGACATTCACAAAAACCTGAATTTTTTGCAATTGTAGCTGTCTCGATTTGAAATCCCAAATCCCGATTATTTCTACCTTCCGTCCCGAAATTTGCGTACTGGACCTGGCAACACTACTTACCATAAACTTTTGAAACGTAGTAACCTCTACACTATACGCTCGTGTTTTGTTTTCGAACGCTTAGGTACCACGCGCTTTTGAGAAAAACTTCGACGTAGTTACCTAGAAACTACAAAATAGCGTGTGCGAAGTTAAAACTTGTATTCTTGTAACGCTTTTCCGCGTTGGCGAGCGACACGGGTTCGTGTTCCTTATTTTCAGATTGAGTGCCCACTTGAATTAGTCATTTTCTAGAAAAACGGAAAGGACAACAACCTTGGAACGAGCTTCCATGCTCATCGCGTTTGCTTAAGACGTAATTGATGGTATAGACCTCAGCTATACAATTATCGATCTTAGATAATTAGACACTATGATAACATCATTTATAGCGACTCGTTGGTTAGGGCTGTGGTCGTGCAAAATAAGCAACTATCGCAATATTTGCCTCGGATGGGTAACCCAATTTTTATATATCTCGAGTAGGAGATCCAGGTTAGGCCGTTGGTGTCGGTTGTCGGTTGTTGTTGATGGTCAGTACCCTTCTGGATCAAGTTAGTGTGGTGGCATAAGGCCCGATCTCAAATCAAATATTATTGCATTCATATAGTATAAAGGTGGTACAAAGAATATGATGATGATGTGATGTTGTCCATTTAAAGTTTTCAGCCCCGCAGTGGGAAGTTTACAGACTGAGGATCATGATGATTTTTATTTATGTTTTTGAAAAATAAGCTGAAAGTATTTTTTTTAAACTAAAGGAAGTCTTATAATACATGACTACTAGTTACATAAGTGAACACATATTTATATTATCTAAAATTAAAAATAATATATTTTTCACACGACCTGCTCGACAATGCCTCATTATATATCATGCAAACCTTACTCTCAAAGTAAATCATTATAGCCCTTGTCTTTTGCCGGGGTGTAATGTTGTACTGAATTTCATTATAACCCGCCGGGCAGTAATATGATTCTCACTTCTCTTAGTTCTTATTGTTATGCATTTAAAGTCTAATTTCGTCAAAATCGCGCGGCGCGCGGCTGCTGCAGCTGCTGGTGGCCGACGGCGAGGTGGACGGCGGCGCGCGCCGCGCCTCATTTATTTGAAAATCGAACTTATTCGAAAATCGAGCTGGCCACGCCACGGCAAGCCGAACGAAAAAAAATCAATACTTAAAACAAAAGCCGCGAGTATTTCAATACGGTGCAATCAGTATCAGACAAAACTGCAAAAGAAGATAGAATAAAACATTAAGAAAATGTCGAGTGACGAAAGTGATTTAACTCCGGAATCCATTAAATTAGACGCCTTAGGTATTGTTAATAACCTACTACCAGAGAAGTCGAAGGAAAAATACTTTCTAGTAGCCTTGGTTTTTATTGTCTCGCAAAAGGTGAGAAAAGTAGAGTATACTCCTCAGGGATAAAACTGATTTTGCCTTGGGCGCGCTTAAATTCTTCACTGCTCTCAGGACTCCATTTTAATTCCCTCGCTTCGCTCGGGAATCAACTCAAAACCCCCTCGCTACGCTCGGGAGTTGAATCTGGAGTCCTTCGTTACGCTCAGGATTCAATATCGCGCCCGTGACATAATACAGTGCTTTATCCCCTTGGTGTACAATCTACTATTACCTATGCGGTAAGCATTAAAGATATTGTCATTTCGGCAATATATGAGGAGTTTTATATTGCAAATAATTTCCCACAGTGGCGTCGGGTTGCCTTAGTTTCATGTTATTATGATATTATAATATTATGCTTATTAGTAGTTAATTATTACAATTGTTTTTATTAGATATTTGTGTGAAAATGTTGCAACAGCGTTTGCGTGATTGTTAGTTCGTATGTTGATTAATACTTTTTTCAGATATCCAGTGATTCCCTTTTGTGATAAGTGTACGAAAGTAAAATAATAAAATCAAAAAATCATAAAACAAAATCTTTTTTGCTAACTAAGTGTATAAAAGGTGTTACATTTTTTAAAGGAACTTAAAACTTAGTCGCCCTTTTCGGACACGTCAATTAATAGAGAGCTCCCAAAGTATTTTTATATAAAGCTATGAATAATACTTTCTTGTTTATTAACAACTATACATAATTTTCCAATTAATTATAATATAAGTTACCTACATCACTAAAGACAAAATAAAACCTATAAATAAAAAATGTCCTCCAGCTGTGGGCTCATGGGAACGGTCCCAAGAATGCTGGCAACATTACCTCTTTGGATTGCCAAGCTAATACGTTGGCAGAGGTAGCTGCCAGCCTTCTTGTCACCGGAGGCTTCAATAAGGCGAGCACTCAATTCTTTAACAAGCTGCTTGGCCTCCGGCCCCCATGGACCCAATGTCTCCACCGCAAACGGAACAAACAAATAATTTGGACCCAGGTTTGAGTATTTGTGCCGTTTGCGATTTTCAGCACTTACCGCAGCAGCCCCCAATTATTATTATTATTTTTTTTTTTTCTTTCTTGTTTAGTAATTGTAACAAAAAAAGGCGCAAGAAGTTCTTCTTTGCAATGGTGTATAGACATGAGAATTAATATGTATAAACTCTTATTTCATTGTACATTTATTATTTCATTAAGAGTTACTGTGTTACTTATCCTCTGCCAAATGGGTGACCAAATTAAAATGTTGTTCTCCGTGCTTTGAAAGCACGTTAAGTTGCGTTGGTCTTTGTTGTTGTAAGAGAGTAATCGGTTTAAATACAGGTACCTACACGCTTTTATTTATAAAGAATTTTTTTCTTATTATTAAATTTAATGAAAGGTATAAATTATTTGAAACTTTTTAATTCCTTTTTTTATTAACAAGTCATAAAAGGTTGTTTTTAAAAAGTTATTTTTCTTTTAATTTTCTACAATATCATTTAAAGTTGGATTCTCCCTAACCATAGGGAAGGCTCGTGCCTAAAAGTAAAAGAGCTGGCGACTTGATGTGATTCGCTTAGAGAGCGCACCAAAATTTTAAGTATAGTTTTAATTTGTGTAGTAGGTAATTTCCGAACTGGCGTTCGCAAGAGCATTTCGGTTGAGAGTTCGTCGAACTCTCAGTTTTACAGTGGAGCTGCGCGTTGTCGATTCCCCAGAAATATCCGATAAATATTTGCGTGCCCGCATGAGCGCGCAAAAATGTGACGCCAATGCGCCCGCGCGGCCGGCTGACGCGTCTCGACTCTCGCGCAGAGGTCGCTGGTGTTATGATGCATTTTTAAATTTGGACGTTTTACACTACACATGTCTAGACTTTAGACATGAGAATAGTAATACAATTTATTGATTGACAACAAAACAAAAGCGAAATTAATATAGGACGAGTCATAAAGACTAAAAGAGGAAAAACATACTAATACTAAATATCCGAAACACAATTTGCCCTGACCTGAGAATTGAACCAACAGGACTTTTGCCACACGGCCACCTAGGCGTTACACTATTTGTTTTAAACTAATATCATATATTTTTTTTAATTATCTTCCTGATATTAAGTGGATGATAAGGCCGAAGATGGAAGCGCAGTTCACTCGTAATTTTTAACTAGATACTAAGGAACTGGCTACCTTAAACACAAGAATGTTACTCACATTATTGGTGTCACGGCGACATTTTTTAATAAGATTTCTAAACAGGTGGACTACTAAAGAAAGACCTACCACCATCCGGAGTACAAACAACTGGGAATCGAACCTAATTTAGGATTTTTTTATTGTGTTGATGCCTGTATCCAATTTAAAATCAAATTATTTATTGTTTTCTAAAGTTTACGCGAACACTAAACAACTTTTACGGATCTACTCGCGTTTATTTTACACATTAGTTTTAAATTATGTGTTTCTTATTTCATTTGTTTTACTATAGGTCTAGTTTATTCTAAAACTGGTTGACACTTTATTCCAGGCATCTACCATTCTGTTGCTCAAAAAGTGCTTATGTGGGTTGTTGTGGGAAATTATTTTAATAAGTTTACGATATAATTCATAATTATAACGTTTAAAAAACCTGAAACCGTATAACCTGCTTACGTATTCCGCTCCACACATGGCTCGAGAGCTGTGGTGATGCGGATCTGGCCTCGCCCGTCGTGTCGCGTCGGTCGTCGAGTCGGAAGCTCTGCGCGCGGAAGTGCGCCGGCGCAGGCGCAGGCGGAACAGCGCGTCACTTCCGACTACCCGCTCCTCTGCGTGTGATCTGCGGCGAACAGTAACTGGGTGCTAATGCGTGTTTTATTTGACATTAATTGATCACGTTAATGAAAACGAAAATTTATATGACAAAATTTTTAACTCAAATCGCTTGTCACCATGGTGCTATCTGGTGTGATCTGGGGGTTTCCACATCTGGGTGTAGCCGAGGTACGCCGCAATGAGTTAAAAAAAATGGTGCCTTTTGCGAGTTTCATTCGCCATTCGCTAAGGAATACATTATAATGATTAAATGAATTACAAAATTATTGTAAACTTTTAAAACTCATACGACACTAATAAAAACTCCCCATGTGGCTGCTGTGTAAACTTATCGTAACTTGTGTAACGCATCCGAATTACAATTCCAAACAACAATTTACGTAATGTATTTACGTTTTACTTTTTTCCGATATCAGAAGGAAGGAACTCATGCGCAAGTAGACAATATTCTAAAAATAATAATAATTAGGATATGAATTTCTTCCTAGTAACATTAATTTCACGGTGCTCGACATTTCAATATAAATAATGGCGGCTAACGAAACCTATGCGCATAAGGAAGCTGGCTGGCGGAACTGCCGCGTGTCACTTCCGGTGTGTTGAGATCTACAACCGCTTATGTTTTTTTTATTTTTTTCGAATGGCAATAAATAATAAACAGTATCCTTATTCGATAAAAGGGTAGAATAAATATCTTTCAACATTAATATTAGTTCAGATAGAGATATGCGAGTACCTACTTAGCTACAAAGCATATAAGCACTACATCAAAAAGGATTCGATTAAACTTTAAAAGGATATGATTATACTAGCTTTTGTTCGCAGCTTTGCTCACGTGGGCTACACGACTTGTGTTTATTCGTAAAATATCACATTATTTTAACATCAAGATTTTCATTTTTTTTAATCAGTAAAAAGCCCATCCATGTGAGCTAGAATTAGTAAAAAGTTTCGCAAAACAACGTAATGTATTACTCTGTATTTTGTAATTTTGGTCCGTTTTGGAACCTCCTGTACAAATTGGCATACCCTACTTAAGGGATCATTTTACAAAAATCCTGAAACACATCACAATTTCTAAATACCGAAATTTAAGGAATGACAGATTTCCATACAAACTTTCTACTCTTATTTCACCTCTTAAGGTTTTTTCGAAAAATGGAAAAACACGTAATTTTTTAGTTTTATTGAAAAATCTACGTATCGAATTATTTATTCATTTTTATAGTTATTACTTTAAAAAAAGAAAATAAAAGAGTAAAAAATAAATTTACTTAGTACAAAGTAATTCGTATATTGATTTAGTTAATCAGAAATCATATTATTAATTACCTAGATACGCATATCAGTTTCAAAGAATGTCTATTGAAGTCGGGTGATTGGTGGTCGGCTGGGGGACAATTTTGTGTCATTTAAACTTTTATAGTTGTTCCATTATCTCCACTTTTTTATTGTAAAAGCCTTCAATTATATTGACTTCAATAGACCTTCTTTAAAACTGATATGCGTACCTATCTAGGTAATTAATAATATTATTTCAATATTATTTCTTGCTTTTTAGAGCTGTTTTTTGTATACTTATTTAATCATTTTTTGATAACTAAATCAAAATGCGAATTACTTTGTACTAAGTAAATTTATTTTTTACTTTTTTATTTTCCTTTTTAAGGTCGGTTTTGTTTTTTGTTAAAAAATATTTTTTTTTTACGATTTTTAGTGATTAGAGGTGTTTTCGTAAAGAACTTTCGATGAAAGTTGTTGTATTTTTTTCAAGTGTCGCCTTAACAAGTTACGCGGTGGAAGAGTACATTTAAATAGATAGGTATGGGTGTTAGGTGTATTATAATATTGTTAAAGCTACTCGTATATATAGAATAGCAAAATCTCAGAAACTGTATAGCCTACGATTATTACTTGTTGGCAGGCAAGGCTTAGAAAAAGAATTCAACATTTCTTCTAAATCGCAAGAGATATATATATATATAACACTCGCTCTTAATAAAAATCTAGTCATTTACAGGTACAGCTTTGAAGTGTTTGACACTACTTTTACGGTAAATACCTAAATCTGAACACTATTTATCCTGCAAGACAAACTCTTAAGCGTTTATAATAAAGCGAGATAATATTATCATTTAACGACCTCTAAAAACGAACTGACAAGAATATCGCGAACAAAATAAATGTGGGAAGACATTCAATATTTATACAGTTCACGAAACTGCGAAGATATTTCCGATTGCCTTCAGATGTGTCAAAGTTGTTTACTTTGTCTAAATATTTCTTTAAAATCTTTTTTAAGAATAAAAGAAAAACTTTATTCACGTACCTTCACGAGATAAACTATTGAACACAAATAGTTATGTGACGTTACACCCGCATTTATAAACAAGCCATTAATTAGCAATTACTTTGTTCTTAGAAATGTCACTAAGATCTAATTTCATTTTATATACAAGTAACGTTTAAACTAGAATAGAAGTTTCTTATTCAATTAAATAAAAGTATTATTGTTATTAATTAATTATCTTAATTAATGGCTTCGCGTTTAGCATTTAGCCAATGTATTTTTTTATTGTAAGTAGTAAGGGTACAATTGTACGGTAGATAGAAAATAAAATGTAGTCTCACAACATTATTATTGTTATTATCAAATTCATCAATTTTATATTATTTTAGACATAACACAAACTGTCACACGGAATAAAGCCTCAATTTCCATTTCAAGCTTCTCACTATGAATTCTTTGAGAAACCTAACTAGATTGCTTGAGTAAAGATATTGGTGACTCTTACTTGGCTAAGAATTCTACTTAAGCAATTAAATCCCAGAATAGTGTATTTCTTGTGATTCCGGCGAACTAGGGAATTGAGGTTTTTTTTTAACTTAATGTTAAGATAAAACTCTACAAGATGATGGTAGGTTTCATAGGGGTAAATAATCGTATAATGTGAAACCAAGTCCATACTTCATTGGTCAACTATCATTAATGTTTAAAGTTTAAACTTTGATATTTGGTAATTAGCAGTTTTCTCCTTCCACTGACGAATTTATGTATTTTGTAAGATTTTCCATCCGCCATATTTCGAATATTTATATACGAAAACCAGTTCTATAATTGTGTATAAAGTAATCAATTGTGTGTTTTTAAAACAGTACTGTTCACAGAATAGTATTTCTTTAACGACCAGTTTTTATTTTAGCACTAGAGTTGCGTGTAGTCCCATAAACACAAAACAATGACATGCCTGCGCAACAATCGATGCAATATAATCTTTTATTTATGGGTTTGAGGCACCGTTAACTACTTGTTAAGGCGAGCTATCATATGCGATAGCATACAAATACAAGCCTAGGCAGTTCGAGGAAAACACGTCAGATACAAGAAGTTTGGTAACCAATGTAAAATCTTGTCTCATCTTGACAGCGTTCTAAGTTACCGTGTAGCGTAAAATACATTGCGTTGTGCTGTTGTAAGTCGTTCATGCCGCTTTTACTAAGTCGTCTATGTATCGCGCTCTAGTGTAGTCATCTGTATTAATTATGAGAGGTTGTAGTACAGATAGTTGGCGTGTAATGACGTGGTAGAGGCCCAGGTATTGCGTGGGCACGGAACGAGTGCGACCGGTCGGTCCCCAGGTGTCTGCGGCGAGTGCAGGCGCGCACTCGGACCTTTAATGGCGCTAATAAAGTTGATTGTTTATAGAGCATTGACGTTCTGCTGGACTGTTTCTGGTTGAATCCTACTTTCGATATCGTATATACTGCAGTTAGTTTTTGTAGTGTAACGTTTCCAAGTGTAGCGGTCAACATCCGATTACAATAAGTTGCTTGCAATTTACATAATCATGTTGCAAACTGTTGTTCTACGCTTAAGTAACTGCGGTATGGTAACACTGATATACTTTTATACGTAGTTTTGTGTTTTTATCATAGACAACCCAGACTATGATACAGAATTAAAATTTAGGTATTTCTTCAAAAGTTGTCTAATTGTTTCGACGTTTAATAAAAAAAGGTCGGTACAAAGTTTTAATTAACTTTTCGGCGGCTTAGTAGACTTGTTTGACATTTCGATATTCTTAGACTAGTCACCTTATATTTTAAATTAGATGATGTTAGCAAAATGAGACAGTTTTGAGTATTGACTTCCGCAAACTATCGTAGGCAGTTGTGTTTACGATGTTTACGAATGAAGACGTTGATAAATTAATTGTCTTATTTTTTTTGTTACCTTTATACCTATTTTTAAGTTTACGCAGAATGCCTCCCTGCCAGTCTAACAATCTAAGACTTGCTAAGCAGGAAAGGCAATACGGTTGTTTGCGTAAACATTCGCTGCATCAGCTGGCTCTGTACAGTCACCAGAATAAATTACATGTCATTTTTATTTCAAATGCACCCATATTTATGTGATATTTTACAAAGTATTCTGAAGAGATTTGTGTGATTGTGTTATTTAATTTGTTTTTATTGATGACTGTTGCAACATAAGACTATTATTTATCAAGTTGCTTGTAGTATTACAATAGTGATATATATATGTATATTATATATATTTCACAGGTATACTTGCCGTCGACATTTTTACTTAAAACTTAACAATTTTTCCATTTCAACACTTACAACAAAAAACTAGGTTTAAATTAATATTATTATAACATCTCACCTAAAAGTAAATGACAAAAATCTCATGATTGAAAACGCGCTTTACCCGAAATCCTCAAATAAGGAGGAACTGGCTGTCTTGTTTTAATATCTAACAAGGCAAGTTACTCTACTCTAGGTGGAGTACCACCTGATGTTATTTGGAAATGGACTCCAAAAGCGAAGACAATGTAGCGTGAAACCGACCCCATGTCATAGGAAGGAGGGGAAAGGAAACATACCTAGCTTATATGAAAATAGATTTAGAAAGATGGTGGTATGGTAGCTAACCAGCCATGTGCCCGGAATCGAACCTTTGGGTCCTTGATAGGGTTGTTTCACCATTAAGAGAATCTTCTTGAATAAATAAATAAACAAAAGAGATAAGTGTTTTTTATATATTTTAGCGTTTTATTAACGCTTAAATATACTTAAGTAAAATTTAAACACTGAAAAAAGACGACAACCTCAGGCGGGAATCGAACCACGCACCTTCCGCATTCCGGGCGGCTGCCTTAACCACTTGGCTACCGAGGTCTGGCTTTCACCTGTCGAAATTTTTCAGTGCTTGATGCTTATGTTTTTTAGTCAACATTGCTTCATCAATCTTAGAAGTTTTCACCTCTGAGATCCGAAAGAAATATTTTTACAAATATTTGAACATTCGGTTAAGATGAAGCTGCGTTATAGATAAGTGTTTTTTATATATTTTAGCGTTTCATTAACGCTTAAATATACTTAAGTAAAATTTAAACACTGAAAAAAGACGACAACCTCAGGCGGGAATCGAACCACGCACCTTCCGCATTCCGGGCGGCTGCCTTAACCACTTGGCTACCGAGGTCTGGCTTTCACCTGTCGAAATTTTTCAGTGCTTGATGCTTATGTTTTTTAGTCAACATTGCTTCATCAATCTTAGAAGTTTTCACCTCTGAGATCCGAAAGAAATATTTTTACAAATATTTGAACATTCGGTTAAGATGAAGCTGCGTTATAGATAAGTGTTTTTTATATATTTTAGCGTTTTATTAACGCTTAAATATACTTAAGTAAAATTTAAACACTGAAAAAAGACGACAACCTCAGGCGGGAATCGAACCACGCACCTTCCGCATTCCGGGCGGCTGCCTTAACCACTTGGCTACCGAGGTCTGGCTTTCACCTGTCGAAATTTTTCAGTGCTTGATGCTTATGTTTTTTAGTCAACATTGCTTCATCAATCTTAGAAGTTTTCACCTCTGAGATCCGAAAGAAATATTTTTACAAATATTTGAACATTCGGTTAAGATGAAGCTGCGTTATAGATAAGTGTTTTTTATATATTTTAGCGTTTTATTAACGCTTAAATATACTTAAGTAAAATTTAAACACTGAAAAAAGACGACAACCTCAGGCGGGAATCGAACCACGCACCTTCCGCATTCCGGGCGGCTGCCTTAACCACTTGGCTACCGAGGTCTGGCTTTCACCTGTCGAAATTTTTCAGTGCTTGATGCTTATGTTTTTTAGTCAACATTGCTTCATCAATCTTAGAAGTTTTCACCTCTGAGATCCGAAAGAAATATTTTTACAAATATTTGAACATTCGGTTAAGATGAAGCTGCGTTATAGATAAGTGTTTTTTATATATTTTAGCGTTTTATTAACGCTTAAATATACTTAAGTAAAATTTAAACACTGAAAAAAGACGACAACCTCAGGCGGGAATCGAACCACGCACCTTCCGCATTCCGGGCGGCTGCCTTAACCACTTGGCTACCGAGGTCTGTGTAAAGGTGGTGTTTGGAGAGAAGAATGATACAAACGGATGCCGATATCATACTGTTTATTATTGAATAAATGATTGCTTATATACTACAATGATTACCTACTACATCTTCCCTTTTCAAGAAAAAAAATAAATAAGTTTTACATTTTTTTTTTTTTATCATAATAATATAAACCAATCAAGTAAGAAAAATACTACACATTATATAATTAATCTTTACTTACATCACTACAATTACATAATTTTGTGCGATTTTTATGCACTATGTCCTCCTTTCCTTTTTTCATTATTTTTACATTACAATCTAAGTCTTCAATTACTACATATGGTCCTAAATATATAGGATCCATTTTGTTATCCGAAGGATTTCTTAACAACAAATAATCACCTTTATTATAGTATATGGGCTTAACCTTAGCATCATATTTTGTTTTCCGTTTCATCTTACTTTTAATAAGACTATCTCGAGCATCTTTTTGCGCTAATTGCAATCTATATTTAAACTCTAAAGGATAACTATCATGAGCGTATAAAGGATCTACTATACCTCCTTGAAAATTACTAGGTAATACACTCTTCTTACCAAATACAAGTTCGTGTGGAGCGTATCCGGTTTCACAGTGCACCGTGTTGTTGTAAGCAAAACACCAATACGGTAGCCAGCTGCTCCAGTTATCTGTCTTATTATCACAATACATTCTTAAGTACGCACCCATTGTTTTATGTGAGTTTTCCAAAGCTCCTATGCTTTCATGGTGGTAGGCTGTTGAAGAAATTTGATTTATTTTTAAGAGTTGGCATATTTCTATCATTGTCTTGGAAATAAATTCCGTACCGCGATCTGTCGCAATTTCATTAGGGATACCAAATCTTAAAATAAAGTTATTTACAAAAGTACTCGCGACACTTACCGTATCCTTCGCCTGCAGTGGATAGGCTTCTGAAAATTTTGTAAGCTCACACTGTATAGTGAGGATGTAACTATGGTTATTCGAATCTTTAGGAAGGGGTCCTACTATATCTAAGAAAAGTTTTTCAAACGCCGAATTAGCTGTTGTTGTTACCACCATGGGTTGCTTATTACCTATTGAATATTTTTGCTTACTACACTGATCACACTTGGAAACGTATTCAATTATGTCTTTTTCCATACTCGGCCAAAAATAATGTCTTTTAATATTATTCGTCATTCGCTTGATACCCACGTGGCCACTAGTAGGCAGCAAGTGAAAGTCGTTTAATATTACCTTTCTGTCGTCTAAGTTATTGATTCTTTGCGCATTAGTAACGATACACAAACGTAAGCCGTACCATTTGCTACAACTATTTATTTCTTTAATGAACCCAGCAATAAAATCTTTATTATTTTCATTTCGTCGTATGCATACTTCGTTAATTTTTAATTTTTTACATATAAATAACAACTCCCTCACCAACTCGTCTCGCGTAGTTGATGATCGAGATGTTGTATTTAAGTAAATAGCTGACCTTCTGGGTACATATATAAAATATTTATATTTTTCTATGAATTCTTCTTTTAATAAGTTATTTAATCTAGAGCTAGTAGTTAATAAAAGTTCAGTAAAACTCTTCGGTTTTTTAATTATTTCCACAACTCGCGGTTGATCAGGCCTCGAATTAGTGTCAATATTATCGACCGAACCAATGTTACTGTTATTTTTCTCTCCACAAGTTTTCATTTTCCTATACTGAGCCCTTGTCATCACATTAATTTGCTCATTAATATTTTTTAAGTCATCTGAGGAAATATTGATACGTGATAAAGCATCCGCTGCCGAATTAGATTTCCCTTTTATATATTCAATGACAAAGTCGTATTCCTCTAATAATAATCTAAATTTTAATAACCTACTAGATGGATCCCGCATGGAAAATAAGTAAACTAATGGTCTATGATCGGTCTGTATCTTAAACCTTTTTCCGTATAAATAGGGACGGAAATATTTTACACTCCACACTATTGCTAAGAGCTCCTTTTCAATAGTGGGATAGTTAATTTCTGCCTTATTCAAACTGCGACTGGCATAAGCCACAGGCCTACCATCCCCATTGCACAACACAGATCCTATCGCCTTCCCCGATGCATCTGTTTGCAACAAAAATGTGTTACTCTCGGAACAATCCGGGTATTGTAATACGGGCGGTTTAACTAAAGCTGATTTTAAAATTTTGAATGACTTTTCACACTCTTTAGACCAAATAAAGACAACATTTTTACAGCACACCCTATTTAATGGCAATGCTATTTCCGCGAATTTAGGAATAAATTTACGGTAATAATTTGCGAACGCTACAAAACGCTTCGTTTCCTCGGCATTTTGTGGTGTTGGGTAATTTTCTAAAACTATAGTTTTTTCTGGATCCGGTAGGACACCATTTTTAGAAACAATATGACCTAAATATAGCATTTCCTTTTGTAAAAATTGACATTTACTTGGATTTAATTTTAAATTTATTTTACGTAATCTACTAAAAACGTCCATTAAATTTTGATTGTGAAAAGTTAGATTTCTACCGAAGACAACTAAATCATCTTGATAAATGAGACACTTATCGTAATTTAGGCCAGACATTGCGATTGTCATCATTCTACTGAAGCTATTAGGACTAGACTTAAGGCCCATTGGCATTCTCGTCATCTGGTATTGATTTTTGCCTGTTGTGAAGGCTGTTAAAGGTCTGCTTTCTTTATTTAAATTAATTTGATAAAAACCTTGATATAAATCGAGATGCGTAAAATACATAGCCCCCGACAATGAATCTAAAATTTCGGTAATATTCGGCAGTGGAAACTTATCGTCTTGTATCTGATTATTTAATTTGCGGTAGTCTATTACAACTCTCCATTTTTTCACACACGAGGAGTCTACTTTTTTAGGCACTAATAATAAAGGACTCGACCAAGGACTCCTCGACTCCTCTATTATACCATCATTTACCATATTTTGTATTTGCTTATCTAATTCAAATTTTTGCGAATTTGGTAACCGATATTGCTTTGTATAAATAGGGATACTATGCGGTTTTAAGTCTATGGATTGTTCATAAATAGGAGAAGTAGATAGTTTATCGCCTGGTATATGGAAAATATCCGGATATTTGGCACAAATATTTTCAATAGATTTTTGCTCTTCTATATTTAAACCCGTCAAATTTAATAAGGAAAATAATTTCTTTACTCTATCTGAATTCATCGTAGGCTTATCAAAACTGCAAATAAAATAATCATTCAACTTAGAAACGTTTAAATTAAAGTAACTCAATTTTATCTCCTTGTCTCTCGTATTTAAAATTTGTATTGGAACTTTTCCATTTTCCGGCCTTACTAAAGTACTTCCCACATAAACTCCTTCGCATAATTCTTGAGAGGCTACTAAAAAATCATCTTTAATTTTAGTTTCGACATAGTGAATCGATTCACACCTCGGCGGTATTATTAAATAACAATTAGACAACGGCGCTAAGCATTCGAAGTCTACGGTTACATTATCACCACATTTCTGAAATAATTTTAATGTGTTTAACTCAAAATTCAATACGGCTCTATACTTTTGAAAAAAATCTTGACCTAAAATCCCGTCTGATCTACAAGGTAAGTTTTTTAAAAATAAAAAAATTATGTACGAAAACTTGATCTTTAAACTTTAGACTAAGACAAACTTGTCCAACTGAAACTATATTTCCTCCAATACCTATGACACAAACTTCATTTGTATGGAATGGTATTTGTAAACATTCTATGCATTCATACTTGATGGCAGATATTGAAGCTCCGGTGTCAATAAGCCAATCATGCCTAATTTCGTTAAGGTAACATGTTACTTTGTTTAAGCTGTTACATGAGAGCATGTTGTTATTCACGAAAAAAATGACTAAGTGACTCCTTTTGTGGATCATCTGATTCTGATGCAACATCGCGATCTGTTGCCATAAAGTTTACGTTGCTACGCGCGAACCGAGTACGACCACGATTAGCATGATTCTTACTCCCGTTACAACGAAAGTTATTTCCACGGTAGTTATTATTTGCATACGGTACCTGAGATTGCTGATGAGGAGCGTACGCCTGATGCTGTCTTGCCTTGTTAGAAAACCCGCGAAATCCCCGATGCTTTACATACAGCCCGCGTTGAGGTCTCCTAAAGGAGTTATAGTAATTAAAGGGTTTTTTGTACATACCCATCACGCCCTCCGATGTCGATGGAGACGATGTTTCCGAGTCCTCCGCTGCTTGAATGGCATCTGATAAGGAATCATAATTACGCGCCTCAATAACGGTACTCAACCGACTATTTCGCAACCCTTCGCTAAATCTTTGTATAGCAAATTTTTCGTTTAATGGCTTTAATACATCATGTTTACTTGAATCTCCATTGGCTTGCGAAATGGTCAGTTCCACCAACAACTGTGATATTTCTTTTCCAAAATCAGAAATAGATCTATGATTTTGTTTGCATTGCAACAATTTAGCTTGCAAAGCTGTGGGGTTCTTTTGTGGTACAAGACGTTTTTTCATATCCAATACAAGCTCATTGACAGTATCATATTTCTCTGAGAGCTTTAGCTTCGCTCGCGCAGATAATCTATTTTTCAAAACACACTGAATTAATTTTTTATGACATTCTGGTGAATTTAACACAGAGCTATAGTATTCTATCCCTTCTATTAATTCTAAAACACTGTTTACATCATCATTCATGCGAGGTAAAATAGTAAAAGCATTTTTTAAATCAAAATGTTCACTAGCCATTTTTGTTGATTTAGAAGGGTTTCCCTCTTCTGTGACCTCTGAACATAGGTTTAAAATCTCCGAAAATAAACAGTTAAACTCTTCACAAATCTTTTTGACTAAAGGAATTTCATTCTTTAAAATTTTACCTAAATTTAACTTAGTTTTATATATTTCTATGTAATTATTATATTTTTCTAGCACTTTATTGGCTTCTACTCTTTTTGTTTCTACTATATGACCTACTCTTCGTTTAGAACCAATTTTTATAAGGTAAGTTCTAATCACTTTCAACTCATTTAAAATTAAAGTTAATTCCTCAGCCATTAAAGTTCACGAAACATTACAATGATAATTACATATCTATTCTAATATATTATAATTAAAATATCTCGTAGATAGACAATACATGTTTAAATGCGACAATATAAATGCCTTTAAATGCGATTACATGGGATAATACCATAGGTTTCTTTCCGCTATAAACTAGAGAAAAATAAAAAAAATTAAAGTTACGTTGCTTACATACCGGCACTTTTTACACACCGCACTGGACTAAACCACTGATTTCCCGTTTTTCTTCACACTATGTCTTTTGGGATGTCTTTCAACTCCTGTCGACCTCGAAGTAGACTGGCATACCTCCGCAAGGTAAACTCGTTCAGCTGCCTCTGCACCAGTTTCTTATGGCATCTTCTATACGTCTTGTAGGCTACACCGATAATGCCTATGCCCAAAACTAAGGCGATGACGATCAAAATGCAGTTTGTTGTACTTGCATGCACCTTCAACTGCTCCAAATGAGATGAGTTTTCACCTCCAGCGGCATTCTGTGCTATGATGACCGGTTCTTTGTCTTTAGAGTATGAACTTCCCATTTTTCTTCTTTTGCAAGACTACAGCAACACAATTTAAACGATGAATCTCGTCGAGGTCAAAGCGCGAACAATAAATCATTTTGCTTAAAATCACTGCACGATAGTATAATAGTGTTTACAGTCCCCGGGCCTTATACGGACAGCGTTGGTTCTTGTTACCGGCGCCAGCGCGGCGATGGCAGGGTCGCCATGTAAAGGTGGTGTTTGGAGAGAAGAATGATACAAACGGATGCCGATATCATACTGTTTATTATTGAATAAATGATTGCTTATATACTACAATGATTACCTACTACATCTGGCTTTCACCTGTCGAAATTTTTCAGTGCTTGATGCTTATGTTTTTTAGTCAACATTGCTTCATCAATCTTAGAAGTTTTCACCTCTGAGATCCGAAAGAAATATTTTTACAAATATTTGAACATTCGGTTAAGATGAAGCTGCGTTATAGATAAGTGTTTTTTATATATTTTAGCGTTTTATTAACGCTTAAATATACTTAAGTAAAATTTAAACACTGAAAAAAGACGACAACCTCAGGCGGGAATCGAACCACGCACCTTCCGCATTCCGGGCGGCTGCCTTAACCACTTGGCTACCGAGGTCTGGCTTTCACCTGTCGAAATTTTTCAGTGCTTGATGCTTATGTTTTTTAGTCAACATTGCTTCATCAATCTTAGAAGTTTTCACCTCTGAGATCCGAAAGAAATATTTTTACAAATATTTGAACATTCGGTTAAGATGAAGCTGCGTTATAGATAAGTGTTTTTTATATATTTTAGCGTTTTATTAACGCTTAAATATACTTAAGTAAAATTTAAACACTGAAAAAAGACGACAACCTCAGGCGGGAATCGAACCACGCACCTTCCGCATTCCGGGCGGCTGCCTTAACCACTTGGCTACCGAGGTCTGGCTTTCTGGTCGATTCCCGCCTGAGGTTGTCGTCTTTTTTCAGTGTTTAAATTTTACTTAAGTATATTTAAGCGTTAATAAAACGCTAAAATATATAAAAAACACTTATCTATAACGCAGCTTCATCTTAACCGAATGTTCAAATATTTGTAAAAATATTTCTTTCGGATCTCAGAGGTGAAAACTTCTAAGATTGATGAAGCAATGTTGACTAAAAAACATAAGCATCAAGCACTGAAAAATTTCGACAGGTGAAAGCCAGACCTCGGTAGCCAAGTGGTTAAGGCAGCCGCCCGGAATGCGGAAGGTGCGTGGTTCGATTCCCGCCTGAGGTTGTCGTCTTTTTTCAGTGTTTAAATTTTACTTAAGTATATTTAAGCGTTAATAAAACGCTAAAATATATAAAAAACACTTATCTATAACGCAGCTTCATCTTAACCGAATGTTCAAATATTTGTAAAAATATTTCTTTCGGATCTCAGAGGTGAAAACTTCTAAGATTGATGAAGCAATGTTGACTAAAAAACATAAGCATCAAGCACTGAAAAATTTCGACAGGTGAAAGCCAGACCTCGGTAGCCAAGTGGTTAAGGCAGCCGCCCGGAATGCGGAAGGTGCGTGGTTCGATTCCCGCCTGAGGTTGTCGTCTTTTTTTCAGTGTTTAAATTTTACTTAAGTATATTTAAGCGTTAATAAAACGCTAAAATATATAAAAAACACTTATCTATAACGCAGCTTCATCTTAACCGAATGTTCAAATATTTGTAAAAATATTTCTTTCGGATCTCAGAGGTGAAAACTTCTAAGATTGATGAAGCAATGTTGACTAAAAAACATAAGCATCAAGCACTGAAAAATTTCGACAGGTGAAAGCCAGACCTCGGTAGCCAAGTGGTTAAGGCAGCCGCCCGGAATGCGGAAGGTGCGTGGTTCGATTCCCGCCTGAGGTTGTCGTCTTTTTTCAGTGTTTAAATTTTACTTAAGTATATTTAAGCGTTAATAAAACGCTAAAATATATAAAAAACACTTATCTATAACGCAGCTTCATCTTAACCGAATGTTCAAATATTTGTAAAAATATTTCTTTCGGATCTCAGAGGTGAAAACTTCTAAGATTGATGAAGCAATGTTGACTAAAAAACATAAGCATCAAGCACTGAAAAATTTCGACAGGTGAAAGCCAGACCTCGGTAGCCAAGTGGTTAAGGCAGCCGCCCGGAATGCGGAAGGTGCGTGGTTCGATTCCCGCCTGAGGTTGTCGTCTTTTTTCAGTGTTTAAATTTTACTTAAGTATATTTAAGCGTTAATAAAACGCTAAAATATATAAAAAACACTTATCTATAACGCAGCTTCATCTTAACCGAATGTTCAAATATTTGTAAAAATATTTCTTTCGGATCTCAGAGGTGAAAACTTCTAAGATTGATGAAGCAATGTTGACTAAAAAACATAAGCATCAAGCACTGAAAAATTTCGACAGGTGAAAGCCAGACCTCGGTAGCCAAGTGGTTAAGGCAGCCGCCCGGAATGCGGAAGGTGCGTGGTTCGATTCCCGCCTGAGGTTGTCGTCTTTTTTCAGTGTTTAAATTTTACTTAAGTATATTTAAGCGTTAATAAAACGCTAAAATATATAAAAAACACTTATCTATAACGCAGCTTCATCTTAACCGAATGTTCAAATATTTGTAAAAATATTTCTTTCGGATCTCAGAGGTGAAAACTTCTAAGATTGATGAAGCAATGTTGACTAAAAAACATAAGCATCAAGCACTGAAAAATTTCGACAGGTGAAAGCCAGACCTCGGTAGCCAAGTGGTTAAGGCAGCCGCCCGGAATGCGGAAGGTGCGTGGTTCGATTCCCGCCTGAGGTTGTCGTCTTTTTTCAGTGTTTAAATTTTACTTAAACAAAAGAGAATCAAGAACGTCGACTGCCTTTGTGTTGTTAACTTTCTTAGTGCTTTCCACTCTTGACTAGATATGAGTCTAGGTATTGCATTCGACATAACATTAGTTCTGCCGTTAAGCCAGTCGGTTAGCAACGTAAGCTTACTATTATCACTGCCCCCATTGCACTATCTGACAGTGGCATAACCACAGATATCTGTGGGCATAACGATGGCGCTCTATCACGGACATGCTTAATCTTTTCCGTTGGCGATATTGACTCGATCGACATATTTTTTATGTAATTCTATGTGGTTCTATTACGAGTGGGGCGATAAACATTTCTACATTTCACACTCACTTGGTATAACATGGTTATAGGAAGATCGAGATTGATAACCTACAATTAATTGTATACTTCACATGCCAGCTTCATAATACGATATTGCATTACAGCCATAAACATTCGTCATTAGTATAAAGTAATAGTAATATAATACATAAAACGAAAAAAGCGTTTTTAAAAATATGAGAATAATGAAAGACGAAATTGTTTATTGCCTCAAAAATTACAAATATCACCGGCACATTTTTAAACAAATTTTTATGACCTAAGTATATACCGGATGTCCAGGTGATTTTGAAATTGATACACCTTTGAACCTACATTTTACCTGGTATAAGATCCTTATGTACACACTTAATATGCAATAAATAGACATAGGCAAATATACTTTTGAACATTAAAGATGCCGTTACTATTCTTAGATTAGGTAACATTACTTTTTTAGAGTAAATTAACCTTTTTTTTAATCTCACATGTGATCTTCTGAGAAAACGTTTGTTTTTATACACAATACATAAAGTTTTACCTGTTCCCCTATTTATACTGTTCATTTACCTCTTGAAAACAACAGACATTCGCCAATGGATTTGTTTAATTATTTGTATTCTAAACGAGTGTCCGAATAAATTACTACCACCTGATCTGTAAGCATTGACATTTTGTGTGACCAATGCACTTTTAGAATTGCATTTCTTGTCAACATCTTTAAGACAAAGTAAAATTTAAACACTGAAAAAAGACGACAACCTCAGGCGGGAATCGAACCACGCACCTTCCGCATTCCGGGCGGCTGCCTTAACCACTTGGCTACCGAGGTCTGGCTTTCACCCGTCGAAATTTTTCAGTGCTTGATGCTTATGTTTTTTAGTCAACATTGCTTCATCAATCTTAGAAGTTTTCACCTCTGAGATCCGAAAGAAATATTTTTACAAATATTTGAACATTCGGTTAAGATGAAGCTGCGTTATAGATAAGTGTTTTTTTTTTTATATATTTTAGCGTTTTATTAACGCTTAAATATACTTAAGTAAAATTTAAACACTGAAAAAAGACGACAACCTCAGGCGGGAATCGAACCACGCACCTTCCGCATTCCGGGCGGCTGCCTTAACCACTTGGCTACCGAGGTCTGGCTTTCACCCGTCGAAATTTTTCAGTGCTTGATGCTTATGTTTTTTAGTCAACATTGCTTCATCAATCTTAGAAGTTTTCACCTCTGAGATCCGAAAGAAATATTTTTACAAATATTTGAACATTCGGTTAAGATGAAGCTGCGTTATAGATAAGTGTTTTTTTTTTTATATATTTTAGCGTTTTATTAACGCTTAAATATACTTAAGTAAAATTTAAACACTGAAAAAAGACGACAACCTCAGGCGGGAATCGAACCACGCACCTTCCGCATTCCGGGCGGCTGCCTTAACCACTTGGCTACCGAGGTCTGGCTTTCACCCGTCGAAATTTTTCAGTGCTTGATGCTTATGTTTTTTAGTCAACATTGCTTCATCAATCTTAGAAGTTTTCACCTCTGAGATCCGAAAGAAATATTTTTACAAATATTTGAACATTCGGTTAAGATGAAGCTGCGTTATAGATAAGTGTTTTTTTTTTATATATTTTAGCGTTTTATTAACGCTTAAATATACTTAAGTAAAATTTAAACACTGAAAAAAGACGACAACCTCAGGCGGGAATCGAACCACGCACCTTCCGCATTCCGGGCGGCTGCCTTAACCACTTGGCTACCGAGGTCTGGCTTTCACCCGTCGAAATTTTTCAGTGCTTGATGGTTTTCAGAGGTGAAAACTTCTAAGATTGATGAAGCAATGTTGACTAAAAAACATAAGCATCAAGCACTGAAAAATTTCGACGGGTGAAAGCCAGACCTCGGTAGCCAAGTGGTTAAGGCAGCCGCCCGGAATGCGGAAGGTGCGTGGTTCGATTCCCGCCTGAGGTTGTCGTCTTTTTTCAGTGTTTAAATTTTACTTAAGTATATTTAAGCGTTAATAAAACGCTAAAATATATAAAAAAAAAAACACTTATCTATAACGCAGCTTCATCTTAACCGAATGTTCAAATATTTGTAAAAATATTTCTTTCGGATCTCAGAGGTGAAAACTTCTAAGATTGATGAAGCAATGTTGACTAAAAAACATAAGCATCAAGCACTGAAAAATTTCGACGGGTGAAAGCCAGACCTCGGTAGCCAAGTGGTTAAGGCAGCCGCCCGGAATGCGGAAGGTGCGTGGTTCGATTCCCGCCTGAGGTTGTCGTCTTTTTTCAGTGTTTAAATTTTACTTAAGTATATTTAAGCGTTAATAAAACGCTAAAATATATAAAAAAAAAACACTTATCTATAACGCAGCTTCATCTTAACCGAATGTTCAAATATTTGTAAAAATATTTCTTTCGGATCTCAGAGGTGAAAACTTCTAAGATTGATGAAGCAATGTTGACTAAAAAACATAAGCATCAAGCACTGAAAAATTTCGACGGGTGAAAGCCAGACCTCGGTAGCCAAGTGGTTAAGGCAGCCGCCCGGAATGCGGAAGGTGCGTGGTTCGATTCCCGCCTGAGGTTGTCGTCTTTTTTCAGTGTTTAAATTTTACTTAAGTATATTTAAGCGTTAATAAAACGCTAAAATATATAAAAAAAAAACACTTATCTATAACGCAGCTTCATCTTAACCGAATGTTCAAATATTTGTAAAAATATTTCTTTCGGATCTCAGAGGTGAAAACTTCTAAGATTGATGAAGCAATGTTGACTAAAAAACATAAGCATCAAGCACTGAAAAATTTCGACGGGTGAAAGCCAGACCTCGGTAGCCAAGTGGTTAAGGCAGCCGCCCGGAATGCGGAAGGTGCGTGGTTCGATTCCCGCCTGAGGTTGTCGTCTTTTTTCAGTGTTTAAATTTTACTTAAGTATATTTAAGCGTTAATAAAACGCTAAAATATATATAAAAAAAAACACTTATCTATAACGCAGCTTCATCTTAACCGAATGTTCAAATATTTGTAAAAATATTTCTTTCGGATCTCAGAGGTGAAAACTTCTAAGATTGATGAAGCAATGTTGACTAAAAAACATAAGCATCAAGCACTGAAAAATTTCGACGGGTGAAAGCCAGACCTCGGTAGCCAAGTGGTTAAGGCAGCCGCCCGGAATGCGGAAGGTGCGTGGTTCGATTCCCGCCTGAGGTTGTCGTCTTTTTTCAGTGTTTAAATTTTACTTAAGTATATTTAAGCGTTAATAAAACGCTAAAATATATAAAAAAAAAAACACTTATCTATAACGCAGCTTCATCTTAACCGAATGTTCAAATATTTGTAAAAATATTTCTTTCGGATCTCAGAGGTGAAAACTTCTAAGATTGATGAAGCAATGTTGACTAAAAAACATAAGCATCAAGCACTGAAAAATTTCGACGGGTGAAAGCCAGACCTCGGTAGCCAAGTGGTTAAGGCAGCCGCCCGGAATGCGGAAGGTGCGTGGTTCGATTCCCGCCTGAGGTTGTCGTCTTTTTTCAGTGTTTAAATTTTACTTAAGTATATTTAAGCGTTAATAAAACGCTAAAATATATAAAAAAAAAACACTTATCTATAATGCAGCTTCATCTTAACCGAATGTTCAAATATTTGTAAAAATATTTCTTTCGGATCTCAGAGGTGAAAACTTCTAAGATTGATGAAGCAATGTTGACTAAAAAACATAAGCATCAAGCACTGAAAAATTTCGACGGGTGAAAGCCAGACCTCGGTAGCCAAGTGGTTAAGGCAGCCGCCCGGAATGCGGAAGGTGCGTGGTTCGATTCCCGCCTGAGGTTGTCGTCTTTTTTCAGTGTTTAAATTTTACTTAAGTATATTTAAGCGTTAATAAAACGCTAAAATATATTAAAAAAAAACACTTATCTATAACGCAGCTTCATCTTAACCGAATGTTCAAATATTTGTAAAAATATTTCTTTCGGATCTCAGAGGTGAAAACTTCTAAGATTGATGAAGCAATGTTGACTAAAAAACATAAGCATCAAGCACTGAAAAATTTCGACGGGTGAAAGCCAGACCTCGGTAGCCAAGTGGTTAAGGCAGCCGCCCGGAATGCGGAAGGTGCGTGGTTCGATTCCCGCCTGAGGTTGTCGTCTTTTTTCAGTGTTTAAATTTTACTTAAGTATATTTAAGCGTTAATAAAACGCTAAAATATATAAAAAAAAAAACACTTATCTATAACGCAGCTTCATCTTAACCGAATGTTCAAATATTTGTAAAAATATTTCTTTCGGATCTCAGAGGTGAAAACTTCTAAGATTGATGAAGCAATGTTGACTAAAAAACATAAGCATCAAGCACTGAAAAATTTCGACGGGTGAAAGCCAGACCTCGGTAGCCAAGTGGTTAAGGCAGCCGCCCGGAATGCGGAAGGTGCGTGGTTCGATTCCCGCCTGAGGTTGTCGTCTTTTTTCAGTGTTTAAATTTTACTTAAGTATATTTAAGCGTTAATAAAACGCTAAAATATATAAAAAAAAAACACTTATCTTTAAGACAACCAGCAATCTATTCTGACCGCCAGTGACTTGCGCTAACCCACTAAGTCAATGTTTCTATAAAATTTCGTCTTCATATCACGTTCGCACCGATAGATCGACAGCGCTAGGGTTTTGTAACACTGTGAGCAACTGCGGTGTCTCTTATGTAACATGGGTGAAATAAGGACAAAGTCAAGGTTCAAAAATTTCACTTGGCGTCATTCGGGCAAACCCGGCGTTAGATGAGCTTCTATATTAGTATGGACGCGTTACATGTACCAAAATCTAGCCTTTTTTCTATTGGTGTGCCGTCATTGTAGACTATCATTCGGTTTGTATGTAAACACGAGTCGAATGTCATAAAAACTGGTTGAGATAAATTGTTATGACATAATTCGTTTCCGACGCGGCAGGCCTTCCCCAATTACATAGCATTTTAATGTTGTTAGTTACTTTGTTGGTTAGTAGGATTAGGTAGGATTACTTTCACGGCCTTTGTCTTTTACGTAGGTATTGATAAGCATCTCGTGCAAGTTTGATTCACCGTTCGATCACGTTGTGAAAACGAGAATTTGTGTGACAAAATTGCAACTTACCTTGTTTATCATCACCAATTTTTTTTATAATTTAAAAATTAAAACTCGCTCTAGGCACTTAGTGTGTCTACTACGAGTTTTGATAAAGAAAACGAGAAACAAGTTTGAAGAGAAATTCACTACTAACTATGCTATCGTGACTCTGTTCAACCCGCCGAAATGAATCAACACTATCTACTTCGTACTTTCGAAGTCAAAAGTTTGCAACAATATTTGCGTACAATTATATATGTACATACCTATATCGAAAACTAGAATTCGTATGACATACAAGCAGAACCCCTGGTGACAAACGAGTTCAATATTGTTATACACTTTTTATCGTCAACGTTAAATTAATTGTAAATAAGACTCGCACCACACACTCGCCAACAAAACTCGCTAAACATTTTAGTGCTTTGTCGAAGTAACTTCATGCTCTAACTGGCACTTGCCAACTTCAGTAAAGTTACATGGTACCAAAGCGTTCAGCCACTTTTGCTGATAACCGAGTTAAATAATAAAAATATAATATTACCATTATTTATAACTATGCCATTTATTATGTTTCAAACATTTCATTAATCTATGCGCGAAATAAAAATACAAATTCTATGTTATCCCGGCAGGGCTGTGGTTTTTCCTCCATCCGGTATATTGCCTAACAAGCTCAATAACAAATGCACAATATTTTATAAATGCACTACAAATCACTTAGCACCTTTGATATTTCCACTTGATCGGTAAATACTTGTTCTGTTGCTCGATAGTGAGTCACGCTCGTCTGAAAAGGTCTTCTGTAACGGTGCGGATCTTTGTGAATCATTAACGCACGATGTATCATTTACCTCGACATTCACTGTTTCAAGAGTAATGGTATCTGCATGCTTTGTTTATTGAAAGAGCTCGTTGACACATCGGCTAGCGCGTTCGGGAAGTGATCGTGCACCGTTCATATTGAGACGGTCATCAATTCATTTGGCTTAATCATCATGTTGTATTTCATTATGAACATGATGACCATGACGATCATTTATCTCGACATTCACTGTTTCAAGAGTATGGTATTTGCATGCTTTTGTTTATTGAAAGAGCTCGTTGACACATCAGCTAGCGCGTGCAGAAAGTGATCGTGCACCGTTCATATTGAGACGGTCATCAATTCATTTGGCTTAATCATCATGTTGTATTTCATTATGAACATGATGACCATGACGATCATTTATCTCGACATTCACTGTTTCAAGAGTATGGTATCTGCATGCTTTGTTTATTGAAAGAGCTCGTTGACACACCGCGACCGGCTTGGCACAACGCGTTCTAGAAGTGATCGTGCGCCGTTGATATTGAGACGGTCATCAATTCATTTGGCATAATCATCATGTTGTATTTCATTATGATCATGATGACCATGATGATCATTTATCTCGAGATTCACTGTTTCAAGAGCATGGTATCTGCATGATTTGTTTATTGAAAGAGCCCGTTGACACACCAGCTTAACACAATGCGTTCAGGAAGTGATCGTACACCGTTTATATTGAGACGGTCATCAATTCATTTGGCTTAATCATTATGTTGTATTTCATTATGATCATGATGACCATGATGATCATTAATCTTATGGTATCTACCATACTCTTGAAACAGTGAATGTCATGGCATGCTTTTGTTTATTGAAAGAGCTCGTTGACACATCGGCTATCGCGTTCGGGAAGTGATCGTGCTCCTTTCATATTACCTAAACATACATACATACATATAATCACGCCTCTTTCCCGTAGGGGTAGGCAGAGACCACTTCTTTACACTTACTTACCTAAAATGGTCATAAATATAATTGGTATCAGTCGTAATGTTGTATGATATCCAAGATGAGACATGGACCTGAATTATAGGACACCAAATTGATGGTCAAAAACTCAATTGGGAAGGGAAGGAAAGGAAGGGACAAAGTAGAGGTTTTCAGACGACTGAGAAACAAAAATAACAAAACGGTATGAGGAAGGATAGCCAAAAACTAAATGAACAAAAGATAATGAAAAAACCAGGGACAACGCACGATGTTTTTAAATCGCTGTTATCTTCTTATTTTTAGTATATTATATAAATAAACGTGACTAGATCCGTATGTACCTATATTTTGTGTTTTATTTCAATGCAAGTAAATAATATTTATGAAATAAAAATCTTTGTTAATCGTAAAAAGAAAACAAATTCAAATTTTTCGCAGATATTTATTTATAAAGTAATTCTGAATGGCTACTAAGGAAAAAGCAGATCGTAGCTGTATGGTTAGAGAAACACGCATCAACCAGCATAATATCGCTGGAACGGTGGCAGTAAAACGGGTATCGTACACTAAATCAATATCTGTTGAAGACAAGAATAAAACAAGTGAGCGACGCTGACGTCTAAATAAGGCAGTGCACTGGGTGAGTATAACTGTGGTATATCGCAGTCCTCACTTACAAAAAGTCAACGAATACTGGCCAGCTTCGCAAAGGAGTTCCGTAGAATTATCGAAGGATTCGAATTTTGAAGTGTACGATGATTAAAGAAAAAAAATCATTGATGCTCTATTGCTTTTTTTTCTTTTAGTTGATGGCTTCGTGCGATATGCACATTTATTTATTTATTCATTTAGCTAGTGTCAAAGTAATTTTCTTATTAAAAGTTATATAAATAACATATCTTTGTCATTATATGATGATGATGAATAATAAAAGTAATGAGAAGTGAGAAATGATATACCCCTTAGTAGGCTTTAGTAAGACCTCACGCGGACTTCTTGAGAGAATTTGAAAAGTGACGTTGCACTTTTTTTTTCTTTTCCCAACACTTATGCACTTTCACGAACACTTATCGGTTAATAATCCACCATTATTTCACATAAATATTCGTCATAATACATAACTCAAATTTTAGAAAATAAAACAAAACGCAGACACGATTCTTCACTTTCCCGCCAAGAAGTCCCTCTATTGTCTTACGCAATGAAAAAATGGGGTAATAAATAAAAAACAAACTACGTAGACCTTAGATTCATCCATGAAGCTGGATTCGTGGTCACAAACTGTGACTTTGACTTTGATATGCCGATGGGTTTTAATGACTGCTATTCGTATGACAACCAGTTGTTGTGTGTGGATTAGCCGAAGCAAGGTGGAGCTGATTTAGAATAAAAAGCCTTCTTTTAAAAACAAGTAAAAAAGCTCTTATGTATAAAATAGGCACAAATACTTTCTCTTTCGTGATATTTATAAATATTAAAACGTGTAGTTCTTCCATCAACACCGAAGAACCCCAACCGCTATGGCACATCTTCATACCGGTTACAGTGGCATGGGCTGACGACGCCATTCGTGGCAAGAACCAGCACTAATAAACTGTATCAACAATCAATATTAATTATCGTAATGTATGCCCACCAAATGCGGGTTCCGCGTGGCTCGTCCGCACTACGAAGGGGCCACCATAGCATAAATTCATCGCCATACTCTGTACGATAAGGAGAGTAAAGTTTGTTTTTAATTGCGTGCCCGACAGGGTCCAAAATTTAGTGGGTTATTCCGTATTCATCTCACGAGAACTCATTCCGAGAACAAATGTTGCCTTACTGATACCATTTCTATTCCTTAATCAACCCACAACAATATTTTTTCCTTAATCATCCCATAAATATTCTTTACTTAACCCACATCGAAATTATAAACAAAAACCTAGTTGTGGGTACGGTCTGACCAAGAAACAAATAGTGTCTATTAATATATTGTTTTTAAGACATACATTTTACGGTTTATAAAAGAGATCATGTATATTATATATTCAATTTCGTCTTATATTTCGTTATGCACATTATGTACGTCGTAGCCTATGGCTGTCCCTCAAAGACCATTGAACTCGAGTCATCACTAAAATTTATGGGCAATGGCTTAATCACCACGCTTGCTTAATGCGGGTTAGTGATCACAAACCCGGGCTACGCATCGAAAAAACTCGGGACCTTAGGGTATCGGGCCGAGCGCTCTGCCACTCAGCCACCAAGGCGTTCGAATGTTTTGTAATAATAAGAGAATAGAGATTCAGGAGAACAGGAGCAGTATCTTTATTTAGTGTATTTTTAATCCATTAGCATTGGCGATCATTGCCGGCGTACAGAGCACGCTATCGCTTGTTGATTATATAAATTAAATTAAATGGAAATTATTTATTCGGAGCATCTTTAATGGACATTTTATAATTTTTTAGCTATGCAACCGCAATGGTTGCCACTCACTCAGCGCTGGTATTCTGTGGAAGCGCAGCTCCAGATATGAATTTTAACATTTATAAATGACATCAATAACACATTAAAGAGGTAAATTAATGTTTATCCTGACGTTTCGATCCCTTTGCAGGGTCCGTAGTCACAGGGTGAATCTCCCTGTTAAAACTAATGTGTAAAATAAACGCGAGTAGATCCGTAAAAGTTGTTTCATTTCAATGTGTAGTGTTCGCGTAAACTTTAGAAAACAATAAATGAAGACACACAAGCGGCAGTTGTGAACATAACTGACTGACTATAGCTGACTGGTGGTCTAAAGGAGCAAGTATCGTAGCAGTTTTGTTGTAGCTATACACGCGTACACCAGGGTGCCTAGTGTGAGTTTTTTAACCGTCCGTATTAATTCGATTACGTTTACGAATAAGAAAATTAGTATGGCGACTGGCGACATAGGAGAAGAATTAAAATGTTGCCGTACAAATTCTCACTTTTGTTAAACGTGATCGAATGTCAAAAATAACTCACACTTAGACTTCCACAAACTTTCAAATTTCCTCAGTAGAACTTTAAGTACCTATATGGCATGAGGTTGAACATTATATTGAATTTGGTTGGTTGTTGTGTAAATTGGTTGTGAAAAAGAGGCGTGTAGCGGGGCGTCTATAGAGCGTCTCGTTTCCACAACTACAATAACATTAGTAACATAGTACTGCTTTGAGAGATCGTGGTAAGACCCCAGCTCGCACTTGCTCACTTGGGTATTCAAACGATTTCCCGCATTTATCACAATTGCAAATTGCTACTGCAGGTTTATCAATTTACTTAACATGTTGAATAATAAACATGTTCGACATTCAAATGTCCTGTATCTCTATCACGATGGGCAAGACGTTTATTTTAAACTTTATTGTACTCGTAAGGCATGTGAAGAGTACAGGGAAAGAACGATCAAAGTGACTTTTTATAAAGGAGATTGGCAGTCGCCCATGTAATTTTAGTATCGCATATAGGCTTAGCGTACCGTTAAATAAATATGTGGATTTTATTGCTTTAATATAAAGTAATAAAAAATGTAATCATAGCATTTACTTTAAAGTTGGGAATAAAATGTGAACTCCAATATCTAACCTTAAAATCATAACCTTCGTCGGGACGGACGCCATTTTGCTACGGCGCTTATTCCACTAACGAATGAAAAATTATTTTTATACATAACGGGAAATAACTTGATCTTCATCTTGCCTAATGTTAAATGATGATAAGAATCTTCACCTAGCCTCAACAATTAGGAACAGGCATCTCATCTTTTAATGCCGGAATACAACATTCCTGTAGTTAAACATTATCGGAATTCATTACTGACGTTTGTAAGTTGTATGTAAGGTACCTTTACGGTTTAAATTATGAAAATGACAATGACAAAATAATTGGCAAGGTTGTCTCCTCCTGATTATTATTGTACCTAAGGCTCGTCTTCTTTGGAGATCGATACACTTCGTAACCGACAAATACTCCGAATTACCGGGTATAGGTACCTAGGTTAGGTAGGTACTCAATTATGGAATATTTGGTTCACAGTAAGTACTAATCTTCAACCTTTCAAGGTTTTTTTCTAAACTAGTAACCGCAATTATTACCGAAACAAAGATATAATTAGACAAAATGATGTTTGCTAATAAATCCTCTGATCCTAGGCTAAGTACCTAGCTGCTAAAGCACTTGTATTATGGGGTGGTAATCGAATTCAGAATATATTTTTTTTAAAGTGTGTGTTGCCAATATATAAAAGAAAATAATCGATATCATAACAGGCATAAGAACATGCTTAGGTCATCTATTCCTGTGATAGATGTCTATTTTTGACACTGTGCAACGTAATGTTGGGAATATGTTTTGTGAAGACATTCTTCAATCTTTAATTCTTACCATTATTCAAAATAGACAATTGGTAAAATATTGATGATATCTATGATCGATAATCAACATCGATATTTGCTGAGTATGGCAACATAGGCTTTACTATGGTGGATGTGCGTTTTGTTTCTGCAACTAAATTGTTCACGATTGAATAGAAATTATTTTTTACGGTTTATTTAGTACTCCCAACAGCTATCAGAATATTTTGTCTTGGAAAATATTATTAGTATTTTGCCCTACATATTGCATATAGTTCGCTTTCAGTACGTTTAAAATTCACAATAATTCACATGATACCCAGTTCGCCAATCTCCTTTGAAGGTAATTGATTTCTTAACTTAGATGACTCATAAGTACTTGAAGAAATGACACAATAATAATAATTTGTGACTTAAAATCACTGCTAATACTTTGATTATATAATTTACAAAAAACTTAATGTACTTGTTTATAATTATATATTTAATAATTTTCAAATTCAGACCCAATCGTATAAATGATCAAAGTATTAGTGGAAATAAAAAAAAATATAAAATAATAATGAAAAAACAACATTTAAAATTTATTAAATTATTCTTTATAATAATTTCAATAATTAAATTATTAAAATGGACTGATTTACCGTTGTAAGCAACAGCAAAATCATAGAAAAACGAATGGCACTCTTAGAAATGTCACAGAGCAAACCGTCAACTTGACGTTTAGATTATTCGTTCGAAAAAAAAGAACGATCAGGACTCTGATCGTTTTTAACTTTTATCACTTAAACTATCATCACTAATAACTTTTATGTAAAAAATATAACGTGATTTATCGGGACTTTTATTCTTTTCATGTTTAGCGACAGGCAAGCTTAGCGTGTCACGAACCAGATGGCGTTATTAACTAAAAAGCAGTTTTACGGTGACTTTGATCATTCTTTCCTTGTGCTCTTCATGTGCGTTTTAACCATAAAGCTGTGGATCATCATTTAATAATTTTTAAACGGATTTCATTCTTATTGCTGTTGTTCCCAATTTATGTATAAAACATAATGAGTGAAGTATTCACTGTGCACCGATCGTGTTGAAGTTAGTTGGACATAAGCACCACTGGACTTAGGACGCCTTTTGTTGTTTAAAATATACAAAATAAATAACCTAAATACAAAGCAAAACTACAAATTATATGTGGGGTTTTATTATCAAGCACCAGCGAGCCCTACCTAATAAGGTTTTAACTTCAATTTCATTGACAATGTCATAAAATTTCTTTTTATGGTTCAATATAACTGGCACAGGCGATGGCAAAGTAAACGTTGCAGTTTCACCCAAGGAAACATAATTAAACAAGACGTCTTTAGCTGGCTTCTTGTAAACATAATGTTATGTTAATTACGTATATAAAATACATAGAACAAAGTATTTTTTAGATAATATATAATAAAAAACAGCTTGAGCTTTAAATTAAAACAGAAACGTATTTTTATTGTACATCAAATTACCATGAACCCCGAACGTGCCCGAACGGTGCAACTCGGTTGAAACGCCTGTTGGGTATAAAGGTATATCTAATGATACCTATACAATGGTAGTTTCCGTTAATCACAGTTATATCAAACCTCATCATATATCAACGATTAAAATTAAGTTTAGTGATCATCTTCATTTATTAAGTTAATAAATACAAAATTTAACTTGCAGCCTCAGAGAAATAAGAACCTTGCAGCTATGTTCATAAACATACAATAAAACGTTTTTATGCATTAAATCTGTCCCTTTTGACCTTCAATGGAAAATATATGTTTTATTCCTACTAAAATACGTTTAAATTGGGTGGTACTTAAATCAGCTTCAAAACTTTTGTTATGACAAAAGTTACTGCGCCGCTGCCATGGCCCGCGGCAAATATATAAACATAATCGAGTATTAACTAATCGGATTGCAAGATAGTTGACTCACCACAAACCAATAAATCAAAAGATTTTCTGTTGAGTCAGTATCTCCTAAAGAAATAAATCAGTTAAGTTTTTTTTAAAAGGTCCTTGTTACTGCTAGCGACGGACAGTCGGTGGCTAAGTACGACTACGTGAAATTCGTAAGATGTTCATGAATATTGAGATTAAATTTGAATTAATATTGATTTAATTTTGACGACCTCCGTAGCACGCCGGTCTTTGGGCGGCGCTAACTCTGAGGTCCCGGGTTCGATTCCCGGTCGGGTCAATGTCGAAAACGAACTTTTCGATATTGTGTCGGGTCTGGGTGGTTGTGGAACCGTCGTTGTTTCTGATTTCCATGAAACTGTTAGCGTGCTTAAGCTACTTACCATGGGATCAGAACAATGTATGTGATGTTGTCTCATACTCATATATTTTTAATTTTTTTAAATTACTGTATATTATAAGAAGCAAAAAAGTTTCAACATTAACCTAATTGCGTTGTGTATCCATGACTCCTGATAGATTTATCCGAACCCACTTGGAGAGGCCTATCTTCAGTAGATCACTAATGTAGCTGGTGATGATGATGATTGTGGTCCAAGGTGTTCGGGACGGGCGGCTTTTCAACCGGGATCCAGTCCCGAGCGGCAGCTTGCAAAATTAATGTCGTTTTTAGTGTTTTGGGACCACGAGTCAAATAAATCTAAAAACTATTGAGAAAAGACAAACATGAAACCAGAGTCATATCTGCATTAAAATCTTGGTTTTCTAATAACAAAAAATAGAAATAATATTTAAATAGGTAGTTTAAAATAGTTGCAGTGTGCCGTTCGTAAGTGACAAGTGGCATAGATTTTATTTGAAATGTCGTCCATATTTATTTGAATTTAACGTGTTAATTTGATAAACAATAATTTAAATTGATTCAAATCAATTTTCATCAATTTCAAATTTTATTTTATATTTTAAATGTTTTGATATTATCTTTTTAATTTCAATTTTGTTTCTGTAATAATTTTAATTCTTATTTAATTTAATTTATATAAATTGTTATGTTGTCTACTATGATCCTAAGCTGGTCGAAATAAATGAATTTTATTTTTTATTTTTTAAATAACCGCTTGAGAAATCGAAAATGTGAGACGGACGACAGTTAGACAGTGGTGATTGTTTAGACAAAATCAGAGGTACAATAATTAAGATAAACTATAGGAAATCAGCTAAACGCCGCCACTCGTTTTCATTATTTTTGCCCAACTTTAAAATGGTATTGTAGAAAAAACTATAGTGTGTTAAAAACTTATAGATCGGACTAATTGTAAACACGTTCCCTTTGTTACTGAATATATATTTTGTTTATGTAATACGATAGTATTTTCAATTATATCAACTTACCCGTGACTGCACTTTTGGTATTTTTGGTCAGCGCACTGGTGACTTAAATTGGGCGAAGTGGTTCAACTTCGCCCAATTTAAGTCACCAGTCCAATTACGTTCAATGACCATCATCATCATCAACAACCTAAAATCTTCCATATGTATAATAGTAACATACGTTTGTACAGTTCAAAAGATAGACTCCATATAAAACATAAAAACATAGAGGCTTCCATATAAAATAGTACATAGGGAAAATCTACTCCACGCTACAATAATGTAGCGAAGAAAAAGCCAGATCAACCTTTAAATTAAAAAATTACATACATGCACTCATGTATATACATCTCTATGGATAAATATAGGACTCATCTTAAGCACTAAGTGGGTGTTTGTTTTTTTAACATCGTGTTCGGTTGAGGCAGACTGGCGGGCGTTTTGCCAGGAACAGGTTCCGTGGGCCATCAGACGATGCCGCCAAATAAAGAGATTGCAGAAGGTAAGCTTCATACAAACGCGCTCGAGCAACGCACGCATAGACAACACCCCGACAATCCGGTCAACCTGAGCCGAGGTCCCTAGCCTTAAGAGCTCCTCGGGTTGTTCCACTCCCGATCCAATCCGATCCCCTCGGAGAATCTAAATGGGAACGGAGACACGCACTAGTGCGTTATGCCGCTCCCTCTAGAAAACCTCTGATGGTTGTTTCACACGGCTTGAGGAAACCTTCAAGTTTCTTGCCGCCCCCAAAAGTCCGGTATCAGTCCGGCATCAGTCCGGTATGAGCAAACTCTCTCCGAAACATAGACAACCTCTCACGGACACGGAATATCGCAACAGCTGCGCTCGGTCTGGGTGCCTAGTGTGAGTTTCATGTGACATTCAATCACGTTAACGAAAACGAAAATTAGTATGGCATTAAAGGAGCGCCCCCTGGCGACATACGAGAAGAGTTAACATTTTGCCTTGCAATTTTCGTTTCGTTTTCGTAATAGAATGAATAAGGATAGTAAACAAAACTTACACTGGGCACCCTGGTCTGAGATGCTCCAAAATTCCGTGTCCGTGAGAGGGTCTGTGTGTGCGTTGCTCGAGCGCGGTATGTATGAAGCTTACCTTCTGGGGTCTCCTTATGTTGTGACGATGTTTACGAACTAAGGTATACCTGTTTTAAGCCGAACCACTATAGGTGTATGCAGTGTGAAAAATTGCTCACAAACACGAAAATCATTTGTTTTCAAAGGTTGATCCAAAGAAGTTTTATTACAAAGTAGATTAATGAGCTGTCATTTGAGAGAGTTTTTTATTAAATTATACAATCTCGTAAATATTGCAGTTGTTAAAGTTACTTTTGTTACATATGGAAAGTAATTTTTTCTGTCCAAAAATAAAGAGGAAAAAAGTCGTTACATAAAAAAAACGGTATTTGTTGTAATCATTTTGTATGAAGATTTAGAAACGATTTATTATTAATCTTATATCTATTCTATTATGGAGCCATAGAACAATTGAATTTGTATTGTGTCTGGTTTTATGGATAACGAGAGGATTTTATGGATAATTTATTTCAGGGTGGAATAAGTACAAATATTTTTGTACTTTTGAATTTTTTTTATAAAAAAAGTTTCAAGGTAACCTGTATGCATAGTTGGGGCGGAAGTGCCTTTAAATTTAAATACTGTTTAATTATTGTACTATGCCAATCATTTTTGACCGACCGACGTTAAGAGTTGAATTATAATTTCGACGATTAACTACATTGACTTTTGTTTTCCATTGAAAATATGTTTAGGAGACTTTGGACGTTAACAAGGAATTCATAAGACATTTACTCACATCGGTACATACAATACGAAAAACAAAGATAAGAAAACTTTACGATATAAAATTTAAATGGGAACTATCCTAAATAAGTAACTAAGTGGCTTATTAATAAACAAAGTGTAAGCTTGGAGTAGTTATTCCGTGTTTTGTCTCTTTTACTCTAATATGAAATGAAGTTTATATGACGGGAACAAAACACAGAGTAACTACTCCAAGCTTACACTTTGTTTATTAATACGGGGTAAGTGATTAACTAATACACTAGTATTAGTTAAATATTTAGTTACTTATTTGGATTTTTAAGTACCTACTTATAAAATGTTTTTGTTTTGTTTATATAATTTTAACGCAAATTTTGTTGCGATACAAATTACAAAAACACAATGTTGAAAAGATTTCCACGAGCAGGATTTGAACCTGCACCCTTCTGACATACCGGGTCAGGTGCTCTTCCAATTGAGCTATCGTGGTTCTAACCAGCCCGCCGAAAGGTGTAGGTGAAGGGTGCAGGTTCAAATTCTGCTCGTGGAAATTTTTTCAACATTGTATTTTTATACCTACTTATATTATATTAATTCAAATGCGAAAAGTCTGTAAAAGTTCCGCAATAGGAATAGCAAGGTAGCTATTGGAACGCGGTAGCTACACAGACAGCAATGACAGTTGATGAGTACTTTAGTACTTTTTCAAAGCAAATCTACAATGTTGCAAGCGCTTGTTAGATAGGTATCAAAAACTCGTTTCTTTGACGCACTTAAATATGGAATAGTCTACCAGCACACGTTTTCAATCCTTCCTATGATATAGGCCCTTCAAACGAGCCTAGAGGTTGAGGGTCGGCAGAGTGAGGGTGATTGACGCTGCGTTGTTTTCAAGCTGCAGCCGTTGTCTTCGCGTCTGGACTTCATTTCCACTTAACATCAGGTAGAGTGGATTCATTTGCCGCGCAAACTATACAAAAAAAAGATATAATATCACGGTACTTATAATTTTAGCGAAGATAAAGTGCTAGGTTGGGTTAGGTATTTCATTCATCATCATCATCATCATCATACAGGAAGGAAGTATTGTTTATTTATATGTATGACTTGTAAGAAAAATTACTTTGACACTGGCTAAATGTGCTAATCGCTCGAAGCCACCAACTAAAGGAAAAAAAATAATATCGAATTTCGCTGCTGGTCGTACCCGGATGTGTGGCGTCCTTCATTTTTCAGACTTCAAAGTGTTGCTCGCTGCTATCAGAAGATTTCATACGAGTACATGAGGTAAAGACGCCAGCAGATCAACCTATCCAACAATGTCAAATTTCTTCGATAAATGTTCAACCATATTTCATTTTCGTAAAGTTCAAAGTCTGTTGAGATAATTTGACAATTTGTAGTAGTCTGATCTGCATGCGTATGTACATGCTTACATTTTACCGTCCTGAAGTTAGTATTATTATCAAGATGCTTTTAGTGGTATTATTCATATTCATAGAAGATATGAGGGAGATGCATTTTATGTTTTTTTTTTCAATTTTTACAATGGCGAACAGTTTTGTCTTTATCTCACTTGATGAGTGACTATAATCACAGAAGAATATATACCTAGTAGTTCTATAAGGCAGAAGCGAATTTCATATGGAGTCATCAACCGCTAAGAACTCTCCTTCTCTTCGTCCTCTATCACTCTTGGAACCCAGTGATTTTAGTAGATAAGACGATTGTAGCTATCCTGAATTTAGATCAAACAAACTGAACTTACTGAGGCTTTTCTGTGCCGATGGTCTAAACGCTAGACCACAATATAGCTAAAATATACTTAGGTATGTTTATAGTACATATGGTAGTATATTAGGTATATATGTAGTATATGAATCAATAGTAAATATCGTGATGCATGACCGATTGCTGATGCGGTCGTAGGTGATCGATCTGACGGCGTTAGATAATATAATGCGCTTGCGCAGATAACCTTATGCGCGTGGCAGACTTAGTGGGCGAATGTTACACAACTATAGCTAAGTCATATGGATGTGTCATATCATTATTATTTTCAGTTGTTACGTGAGGGGCAATCCCATCTCTCGTGTCCTAAGCTTGACTATGAGTATGGGTTACTTTGGCACTGTGTGTGTAGTATCTTGGCCAAACTAAGCGATAGTATTTTTAAACCTCCAATATCATTTAATGCAAATAACGCTTCACTAACCGCCTCTGTGGTCTAGTGGCTAAGACCACCGGTTTAGACCCAGAGGTCCCGGGTTCGATTCCCAGCGGGGGGTACAAGTTTGGTTGGTGGTAGGGCTTGTTTGTCCGTCTGGCTAGCTACCACCATCTTATCTAAATATGTCGCCATAACATCAATGTTTGTAGCATTGTTGTGTTCCGGCAGCTAGAGATAAGATAGCCAGTACCTCACTAGTTGAGGATCCCGGGTAAAGTGCGCTTCCATCATTGGCCTTATCATCACTTAACATCAGGTGAGATCAAGGCACTGTGCTTACCCGTTAATATAAAAAAAACTAACTAATATTAAATGCTTCGTTGAAAAACTATATTAACAGTTTTTGTCAGTAATAGTGAGTATACGGTACTTAGTCATACATTTTTTTCATATTATATTTGGAGAGGATACCATATAAAGCTTAGTAAATAGTAGATCTTTGGTGCAAATTGATATATGTGTGATTTTTTTTTATTAGCATCTGATTGTTTACAGTTTGATATGTTAGTAATTATGACTTTAAATTTACCTAAAATGTTTATTTTTATCTACAGACAATACACTGACCTCAGTGGTCTGTGACACTGACAGAGATTTCGTGTCAGGCGATAGCGCCTAAAATAAATAAAATAAAAATTTTATTTCGACTTTTGTGACATATAGTGGTCAGATATTTTAAATAATCTTTCCCATACTTCTTTTTCGATCAATACAGTTGGTAAGCAACAGTGTAAACTATGTAGTTACTGTATTTCGAAATGTCCATCTATAACATTTACATTACTTACTAGTCATTACGCCATCTTTAAAAGTTCTGTAGCGCAACGTCTTCTATATCTCTTTTATAATACAGTAGTGGCGATAACTTGGACCCCATTTGCCGCAGCACTGAACTAAACTCGATACGGTGACCAATGTCTCGACAGCTCAGCTGGGAGAGTTTTCGACCTTTTGGTCGTTAGTTCGAGTTCCGTCTCAGGCAAGTCACATATTTTTCAAGTGCTGTTTTCTGCTAAGAATTAAATTAACTCCACTGCTGGGCTAAAGTCTTCTCATAATATAAACATTAGCACACGGGGTCATCAGTCCCTAAGCCACCACGCTGCTGACCCAACCTAGCAAGCTATCCCCAACACGAATATCTTTCTGGGATTGTCTCTTAAATATCTTGTAGTGAAAAGTAAATAGTCTATGACTGTCCCACTGCAGGACGAAGGCCTCCATCATTGAAATCACTACAATTGATGCGTATATTTTGAATCACTGGTTTGCCTAATATGAAACTCATAGAAAACAATAATCTGGCAGTATAGTCAGGTGCATTAACGCATAATTATTTTTTGTTAGTTCAAAAGTTCAAAATAGAGTTATTGCCAGTTGTGCCTACGCATAGTTTGTACGTATTTTTTAAGCATTTTTTTTAAAGTAATATTTGTTCCCCTTTATGTCATCTAGTTCCTTTGTTAGTTTCAAGTAAAACTAAAATGTAACTTTAAACTTATTGAATTCATTCTATCGTTAAGTGCCCTGATTTATCTATGTCCCTTAACAAAATAAAATATCTTTATTACAGATAGGTACTCTGCGATAATTAAATTGGTATTCTCATCTTCATAGCAAAAACATTATTAACTAGTACTAAAACCATTATTTATCGTGACCCGGACGTTCGATTATTCATTAGATTTGTATCCACCAGTAACATTACGCTCATAAAGTACCATTTGTATGCGTAAAAAACAAGGAAGTGCTCAAGTAGCAAAAATTATCTTTTAGCTTCAAGGATTCATATTTTTTACGGCATCATACGAAATGTAACATCTTGCCAACAATAAGAATTGTGGTAATATCAAGATTAGCGAATATAACGAATTAGACCATGCAACAAAAAACATCAGTATGTCTAAGAAAACGTTAAAAAAAAAATCTGAATGGGTTTGTTGAGTTAAAAGTCCCATTATACAAATGGCTTCCGCCTACGTGTTCGCCAGCGTGAAATACTGTTGGTCACAAAGGACAGGCACTGGAGGTAAGAACAGGGATTTTCCCCACGGAAAAAGTACCCTATGTGTTAATCTAGGCTATGTTCTAGCGATGTTCTAGCTGTGCACCAATTTTGATCCTCTGACGTTGAACCGTTTCGACGTGATTGATGGACAAACAAACGTTGGCACTTTCCCATTTATAATATTTTTGTAGCATGATGACAAATGGACTGAGGACTTTGGACCCCCACTTGAACCATCGGGACGAACTAGCTCAGGATAGAGATAGGTAAAAGGAGGGAGTGGAGGCCTTTGACCTGCAGTGGGAAAGTAATGGCTGATAATAACAATATTAAAAAAAAAAAAAAAATTATTGGGTAACTTAAAGGTAGGTACAAATAGCAGTGACTGGAGCCTCCTTTTAAGCACAATTTGCCTGTTCCAAGAGGTTTCGCTCTTTTGTTATCTCTTAGGTATACATAGAAGCTAAGTTAATAATAATGATGACAAATGAACTTTGATTTTAGAATAGATTAGATTTGGTTTCAGAGTTGATAGCAGTGTTTAATTGTGTATAAACATAGCAACAATATAGATTGGGGAATTGAAATCTAAACTACTATTGTTAAACATTTGTATTTATAAATCCTACGTTACGTTACGTTTATAGTCCTTTTGAAGCTAATTCATTAATTTAAGTATCACCATTAAGGAATGAACGTAATAAATTATATAAAAAGGTTAATAGTTACTATTTCGCGTGCTTCTTTCCAATTATCAAAGGAGTATGCAATCAAAAACTCTTTGATTAATTGTATACTATCATATAATATTCAAATTACGAGAACTGAAAATTAGCAATTATTAGTGTCTACGTTGTTTTGTTAGCAATTTGGTTCTCTAGGCATTAATAATGGAGTTGTCAAACATATCGTGTAGATAAAAATATAGGTAGGTAACGTGGATTCCGTCGTACTTGTGTCGATATAATTAGGATAGATCACGCCATTCTTTAGTTCGTACCTAGTCTGGATTTAAACGTTCCCACCGCCGATGAGTGGCCCTAAACGTACTTATCAGAATTTCGGAGTAACGTTACAAACAAAAGAGGTTGAACCAGTAAATTTTCTAGTCCCTAAATCAGAATCAGCAAGTTTGCAATCTTTAGTATAGTTATCAGAAATCTCAAAGTTGTGCTTACGCTAAGTATTAAGTGTGTTATAAGAACTCAACTCTATTTCTCAAAAAATAATTTATCCAGTCTAATTGTTTTAGAGTTGTTTCTTCTCGCTTGGTGGTAAGTCCGTCATATCAGTATTACCCAGCATTGTTTAGATTTTCCATAAAATAGCCAGTCAGTGAGCTCTTGAGTGAGTGCTTAATGATTCCGAGGAAAGTGCAGTTGTTTCTACCTTCAGCGTTTTCGTCACTTACCATAAGGTTCTATAAAGGCCGAGCGCTTCCTATTCTACACTAATATTATAAAGAGGAAACCTTTGTATTTTTGTATCTATGTATGTGTGTTTGTAACGAATAAAGTCAAAAACCACTGGACCGATTTAAAAAATTCTTTCACCATTAGAATGCTACATAAGCGCTGAGTAACATAGGCTATATTAAAAGATAAAATAAAAAAAGTCCACCCCTGCGAAGCAGGGACGGGCCGCTAGTGTGGAATAAAGACACGAAGCCAGTCTAGTGCCCTTGATGTGGAACTGATCCATACAATAACTGTCTCTTTCTTCCACTCATCTGTTTAGTGCCCTTTGGATGCAAAATCATAGAAGCGTCAAAATTTTGCAGTGACAATCAAGGGTCGGCCGAGTGACGAATTTAGAATACTGAATGAATCAATGTAGGTACTCCATTGTAATTTAGAGTTCAAGACCTTGTAATTGTGTTTCGTTACAAACATGCGAATAAACAAGTGGTCGGCAATCATGTTGTCACTAACATGCAATTATGCCTATTGTCTTCTGTAATTTGATGCGCAACTTTTAATCGATTCACCAGCTTCGGCTAAGAAACTAGAAGCCGAGATGAGACAATGAGCATTCACGATATATTATCAAAAAAAAAGACGATGTTAAATAGTTAATGCACACACATTCGAAATTATCACATATTTAATCTCCTGGGTTTATTCATTGTCGTAATTTTTACAGGCGCGTACACAGAGGGAATAATGGATGCACTTGCTCCAGATTCAAGACTTTTTCAGTAAGTAGGTATTATTAACCATGCTACGCAAATTACACAAATAATTGTGTTAAAATAGCACAATGCACATTGCACAATTACAAAATTTCGACATGTAGTATATTCAACGACAAATAGCACCTGTTTTGTCTTAAAGCTGAATTATTCCAGACATCCCAGCGCTTCCAGGAATACCCTCAGCGACTTGATGTTGCTAACGGCTTCATGGAGGGAAGCTATCTGGCAAGCTTCTATTTATTTCTTATGCCTCGATGCATCGTCTGCACAGGAGGATGAAGAGTTTAGCAGCGGTGGTACCGTTACTACCTATAGACCTTCAAAAAATGAGATCACAACTTAAATACCTGTGCAACGCATCTGTGATTCCTCTGGTATTGCCGGTGTCTATAGGCGTCAGCGATTACTTTCTATCAAGTGTCTTACGTTCTGAAAAAGGAGCCTGTTGATGAAACCCATATTGTGTCTTTCATTGCTTTATAGAGATTTGCATTTATATTTTTTGACTAAGATTATAATGTATACTCGTAGTTCTATATAAATGTTCTATCTTAAAACATAATCTTAAACCAGGTTGTGTGAACACATAATAACATTGCATTATGCAATTCAAACAAAAAAACGTTGGTTCCCAAAGATTCCGAGTATCGCCTTCCAAATCATTAGTATCTCACATGTCTAACCATTTAGAGTGTTAAAATGGCCCGTTGAATATGTATTTTGCGATAAATATCTGCTTAGCCATATCGTAATATACTATAAATATGTTAATTCGCTGCGGTGTAATGCGTAGTAGGTACCAGTCTCATAATAAACATCCGTGGTATTACGCACATTGTTTTCTGTATGAATCGCGGATTTTTTTATAGCAAGACATTTCAATCGATTACGAATAAGGCCTAAATGGGTGGTGCGGTATGCCACCTGTCACATACAATAAAGATAACGAACTAAAGGCCACATCTTCGGTATGCGACTCGTTTCTGGAGCTATTGAATCGGAGACAAAGGACTAGTTTCGTATTAATTCCGATTCTTTGACACTTCCCGCATCGTGGCGGCCTTTGTGTGACTTATTTTGTTCCTTAGTACTTGAGTAAGAAGACAAAATGCTTCTGCTAAATGAATTTTCATGTGCACTGTGCAGTCTCTTGTTTCGATTTTCATTTCACATAGTTTTGTAGACTTGTCTATCACAATTTGTTTCGTAAACAACACGACAAAATGTAGTAACACACCACTTAACTATGCAGTTGTGTTTCATAATTTATTAAGAAAACAATTGCACTTTATCTCTCGTTCGGTTAGTAAATATCTCATTTTGAAATATGCTTAATCAACTAAATCAGTTTGCAACTTAAGTATATTACGAACCGGTAATGAATGCAAGGTTTCGGAACTGCCCAAGTTCGGTAAAGTTCGAGTTTTGATTAATCACCGTCATAGATTATTGAACTAATACAAATGCACTGAGACCGTTTTATGGGAAACCAAAATTCGTGCAAATTGTTTTGTACTAGAAAAGGAGTGAATGTTACAGTACTTAAATTGATATAAAGTTCACGTTCACTATTTCCAAGGCAGGCACAGTAGCAGTGATCTCAACAGTAACGCTGGAGCGGGTTACCTATGAATCAAGTGTTATAAGTATTTCAGCGTTTAAGGTGACTTAGGGTCACTACCTCCAGTTAAATAAGTACAGACACCTTCACATCAACCTACCACAAACTGTCAAATTTCCTCAATAGACTTTGAACTTTATGTTTAAGGTTGAGAATGTATTGAAGAACTTTGACAGTTTTGGGTAGGTTGATGTGCAGGCGTGTGTACCTACGATTACATGACATTTTTTTATCCCTAACGTTGTCACTCGTCAATATAATATGAAACTATGATCGGAGAAGTCTACTACCAACCGGAGATCATAGCAGGACGTTGTCAATAGAATCTAATTGACAGACTTTTAATGGTATTCTTAATAGCAATGCATTATGACGTACAATGAAATAAAAGTCAATACTCGAGTGTGTACATGTTTTTTTTTTTTTTGCAGCTACTCCCCGTTTTTTGACAGGACTTTTTATTCTTTTCTTTTCTTTTTTTTCTTTTTTTTTTGGGGTTAATAAATCTTGAGCTATAAGAGCTCTACTCTTATTTTATTTCTTTCTTTTTTATCTTTATGCTTTCTTTTTTCATTCTTTTACAGTTAATCTTATTTCTAGTACATTTTTACTTTTTTCTATTTTTAAAATACAATGATTCTTATTCTAATTTGTTTTCTTATTGTCTATACATTTCTCTTGTTATATTTTAATTTTTATACATTTCTCTTTTCTCGGCTCTTATTATATTGCTTACATTTCTTTTCTTTTCCCCATATACATTCCTGCCACTCAAGTGGTCTTACTTAACTTACTTATATTTAGTCATACTTATTCTTCTTATTTACTAGGTTGACAATATTTTTGGCAAACTTCATAAACTCTTTTCTTTCCTTTTTTATACTCATAATCTCCTTGAGGGTGTCTTTACTTAATTTTGTGTCAATTTTCTGTTGCAGAGTGTACCTAACTTGCGTGTGTATTGGGCAGTCTAATAGTATGTGGAAGATGTCCTCGTCCATCGTCGGGTCACAGGCACATGCGGGGCTGTCCCTGCACTTGAATCTGTGCAGGTATGCACAGAATCCCCCATGACCTGTCAGGACCTGCGACGCAAGCCGGTCGATGGACATCTTCCTCACGGTGTTATATGCGTCCACCCCATTCGGGAAAAAGACCTTGGTGGTCGCGGCTGTGGCTTCCGTCCTATACCTGCTGTCTCATTGCTCGATCGTTTCCGCCCGTAAATGACGTTTAACGTACGAGATGGGGCAGCAGTCATAGTCCGCTCTGGTCTTCAGTTTGAGGGCGGCTTCCTTCGCTAATTCATCCGCTCTCTCGTTCCCTCCTACTCCGACGTGGGTCCGTATCCAGTATAGAGAGACTAGTTGGTGGTTGTCTCTCAGGAATTCCAGGTTACCCTGTATCGCCTTCGTGATTGGGTGCGAGGAGTCTGGATCCATCAGCGTCTGGAGAGCCGACCTCGAGTCGCTCAGAATAGCCGCTTCTTCGAATTTTTTGCCAATGATAATTTCTGTCGCTTGGAGGTTAGCGTATAACTCGGCTTGGAAGACCGTACAATATGGCTCCAGTCTGAATTTTCGGGTACACGTCTCAACCTTCCCCTTCCAACATGTCAGGGCGGCTCCGACTTTCCCCTCCAGCTTGCTGCCATCCGTGTAAATCTTGACCAAGCCTTCTGCCAACTCGCTATCCTCTTCGGCGTTTTCCAAAAGGGTGAATTTTGAATTTAGTATCCTACTGGGGTGGGTGTTCTCCGTGTATGGTACGCGCTGCTCAACCCTCCTGCCACTTAATACTGCCTGGGGTTTCCCGCGCTTTGCCTCAAAAAGCCGGGATGCTTCTTGGATCCGAAGATCTAGCGGAAGCAGCCCCGACAGTATTAAAGCGGCGTTTAGGGAAACTGTCCTGTTACTTCTTGTGATTTTTTGCGCGAAGCCTCTCAATACTACATCGAGGGCTTTCCGGGAGACCGCCTTCTTCGCTTCCCTGGACCAGACGCTTGCTGCGTACAAGATCACGGGTTCGATAACAGCTTTATAGATCGTCTTTATGATCTCCGGATGCAGTCCCCAGGTAGCCCTCGCCGCTCTGCATACTCCTTTATATATACCTATGGATTTTTTGCATATATATTGTATGTGTTTGTTGAAAAGAAGCTTATCGTCGAAAATGACACCTAAAATCTTAAAATTATCAACTAATTCAATCTCCGTTCCTCCCATCTCCAGACGGGGCGTGTCGAACTTGAGCTTTTTGGTTATGACCATCGCCTTGGTCTTATGTGGCGCAAAGTTAAGCTTGTTCGACTCGCCCCACTTCTGGACACGGGAGAGAACGGAGTTGGCCCTTTCGGAGATTTCTCCGGCAGTGCTGCCCTCTATTATCAGCACATGTGTGTGTACATGTTAATGCTCGTGACTGTACACAACTGAGATCCGAATGCCCATGGTACCCATCGAAAATGCCTTACCCGGCACCATCTTTCAAGGGCGAGTAGATATAGGCTCCTTGTAGGACGAACCCTTTAGGCACGATTAGCCAAAACTAGCTTAATTCATACACGTGCTATTTCACAACATCATAGGTAGGTATTAGTGAAATGTGGTCACTAATAATAATTTTAATAATCCCGCCGCCCGCCGCACAGCTAGCCGCTGTTTCGGTTTGTTTTGGACTAACATCCGCCACCCCACACTCGGTTGGTGCACACAATGTATTAGCGCTCGACTCAACTCCCTTGCACAAAACAAGGAGACGGCAGAAGGTAACCTTCATTCAAACGCGCTCGAGCAACGCACACTTAACCAACCTCTTCACGGAGGTGGAATCTTGCAACAGCTGCGCTCGGGCTGTTCCGAGCTGTTCCGAGTTTCCGTGTCCGCGAGAAGGTTGGTTATGTGACAGGCACACATATAGGTGTGCCTGTGTATGTATGAAGCTACCTTCTGCATTCTTCTTATTTTGTGTGCCTTGTTTGAACTCCTTACGGCGACTTCGTAAAGTGCCAACTGAATAACCAAGTTTTAAACTGAGACAAGTCATCTAAATTTTTAGAAAAAATAAGAAAACTTCTTTTACTTATGCACTTGAAGTAGATTAAATACCTGGGTACTTTAATAATGTTAAAGCCTTGTTTTGGATTCTGGACCTTTTAAATTAGGTGGACGGCGGGTTTAAAACTACGCTTGCTTACGGGATAGCATGCAGGACAGAAACAATACAAGCCATGCAAATTATCGTCTAATGCCTATAAGACATTTTACACCACTTTCACAGTAAAAGTTCTAACGTAGTGGAATTGCTTTTTATCAGAAAATCCATATCCTCAGGATACCGCCCCATCCGGGCCATGACACCTCCGGCTTAAAACTCTCTTTCCTAACGGCCAAGCCTAGTGAGAGACAGGAAGTGGGAGGTAGGGGCCTACCCACTAAACTCTGGGATACTACAGGTGATGTAGAAAAACCGGTTTCTGTTGAAACAGTCATCTGCAGTCAGGTAGTACAGAGGATGAACCCATCCTATATGAAACCTTAAGGTGAGCACAGAGTGTACCCTCCCTGTATAAAACCTTAAAGAGGCTGGCGGTCGGTCAGCTAAAATGAGCCTCCCACACTAACGGAGGCTCATTATACAATTATACAATACAATTTGTTGGAATGATTTCGTGAAATTTGACGGAAGTAGGTGTAACAGTGTGACAGGAAGTCTATTGAGTCTTCTCAGAGTCCGCATATTAATGCGGACTCTGAGAAGACTCAATTGAGATGGGCTACGGAACCCTACACTGCGCGTGGCCCGACACGCACTTGGCCGGTTTTTTTCTTATTTTTCCCATGGTATAGCACAGTTTTAGTTTTTCAATCTTTACCAGTTTCTGACTAGGTAACCATTAGATAAGTAACCATTGAGGTAATACTAGATTAGATAGCAACGTGTGCATTAAATAATTTATGGCTCCTGCAGGTACTAAAAGTCTTTATAATAAGCCAAGTCTAACTTAATAACTGCCTTCATTATTTTCGCAGACTGTAATAAATGTTCAAAATAATTTGTTTTCTACACTTTATCTATCCATAAACTATCCCATCTAAGTGAACAGCCTCAGCTAAAACAGTACCTATAAACGCTACAATTTGATTTGCAAGCTGTTCGATAGTACTTCCACAGAAACTTGAGCAGTTTACGAAACAATAGTAGCAACTTAGTTGCTTTGATTTACAACGTCCGTCGTCGGCGGAATAGGTAAGCTTTGCTTGCTCGGCACAATTTACAACGGGCCTTTGTGAATTTACCAAGTATTGGCGTGTTTGATAGCTGACAACGAGGCCACCAAATAAGGGGACCGGTAGAAGGTACGCTTCATACATACCTACTGCGCTTCAGCAACGCACAAACGGACAACTGGGTGCCTACAGCTGCGAGTTTCATTAGCGAAAACGAGAATTTGTATAATGTTTTCTAAAGTTTACGCGAACACTACACATTGAAATGAAACAACTTTTACGGATCTACTCGCGTTTATTTTACACATTAGTTTTAATTAATGTTTATCCTCACGTTTCGAACCCTTTGTAGGGTCCGTGGTCACAGGGAGACTGAGGTGTTGGTCGTCTCATAATTAGTTAGTAGCTTGTATACCCTCATTTAAATTTAATCGGGTGCATTCCGTTTTACGCAGAAAGAGCTTACAGTATCTTTTGGTCTGGCAGTATGGTGTTGGGGCTGGGATTTAATATTCTGTATGATGGGATCCCAGGCTGGTGGTAGATTCCAACCATCTTCTCTATTAAAATTAGGATGTTTTTTAATTTCAATAGCCTCGCGTATCATCCTAGGGATGAATCGTTGTTCTCTGGCGAGTATTTGTGGTTTATCAAATCTGATGTAATGGTTGGGTTAGGGTTATCCCCTCAAGGGAATGTTCGCATACCGCAGAATTTGTATGGCAAAATTTTTACTCGTCTCGTATGTCGCGAGGAGGCGCTGCTTTATTGCCATATTAATTTTCGTTTTCGTAATCGAATGAATACAGATAGTATACAAAACGCACACTAGCCACCCTGCTACTGATGCGCTGTCCGACACAGCCCGACTTGCGAGCTGTTGTGTGCGATTCCGTGTGCATGAGTAGGTTGTCTATGTGAGCGCGGTGTGTATAAAGCTTAACTTCTGCAGTCTCGTTATTTTGTGAGGAGGCCTTGAATTTTGTATCATCATCATCATCATCATCTCAGCCAAAAGACGTCCACTGCTGGACATCCAAGGATCTCCACAGTGACCGGTTTTGTGCATCCCGCAACCAGCGGCTTCCGCGACCTGTACAGATCGTCGACCTTGTTGTTAAATTTTGTATAGCTGCAGATAAACGAGCTACACAGAATATTTTAATAATAAACTAAAAAAATGTTTTGTGATGCAGATATGTGTCAATATTTTGATCCATAGACTTGATTTTGTGAACACTGTAACTAGGCTTAGTACCTAGAGGTATTTCCACTACTAAAATGTGTGTGGAATGTTCTTAATTAGCTAATTACGAGTACACACAATGGAGGAAAATGTTGTATTCGTTCAAGTACATGGGTAGGTAAGTACTTATTTTAGTTAGGTATTGTTAATTACCAATTACACGCATGCCCTACATAAGAAGCACAAGCTATTTTAGCAAATTCTACATCAGAAGCATCAAGCCAGCCTTGTCGGCGATATGGTGTTGGTGAGTCGTCGATAACTGACAATATTATTTTTGTTAATCATATGTAATATTTTGATTAAGTACCTTCTTGTTAATAATTTTGCTGTAGTAGGTATAAGTTCTGATGGGACTAACATGGCAGTCCCTATAGAATAAAAGAAGCAAAAAAACTAAAGTTGGTACGCAATTTTTTTTACTGTGCTAATAGGCTTCAGTCCCAGAACTGTAAGCAGATTTGTTAAGGATTTTCTGCATAAGAAGGCTGTTCTGTCATACCAAATAAATAGAGGTCTGTGGCAGCTCCCAATAGGAGGTCTTCTTCATCTTTTAGAAACGCCTCTCGGAGCCCTAAACGTCATGACATTGAAGCGTTTGTGGTTAATCGAAACAGTCTAGAGTAATTGTAAATGAACAAATAGTAAATAAAATGTTGAGTCGCGCGTCGCGTGCGCATAACGAGCGGGCAGCCGTGTAACATTCCTATTAGAGCGGCCATTCATTATGACGCCCGCCGCACAATGCGATATAATTACGACCTCTTTGAGCCAACTGACACCACTCACTCTGACTCTACAAATAATTAGTTAGTAATTTTAGGGTTTCATTTTCATGATTATAGTAATATATAATTTTACGCAAATTTTTTACAAATTACAATTTGAAATACAAAAGACAAGTGTTGAAAAAACTTCCACGAACAAGATTCGAACCCGCACCCCATGCCAGTGTTGATTCATTTGGCGAGTTATGGAGCCACGATAGCATAGTTGGTAGTCGGTACTTGATCCGGCATGTTTTTTTATCAAATTGTAATTTGAATTTCATTTTTATATTGTTTATAAACAATGGATTGTTAAGGTTTTCATATTTTATTAATGTTATGTTATATATAATGTATATTTAAGTGAATAACGTTAGTAAAAGAAAATTACTGGCCCTTATTAGCTTTCCGATATTTTAACCAGTGAATCACTCAAAATTCATTATGAACAATGACTTGCTTATGACTCCCTGTTGAACGCTGGACGTTTCGCATTCGACTGGGAAGTGCCAATAAGTCCAAAGCTGGAAGCGCACTTCGACCAAGAATCCTCAACGACTGAGGCACTGACTGTCTAATCTCAAGCTGTTGAAGGCAAGGTATGGGAACCTGGGACTTCAGGGTTTGTAACTTGTGGCTTAACGTTAGTAAACGGAGGAATATTGTACATACGTTTATTTAATTAATTATTCAATCACATGCCATATACGTAAAGTTCAAAATCTATTGAAGTTTGACAGTTTGTAGTAGTCTGATCTGCAAGCGTGTTTATATCAGACTATGAATCATTGTATGCTCTTCTTAATTGTAGGACACCTAGCGTTCTGCTCGACTTAAAGTACAGACGCCAGCACATCAACCTATCTAAAACTGTTAAATTTCTTCAATACATTTTCAACCATATGCTTATGGTATAAAGTTCAAAGTCTATTGAGGAAAGTTGACAGTTTGTGGTAGGTTGATGTGCAGGCGTGTGTACCTAACATACTTAAAACTTAAAATAGATACCTGAAAATTAATTGCGAGCAACTTTTTACGTAAGTGTTCGCGTTCCACTCGAGAGCTCCGTCCTTTTGGCTTTGTTTACGTGTGACTCATATCGTTTAGCTCTTTCGCATATTCGTTTGTGCACTAGGTTTTAAATGCCTTTTTATAGCCCGAAACCTCTTTCTTTTACAACAGAACTCACTTTAGTATACGCCTTGTACGCTCAAAATTACATGGTAGATCACGACACAAATTAAGCTTTTATTAAACTATTTGGAGCAGAGTCAGATCTGCCTAGCAGACTTTCCTTTATAGAGTATGAACACGTCAGGCTATAACTAACCACACGGTTCTGACTTCTGGTTCTAAGGTCCTCTGTCGTGAAAAGGCAGAATCGTGGGTATCTCTCACTGTCATTCCACAACAGCAGCTAGAATTAACTGTTCTTCGCTGAAGTGGCTGCAGTTGATGTATCAAGTACCATACCAACTAAGACAGACTTTCGTGATCACAAAATGAGGAGACTGTAGAAGGAAAGCTACATACAAACGCGCTGGAGCAACGCACACATAGACCACCTCTCACGGACACGGAATCTCGCAACAGCAATAAGCTTACCTTCTGGGTCTCCTTATTTTGTGCTTGTGATGTATTCTATTCTATTCTATTCTGACCCCTAAAAGGAGTTACTGCGATCATTATGCTTCTCTATAGTCTCAACAGATAATTGACATCCTATTACTATTTATATTAATCTAATCAATCCTATTTTGACAATTCAAACATCTAATAACTTCGACCCCTAATAAGAGCCTCTACGATCATTACACTTCTCAATAAACGAATCACCTAATTAACATCCAATCACAATTCATGTTAAACTAATCAGTATGTAGTAAATAGTTAACTACATGCAATATAATTTAATTCACGCATCGTTCCATAATAGGAGCTTAACGATTAAGAAATGTCTGTAACGATTAATACCATCGATAATCGGATCGAATCTCATGTGTGTGTCGTAATGAGGGCTAATTGTGAGAGGTGGTTGCCCAAGAGTTGGCAATGAGGAAGCGTCTGTAGGGCGACTGACCTTGACGCTTGGTGCCTACTAATCGGCGAGTTACTTCGCTTACCGTACGTCGTATGGATGCGACGTGGTTAATTTCCGAGTGAGACTCAACTTGGTAGGGCTGCTTCTGATCTACCAGAGCAGCGAGCTTACATCAGCTGGTCGGCGTCAGACGTGGAGTCGTCACTCCGGTGATTGCTTATGTTCCGGATAACCCAAGCGGCACGTGAGAAGATGTACAGAGGAGTATTTAATCGGCAGCTGTGGCCTTTTTTTTCTAAAAATAATACAAAAGTGCTAGAGTCGCCAGATTACTACACCATTCTCTTTCTTCGCACTCTTCATTTACTGAAGGTGGTGCCCGTTTTGAAAGACCTTAATAGAGGTGGTAACAAGTTATTCCCACTCTATTTTCAGCGTGTTTTAGGGCGTTAGTCACAGGGAGTCCCATCAGAGTTGACTGCATTACAGGAGAGAAAAAACTGAGGGGTTTTAAGTAAGCAGACCTATCCGTTCTTTTCCCTATTCTAGGTTAAGGATAGAATAAGAGACTAGTCTCACAGAACATAACTCGAGTGTCTCTAATCATTAATGCGTTTCGCCCAGTCAAAAAAAAAGGCTGACGGCTGATACTTCGTAGAACCTGGAAGAGGAGAATATTTGAATTACTTTACTACGATAAAAAAAGTAATTTATTCAGTCAAGTAATATCCAGTAATTACAAATTAAATTCGAGAAACTTCATGTGGCAGCCCTAAGTCAGACCAAGCATAGACAAGTTGTCCAAACCTGTTCAGCATTAGTTTGTAGACGTAGATGGCCGTCACTGAGACTAAGATGCCACTCTTACAACCTGACATGGCAATTGACAACTCATAAGATCTTGTTACAAGTAAAATGTAACACGACCATTCTGAATGTTTTTAACGCGCCTCTCGACCTTCGGGGGGTGTGCGTTCCGGTAGCCTTCGCAGCCCTTTTAAAGGCTAAAGGCGAACCCCAGGTTTTTTTACCGGGTCTGTCTTAATCCTTTTTTAGAAAAAGGACAAGGCAATCCCCGGATCTACGGAATCTGCGAGCAGATTTTTTCCTGGGCCAAAAAAAAAAAAAGAACTTACTTTATGTTGTAGCTTTGCAGAAATATGTAGAGAACAGTAGACCTGTTCTTTTAATGTTATAGTTAGTAGGTACACACGCCTGCACACCAACCTACCACAAACTGTCAAATTTCCTCAATAGACTTTGAGGTTTACGTCTTAGGCATATGGTTGACATTGTAATGAAGAAATTTGTCAGTTTTGGATAGGTTGATGTGCAGGCGTATGTACAATCAGTAACTGAAGTGACTGAATTCTGTTTAGTATTCTGTGTCGGTATAAACAAGCTCGAGCCCATCCTTACATTTCTCTCTATCAAACTCCAAACTCGTTATTTAAATACAATTCAGTTTTCTTTAAATTGATTTTACCTGTTTAAAATTTATTTGATAAACAGATCAAGAGAATAATATATTACATTTAATTTCCACAATAACAAGGAAACATTTGGCCTTTATCTTACCTTATGGTAAGTGACGATAGCAGCGCAATTCACCCGGGTGAAAGTGAGAAACTATAGCTATCTTATCTCTAACTGTCAGAACACAACATCGCTACTAGCCATATTATTATGACGACAGACTTAGACAAGAAGGTGGTATCTAGGCGGCCTACCACCAACTAAACCGTGTACAAATAAAAAAAAACAACTACTAAAAAGAACAACATATCTAACCCGTTTTATTTTATTATATAAAAAGATAAATTAATTTATAAGATTAATTTTTAAAGATTTATATAAAAAGATTAATTTTTAAAGATTTTATCTATCTGTATAGATAGATAGATAAAATCTTTAAAAATTAACATAAAAATAAAAGAAATCTAGCCTGTCACTATTGTGTCTATGGGGATTTTCCATTAAACCACACAAGCGGTTTTTAATATAAGTATCAGGTAACTAATAAGTACAGTGATATCATCACATCACCAGCAAATATGTCCCCACTGCTAGGGCACGAGCCTTCCTTATGGATGGATAGGGATACCACGCGGGCCCGGTGGCGATTGGTGTTTTTAACGCTTTCCATCCGGGACCAACGGCTTTACGTGCCTTCCGCAGCACGGAGGAGCTCGAGATTGTAAATTCTTGGTCACCCGTCCGATGACCAGCCTTTGCGAAAGTTAATCAACCTTAATAATCTCAAACCGGGTGCGTTAACCACAGCGCCGTAGAGCTCTTCAGTAGGTAGTGTTATGTTAGTAAATTATTCTTTACAACTCTACATTGGGCAACATGGCCGGCCCAAACTCTTCCTTTATTGCCAAACTGGCGAAAACGCAAACGCATTTCCACTAACAGCGTCATTGAGTTTCACTTTTCACAAATCTCTCAACCCGCGGTCCCTTGAGGCCATGTTTTGCAACCACAATATGAAATTAATGCAACAGGGCCATTACTAATTTGAAATGGAGAGTAGTGCCGATTGCGTTGCCGCTGTATATATTGGCGCTGTCATTTATAAAAGTCAACAGCGCATTTTCATATTCAGATAATAGTGTTTGCCAACATGATTTTCATACGGAGTGTGTCAGGGAAGGAGGACTTTATATATAGCCTTTGTAATGAAGGCTAAGTACTTATACAATAATTCTTTTGTTACATATTATTAGTAAAAAATCTATTCCGTTTACTTTTCTGTTTGTTTTCGCTTTGATTTTAATTATGTAAGCTAAACGCCGGTATAGCATAGATAGTTATAGTGAGATAAAAAGTAATAGCACCTTGACACCTTGATTGACATATATTAAGTTATATATAATTCAATAGCAGTTTAAGAACTTCAAAGAAGAGGCAGAGAACAAGGTTTTTTTTTCTTCTACTTCTTCTTCAGGATAAATCTAGGGAAGAAAGTAAATGAAGGGTCATCTACTGCAATAAAAAGTCTACAACAGAATCAAGTTTTGGTTGCTTAGTTCCTTTTGGAAATTAATAAATATATAATCGTTTGCACGGTATCCTCAGCAACTAAATTTTCCATCCATGAGGCGATCTGAAAAGCAGATATATGTACTCGTAGCTGCTTTTTAGGGTTCCGTAGTCAACAAGGAACCCTTGTAATTTCGCCATGTCCGTCTGTCTGTCTGTCTGTCTGTCTGTCTGTCTGTCTGTCTGTTTGTTTGTCTGTTTGTTTGTCTGTCTGTCTGACCCCAGTCTAGCTCATAGACTCTTAGTACTAGAAAGCTGTAACTTGGCATGGATATACATATTAATCACGCTGACAAAGTCGTAAAGTAAAATTTTGAAAAATATTTTTTATTACGTTACTTCCCCTACACGTGAAGTGGGGATGTAATTTTTTTCTTGTTTACCCCTAAGTGTGGGGTGTCGTTGCAATTTCAAAAATACAGCGGGTTTGTGAAAACAGTTTTTTGATTGAGGCATCCGTTTGTGTTCACAAACCCTCACCTTTAAAATGAAAAATTTTGTAAGAGTCAAGTGTCCCCCCCCCCCTGCCAGCCAAATGGTGGTTTTTAGATACGTGAAAAAATTCACGGTAGTTGTATATGACGAAGTTAAAAGGAAAACTATCACAACTAAGTAGGCTTTACAAGTTTACGAGTAACAGTCGACCAACTTATAAAATGTACTTGGCGCAGTACAAATTCCTCATTGGGAACTACTTAAATAACGTTGTCAGGTGTGTGGAACCGGTAGTATCTACATTTAAGTATATGAGCCATCGTTAAATAAATGTTCATAAAAGCCCTCTTCTCAGAGTCCGCATTGTTGAGATGGGCTACGGAACCCTACACTGCTGTGGCCCGACACGCACTTGGCCGGTTTTTATTTGCATAATGAATGATATGGGGCCCTCGTAATCGATATTCCTACCGAATGTGTGGGTTACGTTACCGGTAAGTAAGTAGATAATGTCCCACAATATGTCAACAGTATTATCTGTAAATATAAGTTTTTTTAAATACCTACTTGGCATCGTAAATACCTTGTAACAGACCAGCCATAAGTTCTAAAACCACAACTTTAAGGAAGATTTTAAGAAAGAAACGAAATAGATTTTTTGTAAGCATGGTAGGGATTTTACTAAGAAAAATAAAAACTAATCAATCGTTTTCCCAATGATTATAAAAAAAATAGTTAGCGACAAGATTTTAAAGATAATATTTGGGGAAATATCGAGCTTTCTGAGACTGGTTGATTTTTTCTAGTAAAATTTTATCTTGTTATTATATGTTGATTCTGATTGTGATTCTTTTATTAGCATTGTGAATGCAAAAATCAAAATAATAACAATGTTATAATATATTGATTTCAGGCATTCGATGGCTTAATACACAATACATTAGAGTCTAATTAATTATCTTAATTAATGGCTTCGCGTTTAGCATTTAGCCAATTAGTACGGTAATAGTACGGTAGATAGAAATTAAAATGGAGTCTCACAACACGTGTTATTACGGCAAGAACTCGGGTGAAACTCTACATTAGAGTCTAACATACATAAGTACGTACAGACGCCTGCACATCAACCTATCCAAAACTGTCAACTGTCAACATAAAGTTCAAAGTCTATTGAGACAATTTGACAGTTTGTGGTAGGTCGGCGTGCAGGCGTGTGTACAATGTGTATTAGTAAATATAACTAATATAGTAAGTATTACTGATATCTTTTAAAGTCACAGCTACGCGCGAACTATGAACAATTAATTAACGTGTTGTTTCGTTACGCTGAATTTTCATCAAATCCAATTATTAGTCTATACATATATTATCGAGTCGAAAGTCTGTACATGGAAGATATTCGAAAAAAGTTGTCTGGGGATATTTAGCAACGATAACAGAACACGCTCCAACAGTTTTTAGAATTTTTGTCTGTTTGTCTGTTTATCTGACCGTGCATCACGTCAAATGGCTGAACGGATTTTTATGCAAACTTTGCACATAGACAGACCATGACCCGGATTAGGACATATGATACTTTTTATCCTGCTAACAGGTTCCTGTGGGATAGTGTAGTCTTCGCGAACGAAGTCGCGGGCGACAACTAGTACATGATACGTTCGCTTTTGGCTGTTGGTACACAAAATAAGGAGACCGACAGAGAGTAAGCTAACATCCGCACCCGAGCAACGCACACATAGATCCTCTCACGTACACGAATCTCGGAACAGCACCCAACGCATCTGTTGCGAGATTCCGTCTTCGCGAGAGGTTGACTATGTGTGCGTTGCTAGAGCGCGTTTATATGAAGCTTACCTTCTGTGGGTCTGCTTATTTCGTGGTTGGTATCACAAAAGATTTCACACGTAACGCATTATGCAACGGTTATATCGGTTACGAGCAACCTTATCAAGATGCCAACAACAATAAATAAATGCCAACAAGCGGTTGCAAAACGATTGTGTTCGCTTATATATACATAACTGTTGGAAAATTTTATTATCTCACTACGAGGAAATTGATTCAAAAGAGACGTACGGCGTAGTTGCTTAAAAAAATATATATTATCAAATTGTGTTAACAAATACCAAATCTCAATTATTGTATATCAACAGCTTTAATTATTAGGTCTAAAGTAATAAGGATACGTACGTATAGATATAAGGATACGTGAATTGAAATTGTGATTTTATTAAAATAATTAATGATGATTATTAGATTTGTGCATTTTATTAATCTTTCTACAATTATGTCACTAAACATCTACATAGTTTATTAAATCTCAAAGGATGCATAATTTAATTTTAGTTTTTTATTTTTATTTGGAAGGAAGTATAGTTTATGGTTAATCGAACTTACCTTAAGTGAACTTCAACCAAAATTATACGAGTTGCTGCATCCGTAAAGACTTAAGAACCCTTCCTACCAAACACCCAATAAAAGGAACTGCAGAAAGATCAACCTCTGAAATCTATAAACTCTGAAACCAACGATCGCCCTGACAGCTACTGTGGACAACGCTTGACGCGGGCGGGTTACTCAAACAACTTTTTTATTTTACAGTATTGTAAATATTAAATGAAAAATTCGTGTGATGATGTCGTCAAAAACGGACTAAGTACATGTTTTATGAATCAGGTTTTCGGTAATGAAACAGCAAAGCCAATGATGCGTCATGAAGTTGCACAAACGCAGTTGAAGTTGCACAACGTTACGCATCGTTTTAGGAAATCACGGAGCTTTTATCACAAAAGTGAGTAGGTACAGACGCCTGCGCATCATCATCACCATCATCAGCCTATACTAGTCCACTGCTGCACATAAACCTATCCAAAACAGTGAAATTTCAATAAATGTTCAACCATAATATGCTATATACATAAAGTTCAAAGTCTTTTGAGGAAATTTTTGTCAGTTAGTGGTAGTCTGATGTCCTGAGCAGTTAGAAGTGGTATTCGATATTGTTAATATAATCTTTAGCATTTGAAAGACACTAGCTTCGAAGTTACAGTGTAGATTCAGCCTTACATTATTGCTATGCTTGAAGAACCTTGTCATTATGGTTAACGTACGTATAGAATTAGGTAAGATATTTGTAAATTTTTCTATCCACAATCTTAAACTTGAAGTAAGAAGGAAATCAATATGGCACACATAAAGGAAGGCCTGTATTACAGGCAACAGCGCTCTCCCCTCAAAATTTGATCGATAATTGCTTATCATATTCAACAATTGAAAACAATTAACAATGTTACCCGATAGCGAGGAGTTGACGTTTACGTGGTCACCTTGGTTGGACCACAGTTCTTAAGTTCCGAGGGAGTTTCTAGCGGGTAGTACACTTATATAATACCCAAATAGTAGTAGTAAATAGTATATAACTGTCCCACAGCTGGGCAAAGGCCTTCATCATGGACATCAAGTTATCCTACAATTGATGGGTAATTAATGGCTTATGCCCACATAATACCTACATTATATTATTGTACTCGGTTTGTTTGGTGGTAATAGGTCATGTTTTAAGTCCTCTTGATTAGCTACCAACATTATCTGACTCTGTCGCCATAACAACAATAGTACTACTATTGATGTTCTTGATAAGTCGTTGTTGTTTTCTGACAGTTTGAGATAAGAGAGCCAGTGCATCAGTAGTTGAGTATTCCGGGTGAAGTGCGCTTCCACATTAAGATAAGATAAGATAACATCAGGTGTAATCAGGCACTTCTCTACTGTGAAATAAAAATGGTCTGATGTTCGAAGTTATTAAACTATTTTTAATATTTTGGTGCACCTGGCTCTAAGTAAATTCCTCTTTCTGTATGTATGTATCTTACGTTTCACACAGTGTCTCATGTCTAGGTAGCTTGAATTGCAAACGCACAGTGGAAATTTCCTAGTCCGCTGACATAGTAAAAAATCTTTAAAGCGAACAATAGGTGTCCGTTCTAAACTGCCTATTAATAATACGTATACAATCCACAGATTAAAATAGCACAGCGCTTTAAGTAAACTGATATATTTTAAATGCTCGTTTCAATAATACCGATAGGTCTCCATAGTTCCTGACTGGTATGGGGACCGATCGGTAGTGACATTTCGAACTACTATCTCTAACCTAACATGACTAAGCGCATACGAAACTGGTATGAGAGGATGCTTAAAGGCAAGAGACAGATGCATCTGAAATGGAATAAGAGCGAGCGAGACAAACCTACTGGCGTCCCTCCTCTTTCAGATGAGGGAAGTGAGGACGGACGGCGCAATCGCTACGAAAGTAAAAGTGAACGCTATTCAGTCGTAGAGCTTTGAACATTATTACTTAATGTTTGATTTATTGCGGCCTTATGGCCACCCCATACGAGGGACAGTTCCTTGTGTAATTTTGCCAGTAAAAGAACAGGATCACTTGGAGTACTAGATGCGGACTTTAAGTCCGTCGTATGCCTTACGCGATACAGGGTGCCTTCTGCGTAAATGCGAGTCTATTTTATTTGCTATTAGATCTTGTCGTTATCGAAAATCGAGAATTTGTATGTCATTGAAGCAGCGCCTCTTGGTGAATGTCAGGTAAAACTATCTATCTATATATATCTATATATTTATATATCTATCTATTTTGATGGGCAAAAAAGTGAGCCGAAGACTGTCCCTGGTCTGCGTCTTTACATCAACCATAGATAACACGTTGTAGTTAGCATCTAGCGGTCGGTTTATTTCAAGGTCTTTGTAGCGTGTTGCACCTTTTCATTTTGTTTATATCACCAAGATTTATTACAACTAACTAAGATTTATTAAGTTTATTAAATAAAATCTGTGGGTGGAACTTAGTCGCTTACCGTTGGCAAGGATATTTGTGCGATTTGTCACAAATTCAAGCAAGATTCGGTGGACGATACTGAGACAAAACAAATCTTTGTTCCAGTTACGTCAAATTTAGCTGTAGATAACATGATATGGACTAATAAATACCGCGAAACAAATTTTCAAATTAAAATAGCACTCTTTGTTAACACGAACATGATCCAAATGCTATGAACATAAAAAGGAATCATTGAGAAAATTGTAAAGTTGTTTTATACACGTTTACGCATAGTGAAGCCATTATACCATAGTACTCTTCTCTAAATAAACATGGCTTCAAGAAATAAGTTTTAAATAAACGAATTCGAAGTGATTGACAGAATAGAATAGAATATTTGATTTGCTAAGAATATGGTTGGTATTATTACAATATACATATATGTTGGCATACATATTGATGAAATGAGACAGTGTAAACTTTGGTTAGGACTTTTTGTTAAATAGTATAATATCATACTTTTTTTTTTAAATAAGTCTGAGAAGTAATTGTGAACCGAAATTTTTACAATGAATACACGTAACTTGATAGTTATGAATATAAAATAAGTCTTAGAAAGAATTCTGATAAGAAATAATGTCACATGGAAGATATAAGCTAACTGCTGTATTTTTAATTAAATCACATAACAGATCCATTAAAGCCTTACTCATAGGGTAACCATCACATTATATTTATTGCCGCACTTAAAGACGTCAATTAACATATTTTATTACTACTTAACACATATCATTTTATATGTCTTCAATATTAAATTCTAAGGAAAGTGATCCCGATGATGACGTCACTATAAAAGACTTGTACAGTGAACTCCATAGGTGCTAAGAAGTGATTTATTGATGTTAATTGACGTTTCTAAGTGCCGCAGTTAGCCAAATAGGAATAAAATGTATGCATGTTGCTTTAGGTTAGGAAATATCAACTATTTCCTAAGCAACATGCATACATTATGATCCCTACTATATTTGCAACAAGCTGACCCGGCGGACTTCGTACCGCTTTGACAGTTTTCATGACAACAAAACAAACAAATCATTTTGTATTGGAAAAAATGTCAAAAAGAAAAAGTCTGTCAAAATTTCAATAAAAAAGTATAAAAAGTTCTATTCCCAACATCAAATCCAAGACGTAAATTGTAAATTGTGGAACCAAATATAGAGAAAAGGTATGAGTTTCATTCCCGTGGGAATATCGGGATAAAAACTATCCTATGTGTTATTCCAGGTTATAAACTATCTGTATGCCGAATTTTATCCAAATCCATCCGTCCGTTGCAGCGTGAAGAAGCAACGAATATACACACATACACACAAACTTTCGCATTTATAATATTAGTGTGATAAAAGCCACAAACTCATAAGTTTTTCAATGTTTCGACGGATGGTTAGCCGATCCTGAATCGAACAGAGTCGCTAGTTTAGAACCCCCATAGGGCAAATATTTAGTATAATTAACGCAAGCATTTGTTGTTATTGATAATATGAGTCATGGCTATTAACATTATTATCTATACTCGTATATGTATAGTACTTAATAATATTGAGGTAAGTAAATTCTTTTTTGCCGCTAAACAGCAGGTTCCTGCATTGAAATGTTCCGGTCGAAGGTTATGTATGAGACCTAGTAAAATTACTAGCCGTAAAATACTCGCCAAGGGCAATTCTTCCTTAATTTTGTTTCACAATAGACATTAATTTTATTTTTAATTAATTAATTAATATAAAAGCAATTTATCACATAGGTACTATTGTGTATATTAAGCTATGCCCATACCATTTTTGTCGTGGCCATAATCCCCCACTTTATAATAAAAAAACCTTTGCGATTAAGAGTATTTTGACACGTACTTAAAATTATTTTAGTTTTTAGTAATACTTTTCTATTTCATCTGTAAACATTCAACCGTTTTGGTTTTTAGTTCGCATCTTGCCGTGGTTGAGCTAATAAGCTTCTCGATTTTCATATGTTTTTGATTTATTTCTCCTTTTAAGTAGGTAAGCCTATACTTTGCTTTCTTCTTTCCTATAATCAGTCTACTACTATTTTCTAACAAACAAAACAGCTTCGCCACAAAACAAAATGTGTCGCCATAACATCAATGTTTGTAGCATTGTTGTGTTCCGGCAGCTAGAGATAAGATAGCCAACACCTCACTAGTTGAGGAGCCCGGGTGAAGTGCGCTCCCATCATTGGCCATATCATCACTTAACATCAGGTGAGATCAAGGCACTGTGCTTAACTGTAATATATATATATAAAAAAAAACTTAAACAGAAACTTTGGACGGCATGCAAATTTTTCTTAATGTTATTAACATAATAAAGGCCGTGTAGGTAACAATTTCTTACAAATTGTTCACAACATTTTATATTGTTTGTTTTTCTATAATACCGTTAGACGTTGCGGGAATGTGTTGAGCCCTCTTCGCACCACTGCTGATTATGTAACACTCGATTATGTAAACAGCCTGTAAGTACACGGTGGACTCATCGTTAATGTAATGTATACATATGTATATAATCTAAGTGCCTAGTGCGAGTTTTAATCAACATTTAATAACGTCAATGAAAATTTGTGTATAAATTTTTTAACTCACCTATTTGGTCACCGTGAGACGCTGCTTTGCCATTAAATTAAATCAAGTTATTTTTATTATTATTAGGTTGTCAATTTTTTTATTATTATTACTTTTATTAAATTAAATTATATTTTTTATTGTTGATTGAATTATTAAATTATTATTATTACTTTTGTTAAATTCAATTATATTTTTTATTGTTATTAATTATTATTATCTTAATCTTAGCATAATTTTGTGATTTTTGCTGTAGCACTTTTGTATGCATGTAGTTTACACTTATAATTGAGATGACACTTGTCAAGCGTCTGATTTATGTATTGTTTTCTTTTAAATGTAATGGTGTTTACTTTGTTGGTGTAACAATAAAATAAATAAATAAATTATATAAAACTCGCACTAGTGCCCTGAACCATTATTATACTGTGCCTGAACGCAGTCATCTATCGAGAACAGCCGGGCAACAAATTTGATAAGTTAAATTAATGGTGGCCAGGACCAACCTCCTCGCGAAAACGCCCTTTGTACGGGCGATCCTCATAGTGAATAGTTTATCCTCATAGTTTGATGTATTTTCGGGTAATTTGAGTGAACTTGCAAAGTTAATTTTATACGTAGTCTGTTATGTGGATTAATAAATAATGATAATGTATGAAATGCAATTGTAATGTGTAATATAATAAATAATAATTATATAATATAATTAGTTGTATAAATAATAATTAATAATAAAATTGTATAATTGTATAACTGTGTAAAATGTAATTAGTACATAATATATTTAGTAAATAAAGTAGATAAGCAACTATCGCATTGGATTAGTCTGTAAGGATAGTTGTGTATTGAAATATAATAAATAAATATAATAATAATAATTGGATGGTCGTTGACGTAGTGTATAAATAGTGTGTAAGTGTAAGTTTTTGTGTATACGCGTATGTAATATGTATAAGTGTGTATTGTTGTTGCTTTGTGGTTGTGCGCCCTCCCACACTAAGGTGTTCGCGGAAGACCAGCGTCAGGTTTTCCTATAAACTAGGAGGCCTGACATTATGCTGAGCGGGCACCTGATAGTGCCACTTATTTTTTGAATTTTTTTATGTAATGATGTGTGTTGGGCCACTAATAAATGTTTTCTGTTTCTATTTCTATTTAATACAAATTATGTTTAAATCAAAGTTTACAAGCACCTGGTAAAATAATCAAAATTTAAGATAAAATAAAAGATCCACTTTGCAGTTACACCACCGGCATTGTCAGATATCCCGGATTTGATTCCTGACGAAATATATGGTAATCTCTTTGGTGTGTGGTAAAGCTTTGTTAATACTCCACCTGGTTATACAGGTTATAATTTTTTTATTAGTGCGCAAAATTTCTGGAACGCCTCAGAATCGGTATGTAAACAACTTTCTCAAAGTAACATGGGTTGAAATATGTCTTACACAATGATTACGTGCCACAAGAAATCAAAATAGCACAATGATTAATGAAATTTTATCAAAACATTACTTTCATAACAAGTCCAATCTTCAGAATAGGTATGTTTCATGCCGTCTGTACATAATAAAGTGTATTCTCAGAACTAGCCGGAAACTTGATAACGTACCGATAGCCATGTTTACATTAAATAATACCTTTGGTGTAGGCAATATGCAAATAAAAAGGTATATAAAAATATACCCTTTGGCTAACACCCGTTAAGATAAGTGGCGGATTCGGTGGGTTTGTTTTATTCATAGAAGCAACTTGTGCAGTCAAAAACATCTCATAATCAATAGGTCATTTTTATGTTTCCTCCCCTATGGATGGAAACATCACAGGGAGAACGGACCATAAACCACCACGCAGGCCCAGATTGGTGATTGTTACCGACTGCTAATGCTACGATTCCAACGGATTTACGTATATTCCGAAGCGAAGGAGCTCGTGATAAGAAATGTTTGGTCACCCATCCGATGACCGGCCTTTGTGAAAGTTGCTTAACTTCACCCAACGCACAACAAGCGCGTTAACCACTGTGATAACTAGCTCCACAAAACTTAGTCCTTTAGAAAAAAAATACGTTATCCAGACTGCGTGCTAGTCAGCTTAACGTTTTGCGATTCAACAACAAACATTACCGCCGCGATAAATTTACAAATAAAATATTTATAAAGCTACAATGTTGTCAGTATACTATTCGAACGAACACACAACAACGGAGATATTGTTATTTGGGCTCAGTCAACTCGTGTGGGTTCAGTTCCTTATCAGGAGATAACCTCGACCTCTCCCCGGGCTTATATTATGTATATATACATTTATCAGACACGCGACATTGAAATATATTGCCCCGTAATATGGTTTAAATTTCAGCTCATGAAATGTGCAGCCGATCTGAAACAGTACCGAGTCGAACAGCAGCGTAACGAGCGAACCAGTCATAACATGTCTAGTTGTAATAAAGACCTTATACATTTTGATAAATGAAATGATGGCATTTATTTTATATTTTATTGTTGTCTCATGTTTTGAAGCTTGGTTGTAACATCGCCCCATCCGTATTATTGGCGACGGACGTAGAGACCACCAAATTGTTCCGTGGCCTTACAATTACGTCGAGCTGTAGAATATTGCACTTTAACTTGTTTTTATCATAACTTGCAGATGTGTTGGATACCTTTTCTGTTGGAATTCAGTATACGTTTTCTCTCCTTTCTATCATGAAGTCCTTTAAACGAGGTATGACTTCCTTTTTCATTTAAGTTCTTCTTTTTTTAGAACTCCATGCTTTGTCTATACATATAACCTAAGTGAGTAAACATTTTGATCACTTTTTTTATTTGTTAAAGGCAGGCATTTGATCACACCTCACCTGATGTTATGTGACGGTGCGGTCGAGGATGGAACATGCCTGCCTAGAAATAGCCTATTCACCCTGGCCTTGAAGAGGTCCAGATTATACCTTTCAAGGAACACACTCGCAGGCAGCGCGTTCCATTCCCTAGCTGTACGCACTAAGAAAGTTGAAGATAGCGGAAAGTGGATGGTGGGACTAGGTCGTGCAACTCCTTAGCGGACTACCCGAAGTTAATCCTGTAGAAGACCGAAAGACGAGCCACCCTACGCCGATGTCCTAGACTTTGCAATTTGGCGTCTATCAGGGCAGGGTCACCGATGAGTCTCTTAGCTCGTTTTTCAATCGTGTCCAAAGTAGCCAGATGGTATTTGACTTGCAACATTTCAAACAACAATGTAGTCTGGCTTATCAGTAATTAGACTAGTTTGTTGAAAATCTTAGTATGCTATATTTTCAATAATTATTCCCATCGTATTTCAATCAAAACTTCATGGTTGTTATAAGTATTAGCACCAACGGCAGTGATATGTTAACAATTCTTATTTTTTTTTTGTATCTTCTTATTAATTTTCTAAAAACATGTCATGTCACGTTCGTTTCGTATACCCACGTGTGTTGGTTCATCGATTTGTGTGCCTAGCTTATCGCCGAGCCACGGACACACAAACAAACAGTCCCATCGAACATGCAGTTGATACTGGCAGCTAGCTTCAAGGCCCGATCACAAACACCGCTTTAATTTTACCGGACCTTATCTATTATCTACAAGGCCTGTGTGAAAAAATAAGTATATAGTTACATTTACTAAAGTTATGTAAATAGGCGGCATAAGGAAGGGAAACTAATAATACATATCTAAACTATAAATATTTCAAAAAAGATAGGGTGTTTGTTCCACAAAGTCTAAAGACGAAAGTCTTTAATCAGAGCGTGCTACCCGTCATGACATACGGAAACGTGGACACTCGCGGTAGGGCTGCGCTGGTTCACAAATTTAAAGTCGCTCAGCGAGCTACGGAATGAGGTGATACGACAGAGAACGAAAGTAGTCGACATAGCCCATCGGATCAGCAAGCTGAAGTGGCAGTGGGCCGGTCATATTAACCGCAGAACCGACAACTGTTGCGCAAACGAGTGCTCAAGTGGAGAGCGCGTATCGGCAAACGTAGTGTAGGACGCCTCAGGCTAGGTGGAGCGACGAACTTGGCAAGGTGGCTGGCAAGAGCTGGATGAGAGTCGCCGCGGATCGTGCTCGGTGGCATGCACTTGGGGAGGCCTATGTCCAGCAGTGGACTAGTATAGGCTGATGATTATGAAATGTAATTGGGAAACATAAGTAAGGGAAACTAATAATACACATCTATACTATAAATATTGCAATAGAGATAAAGCTATTATTATGTATTATTAGTTTGTTCATTGTTTTTTAGTCCCTACTTTACATAAAACTTTTTTTTTTTAATTTACAGTCTGCAAAAAAGCAGGCGGGCTGCCTGATGGTGAGCGGTCACCACCGCCCATGGACATCAGCCACATCAGATCAGGGTCTTTACACTGCCTTGCCAGGTTATACGGCTTTGTAGGCGGATTCTTCAAGGCATGCAGTCGTCGGCCTTGTTAAACCAAGGCTGACTGCGACCTCCAACGGATAACACAGACGAAGGAATGAATAATTCCATCCCCGGTAGGATCACGTCCACAATGCTGGACGCACAGACGTCGACGTCGGTCGTCAGAAGAAAAACAAAACCGCAGCCAAGCGTAGGAAGAGTAGAACTCTCTTAACACATCCCAGTCTGCTGACTTATAATGCCTCTACGCTTCCCAACAGAACGGGATGCTGTGGGTCTAGCAATGGGGGCAACAGTTCGTACAAGGCAATGGTTGGAAGTCCCTAATGGGGCCTCGACCGTTACCCTGTAGTTCATTGTATGTAACGTCAGCAGAAGATCCAACAAAGAGGGGTTTTGGCCCTCAACATCTGGAACAAGGGTGGGCGGTGTAACCAGTGAGAGAGACCATTGGCCAAAGCAAAGTTATAAATTTTAACGATATCTGACGTAAATTCCTTAGTATTTTAAGACTCCTATCTAGCTATTACCTTTTTATGTACCTACCCGATGACATTTTGCCATAGTTGTGCGAGCTTTAGTCACGGGTCAGCCCAAACACTTAATTTTTATGAATAAGAGTTAGTTTTTTAATATTTTTGTAATAAATGTAGCGACATTTCAGACGATAACTACCAGTAATATCACCGCACCGTCTTTTTGCACCTGCCGTCAAATTAATTTAATATTCAAATCGCTTGTTGCCATAATTAAGAAAATAAATTCCACTTTTCCGTGTCAACCGAATGAAATAAACAAAGGCGAGTGAAATCGCACCGAGCACTCCACAAAGACAATTCGAAACTTTATACTTACAGATAAATCTCTATTGTCTTTTTACTTCGTTATGATGACGTTATCCAAACAGTGGAAAGAAACTGTAAAAGGAGTTAATAGCCGATTAACAGTGTTAAATAACGAATGAAACAGGAACTTTTTGCTGTTCTTAAGAACGACGATTTTTTTTATTTGCTTGCTTACTAAAATCTTGGGGATCATTTAAAGATTCTTACAATACAGTAGGAAAGTACTCTCTAGAAAACAAACAAAAATCTAAATTTAAGTTAAAAAAATATAGATACGAGTATATTTAGTATATTATTATTATTTAGTTTTAGTATATTTATATTATTTTTGACTGTGGGTGGCTTGCACGCCGGACTTTGGGCGGCGCTAACTCTGAGGTCCCTGGTTCGATTCCCGGTCGGGTCAATGTCGAAAACTAACTTTTCGATATTGTGTGGGCTCTGGGTGGTTGTGGTACCGGCGTTGTTTCTGATTTCCATGTAATGAGTGCTACCTTAACCGTAATGAGTTACCTTGGGATCAGAAAAATTTATGTGATAAATTTTTGTGTCTAAATATTTACTCGTAGCTCTATTGTAACTAGAGTTTAGATTACTGATGAAAAAGTATGTGTAATCGGCACTGTTTCTGTACTTGTAACGGATGAAAAAGTATGTGTAATCGGCACTGTTTCTGTATTTGTAATTGATAAAAAGTACGTATAACCGGCACTGTAAGCTCCAGCTAAATATGCCTTGGGCATGTTCGCGGAACGCACTGCGGTGGTCGGCATTTGTTTTTAGCTGTGACTTGCATTTAAGATGCACGCAATTTGGCTAAATATAGACCACTGCCCCTTTTGCACGGGGATACTGCGCAGGGTTGTATATTATTGAACTTGGCCAGTTTGTTTTGCTTTTAAGTCAGTATTATGTATGTTGTTCTTACAAATTAACAGTACCTAACTAGTTAACCTAACAAACTATTTGTAATCAGTTTCCTTTTTGAAACTAATCTAATTCTAATTAAGGTAAGTCATTTGTATTGTCTTTGAAAGATACGTTAACTTTCTTTTGCTAAATCTTCTTGCCTTTTTTAAGAATGAATTATTGATTTGCTACGAAGTATTCAAGTAATATTATTAGAAATAAGAGCGTATAAATATTTAAGTTTGGTTTGGTTGGTTTGCATAAAGATTTATAGGTATTTGTATTTGTATTAGATTTAAGGAATTAATATAAACTACAGATAAGACGTTGTGGCGTTTTTCTAAGATGTAACTATAATTTAATCACGTGCGTTCCGTTTTACGCAGAAAGAGCTTACCAAGCTACTGACTGCTGGTATTTTTATGCGTATGGAATAGGAATTAAAAGTGATAAGTTTGCAATGCAATTGACTATAGTTAAAGTTACGAGAATTAACAAAAGATAAACAATTTGACTCTTAACACAATGAATAAGAGTCAAAGCTAGTCAAAAATGCTCAATACATGCTTTTGGACCACCACAGCGCCGAGTGTGAGTTCATTACGCATTACATTGTTCTTGTCCTTACTGTCTACTTTCTATAGAACTATAAATATATCTTTCTATAGAACTATAAATAGGTGTTAATAGGTCATTGACTCGACCAACACTTCTCTATTTAAATACATGATGTTTGTAAGATAAGCTCTTCAAACACTAGAACACAAGCACTGGTAGATACAGTGTCCGTGATAAAGAGTGATGAGCTCGAGTTTTATTCACCTTTCAAGTGTGTTAACAAAACGATAATTGTATGGCAAAACCCGAGTGCCTAGTGCATGTTTCATTTGCCATTCAAATTCATTCGATTAGCAGCGCCTTCCCGGTGTCTAGTGTTTCATTCGCCATTCGATCGCGTTAACGAAAACGAAAAGACTAAATACAGTCTCTCGTTTTCCGATCCGTATAGATGAGTTACAAATACCACATAAAAAATCTCATTTTCGTTAACGAATCGATCGAAAAGAAATTAAAATTCATACTAGGCCAGCACACGTCCGAAATTTGTGATAAATTCAAAACCAGTCTCAAAAGTTCCAATTTCCGGGTGAAGTACTCTTCCACTTTCCGTCTTATCACTTAACATTAGGCACGATGAAGTCCAAGTGCTTACCCGAAGATGACTAAAAAACAGTTAACTCATTTAATTTCGGACCGATTAGAAGTCTTACTGCCGTACTCAGAGACGTCAATTAAGTTTAATTACAATTAAATGTCTCTCCTTCTCTATTTAGCACTGTATGTATAAGAAAGTGACAGCAAGAGACTTAATTGTCATTAAAACTTAATTGAGTCTCTGAGTACGGCAGTTAATAACTTCTATCTGTCCGCAATGAACTTGTATTATATCACGTGACTGTACTTGTTACAAACGCTCTGCTGTGACACAAGTGCTACATTTTTTTTTGTTTGTCATACAATGTTTTGTCTGCTCGAAGAATTGGGTTAATGTTTGACAGATGTGTTTTAAAGCCGGACTATGAATATTATGCTCCTAATTAGGTAGATATAATCGGTTGATACGCATTTGTTATTTCACAAAGTGCGTATTCCTTGTTTTGAATTATACCTACGTTACGTTGTAAACGTGTTCTTTAGTTCGTTTCCGATACATGTAGGTTCACCCTATGTTATTTTTATGTAAACTAAGTCACAAATAATATCAAAACAATCTACAGGGGAATTAAAAAGTTGGGGCGACAAAACGATCGCAAAGTTTTGTTAAACTCGATCACAATTAGTTAATTTACCTGCATACCAAGAGTACTCAGTTTAGTTTAATATTAACCGTCAGTTAAATTTGACCGGCACCCTTCCGCTTTAAATAGCAAGAGGGCAGCTAGATTGGCGCACCGCTAATAACCCCGATGCGGGTACTTAATAACCCACTTTAAGTGGGAGGGGAATTTAAATTGTGCCGATATCGATTACTTCAATCATCAACGTAGTTATTAGTGAAGTATAAAGTTTGATATATTTTAAAACAAACGTTAACATTGTGTGTGACGGTAGTTGGTTAATAATATCAAAGTCAACATATTTTTTTAAAAGATTAAATTATGCTAGAAAAAAATATCCAGCCTCAGGAAGCTCGAGTGAGAATCGAACCCCCGACCTTTGGATAACCGGTCCAATGCTCTGACCGCTGAGCTTCCGAGGCCCCGGAAGTAGCATTGTTAATGCAAAATTCAAAATAATTTAAATATTTTTTAATATCAAGTACATTTAATGATAATTAGGTATTTTTAATCGTTCATACTTTTTTTACCTACTACTGAAGAAGATGATATTAACTGTTGATAAAATCGAAGGTGGAAGCGCACTTAACCCGGAATCCTAAAATACTGACGAACTGGCTATCCAAAAACAAACCGATACAATCGCTGAAAGTCGAAGTTGGATATCACGGGTATCACGACATGAGAGACACAAAACAAGTTGGCTAATATTGTCGGGCAAAGTTGAAGGCAAGTTACGCGCTAGAAGAGGAAAAAAATGGCTACAAAACATCCAAGAGTCAACAACTATTGCCAGAGATGAAGAACTGTTTAGCTTGACGCAGGATAGAGAGAAGTTCCCAACCTTCAATAATGAAGAGGTATTATATAAAGAGAAGGGAGTCGAACCCTGGAGTAGTCGTCATCGGATGATGTCGGACCCGGACTTTGCATTCGTTTATACAAACGGTTTATCGTTTTACAATTAACTCAGTCTGCAACTATTCGTCAATAGGCAGTGAAAGTGGCGTGACAATAAGCCAAGTTTTTACGCAATAACCGATTTTCTGGTGGGCTGGACTGACAAAGGCTGAAATTTTATAGTAACAAATCGAGCATGAACCGCAGTCGTTTCTTAATTGTTTTTGTCTTTCCTAACCTCCTTATTACTAACTAATAATTTTAATGACGTAGGAAAATTTGTCAACATTTACTTTTCATTGTTCGTGACTGTACCTGTAGTCATTTGAAATTCCTTTTTTTTTTTAAGTAAAATACAATAGCTGCTCCTTTATTTACTAATCTCTATTTCGTAAAGAAATATATTAGTTTGTTTTTTTTTTGTATTTTTTACTTGTGTATTTCATAACGGAGAAATTATAAAGTTTTGTTTTATTATCAGAGTAAAAATGAATACATTCTCCTTTCTGTCACAGTTTTTTACGTAATCGTAATCGTTTGTACTCATAAATATTTAATTAACTGTTTTTCAAATATGATTGCTGTACAATATTAGTATAGTTAGTAAATTAGTAGTTAGTTTCTATCAAACATTTTAATGTAAAAAATACCATCGATATAGTTTTACAACACAAATAAATTCCCATCGCTAGAGTAGTTCTTAACTAGCGACCGTTTGTCATTATTTCATCATATTGATTTCTTAGATAAGATGTAAGTAAATCATGTAAATAATTAACTTATGTAAGATTAACTTTAAGCATAATTACTATCTCTGTCTCTTTCAGGTTGGTATCAATTCAAAATACAGGCAGTTACAGGCAGGCATAAATGACGACTTTTACTAATGTGTACAGGGGGGTAACCACGAGCTCTTATAGCAGTACTATTGCAGTTGTGGAAATCTCGTGGTTACCCCCCAGATAAGAAACATCAGACCAAATAGCTGTATGTCATGATGACTCTATTCTATGTTTATCATTCGTTTTCTATCATTTCTCTATCGAAAATAAAATGGCAAATTATGTTCATCACTCATCATGATCTCATCATTGCTTCTTCATTATTCATTACTCATTGGCAGTGTCATGCTCGGCTCGATGACTGAAGGTCCCAGGTTCAATTCCCAGCCCCACGACCGACTAACCGATTGCTTTGTCTACGTGTATAGTTTATGACGTCATCTTGTCATCTAGCTAATAGGTATAGGCATATATCGGCCTATAGCTATCGAAATTGCTTTCATAGGCGGTATATACGAAATGAGAGAAGCCAAAACAATTGGTTAGCCGGTCGGGCCCCAGGTCAGGCAAAGTGTGTCTATTTTTTTCCATGCATAGGGCTACGGCTATGGTTTGTGATCACTAACCCGCGTTTTGCAAGCGGGTTGATTAAGCTATTACCCAATTTTAATGATGAAGACCTTTGGCCAGCAGAAGGACAGTCATAGGCTATTTACCTTATTTACTACTTTTACAATATTCAATTTTTTACTTATTTATTCAATAATAAGTATTTACTATCTTGTTAGGTACTGTAGAGCCTATGGGGCTCTACTTTACAGGAAGACGTAGTCAAAGAAACAAACAATCGATCAGTAATCAACTGTATTTTCAAAACGAATTTAAATAAACATTTATTGCCCTACCGCTGCGACGGGCTGACGTAGAAGTTCCCCGATCCACTTCTGTTTCCTTCTATGCGTGTCTTCTTAATCAAGATGAGTTTAAACGCAGAACGCGACGGCTGCCAGTAGGCTCGCTCAACCAAATAGTCCCGATCACTACAAAATAATAGTTGGTCTTCGGGTAAGAGACAGACAGACGCATCATAATTCAAACTCTTTTTGATTGATTGTCAAGTGTAACTGGGCGAATAGTCGTACCCAATTTAAAAACTTGTCTTCCGATTCACATAGTAAGATCGAAACATGATCGAAATATATCTAAGTCTAAATCTACGAACAGGCACAACTTGGAATCTTCTTGTTTTGTGGAACAGGTTTTATTTACGCAAGCACTCCTTTGAATTGACCGCGTCTTCTGCCACCGCACGCATTACTGCGGTCGAACGCAAGCCTAAAAGTAATGTAATACTATATATTCAGAATGCCTAAAGCGTATTTTTTTTGCCATTCGATCACGTTAACAAAAACACGTATTTTTATGGCATAGAAGCAGCACTTTACAGTGACAAACGAGGAGAGTATATAAAATAGTGACAAAATTGTGACGAATTTTAAAACACTATTACACTCATAACAAATATTTTGAGGGGGATTTAAGATCAATCTAAGAAGGAAAGAAAAAATGAAAAAAATAAATGTGAACTACTTAAATATTTGGCAACTCTCCTGAGATGCTACAATCTCAATTTTAGGATCACTTTTCTAAAATTTTGAAACGTGATCAAAAGAATATCGATTAATAAACAAAAGGAATATGCCTAGCGCGAGTTTAATTCACCAGTCGATCACAATAACAAAAACAAGAAAGTATAGCAAAAAATCTATTTTTTTTTAATTACAACTTACCTCCCCAAAGGGTTTGGCATCAAAAGGTTATTTATTCTTCAATCGAATCGAATGGCGAACCAAACTCCCACTAAATTCTTGTTTCCGTTAAATATAACTCGTACTAGACTATTCTGTCTTAATCAAACGGACAACATCAATAAAAGAGGTCGTTGTTCATTCGCATAATTGTGCTACGAAAGGCAAGAACACGCACACTCACTCTCACACTCACACTTAGAAAGCATGTACACTCAAGTAACCACGTGTGTGTCGGCCTTTATTTAGCTCGTTCCAATGTTTACGCTGAAGTGACTCTCTGTCTCAACAATGACAGTTTGTAGTACATGTTTAAGTTTAACGCGGAAGATAGAAGACACTACAAGGCGTTGTGTAAATTGAAATAAATACATTTGCAAGAAATTGAGATAACCTAGAAAAAGAAGTTTTATTTTGTTACACGTGTCCATTTCTTTCTATTTCATACACTATTGTGGTTATCTGAGAATGTCGCAAAATCGTACAATGTAAATTCTCTTACCTACTGACTAAATTGTAAAATCTCAGGAACTATACATAAAATTAGATCGTAAAGTGATCTGTGAGGAAACAAAGTAGGAATTTATGGCGTCTTGTAGTGTCGGTGTGCCAGCGGAGTAAGTAAGTATACATAAAAAAAAACTTGACATTTGGCTGATTCCATACCATACATGGTGCAGATTATCTTAGGCAAAAAAAATATTTTGAAAATTTCCTTCGTAACCACAAATCAGGAAGTTCACGCGGAAGTGTCACTAATCAGGGACGGTTACTAGTAGATTATAAAGAAGAAACAGTTGATGAAAAAACAGTAATCTACTAATAAGTAAGGTAACAAACCTCTGACCAGGTGACGTCAGCGCCCCAACGCAGGCGCCCACAATATCGTTAACAAAATTATTGTCATATGCTACACGAGGGCTCTCTCACTCCTAAAGGTTTCCCACTCCTGGACCATGTGAATTTAATCAGAGCGTAGGGTGAACCATGCGGGCGTACCCACGCAGGGTTTCAAAACCTTTTTATTCCCAATTACCCAAAAACAACCGCGACCCTAACGCGAGGGAGTAACAGCCCTTGGAGCGTTTATAAATTTAGCAATCTGCCGTTAGGGCACAAATCACAACAGGGAAGATTGATTTCATGTGAACTGTACTGTATGTGGGGATTCTCGTATCCTGTTATTGGAAACCTAATGACCGTAATTGTATTGTTCCGATTATTGTCTTTGCAAAGTTAGAAGTGTTATGTTATTATAAATAAAGCGCGTTCGGGTTGCGGTCTTGCAATGAAAGTAAGTAAGTAAGCGTTCGCGGTGCTGCGAGTTAAGTTACTTTTGCAGTTCTTGGACTCAAGTTCCGTACATTAACAGACACCAGCTCCAGATTCTTAGGTAACTTCTTTTAACGTTATCCTAAGCGAGCGTCTTAGCCAGCTCCAAGATCATACTATAAGGCTTTAAATTCGAATTAAACACAAGTTTTACACTATTTTATCAAACTGTAATTTCTAAAGTCCTGCCGCGTTGCATTAATAGTAAAAACAATTAAAGGTAAATAAAAACACATAAATCATGCCCCCTTTAACATGCTACAGGAAAGAATCGTAGCATTCAAGTCGTGATTAAAACGGAATGCCGGCCTGACGATTAAAAACTTACTCCAATGATCGGATCAGAATGCTGGTTCCATTTTGTTTTTTACTGGCATACATTATGTGGTAGGGCTACCTTGCTACCTTCGAAATCAACACGTGGACACCACTAAGGCCTAGTGTGAGTTTCATTTGCCTTCGATCACGTTAACGAAAACGAGAATTTGTATGGCAAAATGTTAACTCTTCTCGTATGTCGCCAGGAGGCGCTGCTTCAATACCATACTAATTTTCGTTTTAAACTCACGTTTAGGCAATATGTTGTTACATAAGAAGTCTAATTAGTAAAAATACAAAAAGACCCAATTTTAAATTCAAACAACATTCTAATAGAGACTCATACTTTTTAACAGTATAGATATAGACATATATAAACTTCTTTAAAATATTAAGTAGCTACAAGTTACAATAACTAGTGTATTGTCATAAAAGCCATTCTGTAAGTCGCGCATAAGCCTTCGTAAACGGATAGCGGGCAGCCCTATTACCAATGTGGACTTGCACTAAACCAATTACGTATTACGGAAGCAATCTGCAACGAAACTTTATTACGTACGAACGTGTACGTAAGTTCCCGCGTCATCTCATACACAAAATGGGGAGACCGCAGAAGGTAGGCTTCATACAAACGCTTTTTTTTAAAGAGAGATTGCTGATTTCCTCAGACGGCATTTTCAGCTTCACTGGTTGTTTGGGGGCGGCGAGGTACGTAAAAGGTCCCTCAAGCCGTGTGAAACGAATCACCTTCGGAGGTTTTCTAGAGGGAACGGCATCGCGCACTAGTGCGCGTCCCCGTGTCCTACTAGATTCTGCGAAGGGTTCGGATCAGATCGGGGAGCGGAACAACCCGAGGGCGCCTCTAAAGGCTCGGACCTCGGCTCGGGTTGACCGGGCCGTGGTGGAGGAGAGAAGCGTCCAGGTACATGTGTGTACCTGGTGTAGACCGCGTGTGAACCGGCTCGTCGTACCCTTGTTCTACGACTACGGTGGTCTTGGGCCTAAACTAGTGTGCGTGTTTAGTGTATTCTGTAAATGTGTAGTGGCATTTAGAGGATCGGGTGGGTCATACATACCGCACTCGAGCAACGCACACAGACAACCTCTCACGGACACGGAATCTCGCAACACCTGCGCTCGGACTAGTCCGTGCTGGGTGCGTAGTGCGAGTTTTATTCGCAATTCGATCACGTTAACGAAAACAAGGATTTGTATGGCAAAACTTTAATTGTTCTCGTATGTCTCCAGGAGGCGCTGCTTCAATGCCATTATTAATTTTCGTTTTCGAAAACGTAATCGAATGAATACGAATAGAAAACAAAACTCACACTAGGCATCCTGTTGCAAGATTCCGTGTCCGTGAGAGGTTGTCTATGTGTGCGTTGCTCGAGCGCGGTATGTATGAATCTTATCTTCTGCAGCCTCCTTATTTTGTGTCTCATACGTACGCGATTATTTATTATTTGCGTCATTAATAATGTATCTCCATTATTATATTAAGCAAGCGACGCTACAGCACAGCCTCTAGGCTGTTTTCCGATATTGAAATGTCAGTGTACTTGATTCTGATTGTTAAAAATGATGACTTTCAAATCTCGCTGCGTCTTTCACTGTTTCAAATAGTAACAAGGTTTCGTTAATTATCTCGACGGTAACAAGTAAATAATAATTATGTTGTTATGGCGATTTCATAAATGAGTTTCTATCTTGATTTATAAACTTAATACATTCGATTGGCCTTTCGGTCATCGAGACCGGTTGATTCGTTAGAAGTCATTGGAGTATGTCAGTTTATACATAAACGGTCGCTCCCACCCTATAACGGAGGGTAGGACAAAGGTTAACGTATACACTTATCAACTCGGCTAACGGTTCAATGGGGTTGATTGACTCAAACAAACAGACGCTTTTTTTGATAACACCCGCGAGGGTGTTAACGGGAAGTGTTATCAAATTGTCGATATTTTTAGTGAAAGTTTCGCATTTACATTTCGTTATTAAATAACGTTAAATTTAACTAACTGTCGCCATAACATCATCGTTATGTTATCAGTCAAAGGTAAATTATTAAATTGAATACAAACGTATAGTGTACTTATTTGGCCGATCCGATCCGAACCCTTCGGAGAATCTAGTAGGGCACGGGGACGCGCACTTGTGCGCGATGCCGTTCCCTCTAGATAACCTCTGAAGGTGATTCGTTTCACACGGCTTGAGGGACCCTTTACGTTCCTCGCCGCCCCCAAAAAAGCCCGGTGAAGCTGAAAATGCCGCAGCGGCAATCAGCAATCTCTCTCAAAAAAAAAAAAAGTACTTATTTGGCGTGCTGTGGGCAAGTAAAAGTAGATGTAAGTTACAGTATGGGGGCCCACCAACAGCGTCATTATTATTCGAATATGATAATTATGTAACTATATAGCACAAAGTGTTTTGCAAAAACTTGCCACCTAAAGCGGAGTTTAGTTATGTAGAAGGTAGTCAGTTAGTCAGTGGTTAAACATTCTGTGTAAAGTGCGATTTCACTTTTGGCATTATCGTCACTCATCTACCATCAGGTGGGATTAAGGCAAATCTCTTATTCTAACTCCATTAAACACGGAAAACTCATTAAAATCTCATTTTTATTTCACTAATACATTACTGTGTTATTCTAATTTTATTCTAAATTATATCGACCCGTTCATTTAATAATATAATAACAAAGTTATGATACCGGTTTGTAAATATCAACCGGTGTACACATTGCAAGAATAAACTTAATTATGCAAATGTTGCTTGTGCGATGCGCGACGCGCGGTGCGTACACTTCACACCTTCCCTCTTGTTACCCTCGTAGCGCCATAAAGCACGCCAGCACTCATTCAAATGGCTCATCAACATCACAAAGTAAGAAGAATGCAGAAGGTTAGCTTCATACAAACGCGCTCGAGCAGCGCACACACACGTAGGAAACCTTTCACGGACACGGAATCTCACAGCATCTGGGGCTCGATACCGTTATCAAATTCCCATTATAATAAGTACCGGTAAGTAACGATATATCTATACGATATTTATATAAAGGTAATTTGGTACCGGTAATGCAGGTAACGTTATAGAAAAGTATCGTTTTTTTTTCGTTACATATTGCGCTTTAGCCAATCCGCGTAGTGGTTTGTTCATTTACCAGTAAAAAAGCCATCCAGGTAACGATACAAAGCTTACCCCGGTACTTTTTTCGACGGTATCTTCGTTTGACAGAAGTGTCGATACCAATTTTTTAACGGTATTCAAAGCTCTGGCTCAGACTGTTCCAAGCCGTTCCACGATCCGTGTCCGTGCAAGAGGTCTATGTTTAAATTGCTCGAGCGCGGTATGTAGGTATTAAGCTTACCTTCTGATGCGGCTCCTTATTTTGTGTTAACAGTTTATGGCTCGAGTGTCGACTTAAGCTTTTTATTATGTTCAAATTTGCGTGGTATGACGGCCACGCGCGCACACGCGACCCGCATGCCTCGGTTGGGGTGCACCAAGCATTATTTGCAACGGCCGATGTTACGACGTTACCCGCACTCGCCTATTGTTCGCCGGTAAAAAGGGGACAGTAAAAATAAACCAGCTCCCATTCGCGGTCTTGTTATGGGAATTCTCGGATTCAATTCCCGATGTGGACGCACTACTCGACACACGCTAGCCGCTTCTCTCCCACAGCGCCGGCGCCGTTTGAGTCACGGCGTCAACGGCCAGATAAAACTCTGTCCTCCAAGTTTGTGTTGTCATTAGGTAGCCGATTACATTGTCTTTGCTTGTTAACAGATATAAATGTATACATGCAGCGATAAACACGTTAATGAAGTTTATCGTACAACGACCTCGCCTTTTAATAGTGACGATCAATCACGGTTATCGACGACGCCGTTGTGGTCTGATAATTTAGAATGCATGAATTCATGAGATGACGGAATACCTAAGCGTTAAACACACTTGATATTCATTAGACACCAATAGTATAAATCCCTGTTATCGTTGTACCTGAAACCTGCTAAATATTAATGCTGCTAAGAAAATATGTTTTGCCACCGTTCGTCCCAAACAACGGCAATACAGTATTTTTTTCCAGCCGATTTAATGGGATATTTTACATTATAATGTCAAAATAGGCATTTCGAAATCAGAACATCTCATCGGACCCCTCTGACGTTTTAGTATTCGCATAATTTTGCACAAGTGAAATCGCATCCAGAATCTGAATTTCACAATGTTCGAATCAAATAATCGGGCGCGCGCTAAACGGATTATTTACTTTCACGCACCTACTGCCCAATTTGTGCATTAAACGAACCATGCCAGGTATTTATATGTCGGCGCAGTCGGAGAAACAAATGGCCGAATATTTTTTGTATGCCGCTAAAAATAAAATGAGTTTTTGTGCGACCTTTTGATACTGTTTTAACACCCTGGCTGATTTTGTGTACTTATTTAAGTTTTTATTCAAATGATTGCTTTTTTCTTTCTGATATACTTTCTCTATTCTATTGTCCTATCTCTCCTATCTAACCTCTCTCTTCTTTTTCTTCCTATTTACTGGATATTTACTATATACCCGAACTTTAATAAGGTATTTGTGATTTTTTTTAATTGTTTAAGAATAGTTGCCAAATCACTTAAAAATGTAATCATCATCATCTAAGCCTAAAAAACGTCCACTGCTTGACAAAGTCTTCCCCCAAGGGTCTCCTCAGCGACCGGTTTTCTGCTACTAGCTTCCAGCGAAACTGACACTGGAAAAATAATAGTCGTAGGTAAAATAAATGGCCTTAGACTATCCCATTGCTGGGCAGAAGCCTCCATCATTGAAATCATCAAGTCTGATGACTAATAAATAACAGTACAACAGGCAAATTATAAAATAAGTAAAAAAAAACAGTCCATACTGATGCTGTTAATATTAAATATGATAAAAAAGTTTAAAGTTCAAATATAAAGCGTTAACCTTTATTAGGAAACTTATGAGTAACTCATAAAAATGTTTTTATTCAATTAAAGAATTCTTCGCCGATAGAAGTCGTAAATAAGATAATAATGCCATACATATTATTTTTCACATCCAACTAATATTATTGACAATCACGAATCAGCCTGAATTAGAAACTGAAATTGGTTCAAAATTAATGTCTTGGTTTATTAATTTTAATAAGAAGTACAAAATGTTTTGACATTGGTCTAATAATTCTATGTGTTAGTTTCATGTCTGTACTGTTTTTGTTATACGTGGCATATTGTCTCAATATGCTCTGATGGCTCATGTACTTACCATCACATTACATAACGATCTTATTGTTCTGTGAACATGACAGCTCCATAATAATAAAGATAGTGAAAGCCGTTGCGATAGCAAACATCTCTTCTAGATAACTTTACACAGGGAAGTGTATTTAGTTTTAAAGCCAAAAAACGTCATAACAAAAACAATAATTGAATACATACGAGCTCAAATGAGACGTATATTTACTGAACAGGCTCGTCTAATGCCTCAATGCCTATTCGGCTGAACTAAAGTTGTCATTATATATAATTTGTATTCAGGACGTCACAAAAGGTCGACGTTCAAACCTTAATACGAAAACTGAAGAATGGGTCCTACCGTAGTTCAGTAAAAATATTACTTATATTAAGGGTAATACCAAAACCAGTCGTTGTAGAGATCCTTAGGGTAGGCCTTTGTCCAGCAGTGGACGTCTTTTGGCTAAGATGATGAATATGATGATGAAGGGTAGTACATGATTTAATGGTAGTGGTTCTTCTTGCTGCTGTTTGTTTGTAGTTTAAACATAGAAACATAATGATATTGAAATAAGAAAGGTTTTAAGAATACCCACGCTTTTCAAGTATGTATAAAGGTCGAAACTCGAGACTGGAATCATGTAATATTAAGATTTCTGGATAACGGACCCATAATATAGTGAATTTGTTTAACCAAAGCTGGACCGTTACGTTGCCCAGGGAATTATTATACTAAAGTATACGTTCACGGGACCGATATTATTTTACAAAAAGAGATTACGAAATAACATTAAGGCGAAAACAATAAGGGCGGAGGATTTGAAATCCGCGTTTGGGGGATTCTGGTGAACTGATGAGTTTCCCCTTGGGGATCAGGCTAAGGGATCCTTATCGTTCATCTTTTACATCTCAAAATGTCATCTTATATTGCACTAGCACTTTACTTGCGACTTCGTCCACGTATAATATGAGATGAAAATAATAAATTCTTATTTTTAAAATAAAATGTAGCTTGTTATACCCCCGCAAGCAATGTAGCATTCTATCTGTGAAAGAACTTTTGGAATTGGACCAGTCGTTCCAGAGATTACTAAACAAACAAAGTCACAAACGTCACCTCTTTATTAATAGTGTAGATATACAAAGCACTAACAATATATGAAATCACACAGACAGCATCAATTTGTGTGATAAGTGACAGTCCGAATTTCCGATCATCATCTGCCCCCTATATAGACAAGTGGCATAACGCATAAAGAATAGAAATTATATAGAATGATTAGTGTATGGGATTGACATAAACGTCATTTATACGTATCGTTGACTTATGTCAATCCCGTACAATAATCATTCTATTTAATTTATATTCTACTTGTTATGCCACTTGTTTAGGGGGGCTGACCGTCTCGGTTTAAGTCACAGTCCGAATTTATGATCATCATCAGAATCTGACCATCCAGTGACCGATATTCAAGAAAGTTGCCCAACTAGCTACACCCATTGTTACCCAAACACGCGACCCGGCATCCGATAATTATTGCAATATTACACTCTACCACTCTACTCCAATTAGCGTTGCGCAAAACGAACATTGGTTATCACAATCGCCACTTGACAATACATGTCTTCCCAGTGCTTTGTTATTCCCAACAATGATCGCATTAATTCGGCCCACCGTAATTAATTCGAGCAACAAAAGATCAAGGCTGCGCAATAGACGATAAAACTTTTTGCGCCCGTTCGTGATCAATCTGTAGTACTTATAAGCTTCGTAAAAAGTCCGCGTGTAATTTTAAATGGGTCCCGAAAACCAGAACGCGTTTTGTTGCCGGCTTTAAACACTTAGAATCAAGAATCATTTATTTGCATTTGAATAGGGTTTAATACTATCACAGATACAGCAGTGTTATCGTAGATTGGATTATTACCTACTGGGTGCTTGCCATTCGAGGTCCCGAGCTATCCTAAAAAGGGATGGTAGGTTTTCTTAGAGGGTCGAGCTTTTAGGAGCTGGACAAGGGAAAAGGAGGAGAGTACCACATAACCCGGGGTCACTCCGGTATATGCGTAAAGCATTTTTATTAGTTAAAAGATATATTCACGTATTTTTAGTTAATATTATAAATATTTATTTATAAAATAAAGTGAAAAAATTAAATGCCTACCCGGCCCATCCAGGAATCGAACCTGGGTCTTCCCCAATCCGGGTGGCTGCACTGACCATTATGCTACTGGGAAGGATTCAGCTTAAATGCAGAAATTAGCACATAAAAATAAAAGATAAAATCAATATTTTAATCTAAGTACCTAACTATTATTCAAAATGTACATATCCTAAAATGTACATACATACATACATACATACATACATATAATCACGCCTCTTTCCCGTAGGGGTAGGCAGAGACCACTTCTTTCCACTTGCTACGATCTTTACATACTTGTTTCGCTTCGTCCACTTTCATTATTCCCTTCATACATGCTCTTCGGGTTAGGGTACTCTTGACCTGGCCTTTTTTCAAGACGTCCCTGATTTGTCTACCCCTACCAACACTTTCATTCACACTCGCCTTATACACTTTTTTCGTCAATCGTTCTTCATCCATTCTCTCGACATGGCCAAACCATCTCAGCATACCTTTCTCAATTTTTGTCACTTCATCTTCTTTCAGACCACAACGTTTCCTTATCTCACTATTTCTTATCCTGTCACTCAGTTTAACTCCTATCATACTTCTTAACGCTCTCTTCTCTACTGCATTTATTCTGCTTTCATGTTTCTTCTGCCATACCCAACTTTCACTTCCGTACATGAGTGTCGGAACCAACACCCCCTCATGCACAGCCAAACGAGCCTTGTTAGACACCTTCCGACTGTTCATAAAGGAGTGCAAAGCTCCATTCACCATGTTTCCTGCATTCACTCTTCTTTCAATATCACTCTCACACTTTCCATCTCTTGTAAACTTTGAACCCAGATATTAAAAATGTCACAAAAAATATTATCATTATACATTTATCTCCTGCTATAAAAATGTAATGTCTTTCTCATGCCAATAAAGACATAGATACCTTCAATTCAACACCAATCTAAGTAACTTTAAAAGGGTGTTTCCATCACACTTCCCAATGGATAATGATACTACAGATCTCTCACGAATTGTTTGTATTTAGAGTCATTACTTCTGTACAGATTTAGCATGGATGCTGATGCTGGATTATGAAGTCAAGATAGAGACAATTTATCACCTTAGTTCATAAATAAATATCGAATCATATTATTTTGAGTACCTTTACTATTGAATAATCATAGTTATCATAATATTCTTAAGCCTAGAGACATCACAAATGTTCCTTATATCGATAGCAGCTCACCAGAAGACCTTACTAAGAACTAAATAGCAAATCAGCTGACGGTTTCCGAAATTGTAGAAACTAAAACAAAATACTTTAGTCCTTCTAATCAAATATAAAATCCCATTGTCAAAAGTGTGTTTGCGCACTTGCAAGTGTTTGATTAACATAATTGTGTTGTTGGCGCGAACGAGGAAACCCCAGAAGGTAAGCTGAATATATACCGCGCTCGAGCAACGCACACCTATGTGTGCCTATACCCAATCACGGACACGGAACTTCGGACCATCTCGAACCAGTCCGAGCGTCGCTGTTACGAGATTTCGTGTCCGTGAAAGGTTGTCTAAGTGTGCGTTGATCGAGCGCGCCAGTATGAAGCTTCATTTTGCGGTTTATACACCAATCTGCGCTGTGTTATTTTCATCATAGCGATACGGAACACTAAGTACGGAATAAAATTACGTAGCGAGCACATCCAAGGTCGAGCGGCATGCGGATTTGCCCAACTTAATATTCAATTGCTGTGTTGCCAGCCCACTGACATGGCCGGCACAACATCGGCGGCACGCCACCGCCCAAACATTTTTAGCTGGCAAGAAAAAACTGCTGCTTCGAATGTGGTATGCGTAGATCGACTTGAGACGTCTTTAAGCCCATTTATCGTGAAACCTTTTATAGGATTGACTAAGAGGATGAAAACAAGCGTCAGTTTACAGAACATATAGCTGTTTCAGATGTTGGTTCCGCTAAAAATCTAAAAATACTCAAAATGCCTCAATAACATCAAATAGATCTGAATTTTATTTACTTTTGTACTAGCTCAAAATACAAATGAACAACAAAATACACAACAAAGTTGGCTTTAACATAACCTAAGGGCATGTGAAAATTAAGCCTAAGACGGAAGCCCACTTCACTCGGAATTATTAATCACTAAGGAACTGGCTATGTTACCTCCGACTGACGGAACACAAGAACGTTGTTAACATTGTTGTTATGGCTATCGACTTAGATATGATATGATATGATAGCTAGCTAGATAACAAGTTGTAACACCAATTAAACCGAGCACATTATTATGAACCCTCGATGAAATCAATGTTATTTATTTCCGTCTCGATATGTTTGCAATATCATCGTTACTAACTCTTTATTACCTACGAGTGTAATGTATGTTCAAATACTTCATTTATGCAGCACAAAAATACATTACATAATTTTATAGCTTCAAAATAGAATATGCAAGTCTGGTCCGTAATCTATCTTTAAAACTGTTAAGCAGTATTTATTATTCGGTTTGGTCGGTCAAAATTGCATTATTCCAGCAAACAACATTGTGCGTAATCATTCGCTGTTTAAATTACTTAACGACAGTAGAATGTTGCCGACATTCTCTCGAAATAATCTCGTTTGATTTCCATACAGCCCAGTTCTCATTATCTTATGGGGAACCGGTCGGATAAAAATCACAAAATCGTCACCGCGTCGCGTCGTTAGCCTACCGGGAGGACAGCATGTCGAGATCGAGTTTGGAAATTCTTACGATGTTAGCAACATTCTAACGCAAACCAAACAAAGCAAGTACTTAATTAGTAAAGTCTTTTATAAATTAGAAGACGTATTTCTTGATAATAAGTGCAAAATAATTAACTATGATAAACATGTATAATATATAGATATATTTACAATAAATAAAGATGTTTGTGATGTGTAGCATGTATGAAAACTCTATGTGATATGCAAAATAAATGAATATGAAAATGAACCTTTGAAACCGAGGGCGCTGTGTTTGTTACCTATCAAAGATATAATGCGATAAGTCAAGAGGAGCATCACAGAACCAGCTCATTTTATGTCCCCACTGTTGGGGCACGAGCCTTTCCTATAGATGTATAGGGTGTACGGGCTATAAACTACCACTCGGGCCCTCAGCGGATTGGTAATGCGACTGCTAATGCAGCCGTGATCAACGGCTTTACGTGCCTTCCGAAACACGATCGAGGAGAGGAGCGGTGTCTTTTGTAATACGGGCTGTAAAAGTCCCACTATTGGGTTTTTCATACGGGAAAATGGGCATTAACTTAATAGGCTGACCCAATGCGGGTTAATGATGGGTTTTATATTAAGCGTGATGTTGACATATTATATACGAAATGTTTTTGTTTTGTTTATATAATTTTATTTTATTAATGACGGTAGTTGTTGACATTGAATAAGCGCCTTTGGCTTTTAAAGTAAAAAAAAGTAAATAGTGTTGAATAATTTCGGCGGGCTGGTTAGAACCACCATAGATCAATTGGAAGAGTACCTGACCCGGTATGTCAGAAGGGTGCAGGTTCAAATCCCGCTCGTGGAATTTTTTTCAACATTTGTGTTTTTGTAATACGATACGATTGGTGAAGATGAACTATCGAGAGGAAGAAAGACTGTGTAGTTGTAGGACATAGAGTTTCTAGGGGTGAAATAGCCAGTTCTTAGAGGTTGAGGATTCCGGGTGAGGTGCGCTTCCACATGCGGCCTTATCCGCACTTACCATTACGACTACGAGTACAAAGAATTAGTTTGTCTATTGATACCTATGTAAAAGGTACGCAAAACCTACATCCTACATCAATTAAATTATATTGCATTACAAATTAATACATAAAACACTTTATCAATTAAATTAATTCCAACCTGTTGAATTGTAAGAGGCATAAGCAACTCGGCTGTTGGAATTTTCCGTAATAGTACACAGCGCAATATAATGGCTCGGAATCATCAATGTTCCATACATCAGTTTGCTAACAAAAACCGGTTGATATGTTATGTGTGGGTTATCAATCTTTGTGAACAAGGACACACGTCACTCGCGTTTTAACACCATTAGGCCCATCTCGATCCAATTAAATCTGCTAATATAAGACTAATAACTGAATTATAAAATCTAACATAGGTATCATAATCAAGGTCGTATTATAAGATTATGGTTATTTATAATTGTACGCAAATTTTCTTGCGAACAAATTAAAATTTGAAAAAAGGACAGTGTGACAAATCTACAGCATAGGAGCCACGATAGCATAGTTGGTAGTGCACCTGACCCGGCATATCATGGGGTTTGAACCCGCTCGTGGAATTTGCTTAAAACTTTGTTCTTTTTTCAATTCATATCATTATATTGATTGCATCATTTTGGTCTTACAATATTGTCAAAGTGAGAAAAAATTTAGACTGAATACCTACTACCACAGATTAAATAATGAGTAAGTTAGTGTAATTAAATAATAGTAAGGTACAGACGCCTACCACATCAACCTATCCAAAACTTTCAAATTTCTTCAATACATTTTCAACCATAAACCTTGATTATAAAGTTCAAAGTCTCTTGAAGAAATTTTACAGTTTGTGGTAGGTTGATGTACAGGCGTGTGTACTAGGTACTTATACTGCTAAGTCATCTTTCGTCTCACCTGATGGTAAGGTAACGGATAACGGATAAGTTGGAAGTCACTTAGAAACCAGCTGGCTGGCTTCCTTGTCTCTTATTGCAGGAACAGAACAATGCTCGCCACTATGATAATATGGCGAAAAACTTACAGAAGATAGTGGTAGGGCCAAGCGGACTTAAAACAAGCTCTAACGTAAACCAAACCCAGTACCTTAGTTAATACTGCTTAGAATCGAACCCAGGACCTTTAGGTCTAGGACTGGCGCTATAACAATTAAAGCATAGTAGCAGTTTACAAAAAAAAATACAATATGTTTTTAAACAGAAAGAATTATATAAATGCAAGAAGCCGCTTTAAGTCATAATAATTACACATCATAAAGTCATAAAAAAATAAACTTTCTAAGCCCATTACAATAATTCCATAAATAAATAGAACTACGAAATTGACGAAGGTAGTTACATATCTAATAAAAAAAATATATAACCACTTTGAACGTTCACAATTTTGACACATTGCGACTGTTACTATATACCCTACTTACTTTGCATTCTCTTTAAATGGCATCAGCTTACGTGACTACTATAAAAGTCGGTAACAAACAACAACTTAGAACTGCTCTCAAGTTAAATTTCATCACAAGCGAGCAACAAGTAAACTAGAACTTATCTAGAACGCTAAAAAGCTTAGATACCATTATCAAGCAGCAACGGCTAAGTTTAACCTAAGTTCCAACTATCTGTACCGCAACTGAGACATCCATCACTGGCGAACCACAAAATAAAAAGAATACCAGAAGGAAAGCTTCATACAGGCGCGCTCGAGCAACGCACATATGTATACACAGCCTCACACGGACACGGAATCTCGCAACTCGAGGCTGTCTGTGTAAGCGTTGCTCGAGCGCGTCTGTATGAAACTTACCTTCTGCTGTCCCCTTATTTTGTGGCTGAACTAGCCATTAGAACCACTTCCTATTGTGTGTAAGTGTGTAAGTAAGGCAGTGGCGTAGTTGTGAGCTGTTATCTAACAGTGAAAGTGTCAGTGTGTGCGAGACGATGACGCAATGGCCGCCTGCGCCCGCGCACTCTCACTGTCGACGATTGATGCTGATTTTCAAGTAAACAACTAGGAAGTTCCCGCCGGCCGTACCAGATAATATTAATTCCGCATTACGGGTACCCCTTATAGTTAGTTAGTTTAATAAGGAAACGGACATTTAGATAACTTTTTTAATAACATTGTATGGACGCGCCGCGTTGAAGTCTTTTACGAGACGGGGGAGTGTGCGTCTAACTTTATAGTGTACAGTTAGCAACAAAAGTCACTTCACACTTTTAGTACTTAGTGTAAAATTATTAATGGGTTTCTGACCACGTTTTTCATAATTGAATATCCAATATTTCTTTGGTATCTTGTTAAAGCAAGTAATGAATCGAAAAGACGCTTGTCAACATTTTATTATGTTATTATAAGGCACAGTACTAAAGTGTTCAGGGATTGTCGTTGCTCACCGTACACACTCCTGCACATTAACCTACCACAAGCTGATAAATTTCCCCAATAGACTTTGAACTTTATGTTTAAGTCATATGGTTGAAAATGTATTGAAGAAATTTGATGTACAGGCGTCTGTACCTACATTGCGTAAAACCAGCTCGCTCATAAAACTTGCTTCCACCATTATGCCTAGAAATATTTTTGCGTACTGACGCGTTACACATATGATAATGAGCAGTAAAATTTTAATTCGGCTCGGTTTTCTGTTTATTACATATGCGTATGAATGAATGGACGTAATTTTGGGTTATTCCCAAAGTACTTTATTATTTTGGTCTGAAAGGTAAGAAAGAAAGCCATACCTTACATTGATTCTCAGACTACTCCAAAGAAGTATAATGACAAGTTACAATTTTAAATAATTTGTAAACTTACCTACCTAATCAGGTGCTCTTCCAATTGAGCTATCGTGGTCCTAACCAGCCCGCCGAAATTATTATATAGTTAATGACGGTAGTTGTTGACATTGAATTGGCGCCTTTGGCTTTCAAAGTAAAAAGTAAATAGTGTTGAATAATTTCGGCGGGCTGGTTAGGACCACGATAGCTCAATTGGAAGAGCACCTGACCCGGTATGTCAGAAGGGTGCAGGTTCAAATCCTGCTCGTGGAAATTTTTCAACATTGTGTTTTTGTAATTTGTTTTGCAACAAAATTTGCGTTAAAATTATATAAACAAATTAAAAACATTTTATAAATAGCTAGCCTACTTCTTAACTGATCTTTAGTATTTGTAAAAATATTATGATCAGATGTTAATGACGGTAGTTGTTGACATTGAATTGGCGCCTTTGGCTTTCAAAGTAAAAAGTAAATAGTGTTGAATAATTTCGGCGGGCTGGTTAGGACCACGATAGCTCAATTGGAAGAGCACCTGACCCGGTATGTCAGAAGGGTGCAGGTTCAAATCCTGCTCGTGGAAATTTTTCAACATTGTGTTTTTGTAATTTGTTTTGCAACAAAATTTGCGTTAAAATTATATAAACAAATTAAAAACATTTTTACCTACCTAATTTGTTGTTCCTACTAAACAGGAATACTTTGAGAAAAGCCTTTATAGTATTTTTATTCTTAAGCAGTAGGATGAAATTTTATTTATAAATGATTTTATTTTTTTTTTCGTGGATATTTTTTTTTTGAGAGATATTGCTGAATGCCGTAGAGGCATCTACGGCATTTTCAGCTTCACCGGGCTTTTTTAGGGGCGGCGAGGAACGTAAAGGTTCCCTCAAGCCGTGTGAAACGAACCACCTTCGGAGGTTATCTAGAGGGAACGGCAACGGGAAGGGTTCGGATCGGATCGGGGAGCGGAGCAACCCGAGGGCGCCTCTAAAGGCACGGACCTCGGCTCGGGTTGACCGGGCCGTGGAGGAGGAGAGAAGCGCCCAGGTACATGTCTGTACCTGGTGTAGAGCGAGTGTGAACCGGTTCTTCGTACCCTTGTTCTACGAGTACGGTGTCTTGGGCCTAAACTGGTGTGCATGTTTAGTGTATTCTGTAAATGTGTGCTGTCATTTAGAGGATCGGGCGGGGTTTTTCGTGAAGTGCTTTGAAATGTTTCTTAAAGTAACATGGGAATAACCCTTAATTTAGCTGAGCAACATGGCGCCTTATTATAACAAAGATTATTATAATATTATGATATGAAAGATAATGAATGGTTGTTGAGGATTAAGTAGCAATAGGAACGTTCCAATGCCACACCATAGGTCACTTATAGCGTTCAATATTCTTTATATGTGTATGCAATCAAATGTAGACAATAATTAGATTGTGCGGAGTAGATACGGTGTTGAAAATTAATATGTCTGATGATTGGTTTGAATCGTTTTAATGTTATCGCGGATTACACAAGCCGCGATATGTAGTTAATTGATGAATGGAACAAAAATAGATTAAATATAAAACGTACCTCATTATTTTTTTTATAAGTAGGTACACACGCGTGCACGTCAACCTACCACAAACTGTCAAATTTCCTCAATAGACTTTGAACTTTATTACTAAGCAATATGGTTGAAAATGTTTTGAAGGAATTTGACAGTTTTGGATAGGTTGATGTGCAGGCGTGTGTACTTTGTTTCAGTTTTGAATTATACGTTTTGATTAAACCATTAAAAATGATATAAAATCAAACGCTATTATACTGTGGTATTTAAACAGCCTCTGTGGTCTAGTGGGTTACACCACCCACCGGTCTCTGACCCTGAGAGTTCTAGTTTCTAGTCTTAGTAGTTTAAGCTCGCCTGGATATCTATCACCACATTACCTAAGCCTGTCACTATAGCAATAGTAGCATTTTTTGTGTTCCGATCTTTTTTAAAAGAAATTACTCATAGCCGCCTTTGGCCTTTACAGCGTAACCCGACTGTAAAAAAGTGCGGGCGGCGACAAACGAATGGTGCGCAAGCTGTGTCGTGGTTAGACAAAAACTGTATGTTGCGTTACAGTGTCTTTGCTTTATAAACTTTATTTATTTTATTTAGTAGGAACAATAAAGGTTAGAGCAAGAAATACTGTAACTCAATATACAGTATTTTAGATTGGCACGAACGGTTTCTAGAGGCTATGGCATCTCGTAAGCGTCAGCCCATGTCATATCACATGGTGTTCCGTAAGTTGGAGATAAGATAACTTGGCGCCCGACCGCCTAACCGATTGCTTTGGCTACGTGTATAGTTAATGACGTCATCTTGTCATCTAGCTAATAGGTATAGGCATATATCGAAAGCTATAGATCATAGCTTTCGATATTGCTTTCATAGGCGGTACGAAATGACAAGATGACGTCATAAACTACACACGTAGCCAAAGCAATCGGTTAGGCGGTCGGGGGGCAGTTCCCCAATAGTGTAGATTCCGGGTGAAGGCCAAACGCTTCCCGATTGCGAACAAAATATAGGTATATCGCAAGAGCAATAATCGGTTAGAAATTAAATATTTCCAGATAGTTACAAAATACATTAAGGTATATAATATTATTCATAGTCGTAATGCACTTGGCCGCGTTCTGTTATTGAAATTATGAAAACAGCTGACATTTTGTATTTACATAATATGTTAGAGGTCACGATTCGATATTACTAAATGTTATAGACTATAATGTTATTTTGCTAAATGGGACCTTATTATGAAGCAGCGATGACCTAGTATACAGAAGGCTTGCATCAAACATCATGGTTAAAGTTTGAAGAATAAGATTGATGGTGTTTTTGGTACATTAATAATAACATGTTTCATTAGCATTGTAAAAACATAATAATCGTATTCAGTTAACCAAAATTATGAGAGAATAATGAGAATTGCTACCTACTTAGACATATGTTAAGGAAAAATTTTGTAACTTTTTTATAGTTACAAAATTATAATATTAGTTTTAATACAACACTGTGCTAAAACATTTTTATAAAATAAAAGCCTACATTGTTTTGAACCCAAACTAGAGCACTGAACTTTGAATATGGAGTTCAGATTGAGATTGAATACTAATTTATATGGTTCTAGATAACAGCCTTTAAATTTCAAAATAAATGTAAATATTAAGAATTATTACTATTATCATTTTATATGAACAAAGTGCAGGTATAATCTACCATATGGTATTACAGATAAAATAAATTTGTGTTTTGTCAAATATTAATGTGAAATAATGGTGGATTATTAACCGTTAAGTGTTCGTGAGTGTGCACGAGTGTTGGCAAATGAATCAAAACAGTGCAACGTCACTTTTCAAATTCTGCGTGAGGTCTTAGTAAAGCCCCACATATTTACTGAGATACTCGAGGGATTGGGGGGTATATAATTTCTCACTTCCTATTGCTAATTTCATTCATCATCATCAAATAGGAAGGAAATATTGTTTAAGTATGTATTACTTGTAAGAAAAATTACTTTTTCATTGGCTAATTGCTTGTGCAAAGCCATAAATAAAAACAACAGCTTACCCATGCTTGTGGTAAGATTAAAGCCACAGCCATGAGCACGAACGTTTTGCGACGCAACAATCGCATAAATAATTCAATGCGCGTTATACTACAGAAGTCTTAGTCAACGGTAATAGAAAAAACGCTATGAGCAGGGAGATCGCGCGCAGCGTTTCAAACCGCCAGAGGTCGTGGTCTACCGACAAGCTCAAGCGGCAAGACACAAAATAGAGATACTGCAGAAAATAAGCTTCACACATAACGCTCTCGAGCAATGCACACACAGACCTTGCTCGGAACAGACCGAGTGCAGCCGTTGCGAGATTTCTTGTCGCGTGTATTTTTTTTATTAAATTCTATTTAGGCAAGTATTTGACGATGCGGCCTAAGATTATTAATTATTTATTTATATTTATAAAATTTATAAAATACAGTGAAAAAATTAAACGCCCACACGACCCAGCCAGGAATCGAACCTGGGTTTTCCGCAATCCGGGCGGCTGCACTGACCGCTATCATAGCGGTCAGTGCAGTATATGTATATGTATTTTATAAATTTTATAAATATTTAATTTAGCTTCAGTGCAGCAATTAGCACTTAAAAACAAAAAGTAAAATTTGTTTATTTATTTTTGCTTAAATTAAAACGGTACCTATAAAAAAAATTACATTAATTAAAGATTACACATTCTACATTCTAATATTATAATAAAGATGTAGCATACTTGCCTAGATAATGCTAGTTCATTCTTGCCTTGAAAATTGTTGGATTTCGTTTGGATGAAGCTTACCTTTTGCAGGCTCCTTAATTTGTGGCCAAGACGAGATGACTAGCAGACTCTTGCGCAGTGAAGTGGAGCCTCACGCACCCCGATTCGCCCCGCCCGCCCCCGCCACGCTCTGCCGACCGGCTATTTCACTCTTGCACTTTTTGCTGTACAACCTCCGAAAGAAAAGACCTCTGCGTCATGATGCTAATGTAAACGGGTTACTCATTACGGCGCCGGCCGGATGGATTTTGATGATTACATATTCTAGTGGTGTGTTGTTGTTTTTGGTTTGTAAGGTCGGTAATTTACTTAATTAGTTATAATTATTGCTACCGCTAAGCAGCATTATTTGCTGTGTTCCAGGATGAAGGGTACTGTTCTTATGTATTTGCTTTGGCTTTTGAATTGAGCTTTACAGTCGGTATCGTACTCGGGATTGCCTCGGTGTTGCAAGTTACAAGCGTCCACAGGGTGCGGTGGTCGGTTCTCATAGTAGAATTCATAAACTATTGCCATTAACAGATTATGCGAATTACTGTTAAAAAAAAGATATACGAATGGCTAGTGCTATCACTTTTTGAGTGGATCGAGTAAAAGATGCAAATAAGCGCCATCTAGCGACAAGTTGGTTTTATAAATTTATGTTAATTTAATAAACGTTTTGAAAAATACTTCTACCACTTTTATACCTACATAACGTTTATTACACAATGCGTAAAGATGTTTTTTTTTCGATAAACCCAATACCGGTTATACCTAACTTATGTGACAAAACAATTCGTCAATGTCCACTTTCTTTATTTTGTTATTATCTTTCAATGTATTGTTGGTACACAAGTCCCCGATGAACCTGAACATGACAGACATCCATGATAAATGTCGATGCGTGAATTTGAGTTCATTATGTAACCTTTTTGCATGTTTGCTTCGATGACCAATATTGTCCATCTTTAGACCTTTTTGTGTTTGTTTGTTTGTCCTTCCTTTAGTTAAAGCGAAGCCACGGACGCAATTGTTTATACAGAGAGAGAATAAGGTACGGAGAGTGACATAGGCTTTTTTACTAAGCGCATTGAATGTTCTCGGGTCGGAGGAACGCGATTAATACTTTTTTGATATAAATTTTATAAAGCACATGTCACGCCTCATATGGAATACTGTTCCCATCTTTGGGCTTGAGCGCCCCCGTAACCAACTCCTCCCATTTGACCACATTCAACGCAGAGCTGCTCGAGTTGTCGACGACGTGGTAACCTCTGGTCGGCTCGATCCACTGGCCATTCGGAGAGACGTTGCGTCACTCAGTATATTTTATCGCCTTCATCATGGGGAGTGCTCCGAGGGAATTGTTCGGTTTGATCCCTGCCGCTGATTTCCTTCATCGCACTACACGCAATCGACTGTCTTTCCATCCACACCATCTTGATGGATGGCAGTCTACTACTGTGCGTTTCTCGCGTAATTTTTTACCACGAACTACAGTGCTGTGGAACCAGCTCTCAACTCTATTTTCCGAACCATTACGACTTAGGGATCTTCAAGAAACGAGCCTATTCCTTCTTTAAAGGCCGGCAACGCATCTGCGATTCCTCTGGTTTTGCGGGTGTCCATGGGCGGCGGTGATTGCTTCCCATCAGGTGACCCGCCTGCTCGTTTGCCTCCTTCTAATACATAAAAAAGAAAGAATAGCTGAAAAGTAAAGCCGCAGCCAGAAAAAAAAGAAAGAAAAAATAAATTTCAACGCAGACATGAGAATTGAAATTACAGCACAATACTCATGTCACATGACCAAAAAAAGAAAACAAAAAAATCAACAAACATTAATAAATTAAGAGCTGTTATTAAATAAAGTTAAACCTTATGATCTTCTAACTTATCGAATCCTATCAAAACAGTTTTCCTAAATATTACCATTTTCCTTAACCAGTTACATACATAAATACAAAGAACAAGAAATCTATCATTAACCAAAAAACCCAAAAAGGTTTCTATCAAATTCAGCAGCATAAGATGTCGGTGGCGTTTAAGTTATGTAAATACTAAAAAGCGGTTACCTCATAGGATTCCATCGACGTTTAAAAACTAATTTGTTTATTTTTAAAACTTGTCCGAGAATGAGTTCGTACTTTTCTAATTTTAGCCACAGCCTTCTGCCATGATATTTCGTTGCGATCCAGAACAAAACGGTTTACTTAGAACCGTTTTGTCCGATCCGATCCGAACCCTTCGGTGAATCTAGTAGGGCACGGGGACGCGCACTAGTGCGCGATGCCGTTCCCTCTAGATAACCTCCGAAGGTGATTCGTTTCACACGGCTTGAGGGACCCTTTACGTTCCTCGCCGCCCCCAAAAAAGAAGTGAAAATGCCGTAGAGGCAATCAGCAATCTCTCTAAAAAAAAAATTAAAAAAAACCATATTGCTTTCATCTTATTCACGCTTACTACTTTTTAATCTAGTGGTCAAATGAAATCAAATTATGTTTATTCCCGGTTCGATTCCCAACGAAACAAAGTATAACGCATACATGAGAATTGAAATTACAGCACAATACTTATGTCACACGACCAAAAAAAGCAAACAAAAAAATTAACGAAACGTTAATAAATTAAGAGCTGCTATTAAATGAAGTTTAAACTTATGATCTTCTGACTTATCGAATCCTATCAAAAACAGCTTTCCTAAATATGTATATATTCCTTGTTTAAAATTAAATCTTATTATACGAATCTACTTGCGTTTATGTCACATTTATCATTTACCATTTATTTGTCATATTGTTGATGCTCGGAGTAAGAGTTGGTACATTTTAATATTATTTGTTTCACACAACACTTTGTCTTTTTTCAAAATATTTGTTTGGCTAACATGACAATATCGCAAATCTACAATAGTGCAAAACCTAATTAATTTGGCTTATTATGTGTTTTGTATGCATGTCTTAGCAATTGGTGCTGTGAAGTTTTAAGCTGATGGTGGGGCTGGTTTTACTGTCTCCACACTGTCCTAGTGGTTGTGGTTGAAAATCAGCGTTTAGCTTCCGGGCAAATATATCACTGAGCTACGACCTTTTTGCACTGCAGCAGCCATAGAGGCTGCAGCACACACATGACACATAATATAGGCTTATTTTGAAAAAATATGTTTTATGAAATAAATGTTTTATATATCTATCTAGAACATTTTATATTAATCCTGCAAAGGGTTCGAAACGGCAGGATAGGCCAGAAATAATTAACTCGCTAACTAAATTAGCTAATTCACATCTCATTATAGTTGCATTTCGGCATCTCACTGGCTCATACTAAAAATATAAAAATACGATTTGATACGACGAGATACGCATTTGATCATTATAGTCACATACTTCCAGCTATAAAACAGAGTTTTGCCAAATTTAAAAATACGAAACACCATAACCATAGGTATATTTCTCCAAAGTGTAAACCAGGGTTAAAGCAGGGTATCTTCAAAAATGGGTGTGAATAAGTTTTTACAGAGTTTGCAACGAGTAACTAATATCACAGGAATGGGGCAGGGGTGACACACGAAAATGACCGCTATTGACTTATAAAGCCGAGGAAAATCAAGTGACACTCAGGTGTAAAGTCGATTTAGAGTGAAGCTGTAAGTTAGCATAGCCACGTAAGGTAGTTGCACAAGCCGATGGAAATAACAAGCAATTCGCGAATCTGACACCCTCCATTTTTGGTGTGTCTTTTGTTTTACGACATTGTCCTTTATTTGTCCGTAAGTGCATTAAACTATAATACTTTGTTTATTTTTTTCTAAATTTAATTCGAGATGCTCGCTGTTTGAGCGGTTTGCTTGGTCGGGCTGCGATCGCAATATTATGTAGCAGATGGGTGACCAAATTTCTTGACGGTTCTATTCAGTACAAGTCTCCCGCCCAGAATAGACTTACGAACCGATGGCATAATGACGTTCATAAATGTGTAGGCTAAACTGAATAAACGATTTAATTGAATTTTGAATTTTGAAACCAATATCTTCTGAGTCCTGATGGGCTTCGGAAGACATGTTAAGGCGCTGACCATGCATAATTGAAGCTTATTTACTATGAAATACGTATTTCATATTAAAAAGGATACAACATACGCCAAGAAAAATATACATATGTTATAAAATACTATAATGTTTCCAAAATACAGAGTTATGCAATTTCCTGAACCTGTATCCGATCACCCGTTACCGATTGGGACCCATAGGTCCCGATCGGTTGTTCATAACCGCTAGACCACAGAGGCGGTTAAAAATTGACTAGGGCTGTCTCGCTGAAGACAAAGAAGATCGTGAAACTTGATGAGGCTTTAATATTATGTAATGTGCAAGCGAATGATCCGTAGGTATTAAATGTTAAGATACTACATAATATTTTGCAGGCGTCCAACGTAAAGCAAGCCATGTCGGGTGGGTATTAAGTTTCTATTGTCGTGTATTATATAATAATTATTGGCAGCCTCCATGCGACTGATGACCTTATGACTGTAACGTGCGAAGAATGGGAAATATAATAAACAATGTGCGCGATTACTTGTTCTTTTTTATTATGCTTGGTTGTTGGTTTGCTAATAATTTATTATGATAAATGATAAAACTTTTTATGTAACTAAGCCGGGACACGAACAATCGGCCTTATTACGCTTGTTTTGCCGGCACTAAAGCTTTAATTCTTATGCTTTATAGATGCATAAGAACTGAAGCTTGTGGACCCTTTACGTTCCTCGCCGCCCCCAAAAAAGCCCGGTGAAGCTGAAAATGCCGCAGAGGCAATCAGCAATCTCTCTCAAAAAAAAAAAAATTTAGATCTCAGCAAAAAAGCAAGAATATTTATTTGTAGGTACTTACTAAAAGCCTTTTATCAATAATGTCGATCAAAAAATAAAGTGCGTGTTGTGTCTCAAGTGTAATTAATTATTTTTTCCAGCACCACATAGCAAGACCAAAAGGGCATGAGCTCAAATTGCGTAAATCCCAATGAGAATTAATTATCATTTTCTTTCTTTTGTTATCCAGCTCGTTTGGTCCCACGGCTAGGTCAAAATCTTGGGAGACTTTGTGAGACCCATCCCCATCTCTCAACTCATGGCGGTTACCAACTTTTTTCATCAACTCCAATTCATGACGCCTTACGTCGGAATTAGCCCCGGAAGACACTGAGCAGCCCGGCCAGCATCGTCGACCAAAATGACGTAAGCTGTCATGTGCAGTTGACGCAACGCTTGTTTTCGCGCTAGTGGGCCGGCCATTTCGGTCAGCCGGTGGCCCACTGAGCCGGTGACGTAAGCTTCCGCCACTCGCCCGCCGTTGTCGCAGTGAAAGGTGGCCTTTATGTCACAGCCTATATTTTGGACGCCACGCTCTAATTTTGAATTTGTGGATTTCGGGAGTTTGGTGATGCGAAGTGTTGCGTATTCATTTGACGTCCCCATTGTTGAGGCACAAGTTTTCTCTATGGATGGATAGGAAGAGCGGGCCTTAAACCAGCTGTAGTCCGGTGCGGATTGGCGGGTATTAACGACTGCTAATGCAGCCGGGACCAACGGCTACGGGGGCCACGTTACGTTCTTACATCTGTCAATTATTAAGTTTATTTTAAAGTCGAAATCAAGTCGTTTAATCATTATAATCGTTTTATCAATGTAAGCCTTTACAAGCACTTAAACAACTTAAACTATTAAGTATATCTACCGTCAGTTCGGATTTTGGTAGAGCCTTCAAGCGAGAAGAGATGGCAAGAAGCTGAGTAGCCATAAACAATAGCAGTTACAGACCCAATTTTTATTTTATATTTTTTCTATAACGTATTCGGCCCCTGCGGTTTGGTGATAAGGCTACCGGTCTCATACCCAGAGAGTTCCGGGTTCGATTCATAGCAGGGTGCGTTATCATACACGGCCTCTTATCATCATAATATACGAGTACAAATAGGTATCATGAAGGCCAAACGCTTCTCTGTTGTGTAAATTTACACGTAATGAAACGGTCACAATTACAAAATGTTATACTACAGCATACTAAAGAATACAAAAGTAAAAAAATGAAGGCGGTACAATCTAACCACTGAGCGTTGGTATTTTGACATATTTTTACATAACTCTTTAGGTACGAAATAGCAAAACGTGTGCGACGGTGTTACCGGCCATTAGACTGTTTACAACTCACTTGAACTATAATTAACTCCAACGGTAGCGGACACAAACCACCGCAGATAATAAATCAGACATAACCGCCGAATACCTATTCAATTAGAGTTGGCGAATAAATGAATGTCACTTCGGCGTATTGTAGTAACTATTAGTTAAGGCATTGATAACCATGAAATGGCAAAAGGGATGCAAATAGTGCGTGATCTACCGGACTCAATTAACGACACTATTTATTAAAATAAATAGCGTTTTTAAATTTAAAATTTAAAAGTTTTATTATATTAACGATTTTTTACGCTTTGCTTTTTTACGCTGTTATACGCCATTGTTTTATCTGTTTTATAAAAATTAAACTAGCGTTTTGCTATTATGTGAGTATTAGGACTTCTTGGCGGGAAAGTGAAGAGTCACGACTGCGGTTTTGTTTTATTTTCTAAAATTTGTGTTGTGATGTGAAATAATGGTGGATATTAACCGTTAAGTGTTCGTGAGTGTGCATGAGTGTTGGCAAATGAAACAAAACAGTGCAACGGCACTTTTCAAATTCTCTCAAAAAGTCCGCGTGAGGACTTAGTAAAGCCCGACGTCTTTACTGAGATACTCGAGGGGTTGGGAGGGTATATCATTCTCACTTCTCATTTCTATTATCATTCATCGTAATCATCATCATCATCAGGAAGAACATATTGTTTATTTATGTATTACTTGTAAAAAAAATTACTTTGACACTGGCTAAATGTGCTAATCGCACGAAGCCATCAACTAAAGGAAAAAAGTAAGTATTATAAATAAACTCAGAATAATATATAGGATAGGTAACCTATCCAAAACTGACCAATTTCTGATCAAAATCTAATGAGGAAATTTGACAGTTTGTGGTAGTTTGATGTGCAGGCGTGTGTACTTAATGTCATCGACTACTAAAGTAAGTAAATAAAAAGGTCCAAATCACGTAAATATATCTATTTAGAGGTGACTTTGATTTTTTTTCTATCTAGAAAATTTATTTTTCTGTCTTTATGAAAAAGTAATATTGTTGCAAATATATAACAATTTTTTTGGCGTTGAAACACGCCTACACGTCAGACTACCACAAACAGTCAAATTTCCTCTATGTATATAATGGCATATGGTGTTCAACCATTCATTGAAGAAATTTGACAGTTTTGGATAGGTTGATCTGCTGGCGTGTGTACATTGAATATTTTCATAGCAATAGTATAAAGAGGAAAACTTTGTATTTTTGTTTGTAACGAACAAACTCAAAAACTACTGGACCGATTTAAAAAAATCGTTCACCATTAGAATGCTACATTAGCGCTGAGTAACATAGGCTATATAAAAAAAAATGTCCACCCGTGCGAAGCCGGGACGCGCCGCTAGTTTTTATATAAACCATGCATTAGTGAGCGCATTTCACAGTTGTCAGTGCCTTAATCTGTGGTATTGTGTCTTTGTGGTTTTGCAACAGCGCTCGAAGCCGGTTGCCGGTTACCGGTTGCCGGTTGCCTAAACTGGTCGTTTTGTGGAGCATGCCGGGTGGCTTAGACGCGGAAATGGAACGCACAATGCTACCTTAATGGAGCTTAGAAGTTAAAAGTTACATTATTTGATATTCAACTGCGTATTATTGATTCTCTTCAAATGTAACACTTTTACGGAACTAATCGCGTTTATTCTGCATGTCTTTTTTTTGGGATGTTTCGAAACCTTTGCGGGGTCCGTGGTTACTGATTATAAATAAATAAATATATTATCTTGATCATTTCAAAGTTTTCTTCAAAGTAGAAATTTAAAAAAAAAACTGTTCTTTCTTTTCTAACTATGAGGTGTAAATAAAATTGTAGTCTAGGTTTCCAAAATCGTTAAAACCTGCATTAGACCAGTGTGTGGTACGTGTTGTCCCACCCCCTATACGCTACTACCCATGACAACATCACATACATTGTTCTGACCCCAAGTAAGTAGCTAAAGCACTCGCATTATAGAAATCAGAATCAACGACGGTACCACACATTCCCGAGAATCGAACCCGGGACCTCAGAGTTAGCGCCGCCTTAAGTCCGCCGTTCAAGCCACTAGGCTACAGAGGTTGTCATGTAGGCTAAACGCAGCAGTGTGGCATTTGCAGGGTGATGATGATTAGAAAAACAATAAATACTATGTTTATCAATAAGTATATATTTTTTTTAAACACGATAATTACAAACAAATAAATCGGTAATATAGTACCTATTATCTTAACTCCTATTAATATTCGTTAATAACATAAACAAATGGCGGTATTATATTTAACAAGTTACCATTAAAGTCTTACACAATAGCTAATTGGTCAATTATTCTGTTTACAAGCAGCAACATGGAAATAATATAATAATAACGTTGCTTTTCTGGTGTTTTATTGCTACCTAAATTAATATAAATTTTAATTACATACTTCTGGAAGTACCTAATAATTATAAATGTGTGCTCTTAATAACAACGACCGTGAATATTTGGCAACATGACTGCAAAAAAGCTATGAGGTCATATACAAAGTTTATTTTGTTAGTTTATTATGTGGAAATCACCTATTCATCATCATAAACATCACCATCATCAGCTTATTTTAGTGAATAATTATTTTTATTGGTGCAATGGTCAGGCCATTCAATTATGGAACGCTCTCCCCGAAAAAGTCAGACAAGCTCCAATTAAAATGGTCTTTAAAACAATAGTGTATTATAAACTGTTTCTACAGGAATCAATCAACACTTACGTAAGAGATTCCCATCATCTTTTCTTCTGTTATGTTTAAGTATGTTCATGTAGTCTCTTTTTATTTAAGTTTTTTTTATGGTATGTATATTATGTTATTATCACTTAATTTAATAAACTTATATGTATCAAAAACACAAATGTTGAAAAATTTCCACGAGCAGGATTTGAACCTGCACTCTTCTGACATACCAGGTCAGGTGCTCTTCCAATTGAGCTATATATATATATATATATATATATATGTGTTTTTGTTATTTGTTTCGCAACAAAATTTGCGTTAAAATTATATAAACAAAACAAAAAACATTTTATGTATATTTCAGTTCTTATAAATTTATGTAGTAAGTATATGTTTCATTTACGTTTTTTGTCGCACCGCTTACCAATTTTTCTGCCTAGCCCTTAGGTCGACTGGTAGAGAATGCCATTTCCGTCCGCCTTTTGTACTTTTATTTTATTGTATTGTGCAATAAAGATTAAATAAATAAATAAATGCCTTTGCAGGGCCATGTTTGGGACTTAATACTGTTTTTGTAAGATATTTGTACAACATGATGCAATAAATATATGACTATTACTTTTATGAACCATAGCGAACGGAGGGATCGGGCCATACCCGACTACGACGGCCTAAGGAAGGCCGGTTCGTAAGTTTTAACGCCTGTCTACTTACAATAACAACCAAATGTGAATCGTTCCTTCCGAAGCACGGAGGAGCTCTAGAGATTTTTATTTAGTCACCAATCTAGTGATCTGGCATTGTAAATGTTGATTTACTTGCAAGATTGCATACCGCAAGCTCATAGCTAGCTATGCCGTCAGGATCTTCCTCCATACATGAAGTGTTAAATATAATTACGTCAATATTCCATTCATATGTCACTATGATGTTTGTCCGCCTGGCTAGCTACCGCAACTACAACTGTGCCGTAATATCAGATACTCACAAGAAATAAATATGGTAAGAATTCCGTTACTAATTACTCTAATGCAAGTGACCATCACCATCACCATCATCACCACCTCATTTATTATGTCCCCACTGCTGGGGCACGAGCCTTCCCTATGGATGGATAGGGAGAACGGGCCATAAATCACCACGCGCGGGCGGTGCGGTGGTTGTTAACGACTGCTAATGCAGCCGGGACCAATGGCTTTACGTGCCTTCCGAAGCACGGAGGAGCTCGAGATGATACGTTTTTGGTCACCCATACGATGACCGGCCCTTGCGAAGTTGCTTAACCTTAGCAATCGCAACCCGCGCGCGTTAACCACTGTGCCATAGAGCTCTTCAAAGTGGAAGCACGCAAGTGACCTCATTAGTTTAAATAATTATACCACTATAATATCTAAATATGTCGCCATAACATCAATGTTATTAGCTATGTTGTGTTCCGGCAGCCAGAGATAGCCAGTGCCTCAGTAGTTGAGGAGACCGGGTGAAGTGCGCTTTTACCTTCGGCCTTATCACCATATATGATCAGGTGAGATGACGGCCAAAAAAATACGCCATACGGCACCACGCCTTACGTCACCACGTCGTACATCACCTCGGTATACGTCACCACTGCATACGTCACCACGGCATACGTCACCACTGCATACGTCACCACGGCATACGTCACCACTGCATACGTCACCACTGCATACGTCACCACTGCATACGTCACCACTGCATACGTCACCACGGCATACGTCACCACGGCATACGTCACCACGGCATACGTCACCACGGCATACGTCACCACGGCATACGTCACCACTGCATACGTCACCACGGCATACGTCACCACTGCATACGTCACCACTGCATACGTCACCACTGCATACGTCACCACGGCATACGTCACCACGGCATACGTCACCACGGCATACGTCACCACGGCATACGTCACCACGGCATACGTCACCACGGCATACGTCACCACGGTTTTTTTAAGAGAGTTCGCTAATTTTCACTGTGCATTTCTAGCTTCACCGGACTTTTTATGGGCGGTAAGAAACTTAAAAGGGTTCCTTAAGCCGTGTGAAACGAAGCACCGTCAGAGGTTTTCTAGAGGGAACGGCATCACGTGATAGTGCGTGTCCCCGTGCCCTGCTAGATTCTCCGAGTGGTTCGGATTGGATCGGGGCGCGGATCAACCCGAGGGTGCCTCTAAAGGCTCGGACCTCGGCTCGGGCTGACCGGGTCATGGGGATGGGGAGAAGCACCCATGTACATGTCTGTACCTGGTATAGAGCGCGTGTGAACAGGCTCGTCGTACCCTTGTTCTACGAGTACGATGCCTTGGACCTAAACTAGTGTGCATGTTTAGTGTGTTCTGAAAATGTGTAGTACGTCACCACGCCACATACGTCACTATGGTATACGTCACCATCACCACATGCGTCACCATCACCACGCTATACGTCACTACCCTATACCTACGTCACTATTCACAACGTCATCGGTTCTGTAATCGTAATTTTACAGACCTTGTACTGAGATGAACCGGATCCGGAAGAACCGCAAAGCAAGCAAGGGCGTTTCTTTTCTCCTTTTCTTTTACAGCGTCAGAGGAGATTGCCTATTATAAAAGCACACTTCCTATAACAAAACAACAAAGATCTTTATACACTTAATTGCATAAACGCATTCTAATTTACAATCGATCGTCACGTACAAAAAATTCATTAGGTATTTGCCATTCAGTCAGGGCCTAAGGGGTCATCAACGTATGGGATTGACATAAGCCAATCAAACGTCATCTTCTTCTTCTTGTTGTTTTTTTATTTAGGGCATGTTTTTTGTCTACTGCAATGAAACGTCATTTATACGTACCTTTGCTTGGCTTATGTCTATCGCATACGATAATCATTCTATTCCATTTCTATTCTATTATCGTTATGCGCAAGCGTTGCCAGATGTCCCGATTTGCGCGAGACGTCCCGATTTTCAGGGGTCTGGTGACAGGGCCCGATTTACCCTTGATCGAGACGCCAAATGTCCCGATTTTTCACTTACCTCCTTAGTGAGACTTAGATCAATAATTTTGACAGCAAAAATTAATTCTCTCTCCCACGGCAGGAGAGTTTTATTGTTTTCGTTTCGTAAATAAATGATGATTCACAAAAACCTGCCTTTTTTAGCAATTGTACCTATCCCGATATGAAATCTTAAATCCCGATCACTTTTACCTTCCCTCCCGAAATTTGATACACTAGACCTGGCAACACTATGCGCATGGCACTTGTCTAGATACTCAGTGCTGACGAAACACAAAAACCATTCAGTACTCTAATAGTCGCATAAGTGCTCATGCGTAACTAAATAATTTCATACTGTTTCTTTAACACCATTGTTACATTTGCACATAAACAAAATTAACAATACCTAACTACATAACTTTCATATCCGGGTACACGCCTGCACATTAGACTACCATAAACTGTCAAATTTCCTCAATAGACTTTGAACTTTGTGTCTTAAGACAAATGGTTGAAAATGTATTGGAGAAATTTGATAGATTTGGATAAGTTGATGTGCAGACGTCTGTACAAAACTGTATCGGTATTTAATTTACAATTTGGTATTGTGGCCAATGGCTGGCAATTTCGAGCAAAAAGGTTATACTCGCTCGTATGAGACAGCTCGTATGAGACGGAAACGATATTATTATCAATGAACCAGTTTGGTTTTAGGCGAGAGCACTCATGTCCCCAACAGGTTCACCGCATAATCGAGTTTATCTTGAGCGGTTCCCACACCCGTCATAAAAAGAAGACCGTAGTGGTCTTCTTCGATGTAGGCATGGCATGGCGGGCTCGTTTACAAACTCTATCAGTTAGATATGCCCGATAGACTAATCCGTCTCATTAGATCTTATCTTTCCAAACGTACTTTTCGTTTCCGACACGACTCTACTCTTTCCTCCCCGCGTCTTATTAGGGCTGGTGTCCCGCAAGGCAGCGCCTTTTCCCCTTCGCTATACACGGCGTACACTAACGACATTCCCATCCCCTCCAACGGCATTGAACTCTCACTCTATGCCGACGACACAGCACTCTACCGTACCGGGCTTAACCCGAGTGCAATAATTTCAAAGTTACAAATCGCGTGTAACAAATCAGGCGCATAGTTTCGAAAGTGGCCCATCGAAGTGAACCCAGACAAAAGTGTCGCAGTTCTCTTCGATGTAAAGCGTAGAACCCGATTAGTCCCTTATAGAACCCCTTCGTTATGCATGTTAGGGACCGCGATCCAGCAGATGGCAGCAAACTGACAAATATCAAATATTTATGCGTAACATTAGATAAAAATCTCTCTTTCCGCCCTCACATTGCTAGAGTAGGTAAAAACGCTCGGTTACCTAAATCGACTCAACCCTATGTTGGGTCGTTTCAGTAAAATGTCCCTTAGAAGCAAGCGAACCCTTTATAAGGTTTCAATTAGACCAACAAAGACGTAGGTACTCGTCTCCCGTTTTCAGTGACATAGCGCCCTCAGCGCTTTATAAGTTACAAGTAATACAAAATAATTTCACTGGTGCCCCTTGGTACGTACGGAATGCTGACCTGCACAGAGATTTGGAACTTCCAACGATGCAACAGCGTCTCCGTACAGTCGCGGAGCGATTCTTCGAAACTTCGGAGAATCACTCAAATCCCCTCATTCGAAAGTGGACTATAGTCCCGAGCTTCCCTCTATCCCCCATTTCCATGGGCCGAAACACGACCTATCGGATCCTTCAGATCAACTATCACGTGATGACCTGGATTGCCTACTTGCGGCACAGGATACGCCGCCGTCGTCGCTTAATTAAGTCAGCCGACATAGGCAGCATCACTGCAGACTGAGCGCGCCCCATTCGCTGACTTCACCACGGCCGGCGTGCACTCTAATTGAGTAACGCCAACGTCGCCTCCCTACCCGGGAGGCTATAGGCTATAGACAATCCCAGGGGGTGCTTAGTCAGTAGGAGTCTGACATAGTCCATCTCAACCGCTTGAGTTATTCATACATGTATATAATATTCACCTACTCCCACCTCCGGGTGGTATAGGTGGGTTGTCCTTCTCAGGGCGCAAAAAAAAAAGATCTCGAGCAACGAGTTTTTAAGCCGGTCAGCGACTAATTTTTAAGTAGTTGACTGGTTAGTCAATAGAGAAACTTTTTAACAACTGTCAAAACGATTTTTTAAATATAGTTTGTGTGGGAATGTTGAACTATGACGTCACTATTTTGTTCCGTCAATTCAGTGTTTATCATACTTTTTAGATTACAGAAACTGATGCTTATGTAAAATAAAAAATAGGTCAATGTTTCAAAGTACTGTTACGTGATTTCATTTATTTATTTAATGTTCTTTAATTATTTGTTGTTGTTGTCAACATCCCTATTGAATACACCACCTGCTTCCTAGCTGTCAATGCTGTCATCCAGTGAAATTTCAATGATATTATTATGTTGTGTTTCGGCGAAGCATGTGTCGATCACCGGTTCCTGTATCAAGCACTGCGTGCAAGTTTAAATAAATATTCCATTGAAATTCCAAACAGTTTTTTTATTGATGTGTAACCTCTTTCCGCTCGCTTTCCATATAAGCAATTTGTGGGAGTGATTTCGTGAAATGGGACGGATTTTGTTTTTGGAGAGAGATTGCTGATTGCCGCTGCGGCATTTTCAGCTTCACCGGGCTTAAATGGGACGGAAGTGTGTGTAACAGTGTAACAGGAAGTCGGGACAGCGCGCAAGCACGCGCCATTTTGTAAATTTTAAATCGATATTATGAACATGACATATTATTATTATATGTGACATTTTTTTTTAGAACATAATGTTAAAATTGCTTATTACTAAGGTGAGAAGTCAAATGTCATAAGCGACTACTGTAAGGCTCCTTCCTTTTTTTTTGTTAATAACGAAAGCTCTTAAAATTAAACTACTTTTACGAATCTACTCGCGTTTATTTTATACATTAATATTTGACTTAATGTTTATTCTTTCGAACCCTTTGCAGGGTCCGTGGTCACAGGGAAAACTCGTGATTGTGACGAAACGCTAAGATAAACATTAAATCAAATTAAAGTGTAAAAAAAAATAATTAATTAAAAACAAGCTTTTATTACTTGTTCATAAAAAAAAGAACTAAAAAGTTAAAAATAATAAGAATTGTTTTTTTTATAAATAAAAGCGAGTTACATTGTAATTGCAATAGAAAATGTAATAAGCTAAATGTTCTTTAATGTTCTATACTACTATTTCTCTACATTAGCCTGAATGTGACCTTAAATTATTAAAAAGACAATGTCTCTACTCACCCGTAAACCACCAAATATATCTAAAGATGAAAGTAAGGATTTCCTCTAAAGTCAAGATGCCTTTGGTCGATATACAAACTGCAAATAGAAGAAAGAAAGAAAGGAGAAAGAAAAGCATTCATTAACAACTTACACATACATAATGTATAAAAACTAAATGAGGGAGACTGTATACATACACACAAGAGAAAAAATAAGAAATAAAAAGAAAGAGTGTGAAGTTAACGTGTTTTAATATCGTTGAAACCAACTTCTGTCAGCCCTAGATAGCCTAAGAGTGGTGCTTACTCCAGCTATCGAGTGGGGTCAATTGATGGGCAATTTTGAGTCGACCGTCCGCTACACGCGGCTCCTATTCTACCAGTCACGGCCATTCATCAGATTCATCCTAGGACTGTTTGAATGTATTTGGTAAATGTCTATAAAAAGCCATAATTACCGTTCAGTTATGGTTTAAAGCCATAAACATAGGGAGTGTTTAAAGTAGCTGTCTGCAGTAATGTCATGAACATGTCATCACCTTTGATCCCTAACATAATACTCACGGTTGTTACCTATAATGTTATGTTGTATATCCTGTTTGTAAGACTCTTTCCATTCCATTCAGCTGGATTCTTCCCGGATGTGCGACCAGCCTGATATCTTACTCATCCTAATAGCCATTATGTCACAAAATAAGAAGACCCCAAGAAGGTAAGTTTTATCCATACCGTGCTGGAGCCACATGAGTAAAGCCTACTCGAGCTACGCAATCACAGAAACATAGACGTTGCTCGAGCGTTTGTATGAAGTTTACATTCTGCAGTCTCCTTATTTATGATTTTGTTTTGCAATGTTGTGTTCTGATTTGAAGGAAATCTATAAAATAAAAAATATGCATGTTGGATAACGACGTAAACTATTTTAACATCCATAAAATTTCAGGGCATAGACGAATAAAAACAGAACGAACAATCGCTTTTCACAAGAATTTTAAGAGTCCTAATATTGAACTTGGATATATTGCTGTTTTTAATAATATCAGCAGCCACCACATAGCTAATTAGGTAAGTACCTATACATACATATACGTGTACAACGATAATCAGTTTATTATGAACATCTTTATAAGGACGTGATCACCACCATGACATTCAAGTTTCATCAGCAACATACACTTACTATAGTGCAAAATATTTTTGAACATTTTTTCTGTTTGGAGAGCAAACTGTTAGCGCAAATACAAATTGTACTCATGGTACACGTCTTTATTAACAAATCGTTTCAAGTCACCTTTTTGACCTCCTCCTTCTCAGCCCACTGCCACCCAATGCTGAGTGTAGGCCTCTTCCAATGCACTCCATTCCTTTCGGTCTTGAGCTTTCCGCATCCAGCCTCTCCCCGCTATTTTCACCAGGTCATCGGTCCATCTCATTTGTTGCCTCCCCACGTTTCTGTGACCAGTTCTGGGTTTCCACTCTAGCACCTCTTTGCCCCATCTGGCGTCGTTTCTGCGGCATATGTGGCCCGCCCATTTCCACTTTCTACGAGCTATTTATTACCTTGGCAATGTTCGGTAAGCCTTTTGGACCATTATTACATCATAATTTGACGTTTTAACTTATTTTTGCCGAGATAAGTATGGGTTTAAGTTTAAGTTTTTGACATTTGAAGTCCGCGCCTGACTGAAGGACCAATAGCTGACCATCTCACTGTTATACCACTGCTATTGGTCTATTTGGTAGTCCGCCTTGTAATTGTAATAGAGTGTGTATGGCCTCCATACAATAGTTAAAGTTACGGTAGTCCGAGAACAATTTCGACGAGTTTGACGTTCAGCTGTGCAACAGTTAATAGTTATAGGCTATCGTTATTGTATTTACCAAAAACAAAAGAATAAGTTTAAACTTTTTGAATCGAACTGGTGTTCTCCAACCAATAGACATCGTTATTGATGTCAATGCGTGTCTCACTGAGGTTGGGAGGAATCAATTAGAATCGATGAATATGCATCGACTGTCTACTATGAAACTTTTATCATTATTTGTATATATGTAATGTAATTTTTTGGTACTCATCTAAACGCAGTACAGAACTTCCACTTCCCTCGATATCTTTAGTGGTTTCCCAGTCCCACCATACCACGACAACGTTATCCTCTCCCAGGCCTGCAAGATGAACGTGAAGCTACTATAGGCCCGCGTGTTGGTTTATGGCCCGTTTTCCCTGTTTCCGTCTATAGAGAAGGCTTGTGCCCCAACAGTAACATGAAATAAAACAAAAGTAAATAAAATAAAATAAAATTTATTACAAAAACACAAATGTTGAAAAAATTTTTACGAGCAGGACTCGAACCTGCACCCCTCTGACATACCGGGTCAGGTGCTCTTCCAATTGAGCTATCGTGGTTCTAACCAGCCCGCCGAAATTATTCGACACTATTTACTTTTTTACTTTGAAACCCAAAGGCCTATTCAATGTCAACAACTACCGTCATTAACTGCTCGTGGAAATTTTTTCAACATTTGTGTTTTTGTAATTTGTTTCGGAACAAAATTTGCGTTAAAATTATATTAAATAAAACAAAAACATTTTAAAAAATAAAGTTTGTTTACGCTCACACCAATTAAATAGCCCAAGATATAAGAAGCTTCTATTGAAACTCGTTAAGAGGCCTATCACAAAATGCGCGAACTCGCGTTTTCTCGCTACTACGAGCGGCCGACGCATCGCAAAAGTAGCATTTTGTGCAGTTGTAATTGCATTTATTTGAAGTTAATATTTTTTTATCGTTCAAAAAAAGTATATAATATGAAATTTTATTTACCAACGATAATTCTGGTGTTAATAATATTAATGGAGTAAGGAGATATTTACAGCTAATTCTGAACATTTTATGGCTTTGAATGGGTTTTTTTTGTAGAAGTTCCATTTATATTTCGAAATTCCGAGGCTGCTACAAACTTAACCACTATTTAAGAGATATTATTATATATTTTTCATTTCGTTTGATAAGTACAGTAGTTCAATCTATAAGCTTGAAAATTGCCGTCTAGCTTCGGAATTTTGGTTTTATATAAATAGATAAGGGAAAATTGCAGAAAGCGAGGCCGTTACGAATTATACTAATAACTATTCTCCACTATACAATAAGTCAAAATTGTCTAAGGGTTTCAGTTTCTCTGAACATTTTTTATTTCTTTTTTGATATTAGAAGGAGGCAAACGAGCAGGCGGGTCATCTGATGGGAAGCAATCACCGCCGCCCATGGACATCCGCAAAACCAGAGGAATCGCAGATGCATTGCCGGCCTTTAAAGAACGCCGAAGTTGGGCATTTTATGCAAAAATCACGGTCAAAATGTAATAGGCCCCTTAATATGGTTAAACTAGATAACGGATAAATATACATGAACATAGAAAAACACCCAGACCAGAAATCAATTCAGAAAAACGTTTTTTCTCTAAATTGACCCGACCGGGAATTGAATCCAGTACCTCAGAGATGGCACAACGCCAGACCCCGCGCGCTAACCACTCCACCACGGAGGTCGTCAGTCAAAATGAGCTGGTGTTGTGATCGGTATTCCAAAGACCATTGACCGTACATAAATGACAGTGGATAAACAATGCGCGCTCAATATCGCGCTGCCGGTCGATAAGCGGTATCATGCAACCTCGCCTCGGTAACAAAATACGGAGACCGCAGAAGGTAAGCTTAATATACGCCGCGCTCGAGCAAATCGTACATAGACCCTCTCACGGACACGGATCTCGAACGCCCCCCCGACCGATCCTCTAAATGCCACTACACATTTACAGAATACACTAAACATGCACACTAGTTTAGGCCCAAGACACCGTACTCGTAGAACAAGGGTACGACACGCGCTCTATACCAGGTACAGACATGTACCTGGGCGGCACCACCACGGCCCGGTCAACCCGAGCCGAAGTCCGAGCCTTTAGAGGCGCCCTCGGGTTGTTCCGCTCCCCGATCCAATCCGAACCTTTCAGAGAATCTAGTAGGGCACGGGGACACGCACTATTGCGTGATGCCGTTCCCTCTAGAAAACCTCCGAAGGTGATTCGTTTCACACGGCTTGAGGATCCCTTTAAGTCTCTCGCCGCCCCCAAACAAGCCAGGTGAAGCCGAAATTGCCGTTTGAGGCTGAAAAAAAAACGGATCTTGAAACTGCTAACAACAGTCCCAGAGCAGATGTTGCGAGATACCGTGCCCGTGAGAGGCTGCTTATGTGTGCGTTTTCTGTGCCCTTGGAAGAGCAAACCTGCCTTTAGCAACCCGGAGGCAGGTGAAGGTGAATACTAAATTGTATGAGCAACTCAAGCGGTTGAGATAAACTATGTCAGACTCCTACTGACTAAACACCTCCCGGGGTTGCCAATAAATGGCCTTGTAAGGGCTTCATAGGCTGACGGATCGATCGGTCGGTGTGCGTTGCTCGAGCGCGTTTGTACTAAACTTACCATCTGCAGTCTCCTTATTTTGTGTCGGTGCACTCCGGCGCGCCATTCGTTTCAATTATTATTTTAATAATATTCCGTGTTTTTAAACATTCTTTACGTTATACGCGATATGGAACGCGCAAGCCTTGATCCCGAGTATTATCGCCGTTTCTGTATCGTCTTTGGATTCTGCCTAGACCTCTTAAAATAAACATGAAATAAACAATGGTTATACTTTTTTCAAAGCGAACTTTAGTATTGACTAAAATTTTCCTAATTATCAGATGATGCTAGTTTAAGTTCCGCTCTTGCATTTCTAGCAATGCTTGTTCTGATTTATTTTTTATTATACAAGTACGATAAGTCTTACAGTATTCATGTACTGTAAGTAGTTTCATTAAAAAAAGATGGAAGAGATATAAAAACAAACAGAAAAATATTAAACAAAATCACATCCTGGAGAGAAGCCAAATTATGTTTGTAACATAAATATTTATTTTTTACTTGTATTATTATATTTCACGCTTAATTTCCTTGATATTATTGCTCAAATTTCCATTTTAACATATAGAATGTTAAACTTTGTCCTATACATTAATTAGCTTTTTTTTTATCGTTTTAATTAAAAAAATACTTGATATTCGCCGTTAATTAAAAATTACTCTATTCCATAAAGAGGGTCAAGGCAAGTGAAACTTCCGGTGAGACCGCCGGATGTATAAACCTAATTAATCCAGAAATAAGTTAGGGAACTTGTAACATATAAATACATTTATACAAGTAACTAATTAACAAGTATTCGTATTTTTATTCTGTGGTAGTTCAATCACGACAGAGAAAAAATACAAAGCAAGTAATTTTTATTAATTAAGCCAAATGTTTTATTTTAATTTATGGAACCTAACAATGCTGGCAGTGTTGTTGTTATGGCAACAGATTTGGAGAAGACGGTGGAAGTCATGCAAACTTAGAACAAGCCCTCATACCACCAAATAATCAATAAACGAATAATATCCACCATACAGGAGAACTTTGGTTCTGGGAGCTTTGGCGTAGAACCACTACAGTCTATTGGGCCGGCCTATGTTCAGCAGTGGACCTCTGCGAGGATGATGATGATGATGATGATGACACCATCCCACCATCATACCCCTACTGCTGGAGCACGAGCCTATGGATGGAAACACTACAGGGAGAACGGGTCGTAATGAACCACTGAACCACCACGCGGGCCTAGTGCTGATTGGTGGTTAGTTATTTCCCTATACCGTTAACAAAGCACAAACAATTTAATGAACAAAGCTAGCGCCGTCGCATAATTACAATTGAAACAAAATACACTTCAGTAGGTATCGGCTGCAACCTACTTTGAAGCGATAAGTTAATATTAATTAATGGTGTCGGCGATAAACTCACTATTATTGCAGCGCGTTATCTTCTCGCAAGCAAAAACAAACCTCCTAGTTTCGGTTGCGATAACACTTTGTTTGTTTTAAATCTGAACTACGTACGTTTCCTAGTGAGGAAAAATTAATGGCGGCCAAATATTGTTTACTTGTAAAAATATCGTTCATGTTGTACAGCTTTATATAAAAACAAAATTTTACAATGGTCGCCGCACTTTTGTTTTTAGCGATTGGTTGAGAATGGCCTTTACAGTGTAACATGTGCTTTTGTGGGAGGCGAAAAACTAAAAGTTCCTCAAGCCGTGGGGACAAAGTAAGCAGACCCAGAATGTAAGCAAAATACATACCGCGCACAGACCGCTCGCACGGACACGGATCTCGGAACAGTTCCAGTGCACCGATCCGATCCGAACCCTTCGAAGAATCTAGTAGGGCACGGGGACACGCTCTAGTGCGTAATGCCGTTCCCTCTAGAAAACCTCCGAAGGTGATTCGTTTCACACGGCTTGAGGAGCCCTTTAAGTTTCTCGCCGCCCCCAAACAAGCCCGATGAAGCTGAAAATGCCAGCAAACGAGGCAACCAGCAAACTCTCAAAAAAAAACTCGCAACAAACTCTCTCTCAACTCTCTCTTAACTCGCAAAAAAAAGTTCGAGCGCAGTTGTTGCGGGATTCCGTGCCCGCGTTTGTTAAGCTTGGCTTCTGCAGTCTTCTTATTTTGTTCAGTAGGGATCGATCATCCTAAGAGGGTTTCTAGAGTTCGCACGTGTGATGGGATCATCTAGGACCTGTCAACGACGTCAAGAAGTGAATCGTCTTGGAGTGGAAAAGCTAGATGATGATGATGATGACTAAATTCCGATCCATTTAACTATTCAAAAATTGAATAAAAACTTTTTGGAATATTCTTTTTTAAAATTCATTTTCGGATTAAAATAAATGTCACAGTTGATGACAACAGCGGATGATGAGTGTGAAGACGTTATGTGTTAAGACAGTTCGGTAAAGTCACTAACCTAAGTAGTACGAGCCCTTGTTAAGGGTTAGTCGGGCTATTTCGGCGGTAAACGGTGGTAATATAAATGTCGTAACGTTTTACAAAAGTCCGCTGGGTATCATCGTCATACGCCCAATCGGTCCTGAAGTTCGTGTGAGGCGGTTTTGAGGTGAATTGTGCTTAAAATTTGTGTCTTTGTGAGTCTTTTGTTGTTTAAGAAATATCACCAATGCAAATGAGTCGACCTAAATATGTTTATATGTGTAAAGAGGTGAGTGTATTACAATTTCATCAATTAATATTTTAAAAATATAATTAAGTAAGTAGGATGAAATTGAATGCTAAAAATGCAACACCAGTTCTACTTTAGGCTAAATATTAAAACAAGTTATTTAAATTTAGGTAGCCGTACATAATTTTTAAATTTTGTATGTTGTATGTTAGAAAAAGATATTAACACATCTTCGCCATGTCTTCTGTAATAATGTACTGTACTTGTTTGCAATACAATTTCTTTTATCAATATGAATTAATAAAGAAGGACCTGCTGGGTATTAAAAGTAGGTTAACATTAGCGACTAAATAGTATTGCAAAAAAAGAAAAAGAGGATCAGACAGCCACGTGGCATATCAATATTTCTCACAGCATGCTGTAACTACTATTTGCTGGCAAGCTTATATTATTGTCCACAGTGATTTGTGACGTTCGACAGCAAAAAAACAAAAGCTTGAGCAACGTCCCACCACAAAATGAGTAGGTACAGATGGGCAGCTCCAGCCGATAACCATTTTAATTACCTACGCAGGCTGGGTCGGTCGAAGCGCTTAAATTAACTCTTACAAGGATGTGTAGATGTGATTCGTAAGGTTTAAGAATTAGAAACAAAAGCAAAAACATCAAGTATTTTTTTTTATATCATACGGTTAAGCACTTGGTACTTTTTTATTTTCGTTTTTATTAAATATTTAAACACGCTGCAGTTAATATGAACATCATCCGCACATTGTAATTGTAACAAAATGCGCGAGGTGCCCGGCTGACTCACACAGGCAAGCTCGAGCCCGACTGGCGTTCTCCCAAGTATAGTCTAACTTACTGTAGGAACGCGTCTATGTGTGTGTGCGCCTGTATCGGTCGTTAGTATGGAGCCGCCCTTCTGTACTTATTTATTTAATGGTCTTACTGTCCCTCGACTATTTCGCTCACAAAAAAGACATAAACGTCCAGTCTTATTGTTTCCTTTCGCGGCCAATTTATGTGGCAGCTTGAACGACACGCGCTCTTTGGACGGAACTTAAAAATATAGGTCTGCTCTCGATGTAACTCGAGGCTGTACCGGTTCGTTTAATATATTCATGTTTCTGTTGATAATTTCAACAATAACTTTTTGCTGCTTGCGTCACACATAATGCATACCTAGCTCTGCCAAATGACTACAATAATATATTGAACCTTATGCGTTCAAGGGTCAGGTTTATCTCTCTTCTTCACCGTTTACAGTCTTGAACATCTTGAGGCAGCGAAGCAAGTAGTAAGTGCCTTAACTCGATGCTTTTCGTTCGTGGTCCAGAGCCAACCCCATGAAAGAATGGTGGTTGTTTTTAGTAGCTATCTTTAAGCTTCCCCTCGCCCCGTCGGGCTTTTCGTAACAAAACGGGGAAGGCAGAAGAGTCCCGAGACAACCCGGTGTTGCCTCTGGCCCCGGGAAATGCGAATAGTATTTTGCCCAGTATAAAAAGGAAAATGTACATATACATACTACATTAAACTACATTACATTACATTACATATATTAATAAGTAATTCAACATCCACTAAAGATATCGCTATCAATCAATGTTCTAGTCGCATACACATATAAGCTTCCCTGACGCTGTAAATACTACCTGCGGCCAAAAGGCACATTCATTTAGTAAATCTCATAGCTTATCGAATGGTCCCTTTGTTTAAACCCTACACTGCAGGCGACGTGTTTTGGGACCCTTTGTTCCCAATTTATGTAACTTCGTATTTCAATCGGCGATACAAAAAACAACAGCCGCGATGATGTATCGCTGTCTAGTTTGCCTTAACGAGTTCTGTTCTGTTTATTTTTTATTCGATGCCCAATGGAACACGTGAACGCAGCCATTAGGATAATAAAGTATAGAGATTGACACTTTTCATTATTTATTCCCTACAGCGTGAGTTACTTTACATGAGCATTTGGGATTTTTAACCTCTCAACTGCGGCGAGCACTGATCAGTGCCCTAAAAAATTAAAATTCTATTGTGTCTAATTGTATATGTATTATCAGGAGACGACAGTCTCAACTCTTATGATCTAGGATAGGACACGATAGCAGAATTGTTTCTTCTAAATATGTAGGTTTCCTTCTGGTAGTCCCGCGACGATTATGTTTATTTTATTTTATTTTTCATTATGCTATCTTTTGTTTTTTATAAACTTTTACAAAGACTTTTTTTAATAAATAATGTACTAATTTTGTACGCATAGGTGAACCTTATTCACTTCTTCCTTCTTCATATTCGAGTATATCATACATTTCAATACAATTTCTTTATTTATTTAAACTCACATGCAATCGAGTGTTGATATTTTTCTTTAAAGGGATGTTAATAGCTCCTAACACTACTAGCGTAAGAAATAAGGTTATAATGATGTACCTATATTTTTATATTTGACTAGCCTGGCCGTTGCTAGGGCTCTATTTTTGATTCCTTCGCCTCGAGTCGAGCGCTTGGTTTCTACTGATTTTCGTTCAACATATTTGACTTTCCATGTTTTTGAATCGCTCGACCGCAACGAGTGCCCTCACCCACTCGTTGCAGTCGAGTGACACAAAGTTGATAGAATAACTGTAAAAATCAATGCATTGTGTCAATGTCATGTCACTCGTTTGTTTGTGTCATTAAAAGTTTGAAACTGCCAAAATAAGTAAATACAAGCAAAACAGCTTTTCGTTTCGTCGTTGAATATGAATCTAGAGGAATAATTAGTGCACCATAGTTATTTAAGCAGTGGAGAAGAAGATAGTATCTGCGTGGAACGGATAACATCCAACATTTCATAATATGTTGGCAGCACCGGAAACGAACGATTCAAAAATACGGAAAATCGGCGTCATGCGACTTGGAAAACGAGTGTGACTTAAGTCGCATGCGACAACACAATGTCATACGTGCGATTCAAAAATAGATCCTCAGGTCCGGCTTCGCTCGTGTTGTTTTATGTAAGTACGCTATCCACCCTCGAAAGACGCTTTATCTATTAGAATAAACCGCATCAAAGTCCGTCTAGTGGTTCCTAAGATTAGCACGCCCGGCCCTAACAAACAGACGCGTTCCGGGGACTTTATTTTTACCATGTGGTATAAATAAACAAAGTTAGTATTATTAATTTCGAATTAAATGTGAATATACAAGAGTAGGCTACGTTATAATTATATGCGTAATACATTAACAACACCAATTACAATAATATGTATTTAATTTTATACGAAACCGGTGTTCGCCGGTCCAAAGTAATCCAGAAAATGGTAATAGCTTTTTGCCATCAATCCAGCTGAGGAGTTTAGTGGCACATTTATAGGGCTGCTCCCACTTCGTAAGCGGCTCTCGAGGGAAACTGCTCAAGTCAGGTTTGCTACTGTCTGCCACTGTCCATTTGTCTTCTGTATCTTTACTGTCGCTAATAAAGCGTTTTATTCAAATCAAAAGATTGTCGTTTTGGTTTTACCCGACTATCACTAATAAACAAAAGAACTAAGAACCAAATATTGGCGCTTTGGATTTAGATTACGAATGAACTAGTTATATATTCTAGAGCAACCATTTAGTTTTTTACACGGTAGAAATTGATGTTTGTTATCAGTTTCAGTTGATTTCAATATACCTACATGAGTAGTTGTGGTGGAGCGGTTACCGCAATTTGCACATTTTGAAGTAGGTGCTTAAAATAAGTCATTTGACCACCCCTGTTGACAAGCCTAAGACGTGTGACAAGTTAGACACTGTCTATGAAATAAGGTAGGGTTTGATATAAATCCGCCTGACAACAATGTTATTACCAGCATCGTTGTGTTTCGAATATAAGACATCGACTTCCGATAGTTAATATATAAGATAGCGTACCTCGCTGGTTAAGGATTCCGGGTGAGAAGTACGTGTCACCATCAACCTTATAAGAAGACATGCGAGATTAAGGCGCGCGTTTTCCTATTGTGGATTTGATATAAAAGACTACAGAAGCAAAAAATACGGTAAGTGCGGCAGATAGGAGCGTACCTACCAGGCTCTGGCGGACAGCGGAGTCGCGTGAACAAACCGGTCGGTTGTGCGGTAACATTGTTCATTATTCAAATTAGTGCGTGCTGATATAATTCGAGACTCGCCTTTCGATTAGCTGGTCCTGCGATTTAAATGCCTTTGCTTCGTGTCTGCAGTGCAGTTGGAAACAACACATTTTAAATGTGTATTGTTGTTGTACCAGCGACAGCAACACCACTTCGTCGTGATAAACTTATATATCCCGTGGGAATTTTGTAAAATCCCGTCTTAACTCTTGCCTACGTTATGATAGGGATTTGCCTTTAAAATTTGAACGGTCTAGTTTAAGCGGATTGGGCTGTCTGTGATTGTGATCGTTCTTTATACAGTCAGGACTTTTCTTTTTACACAAATAAAAGGTTATGTATCACATCGTTATACGTTGTAAACCAACGGAATTGAGATATTTCAACGGTATTTATTAAGGGAGAAAAGAAAGGCTATTACTGAGTTTCTTGCCGGTTCTTCTCAGTGCAAAGTCTACCGCCCTGTAGGTACGAAGCAATAGCGCAGTGACTCTCATAAGAGCTAAAATGTAATTAATAAAGAATTTATAATTTCAAGACCGGTGTGGCCCCCACGTTAGACCACAGTGGCTGGAGTCATTAAACCGGTTGTTGATAGAGTCTTTTAAAAAAAAACAAAATTAAAACATTTTTTGCTAACAGTAATCGTATAAGAAAACAAACAACGCTCGAGTTTGTACCTATAGTTTATTTAAAAACAAAGACAATAATAAGTAAATTAATTGAGTTTTTGAGCACCCGGCCCCCATTGACCTTAATGTCTCGATCCCAAACGAGGTTCGAGGAGGAGTTTGAGGTTCTCTGCATGATTTGCAGCCACGCCAGTAGCGCCAGTAAATTTATTTGACAGATACATATTTAGTGCCTTACAAATAAACAAAGAATAAGGTCGGAATAGCTATTCCGCGCTTTGTTCCAGCCATGTTAACGTCATTTCAAATTAGAGTAAAAGAGACAAAACACGGAATAACTATTCCGACCTCATTATTTGTTTATTTGTAAGGGGCTTAGAGTCTTACAAATAAACAAAGAATAAGGTCGAAATAGTTATTCTGTGTATTGTCTCTTACTCTAGTTTGTTATATATAAATATGCGTACCTGTGTGTGAGAGGTTGTGTGTGGGGGTGTGTGTGAGGGGGTGTGTGTGTGTGTGTGTTTTTGTGTGCGTGTTTGTTTCCATAGATGTTTAAAATATTTATTTTTAAGTTGTATCCATAAATAGTTAGCGGGTGTCATTCTCATTTAACTCAAGTAGGTGATTAGATAATTCTTTTTTTAATAGCCTGTTGGTATATTTTCTAAGATTTAGTCTACCTTTAGGTTAGTTCTGCTTTTATCAATATGTTATCTATATATTAAATAAAGTAAACCTATATATTGAAGAAGTAGTTATATTGATGTAGGATCTAAAACTGTAATATTTTAAATTAAGTACGGAATTTAGTATGAGTCTGTCTATTTTCTGAGTGATAGAGCCACGCACGCTACGTTGCAGCACGAAATGGGCCGGCTCGCCCGGCGTAATACCACCCTCTCACAGAATATCGGCGTCAAACAATGGCACTCGTTGCTGTTGTGTTTCGTCCGGTAAGTGAAAGTACCGGAGGCCCATCTCTCACCCCTCCCCCCTCCCAATTCCTATTTCCTCCTCAAGATCCAACTCCTTTCTCAAAGCCGGCAACGCATCTGCGATTACTTTGGTTCTGTCCATGGGCGGCGTTGATTACTTTCCATCAGGTGACCCGCCTCGTTTGCCTCCTTTTAATATAAAAAAAGGCCATTGCGTTTTATTCCATTTCATGACAAAGTGAAAAAAAATAACCCAGTGCATTTAGTAACCATCATCTTATTGCGTGTTTCTATGTAACTGTTTTGCGAAGGTAATGAAGATTTTAGAACATTACATGATTCTAACTAACAGCTTTAACGTTAAAAAAACAATAATAACAAAAAGAACTATAAGAGTATTGCAACCCTTCATCATCATCATCATCATCAGCCTGTACTAGTTCACTGCTGGAATAGGGCTTCTCCAAGTGCACGCCACCGAGCACGATCCGCTATTTTATTTTTGAAAGAGATTGTTGATTGCCTCAGACGGCATTTTCAGCTTCACCGGGCTTGTTTGGGGGCGGCGAGGAACGTAAAGGGTCCCTCAAGCCGTGTGAAACGAAACACCTTCGGAGGTTTTGTAGAGGGAACGGCATCGCGCACTAGAGCGCGTCCCCGTGCCCTACTAGATTCTCCGAAGAGTTCGGATCGGATCGGGGAGCGGAACAACCCGAGGGCGCCTCTAAAGGCCCGGACCTCGGCTCGGGTTGACCGGGCCGTGGTGGAGGAGAGAAGCGCCCAGGTACATGTCTGTACCTGGTGTAGAGCGCGTGTGAACCGGTTCTTCGTACCCTTGTTCTACGAATACGGTGTCTTGGGCCTATACTAGTGTGCATGTTTAGTGTATTCTGTAAATGTGTAGGGGGCGTTCGGAACAGTTATGGGATCCTCGGGGTCATTTAGGACGTGTTTAGGACGCCTAGATGTGAATCGTCTTGTTGGTGGAAGGCTTCCAACATTATAGTTGGCGGTTGCCACAACCAGCGGGTTAGGGTGATGGGGGGCGTTAACAAAGTAAAGTATGGAAACGTCCTTGATAAAATCTTTGATAGTGGGAAGATCGAGTTCACGGTGGAGGTCTACATTGCGATAGTACCACGGGCAACCCGTGGCACCACGCATGAAACGGTTTTGGAGGGTTTGTAAGGGATACAAATAGGAGGGTGCGGTATGCGCGAAAACTACACTAGCGTAAGTCGTGACGGGGTCCGCTATTATTATTATTATATATTACCTTACTCAAAACAAATTCTAAATTAAAAAGGGTTGATGAGACTTATTTAGGCGAAGAATTTACTACACGCAAAAAAAAACAGAATTTGCCAACGATGAATATTCTTAAATGGAACTAGATAGAACTATAACAATATATTCTTATGCTGCCAACCATATTTAATTTTGATTTATATTTAAATAAAATAAGGAAAAAAATAATAATAGTAATTTAGACACCAAATTAATTTGTATTTTAAAAGGGCCTTTTATTAAAGTACTTGTCACAAATTAAATTAACATTTCAAAGAAACAAATGTTATATTTTTATTTAAATAAAACGTTGAAGAAGATTATTTTCATTCTAATTGAATATTTTGCAGTAACAAAGCTTCGGCCTTCGTTAAGCAACTGCTTCTAGTAATAGACGGTAGTACTATTAGTTATTCTGTGGTAATAGCTTGGTAATAGGCAATCATTGTCTAACATTATTCACTATGTATTCATTTTCATATAGTCAGTTAGTACAAACGCGTATTGTCACGATCGCTGTTCGGAGGTCGAAAAAGGAAATAAATTGTTAAGTTTAATTCTAAAACCTTTGCCTAAATGTGTAATCTCAATGTATAGGAGATTGCAATTAAATTAGTTTATTAGAGACGTTTTAAGAACTTGGAAGCAAAATGCAATTGCTCAAATTATGATTTCTTATTAATTTCCCACGGAAAAGTTTACTTAGACATCGATGTTGGCTTTAATCATGTTCGAGCGACTATGGCTTATGAATTAGTTCTGAATATGGTATATTCGAAGATAACTTTAAAAGTGTAATAATTTTATTTTACAGAGCTTAACGCACGTCGAAAACTACTTAGTACTCATGAGAATCATAGGCATTTCTATATGTATTATTAGGCCCTTGATAGATGCAACTTGTTAAAAACGTCATGTTTAAAACGGTTCAAACTGTATATATATCTTTTCAAAGACCTCGATTCTATTGTTTTAGAAGTACCACAATCGAGTCAAGAGGCCTGCAACTTACAATCACTTATTTTAAATATCAAAGTCAAGCCAATGAGACACTATTCTTTGTCCGGCCTTAATCCCATTTTTATATATTTTATATATATGTATGGCTCTCCCTACCCTTTGTGTCCAGGTGTCGGTTCTGGGCCACCATTGGGTCTATGTTGTTACATATAAGGTCGTTATTTATAGCAGCAATCCATGTAAGTCGGGGTCTTCCGCGCGTTTTCGGTGCGGTGTTGTAATCTTGCACTTTTCGGGTCATGTGATCTTTTCTCCTCATGACATGGCCGTACCACCTCAGTCGTGACTCTGTCATTCAGTCAGACACAATTTCAAGTCAGTCAGTGAGACACAATATTTTTAAATAGCCAAATCAAGGCCCTTTTATATTCTGCGGTAGAAGTCCATTATTGTTTACGAGGAGACGCCATGAAAATAGTTTTGAGTTTCGACATTAATGGCTGGTTGCAACACCGCATCGTTTCTTCTTTACTTATTCTTTTATTTGACTGAATCGGCATAACAGGCGTTTAGCCCGCCTGTGTCGGTACGCAGTCACCGCAGTCTTTACACGCTTTCAACAAATGGTTTATTTCGTACGCTGCCGACCCTGAAGCCTTACTAACAACCACCACTGTGGTCTAGTGAATAGACTACAATGGGTTCAGACTCGTAAGGCTCCTTTTTCGATTCGGTTTGTTGTGAGTCCGCCTGGCTAGCTACAACGACCATATTATCGCCTCAAAGACAATGCATGCAGCATTTATGTCGTTACTTTATCGAAGGGTTCTCCCGCGTTGGTATAAAAAAAACACATTGGATGGAATACACAAAACACAAAAGTGTAAGACAGTGCTGTTTGGCAGAAAAGGATTAAGTGGTAACCCAGTCAGACAAATTCTATGCTGGAACCAAGTTTTTTACTGTATCGTAAATAGTAGGTAAATAACATAAAAAGTGACATAATAGGGTATTTGACTACAATGAAAATATATAGATCAAACTGTTGTTAACTTAACAGTAAAGATTTTTTAAACCAATTTAGCCAGCACATAATTTTAAAATAAGTAAGTATGATTTTTATAAAAAATCATTGATAAAATAATTATTTTTTTATGATTGACCACGTAATCGAAAACGCACGGGATATGGCTGAATCTGAAGTGACGTCACCTGCTTGTTTACAGTAATTAATTAATTATCTTAATTAATGGCTTCGCGTTTAGCATTTAGCCAATTTCAAGTATTTTTATTATTATTAGTAGTAAGAGTACGGTAGAGAGAAATTAAAATTGAGTCTCACAACACGTGTTATTACGGCAAGAACTCGGGTTAAACTCCTTGTTTACAGCAAATGTCACTCGAAGTTTTGTATGGTGTGATTGACAGCTAAAAGTTTGTTTACAAGCAGGTGACGTCACGACATTACGTGACCTGTATGAATCGTTTTGGCGGCTATTTTATTCATTTGAATTTTAATGAGAAATTCACAACGAATTAATCAAATCGCAAATATATTATGCTATAATGAAACATTAGACATATTTTCCTAAAACCTGTCAAATACCCTATCATCATTTTCAATTTCCGTTATTCTACCTCTATATTACAACTATGACTACAACACAATCATTTGAATCACAATAGAAAAGTAATGTTAATTGTTCAAAGGAGATGTTTAATTTTATGCCAAGACCCTGTACATTTACTAAAACAATGTAAAAAGTAGAGACGCCGGCACATCAACCTATCCATAACTGTCAAATTTCTTCAATACACTTTCAACCATACACTTAAGGCAAAAAGTTAAAAGTCTATTGAAGAAATTTGACAGTTTGTGGTAGGTTGATGCCCAAAAATGTCTGAATTATCAATAAAAATATTCAATTCACGAATCTCAATAAAACAGTAGGCAATTTTTATGATAAAGTATTTTATATAGATAACAACTACTTCAACAGAGCTTGAAAAGGCGACATTATAATTATGATCATTTAAAAACTGCTATAAAACAAAGCAAACAAAGTTCTTTATGACTGAACCTGTCTGTACGCAGTTCATGAATTTATTTTTGAAAGCAGTTCAAAGTCGCACTTTTAAGTAAATCTTATTATCTACTTAAAAGAGTTCCGGTGTGAAAAGTAAGATTTTTTTTATTTTTGAGAGAATTTGCTGATTGCCTCAGACGACATTTTCAGCTTCACCGGGCTTTAAAAGGTTCACAAGAGATGTATGTCCGTCCACAATATATTTAAAAAAAATGTAATGAACAATATTAAAAAAAAAAAAACGTTTGTGACGACCAACACCTATGTCTCCTTGTGACCACCGAACCCGACAGTGATTGAAACCTCGTTAGAATATAATAAAAAATAAAATAAACTTCAGAACTGCATAATGTAAAGTGTTTTATTTCAGTTCAGTTACATATTTATGTTAAGCATTTTTATAGAATCAAATACCACCACACAAGCTGTAAAAGTACATTACAACAACAAGCAACATCTTCATTTCTTTTTACTGAACCCTAAAACGGTGTTATAAAAACCTATTGACCCGTTGTTTATCTCGTTGGGTTCGATCCACAAGTACCTATAGTGTTAATAAATTAATGACGTAGGTACATACAGATACTTCCTTGTGAGTTGTCTGTATAAGGGGGGTATTATAACAAATGGCACATGCAACATGTGACTCGGCGGTGACATGGCGTAGTTGTTGCATACCTGCGGCTGGGACAGTATGTTCATTGGGTCAAAGCAAATTAAATCAAATCAAAATCAAAGGTGGTACATAGTGTTAACCCAATTTTTCTATTTAAAATAGGTAAGTTATTTGTTAAAAAAAAAAACCGGCCAAGTGCGTGTCGGGCCACGCGCAGTGTAGGGTTGCGTAGCCCATCTCAATCAAGCGGACTCTGAGAAGAGGGCTTTTATGAACATTTATTTAACGATGGCTCATATACTTAACTGTAGATACTACCGGTTTCACACACCTGACAACGTTATTTAAGTAGTTCCCAATGAGGAATTTGTACTGCGCCAAGTACATTTTATAAGTTGGTCGACAGTTACTCGTAAACTTGTAAAGCCTACTTAGCTGTGATAGTTTTCCTTTTAACTTCGTCATATATACAACTACCGTGAATTTTTTCAATTCAATTCAATTTTAATTGAGGACCTCCTTCTTTTTGATCCAAAACAATATCAAAGAATGAAAGCTATAAAAACAAGAAGGCTACGACTAGGGTTGCCATCCGTACTCTAAAATAGAGTATTTGGCCTCTTTTTCATATAGGCGTAATTTATAATCTACGATACAAATAAAGTACGCTAAAATACTCTATTTACGTAAAACTGATTGTTACTGGCTCGTTACTGGTTATGAGTATTTATGAGACTAATTAAACTGGTATCCACAGCAACAAAATATTTGTTAAATGTCGCAAAGAGCAACAAAAAATACGTTTTTAAGGACAAATAAATAAATAGGTACTCTTTTTTATGCTTTGTACTTTATTTTTGTTCTAGCAAAATGAAAAAATACTTTATTCGTCCTGAAAAAAGGTGGCAACCCTACTACGACTCTTCATAATATCTGCTGAATTATTGTTATTATTCTCTAATGTGTACCTTTTGTATTTTTATATATTTTATTTATTTATATTTTAGGTTTCGGTTGCTTCTAAGCAAGAAGTTTACTTAGTTACTTTTCGTGATATTTTTGAAACAAATGTTATGCTTACTCTTAACAATAAAATCGTTTTGCGTATTATACGCATGATACGACATGAGGTTTGTCAATGTCATAATTATTATGACATTGACAAACCTCATGTCGTATAGAAATCTCATTTAAATTTCATGGAGATACGTAGTTAAGTCAGCATCTAACTTGATGTTTCCATGATAAATGCAAAATAGCTTACTGTGCCTTTCTCACCACATATTCTATTTCTACTTATACCATAGATCAAAAACAAAGTTTTATTACTGCTATATTGTGTTCTGTGGCCGTGAGCTCTCGAGAACCGGTCCCACTTCCTAGTGAGCGATCTGCGGTATTGGTACTATTAGTGACCCGCCCAGTGACGCCTCGCCCGTCCCTTGTCTCCGAGGGTCGTCCCGCCATACTTGAATTGATGGGACTTCGCGGCGAATGGAGGGTTAATGGCATACAAATTGAACTGTATTGTTGTAACACAATAACTTCAGACCTATTTTAGCCGCAACAAGCGGGAGTGTCTTGAAAATATATATTTTTATTTTGCACTTACTTAGGGTAAGCGCTTTGGCCTTCATCTCACCTGATGGCAAATGATGCTAAAGACGAAGTTGGAAGCGTTCAATTCACCTAACATAGTGTATTTTAATGGCGGACCAACAACAAATACTTTCGAAACATATTTTTAGTCTTTTTTTTTAATATTTGGATAAGTTATAGTAATCATCATATTATAATAATCGACTTTTATTGTTAACTGTACTTGAGAATTAATCTTTTAATTTCTTTTAAGTCTTTACAGTGTTTTTTTAATTAAAATTGCATTTGTTCACCCTATGGTTGACTGGTAGAGAATGCCTCAGGCATTAAGTCCGCCATGTAATATTTATGTTGCAAAAGTTTAAATAAATAAATAAATAAATTTGTTGTTTATAACTCGATTTTTACCACGACAGGGCAATCTACACGTGTTTTGTCAAAATCAAAAATGATACGATTTATATCGATAATATAATATTTGAAACGAATATCGGTTTCGTTGTTCAACAATGGTTTTGTAAACAAACATTTCTATGCATGTTTTCTTTATGTTAGGTTAAATTAACCATGAGGCACGCTTAATACTGACTTGTATAATGCGAACAGGAAAACCGCGTCAAACGCCAATAACACCGATATAATGACCCATAGTTATAATATAAAATAAAAATATTGAACAGTCAAGCGCACATTACTTGTGACAGATCCAGCAAATGCAGCGGTCTGGGATGATGGTATTTTATACTAGTATTAATAAAAAGGTAAAGTTTTGTGACTTTGTTTGTTAAAGGAAGGTAATCTCTGGAACTACTGGTACAATATGTTTATGTATATATAATATTTATGCATTTATTATATAGGTACTTATATTTAAATCATATGACTTAATTGCACCTACCACTGTTATCTCTGCACCCTATGGTTGACTGGTAGAGAATGCCTCAGGCATTAAGTCCGCCATGTAATATTTATGTTGCAAAAGTTTAAATAAATAAATACAATTTCATAAATTCTTTTACTGATAGAATGCTACATTCCTTGCGTGTAACGTAGGCTTTTTATTTATTTGAGAATCAAAGTATTGAATTATGTACGGAAAAATACGGAAGAGAAAAGTGGTAGTTAGACATATTTTAAAACGCGAAGAAAAAACTTTGTACCACTTTTTAAACACATTGCGCACACGGAGGAGAGTGAGATTTGGCATAGTTAAAGTTTATAATATGGAGGAGTGAGTACTACTGAGTACAATGTAAGTATTAATTACATTTTGTGAATTATGGTCGAATTTTGACCACTGGGCGACGCGCGACAGGTACTGTTACGTATTATGTGTGGTGGTAAGTACTTGCCGCTTTTTCCTGCAATATCCGTTTCTTTGTTTTTATTAAATTATACGTACAACCATAACAATGACACATTGAAAACAATGTCATCTAAGTTTTATTAGGCATTATGTTTTAAAACTAGTAGTAGTATAGTATTCTCAGTAATAGTGGCAAAGACTAATTAAAAGGGATATAATATTTTTTACTTTTTATTTTCAAGTGTTAATTGCTTCACTGAAGCTAAATTAAATATTTATAAAATTTATAAAATACAGTGAGAAAATTATACGCCCACCCGACCCAGCCAGGAGTCGAACCTGTGTCTTCCGCAATCCGGGCGGCTGCACTGACCGCTATGCTACCGGGAAGGCTGACGTAAGCGCTGAATTTTGTCACTGCTTTTTAATTTTTGAGTGCTAATAGTGGCACAGAGCCATCTATCCAACGGTCATTGCAACCGATGGCCATCCAGATTCACCTTTGCAGATGGAATACCACAAATTACGTTAATATTAATACGTAAATATTAGTTTTTACGTGAAAGAGTAACAAACATCTATCCATACTTACAAACTTTCGCGTTTATAATATTAGTAGGATAATAATGTGTTCGTAAGGAGCAACTAATTGTTTTCTAAAGTTTACGGGAACACTACACATTGAAATGAAACAACTTTTACGGATCTACTCGCGTTTATTTTACACATTAGTTTTAATTAATTTTTATCCTATCCACGGACCCTGTAAAGGGTTCGAAACGTCACGAGTAGATCCGTAAAAGTTGTTTCATTTCAATGAGCTACTATAAATTCAAAATAAACGTGTAGGTATTTTTGTTATTACTGTTTTTCTTTTTATCGCATTTAAATAAAAGCTTGTTTTTTTTAAAAAGGTTTTTTACTTTTAATTTATTTATTCATCGTTGCAGTTAGACAATTGAAAATGTATTTTGAACTGTCAAGTCAAAGCTACAACGCAAATAATACATCAGCTGACTGGCTGACATCACTTAAGTACCTACCTACTTATATTGTTTCGATATATTCGCGGAAAAGTTGAAGGTTAAAACAAACTACGTGTAAGTATAGATTCACGAAGAAAGACTTTAAATTTAATAACCCTGCTCGTTGTAAATATACCGTAACCGCACAAGTCGATGACTGGTAATTGGAAATGGCTGCATTGTTTTATTGGAGTCCTCATTATAATTTGCCAGGTGTGCCCCGACTCGACTCGGACTACCAACCCAATCCGGTAAACCGCACCAACTGGAAACCTTCGCGTTTAAAAAAATAACACCAATATATGTGAAGCTCAAGAGACAGCCTATTTATCTATGCCTCAGTTCTCAATACATTGTGCTATGAAGGTTTTTTGCTGTTTGTTTTTGATTCCTTCGCCTAAAATGTTAATTACTAAGGCTAAATATAAAAATATTAATGTTATTGCTCAAATAGTGTAAATATTTTAAATGTAACCTACAGCAGATGCTACTAATAAACTACCTACTAAAAGAAGTCAAAGGTATTGGAGTTTATTTGTTTATTTGTTAAAAGTTGTTGTTGTGTTTAATTAAAATAAACTTATTATTATGGCCTGTAATTAATTACCACGTGTGCTGTTTGCACGCTTAATTACCATGTTTGTCAAATTCGGAATGGTAATCAATTACAAACCCGAAATATGCATCAAAAAAATAAAAAACTTTTTAATATTTTTTTTTACCATTTTAGTTCTTTTTTTTAACAAGTAATAAAAGCTTGTTTTAAAAAAGTTTTTTTTTATTTTAATGTTTATACACCCTCATACTATTCAGCCCTCGGCACGTGCTTACCTTGCCATTGGGTCATCCATCTAATTCATCAAAGATAGAATCCACATTTATAACGAACGGAACGAACGGAGCGAACGAACGAACGAACTTATTTTCCCGAGTTCCTATGGCCATCTTCCAGCTCCATCATCAGACTTTGGTTACCATCTAGCACCAAAGTACTCGTCAAGACGGATCAAACGAGTCCAAACTCGATGGGCTTATGTCGTGTAACTACCGAGTTCATTTGGCCACCTTCCGGTTCCATCATCAGACCCTGGTTACCATCTAGCACCAAAGTACTCGTCAAGACGGATCAAACGAGTCCAAACTCGATGGGGTTATGTCGTGTAACTACCGAGTTCCTATGGCCACCTTTCGGTTCAATCATCAGATCAGCTCCATGTCATAATAATTTTGCATTGTCATCCGATTCACACATGCATGCATTTCAGCTCAATCCGCTCAAACAGGAAGGGGGTCAAAGGAGATTGACCATTTATGAAATCGCTTTGTATCAAAATCAAATTAATAAAGAAAATTAGTATATTTTTTTCGTACTTAAGAACTAAATCTTAACTTCGACGGAAAAAAATATTAATAATGATAGTTATGTAAGTTTTTATCACTTCCTTCGATCCCAGAATCAACCACCTTGCACACTATCATTCAATGTTGCCAGTATTTAAAACTCTATATCGATTGATAATCTACGAATTGACGAAGCAGTTATGTGAAACGTGTAGCTTGTGTTATTTATTATTATTTATTTATTTAGTTGATGGCTTCGTGCGATTAGCACATTAAGCCAGTGTCAAAGTAATTTTTCTTACAAGTAATACATAAATAAACAATATTTCCTTCCAGTATAATGATGATGAATGATAATAGAAATGAGAAGTGAGAAATTATATACCCCCCAACCAGCGAGTATCTCAGTAAAGATGTGGGGCCTTACTAAGTCCTCACGCGAACTTCTTGAGAGAATTTGAGAAGTGACGTTGCACTGTTTTGGTTCATTTGCCAACACTCATGCACACTCACTAACACTTAATCCACCATTATTTCACATTAATATTCGACATACCACAAATTTTAGAAAATAAAACAAAACCGCAGACATTACTCTTCACTTTCCCGCCAAGAAGTCTGTGTTATTATTATTGTACACACGCCTGCACATCTAGGTTGATGTGCCACAAACTGTTAAATTTCCTCAATAGACTTTGAACTTTATTACTAAGCTGTATGGTTGAAAATGTATTGAAGAAATTTGACAGTGTTGGGTAGGTTGATGTGCAGGCGTCTGTACATTTTTTTTAAATTTACTATATTGGATTTACCTTCAGGTATTAACATTTTCTTTCTTAACCTCTCGTCTGCGGCGGTACTAGATTAACTCGTTTAACTATTTTATTTTAACTTGATTTCTACTACGAAACTACTTATAATATGTAATGTTTTGACATTGGAATTGGAAAAGAAGATAAAGAAAATCGAAAAACGTTTTTTTTCTATGTGAAATATACCTATAATTTGGTGACTTCATAAGTCTATTTCTCGTGATTCCGGCGAACTAGAGAATTGAGGTTTTTTTTAACTTAATGTTATGATAAAACTCTACAAGATGAGGGTAGGTTTCATAGGGGTACATAATCGTACAATGTAAAACCAAAGTCCGTACTTCATTGGTCAATCTCCTTTCAATTACTAGATAGATTAAACCCAAACAAACAAACAAATTAATAAATAAATAAATAAAGTTACAGGGCAAGCTAAATAAAAACTTGTAATAAAAATACAAAACACACTTTTTCTAACGGGGACTTAAACCCAGGACCTCCAGATATTAGGCCGGACGCTTTGCCACTCAGCCAAATAGGCTTCAACATACCTTAATTTCTACTTCAAACTAATTTTGGGAATTCTGCGAACATTTACCAGAAGGAGCTTAAAGTGCATAGTAAGTTAAAATTTGACAGACTAATTGGTAATTATCATCGAAAGAACCGATTATGTTCTGCCAGTGGTTACACAGTAAGCTTCCGGCAGACCACTGAATCAGCGGCGCAAATGTTGCGTGAACAACTCAACACATTATGAAATGCTCGTTGGGTAACCGCCATCGCCACTGGAATGGTTTATTTTGACTGGCAACTTTGTGTATTGCCCAAGATTTACTTCGAATGTGTAAAGTAATAGCGCTGCTGGATTAACAATACGGGTACGTAGGCAGTCCTATCATAATAGCCGCGTGTACCAAGATGGAACTGGGAGTTTTGAAATGTTGTTATATACGTCACTCTCTTAGTAACGTTTCAATATCAAAATTTAGTTAAAATTGTCATCAAATAGTCTATGGCCACTAATATTACCAAGAAACTATTGAGGGGAGACAAAATAAAAGACTTTATTTTTATTTTAAAAATCAATTTGTGTATTGAAATACGATGGTATATTTTACTTATTACAGTTATAGTAATTAATAGAAAGATATAGTAGGTGTATAGGTATCCAATCAAAAGAAAAATAAACCATGATTGGATTATTAACGCAGCTCGCGCTTTAGTTGGCCTTCCACGCTTACTTTTTAATCCAAGCGGTTGTGCCTTCGCCTCTAATGGTGATGTCACGTATTTTAGTCTGATTTTTAGGCCTAATTTTTTTATGTTAAAAAGAGGCAAACGAGCAGGCGGGTCACCTGATAGAAAGTAATCATTCTTTTTTAAATATGTTACGAATGCTTTTAGAGTTTTGATCTATCTATAGATCAGTCAGTGAGTCAGTCAGTCAGTGATAAAAATGTCGATTTTTGGACGTTAATATTTAAATAACCGTTTGAGGTGTGTTTATAAAATTTGGAGCACATATGTATCTCACAAGTCTCAATATATGAGCCAAATTTGACATGTTTGTTTTATAATAAATGATGTTGTCTATAGAACCTTGAATTATATTTTTTTGAGGACCTTGTGTTGAAGCTGTAAAACGTAAAATGGTGATGAGATGTAAAATCCGTGGTTGATTTAGTAAATTAGGTGGCAATGTACAAATAAGAAGGGCAAGTTAGAATAATTGTTGATCTTTACTTGACGCTTTCTATAGAATATTTAGTTGGCGTTGTAAAAAAGACGAATTAGAGCATATCTCATTTTTCCGTTGCTTAGTTATAAAATAAGAAGTTTGATCTAGTGAAGAAATCTGTGGCTTGACTTATAATTTCTCATATATAACTATATCTTAGGACTTCTTGGCGGGAAAGTGAAGAGTCATGTCTGCGGTTTTGTTGTATTTTCTAAAATTTGTGTTATTTCGAATATTAATGTGTAATAATAGTGGATTAATAACCGTTAAGTGTTCGTGAGTGTGCATGAGTGTTGGCAAATGAACCAAAACAGTGCAATGTCACTTTTCAAATTCTCTCAAGAATTCCGCGTGAGGACTTAGTAAAGCCCCACACCTTTACTGAGATACTCGAGGGGTTGCGGGGTATATCACTTCTCACTTCTCATTTCTATTATAATTCATCATCTTCATACTGGAAGGAAATATTGTTTATTTATGTATCACTTGTAAGACAAAATACTTTGACACTGGCTAAATGTGCTAATCGCACGAAGCCATCAACTAAAGGAAAAAAAACTATATAATATTTACTTCTGACTGCAAAGTTTGTGTCCCAATTACTTCTTCCATTCTCTCAAGTCAGGTCTCGATTCAGGATGTGAGTTAAACTCATCCCGCCATCTCATTTAAGGTCGTATCTTATTTTTTATTTAATATAATTTACTAGTACTTGACATATTATGTATTTCACACTTGTGAGTTTACCAGGTGGTATCCGTTTTATTGTACTTATATAAAAAAATAATTGTCAATTAGTTTTCTTATTTACTCCCTTTAAATATATACTTACCTCATTTTATAGGTTAAGCACATTGTTTATAGTATTTTTGTGGAGAGAAAATAAATGAATTTTATTATTATTATACTCTTTATTTATTTTCTTTCTTAAAACTAGATTTTTACAATATTTTAATAAAAAAACAATAAAACATTATAAAAACCTAATTCTAGAGTACCACCAGCAGCGGGGCAGGGCTTTTTATTAAGTTGTTTTTATTTAAGTAAGGGATTATAAAATATTATGCATGTGTTAAAGTATTGTTTTATCATATAAGTTTTAGTTTGCGAAATCGCTCATAATGCCTTAGATATTTATTAATCCATAAATATTGCAGCTCTTAATCCGAAAGTAGAGAAAACCATTTTAGTTATTCCTCCTTATAATTATTTTATTGTCCGGTTTGGCCTTCACAACATACACCTACTTAAAAGTAAAATCGCAACATAAATAGATGTTCCGTGAATATTTTGTATAATTACATACAAAAATAACTCGTTTAAGAGATCAAGGTCGTAATATTCATTAATTTGGTTCGTAACTTCGTTCTTATAACATTTTTTTGTACGACAGCAATGAGCGAATGTGGGTAATGTGTTACATTATATTAATTCGAGTAATATTTTTTTTTGTTATACCTAGACACATAATTAGGAGGCTACAGAAGGCAAGCTTCACACAAACGCGCTCGAGCAACGCACACCTCACCACCACCGTAAGCAACCTCTCACGGACACGGAATCTCGCAACAAAACGGCGCTCGGTGTGTTCGGAGCTGTTCCGAAATCCGTGTTAGTGCAAGTGGTCTATGTGTGAGTTGCTCGAGCGCGGTATGTGTTAAGCTCACCTTCTGGCTCCTTCTTATTTTGTGACCTAGACTACATGAGCTTTGCCGTCATTAGCGAACTTATAATTATTCTGTCAGCGGATATCAGTTGTTTTTGGCTTGGTATAATAATATAAATATCCGTACTGCTTAATAAAGATTAAACGTTTTCATAATGAGCATACAGTCAAGGGTAGGGTCCTGCCCAGAACCGTCTAGATATGGTTACCATCCTTATGCCTGTTTTGACCACCAAACGTTTTGGAAGGTTTATTATTATTAAAAAAAAACACAAATGTTGAAAAAATTTCCACGAGCAGGATTTGAATTTTTTTTTTCAATATTTGTGTTTTTGTAATTTGTTTCGCAACAAAATTTGCGTTAAAATTATATAAACAAAACAAAAACATTTTATTATTATTATTATTATAAGCCTGTAGTGTCCCACCCCACTGCAGGGCAAAGGTCTCCCTACCCTATTTCCATCTTGTTCTATCTTGAGCAACAAGTGACTGATCTTTTAGATGGGAGTCAAGGTCATCCCGCCATCTCTTTTTTGGTCTGCCGCGGCGTCGTTTTCGGTTTTGTGGGACCCATTCGGGAGTTACCTTGGTCCACCGTTCCTCCGACATGCGACAGACATGACTTGCCCAGTTCTACTTTAGCATAGCAGATACTGGTTGCTATCGTAATTAAAAAATAAAACAGGAAGAATAAGGTTGTCGTTAAAACCCGCCTTGGCCCAGCATAAGGGGTGTAGGTGGGGGGGTGATGACGTTTAGGCTGATGATGATGATGATACTTGTAACAAATTTTCTGCCCATCATCATCAGCTCATTTTTATGTCCCCACTGCTGGGGCAGGAGCCTTCCCTATGGATTGATAGCGAGAACGGGCCATAAACCACCACGCGGGCCCAGTGCGGATTGGTGGTCGTTACTGACTGCTAATGCAGCCGGGACCTGTTTACGTGCCTTCCGAAGCACGGAAGAGCTCGAGATGATACATTTTTGGTCACCCATCCGATGACCGGCCTTTGCAAAAGTTGCTTAACCTCAGCACTCGCAGACCGGACATTATCCACTGCGCCGTCGAGCGCGAAAATGTCCATAATAATTTTATGAGATCAAAGTCTTCGATCGATTAGTAGACACACAGTGCAGGCACATTAGACTACCACAAACTGTTAAATTTTCTCAATAGATTTTGAACTTTATGAATATGGTATATAGTTGAACATTCATTAAAGCAGTTTGACAGTTTTGAATAGGTTGATGTGCAGGCGACTGTACTGTTGATTAAACTAATCTGTGACGAATCGATTACCACGTCGCATGTAAGCTAATTGCGAACAGACATGTAAACTGACGTAGTCACAAATAAGGAGACTGCCGAAGGTGAGCTTCATACAATTCATATATCTTATCTTATCTTAGTGGGGCGTACTGAGGTTTCCCTGTCGCAGTAACACTTCGACCCGTCGGGATCTTTTGTGCAACCCCATCCTTTCACTCTTCTTCCTCTGTAAAGATAGATGCCATTAGTTTGGCAACGTTCTTGAAAGCGAAGAACTTGAAGTCCTCCGGTTTCGGATAGGCCGACCCCAGGAGTCCCATTCTTTTCCTAGCCAGAGAGTCGCAGTCACACAATAAGTGCTGCATTGACTTCGTTTCCTCTCTACATGCCCTACACTTCATATTGCTGCGCTCGGGACTTCTTGGCGGGAAAGTGAAGAGTCATGTCTACGGTTTTGTTTTAATTTCTAAAATTTGTGTTATTTCGAATATAAATGTGAAATAATGGTGGATTATTAACCGTTAAGTGTTCGTAAGTGCGCATGAGTGTTGGCAAATGAAACAAAACAGTGCAACTTCACTTTTCAAATTCTCTCAAGAAGTCCGCCCAAGGCATTAGTAAAGCCCCACATCTTTACTGAGATACTCGACGGGTTGGGGGGTATATAATTTCTCACTTCTCATTTCTATTATCATTCATCATCTTCATACTGGAAGGAAATATTGTATATTTATATATTACTTGTAAGAAAAATTACTTTGACAATGGCTAAATATGCTAATTGCACGAAGCCATCAACTAAAAGAAAGAAAAAAAAAGCTGCGCTCGGGCTGTTGCGAGCTGTTGCGAGATTCCATGTCCGTGAGAGGGTCTATCTATATCTATATGTACTTGTTGTTCGAGCGCGTTTGTATAAAACTTACCTTCTGCCGTCTGTTCATTATGTGTTGTTGTTTTTTGCGCATTTCGCGTGCGCGCACCTCTCGCTACCCGATTTCGTACGTGAATGTAAGTAACTAGTACAAACTCCAGTGGTTGTGTTGTAATTGTTGCACAATTGCAGTAATGAAGCGAGCAGTGTTGCGTTTGCCCCTCGTAGTCGACGTTACCACCACTGCGATGACGTTACCAGTTCGTCTAGTCTAGCGCCAGTTTTCAGCATTAACGTTGAGCGAGTTGAATACAGAAGCAAAACCTCATGGTGCAAATTAAAACCTCAGGGTGCTTAGTGCGAGTTTTATTTAGCTTTCGATAGCATTGAAGCAGCGCTTCCTGTTGAAAAGGGACGGAAGTTACATTTTTTGTTACACAAGTTCTAGTATGGTGAATAAAACTCGAAACGAAATGGAACGGCAACATCAGGAAGAGAGAACGATTTAATTATTTTATAGTAGTATAATTTTTTATGTAGTTATTCTGTCTTTTTGCTGTTTATATCAAGCCAATTTTACAGTTGGGAAAAATAAGCCTGATCATCAGTCAAATTATTTTTATTTGATGATATTTTAGATATGCGCCGAATATTCGGCAAAGTCTGAGTAATTCGTATTCGGCTGAATATTATATTAATAAACAGTATAGGCAAATAACTTTTAGCGACCGTTACAAACCATACGATCCAAATCATAATCATGTCCAAATTAAAACCGGGTGCCTGTACTCAATTTTAAGCCGCCTCGTTTTCTCCGATCCGATCCGAACCCTTCGGAGAATCTAGTAGGGGCACGGGGCCACGCACTAGTGCGTGATGCCGGTAAAGGTGATTCGTTTCACACGGCTTGAGGAATCCTTTAAGTTTCTAGCAGCTGAGCTGAAAATGCCTGTTAACACTCCTGTTAGACGTGTTCTACCGAAACAAACAAAACAAAAATTCCGCAAAAAGCACTAATCGGTGCATCTCTAGACGATAGTGACTGTATGATTTATTAACCAATGAATGTAATTAAAAAATACAGGCGAATACCATATGGTATTCCCCCGTAGGTATCTTTATGTATGACTAAATCGTGGATTTAGATCAGGTGACTTCAGAGTTCAATGAAATGTTCAGAGCTACTAACGATGAGCCACTATATGTTAGTGCGTTTATAGAAAAAGCTATAGGTTGGTATTGAAGTTTGAATAGGCTGGACCGAATATTATACATCATAGTCTATGGGTTGCACCATTTTTATTTTGTTTTATTTTAAACTCAAGTCGTTGAGTGTCTGACTCTGAGACCTATTCCTTTCTAATACCACAAAATGGTATTTGTTTATTATCGTTTTTATTTTTTATTCCTAGCGAATACCACTCATAAACGAATCCCAAAACAAATCAAATGGTAATGAGATATAGTCAGTAATGAAAATGTAATATTTATTTAATCAAAATCAGTCTTATATTATCAATATTATCAAATCAGTGTGCAACGATTTTTTTGTTATGTGTCATGTGCTGTCGGTCTTCCAAATAAATAAATAAATAATATTAAATTATTAGGAAGCAAAATAAATTGTTTCTTGACTTGACTTGACTGAATTGACTGTACCAGAAGTTATATTTTGGTATTCGTTAGGAATAGAACATTTATTAAGTCAATAAACAAATACCATTGGTATTAGTTTTTGGTATTAGAAAGGAATAGGTCGACTCTGATATAATAAAAAGAAGTTACATATTATATTAAATGTATTAAAACACATGCCAGTTGGCGAATAAGTCGCTTTTTCTAGTCCTCAATTAACCAAACAGTAAGTGTATGTAAGTGTATGTAAGTAGATGAAATAAGACTAATCTGTTGTAGTAACCACCATGCAGACTTATTGCATTCATATTGGCAGTAGATTACCAATTTTTGTTTTTTAAAGCTTTACGCGAACAGTACACATTGAAATGCAGCACAATTTACGAATTTCACGGCTCATTTTACATATTATTTTATCCAGAGTCGTTTCGAACCCTTTATTGGGTCAGAAAACATAAAGAGACTGAGGTGTTAATAACATTTATTATGAAACGACCAACACCTCAGACTCTCTGCTGTGACTGTAAATGATGCGAAACTTTAGGACAAAATAGCGAATTTTTAATAGCATTTAATTTAAACACTATATTAATTATAGTTATACGAGCACATTAAAAAGTAATCTTGAGTAGGCAAGTATCAACTGTGCCAGTCTTGCTTCAGGAAATACAATACTTCCTGATCAACCAAATACGTACATTGCATTTGGCCTTTCGTCTCGATAATCCATTCATACGAAATATGTTTAATGGCAGTGGTCCGAACCCGGCAGTGATCTGAGGTCGACTGGCCCTTTGTGATCACAAAGGGAAACGATGAGGGAAGTTACCAGTAACAGTACAACTAGTTAAGATTGATAGCTGGTTCCTAGATAGTTGGCTGATAGCAGATTCATTCGGCTCATTACGGGCCATTCTAGCGTTTGTCCTATCACTGATTACTTCAGTAAGATAGAGTACACGTTTTGACCGAATCTTTGAAACTAAAGTTGCAACTAACTTTTATTTATTTATTGGCCTTTGGGACTGCGCACAGATACAAACCATACAATATAAATTATCCAATATTACAATTACAATTATTAGTGGTAGTTCATTAGCTCTCTCCATCCGGGTGGTTGTCTGAGAGATTGCTTTGAAGTGATAAGTAGGGTCAGGTGGTAAACAGTAGTCCAGTAGTACACAGTGTACCACCACTCATATCCCAAAAACGCGACGTTGCCAAACCGTACTTCAAACGCGAAACAACTTCTTGCCTTCTACCACCTCCCGCAGCACTCCCCAGTCGACGGCCGGCGCGCTCCCGCCTGTAACGGTCGCACAGTGCATGGTTTTGTCCTTGGAGCCAAAAAAAGTAAATACACGTGTTTTCATTTATTTTCTTTCTAGAATCGTTGTATATTTAGTTACATTATATTGCACTGTTTCCATGTGTAAAGTAACTATTCCTTACTAACTTGGAATATATAAATATCCTTTGAATTTAGTATGTTTAATAGTTATGTAACGTAATAATAATAAAATAATAATAAAAATCTTTATTTTCTCTCCAATTGTTACATTGTAACTTAAACTAAAACAATCGCAAGCAAAAGTATTTTAGGTGTGTATACTAAAAGTAAAAGAGTAGATAAAGTATGTTGTTGAAAGCTCATCATCATTATAGTATATATTATTATATACTTAGGCTTATATATATATATATATATATATATATATATATATATATATATATATATATATATATATTATGTATACATATATATTCAAATATTACATATTTAATAGAGTTATAAAAATTTATTTATTTTTACTCTACTCTATGTAACATGTAGGTTAAAAAGTGGTGTCTGCATGCACACAGTGGCTCAAAATCGTAGGGTAAACAGTGAACCATGGTTTACTGTATACCGCTTTGTTCATTATGTCTGATTTCGAATTCCTTTTTGGATTTGTTATTGAATAATATAAGCGCGAATTGTTATTTTTGAATAAAAAAATGTTTCTATATATTAATTATGTTTCAATACCCAACATTTTTTTTATGTAAATTTTTCCGCAACAAAGGTTTTTTCAACTTTTGAGATTATAATTTTGAATATATACCCGTTTTAGATACAAAATCTAAAACAATGAATTTTCGGAAAATTATAATTCGGAATACCATATTTCGGACTAGTAACACAGCGGGTTTTTAATTCTTCGTACTAATGAAAGTCGGAAAATTAAAATTTCGTATTTATGAATTTCGATAAAATAAAAATCGTGTTTTTGAATAGTCGGTATTTAGTTTCTTACGGATTGTAAAATTCGGAATTTTAAAAATCGGAATATTCAAATTCGGAATTTTTGGGTGTTCCCATAAAACACAAATATGTAAAAAAAAGTATAATAAATTAAATTAATCTGTTGTTTACCTGCTTAGAAACAGCAAATAAATTTTATTTGATTTAAATTACTAAACATACTTGTATACATTATTCATAGAATATAATATTATTATCTAATAACACGCAGCTAATATACAAAGACATTCTCGAGTAAATAATATACTTTACAGTCATTCTTAATGCAGCACATGAATATGTAGGCACGATTGTACATAAGAATGGTTATATATTACATTTCACAGGGAAGTAGCTTAGGTGCAACTTATCGTGTGGCACGTGGGCCCAGTCGTGATACACTTCGTCATTAGAATGCGATCGAATGATCTCATCTACTAGGTCGTCGAAAGGGGCATACTACAGAGAATTAGCTGGTGGCCTTTGACGGCATTTTCTGCGTCTGCGGACTTTTACCCGGGATTTTTTGGGGGCGGCGAGAAACTTAAAGGGTTCCTTAAGCCGTGTGAACTACTTCTAGAAACCCTCTGGCGGTGTGAAACTCATGCTAATTTCATAAATATGATTATAATACTTTTAATTGCTGACATTAAACGGAGATATATAGATTATACCAGAATGTGTATAGTTACACTTAGATTTATCCGTCAATAAAAAGGTAAAACCTAGTCCCAACTTATTATAATAGGGAGAAACTAGTTGTATTCGGCTATACCGACGTGTATCACAGACTTCGTTCGGGTTTTAGTTGTAACCTAGGTAATAAATATACTTGGTGGGATTTTAAAAACTCATTTTCGATACAAATGAAAACGTTAGCTAAAGCTCAAGAATACAGAGTGCCTAGTGTGAGTTTTGTTTACTATCCGTATTCACTCGATTACGTTTACGAAAACGAAAATTAGTATGGCATTTTAGAAGCGCCACCTGGCGACATACAAGAAAAATTATGATTTTGCCATACAAATTCTCGTTTTTGTTAACGTGATCGAATGGGGAATGAAACTAGCACTAGGCACCCTGAACATTAATGGTGAAGTTGTCATTAAAACAAAGATATATACCTATTTCTGTTTTAGTACTGTTTATGACATAATCAGACCTTTGATATCAGATCCAAGAATCCAACAACAACAGAGAGCTTCCAGCAAAACGTCTCAAATATATTTCCCAAATGCGACAACTTGCTAGACCCAAATCAATATAAAGAGTCAGCAAATGTTTCTATGCGTTTTGAACCTGCTACCTGCAAACAAAATAAGCAAAATAATAAAAAATATAAATCATAGAAAATCTACGGTATCGACGGGATTCGAGCACTGGACCTGAAACTTATAGCGTTAAAAATAACCAAAATAAAATAAAATAAAATAAGCAAAATTTATTGATAGGACTGTTAAAACTGGTAAGTTTCCAGTTGACTTGAAAATGAGTGTAGTGCGCCCTATATACAAACAGGGCACGAAATCCGATTACGCCAACTATAGACCGTTATTTTTACTACCCATAATAGACAAAATTACAGAAAAAATCATTTCTGAACAAAAATTCTACCATAAACATAACATATTGTCATCAAATCAATAAGGATTTCAACCACAAAAAAGCACTACACTACTATTGTCAAAGTTTGTTGATGATGCAAATGCGTCTCTTGATGATAAAAAGCACGTTCTAGTAGCATTTGTGGATTTCAGCAAAGCATTTGAGACATTAAAGCACACCACATTATTAGATAAATTACTGAGTACTGGAATTGGAGGGAATTTATTAAATTGGAATAAAAACTACTTAGAGAATCGTAGATACGCTGTTAAAATTGCCAAAGTTTTAGTAACAACAAAATAGTCACCGAAGGAAACGCGTAAGGATCTGTATTAGGGCCTTTGCATTATCCCGCATACGTAAATGACATGAATAATCTAATTAAACAATGTACTGTTTATCAGTTTGCCGACGATACCTGTCTTATAGCAGCATTCAAACAGCTCAGCAAATACTGCAACATGACATGACTTTGCTTACCAAATGGTCATGTGATATGGGCCTAGTTATAAATGCTCAGAAGACAAAACTGATTCACATTCACTCGGCCCACAACCACACTAGCAGAGAAGTAAAAATAATAATCCATAATCATGATTGCTTACATGACAGTGTCATAATACCCTGCAATTATGAGTTAATTGAACAAGTTCACCAACATTAATATCTGGCACTCATAATAGATAATATATTTAACTGGGGGCCTCACATAGAAGTACCAAAGTGCGAGCAATACTTGCCATGTTTCACGTTATAAAATATAAAATTCCGTATGCCATACTAGTAAAATAAAAAATCCTCCAAAATAAAATCGGGTAGATTATAAGGTTTTCGGAGGCCAAGATCCACTTCGGGTCGCTGAGCCATCGTAGTAAGTAGTAAGTATTAGGTTAAACACTTCTTTCAAGAACGAACCATATACAGCTCTACAGAAAGCAACCTTTCAGAAATATATAACGAATAAGCTGGTATATCATTTCAAAATGCAAATATAACAACAATAAACATATACAAAGTTAACGAAATAGCTCAACAATATTAATAGCTGCAGATAATCTTACTGATTTAATAAAATGTCTAAAACGCTGATATTCTTCAGCGTTTTACGAATAAATTGATTCTTGACGTAGGAACACTGGCAATGGCGAGGATGGGTACAATCACACACAATAGAATCATTAGAGAAACTTGTAGCTTTTAGTCAATGTTATAAAGATTAAAATGGTAGGCAATGAACAGCTTTTCCTGAACGGAGGTCGAAGCGTGGGTTTCACATGCAAAGCCTTTCGCATTCAAATCGTAAATCATGTTGGCATGTGGTTACTTATCAATTTCGTAAGGATTGCTCAAATTATACGTAAACGAAACCCAACCAAGACTTATTTATAAATTTAATTTTAATAAGTGCTAGACATGTTTACAACTTATTTATATTGCAGTAAAACGATTCTTATTTTATAGAACATCTCGCAAACTTCACGATCCGTAAATGTAAGTGCTGATATTGAAGTAATTTCCTTGAAATGATAAATTTATCGCTACTTCTCTATTATTTCATTTCGACTAGATACTATTTTATCAATAACTATTAGTCTCCCACCCTTTTTACCTTCGTAAAATTCAATTAATCTAATTGCACTAACTATCAAAGGAATAAGATGTTTCCCCGGCATAAAAGTATAATAATTCAGGAAATACTGTACCTAATTCTACTTGCTTACCAATCCGCACTGGGCCCACGTGGGTGGTTATTGGCCCGTTCTCCTTATCCAACCATAGGGAAGGCTCGTGCCCCAGCAGTGGGGACATAAAATGAGCTGGTGATGATAGCAATATATTTGGTACCTGTGTACCAAATTTAAAAAAAAAGCCGTCATGCCGTTTTAGCGTGATTAAAAACAAGCCTCAGTAAAATGAGGATTCCGGGTGAAGTGCGCTTCCGCCATTGGCTTTATCATCACTTAATAGGTGAGATGAAGGCACTGTGCTTACCCGTAAAATATATAAACAAACAAACATCCTTACCTTCGCATTAAATAATATTAGTAGGTTACATTTGCACGTCTAGAACTAGGTACTAACGAAACGATTTGTTTATCTGTAACATTCTATTATTATTGTATATTACGTAGACTAATGGTAACTAAAACGTATTTTCTCTGCATTCCTCGCATGCACATAGTAATGTTAGGTTTAACTATATACTATTGTTTGTTCACGTTTATACTTGAGGAGCGTCGGAACATAAACCGATAGGTATGTCTCATTTAAGTTTTTTTTCTTTTCCGCTAATATTCAACTAAACAGCTTCCAGGAAAGAAATCTAGAAGTTTAACACAATTTAACAATGGTTGGTTCAAATGCCGACTAATACATGTTTAATCGATTTTGTAATATTTGCTTACATCGAATCTCTTAAAATATAATCTGAACGCTCTCCGTAAACCATCATCTCCGTCACCTTACCATCACGTGATTGGCTAGGTGTCAATGTCGTTATGTCACTGTCAGGTCAGTCATCTGTCTACTCGCTGTCAATTTTTTCTTTTGCAATTTATTAAGTCCAAAATGATGACAATAATAATGAAGATGAGGAAAATGATGATGAGCAGATACAAGATAAGACTTGCGATTGCCTAAAACACGAAATTACAAATATCTTTTATGTCTTTTTTTTATTTGTTCAAAAGAATTTACACTTCTTTTTTTAAACCTATAACATCGATCCTTAGTAAAACCCCATGGATTTGTATGCCTTGGAGAGTTCGATTACACTTGAAATTATTAAAAAAAAAGGAAAAACATCAAAAACAAAATGACACAAAAAACCCGCACTCACGTCTGACGGAGCCCTCGCACCAACATCGGCGGCAGCTGAGATTAGTATTTGTTTATATTATTTTTATTAAACAAGCTGCACGATGATAATTGTACCAATGTTAGTGCGAACGCCCCACACTAAATAGCACTAATTACTCACAGACATTATAATAAGAAATTCGGTTCGTTTGCATCTACTATATAATATTTCTTTAATGATTTTTTAAAGTTCGGATTATTTAAGTAAATATTTTGTATATATTTTGTATTAAGTATATATTTAGTATTATATTTTATTATAATATTATATAGTATATGTATATATTTTCTTTAAACCTTTGTATTGAAATTAAAAGACATATTATTCATCTATGAGCTATTATTATTTACCTACCTACTTTACAAAATAAAACAATATTAATTACTGTATCTTAATTCCTAAATATAGTAGCATGTAATACTTTAAGAATTTAAGATACAAATTTGTAATAATTCGTTTTTAACAAAATCCGATAAGTTCGTTTTGATCATTTCAGAAACCGACATATGATCCATTCAGGTTTAGTCAAAAATCGACATATAGTCCATTATGGTTTAGACAAAAACCGACATGTGATCCATTCTGGTTTAGTCAAAAACCGACTAATGGTCCATTCTGGTTTAGTCAAAAACTGACATATGGTCCATTCTGGTGTAGTCAAAAACCGATAAGTATGCCCCGGGTGACTCTAGATTTTAAAGTGAAGTAAATTGTGCAGATATTTTTTTTTATTGAGAGAGATTGCTGATTGCCTCCGACGGCATTTTCAACTTCACCGGGCTTGATGACGATATGCGCCGTGTACCCCAGTACACGTTTAAAAGTTAGGTGTTAGGTCCTAGGTCCTAGAAACTCTCTTGGTCACCGCTCACGTAACGCGTTTAGATCGCCCCGCAGAATCGAGGTGGAGCGACGATATACGCAGAGTTGTTAGCAGTTGTTGTTGGATTGGATAAGAAGAACCGAAGATCGGGATCAGTGGCATGCATGGGAGTGGTCTGTGTCCAGGACTGACAGGGTTGATTGCATTGACGAGGACACTTCTTAAGAGTACTACCAGGTTCTCGCTGTCCCTAGGCTAAGGGCGACCTGAATATTTAACAAAAATAGTCAATTATAGTACATGACGTGCTTATAGTTTCTTATTACATTACAAAAATATAAAATATATATATAAAATATTAGACAACACCACATACATTGTTCTGATCCCAAGGTAAGTAGCGAAAGCACTCGTTTTATGGAAATCAGAAACAACGACGGTACCACAAGCACCCTGACTGAGCACTCGGCTACGAGTCCTTCGTAGCCGAGCTCATAAGCTATTAGAAGTTACTCTACTTAGTTATATGAGGAGCTCGATGGCGCAGTGGTTAACGCGCTTGGTCTGCTAATGCTAAAGTTAAGCAACTTTCACAAAGGCTGGTCATCGGTTGGGTAACCAAAATTTTTTTATCAAGGCACGTAACGACGTTGGACCCGACTGCATTAGCTGCGCGTGGTGTTTTATGGCCCGTTCTCCCCGCAGTCTCCATCCATAGTGATGGCTAGTGGGGATGTGGTGATGATGATTTTGATAGTTTTTAATATATTTCGAAAGTTTTTCTTTTGTCGAAAGATTTTTATAAAAGTTTTTTATTTTTCTTTTACTTTTTATAATACTGATAGTAATTGTTTTTAAATTAGTATATTTTTATTTTTTCTTTATTTATATTTTCTTTAATTTTAATTTTGTATTAATCACAATTTTTTATTTATAGTTAAATTGGTAATCAATAAATGGTTCTTTTTATGTTTGTAATTTATATTAATCTAATGAATTGAATTCTTGTGCATGTTATTGATACGTTTGTTAGTTTTTTTTGTCGAAACTTTGCTGATTTGTGTTCTATGTATATTTTAAATATTGTATGAGCTATGTAATTGTTTGTTTCCCAAATAATAAATAAATAAATAAATATATGGTGATGAGAAGTTATATTATTCCTATCAAATTTATTTTATAACAATGAAAGTGGGTTTGTTTAATGATTTTATAATGTTTTATTACAGTATTATTCCGTAACAATGTTAAGTGGTTATTATTGTGTCGTAAGAATTATATTTATCGTTACGAAAACGTGCAGCTAAGCAATGTCACCTTTGTTATCGTGAAATGTGTGCATTTGTATTTTTACTTATTCTCCGAGTATAGCGAAAAAACAGTTAAACACTATACCTATTATGAAAACATCACAACCGTTTCCGTTCTACAATGACGTCATGAGTACCTCAACGATTTTTATCATATTTGTTGTTTTATGTTGTAACTAGCGGACATGATGCTGTGTCGCTAGTTACAACATAAAACAACAAAGCTAAAGAACTTTCGTACTGCCGGCTTTTCGCATGGATGGCCCAATGTCGTAATCTTCAGAAAATCAGAAGAATGTTCCAATTGTTGTTTGAAAACGGCTGTCTGTCAGTAAGCACACACAAAGTGGACAAATTGGACAAGCGAGTGCCGAGTGTGGTGTGACAAATCTATCAATGTGCTACGGGTATCAGTGTGGTAAGAAAAAAGCCCTAAACGTTTTACCGCCTCTTTAGTCTAGTGGTTGGACCACGGGTCGAGAGGTCCAGGATCGATTCCCAGCGGGGGAGGTACATGAATCAGTAGACTACAGTAGATTAAAAGTCATAACACCGATCAAACAGAGTACGGTTTGGTCGGTGTTAGGACTTGTATTAAGCCCGCCTGGCTAGCTTTCCCATGTCATCTAAATGTTTCTCTCCAAGGCATACAAATCCACTGGGTTTGCTAAGGATGGATGTGTAGTATCATATAAAAAGTAAATTTTATGAATAATTAAAAAAAAACATATTCAGTGTTATTAGCATAGTATTGTTCCGACAATACCCTAAGATATAAGATAGCCAGTTTGGAGTACAAAACTACAAATGAACTTATCTGTAAAAATATCGTTTTCCAGCAGACCATAGTGTCACTAATATATAGAATACAATGAAGGTAGCTGTTAGATAGACAACAGCTGTGCACTGAACTGAACTTAGGTTTAAATTCAATTTGTAATATTAAACGTCTTTCTAGTATTCAGAATACTACTGATCTATTGTTACGATCCTATTGAAAGGAAAAGTACACGCCAGATATGAAATTAACACATTTCTTGTTTCTAGGTAGCTTCCTGTTGTTTCGTTCTTTCGTAATTTATAACTATAATAATTGTTAATAATGCAACAAAACTATAGATAAATAAATAAAACTATGAGCGGCTAAACGTCCTTAGCTTGCAGCATTAAAATATTTCTTTGTCTAACTGTTCATACATATTTATGGTAAAAACTCTTTTGTCTATTTTGTAAGCTAGCCTATTGTTTAACTTTATTTTTTGGTTTCTACAAAAGTTTGTTATGAAAAGACAAGTGCCTTTTACAAGAAAGGTAATTCCTCATTGTAAGAATCGTTCGTTCACGCTCTTTTTTAATATAACGTTTTTTGTTCTATTTTCAATGGATCCATCGGTTGGCTCTAGTAGTAAATGTTTTTCTCTGAAAGATATAAAACCCGAGTACTTATGTTTTACACCAGGCTTACATAGTCTTAGTACACGTTTTGGAATAGGATTTAAACTAAGTACTGAGTACTACTAAAGTTACTGCTACATAATATAGATATCACAAAGTAAGGATTTAGTACTATATATATATATGTGTGTAGGTTTTCAGTTAATTGGTTACTACTTGCAAAACAACTGTCACTATTTTCTTTTAATGTTTGTTATTTATGATTGTGTCTGCATTAGTGCCTGCCTCTCATGGTTCCAGTGAACACCAGCAGTGCCATCGCATGTCAAGTTGACGGCATCAGCTAAATGGCTACCATTTTGGTTAAATGGTTTAATAAAATTGTAAAAAGGCTTTTCTGACCTCTGTCTTAAAGTTGTCAGATTACTATTTTAAGATATCTACATAATAATCTGCCCTAACTCTTCTATCTACTTATTGGTTCGTACATAAACGAGCAAGAAATTTTTGCAATCCTTCAGTGCTGACCATAATGTCTAATCAGTTTCTGTGTCAACAGGAACAACAGGAACACACGTCTGCACATCAACCTACCACAAACTGTCAAATTTCCTCAATAGACTTTGAACTTAATGTGTATGGAATATTGTTGATTATTTATTGAAGAAAGACACATTTACAAGCTAAACTGTCGAGTTAGTAATTGCACAGTACAGAGGCTCATATTATTATGTGTTACGATGTTTTGCACACAATGTATTGTATTTCCGAGCGCCATAAGTTTAGGAGTAAGCACTACGTGACCGTCACTTGACACTGACCCATTATGACTGAAGGGTAGTAGCTGACAGCATGTTGACTAAGCAAGGGTTCCGTACTGCAGTATTAACATATATTTTTATTTAAATAAAATAGAATTTTCATTTAGCCTATGCATAGGACATCAGGAGGCCGATTTTTTAACTGGTGAACCTGTGGTAAATTCTCATGCTATGATATCAATAACGGCTGCTCCTTTTTCTCTTATTCAAGGTCACTAATAACTTAGTTTAGTCACCGAAAAATTGCAACATTAATAATGCAATATTAATATTTCATATAAGTAGTGTAGGTATTTATTGTCACTTTTCTATTTCAAGATCACCGGTAAGATTCAAAAATCGCCTCTTCAGAAATTGCTTAGTGATAAAAGCGATAGGGTAAGGCAGGTCACAAACGCCACACTACGAAACCGTTAACTCTTATTGCATAATTTATAAACGGAACACACCTATTAAAAAAAATGTGATAGGTGTAGTTAATGTAGGTAATAAAGTGGTAGGTAACATTCTTTAATTTAAGTAAATCATAATCATGGATTGCAGAAAGTCTTTTGTATGATATTGTGTTATATTTTACTTTTTATATAATTTTTATAAAACCTAAAACTAAGATTTGAAATAAATATAGAGTGAATAATATAATAGTATAATATTATATACTTATATAATAATAATCAATTCGATGTAAATGTAGGTACCTAGTGTTAATTATTTTAGAAATTTGTCTTGCTCTAATTTATTTAACCAAACCAATCAAAACATGTGACTTAGTTATTGAGTTATTTGAGAAGTAATAAAAAAATCTACTTAAATCCCGTTGTTAACCATTGCCCCGCCCCTTATTTAGCAAAGTTGATAGATTTTTTTTATAACTTATTATTATCTTTTCTATGTATAAGGAACCCTAAAATCATGACTTGCAGTTAGTGTTACAGATCGCGTTACAAAATATTTCCCATGAGAGAAATACAGCACTGATAATAATTATACATTATTTAGTAAGTATATAATTATTATAACATGATAAAAATCCATTTGTTACAATAATTGACTGTCCCTCATATATTAAAAAAGTTTTTTATTTATTTTAATGAAACTCACTTGCTAACTAAAGATAATTTTTGTTTTCTATTAACTGAGCCTAAGATCAATGTTACTTCAAAATCAGCAAAAACCAATTTAAATTAAATTCTTAAAATTTCTAGATGAAGGTTAGGAATATGTATCGCGTGTTTTATTTTTGCTTTAACTGATCACTTACTAACTCGTTTCCTCGAACTAAAAAGTAAAAAAACCGGACTTATCAATCAAAAAGCATTTTATGTGCATGAGTGTCAAGTTTTAAGTCATAAGTGCCTTAGAACTCATAATTTCAGTCATATAGTGATTATATTACAAAACACTTTCATAGATTTAAAAAGGTTTTACATCACCTTCCTTTTAAAATTGGCTCCCTTGATCTTTGGAAAAGAAGAGGACAACATAAGGCATAACACTTAAACCGTAAAACGAGTTTGCAACCAGCGAATGCCATAATAAAAAGTTGTTCCAGAGACGCGAGCGACGCGGCGAGCATAGGGCAGCTGCTGCGGATAAAGGCGACAGCGGACTAATTCACGGTCATAATTATATGGTCATACTTTGTTAATTACACATAACCTGACTGCTCGGTGGATATAATCAAAATTTAATCAGGCTCGCCTCCACTTCACCTCCTATTCACTCTCTAGGCCAAGTGACATTTTACTGGCTCGCTACAGTTGCACTGTACACCTCAGTCAGTACTTTTCTTTCTTTTCAACTCGGTCGTGTTTGTTTAACTTTGTTCACGTTTACCTGTTGTAGTCTTAAGTGCCATGCCGCTCATAAAAACAGTTTGAAACCAATGAGAATAGTTTCGTTTGGTACTATACTATACTATATTAAATTTAGTATACAAAAACAGAACCATTAATTTAGCATATAATCTATCTGTATTTTAAATGCCAGTAGATTCAAAATCCGCTGTAGCATTTTAATGCGTACTGCTCGCGTATTTTTATGTTGTTAAACAATGTTACCAATTACCATAACAAAATTCAATAGAGGCATAAATGCGTAAACATGAATTATGCCTGAGTATGGATTTATATATTCCAAAAACTTTTAAAATTCGTTGACGTTGCGAAAGGTTTGTGTTGTGCAGAATATACAAACACTTTATGGCCAATTGCAACGCTCGCTCAACACGCTCCTCTCGCTCCTGTGACCACACCCTGGCGGTCGGCGGGCGGCAGCGGTCATCTCGATCGTTGGAACCAGCTCTAAAATTGCAACTTTTTGTTTAACGCCCGGACCGCTTATTTTTTAGTACTTCCTCGGCCGAAACTATACCTAAAGACTTTTATTGGAGAATGATTTTTAGCCCTTGAAAATATAAGCTCATGGTAGGTATATAGTTAAAGTAAAAAGTGATTGTTCATTTTTAAACTAAAAACGGATTAGTTCATTACTTAACTTTTTTTAACTTTTTATGATATTGACTATTTATTAGCTGTTTGGGTTGGTTTTCAAGTAGTACCTATACCCTACCTACTTATATACGTGTAAAAAGGCAAACCAAATACATATTATACAGCCTTATATTATGACATGTAAAAAGTTTTGGTTTTTCAGCGGTACATAAAAAGTACCGTAAACGCTATGTATCCCACTTTATTCGTATAATTAAAGTACCTACCTAGATACAAGAAATTATCGTGTGTATTTTATTTTGTGTTACAATATTTTGTTATTATAATAAAGAACAATCGTTATCTGTTGAAGTATACACGCCTCAAAAATAATTGTCAATAAATGCCACAGAAGTTAAGTACGTAACTTCTATCTATGTATAGGTATTAGTGCACACACCTTGACACCTGCACATCCATCATATTACGAACTGTCATCCCGATCCGATCCGAACCCTTCGGAGAATCTAGTAGGGCACGGGGACGGGCACTAGTGCGCGATGCCGTTCCCTCTAGAAAACCTACGAAGGTGACGTGAAGGTGACTCCGTTTCACACGGCTTGAGGGACCCTTTACGTTCCTCGCCGCCCCCGAACAAGCCCGGTGAAGCTGAAAATGCCGTCTGAGGCAATAAGCCATCTCTCTCCAAAAAAAAAACAAACCTAGGTTACCTACCTTGGAAAGATGGAAATGTAGTAACTAATACTACGAGTATCTTCATACTACTATTTCAACAACACTTATAATTTTTGTAATATTAAACCAAAATTTTTTTTCATACTGGGTAGACACCAGTAGTCGATAGGAATCGATATTTTAATTTAATTATTTAAAAAAAGGGGTCAGCAACTGATTTAAGTCTTTAGCAACAATTGAATAACAGACCAGACAGATGTATGTATGTATGTATGTATATGTATGTATGTATGTATGTATGAGGTGAGGTGAGGTGTCGTTAGATTTGTTTTGACTGTGAGAGTGACATAGGCTATAAAATTAAGAAAATTAAAAAAAACATTGGTCGCTTAGCTATTGTTAGTCTTGAACTCATGACCCCAAAAAAACTGTTAGATCGACCACACGATCAAAATTCTTTAAACGATAACTATATAAAAAACAATAATTATATACTTTTAAAAACCGGACTAATATAAAAAATAACTGCAAGGAGAAAAAACTGAAAAGAAAAAAACAAGCTCAACGATCCCAGAATTAAACTTAAGCAATGTTGAATGCAACGTGAAATATTTCCTTGTCCGATACCTATACTTAAATAACAATATCTTTAATAAATGAGTATTTATAAAAATACATTGAATAGGTATTGATAGTTGTCGCAGACGGGGACAACCATCAACCAAGTGGCCGTGGCTAGCTCAATTAAATCCGCACTCTCTTTGACATAGGCACCCAAATAAAGATAAATATTATGTTTATTATTTAATGCCAACCTGAATTTTCTTAGAAATTATTGCTTAAAAAAACCATTTGTGCCAACTACCTAGTTGTAGGTATTTATTAAATACGGTAAGTAGGTACTTACCTAGGTAAATACTTTTTACTAATCCTCTCCTCTTATCCTCATAATGATCTAGTAGGTACTTATCTGAATGACCGAACTGTGCTCGGTATTTTTATTTTTTTATTTTCTCAAAATGAAACCTAGCTAGATTGTTTTATCGCCCCCGAAACCCGCTGCATACTAAATTTCATGAAAATCGTTGGAGCCGTTTCCGAGATTCAGATTAATATATACTTAAACATATATATAAAAGAATTGCCCGTTTAAAGGTATTACATAGATTACTGTTGCGTTTCAATTTCAAGTTCGTGTGCAATGTCATTAGTCAAATATTATTTGGTGATAGCTAATGGTTGATGATTAATTAATTATAGGTAGGTATTTCCCAGGAACTCCGAGTTTCAGCAAAGCGGTGGGTATTTACTGAGACCTTACGCGAACTTCTTGTGAGAATAGGTAATGAAGGCGTTCCGCCGCTTTTTTATATCTGCCAACACTCATGTTTATTAAACACAACAATAATCCATCCACCATTCCCTCTTCTGAATACTAAAATTCAACCGCCTTCAGACCCAGAGGTCCCGGATTAGTTTTCCAGCTAAGGTACATGTTTATAGGTACTCGGTTTGGTTGGTGGTAGGGCTTGTTTTAAGTCCGCCTTGCTATAGCTACTACTATCTTATCTAAATATGTCAACATAAATAAAGATAAGATAGCCGTTCCTAACATCAGGTGAGACGAAGGCCAAACATCCGTAAGATAAATGCAATGTCCCGCGTGGAATTAAAAAACAGTAATTTTTAAATTCGATCTAGGTATTGCCATACCTGCATCATGCATCGATCTAATGATCATCGATCGATCACATGAATACCACAGAATGGGTAACTATAAGTCTCCTGAATACCTACATAAAAAAGAAGAAAAAATTCTACAATCAACTTCAAATAAATGTCATAAAAATAATATCGATTATCTTCTTTTTTTTTATTAATGTGTTGTGTCCATTGCTTGTGTCCAGTTGTGTTTGTTTGTGTCCCGTCATTTTTCATTCAAATGTTCCCGCCATAGTCGTGAAAAGTTTAGTGTCCCGCTGATTAGTCGCATACTAATTTCTGTTTTAAAAGTATTTAAAAATCGTTTTCCGTTAGTACAATAAAAACTAATAAACAAATAAAGATAACAAGAAATTATTATTTAAAAGATGTAATTTTGTCATGTCACTTTTAGGTAGAGCAGGCAGGAGCAGGGCAACCAGCAAAACAAATATACCGAATATAGTCGATAACAGCCGAACGCGCCCGAGTGGAAAACGAATCTCGCTCCAAAACGTGATCGTGCAGTTTGATTTGAAAACAAAATACCCGTCCGCTGCCGGCTTCGAGCAACCATAGGCGAAGGCGAACGCGACGAGCTCAGTGCGGCAACAAGCGTGATACGGAATGATCGCGTGGTGCGTTTTGCGCGGACATTGACTCTGCGATTTAATTTTTAATCTTGCGATTTATAAGCCAGAAACTTTTTGGAGTATAAAGTCGAGAATAAATAAAGTTTTTTCAAATAAGTTGACGCGCAGAATTTTGACCGAAACTGTGTATTTCCGTATAGACGCGATAATTAAAAAGTGAAGAAGAATACTTCGAAACAAAGGACTGTTTTGTACATTTTCGCAACAAATGCGAAATTGTGTTCAAAAATAATTATCTGGTTGTACATACTTGTACAGGGTTATTTTTTTTAAATTGCCCTCGCGGCCTACTTGTTTAGACACTCTCTGTGGTCACTAACAAAAAACAAACACGCAACGATTTGCAAAATTATCAAAACATCTTTACCTATGTATTTATAAAAGTTTTCGTAAAATTCTCGTACAAGATTATCGTGGACATAATAATCAAATAATTAATCTAAAATTTTAGTGAGTTCGTCGACCCCCCAAATTCGTGCTTCAGTGGTTCAGTTTGCAGATTTTACAACAAGAAATCAGAAACCTGGATTGAGTGTCGAGCTCGTTTTGCATGATGTCTACTGCCATAATGCATCAGTCTGCGCTGTACGACTTTGGTGATCTGTTCTTGAAGGTAAGTTCAATTTATTTTAATATTTGAATACCTTCAGTCTTTTTCCTTGACTTGCTGTTAGTTTTGTAATTACTAAGCCGAACTAAGTAGGTACTTACCTATATTTTGAAATTTACATTAATTAGGTAGGTAAGTACCTACTTTACCTAAACCGGGTATTTATGTATCTATCTACTAACCGTTTACGCAATACATACACAAAGTAGGTGTAAGATAAATAGTGTAAGTTATAGCAGTAGGTTTTCAACTCGACTCTTAGGTTGGTAGGTAAATAAACCTTATACCTACTAACCACGTTGATCGGATCGCAGTTATAGCACAGCGCAGACTTGTTTACACCTAATAATGTTATCTTAACCTACGTGGTGCCATATTAATCTACACTTTCTATCGTAATTTATTTATTATCAAACATAGTACCTAGGTAGGGATACTTTTTACAGTCAAGGGCATAACATACAAATAGGTACCTTAGCTACTACCTATGTAACCTATTTACATAAATATACCTTTGGTACCTACATATGTTAGGTACCTATTATTTTTGCAAAATTTTCAGTTTAAACTTGAAGATAGGTAGGTAGGTAGCTAAGAAACGTCTAGTACAGGAATTTAGGATATGTTGCTAGGTAATGTAACATGACCAAACCTTAGAATAAATAGGTAGGTAGTTTACCTTTTTAACTTAGATAGGTAGGTAGGTGAGTGCGTACTGGGTACCTCGTAAGATTAAAAAAAAATCAGCAGGCAGTATTTTTCTGTATTACCTAGGTAACGTAGTTTAAAACCTACCTTCCTATTCATACCCACCACCTGTTTTAGGTACCAGCCTAGTTGCGTGTGAAATCTTCTGTTTAATAGGTAGGTACCTACCTACCTACCTATATTTTTGTGTATCGTGATCGTGACCAACCACAGTATTATTCTGTGCCACAGTTTAGAGCTTGTCTATCATTCCTGTACCTACAAAGAATTATTGTATTATTTATAGCTAATTTAATTAGCACAATAATAAATAACATACACCTAACGTAACTAATATTTTCTTAGGTTGCTTCTACTTCTAGTTTTTTTAAACCATTATTATCCTATCTAGTCATGAGTGACATTCCTGTCAGATTGACAAACATGCCTACCTACATGTCAAACTTGAATGCAGCAATTTTTTTAATTTAATATTTAGTTTTATGTAAGTACAGTAAATAGTAATAGGTTGGTAGGTAGGTAGGTGTAAAAAGTTTTTGCTAGCAAATCATTTTTATTATTATGGCAAAGGTAAGTTAGGTTAGGTATATCGCATTTTATAAATTGGTAGGTACTTAAATATAATAAAAATATCCCATTTCACATGTCATAGAAAAAAACTATTGTTTTAGCTAAATTTAATATTATTAGATATAGGTAGGTATGTATATGACTACAGCAATGACATTTATAGTACCTAGCTAAAGTAATTGCCCCTTACGGAAAATAAGTTTGAAAGGCGTTATTATATTAATCTTAGGTTTGAAACCAGTTAGTGGTGCAACTCGCGAGCTCTGCGCCCGCGCCCGCATCGAGTGGCGGGCGAAGTAAGCGGGTCATATTCTCGAATCAATTTTATCACTAAGCGTGAATAAAATAAAATAACAGTAGCTCACATCACACCCAGACAATTTAGAAAATATTTCTAATTGTTTTCGTAATTAAAAGTTTCCTAAACTATTATTTAATTACAAACACGATTAAAATCGTATGTACCCACTGTCCATGTCGTAATAATAATTTTCTATCCGTATTTTATTTAAAAAAAGAAAAAGATCTATAAAATTTAATAGTCGATTTTTTCCTCTTAACATTCAGGTGGAGTAGAGTCATTCATTAGCCGTGCTCCTATATATACTAATTAAAAAAAACTCTGTGACAATAATACCTTTAGATTCCAGACGAGTATCGTCCAACTATAAGTATAGGTTTATTAGCTACGTATTTAGCCAATACATACAGTTGATACTCATTTATATTATTACCCTACAAAATTATAATAACCAACCAACGACGTGGTACTTTATTATGATCCTTTTCGAATCTCGGCAGGGGTGTATTGCCAGACTGCCGAGCTTACTCGACACTCAATTTGGCAACCAGAAACCGATCTAAAGCAACGTTAATAGAGATCATTATTGTCTGTACAAGCCATTCTCCGGCCTATCTTTATGATGACGATGTAAAACCGGTTCTATTGGCGAAGTCATATAGTTATAAATGGTTCGTACTCTCTCACTCGCTACCTGCTCCAAGTTTTTGTTCTATTTTTTCTTAAATAAAAGACACTTGTTGCTTGGGGTTGCTCCGAGGTTCTGTTATAAATTCTGTAGTATGTAGGTCCATAATTCAAAGCATTTTGTAAATTATTCTATACTAAAATTGTTAGGTCTTCTGAGTTGGTATTACAAAATATTTAATTATACAATCATTCATTATTCTTAGAAGACACATTAGCAATACAGGAAAATGTGATGGGTTCAAATAAAGCACTTACGAATCTACTAGCTTTTAATTTTTAAATATTTATTTTATCCTAATATTTTGAATCCTTTACACTCAGGGTTCTTGGTTACGGAGTTGGGTTTGGTCGCCTGGTCGCTTCATAATTTAGTTGTAACTTGCATACCGCCAATTATTTTTAAGTGCCTGCCTATCTACATATAGTTAAAAACTAACACTTTGAGTAGTAGGTATGACTTTGAGAATTTTAAATCTAGTTTAAAGGTTAGACACGAATGTATTAATTTGCAAAATTGTTTTACTCAGACGGTTCCGTACGTTTCAAGTAATCATGTAATTCCCTTCCCTCTCATGATCAAGGATATTTTCATGTGCACGTGGTATTTGTGCCAAAAATATTTTAGAAATAACAACCCCTTACAATAATAGTAATTTTCGTTTCGATTAAGATAGAACTTGGAATGGCCTAACTAAATTTACAGTGGGAATTTCCAAAGGTGCGTTGCATTAATTTTCACTATTTCTTTTAGGGGATATTTCGAAAAAAAAGTTCTTTTTAACCGTTGCTCTGATGTACACCTACAACCGTCTACCTGCCACCTATTTACAATTCAGCATTGCGTGGAATATATTTTTTGTGGCTCTCGGAACACCAGCCTGTAGATATAAAGAACTCTTTGTCCCACGTCTCCTTTTGTGCTGGACCTATTGATGCGTACGCGCTGTTCAAAGATTGTATTTGTTGATCATTCTCTTTTGAACTTAGGATTATATAGCAAGGTGGTACCCATCAGGTTACATTATTTTAAGAGATATTGTTACAATATGATGATAATTGCCACGGATTTTGGACATAGCTTAGTTAGGACTATCACTTTACCTAGTGGTAAGATTCTGCCAAAAATCCGGCTGATTTCCGACCAACCTAATAATCCTATTCTGCCGCCATACTGCATTGTTTGTTCTGGTTTGAAGGATACTAGATCCAGTAGAATTACAGGGTGTAAAGACATACGAACTGAAGCTTTGGGGTCAGCAACGCATTACCTTAATGGCCGCTTTCCATTAGAGCCCTAACTTTTGATAGCAACTAAAAAAAATATTCGAACAAATGTCTTAATACCTAGCTCAATTAAAGAACTGCCGCCCAGATTTTGAAAGGTAGGTTTGAGTGGGTCAATAGTAACAACACCATTGGTGGGCTACCTACCACCATACCACTCCGCTTGTTGGCCAATCCAGAAACATAAAAGAAGGAAAGTAGATAGGTGCTTAGCATATAGTTTTGGTCGTCGCCAAATCGCGTATTGTAGTTTAAGTTTCTAATACCGACGGCTATTTGTTGTTACCTATTTCGCTGGTTGTTAGTTGGTCAGTAAGGCGTATAATCACGTGGGGCGGCGGAGCGTGCAATCGCCACGCTCGCATGCAATGCAACTCGCTGTGTTGCGCACCTGATGCCGCAACCCACTCGGCTTAGCGAATTCGCGTTGGTGTTTTTGGCCAAAGATCTTTATTTTCCGACTGCATTGCAAAGGCCTCCCCCCCTATCCCTCCACTTATCTCTATGCTGTGCTAGTGTGGGCCAATTCTTTAGTCCGGCCCATCTCGCCATCTCCGTCTGAATGGGCAAGCGCTTTGTCCTTCCTGTCACTAAGTAAGTGACGATAAGGATCAGCAACTTTGCCCGAAATCCTCAACAAATTAGGTACTGCGTCTATCTTATCTCTGCGTGTTCCCCAATGATAATAACTTGCCCTCCACAAATGGGTTAAAAATTATGTAGTTTAGTTGTTAACTTTGTTGTAATTTGTCTTTAAATTACACATTCTGTGATGCTGATGTCACAGAAATTCTGCCAAAGTCGCGTAATGAAAGATACACAGAGATACACTATGTTTTCATTAGTCGGCTCCAATTTTTGTTTGATGATCAAAAGCCAAAGTATTTTATAGGGAATAAACAAAAACGTTATGTACTTAAATATGTTAATACAACATTAACAAAAAATTATAAACCATAAGTACCCATGCCTACATAAATTTAGAGAGGTCGGTCGAGATAGCATGGCACATTATAACCAATTACTTGCACAGTAGCTGTGCAAGTACAGAGAGTAATTAATACACTGGCCCGAGATAGAAGCTGCCATATTTTGTGAGTTTGCGACCTTTAAAAATTTGCAATGTCTTCCAAGTACTCTTTAAATTAACTTAAAAAATAAACACGAATAACATTTTGTGGTTATGACGACCACTCCTTCGTAAATAAAAAGGTAAATAGGTAATATTATTTTTCTTGGGAACCGGTTGTATTAACATGACTGTGTGAAACTACGTAGATAAGGCAGGCACGCCTTTGAAAAAAAAATAGTAGCATTTGATTTTCATTTACTAAATCTTCACCTCTTTTGTCTTGTAGTACGTGGATTAGATTTAAAGAACCATTGTGAATTGAAAATAAAAATTCATCACGTGACGCGGTTAGCTTACCACGTGTGTTCGATAAAGCGTTTGAGTGTTCGTCTTAGAAATCAAAATATTGATAAAAGTCAAGTAAACTTCCGCAAATGAGAGGCTATTAATAAACCCTACCTATGTTTCCTGCACTAATGGTTCTACAATTGCTTATTTGATTGTTGGTTCGAATTATTTGCGTGTACAATCTTTCCTGTTGTTTTCGCAACTTGAATCGAAAGATTTCTCAAATAGCCGGTTCTAAGTTTAAAGTCGACACCTCAATTTCCCAACACCTACACCGTTGCAGAAACCTTCGAGTGCAATGCAAACAATTGTCGGTCGTGGGAGATTGGAACTGCCAGCGCAGCATTTGTACATACAATGAATAACTTCTCAAGGTATATCCTATACTTGATTGGCGAAATGGTATACCTTTCAATATTACCCGCTATTATGCTAATAGCAACAGTAGTCATTTTGTTATCATCTAGCTACAATAAAAATTAACCTTCCATCGTCTGCAACCGGTCGAAGCTGTTTGATTATCTCCTCTCTCGTCGTCAGTCTAGCTTGGCGCTGTTATTGATCACATAAACGTTAGAGCGTGTTAGTAATTACATCTCCGACGTTTGCCGTACCGGAAAATCCTACCCGATTAGTTGGCACTGCATTATGAGTAAGTAGTAAGTTCGTCCTGCGCTGTGCAGTCGAGCGCAGGCAGAGTTGAGAGCACGAGAAATGAGTTGCGTAGGCCAGTCCCAACGGCCGCACTCTTAACCGCCACTGTACTATTTTTAGCTTGACTCCTTTCTCCGGCCACGGCGGTCGTCCGGACGTGAGTCAACCCTTTGTTCCCTCCAAGCGCAACGGCCTCGAAGACTGTGAACGTGACACCCAGTCCAATATTACGTCTGGTGTGTGGTCAGCTCTTCAAGGCGCCGCGCCGTGCTTTCCAAACATGCGTGAATATTGTTTAGTTTTTAATATGTAGCTCACCTTGGACATCGGTTACTCAATTTAGAGATTCCATTATGCTTCGGTGCTCGTAGAAACACTAGACACTAATTTAACTAAAATGGAGGTTTCACACAGCGCCCTGTCATAAGATGTTGCGACAATCGCCTTGCCTCCCACATTGTGGTGAATCTTAATTATACTTCAACGTCCAGACAGTTGTAACTAGCAAAGCGTAAGCATAAATTTAACAATGTAGGTGCTATGACCTTACCGTTTTAAATGACGCGGTATGCAGTGTATGGGTAAACAATTAACATTAAGATTTCTCTGAAAAGTGTAAAACCAAAACTGTTTTCTCAACAATTTCGGTAGAAGAGATAAAGAAATTATAGAAGATCCGCTTTTAATTATAAGTGTTATTTTGTTATAAATAATATTTTGACAGACTACGTGTTAACCTGTATTCAGTCAGTGGTATGGTAATGAGATGGACTGACCTTAGAATTGTACAGGTCGCCACGACACTACACATTATCATTGTTGGCTCATAGTTATTTCTGTAAGTCATTAAAGTAAACAGGTTTATTCATTAACTGACAAGAATAAGTGTTGTTTGGTCATAGAGGCACTTGCGGTTAAAGGTCAGGTCAGTTAAAAAAAATACGCGTAAGTGTATTTTTTGCAGTTCAAACTTTTATCTAGAATTGGAGAATAAATCCAAGTGTTTATGATCAATCTGGATTCCCAATGAATACTTGTGATTTGTCTCTTTTTCATTTTTATATCTTAATATCACATCAGAGACGAATATTGTGAACGTGATCTGACACATAACAAGAAGTCTTCAAACTTGACCGTTATTTTTTATGCTGTATTATAGTTGAACCTTCTTCAATAGTTAAAGCCGAACAATGTCTTTATTAGCTGACTAAAGAATGTTGAACAGCAAAGGTCGCAAAGGCGCTGGTAACAATGCGAAGTTATAATGTAAATGAAGACCTATAGAAGGAGGCGAGGTTCTAACCAGATAAAAACGTCCGATAGTAAATAGCGCTGCTACGCGTTAGATTCGCAGCGCGACGCTAATTGTTTCGGCAGAGCAAATGCTAGGGTTCATTGCCGGGCATACGGCATTGTGCCTTTGTCACCGCCTACACATCTCATATTTATTTTCAATGCTGGCTTTAAAGCCGTCTCACAGAGCTTGGTATAAAAGCGAAACATTATCTTTTTGATATATAATTTTGTTAATACTCTTATTTTTTTGTGTAACATCAATCAGCTCCGTCTTGGTTTTACACTCAGAATTATAAATAACTATATGTACTCGTATTAGAACATACACTAAATTGACTATTGCCGATAAAACAGAAAGGGATGATAACGCATAATCTTATAGATTAGTGTATGATATGTTTGTTACAGTATGACAGTAATCTGATAAAAAAACTGACCGTGTTAATCTACTAAGTATTCGAGTTCAATACAACCTAAAAGTAAATAGATAAACACCATGTATTAGAGACCAGTGTACATAAGATAATCCAAATTAATCATGAAATAACAATAAATTTTATTTATTCAAAATAAATTTCTAAGCCGTTTTAAAAGGTTTACGAAGATTTTAAGAATAACAATAAATTTTATTTATAATTATAATTATAAATAAAATTACAAAATAAATTTCTAAGCCGTTTTAAAAGGTTTACGAAGATTTTAAGACTATTTACAGACAATAGAGCAGACATATTGAATGAGTAAGCAAAGAACTTACCAAACTTGAATACCTATATAGATAATGCATTATTATCTAAGGTCTTATGTTGGAGTGTAGTGCATAAACAAAGGGGTACTGCACTGTATCTTATCGGGACGGCTGATAACTGGGCTCGGAACATTAGTGTTACTGCAAATAACTGTGCTTGCTTATTGAACATGTCACCCTTACATGGTTGAATATACCTTCACAGATTTTGTATCCAGATTAAAAATAATTATGATTGCGTAGATGTGCATCAATTACGGCTCGACTGTGATGTAAATGCTAAGCGTTATTGTGTTCGTCGGAGACGTTGGTCGTAGCATTTTACGCAACTTAGTTGAAAATTATTTATCTCATATTATCGTCTGCCCAATGGAGTTTTGATGACACTCCGCTAATGACGATGTTAGGAAAGCTTTGAATGCTGTCCTTGTTCCCTTCACAGATTAGTTGCAATTATACAAACACAACCTTGACACACTCGGCCCTGCGTCACATAAATCAGCCTTTTAGTTGTTATTCCGAGCTTTTGCCAACTAAGATAACAATCAACGTTATTCCGTTTAGGGTCTATTAGGTTGCATCTGAGCGTGAATCTCGCCTAATGTGCTATTAGCGTCGTGCGTGCTTATCTCGACATCGATATCGAAGGCTCGACTGCAGTTTTGGCACACATTCGCCGCACCGTTGCGTCACTGCTGCGCGGTATCGGGCACACCGCGTAACACTTTTACCATTACCAAGCCAGTCGCCTCTCGCTTACCTACTTTGCTCGCCGCGATCCACCGCTTTACATAATTGCTCGTAAAGAACACACAAACTTACGCAACAGCAAAACAACATTTAATATTCTGGTTGAGTTCACCAAAGAGGGTCACTGTCTCATCTACTGCTCTATTTTGGTGTTTTGATGTGCAATTTAGTTTTAATGCTCATGTAGTAATCACGACTCTTTGCATAATATACATGAACTATTTATTTCGGTTATCTTTCGTCCTATTTCTAAAATCAACATTTGCTAATTGTGTGCGTGAATCGTTTTAACTTTTGAACTTCAAGTTCAAAAGTAGCTTAACAAAATTTTGACATATAAAGGACAATTTGTGCTTAAAGACGCCTCGCTTGTAGACATTTGAAATATTATAAACAAAGTTACACAACCAAATTAACACTTAAATTGTAATGAGATTCTGTTCTCAATCCAAATTAAAAACGAGGCGATGTTCTCGATTTGTGTGTAAACAAACAATAAGTGTAAATGGTGTAAAGCCTTCGTTACATCACGAGCAGTCAACAAGCGGGATTTAGTACAGTACAGCACTGCAGGCAAAGCGAGTGGAGCGACATTCACTCAGTTGAAACAGTGTTGACTTTCTTTTCTTGTTTCGTAATGATACGACCGACCGGAGAGGAGCTGTCGCAGGCGCCGCGGATTGCCGGCGATGGCTGGCGCCGTTTCACAACCTCTTATCGATGCTTAATAACTGTATAAACCACGTGTACACGGGGACTACGACGCTCGTTGTGCAACGTGACAGCTACGTGACTCGCCACTGCAGTTTATGCAACCGACTTTATTCGGTGCCTCTGAAAGCAGGAAAACGCGAAAATGACGATGCGGGTCATCAGATGCCGTGCTCGGATGACATCCACCGTCCACTCTTCTAACTCCATTTAATTTCACTTTCTAAAGGCAATAAGTACGGTGTTAAAGCGTGTCTTATTACATCGCAAGGCTGATATTTTGTCATTTCACGGTTTCAAAGGGCATTCGGTTGAAGAATCTATGATGGTTGGGTGAAGCGTAGGTAATGTCTTTGGAAGTGACTTTATAACCATGACGATAGGAAATCGCTACTCCTAGACTAATTTGTTTGTGTATATTCGGTTGGAATCATTGATGTAAGTGGTTTGTTGATTTTAACAGGTGAGCGGTACAGAATCACACGTTGCGCATGTTCGCACGATTGCAGTTTGCATAATCGCGTTGCACAAACGGGGAGTTAGTGTTACGGCGCGGCGCGATTATAATCCGCGCGTGCCGCGATATCTTTTATGCACTGTGCAGGAAGCGAACTTTCGAACTCTTTCACTTTTTATGGTACCATGTTTAATAATATCTTGAGAATTTATTTCAAATGTCGCAATTACTGTGTCGATGTCGTGTGTTTAAAAGACGTCATGACCAAGCTTGCCAACACGTCAATTAACAATCAAACAATCGCCATCTGGTTACGTACCCACTAATCGTTAAATTATAGTAGGTCTTAGAGTAATTTTAGTCTAATTTTAGCCTCATCAATACATAGTTTCTCAATCTTATGTTTCTGTCTGGCCTAGTAAGACTTCCAAGTTTCCAACTGACCGCAATCTATGAAGGCATTCTGATTTTCGTCAATACTTAAATGTCAACGGGTTTCACTTTTGATTTCAATTTCTTTGTCGGTGGAACATATTGAACAATATTATGTAAGTAGTTAAATAGGGCAATCGGCTTAATTACCATATCCCCGCTGATTTACATACTCATTTAATTATTTAACAAGGACGGAAGGTGGGTACGGTTGTATTATTTTAAATTCAAAACTAAACTGCGCAATTGGTGCTATCAGACGGCGAACACACCATTTTGGATGTGTCATCCGATGCATTGTATTGTAAGTAAGGATACTTAATGTAGCTATCCGTCTTATAGTGGTGTTATTTGTTTACTCATTGTTTTAGCTGCCTCGATACCTAAAGTAATGAGCGCAAGCTGGTTGTACGTTTTACATTTTTAAAATTAGTATTTTCCATTCAAAATTTGTTGTAATTAATGTTCATAAAATTTTGATATAAACATTTTATAATATACTAGTGGCCCGCTCGCTAATTCGTCCGCTTGAAAACACCCGTACCTCATGATGGACCCCTATCGCAGCGCCACCTACCGGGTCCAATCGTAAAACTAAACCATTCTCGAATCCACTTGAACACACAAAAAATTTCATCAAAATCGGTCCAGACGTTTAGAAGGAGTTGAATTACAAACACGCGCACAGAAGATTTATATTTAAAAAGATTGAGAGATATTTTATTTTAAAACTAATTTATTACCTCAAGTTCACGATAACAAGTTATGTCTGATGTTTAGAATTTCGTTATTCATATTAAGCAAGATTGTGAGCAATATTCCAATTCATTTTCCGCAATGTTTGATATGCTTAGACATTACGTTGTATTACTGATTTAAATTGGATGTGTATTTACTAATGGATTATGTATCATGCGCTATCAAGTTTTTATGTTATCAAGTGACCAGCCATTAACTTCTACGTCACGTCGAACAAGCCTTATTATAATGCGTTCGTTATATTTCGCAATAGCTGATGAGTATGACTATTTGACCATTGAAGAGTTTACCACCCACCGACAGTCAGATCGTGTATAGTTTTTGTACGGTGATCAACTGAGATTAAATTAATTTACTTTTTTTATTGTACATAATATAACCTGTTTTATTTTAAAGTAGGTTTTGGGTTACAATCAAGAATAAATTTAAAGCAAGATTGAATGTTGTTAACGCGTTGTTGGTCAGCAAACTAGTTATTGTTATGTCATTTTTTTAATGGGGGTTTAGGATTGCGTGTTTAGTAATAGGTGTTATTTAAACAATTAGCAAAGTATTCGTATTTTTGTTAGCAAAAAAATGCTAGTTGGGCTGCAACTTATGGTCAGCAAATATTTCTAAATCAGTCTCCAACTTATATCATTCTGAACAGCAGTCTTATGCCGCTCCCCCCTTTCGTGACTGGCCCTCGCTACGCTGCGCTTCGCTCGGGAAATAGAAAAATTAACTTAACCTAACCTAACCAACACTAAGGATTTCTTATGCTGACCGATTGTATAATTCTGCTGACCAAATAATAATTTTGCTGACCAAATATTTATTTTGTAATGCAAATAAATTATTTCCTTTACTATACTAAATGGGATAAAATCAGGTTTCACCTACCACTCAAAACCGATACCTAGTGATTTCAATATCCGCAGACTCAAATAAAAAACAAATGATTTGACATGGATTTACTTTTAGTTTGATTCTGAATCAAATATGTAGGTACACACTCGTATTTCCCCAGTAACCGAGGCAAACTTAATCGTACGGCGAATTCGTTACGCCGTTCGGTCCATACCTAGTCCGTCACGTATCTAAACTCCGCGATAAATAGCAGTTATAGATTGTGTGTCAATAATGAAAGGAAAGTGGCACGGGCGACCGGTGGGTCAGTGTCGTTCGCTCGTTTACATAACTCGTGTCACACTGTGCATCCATCGTGCCCAATTTCGGAGGTGTTACGTTTTGTCGCGTGTCTGGTGACGATCAGCATACTGGTGTTGTTAAGAAAATTTATTTGTTATCTTCTGATGTTGTTGTTGGGTTGAACCGGCTTCTTAGCTCTTCTCGAGGGTGATATTATAGTGGCGAGAGTAAGCAACTTGCGGGTACGGTGAGGACGTAGTAGGACTAGTGGCAGGATTCTGCCATACTGCTCTACTAGCTGTTGTACTGCTTCTGGACACTACTTCTGTTTAGCATGAGGCAAAGCAGACATTTGCCTAACCTTCTATAAAAATAAAAGAGACCATAGAATGCGGGTAGCTACATCATTTCTTACACAATCTCGCTCTAGTAGCATAGGTAAAGCCTGATCTCGCCCTTGCCATGGTCTACCCAGCAGTAGGACATTCTATGCTTTTGATGATGACGCTGATGTCAGAGTTATTTTCATAGAAGACAGAAGGTTTGTTGGTTTTTATTAGCATCTCTAATCTCAAACTACCCTCAGAAATATAGTCATAACTTCAGTGTGTGTACGTTAAACATGTTATGCAAAGAGAGGTTTCTGGTATCGTAAAGGGCAAAGGTTGAAAGGTGAGTTTTCTCCCTGAGCAGGAAGCGTTGTAAAATGTCGCGAAGGCAAGAGGATTCGCGTGGGCATCGTCATCACCAATGGCGATGAACTGCGCAAGGTCTCGACTCACTTCCTGCTCATGCGGCGAGACTCCGCCGGCCGCCCTAAGCCGGGGACACACGCACTATACATTTTAATTAATACCCAACGAGAAGAATATTCTTCCGTTTACTGTTCTTGTTTATTCCATCGCGTCGTCGGAATTAAATTGTCGGCGTCGTTGGCGGCGGCCGCTTTTTGTGCCGTAATAACGCAATGTTGAAATGCTCTGCAATTTTTAACCTCTAAGACTAATTGGAAACACATTTTATTGCGTTTAAACTCAGTGTTAAAATATTTTTTATTGAAAAACTTTACTGACCGTTAAAGACTTGGTCTGTTTGTGTTTTTAAGAAATTAAAATTAATAAAGTAACGAATTCCTTTAATCCGGATGTCAAATTACTCCAACCAAACAAATTGACGATCGTCGTTGTGTACTCGGCTTTAAGAAGTTAAACTTACAATTCGCTTGACTTAGTCGTGATTTAGTTGATTCGAATAAAAAACATAACAAAACAAGCTACGTAATGCTGTTGCTAGTCGAGACTGAGGTAGGATGTGATGTAGGAGGTAGTTAATAGGTATCTATGAGTAGACAAAAAACACATCGAATTTTTTATGCCTAGCTCAAGTGAGCTTTGTTTGCTCTCCTTAAAGCCTGTATCCTGGTGAGTAGTATAGTTTCAAGGGCCTGATTTCACGGTATGTGTTCACGGTATGTGATCACGATAAGGTGACTCTTTAACAGGTCGCGAACAGGTGGCCCTAACTGCACTGCAACAATGCGGTATACAATCAAATCGGCGCACCACATCGGTGCTCACTGCTCGGAACGGTGCGACCAAGGGTCCGTGAAATGCACCCGACTACCTACGTGAGATATAGCCGCATGCGCATCGGTATAGAAACACGACAGCCGTTACTCGATCAGCGAGCTCTTGCAACTCGGTTTCTAGACATACTTTTAATGCTACCATTAAAAACGTTAAAAAAATGTGTATCTGATTTTGTTCCGACTTGCTGGTTTTCTTCGTGTTATAATATTATCAAGTTCAGTATCAGTAAGCAGTACCTCATTAAGCTCTTAGTTTGTTAACAGAAATAGGCATAAGTGTATAGGTAGGTACTTGCAGATATTCTAAATCAAGTTTAAAAACTTTCAACTAAAAACCATCTAAGCACCTTTTAATGACAAGTCGTGGTAGACGGGGCACAATCGTGACAATGCAAAACGCGAATGTACAACAGACTCGAGGAGTTACGTAACACGTTACGCCACCGCGAACCCTCGGAGCGATGGGCGAGGAGCCATCACCGTGACGTGGGGTGGTCTATGGCATGACGCGAAGAGCCATGCTTCGGTGATCAGCCCACGATACTCATGGTAAACGGCCGCGATAACGAACCCAACTAGTTTCACGTAATTATTCCTTTTCACAACTCACAAAAAACTACTACTTCGCCGCCTAATTAAATATTCACAGCCGACTGAGGTCATCATAATAAAAATAAACGCGATGTGACGCAAGTGCGATGCGATAACTTATCCGAAACTAGACCACAGCAAGATCAAATGGTATCGAAATTGACCCCACCACTGATACAGTCCCATCGAGCGCTCGCTTAATGGCAGTTTGTTCAACTTGTTTCACGTTTCGTCACAGCGAGCGCTTTATTTACAATATATGTTGGCGACAAGCGGCTAAATATAATCTTTTAACTGCCACATCCGCCTCTAGAGAAGTCTTTCTCTGAATTGCTGCAATGAGAACTGGAATGCGTATGTCATAAATTCACATGATTATGACTGCTAAGCTACACAACACTGGGCCATGCGAATTTTATGCTCTTCTGGCTTCTGAAACTATTTCGTCGTGAACTCATGGTGACTAAAAAAATATGCTTATTGTTTTATTCTAAAATGGGACACCTTAGAAAACGAAAAAAACTATAATCATAATCAAAAAAATTATATTTTAAGTAGCAAAATGTTTTTGATTACTGTAATATATAGACACATAGCCGTTTGTTTTACATTTCATTATCATTCTTATCTTTAGTTGTTTGAGCAACGCACACTAATATTATGGCAAAATATTATTATCATAACCTTTACGTTTCCATGTAGTAAGGATTACCTAATGTGGTTTTATGCACTTTTAGTTATACACTGTTGGTAGTTTAGTATTGCATCCGTCTCTGCATAATGTAATAGTAATGCAACTGCATTACGAGACCGCGCTGTGCACTGAGCGCTGCGCCTCCAACGAAAGTGAAACTAGCCGTAATCAGTCATTCTCTATTTAGTAATAATCTGTTTCGCTACTACACGACCCGTCCGACCTTTCGCATAATCTAAGAGCATTCAAGACTGCCTTCCTACCACAATGTGTGTTCTTTGTATTCTATTTTCAAAGGCCTATATTAACATTACTCCTGCCATTGCCATTCGACTGTGGCTTCTCTAGAACGGCATCGTTTTTGGCGACTGCAATAATGGTCGACGCTCTATTGTTCTCTTCATGTATAACATACATATTACATACTTTGACGAAATGGCCATAAATAATTTGATTTATTCACTATTGGAAACGTCTACTTCGTGCTGTGTGATTTAACACCCACAGCCTTCAATGAATATGATATGTTTTCTTCGAATGGAATATTATGTTATCCGTAGGATGTTTCAGGAAACCGATTTTAAATCCTTACGTGTAAACGAGTCGAGTTGAGACTATTGACATTGGCGGTTAAATAGCCAAGAGAGACGAGACGTTTGGAAAAAAACTGTACAAGATCAAACTGCGAACGGATGTTGCACATCTGTTGCGTTGGAGACATAATAATAAGTAATTAGCCAAGGAAGCCAGTCCAGACCAGTCAAGCAGCCAATTCGCACAATGTGTCCCACACGTTGACTGTTTCCGTTCACTTTAGTCACATCGCTACCATACCTTATTGTACATTGCTTATTTATTATTTTGATCAATTCAGTGGTTCCTAACCTGGGGGTAATTACCCCATTAGGGGGTAAAACCGTCTTTCCTGAGGGGTAACGAGCAAAATGTCTTGCTATTTAGCGCGGCGCCGCACAGTGGAAACTACGAGCTATCAACGTTTTGGGCAAAAGTTGCTTGGGTTTTGGACTAATGATGGCCATGAAAACTAAGTAAGGAACAGACTGAATGTTGAACACGACTTAAGATGGGCCCTGGCGGAGACGAAGCCAGACTTTAAAAACTTAGCAGTACCAACCATCACATTTACTTTTTATTACTTAAGGTTAATTTTTTTGTTAATAAATGTAGATACAATGTTTTGTTTATATAATTTTTAACGCAAATTTTGTTGCGAAACAAATTACAAAAGCACAAATGTTTAAAAAATTGGGAGAGCACCTGACCCGGTATGTCAGAAGGGTGCAGGTTCAAATGCTACTCGTGGAAATTTTTTCGACATTTGTGTTTTTGTAAATGTAGATACATTTAATTTGTTTCTTTTCATGAAGGAGTAAAGACAACTTTGTACAATTTTCAGGGGTAATGGTCTCAAAAAGGTTATAATTCCTTAAGGTTCCTTGTCCCAAATTATGCTTTGGAAAAATACATTAACTAAATATTGATCAAGATTATAAGATTTATTACGTTTGAACATAAATTATGTTAATAGTGCTAATGACAATTAGTTTGCGGCAAAAAAGGATTGATTAAAAACACGTTGACATTTGCGTCAACTGTGCTGATCGTGTTATTACTAGGTATAACTTATAAAAATAATGTATTTAACGATGTTTATGGAACGCGTCGAGAGTCGCTGATGAGTCCATTCGCTTGTACGAAGGTCGACCGCTTGCTCACACCTACTGCGGCCCTCCTCCAAGCCTCCAATTGAATAGTCAACTTCAATCCGACCTTTATTTATAAACCTTTCGGCTTAGAAAAAGAACATTCTAAACTTATTATTAATTAACAATTGACAAGTATTAATATTTAATTTAATATACTTGTAGGTAGTTGAAAATAGTAAGTAAGAGTTTAAATTGGTTGTTCCACTGGTTAAAAGCGCTCTAAAGTTATTTTACATCAAATTCCTTATTGCCAAGCGAGAACACTCTACCTACAATAAACCACTGTTAATAGCCCTCTTATTTTTTATACGTCGTTAACGCTTTATCTGCTCACGCGCAGTTAATACTTCCTCATTATATTATTATGTATGACTTACGTAGATGCGAGTCCTGGTTGTTATTGCGTACTGACAGTTTTATTGATGTCTTTCCTTCGTTTGTTGCAGGTAAGATTTACGCTACTTTCGAGCCTGATCCGATAAGTAAGGAACTTTTACTTTTCACGAAGGTCAGGTGGAGCGAGCGGTAGCTGAAAGTAAAAATATATTACGAATGTATAAATTAAATTGCCATTAACTGTGAGGAACCTGTTTGTCGTGAGACTTTTTAAGTATTGTTTGGTTATGTATCAAGGTGCCTAGTGCGAGTTTCATTCGCCATTCGTTAACGTTTACATAAACGAGAATTTGTATGGCAAAATGTTAACTCTTCTCGTATGCCGCCAGGAGGCGCTGCTTCAATGCCACACTAATACTCGTTTTCGTAAACGTAATCGAATGAATACGGATAGTAACCAAAACCTCACACTATGCACTCTGCACTATCTAGCTTATACACGTTCACATTATGTCGCAATCCTTCTTGGGTGTGACAAAGAGCAGTATTAACAGTACACATACTGGAAACAGTGTTTGCAACGAAATAAATCTGATGTTACGGCCACGCCAATGTCCGAGACACGTGGGCGTATCTGTTGCGTGCCGAATGTTGCCAGTATTTTAGGAGTTGTGAAAACGTTGCCCAATCCGAAATGGTTACTGCCGCGCTACACTTGCTGAAATCTCGCTTGCAACTCCACCATTGCATTGCTGGCAACCTTCGATTTCCTCCATTATGACGACCTTAGCGTTTGTGCGACAAAAGCTATCTCGGCCAAGTTAATATTTACGTAGAGGCAGTTTTGATGTATCTTCAAGTTTATCCCCACTCGGTGTAACTAAGTTTGGTGGCCAATATATTAGTTGAATAAGATGCCCGAGTTGATTTTACATACAAATTGCATGACGGCATCTGCAAAGCAATGAAATCCATTCGATTGGATGTGTTATTATTCAAATATACGAAATCACTAGCACGCATTAGACAGATTGACGTCTTAGATCCAATTCATACTTAACTCGTATCATGGATAATAATATCGTTATTGAGAAATAAGGCATTCAGTTGCGGATTGTATCGATAGAAAATGGCTTATAATGCAAGTTCTATTGGTGAGGCGGCGATTTTAATTGTAAATGGATACATTAACAATGGCTGTATGCTATGGCATTCATTTGGAAGTAATTATGTTAATGCACTATTAAAATGAATTATTGGGTCTTATATTAATGTTTCATGATATAGTTGTAATGTAATAGATGCTGGTAAATCTACTCTTGAGAACTCATTACAAAACTGTACTCCATAACATAAGAATTATGGAAAGAGAATGTGCCGTGGCCACAGTGCGAGACCAAGGCTTTGTTTGTTATTAACAATACCACTGGAAGACGCTATACGTATACGTAATCTAAATTGTCCTTGCGGCCCCATAAAGAAACTGCAATTTCGGGTGATTATGTCAGCCGCTCCATCGTATGCGTCGGCGTGGGGCAGAGACCATTGTTTCGCGGGTACGTAACGCACGTGGGCTTGCGGCTTGCTCGCTGCAGAGAGAAAGTAGCGCAGCCGGCGGCAAGGCCGTCTTGTCTCCGCTCCGACCTTCACAGCACTACTTCCGGGATCCACCGGCTCGAAACACCCAACGGCGATCCCCGTGCTGCTGCTTATGCTATAAATAAATCACACAACACTCTTTGTAATGATATATCGAGTCGAAAGCTTTAATAAATTCTAAGACCGATCGGCAAGCCCTTAATCTGGTTGCGTAAACGGCGCCATAGCGCAAGTGCTGTAATTACATAAAACAAATGGCTTGTAATTATTTGTTGAAATTCGTGCATTTGTATGTAACTAGTTATTAACATGTTGATTACAACTTTCAATAAATAAGAAACGGGCTTGAGAGTGCTGTGCGATTTTGATGAACAAATTCATTGGATGAATAAATATTTTTTATGACGTGACTTTTGCGTTTCCACTTTTAGAAGGTTTTCCTTGTGTTTGCGTGATTGTTTGTGATGTTGCGATTATGATCTGGTAGTCTGGCACTTGTATTTCGTTGATTAATATACGGGTATTAAATACGGTATAACACACTTTGAACTTGACTATGATGATAGATTGCGTGACAATCCGAATGTGTGCTAGAACATTTGCAGTAGCGTGTGTCACGAATCACGATGCACCAACCGTACCGTAAATCCGCAGTTAACTTCATTACATTTATTACTTCATTTATATAAGTATAAGTTATAAGTTTATAAAATCAATATAATTTATAAGTTTATAAAATGTCAATCATCAATCAATGTTTACATATGAACTACACACTGACATATTTTCTTTTTTACTAACTTTTGTTTCTAACTTATTTGTTCTTTTCTTTTTTCTAATAACATGAATCATCGTCTGTCACAGTTCCGCGAATATTGTGACCTTTCGAAACTGTCTTCATAAACGTTTACAATTATATGGACACTGTCCGCTTCAATATTTTTTGATCGTGGAACTCTCAAGTGGAGAATCAACACGCGAAACACGACCAACCAAACGAGTTATGTTATAAATAATTAATTAACATTAAGTTGCCCGACGAACTCGCGGCTCCAAGGTCAGGCTCTAAGCTGTTCTCGAGATGCGTCAATTTAATTTTTTGATGTACAATAATTTCAAAACTCGCTATTCGAATCGAGGACGTTATAGGCCACCGTATAAGGACAGAAAATCATTTACGTTGTTAAAGTAATTTGTTGTAAGGCTGCTGGCTCTCATCGAAGCTATTTTATAGACTTAATTAAAATTACAGTGCAATCTTAAACACAAGTTTCTTGGAATACGAAGAACCATTGAACTGTAGTTACGTTAGTAGGTTGAATAAACTTTAAGTAGGTATTATTTTCTTGTTATTATTGTGAATTTTAAAAGTTTAATTGGACGATTGTAAAGAAATATGATGATATAAAACAGTTTGACTCGTAAACATAAAGCAAGTAAGAATGAAATCTGAAGAACAAGGTTAAGACAATTGAACAGCAATTGATTCGAGTGGAATATAATTATAGTCCATCAAACATTTCGAAGGCATCACAAGATTGTCTCATGTTCTACCAATTCACAATGTCGTTTTCATTGTCGGAAAGCTAACGCAATTTATCATTTATATTAAAATTTGATACCATATTGATGATATTACAAACAGATTAGCTAATGATGAATGGAGTTATGGAGAATAGTCGATATTTTTGTCATCTGTCTGCTTCTATTCTTGGATTTGATATAAGAGATTTGTCGATTTTTTATTAGTCTTACACTCGTCACGTTTTTCTAGTATGTCCTTGTTGAGGTCATTGGCTCAATTCATATAATAGTTTCATCAGTCTTATAATTCAATGTTGCTGTAAAAAGTTATAGCATGATAAGCCACAATTTCTTTGTTTAAATCTTTAGTGCGAGCGTGCTAATTTTTTCAACAAGACTTGAAACTAATATTTTTCAACTATCTATATCAATTAATAAAGCAATATGTTGAGTATTTTTCCGCATGCATATTGTGGTGTAATGTTTTATTTCGTACCAAGCAATGTACACAGTGTGGCTACACGACCGACGGCTGAATTAATGTCCCCAATTCAATTGAAGTGTTTCATTAGCACAAGTGGCCCCGATTGCTTCGTTGATCGAGCCCGACGATCGTCGCAAAACCAAGGCGCCTTGCACACGTATATGATTGTGTGAAATCGTACAATCAAGTATTCAGTAGGAAATTAAATGTATTATCTCTAGCTGTTACGAGTTATAGTACACGAAGGACTTGATAGAGTTGTGAGAGACCGAGAAAATAGCATTGCAATTTTCGCATCGGTATATTGTATGTAACCTAATATTACTAGACTCTAGTTTGGTCTGTCTTCATTCATCATGGGATTAAATGTGTCGTTATATGGTATTTTTAGATCCAAAAATATATCTGTACCCATAATGATGACCTCGGATTGCTTCGAAAAGCACAACGTCATTGGTTTTGACGATGTCCTCTACACGGCTCGAACTTCCTATTATTTCTTACCATAAGCATAGATTATTGCAATACACTATATCTGCCAATACATTAAATGCCTCATCTCAACAACTTCAGAGTTCTAGATATATTCAGTATTGGTCTACGTTACCTCACTTAATAATAACATGTTATTTCACAACAAGCAACGCTGCTTTGGTCAATAAGATTGTGTTCGTTAAGGTCTGTGATCCGAGCAGACCTTCGCGCACTGCCGGGTTCAATTAAACATCACCCGCTTGCGTTAGAAACGGCGTCTCCCATTATGGGCTCGGGTCGTGACACCTCACGTCCAAACGTGGTGGCGTAATACGCGCATTGTAGTCTGTAATTTCCACGTGCGAGCAATGCTTGTGGCTAATTGTGTATGGATGCGGTGCCTGTAACAAGAGCCGGAAAATGTGGGCATTATCGCGCTCTATCGCTACGTGTGAAGGACACAGTACGTTGGAGTTTGTTAATTTAATGGCTTTATGTGTTTGGCTCAATAGCTATTTGCATATAAATTCGGAACTTGAAAACGATCTCTTTATCGTCAATTCTATTAAAACAAACTCACAATAAAGATTCGAATTTGAAGGCTTGGATGTTGGCTGTACTTACATCTGCAGAAACTAGAACGTAATTTAATTCCATAGACTATTAGCGCTATTTCCATGAGTTTAATAAACTGGTAGCAATAATGTCAGCGTTAATTGTAACTCGTGGTTTGCGTAATGCTCTAGAGAGGCCTACTAATAGCGTAATAACTTTAATGAAGCTATTTATTACAAATGCTTTTAAGCCTGCAATAAGAGTAATAAAATTAAGAACCCTCAAAAATCTAAATTTTTTCAAAGACAATTTGAAGTACCCTACTGCTGAATTACAGTTTCATATCGGTACTGTTACCATCAAAAAACTCGCTTTGGGCCAGCGTTTTGGGTTATGGTTCCAAACTCCATTTATGCTAATGTTCGTATGGCAATAGCAAGGTCTGAGCCTAGCATTTAGACGTTTATGGACTGACGATAAACCAGTACACTACAAAGAAGTTTCGAAAACCATAGAACGACTGTGAATTTTGTATCACGCGACTCGGTCAAATAAATCAATATCACAAATTGTCAAAACAGTTCCTGTAATCTCAGTGTTACTCAATCGGTAGAGCAACGCCAGTTTTCCGGGCTGCTGGCGAGCTACGGTTTTACTTTCTTGTAGGAAGTGCTATCGCTTTCAACGGAGACCGGTCGCCGGGTGGCCGGCCCGCGCTAGCTGTTGACTCCATAGTAGGTAGGTACTTCGAGTTAGGAGCAACTTGCGTTACGTAGCTCACGTGTTTAAGTTTCTTGTTGGAGCACTACGTGTAGGAAAGTAAACTTAACTTAGGTTTTGTTTGACATCTTCTTGATATGCAGTAGATAGGTTTTTTGAGAGTACTATTCTTATTAGGTTTCCATTGCTCTAGTTTCAGCGGCTACTTTACAGCAAGTAGTGAGAAAGCCCAAATTCTTAGGAGTTTGATATTCTACTCTGGTTCTGATCTTTTTGAGTCGTCTTTTTTTAAACTGTCGCAAAATTTGTTCTGGCCATTGAGACTAAAACTAATAAAACAGTTAATTTAATCTTGTCCCTTTCTTTTATGGTGAGCCCAGAATACTTGGTCATTGGTAACTTAAACTGAAAGTTATTTACTTTCTAAGTAAGACAGTTATGTTTAGTATTATCTCTGTAAGTGCTAATTAATTACGTAAATGTCTATTTTGACTATTTCAGTAGAAAATTTATAGTTATTAAATGAAGATGTGACATTTCAAAAACTATTTTATAGCTCTCTGATAAAGTTCAATTTAATTGAATAATTAAACCCTTTATACTTGTAGGTATGTTAACGTGTTCAACTTTAGGGTCTATGTTACAAATATGTAATTCTTATTGATAATTTTTGTTGACCTTTACATGTAATTTGTCTCAGTGTTATACGTGAAGACGACCACTATTATCTAAGGCACGAACAACGTCATCGTTGTTACAAACGTCGTTACTAATATCAGTAATAGAAGTGTCATTAGCTAAGTACCTACTTACTAAAGACTGCTATGTACTTAACGATAGCGCACAAAGTATCTTTCAAAACAGATCCCGTCTTGTCTTTACCGTCTGATAACGTGACTTTCTAAAAGCATTTAGTAAAAGGTTAACCTCTTCAGTTGTCTATAAATGTTATGTTATGTTGCATTGACTGTCGTTGTAAAGGTAACCCAGACGACGTTTTAGGGTTCCGTTATCTAGGTATACCGAGACTTTATGCTTTCGGCATACTGTCAAAAGGACTGTCTTTGTCTGCGTTTTGGCTAGGCATGCTGGCTCTGTGCTAGCTATCTATCTATACGCTATGTTTATAGTCAAAATTATATATATTAGGAGAGGTAACCACAATATGTCAAGTGGCGGTGACTAATAATATTAAAATGTATAATAATATACGATCTGATTACACAAATATATTAGAAAAATGTTTAGTGCCTATTTATACCTATGAACTACTTACATTATTTCAATGATTATAATAAGGTATAACTTGAGATTACGGAACCATTTATAGCGCAAGTAAGATTTACACTTGGCGAGTTTTTCCACTTGGCAGTTATTAACTGTCTGATTCACATCCACAATTTGCGGGGAAAGTGTAACCCGGTAGTGTGAGTGTGACGCAACAATAAAAATTGCACGGACAAAGGAATTGCTAGGTACACGTGTGACGTAAGGGCTTGCCGCCACCATTAGCAGCGGCTGCACAATCGCGACTTGTCATACACAGCACACACGTAACCTCTATCGTGGTTTCAATAATTTTTGCTACGCCGAGTAACGACGCACATTTCGTGACCTACCTCGAAAGTTGGTTGACGGTTTTGAGTATTGTAAACTGCAACAACAAAGAAACGTTGTAACGCAAGCTGCCACCATCGACTGCTACAATTAAAATTTTCATGTTGTTGATACGACGCACAGCGATTCATTTCGTGACCAACCTGCCTCGAAAGTTGGTGACAATTTTTAGTATCGTGGATTACAACAACAAAAACACACTGCCACTATCTAGTGCTACAGTGTTTACATTTTAGCACTCTATACATTTTTTTTCAATTCTGCAAATGAACTTCTAGGCAACGTACTGTTGTTACATACGATGCACAGCCATTAATTTTGTGACCTACTTCAAAAGTCGGTGACGGTTTTGGGTACATTGGACTGCAACGACAAAGAGAAACGCTTGAACGCACGGTGCCACTATCGAATGGTACAATGTTTACATTTTGATTCTGCAAATCGGCCTCTGGGCAACGTTCTGTTGTTGCATCTATAAATAAGGAGGTGCTAAAAGCGGCCCGGCCGGGGGACGTGCTTCCTCCGCTTTGAGGAGCCGAGGGGTAAACATGCTCGGCTCGAACCTTTGTTGACACTCGATTTACGGCCGCTGCAGCTCGTCGTCATCTTTATGGTGCGATGCGCCCGCAATAAACACCGCACCCTGGGCGTCCATTCACGCTGCGCCGGCCGATGTATTGAGTGCCTAACGCGAGTTTTATTTGATATTCAATCAGGTTAACGAAAATTAGAATTTGTACATGGTCAAATTTAACCTCTGATGGCAAACCAGGCGCTGCTTTAATGCCTCACCTACAAGTTATCGTTCTGTCAGCCAGGTACCCTGTCTGTCTGTACACGTCTCGTCTCCGCTATTGTAAATTTAATATAAGGTGAACGCCTGCACCTTAACACGTGCCAAAATATATACAATTGCTTGATATGACTTTGTTACAAAACAAATCACAAAGGAAAATTGAGAAATACTCCCAATGTTTTTCTGTAACTATTTCCATATTCAAATACATCCACCATTGTTCAGCTACGCACTAAAACAATGGCTTATTCAAATTATAAATAAAGACGAGCGGTTGACATGTGATGGCATTTTATACCATAGGCGTCGCGTTCCCGCATGGCAATCACGGAGTCCGAGCAATCTGCATGCGAACAGTATGCCGAGCGTCCGGTCTTACTCATCTGACAGTTGATTACTATGTGAACATTTGCCATGGGTACACAATACTTAAACTAATAAAACAACGACAACTCGGTGTCATTACCAATCTGTATCTATCTTTGTTTAATCAAATAAACGGGAATCATCATTAAAATTACTATCTCAAGCAGGCATAATTTTATATATTTAAATAAGTTCTGCCCGCGTGGTGGTTTATGGCCCGTTCTCCCTACCCATCCATAGGGAAGGCTCGTGCCCCAGCAGTGGGGACATAAAATGAGCTGATGCTGAAATAAGTTCTAATTTAACCAGTGCGTGCTATTTCATTTCGTATTATTTCACTCCAAAAAGGTGTCTCCGCGGGAGACCGATATATTTATTCTAGACATTTCTAATTGCGCTCTGATAGTATTAATCTGAGTAATATTCAGTGGAACATGTGTTATATTGCGTTGCGTTCAATTGTGGTAAACGCGACACATACATTGTCAGCGACTATAGATAGGCGTATTGTATAAGTACTGTAACTGTCACTGAGTGAATCATCGTGCCAAATAATATAATTATGCCAATGGATTTCAATGGTTTGTATCGTACATTTTAGGATTTAACAGAAATACATAGTAGCAACATATAGTGTCTGAAACTTATTTGTCGGCAGAATTCTAATTAATAAGTTTTTTGTACTACCGAATGTATGTAATTTGTCTAAGAAAAGACAAAGGTGTAAGATAATTTTTCCTTTTTGAAGGTGTACGATTTTCAAAAAACTACAATTTATCGTTCCATTAATATTCGCTAAAACAAAGAGTTTGAGTGAAAATGAGAATAAAACACAGTATACGTGCAACTAAGAAAAAAAACTATGAGACGACCAATACCTCAGTCTCCTTGTGGTCACGGATCCTGTAAAGTGTTCAGAACGTCGGTCGATCAAAATGTATAATGTGAAAAATAAAGGCAAGAAGATTCGTATAATATGAGTTTGTTTTGAACAAAACGCGTAAGACGATTCTGAAAGATTAATGACTACATCTCCATTTTGTTGTGAGGTTGGCAAGACGTCGGAGGGGACCCCAACATCTCGGCGCTGGTTATTTTCGCGCAATCATTCAATAAACGTGATGGGAGTAATCAACAAGACCCTCAGTTGCCTCATCAGAGAAATGGGATCAATTTCTATGTTATATGTCGACGCTTGTACTTGCAAATCGGGGTCATGCACTTGTACATACAACACTACGTATTTTTCCTGTCTGATAATATTTTCTACAAAAAGTCCTTATTATTTGAATACTCTGCAAGTGCAACGTTCACAAAAACGTACTCTTTATTGTGCGATATTCATTGTCGTGAGAAAAGCTACTTTTCCTCTTTCACAATTTTGACAACAGTTTCTCACACTTTATGCTCGAAAAGTCCAGAACTTCATTCGTTAAAATATTTTATACTTTCATTTTTGTTATAATTATTAATTCCATTATTTATTTAAACAACGAAACTCGAGGTTGATAGTACAATCTATCTTAGCTAGTTTCATGGTTTTGACACGAAATTTTATATCTAATCTAATAGACAAGTAAGTTAAGCCTAACGTACTGTACGTTATAGATTCTTAAAGTCCTACATTACTTAGTTCTCCAACGTCACGGTTGTAGACTGAACCGACTTGTTGCCCAATTATAAATCGTTAAAAAATCATTTAAATATAGAACGCATCTGATTAGAACCAATTAAACGACAATTAAGCTGTTCTCTTGTTTGAGTTACGAGCGCATGCGACGCTGTATCAATTGTTGCGAGGCAGTTTGTCTTAATGGCTTGAATTATACTAGCTGTTAATATCTGCACCACAAAGGTTCCAAAAACGACGTATGGACAACAGTCAACTTCTCAGAAATAAGATTTTCATTCATACAATTATTTCAAAAGGAACCGTTGCTACAAAGCTTCTGAAAACTGTTAACCTAAATCCGCTTTCTTTGTTTGTAATGATGCCAAATGTAAATGCCCTCAAAGGTTATCTGAAAAGTATATTTTTAGCAAGTTCTCGAGCTAAGATAACAACAGTTGGTAGAGGTGTAAATTCTACTGATTGTATGCGTAAATACGCATGCTGTCATGATGCGCATGTAGCACTGAAAGGTCAACAAACTTTGACGGTAACGTTTTTAATTTCCATAATAATAATACTACTCGCTAAGTACTCTCTGCGGCATATCGTCGCTTAAATTGTAACACTGCGGAAGTCAAAAATGACAACTTTTTCTATATCGCGATCACAATACATGTGACACTTCCATTGGTTAAAATCCCTGTTTCTGATTGGTCTAGAGGTGCGTCTTTCGATTCTCTATCGAATGACATGCAAAAGTCAAAATGACAAATTTTGAACTTCCGCGATGTTAGAACTTAGGCGACGATATGCTAGTCTCATTACTATAACGACGACCATCCGTGTTTGCACCTCCACATTTCGGATCGTTCACAAAGGTTTCACATTTGTTATCGTCGCTGGAGTCGTTGCCCTCTGTTCGCTCATATAAACCTCTGAATAGTCCGCTAATGTTTACTCTTTCAATATTTTACGACTGTAATTTAGGAAGCATGTCATACTTTAAAATCTACTCTATTCGTGTCGTTTACGTCTCATGTTCTCTTGCTGGCTTCTCAATAACGAATGTCTTTTCATTACCATTTATTCACTCATCAATATTGACAATAGCAGGTGTTAGTATCATAATAACATAACTGAATTTCTTGATGGAATGCTTTTCCTCTTTCTCCAAGCTGTGTAAGCTGTGCATACGAAATGTTTATGACAATATTATTTTGTTTTACAAGGTTTGATATGATAATATGTAATTACTACCTATTTGATTTGATACTCTCCGACTTCCAGTCTCGTTTTTATTATCTTATCAACGTTAGTTATCTAACGATGTATGGTTGCACTTGTTGTCTTGAAGCGATGCGTCGTCGCCATTGCAATACTCGTAATGTAGTAATAGCACAGATAGTACTCTGTGGTAATAGGTCCGCAGTAAAGAGTTCGCTCATCGCCTTGGCCACATAATTTACAGTACAAACATTTAGAGCTGAACTTCGTGTCTGTCAAGTTGACAACATGAGTCGCTAACGAAAACAGCACACAGACACAAGCATACGCAAAGTGCGACTTCTGCCAGACTCTTTGGAAATTTTCGTTACACCATCCTTTACACGAAATTTTATTTACCAAACAAAAACCCGTTACTGTGTTATATATTAGTTTGTTGCCCTGCGAGATGTAAACTGACGTGGTAGCTGAACGTATGCTATTATAATAAACAGCGGCGCTGCGAGGAGGTGCGTCTGATTGCCCTCGGTTTCGAACGCACCGAGCGCGGCCATTTGAAATCGACAGTGATTACAATTTTCCCTGGAGCTCGGTTGCGCGGGCGCAACGTCCGATGGAAAGCAGCGTTTAACCAATGTTCCGCTCTGATAACTCTCTAATTACGCGTCCGCCGTTTTCCATCGACACTTGGCGACCAACGACTTAACCCCTAGCTTTTCGCTGGGACTTTTCAACCGAGATTACACTGGCAGTCTGGCACGCTCATTCGTTTGCTACACTTTCGCCTTTGACGGCTCCGACGCTGTACTGTTTCATTAGACAGAAATATATTACGCCATAAATCCTGATGCCGTTTTACGACATTTTCAGAGCAGCCGTTCATTACCATTGCTTACATTGGTTCGGTTCGACATCATAATTTCAACTGAAGATTTTGTTAAGCAGAGTTTGTGTAAGATATTTGTAGCACTTTTAGCCTTTATCTCCGGTAAAGCGAACCGTCTCGGTAAATCACGACGTCTTGGTCGGAAAGTCTCGTTTAGTCACGTAAATGATGTTAACCTGTACGAGCGAAGGAGGAACAATCTCCGACGAAGGACGAGTGCCATAGGCAACCTTTACCGCCCCGTCGGTTATTGCCCACAGAGCGAACAATAGGTACTCATAGCACCACTTAAAAGCACGCGTGTGTAATTGTTTACTACCGTTGGCTGCTAACCGCGAGTCTTAACCATTTGCACAAACATTGCTCAGTATGAACAATCAATACTTACTCGTTATAGAGATTATTTCAAATTTGACAAAACTTTTTTTCAACAACCAAATTATTTCAGCTGATATTAAAGTTTATTGTTTATTACACTTTGTGTAGTTACGAATATACGCCTGCTCTTGCGCGGCTGAGTAAGCATCTGTTTGCCGGACAAACAAAGCACTACATAATAAGTAATTTGTCTGCTGTATTCTAAAACACAAGTGTTTGCGTGTTTACGATCCCCGGACGAGACGGAGGCGAATGGAATATACAATGACGTGTCATTCACACCGATTGAGGCCGCATGCACGATGTGGTGTATGATAACATTATGTATAAGGCTCGCAGTCCGCCCCAAGCTCCTATCCGAACCGACCTTTAATGTGGTATAAAAACATTCTGGTGTTAAATGTTCATAGACAGTTCAACATAACAAACTCTGCGAATACCTTTGTCCCTTGGCAATTACACCTGCCCTATCTGCTTCGATAAGATACGAATTTATTTCCAACGTTGACACATCAATTTAGAGATAGCATACAGGTGAACAAACCTATTAGAGCATGCATAGATCAGTTTAGGAGTACTGTTACTTATAGTTAAGAAATAGCCGACCGTTGCCCCTCGTATGGCGGAGGGATACCGTCGAACGGCCTGGCTACAATTACGTGTCGTACAGCGACACGACAAGCGACACTTGAACAATAGTATACAATCACCTCGATTGTGGCCGTCGCATGCGCGCCAACTGCCTCGCGTGAACACTGACATTGTTATGGTGATGGAGTGTAGCGCCGCGCCAGTCGCGCCGGCCTGTGAGGTTCGTCGCGCCCAAAACAAAAGACGCCTTGGCAATTTGCATCTAGACGACGCGACACAGCGGGGCTCGGCTCCGACGCATAAATACAGGACCAACAAATTTTACCCAAATAAATAATTCATATAGGTAACCGGACGAGCTCCGGTCGTTATAAAGTTACTATTAAAATCTCCACACACCCCGGGGCACTAAAGTACCACTTTGAGAATCGGTTAATTGGAAATATTAACCATTTTAACGTGCAGTCCATTAGTGAAAACGAGATGTTCCCGAGCAGGTAGACGATGAAATCAGCCTCCCTTCAGGGGTATATTTTTTGTTAAACTTGGCAGGTACCAGACCCTCTTAGGGCAGATTGTGTACCTTTTTTTTTCACAATAAAAACATGAATTGTAAAACTAAGATAAACGGGACCAAGGAACGCTTTTCGAAATGTCCAGAATAGTTGTTTTTATGGTTACAAAAACTTAAGTTTTGGGACATCTTTGTGTTTACGCGAGACCTCAAACCCTCATTTATAATATTGCTCAGCACTTATTGAAATACAGTCCAAAGATAAAAAATATACAGTGTAAATGTATGTCGTAGTAAATAGATAATAGTAATATTTTTTTTGTAACGTTTGTTTTGTTTCGTCTATTCCAGAATCAAACTCGTCCAGTGCAGACGGTGGCCAGTGCCCTGAGCGGCGTGACCGGTGGCGCGATGAACGGCAGCTGGGAGCAGCACCCCGTACTGGCGCGCGCGGCATCCGTGCCCGCGCACCGCGCGCTCGCCGGCCTGCTCGATCGCCTCGGCCACCGCCGCCTCGAGCGGACCACCAGCGAGCCCGCGCCCCCTCCGCCCGCCACCAGTCGCTACAAGACAGAGCTCTGCAGACCCTTCGAGGAAGCCGGCGTCTGCAAATACGGAGACAAGTGCCAATTCGCACACGGCATGCGTGAGCTACGCAACCTTCAGCGCCATCCCAAATACAAGACCGAACTCTGCCGCACATTCCACTCCGTCGGCTTCTGCCCGTACGGGCCTCGCTGTCACTTCGTCCACAATGCGGAGGAGGCGCGGCGCCGCGAACCTTCGTCGCCCGGCGGGTCCATAGCGTCGCTCTCGTCGGGCGTCTCCATGGGCTCGTACATGAGTGATGGATCTCGTTCGCCGCGCTCGCCGCACTCGCCGATCGCGCCACAGTCGCCGCAGGCCCCGCACTCGCCGCCCGCACAGTCGCCACCCGCGCACGCCACCGCGTTCGCGTTCCGCCGTGCGCAGTCTCCCGAGCCCGAAGACGACCGGCTGCCGGTGTTCAACCGCCTGTCCTCCGCCTTCGGCGACCTCATCATCGCCTAGGACGTCGCGTTTGCCTAGTCTTAAGTTAAATTATACCGATCATAGAGTAAGAATCGTCTGTCACCGCAGTGCCTACTCGACGTCTTCCAGCCGCCGCGCGTCCCGCTCGCGCATCCGCACACTCGCTCAACGAATGATCTCCAGTTTGTCGATGCTTCGCGCTCCTGCGCTCTGTAATTTATAAAGTTAAAGAAGTGTTCACTGGCGTCTCGAAAGTTTGCGGTGTGAAAATAGTGATTACGTACATCTTTTAGTTATCGGCACGCACTTGTAAATGGCACCTTATATTGTTAGATATTTATTGTGTAGCTCGCGGAAGTCTTCCCGATGCGATCCTCCGCCGAGCGGTGGTCTCTGTAAAGTTAGCTTATAGAACATTTTATTTATTTCATACTGCCTATCCGCGCTCGGTAACGTACCGCGAGAAGGCGCTCGTGATCTATTTTTAAGGGTTTAAGATAGTAATTTATTATTTATTTCGAGTCTCTTTAACTGTAATAATATTTTTTTTATGTAGCTAGCAGTTGCGATGCCGCGCCGCAATCGGACGGGGCCCGCGTCGACGGGACGTGGCTCTTACGCAAAAACGCAAATCGACTGACACTGCTCCCAGTTAACTACCTAGGTTATATCTGACAACCTTAAATATCACGGGAGATTATTAGTCGATACTTATCTCGGGAGTACGAGGGGCCAATTGTGATACTAATTCGCCTTATAGTATAGCTTTCTGTCTGCGAGTTCCAGCTGTACGTACTCTCTTGCGCGTCGTGGTAGGATCTAAACAATCCTGGCTTGTTCCCTCTATTATGCTAGGACCATTGAGCAAAATAATTCCTGTTGGCTCTACCGTAACTGTTAACGCAGAAATAGTGGGAACAAACCGCAACCTCAGCGATCTCAATCACCCGCGGCGCGCCCGAGAGCGGAGCGGTCCCGCGCCTAGCGGCCCCGCGAGGACTTTTTCGTTTTGCGTCGTGCAAGGAGGGCGGGCAGCCGACCGAAACCTGTTTTGGGTTTCGGTGATCTTTTTTTTCGTCCTCGAAGCGCAGCCGAGTCCCTCTCGCTCGGTGCCGGGCGATAAAGCGTCCGAGCGCTCGCAAAAAACATGACAGAACGAAGACAACACGCCTGCCGAACTCCCGAGACCTAACGCTGATGAATTTGTAATGATGAACTTTCATACCTACGATCATCCTACGATGACGAAACGCATGTTTAGAACGGTGCGGGGTCTGCGGGGCACCCTCCCCCGCGCTTCCACGCCCCGCGCCCCCGCAACCCTCACAAAGAGTGCCTTTTACTTTATAACAAAACAAATCGATTATAATATTTAATTTTTAGTTGATCGAGATAGATTGTTTATTTATTGTCTCTTTTGAATATGAAATTCAAATTGGCACAGTTATTACTTTTTGTACTTTGACAGAGCTAAGTGATTAGTTTGGACATAGCATAGTTTCTTCTTTGAATAAAGTGTGATATTTTATAATATTTATATAACAAAGTTTAAAGTTTTAATTAAGGGACCAATATAAGTGATTCGATTAGGAGAAATTCTGATAGAAACAGCCAGATAGATACGCTTTCGATTCTTACCAAGAGACTGTATCCTCGCCACGTACATTGTTCTATTTTTGTTATACTAATTGTAAACAGATCTACGATATTGTATTCTACCAATAAAACAACATTTGACCATACCCGTTCTGTGTTTCTTATTGACAGCTTATGTGTATGTAGAACCGAGATGGTATTTTTTTTATTTTTGTTTACTTACTTTTAGTTTCAGTGTTTCTCCTTTACTTAGAGAGTCGTATCGTGACCACGAAAAGATAATAATTTTGTACCTAATGTTAAGAAACTACCTAGTTGTAAGCGTTTTCATAAAGTTCGCGAATATTATTTATTATCAGTTCATTACGAATTATAAACCATTAAAAGTTGATTTATTTAATTTCTTTTGTATTTAAAACGTCATTTAAGTACGAATATTGTAACTTAATGTTAGTTATTATATCATCAGTCATTTAATGTAACAAGCATTAGTTTAAAACTCTAGTACCTACGTCAGTTGTAATTAAGTATTTAATTTTTTTTAATTTAATTCCAATTATAAGTTAATCTTCCAAAAAAATTGACTACGTATTCTATTTCTTATGGACAAAACAAATTAAGGCTAAAGCTTGTTTATGACATTTTTTTTCTTGTAAGTTTTCCTTATTTCCATCTGCATTTTTATTGAATTATAGTCAAAATATGTTATTTTTGCTTTTTATTTTTGTTTTTATTCCTTAACCCTTTTTGATCTGAAAACTAAAAATATGAAGAGACAGAGAAACTGGAATACGATTGAGGGCCTTAAGTTTCCTATTGTATTTTTTTTTAAATATTTACGGGTAAGCACAGTGCCTTGATCTCACCTGATGTTAAGTGATGATAAGGCCAATGATGGAAGCGTACTTCAACCAGACCCTCAACTACCGAGGTACTGGCTAACTTATCTCTAGCTGCCGAAACACCACAATGCTACAAACATTGATGTTATGGCGACATATTTAGATAAGATGGTGGTAGCTAGCCAGGCGGACAAACAAGCCCTACCACCAACCAAACCGAGTACACAAACATGTACCCGCCGCTGGGAATCGAACCTGGGACCTCTGGGTCTAAACCGGTAGTCTTAGCCACTAGACCACAGAGGCGGTTAAAATTCTGTAATTCGGTAATTCTGATGTTAGGAATAATTATTACAGATTTATTTTAAATAAGGTCATTGACTCGCTGTTGTAGACGTTTTAAAATAGCAGAATCGAGGCCCTGTGGATATAGTCTACACTAAAATTGCTTGCTCAAGGTCAACAAGGTCTATTTATGCTTTTATGACCAAACGTCCAAAGACACTCAGAAAAGTTTATCAACAGCTAGGGCCTAGTTGTTGATAAACTTTTCTGAGCGCCTAGTTACTAGGTGCTCAAAAACTATTTTAGAGACTGGGGGGCGCTTTTAATTTAGATGTTTCGTGTTGGACCGCGCTGGCTGCCGTGAGGTTTCATATTAAAATATTAATTGAATGAAGGGCTCGAGAGAAGAAATTAAGAAATTACTTAATTGGAAGTAACAGCTTATTAATAAGACAACTATTTGAAAACCAACCGCAACACGGATAAACTTGTGGATTCGAACCTCGCTTGGAGTAGATATGCTTATATGTAGGTGGTATTGCAAAGTTTCTAGATTTAATTTAACCTGCTATCTCTACCTACATCCGTTTCGAGAGCTACGATACCTGCTATTAGACAGGACTGCCTAAACGTGACGATTTCAGGGTAATTAGTAAGTACCTACGTAATTATAAATATGTTAATACTTTGTACCACGAGTGGGAATTGAACCCACATAAGTCATACGGTCAGAGTAACTCCTAAGTGTGTAAGTACTGAACACTAAACTTTTTGATTAAAAAGATATTTCTTTAAGGACTTTAACCTATAGATATTGTTGACCACGATAGCGTCTTCATTATTTTACTGGTGACCGCAGGTCTATAAAAATATGGTGGGTACCTAGTTATAATATGTACTCTTTCATTGTGTATAATACCTCTGTAGGTAGGTATGCACTTCATTTTCAGGAATACTGGACAGTAACAACTTGGACTCATAAATTTCATAGTAATCCGAATCGAGCAGCGTCATGTTCGCACCGAGTCAGTTAGGCGGCCACTCTGGTAACCCAACACTCAGATAAGGCTTGACCTTGACAAAACACTCCTAGCAATCATAACTGGCAACGCAAAACTTTTAAAACGCACCTAACTCAAAACTGTAAGGTCCAAAATTGAATACAAACAATTTTAACGCCTCCATCAGGAAACTTGTTGCTTCGCACAAAATGTTAAACGGATGTTATAATCTGGAGCCTGCCGAACATAACGAACTAGCTTGTTCGGAAAGGTCAAAAGATCGCGTTAATTATTGCATTATGTTGATTTTGATGTACCTACCACTACCGGTGTATGCAAGAACTAAAACGCTGATAAGATATTTAGCGTTTTATGTAGGTAGATTCTTAAAAATAATTACCTAGGAAGTTGCTTTAATCCGTTTTTTAATAATTAAGGAACACAAAGTGTACTGCACAAAAATATCATAAAGATATTAGATAATACCTAGTTAATTCATTTACGAATCACATCACATGTGTCAAAATAAGTAATAAAAAACAATAATTTCTTTGTTATCTACTTTGATGCCGTTACATATTTTTATCGTAATTTAGATGTGCTCATCTTGTTAGTCAATTAATTATGTAAAAAAGAACTAGATACCTTTTTCAGTTGGCATATACTATAGGTATGTATGTGACTTTATTATTATGATGAATTATCAAAATAAATCAACATTTTCGAAACTGTCTAAGTATACAAAGGTATCTAACACTGTTGTAGGTATTAGTTTGATGTAAACATGTTCAAGTACCTAGTTGTATTGTTGATTGTATTCTTAATTTATTATTATTTATTCTACAATTTGGCAATAGGTATGAACAAGTGACGATTTGATCTTAAAAAGTTGAAGATGTATAATCGCTCTTTATCGGAATCCTACACTACCTACTGAACGAGTTATTCTGTGCCTCTAGTTATCGAAAAATAACAATACTACTCATTGCTGGTTCTGTCGCCTCAGATAAAAAGCGGTACTGTGCCATTTTCTCTAAATGTTTAATTAACATACCCTAAGTTTTGTAGATAGATAGACGAAGATACATTATAGCGTATTAGACTCCTTGTATTTCAATAAGTTACATCATCTACGATGTCCAACTAACCAAAGACCAGGATGTTGCTAAAACTTGTTAGTAAAATAATATTCGAAAGCATTCACTACCTCATTTGCCTCGACTCTCGACATCATGAAGCCATGATCTCGATTGCGATATAAAAACTAATACCGGCAGGTCATACCTAGTTAAAATATTAATTATGTACCTATATTACAAACCCTACCTAGTCATATTTTAAAGCATTGCCATTTAGTAATTTATGTCCAAGGAACTAGCTGGCAGTTTCATTTAGTAGTCTATTTTAAAAATAATTTCAGTCCTAAAAAAGTAGGCATATTAATTGAAAGATAATTAGGTATTAAATAAGTTTTATAGAAAGACTAAAGAAGATGCTGGTAGCTAGCTAGGTGAACTTAGCTCAAACCCTACCACAATTTGAACCAAATAAGATGAATTGTGTTGTGATACTACTTCATCACCAAACTCAGTTTATCCCCTAGCCTTTCCTTCCTATGGATGTAAACAGCACAGGGAGAAATGCCCGTAAACCACCACGCAGGCCTTTTGGTGGTTGTTAACGACTGCTAATGCTGATGGGGGCTAACGGCTTTACGTGTCTAGAGTCTTCCGAAACACAAAGAAGCTCAAGATGATTATTTTTTGTTAACCCTGCGCCAATGAGCTCCTTACTTCTGACCTGTGATTTTACCAATACTACCCAATCGGTTTTGGTCATGGCGACTCAATGTCCTCTGGGAATCGAACGACAGCTCTGATTTTATATTATATTTTTTTAAAGACCGGTGGTCTTACCTCTCCAAAACGTAGAGGTTGAATTATAAAATCAGTTGACATATTTCAAGTAAAAAAGCAAATACTAGACCGCTTGTTGGTTTAGTGATAATAATAATTGCTGCTGGATGCGTGCGATAACTCGGCACATTATCTAATATTTATACTGGGAACGCTGAATAGATAAACTGAAAGATGTATTAAATACTTTGAGCCACTAAAATATGCCTTAGAGGAGACATATTTTACCTAATCTTTCTTACAAGAATATTTATTACATCATTCATTATGTTTCATTTCCTAGTTAGGTACACATGCCTGCACATCAACTTACCACAAACTGTCAAATTTCCTCAATAGAATTTGAACTTTATTAATCAGGTATATGGTTGAAAATGTATTGAAGAAATTTGACAGTTTTGGATAGGTTGATGTGCAGGCGTCTGTACCTAACTAGGAAATGAAATGATTTGTCATAGTTACTGTTTAGTGTCTGACTTCTGCCGCCTAACTCGATCGCTTTCGATCGCTTTGAAGGCGAGGCGTGGAGGTGGCGTTATCTTGTCATTTCGAAAGCAATATGAAAGCAATACCGGAAGCTATAGCCAAAGCTAAAGCGATCGAGTTAGGCGGTCGGTCCCCAGGATTATAAATATTACATAATTATGTAGGTACATACCTACCTTCGTAGATATTCTTCAGTTTATCATCATTTATTTTTAGGAAAACCGTTTGTGTAGCTACAGAAAGCCAGAACTACAGAAAGGTAAGTAGGTGTATGTTTTATTAAATTAATATTATTTCCTTATTAATTACTTTGATCGAAAACAATAACGATTATGATTATGACTAATCTCCATGTACTATGTATGTAATGCCCATGTGATAAAAACGAATGAACGAAAAAAAGTACACACGCCTGCACATTAACCTACCACAAACTGTAAAATTTTCTTAATAAACTTTGAACTTTATGCCTACAAATATGGTTGGAAATGTATTGAAGAAATTTGACAGTTTTGGATAGGTTGATGTGCGTCTGTAGTAGTCTGTGTAATGTGTTAACTTAGTTTTTTTTAATTTTGTGTTTTTTTTACATGTTGTGGTTGTCTTCTATAATTTTGTGTTTATTTGTGATAGGGCATTTTCCAATATTTTTGACGCTGTAATGGAGAAAAGAGCTGGACACTTGCTTAGTTTCTTGCCGGTTCTTCTCAGTACAATTTAAAAAATGAAAAATGAGTAATATAGACTACGCTTTATTTCATTTAGATCACGGGTTACGGTTATTATTACTCATTTACATTAAGACGAAGGCGCGGGAGCAACGCTAATTATACCTACCTGAGTTTAGGTACAAGATATATAGACGTATCGAACACGCAGATTTATAAAATGTTTTTGTTTTGTTTATATAATTTTAACGAAAATTATATTGCGAAACAAATTACAAAAACACAATGTTGAAAAAACGCGACTTCGTCCGCGAAGACTACACTATCCCACAGGAACCTGTTACTGAGATCAAAAGTCCTATGTCCTAGTCCGGGCCATGGTCTGTCTATGTGCAAAGTTTCATCCAAATCCGTTCAGCCGTGTTCGATGTTTGCGCTTAGCAACATTCATTTTTATTTATATTAAATATGTAGGATCTTACGATCTGTGCTAATACCCTTGCACCGCACGAAAGCAGAATTCAAAAATTAACAACACTCCACATCCGAAAGTTTATGACTTAAATTATACGTGAATGTTTTTTATCCAAAGTTATTTATATTGGCAACGTATAAAGGTGAAACTGAGATACGACCGCTTCCTAAAGTTAGTGGCCGAGATATTTAAAAAGCCACGTTTTCAAGGGTACTTGTTAAAAAGGAAATGACAATTTCGCATTCTGCTTAAAATAATATGACAGCTTTTCCGTGTTTACTTATGAATTTTTGGTTAATTATAATTTCCTTACAAAAGCAAGAATATACATTATCAAGAAGAAACTTATATAAGTGACTATTCAGGTTGACATAAAAGCTAGGTACAGTACTTGATAGTGTGTCAAAATGTTCTAAAATGCACACTATGCAGATAATGCACTGTGCTTGTCGCCTTTAATATTCCATAGCGCCCAAAAAAAAATAGTGACTCGTATCTATGCAACTCTAAAAGATAGAATTATCTATCAGCACACGACGAGAAAGCGTGAAGAGGCAAATTGTGGGTCGGCATGGTGGGGGATGACTGATCATGCATCAGTTCTCTTCGCGTCTCTGGACTCAATTTCCACTTAAAGTCAGATTAAGTGGCGATACTTGCCGTGTAAGATATAAAAAAGGGAATGGAGAACGGTTCATCATCATCATCATCACCAGCTCATATACGTCCAAACTGCTGGGGCACGAGCCTTCCCTTTGGATGAAATAGGGAGAACGTGCCATAAACAACCACGCGGGCCCAGTGTGAGAACTGTTGGCCTAGTCCAATACGCCTTACGCGTTTTACTGCTGCGTGTAGAACACTTAAGTGTATTCACCACTTCACCAGGATAAAAACAAGGTTACTCTATGATAAAGGGACGGTCGGCAGCACGCTTCCTTTTTGATACTTTTTTATTTATACGAAACATACTTAAATTCTTAATACAACCATTTTGTCGCAATCAAATCTCTAGACTCTAGGGTGTCTCATGGTTGTCAGGGTGTCCGTGAGTATGGTGATTGCCAAACCGGAGATCCTGTCACTCTATAGTGGCACGTAAACGGTATGATGATACAGAGGTTTGTAGTGAGTAAGCTCCTCCTTCTCCCGAATCCATGTCAAAGTCCTCGGGCCTAAGCAGGGAGACGGCAGCTGGAGGAGAGAACGCCACATACCCATCCGTGTCTATCCGGTCGTGGTGGAACATGCTGAGATTTCCACTGTTCAAAAAAAAGATGTCTGTGTGTGCAATTCTCATTTTCAGTAACGTGGAATAACGGTGAATAAAACTTACACTCAGTGCTCTGGTTACTGGATGGCGCTGTTTGGATCCCATACATTTGTAGGTAGAATCGTGAACAAGACTCTCACTACAATCGCATGAAAGAATGTTCACTAAAACCTCTAAAACGAGTTTGGTCCTAATCAAAGTGCGGTTGGTTTAGTAGAACGGGGCGATAAGTTATTTAACATTTGATATCTGTATCTAAGCTTATCAACGGTGTTGTTAGGGCGCGGGTGTTGTAGACATTACGACGAGACTATCGTAAAAAACCCGATAAGTATGAGTACGTACGTTCCGTGGGCGTTGATGAAACTATACACAACTCTAAAATCTCGAAAAAATAAAGCTGTTCCACACATTACTTACCCAAAATGTATTGAAATATTTCTTTAAAGATTTCAGAGTTGGTCCTGTACAAAATGTTGGTACTATTCATAAGTACTACCATATGCTTAAGGCATACATCATCATCGTCATCATCATTATCATCATCAACCTATATCAGTCTGCTGGACGTGGACATAGGTCTCTACCAAGGTGCGCCACTGCGCCCGGATCCAACGCCAAAGGGCTCTCCGTCTCCGCATTCAATTCTGCCAGTCACAACACATGCGCAGATCGTATTAAAGGCATACAACGACTAAAATTCACAGTGTAGGCACGGGGGTATATTTACTCTGTGGTATAGGTAAGAGAAGACTAATGTTACAGTAGTATTAAAGTAGTAGGCAAAATAACAAAAGTTGGGTTTGGGGTTGGTATGCGTGTTTATTAGTACCTAGTACTCATGGAGGAGCTCGATGGCGCAGTGGTTAACGCGCCCAGTCTGCGAGTGCCGAGGTTAAGCACCTTTCGCAAAGGCTGGTCATCGGATGGGTGACCAAAAATTTATCATCTCAAGCTCCTTGCTTCGGAAGGCACGTAAAGCCGTTGGTCTCGGGTGCATTAGCAGTCGTTAACAACCACCAATCAGCACTGGGCCCGCGGGGTGGTTTATGGCCCGTTCTCCATATCCGTCCATAGGGAAGGGTCGTGCCCCAGCAGTGGGGACAAAAATGAGCTGATGATGAGTTTATGGCTCATGGCTCACATGGCTCACCAGTTTGAACAGTCAGTCAGTCTAGCTGACTGACAGACTTTTCGAACTGGTGCCACCGTCACGTTTCCTCCCACATCGTTGACATCTGGAAGCACAAAATAACGTGTGCTTCATGTTCGTTCCTTCCCCGAACCTTGTGGAACCGGCGCCCTTCAGAGACTTCCCCATGCGTTTTAAGTATAGCATGAACCGATCCGAACCGAACCCCTCGGAGAATCTAGTAGGGAAGCGTGTAGATAGGGCTTTCAAAGTCGGCACTGCAGAGCTCACCGAATACTTCAAATGTCCATGGGCGGCGATGACCTGACCTGATGACCATCAGGTGACTCGCCTGATCTCTAGCCGACTTTTACATTAAAAAAATATGTACTAACGAAGAGTAGCTGCTTACATAAAGTGTACTTAATATGCCCTCTCATTGGCAAACGCATATGATGAAAGATTAAATTACCAAAATTAAAACGCATATTGACAAAGAGAATATGTCACTGGGTATATTAATTGATTTGAAAAAAAGCCTTTGACACTGGAAGTCACCAAAAACTACTCTTAAAGCTAAACGATATAGGCATCATGGATACGGCTCTAAATATGTTTAAATCTTATCTAAACAATAGACGTCAAGTTGTTAAGATTGCAGAGTTTACAAGTTCTCCTAAGGATATTTCTTGCGGTATATCTCAAGGTTCTATAATCGGGCCATTACTATTTTTAATTTACGTCAACAATATAAGTAAAATAGGACTAACCGAATACCTAACACTGTATGCTACATACAATTATATACAATTCATTAATTAAATCACATTTATAATACCTAATTGAAATCTGGGGATCAGCCGCACCAACTAACCTAAAGTCGCTACAGAGAACTCAAAATAAAATAATAAAAATTAATAAAGAAAGACATTGTTCCATTATCCATTTCTTACACCAACTAAACAATTGTACGATAAACTAAATGAACCTATCCCAACTACATAAATATACAACATGCATTCTAATACAAAAAAAAATAATACAAAGAGTATTAAATGAAATAAACAATTACATATAAAAACATATACGCATAAACAAACTCAAATTAATTACACCTACGACTAAATATGGGAAAAAGACAATTCTGTTTGAGAGCACAGCTGTTTAATAGGTTACCAGATGAAGTGAAAACTTGTGAGACTATACCTATAATATGTAAATGTTTAAAAATAAACTTAAACTGCATATAGCAACGAGTACCATAGAGTGACAATTATTATTTGTATACTGTAACTTATGTATTGTTTATATCTCATGAAATGTAATTTCGTATGAGAATAAAGATCTTTAAACCTAAACCTAAACGCAATTCGAGAGACTGCAACATAATACTTTACTTTGAAAGGCATTCACACCGATGCGATCTAAAAATAGTTATTAGATAATCCTATAGCAGTGTTAAAACTATCACAATGGTTAATATAGGCTTTGTTGCTTACGAAGTTTAATAACGGATGTTTTGATTGCTATTGAGGTAGGCTAGGAGAATGGCAATCTGCGTCGCACGCCTACACACCCGCTACCGGGTGAGTGCGATATAATTTTTATAGCTTGACGCCTATATAGTCGAGCACACAAAACTTAGACATTTTCAAAGTGCTGAATCCGTGTGCCTATTAAGATATTTTTTTGCCATTCGATTACTATACCCAAAATGAAAATTTGTATAGCATTGAAGCAGCGCCTCCTAATGACAAAAATGCTTAACCATTTTGTAAATGCTTCGATGTCATACAAATTGTATAAAGGCCGAAACGCGAAAAAAATTCGCAATAGACTATCTGTAGCAATAGCGGGTATAGCAATAAAAGTAGTAATCTTTATATTTGATATAACATAAAAAACCACTGATTACCCATGTCTTATTCAGTAGGTACATTTGTTCTACTTTGTAAAAACATAAGTACAATCATGATAAAACAAAAACAATTAAATCGCTACTTAAATACACCACGTGGGAAATTTCGACCGAAAAATATATTACTTAACACTTGCGTAATCAACAGTACCCGAGCACTACGGCTGGTAGTAATCAAGACAAAGGATCGTAAAGATACGCGACGTATCGGCCGCTTTACGTAAGCCACTCACCTCGGCTAGCGAATTGCCACTGGCAATACTAGCATTAACTATGGTCCTGGCCCTGGTAGTACCATATTTATGACATGCAAGCTAGTACCAGCCAATACTAGTGGAGCAGTTCGACCTGTCTGGACAGATGGGTCGACCGCAATGAGGGCGTACTCACGTTCTGCCTCACAGAGATACTTGATGCCATGGCTGCTTTGGCAGTTTTCTGTATAGGATCGAATGTGAGTCGAACGTTGCATGCGTCCAGTGAGGAGCCGAACTGTCACGGCGTCATCAGTACCAGCATCAGGGCCAGTACCAAAGTTAATTCTAGTACTACCAGTTGGAAAAGCTATTATCCTTTAAATTGGATGACCGAACTATGGCACACAAAGCATATTGCTAAATTTAGAAGAGCTACAAGGAGAGTACAACAATGTTGGCATGTTGTATACTGGTAGTACTGGCATTTGACTATGGTATCGGCCCTGATGGCACATCGAACACTAGCGATGTAACATTATAGCCAGTGAGACCGCGATAAACCTTTAAATTGGATGCCCGAACAGTGGCACCACACAGAGCTTATTCCAAAAGCTGGACTAGGGTTGCCTTGCCATAAGCCTCAGGACGAATGGAACACGCTGAACCATTATCGGAGTGAATACCTCGAAATTGTCAAACCGATGATGGTCCAGGATTACCCTGATGGCAAGTGCAGATTTGCTAAGGTTTTTATTGGGGGAGAGAAATTCCTACATTTATAACCAACCACGTCTCCCCGGGCGCGGTGCCGGTGGTACTTGGCAATAAGTTATCACTAGTTTAATATAGGAGTACAAGAATGCTGGCATAGCTTGTGATGTCATTGCAAGTCGTATTCTTACTAGTTTTCTGGCGTGTGATGTCCTCTTAGATCAGCCTCTGTGGTCAAACCATGAGACCATGGTCTCAGAATGAGAGGACCTGAGTTCGAACTCAGGTCATATAGTCAGGTCAATATCATGTAGGTACGCTTAGAATCGATTCTAAGCGCACCTACATGATATTGTGCTCGGATTAGTTGGTAGCATGGCTTTTTTTGAAGTTCAGCTGGCTAGCTACCACCATCTTTTAAATCTGTCATCCAATAATGTTAATAGCATTGCTGTGTCTAGTGTCAGTTTTGTTTACTATCCGTATTCATTCGATTACGTTTAAAATGTTGACATACAAATTACACGTACGTTAATACGCGTACTCGTTAACGTATTCTTTGCCCTCCTGATGGCAGTTAGAAGTTTAGAGGTAAGATAGAAATCTCAGTAGTTGAGAATTCCTTCGGCTTTATTTCAACTAGCATGGCATAAAAGCAAGTTTCTCAGCTGAGTTACAAAAGAAAAAAATTATAAATAAAACAGTAATAAGAAGATATAAAAAATACAAAAATCTCTGGAAAAATTGGCTTGCCGATTGGGTTAAGCCATCGTAATATTATTTGCATCATACGATTGGTATATTTGATTAAATATCGTTTAAAGAACGATAGCAGTTATCAGTCACCGATATAGTGTAACCTTTTTTTAACATACAGTGAACTGTAAAGAATGAAACCACTAAAAATGTTAGAATTGATTATAAAAAAGGAGTAATGCTTATCACGTTTTTCGTTGTTTTTGAATAACTGATATTTCGACACAGTTGCATTTGGCATGAACAAGGATGTGCCCTGAGTACAGAGTACTTCCATGATCATGAAGCCACTCAAACAGAACAAAAATAGTACAGTGACCATGTTAGTTAAACAAAACGTATTTTATACTTTTTTTCATAACTATTGGTTTTCTAAAGATGTTGGGACACTAACGTTTTACTGTTTTTTTTTGTTTGTTTATGTTTGTTACTGTTTGTTTAATTGTCCTCTATTTTTCAAAAAGGTACCGTGTATGATTCCCAGCTGGGGTAGTAAATATTGTTATTTTTTAGCATTTTTTTTTAGATCCTGCTTTAAATAACATAGATTATATAATTATAAAATAAATTAATGGTCCCAGTGATCCTAATGGTTATGTTCAGGGTTTCTAGTGCGAGTTTAATATGCCATTCGATCACGCTAACGAAAACGAGAATTGGTTGACATTGAGACATCGCCTTCTAGTGAACGTAACGAGGAGAGTTAATTTTTTGCCATACAAATTCTCGTTTCGTTTTCCAAGTACCCAGGAATCAAATTACGAAAACGTTCGCAAAATTCTAATCAAAATCAAAGTTCGTTAATGCTATGATGATGAAAACACGCTATGTCCGTCGATTTGTCCGCTATTTGCACAATAGCTCTTGTATTTTCACATCGCGCGTTGTTCAAGCCTCAAGGCAGTTGATTCCTTAATTTCTCTTTTATAGAATTTTATATGAAATAATATGTAAATATAAACACGCGGTATAATGCTTGCTATAAGGTTTTGACCAAAACCGCAGGGCACCTTCAAAAGCTAACAGATGTTCAGAAAGGAACGAATGGCTGCGATGTAGGTATAATTAATTCTGGTGTCTTGTTTACCACTAGTACAGTTGGCGAGACAAGTTTGCACGATACATGTTTTTATCTTAGCACTGGGGATTACTCATAGTCATCCTATCTGAAGAAGTTTTATACCTAAGTGAATTATATGAATGAAGTTTAAAAACGTGTATATATTAATACAAGTGTAAGTATATTAAATAACTTTTACTGGTTACTTCAATGAAAATAAATGAATTTGCCTATTAATATTTTTAATGAGAATTTAATGAGGACTGCCAATAACAATTTAAAGATAATAAATTACTCAAATTAATTTGGTACCTATTTACTGAAGGTATAGGCATACCTTTCGTTGACATAATGTATTTAATCCTAAAATAGTTTGGCATAACGAATTTGGCATAAAAATATGTTTTTTTGCATATATCACTTTGGCATAATTGATTTTTTGCAGCATATGTATTGTGGCATTATTATAAGTAATTAAGAGTAATATATTTATGCATAATTATAATTTGCATAATGTTTTTAAGCATAGTGTATAGTCGCATTATAGTATTGCGTCATAAAGGTTAGGTTAGGTTAGGTTAGATTATTTTATTAGAGCATTGTTTATGTATGTATTGTGTTCCGTTTAAATGATTTTTTTAATATTATAACTGAGTAGCTTTGTAGGAAAACTTGTAGTTTTATGGCATAATGACTAGTAAAACTCAGGAGATCCACAGCTAAATATTTATTCACGTAAAATCTAAATCTAAGCTAAGAAAAACCTGTTTAAAGATACAGGTTTTTCATTTTAAATAATAACTGCATAATCGATGATACTGTATAAAAATAATGTTGTTATACGGAATAATTTTGAGAGACTGATCATAAGAAAACCGAAATAAAAATTCCACGACAACGACATGACTTTCAAAGTATTATTTTTCAGAACTGTGCACATGAATTTAACAGATAGTTTTTAAAACTACCAAGGATGCTATAAAATGCATAACATAAAGAATATAACGTAGAGTAAATTGCAATGACAACGTTTGAAGGGGAAAAATACATGTTTATCTCTTAAATTCAATTCAGCTATTGAAATGGTATATTAAACTAAACAACAAGGTATCAGACCTACAAGTAATTTACTTACTAAAGTATGTTACTTTGATCGTATTACCTGTGAGAAATAAAAAAAATACCATTTTGATAGTTTTAATTAGTGCAATATTGGACAGAAGATATATTGTCCAATTTTGTCTCCATGACACAGAATTGACAAATCAAATAGCTATAAAATGCAGTTAAAATTCTACAACGAGCTTACGCACCACCTTCGATCGATCTGATTGCATTTAGCGCCCAATATTATAATGATTAATATTTGTTAATTATTATTTGTTAATTGTTATTGCACAGGCCGAACAGGCGGCAGTTAACAAGTCTGACCTAATGTCTGGCATAATGTGTAAGAACGCGTTAACAAATGCACATGCAATAAAAGTAAAACGATTGGTGAATAATTACGACACACTCACTTTAATAAATAATTGATGTAACTATTTCTACTATGGTGTCTTATCATTAATCCTTTTTATAACTAGGTAAAATGGTTTGCTCATACACCAGAGTTAGGAGCGATCGCGCGTGATGTGGGACTCCGTTCCTCGTTCAGCTACTAAAAGCTCGACGAGAGGAGGGGTGGTATACCAACTAGAAATTATCCCGAGTTTGGCCGTCCCCCAGACTTCTGTGAGGCTGCGTATCAACAACCCTATACATTAAAGTGGAATATAAAGAGTATTCGTTTGTTTGTGAGCATTATCATGGACTAATTAATCCATGGTAATATCTAGAATTAATGAATTGTAAAACCCTTTACTTATCTTTACTTTTCCTGATAATAATTTATACTTAATAACCTAAGTAATTATTTATAGCTGTCTATCATTTTGCAAAGTGTTTGTAAGTTGTTAGTGTTTGCATAGTATTACACAAAAAGATCTCTGATATCGCAGCAGGACCAAGAACAGTTTTTTGGTGACATACCCTATCCTATGTCTATGATCATCATTGTCTTTATAATCAGGAAGTGTCAGTTCACTGCTGGGCACAGGTCTCTCCTAACGAACTCTTCTAAGCCCGATCTTCGGCTATCATCCGAATGATCGGATACGACATCTGCCAGCCAAAAAACATGTTAATTAATTCTTTTTGCTTCATATTTTTGTTCATGACATAGCTGGCGACATACATATTACATAGCACAACAAACGTGAATGTGTTTGTGCAGGACAAACATAACGACACAGAATATTTGTGCAGGAATATATGTGTTTGGAGTCTAAACAGGTATGGTACGGCTGGCAATTGTACCATCGGTGAATTTAACGAATAATTTTATTGAATGAAGTACGTATTTAAACATTAATCAAATAGACTAATTCACGTTAACAATTTTATTAAACACCTTTAATGTGTGTGTTTGTCATGTTAATCTTTAATCGTAACCGTTCGTGGTTCGATAATAATTAATTTGTAGGTTCTTCCGAGTATTCAGTAGTCAATGTGGAGATATTAACATAAACGTTGATGAAATTGCAAAAATTGACAGAAGTAGAATTTGCGAGAGGCAGTGTTTCGGTTGAAGTAGCAGCGCTTCCTGATCACAAAGGACTTGCTATTTTGCCAAACAAAGTATTTTTCAGCATGTGATCGTTGGTGAATGAAACAAGGGGCTTAGGAGGCCTGCCTTGAGGCACAAAATATATCATGGTGTGGTCATAGTTGGGTAGCCGAGGTAACCTTATTCCTACTGGGGTGCGATTATTGAACCGGTGACTAATTCTCACGCTATGATATAAATTGCGAGTGCTTCTTCGACTTTGACTGTATGTGACTCTAAGACACTTTTAACAATTTTTGCCACTGAAAATTCTTGAAAGTTCTGTATCTTATTCAAATTGTAAATAGAGCAAAAATGATATTTCATAGTGTTTTACATAAAATTATTTATTTAAGATCGTCGGTGAGATTCAAAGCGACCCCTAGGGCACCCTGAACGATTACTAATGTTTTCCCTACGATCATAAGCAAGCGATGGGTCGCTGGTAATACCACAGAACAACTAAATAATACATTCCTTTACCTACCTAATAGGTAAGTATTCTTTCCATGCAATAGAGACTACATCATGCCGAACGGGCACAATACGGATATTTGTCCAAGTGTTGTCGGCTGCGGTGCCTGTGCCACCTGTGTGTTGGTTCAGTAAGTGAATTACGCTTCATAAAAATGTAAGAGCCGTTACACACTTCAGGATAAACAACGCTATATTATTATTTAAAAATAATATAGAAAAAATTGTGTTTTTTTTATGATTAAGTATGTATGACTGAAAAAATTGCAATTTGTATTATTTTAATTTACTTTACCAACAGACAAGCATACGATTGTTGTTGTCACTTACTATTGACGCCAATAACACTATGGGTTACTGAACCTAAGGCTTTCGTTAATAAGCGCCGTAATCGTGCAGCATCAGGATTAGGATCGTTCTCAACTTTCTGGATGACCAAGTTTGCACACAAGCCCTCGAGATTCTGCTATTTTGAGACGTCCACTATCCTGTCTCAGTAGGTACTATGCCAGAATCAGTTCACTAAGAGACGACTGTGAACGTTTCAAACAGCAGGATCTAGGCCCAGGTTCCGGGTCCATTAATCAATCCATCAATCTATCGCACTGCTGGACATAGCCTCTCCTAAGGCGCGCCATTGAGCCCAATCTTCGGCTCTAGAGCGCGATGGAGAAACGTTACGTGTAAGAACAGTGAAATACTCCTGACTGTAATACAAGTCATACAAGAATACTGAACAGTCATGCTGAAGTTCTTTAGGCATATCTCCAGAAACGAAGACTTGATGGAGAGGCTTGTAGTACAAGGCTACACCTATGGGAAGAGACCATGACGCCGCTCTTCGACTCGTTGGATCGACCTTATTAAGAAGACTACGCAGAGTTATGGAGAGACATCGTGCGACGTGCAGCCGCCCTAGAAGCGAGTGGCGACGGCAAGCCGCATCCCTGTCCATCGACAGTCACTCTGCCATAGTGTCCGACTAAGAAGAAGAGTAATACAAGTCGTTATCTTGTCTCGTACTCATCTGAAAACGCCAAAAGCCATTCGTACTTGGAGGTTTATAAGATTTCGGGTTTCATTTTATTGCACTAATAACAGCGTTTGGACGCGAGAGGGCCGGCCATTGTTCGGTGTGCGCCGGCTCTTATTTCGCTCTAAAAAATAACTCAAGCTGTTATTGTCGTTGATTTTAATGTCGAACTGTGGCATTGTGTACGTTCGATAAACTTAGTTCGTAGCTAAATGAGCTATACTGTGGTCGTTGCTCCCGTTCGCACTGAGTACGTTAGATTGCGATTATTATAACGCACGTCGCACGCGCAATTTTTACACCGCTTTCAGTATAACTCTAAGGCTAATATGATTACGTCTACATTTGTGTGGCAAAATGGCATTGCATTTTACGCTCTTGTTTACGTGAATATTTTTATTATGTAGTGGTTGTAGGTACTTCATGCCTATCTTATTATAAGTAGGTAATAAATGTACGCAGATAATCTTGCCTACGCGATAATAACATATTATTCAAAGATTGCGTGTGTCCCATGCACTTATTATTGTTTACATAAAAGCATATGTTTTAAAACTAGTCTAGGAATTTAACAAAACAATTTTACACTACAAAAGCAAGAATACATAAAGTGATGTTCTTAGTCATATGGTAATACCTACATACGATAAAATTAATTTAAAAATATTTTGATTACCTATATACTATCACTAAAACAAAATTCCTTTTAAATAATTTGATGGTAAGTACAGACGCCTGCATATCAACCTATCCAAAACTGTCAAATTTCTTCAATACATTTTCTACCATATCTTGAAGGCATAAAGTTCAAAGTCTATTGAGGAAATTAGACAGTTTGTGGTAGGTTGATGTGCAGGCGTGTGTACTATATTTAAAAAGAATTTTGTTTTAGTGTAATATCGATATATATTTTTTTATAGGTATCACAGTGTGTACAGACGCTTGCACATCAACCTATCCAAAACTGTCAAATTTCTTCAATACATTTTCAACCATATGTTTTAAGGCATAAAGTTCAAAGTCTATTGAATAAATTTGACAGTTTGCGGTAGGTTGAAGTGCAGGCGTCTGTACATTTTTGGTAGACTCAACTAATTGTTATTTATACTTTTATTGGTTTATGTAAAAATAGTTACTTACCTACATAGCAGAATATCATATTATTTTTTATTTTCATCTTTAAAACAGTTCTCGACGATCATATTCATAAGTGCACTATTGTGCCTAATCTGAATAAACAAAATTGATATTATTTGTAGGTAGCTAACACTAGGTATTTACTAAGCCCCTTACAAATAAACAAAGAATAAGGTCCGTGTTTTATCCCTGTCATGTAAACGTCATTTCAAATAAGAGTAAAAGAGACAAAACACGGAATAACTATTCGGACCTTATTCTTTATTTATTTGTAAGGCACTAAAAGTATAAACTACTTACTGACTTTTTCCTTTGGTGTACCTAACTATGTGAAGTCTTCATGATTGCCATGCCACAGTACCAATATAAGCTGCTCTAGAATAACATTGAAGTAGCCAACTCGCACTATAGCCTTCCGTGCTTCGGAAGGCACGTTAAGCCGTTGGTCCCGGCTGTATTAGCAGTCGTTAACAATCACCAATCCGCACTGGGCCCGCGTGGTGGTTCACGGCCCGTTCTCCCTATCCATCCATAGGGAAGGCTCGTGCCCCAGCCGTGGGGACATAAAATGACGACTATAGCCTAGTGCGAGTTTCATTCGCCATTCGGTCACGTTTACAAAAATTAAAATTTGTGTACATTGAAGTTGAAGCAGCTCGTTCTGGTGGAAAGCGAGGAGAACTAATATTGTATCATAGAAATTCTCGTTTTCGTTAACAAGATCAAATGGCGAATAAAACTCAAATCAACCAATAATGTGAAAGTGACACATCCAAGTATTACAAGTAGTTTTTGGAAAAAAAAACATTATTAATCTTGCAATAAACAACAACCTCATACGAGGACGATGGCCGATAAAATTATCATACTACCTAATAATTAGGCATTGTATATTAGCATAATCTACGAAAATCTAGACGTTGCTCGACGTAATGACATTCGTAGTTATCGCATCAAGTTTCCTTAATTAGGTAGTTTCTAATAAATATCAGATATAATCGCGAAATAGATTTTCTAATGTTCTCATTGAACTGTATTGTTTGCAGTGATTGTTTGAAAAATTCTTATACCGCGTCGTCCGTCGTCGTCGCAAGTCGCAAACAGCTTCTCATGGTTGCAACTAGTTATACCCATAGACACAGCTCATAGATAATACATAATTAGACACTAGTGTTGCCAACGGCAAATTCGTTTCCTTAAAAAATATTATGCAAATAAACATCATCACCGTTCCGTTTTTAATTTCATTCCAATTAAATAAGAGTAAATAAGTACCACTATTTAATTGACCATCAATCATCGGTGTTGCACAATGTATTCACCTACCTATTCATATTCTCATGTTTACATCGTTATTATAATTGTTTTAATTAATTATAATGTATTTATAGCTTTGTTATGTATGCCATGAGAATGTACGCTTGATAAATTAGGTGTACTTAATTATTTATGATTCAAAATAGGTACCTATAATGTTAATAGTGCAATAATACTGTGTTAAAAATGTTATAGTTTTAGTTTGCATGGTATTTTGCATCATTTGAGAATAGAATTAGGTAATTAAGAAGAAGAACTAGCCCCCAGTTTAAACTGTTACTAAATAAAACTTATTTTTAATAAATGTTTCGATCCTTGATACTGATTTCAGGAGATCACTTTGTTTAAGTTCTAAATTTTACCCACTTATCTAACCGCAACATTAACTACAAATTCAGCTGTAGATATAGTGTTATACTACTATTAGTAGCTAAGAAGGCAGGCGCACTATAATAATTTTTCTCAATGCGTAAAAGTTACAGCGACCGGCATAAACGCATTTGCCGACAGACCGCGAGTGTGACCGATAGCTCGGCCAATGACCTCCTTATCAGCCTCCGTGCAGGTAGGTACCTAGTATGTTATATACGTGAACAATTGTAACCACCTATAATAGCGATTTGTTGAAACGAAATTGAATTTGCCTTTTTGTTGCAGCAACTACTCAAAACTGCTGTAAGAACAAAGTTGCTATAATATTTGTATAAGGATATGTAAAAACCTAAAATCCAAATTATTAAAATTGTATTTCGTGAATTACAAGCCAATATAAAAATAAAAATATGCGATAATAGAACAAGCCGACCAAATTGCTTCAGTTCTTGTGCCTGGGCATATAGCCAGTAGTTTTACTGGACCCCTTCAAACTGTAAGAGATTGCGCAGACGACGGACTATATTGTCCGCGGAATTTCTAGTGAATCGCTTACAAATTTATTGACTGTACACACAATTGCAAGTATCAAACATGCAGACAAAAGTCCGTTGTCTACGCACTTCCTTAAACAGAAATAGTTACAGAACAAATGTTGCTTGGCGGCAAAAATGGGCATTAAGGTTGTCGCCATCATGAAGCTGTAGATATAACTGGAGAGGCTTGTTGTTGAACTTAGAGCATTAAATCAACCGGAGAGGCCATGCGCACTTATTTCTATGAAAAAAAAGTCTGTCATTTTTTGCGTGGGGGACGAGGCAACACACACAAATAGAGTTAACATTGATGCATTTTTCAATGACGTCGCTACGCACGCATACGACAAAATTATTAAACACTAGCATAAACTAGAAGCACACTAATATATTCACACACAGGGATAACCTGTCCGTGCACAAGTCTGACGTCAACTTTATGTAAACGTCGATAGTGCTTGACAGTTTAGACTAAATTTGACAACGCCAATAATAATGACATAGCCCGAAGAGTTGCTAAGCTCAAGTTACAGTAGGTAGGGCACATCGCTCGCAGAACTGATGGCCTCTGGGGCGCAACAGTCCTCGAGTGGCAAGCACGTACCAGAAAGCGCAGTGTGAGCAGGCCTCCAACAAGGTGGACCACACATAAATAGACCTAGAGTACATCATTTGAAGGTTTCTACGCTTAAAGAGGTTATGCACTTTTAGGACACGGCCTCATAGGGACGTAGAGTTCGAAATGGTAAGGATAGAATTTCGGAAAATGTTTTTTTATCGGATTAAGTTTAGAAACCTTCAAATGAGAATGAATTGTAGTCATGGAAACTGTCAAAGCGGTACGAAGTCCGCCGGGTCAGCTAGGTATATATAATTTATATATATATAATATATAATTTTATTACATTCCACGGAGAATTGTTGTTTTTAAGAAAAGCTGCAATCTTATTCTTTTATTATGAAAAAATAGTTGGCTATCTAACCGTAACTCTCAAATAGCAACCGAAAAACTGAACAACGTGTATCTTCATGGTTCCATAACACATATCAATTCTTTTATGTAGGTAACGTAGGAAGGTCTTAAAGGAAGACTATGAAAATAGAATGACAAGATGAAAAAGGATGACTGGTTCGAATTTCGGAAATCTCCTGCCTCGATTCAGGCGGGAGATTTTCCAATTATTTGAATAAAGGTTTTACATTTTTTAAAACAGGTTTCTTAGAGAAAGAGTAAACTATACGAGAAAAAATAAACAACAATTTCAATAATCTGAATCAATAATCTGATCTAATGTAAATATTTCAAAGAAGTTATAATTAGTATTGTATTTTTATAAAATGCACAAATTCTAAAAATGAAGGCACAAAGTAGCTCGGATCCAAATATCTCGAATAATTGCATCTTTTGGAATTCTGAAAAATTTCCGGAATAAACATTATGATAAAATTGATATCGATATTTTGTTTTTGTACTGTCGCAGCTCTAACTTTGTTGCAGCGTGGCTAATGTAGGTAATTAAATTTCCTATTTTTGGGATAAGTGACGCGACGGGACGTCAATATATGAAGTAGACCGATCATAAACATATAGTTTCATAGTATTGATATTTTTTAAAGCAATATACTTAGTTGAAAAAATTTTGGAAAAAGAAAATAAGTAACAATATATAAATAGTGATACTTATATCATTAATTAAATAAGTATTTATAGTAGAAACCAGTTTTAACGATAAAGAACGTGAAATATAAATTGTAATTCAATGTTGGCTCATTCATCTTTAAAAGTTACGCAAAGTTGCAACTTGTGGCAACACTTTTTGATTGACAATATTTTTCCAGTTTTTTGCAAATTTAGTGCATTATTCAATAATATTAAGACAAAGTACTTACAGATGAAAAGTAACGTTATCCCTTTATACACTCGACGTTCCTGATCGCTTTTTACACGAAAACACGCTGCAATTTGGCATTTTTTGCTCACGTCCTAACGCGTGCACCGTGAATACCGTGATTTGCAAATGACGCTGGAACACGCGGCAGACTTTTGGCAGAGAAGAATGCCTGTAAGTGGCGTCGCCGGTTGGTAGCAGCAACAGAACTGTAACTTGTTTGGTGACTGACTGTATATTTCTCAATAAATCAAATCTACCGATAAATGGGTTAACTAAAATAAAATTACCACTATTTGTCTAGGGTAAACGTGATATAACGGTAACGATTAAACGGATGTTTATTTTTATTTCGATGCAATTACCATAGTGTGCAATTGTATTGAGGCACCCTTTCTACACATCGCACCTTCGGTGGAACAAGGGCAGAAATTGCACATTTGCAATTTTACAGGAGAGCCATTTTAAGTTTTTTTGGCATTCAAAACCGTCTTGTTGTCCTTTGTTTAAAATAATCTTTAATCTATTAACATTCGAGGAATGTTATTTTCAAGAATTATGAACCTTTACTTTTTTTTTATAAATTTTATTTTCAAGACCGGTTGTCATTTGTGCCCTTGTTGCGTTAAAATGAAAATTATTTTGTAGTTAGGGCCGTTTTGGAGCAATTGTTTTGGATGATTTTTAAGTAAATAAAACGTTTGTTTTTGCAAAAATCTTGTATTTCTTATTATTAAAGGAACATTTAGCAAATTTTTTCTGAAATCATGTAAAAATCACTAGCAAAAGTCTTTGGAAATACACTTCAAAAAACTTATGATTAAGGTAAAATTAAAGTAACATAAATCTTTTTCTTTTATAATCTTTACTTTATAAAAGAAAAAGAAAAAGATTATCTTCTTTTTTAATACTTCGGCCGTTTAGAGAATGCTGATGTTGATGATGTTTGTTGCTGACGTTTTCAATTTGACAGAAAATGTATAGGAAGTTTGGCATTCTTTCCATACATTTTCTATCAAAATCGATAACATCAAATCATCATTCTCTGGACGGCCGAAGTATAGTCTCTGAATCAGTCTTAATTGTTCAACAACATTGCTACTTACTCGAAGGACTAAATTATAAGCAACATTATAACAATTTGTAAGTAAATGAAATTATAATTCTAATAGTTATAGTCGTTTGACTAACAAAACTTAAAGTCATTGATAACAGTTAAAATATCGAAGTAATCAACAAAATATTGTTATTTTTGTTAATAGTAATCAGTCTGGATCACATATATTAAAAAAAAAACTTCAATTTAGAAAAGGCTGTAAGAAATTATTCATAGAACTTTGGGACTGTATTGTATAAACAGCCATAGATACACTTTAAATTACTTTGACAAGTTAAGAAAATATTCATACCCATTGGTGACTTTTTGTTAAAAGTAGTTACTGCTTTTTGGTACTCATTTTCCTCAACAAAAGTACTTTTTGAGTCATCATTTATTTGATGACTCATCTATCATACTGTTCTGCTTATTGTTTTTATCTTACACTTACTATGATTAAAAATTTTACACTTCGCGATGCCATTCTAATCTAAAATACACACAATATTTTGTAACATTTTAATACTGACTATTGACACAAAAACGAATAAAAAACCGTATGTAATAATTATGCGTGGACAAATACATAAACTGATGATTTTTGTATTATTTATTTTGTTCAGACGCCCAAATAGAGTTCCATACGTGAATATTTCGCAATCCCAATAATATTATATTATACATATGTGTTGAATTGATAACCTCCTTTATTTTTGAAGTAGCTTTTAAATTATCCGAGTTATGAACAATACACCAAAAAATGCTTACAAAATTATCAATCTACAATTATTTGGAATGACAAAACATAATTTAAATTAAGTCTACCCAAACAAAATTTAAATTGGAATGACAAAGTCGCAATCGTTTTAAAGACTACGAATTTATAAACATATTGGACTGACAAAGTCACAACTTGCTTGAACGACTTTGTCGGTCCAAATATGTAATCATGAATTAGGCACAAGTGTACTTAATGTGTCTTTGTCGCTCCAGAAATAAAAAACATCAAAGGGCATGTTTACCTTAATGACCTTAGCGCTCCAGTTTACGTCTACTACACTCACCGCGAACAGCGCAACTGACCAATGTGCCTTTGTCGCGTCAAAACACTAATAAAATGGCGGCAAAACGACATAGGCACTATTTCCCCCTGGCGGTTTTTGAAGGAACTTAACGGGAGTCTTTGTTCCAACGGAAGAAATGCTATTTTTAAAGCAGTTTGGCATACTTAAATAATTTTTGAACTTTTGGTAATTTCTGCCCTTGTTCCACCGAAGGTGCGACATAGTTTTGATATTTACCATGACAGAACATAAAAACGGGACTCACGTTATGTAGATTTTACTTTTTGTTGGTAGGTATTAAATGTATTTTCATATATATACCGACTTCTAGGGACCTAGTAGTCATGTGGGCAAAACTGGCCCCTATTAAATATTTTTATAAGTGATTACTTAAGTAAAATTTAAACACTGAAAAAAAGACGACAACCTCAGGCAGGAATCGAACCACGCACCTTCCGCATTCCGGGCGGCTGCCTTAACCACTTGGCTACCGAGGTCTGGCTTTCACCCGTCGAAATTTTTCAGTGCTTGATGCTTATGTTTTTTAGTCAACATTGCTTCATCAATCTTAGAAGTTTTCACCTCTGAGATCCGAAAGAAATATTTTTACAAATATTTGAACATTCGGTTAAGATGAAGCTGCGTTATAGATAAGTGTTTTTTATATATTTTAGCGTTTTATTAACGCTTAAATATACTTAAGTAAAATTTAAACACTGAAAAAAGACGACAACCTCAGGCGGGAATCGAACCATCAGTGTTTAAATTTTACTTAAGTATATTTAAGCGTTAATAAAACGCTAAAATATATAAAAAACACTTATCTATAACGCAGCTTCATCTTAACCGAATGTTCAAATATTTGTAAAAATATTTCTTTCGGATCTCAGAGGTGAAAACTTCTAAGATTGATGAAGCAATGTTGACTAAAAAACATAAGCATCAAGCACTGAAAAATTTCGACGGGTGAAAGCCAGACCTCGGTAGCCAAGTGGTTAAGGCAGCCGCCCGGAATGCGGAAGGTGCGTGGTTCGATTCCCGCCTGAGGTTGTCGTCTTTTTTCAGTGTTTAAATTTTACTTAAGAATATTTAAGCGTTAATAAAACGCTAAAATATATAAAAAACACTTAAGTGATTACTTGCTCAGTGATTTTTATGTCTTAATGATTCCGGCTGTCACTCATGTTTTTGTCTGTCACTTATGTGATAATTTTACGTCCTACCTACATAATAAAGTATTTATGTGATAAATAATAAAATTATTAATGATCCATAAATGTGTAGTACGTGGTGGAAGTACATGGTATCCAGGATGTGCAATAAAATATAAATTCTTAGTGATAAATAACGATTTTATAAAACTATTACTACACAAAGAATATAAAACGGTTTTCAACAAATTATTGGACTATATCTTCCTAAAGTGTTGAGTTAAAGTGTTTTCCATACGTTAATTAGTCTTGAGTTTAAGTTTCAATAAGTTTTAAAGTGAAATAGATTGATTTTTGTATTCATTTAAAGTTTGAGTTTGTATCAGTAGTGTAGTGTGACAATGAGAGAGTTCTTTGAGTTTCTTCATTTTGGGTGGGATTGGGAATACTTTTTAATTTGGTTTTTGAAATACCTATAAGTATGAGTTTCAACGGAAAATATGATTTAAATGTAACTTAAAAAATCCTTTTCGATATAAGCACATAGACATGCTTCATTGCTGCTGATCAGAGTGCCTAATGCGAGTTAAAATTACTACCTATTCAAAATTAGATCACGTTGATGAAACGAGAATTTATATGGTAAAATTTTAGTTTTCCTCGTTTGTCATATGTTAACAAAATTAATAAGTAGGTATAATAACTTTTTAAATACGAATCGTATCGAAGTGATATAAAAACAATTGGTATTGCAATATTGAGACCTATAATTCCATTCAAAATAATATTTATGTAAGTTTTTCTAGGAAAATATTTCTAGTTTTCTTGTCCGTTATTATTATCAATACATACAGTGTATGTTTTAGAGTAAAAATTTACTCTTTTTTATTTTTCTCCAGCTCATCGTATTATATTTAATTACACTTATTTTTCTATAATAAATGATTTGAAATGTATTTTTATATTCGTTTACTTTATTTGTCTTTCATCTTTTCTTCACTTCAAAGTCCTGATTTTTATGAATTAGTAAGGGTTACCATATGTCACCAGAAGAGTGAGATAGCTATATAATAATTAACAGGCCTCTCCAGCTCAGAACAATAACTAAAGCTATTAGTTATTGTTCTGAGCTCTCCAGTTATATCTACAGCATCATCTATAACTTTATGGTTGCCATCCAGTCAGTCGGACTTTGGGTCCGAATCATACCATGTCAGGAAACTGATACAAAAGTACCCCTTTCACGGTACTAATGGTATTCGTTCTATTGTTCGACCATCTGACTACACTGTATAAAATACTTAATAACACACGCTTATGTATCTGTTTGATCAAGTGGTAATCATACTGTTGATTTATCAACAGTGTGCTCGTTGTGTGGAACAAACGGGTTCTTTGTAGTTCAACCCAGGCAACTCCACCCTACCGGATGCTACGTTAATAGATAGCTAAATTTACTTATGTGGCTAAAGCACAGAATGGATAAATGTCAACAAAATATCAAAAATAAAGAAAAAGGAATTGTTGTAGCACAAAGTTGTAAACAAAAACTATTTTTATAAAGATGTAGTCATACATTTTCAAAAACAAAATTTGATTTTGTTTGTTTTCCATGGCCCACTTTTAGTAACTTCTTAGTTAGTATTAGATTTATCTTTGTTTATCGTATTAAACAGATATCAATGTATTATTTAAATGTTATTGCTAAAAATATCATCCCTTTGTCTCCAAATGTAGCTTTCTTTGTAGTAGAGTGAAAACAATTAATATTCATAAACGTTAGATCATCGTGTCAAACGGAACGTACGAAAGAAAAACATTGACTGTAACTGTCAATGTCAATGACAGCTACTGTCAATGTCAATGACAGTTACTGTCAATGTCATACTCAAATCAAAACAAGTGTGTGAATCGCGCCGCGCTACCCTACCCAACACAAGTTGTGACGACAATGAATAACTTTATCAAATCAAGGTCAAAAATATTCGTATTCTAATCAGTTGGCTTTGCCCCCAACCCGCCTCCAGCCGCGTGGTTATTTAATTGTTAGTTTTTACTGCTGTAAATCTTAACCACCACAATGGCTTCTGCGATGTTTAAGTTCCTTAAATCCGAAGTAAGTACAAATTCATTTTATACGTAAAAGATATGTACTTATAGACTCCTATAGTAGCTTGATTGTTATCAAATTATAATGATCTAATAATACTTTTGTTTTTAAAAGTTTGCGCCGGCATAGTACGTAGTTGCAACAGTTTTTAGATATTTAGGAATCCTTGTGCTACCTTGAATGACGATTCGTTTTATATAGTGTTTATGTACTATGATACTAAGTATTTTAAAGAAATGCAATTTCCAAATAGCTAGGGATGTAAAACATGAACATAATATGTTATATTTATTACTTATTTTTTAATATAGGTACCTATTTATCATAAGACTGAATAAAATACACAGTCAGGTCATAAGTATTGACACACAGTAAAAACTTTTCTTTTAGAATGCTGGCCACAAAAAAGTTTATTGAATTCGAATTTCGAATTGTTCATGAAAATAAAAATGTATACTTTTTAGAATTTTACTCATTTTTAAATATGGAGTGGACGCTTATAGAAGACCGTGTTGCAGTTATTGCGTTGCATCGTTGCGGTTACGCGCCAATTCAAATTATAACATACTGAAAAATTTTAATTTAACCAAAAGATTCGATATTGACATTCAGTATTCGGACAGTCGATATTCGGTATTCAAAATCACGGAGGTCATTTTGAATAAACTTTATTGTCATAAGAATCTTTGTTTTGTTAAGTTCATTTTGTTATATAAATGGTTACATAATGAATAAACTTGTCTCAATTATTTTATATTAAACATGTGACAGAATTTATGACCTGACTGTGTAGTTGTTTTCCAATCAGGAAATGTTTTAGAATAATTGGCATAAGTTCAACCCCTGTATATCAATAGCCATGAGCTTAACAATTAATAACAATTTCTAAATTAAGACAAGACATGACAATGAATAGGACATTCATATAAGTAAGTAATGGTGTAAATATATTTTCATATTATTTTTGTAATTAAATAAAATATGTTCTAGAATGATGACTGAAACAACATTAAACCTTATTATAAAGCTAAACTTAAATGTGAAAAGGAGATACAAATTTAAAAGCAACTTAAATGAAAAAATAAAATAAATAACAACATAATTATATATAAAGTAAACATATTGACTATGCTTATTTACAGGCACATGTACTCAAAAGAAGTTACAGCAGTGCAGCACCTACAACTAAACTCTACATAGACGGACAATATGTGGAATCAAAAACAAACAATTGGATTGAACTCACAAACCCTGCTACCAATGAAGTCATTGGAAGGTAATTTAAATGACATTTCATTATTTGTAACATACATGACAACGCAGAGAAAAAACATAACTTAATTAAAGACAAAATGAAAACTATAAATAAAAAAGTCCTCCAACTGTGGGCTCATGGGAACAGTCCCAAGAATGCTGGCAACATTACCTCTTTGGGTAGCCAAGTTAATACATTGGCAGAGGTAGCTGCCAGCCTTCTTGTCACCGGAGGCCTCAAACAAGGAGAGCATTCAACTCTTTAACAAGCAGCTTGGCCTCCGGCCCCCGTGGACCCAATGTCCCCATCGCAAAAGGAACAAATAAATAATTTGGACCCAGGTTTGCGTATTTTGCATCCCACACCAACGACCTGCTAAGCTTCCAGGGCCCAATGGTCATCCTGTCAGGTCTCTTGCCAGCATGATATATCTGTTCTAAGACCGTCTTTATGGGCTCTAAGACAGCCGGTAAACCAACGGTAAAGAGTGGTGCAGCATACGCCCAGCACTGCAAGCGCATGATAGGCCGTGGTGGCCAAACTCGTCAACAGCTTCTCCACACCCGCAGTGGTGAGGTTGGAATACCCTGGCGCCTAGACAAAGGCAGACCGCTAGAGTGAGAGACTGCCCGTCCAACAAGGTACCGACATTGGCAGACGGTAATGCATGGAGCCAGTGGCCTGACTCTCTCTGTGAGACGGAGAGAAGTATTAAATTTACTAGATGCAGTAAACAAGAACATTGGAATCAGTACACCATAAATGATTGTAATAATAACTGTTCATTCCTATATAGAAGATAAAGAAAAAAACCAATAGCATTTTCAATTGTGTTGAACTTTTGACATGTTTTGTTTAGTCACTGCTTGGTGACTAGCTTTAAATGTTCTTTGGAAATTTACATCAATTGTAATGTATAATTGATGAAAATGTCTACACTTACTGTTCACATAGGGACTGTAGTTGGTTTCTAAAGTTATATTTAAATTTTCTAGGGTAATATATTAAGAAAGAGCATTAATACATTATATCACATAACATTAAAGTTCCAATTTTTTAGAGATTAAAGTTTTTAAATAATTAAATTGTAATTTAAAAAATATTTAAAGGAGTTGGGCTTAGTAATCTTATACTGGACACTAAAATACTACAAGCAATAGAACCCAACTAAGCCAATGTTGCTTGCTGATTTTTTAAGAAAACTTCTAGTCAACCATATTTATGCAATTTATATCTTTCCATAGCATAGCGTTTTTGAAATGTTTTCTACTAACTAATTAAATTTCTAATGTAATTTCCTGAAGCTGTTAAAGTTACATTAATTGAGGCTTATTTGGTTTAAAAACATTTAAACTAAAGTTGGTGTGATATATTAAAATGTATAAAGGCTTGAACTTAGTCATGGAAATTTTAGGTTCCTTACATAACGTTAATAACCGCAAAATGATTTTTTAACCTTTCATCTGCCTAGTACATGATTTGTCCTACAAACAATTAAAATTCTATTATGTCTTTATTCACAGCAGACAACAGGATACACATTCCCTAGCTAGTTTACTTATGAAAGTGTGAAAGGGTGTGTACAAGTGTATTATTCTAGCTAGAATAGTATTATATTTGCACTAAAGATTCTGATGGGTTAAAGTGCTACTGTAAAAGAGAACCCCTGTTGTTATATTAATCTCTCTGTATATTTCAAATCATTCGATTTGAGATATAGATATATTATAACTAGTGGTCACCCGCCCGCTTCGCTGTGCGTACATAATGGACCAATGAATGCTAATGAAAATAATTATTAGGTTTACTAACATCATATAATATAGCCTATCATTTGCACTATCTCATGCTCTTACTACATACAAATTTTCATCAAGAGCCGTCACCCGCTCGCTTAAACTTGTGATTTTTTTATAGCCTATCATTTGCACAATCTCATGTTCTTATTACATACAAATTATCATCAAGAGCCGTCACCCGGACGCTTAAACTTGTGAAAAAAAAATCCTTTTTTTATAGCCTATCATTTGCACCATCTCATGTTCTTACTACATACAAATTTTCATCAAGATCGGTCAAGCCGTTCTTGAGTTAAAAATGGACATTTTTCAAAAATCGTAAAATTCTTAATAGTAAAGTTCTTACACGACCAAACCAAAGTTTCGCTCGTACAAGCCCTTATTCTCCCAATTATTAATTATGCTGATGTTTGCTATCCCGGACATTCTTAATAAATTGAATCGTCTTCTCAATAACTAAATACGCATTATTTTTGATTTACGCAAATACGACCATATCATATATCTTCCTAACGTCTTCAGCTTAAATGGCTGACCATCCCGCAACGTCGTAAGTCCAGAATTCTAACAACTCTATTTTCTATTCTAAATGATCCTAATTCTCCTTCTTACTTGAAATGTAGTTTCAGTTTCCTTAGCTCTACTCACGCCCGCCAACTTTGCTCATCAAATAATAACCTTCTCGCCACTCCTTTGCATCATTCAGGATTCGTTGCAAATTCCTTCACGGTTTAGGCCATTCAATTATGGAAGGCTCTCGGCTCTCTCCGAAAAAGTCAGACAAGCTCCAAGTAAAGTGGTCTTTAAAACAATGGTGTATAAACTGTTTCTACAGGAATCAACACCCACATAAGAGATTCCCATCATCTTTTCTTCTGTTATGTTTAAGTATGTTTATGTAGTGTATTTATATTTAAGTTTTTTTTACTGTATTTATATTATATTATTATCACTTAATTTAATAAACTTAATATGTATATTTCAGTTATCATAAATTTATGTAGTATATGTTTCATTTACGTTCTTTGTCGCACCGAGTACCAATTTTTATGCCTAACCCTTAGGTTGACTGGTAGAGAATGCCATTTGGCATTAAGTCCGCCTTTTGTACTTTATTTTATTGTATTGTGCAATAAAGATTAAATAAATAAATAAATAAAAAACTTAATACTTAAAAATAAAAAGTAAAATTTATTATAGCGTTGTGTTATCTATCAAATTTGTGGTATTTCATCAGTAAAGATAAATCTGCATAGCCACCGGTTGCAATAACCGTTGGATAGATGGCACTCTGCCGCCAAAAATCAGTGAAAGAATTCAGTGCCTACGTCAGCCTTCCCGGTAGCATAATGGTCAGTGCAGCCGCCCGGATTGCGGAAGTCCCAGGTTCGATTCCTGGCTGGGTTGGGTAGACATTTAATATTATAATCTTTATGTAATGTACTTGATGTCTCTTTCTTCTAATGCCTATCTAACAACTTCTTTCTTCTTCTTCTTCTTTCTTCCTTTTATATTGACATACAAAAATGTTATCAGGATTAAATCACTTATACAATTTATATTTGCTACATAGTGACTTCGTTCATATTATCTTTTGTTTTGCTATTTTTATCACCTACATTTACCATTGAGTGAGATAACAAACACTTGAGTGTTATGTAACCTTTGAGAATAACAATTTTCATGTTGCCATGCTCTATGAATTTTTTGCCTTAACTTGCTCTGTTTGTGCATTAAGCTGGTGTCATAGTATAATACTTTCAGCATGTCCTGATCCTGACATTTGGGACTGATGTTCCAATGTAACTCCTTCAGTGCCAGTAACTGGATATGTGGTTGAGTCCGAGATCTGACCCTGAGATGTACACACACCTGCACATCAGACTACCACAAACTGTCAAATCTCCTTAATAGACTGAACTTTATATCTCAAGCATATAGTTGAAAATGTATTGAAGAAGTTTGACAGTTTGGGATAGGTTGATGTGCAGGCGTCTGTACTTATTGCATTCGGCTGGTTAGTAGTAGATCTTGTTTTAAGTTCACCCACAGAAGAAATAATAGTATAATAATACTCATACCTGGCATAACAACAACATGTCACTTAAATTACGCATGAATATTATATTGCAGAGTACCAGAAGCAACGCAAGATGAGTTAAATGCAGCTCTCGAAGCTGCTAAAAGGGCCTATAAGACATGGAGTCAAAGTACCGTCATGACGCGCCAGCAATTAATGTTCAAGTAAGATATTATATACTAGCGGCCCGTCCCGGCTTGGACATTTCTTTTTTATATAGCCTATGTTACTCAGCGCTAATGTAGCATTCTAATGGTGAAATATAATTTTAAATCGGTCCAGTAGTTTTTGAGTTTATTCGTTGCAAACATACAAAAATACAAAGCTTTCCTCTTTATAATATTAGTATAGATATATTATATAGGATTAGGATGGCGCAGTGGTTAACGCTCCCGCAGGCTTATTATTACCGATCTTTAAGTGGCAGTCGCAATCGCGACAATTTACAATTTATCGTTACCAAAACACATGAATATGCGATTAACGAACTAAAAGTGTATGACGGCCGGCGCTATAGAATAAACAGACCGATTGTAGCAACCGCAACTATGTAGTAGTAGTCGCGTTGCCATTGTGCAATTAGCAACTGTGCAAGCAGCTACTTATCACTAGGTAGCGCTGATATGGCCCCATACATATTTTTACTAAAACTTAATGAAACTGTAAAGAAAACTCGCACTCATTACTCCGAGTATCTAGTCTGAGTTTTGTTTGTATGGCAAAATTTTATCTCTTCTCGTATGTCGTCTGGAGGCGCTCCTTCAATGCCATACTAATTATCGTTTTCGTGACCGTGATCGATATCTAAAATAATTCATACTTAGGTCCGCTGATGACGGTAATCATCGCCCCTTTGCGAGTGAAATAGCAATATACCTAGCACACACGCGAAAGATACAAGTATCGTCAGGTCATTGTACGATATTCTTCTTGCTCCATGACCATCACTAAAATCAACATTGTGCATATTAACTTTTTCTTTGTACCCTTTTACAGATTTTCATAGCATTTTTTTGTGTCACTCGTATTTTGTTTTACAATAAGCGAAATCTTATGCAACAACATATTAACTTTACTTTAAAAATTTAGATTCGCGCGGTTGTTAAGAGAGAATCAAGGTAAACTGGCAGCTAAAATAACAGAAGAACAGGGAAAGACTATAGCGGACGCCGAGGGAGACGTGCTCAGAGGAATTCGTAAGATTAAAATAATTTTATTTAACAAGTAAATTATAAGCGATCACCCGCGCCTTGCGTACAGAGTTCGTATAGAAAGCGGTCGGTTTAGCTTCGGTTACCGATTTTTCACCGGGTCATCATCATTGATGGAGATAGGCCTCTCCAAGGGCACGTCCCTGAGCAAGAAACCGTGGTTCAAAACCCCCTTGGTTCTACAGAAAACAAGCGCCTTAGCAAACAACTGTTTGGGTACTAGGTTAATTTTTTATTTTATTTAATCATCATCATATCATCATGGGGACCTTTGTAGGATCCATTCCTGGATATTTCATTTCCTTTTTCCTCCATTCCACTAGTCTCTTATATAATCTTATAGTTCGTAGCGGTCTCGGAATTTTTAGATACCATTGATTATATATAGAAAAAAATCTTATTCTAAATCAATAACTTCGAAAATCGCTTTAAGTTAACTGTGAATGTCTCCTATCTACGATAATATTATTGATGGTGGGCGTTTAATTTTTTCACTGTATTTTATAAATATTTAATATTATTGAGCAAAATTTATACCAGAATAATTGTTACTTCATGAGGAATAAAGATTTTATAATTTTTAAGCATGAATTTATTATCCTATTTCGATAAAAACGATAAATACAACTGCAAAATTACTACAAAATGCGATGCGCCGGCCGTCTGAACGATACCTATTCTCGCAGAGTGGAGATTTGTAATAGGGCTCTTATGTTGTTTAGATATTTGCTTTCTGCCTTTGCTGAGTTCGAGTTTAAGGACTCTACGGCTGCTGTTCTTCTCAAATCTGTTTGTATGAGGGTTTCGTTATATTTTTCTAAGTCTGCTCGTGTTTGTTTACGTATACTCCTTTGGAGATTTTTACACTCAGCTGTGCCCGTTTTTCCTTCACTACTTACGTCGTCTTTTTTCCATCATTTGAAGTGTGGCCGATGTTCATTTACACGTCTTTTTAAGTATAACGCTTGATGTATTGGATGTTAACCTTCCATTTACCGCTTCTCCTATTTGTTGATCCATCTCATCGACTGTCATGCTGTTGTAATTGCCGCCGAGACTGAGTACTTGATCTATGGCATTTTCGTATAGATCAGCATTTGCTCGTAGTATATTGAGTTTCGTGTTGTAAGGAGTTTGTCGACCAGTTACTAAATTCCTTCGATCGGCCTGATGGTTCTGATGTTTAAATAGGTATCTGCTCTCACCAATCTATGGTCGCTACCCACTGTTAACTGAACCTGTTAATATATGATTAATTAATTTAATAGATTAATTTTATTTAATATATGAGTTTAAAAATGCTTGATCATTGAATAATTTTTCTTTCTTCTTTTCCTTGGTACAAATCCTCTTGACTAACGACTCTCCGGTTTAGCTTTGTGGATGGGTTATGAGTGGGTTAATAGCGCGTTATTATTTATATTATTAAAAAAGCAGTAGATTAATTTAGTTTTTTATTAATAGTTAATTCGTTTTTTGTTTTGTTTATATAATTTTAACGCAAATTTTGTTGCGAAACTAATTTTTTCAACATTTGTGTTTTTGTAACAGTTAATTCCTTTAGTTTGCCGTTATACCAAAAATAATGACTTTCCTGATTCATTAATGTGCGGTGTAGTATATATAGTATATAGGGTACAGAGTATGTATTTTTTTCCAAAGCTCCATGTCCGACTACAGAAAAAAAGCCCCAAATAGTATGACTGTGTCAGTCAACCAGTCAACTAACCTATTTGTCTTACAGAATCCGTGGAGCACTGCTGCAGTATAACGTCCTTGCAACTTGGAGATGCCATCCAGAACATTGCAAAGGATATGGATACGCACAGCTACAAAGTGCCTTTGGGAGTTGTTGGAGGTGAGTTATCAATAAAGGGACATGCTTATTAACATTTCTTAGCTTATAAAATAATCGTTATGAATAAAGGAATCGCATCATCCTTCATTTACTGTTTCATTTACGTGCTTGATCTTCATCTCCATCACACCATCATTATCAACAGTTAATTTTATGTCCCCACTGCTGGGGTAAGAGTACCCTATGGATGGAAACACTACAAGGAGAACGAGCCATAAACCACCACGCGAACCCAGTGCGGTGGTTATTATCGACTGCGAATGCAGCCGGGACCAACGGCTTGACTTGCCTTCCGAAGCACGAAGGAGGTAAGCTAATACATTTTTGGTCACCCTTCCGTTCACCGGCCTTTGCGAAAGCTGCATAACTTCAGCAATCGCAGACCGAGCGCGTCTGTCTTGTCTTCATCTCAAGAATATAAATGTCTGTTAAAACAGGAGGCCTATAATCGACAGAGGACGGAATATATGGCCTAACGATAATAAAATGGTCCACCAGACCACAAACTCGGTTGGCATCGAATTTGATTAATATTTGAAACATGATTAGGGTGATGTTCGAAACATCGATTGTTCCTTCTTCTTGTGTCATCTCCTATCGGATGTCGGCAATCATTATGGCCCACTTATTACTATCATTCCTATTGTACCAGGTGTAGCGGCGTTCAACTTCCCCGTAATGATTCCCCTGTGGATGTTCCCGCCTGCACTGGTCACCGGCAACACTTGTATCGTGAAACCATCGGAGCAAGACCCGGGTGCTACGCTCATGATGATGGAACTGCTGCAGGAGGCCGGCGCGCCCCCTGGTGTTGTTAATGTGAGTTTTATATCATCCTTGGAGTGACAATACCTCCTCGTAACTATAGAAACGCTTATGATGTATACTCGTAGTATAGAGATATTTTAATACAGCAAGTTAGACTGATGGTTGCCTTTTTAAAATGTATTACGGGTTTCGACGATGTGAAGTCTATAGCAAAATATGTAAGTTAAAAGATATTGTCACATCAACGACGATATGTCAATCCTTGTAGTGAGAGGGGTTATAGTCTAATATTAATAAAAAAAGAAAACATTCAGAAGTTGACTATAGAGTCTATAAAGAGAGCTATAAAATCTTGAAATGGATATTTGTTATCAAAGCCTCAGTTCTATCGACAGAATATTCTCCTTTGTTCCCAACGAGTCACACTGTAACCTGTAACACTGTGACTCGTTGGGAAAACTTTGTAAAATTATTCCCAACTGGTCACACTGTAACTCGTTGGGAGATCTTTCTTAAATAATTCCCAACCAGTCATACCACACTGTGACACGTTGGGAGACCTTTCTTAAATCATTCCCAACCAGTCACACTCTGGCTTGTTAGGCCAACCTGCTGATAGGTATACTGTTGCATGTTCATTTTTTTAACTCTATTTATGTGAAACCTTTTATCCAATCTTTGACTCAAAAATTCGATCCTATTCTAAATGCAATATTCCTGTTAATCTTGATAGCCTACAAAGATATACTCTGACCTTTAGATTACCAGTTAAAATATTTCTAACAGGGAAATAAAAATTAAACCGACAAACGCACTAACTATTATTGACTTGCCGCCGTCATAAATCATATTGTTTTGTTAAAAAGAAAACAGGTGTTTTATTGCTTTCAACTTGTTTACGTAATTCCCTAATTTTTTTTTGAAAATCGCCGAAAAAGCAGCCGAAAGGGTGTGACAGTCCGAGCTTCTTTGTCTGTTAATACAATAGAACACTTAATCTTATTTTTGTGTAGAAGCTCCACCCAAAGTATAATATTCTCTACCCATGCAAAATTAAGGATTATATTTGCAGGTAAGCTCGTACTGTACGAACATAAATATGAATCATCAGGAACCATGTTAAAGCTCGTAAAGAAAGGGATGCAAATATTTGTTTTCTATACGATTAGGTCAGTCAACGCTTATCAGTGCACGCCTCGCTACATACCATGGAGGAACGCGCGTCTACTTCGGCGGAACAACAATCACAGGATTACAAGTTTATTAAAAAGAATGGTGGGACTATTTTGCTACGTGCCGGATATCAGTTTTACGCCAGACGAAAACACAAAAGTGGTTTAACAGTGTGGGCGTGCACAAAACGGATAACTTGCAAAGGGATCCTAAGATTAAAAGTAAGTGCCTATTTTATAACTTTGAAGTAAGTGCCTATTTGAATCAATATTTTCCACTATTTTATGTAAGTTTTTAACAGTTACAAAGTTACAAAGTCAGTACCAATGTATGATTGCTAACTGAAAATCAACAGTTTACTTAAATTACCTACTAATTAATTCACTTTTATGTAACGATTACTTCATATTATAAACGAGGTAAAAATGTTTCATGACAATTTCATAGGATAATTATTGAAGATCTTTACTAAACCTTTGAAACAAGATGGTCGTGTTATATTTTTAATTTATTTTTTTTTAATATTTTTAATTTGTAGATTATATGGAGAAACAGTGGCTCCGTGAAGAGTTCGTAAAAGTGTGGTGTGTTTTTGGAGAGACCCATCGTACCACAAATGCCCTCGAAGCATGGCACAACAAATTAAATAGGGCAATGCAAATAAAAAACCCCAACATTATGCATTTCTTGCATGTACTTAAAGACGACTCGTCACAATGTACAGTTATAAATATTCTGGAACAGCAAAATAAATCACCCAAGAGGAAACGAACTAAAAAAATAATAAAAAATGATGAATTTATACAAGAAGTACAATTGGAGTTGACGGTAGGAAATTTGCCAGTGGGCCATGCCTTAGAGATTTTAAGGCACTAATAGTTAAGATAATGATAATTAATAACGATGATTATTGTGATACTACTAAAGAAACTGATTTTAATAAGTAAAATATTTTTTTGTGATAAATAATAATTAAGAGTTAATTCCTATTTACTAGGTTCAGTGCTATGTTCCAATCTGTGATGTTTTAAAAACATTTTTAGATATATTATTTTATTAATATCTTTAAGGACGACTAATATTTAACATAATGATGATTTATTGTGATACTACTTTGAGACTGATTATAACGTGTAAAATAGTTTTTGTGATAATAATTAAGAATTGATTCCTATTCACTGAGTTTAGTGCGATGTTCGAATCTGTGATGATTATTTTTAGAGATATTTTTATTTTATTAAAATATAATAAGTCATCCTTAAAATGACTTGTGCTTCTACTTTGAGATAGATAATATGGTGTAAAATATTTTTTTGTTAAAAATACATATTTTATAAAACATATATGTATATACATATTTTATATCTGTAAAGATTTGAGAAATATTTTTGGAAATATTATTATTTCATATATATTTTGTATAATGTTTTCAATGTTGGAAGGACACATAGATCTTTATATTCAAGAATGTCTAAATTGTTCTTTCAATGATAATATTTACATGTTTGACGAAGTGATTTTATATTGTTGATTTATTTAATATTTTTTTATATGTTGATTTTTTAATGATAGGTACCTAATTAAACTTATTTGATTTTACCACTGATCTTTTATTTCTACAACCCTGAATTAATTACCAAACATGAATTTATCGTAAACTGATGATAGTAAGTAATAATAGGAAAAAAAATGCCTTCCTGTTATTAAAAATCTAAGAGTAGGTACGATTCACAGTGTGACTGGTTGGAAATAATTTCGGAAAGGTCTCCCAACGTGTCACAGTGTGACTGGTTGGGAATTATTTAAGAAAGATCTCCCAACGTGTTACAGTGTGACAAGTTGGGAATAATTTTACAAAGTTTTCCCAACGAGTCACAGTGTTACAGGTTACAGTGTGACTCGTTGGGAACAAAGGAATATTCTGATTTACTGATCTGATGATACCATTCCATTCCACGCACACTAGCGACATGCCAGGCGAAAGCGGACATGGCAGGGCGACTTAACCCCTAATATTAAGGGTGGAACACAATATAGGCTATCAAAAATAACATAAACACTGAATTTTTTTGGTTTTCGAGTTTCATCTAGAAATATATTTTAAATAATCATAAATAATATCATGTGTTCCTATGGTGATAAGTAAATATTAACTGAACTATATTACCGTGTACAGGTAATTCACGGAACCCATAACGCCGTCAACTTCATCTGCGATCAACCCGCCATCAAGGCAGTGTCCTTTGTGGGCGGAGACGCGGCCGGCAAGCACATCTACTCACGCGCATCTGCAAATGGTAACTAAACTAGCATACGCTATGAAAACTTCAGTTCTTCAATTCCATTTGAGTTGGAAGCCGATTTACAATAAACAAGGTGCACAAGGCCCAAAATAGAGACGCATGGCGTAGTTTGAAGGAGGTATACACCAATACCCTACCCTATATGTGAGAGCTTGTAATTAACTTTTTACAATAGAAATATAAATTAGTATTTAAGCCATGTAAGCTTTCCTAATAAATAAAATAAATAAAAATAAATAAAATGGTTGAGGAAGTCTAAAAAGAAGAAAAGCTATATATAGTTACATTAATTTCACAAAATTTACTGAAATGTGTCTTACCTTAGTGGGGCCTGCTGAGGTTTCCCTCTTCCAGTAACACTTCGACCCATATCGGGGTCTTTTGTGCAATTACTGATATGTAAAACGATCCACTGTGTAGAGTTGCCTGCCAACAGGTTGTTTGTTGTCCCGAGTTAGCGGGACTCTTACAACGTATCCCTTACAGCTTGTCTCTAGTTAGCGAGAATGTTACGTGTCTCAAGTTTCCGGGAATCTTACAGCATGTCCCCATTAGCTGTATGTATTGTATCCCCAGATAGAGGAATTCTTGCAACTTGTACCCAGTTAGCGAGATACTGAGGTTGTTGTCTCCAGGGATTGGAAATAAAAGTGACATGAAATACACTATTAATTATAAGTATTTTTGCATTATTTTCATTTTTTTTTATTATAAAGCTACATACCATGCGAGAATTTTTTGGTGTCAAAAATTAGTAACCTACCAGTGATTTTGAATAAGACACTCTCAGTACACTGATACTTGATGTCGTCTGCTTACTGGTAAAGTATAATAAGTGTACATTTCGTTGAATTGAGATAATAAGGTTTGCAAGTTCAAGTCGATCTTTGACTATCGTTAAATTGAATTGTTGCGAAATTTTACATGCCTATTAATAGATTAAATATTCTACTTTATCTGTATTCATTTTATGCAACATCACTTGCGAAGAATTTATCAATAAATTAATATTATTGACCGAGGGCATACACTTATCTGGTTTTAGCTGTAATTGAAAAAAAAAAAGTGAAATTTAACCTATATTTGCCACAAGGTCTTAGTAGTTTGAATAAAAATGACAAGCTAATGATAAAGGTTAATAAATGAGTTTAAATTATTTTATTTTACCCTAAACTTCATAGTTATGTAAATACCAAACCTACACAGAAAAAACTTAAGTGACTTAACATCTCTCACTTGTAGACACAATGCGGACGCATTGCTTGAATTCAGTGATAAGTCGATTTACTTCTGTTCAACAGAATGATTATTGGTACTTCTTGCCATTTACCATATTTTTAACTTCTTTGCGTTGAACGGTCTTAGCGTTTATTCCATTTTACCAGTAGATAGAGGGTCGAAAATTACATATATCTGCATTCATAAGTCATTTTTGATAAAATATGTATTTATCATGTTTTCCGGTAACCAGACGATATCACTACTAGTCACTAAAATCGCCCCCCTTATTTTTTTGGGAAGGTCAATCGGCAATCGGCAATTGCCTCAGATAGCATTTTAAGGTCCACCGGGCTTTTTTGGGGGCGGCAAGAATCTTAAAGGGTTCCTCAAGCCGTGTTAAACGAAGCACCTTCGGATGTTTTCTAGAGGTGACGGCATCACGCACTAGTCCGTGTCCCCGTGCCCTACGAGATTCTTCGTGGGGTTCAGATCGGATCGGAATCGACCCCCATCTAGCGGTGAGGGTTTTGGTAGAAAAACGCGCGATTTACCAAACAATGTTTTGTTTTTACCAGGCAAGCGCGTTCAAAGCAATATGGGCGCGAAGAACCACGGCGTGATAATGCCCGACGCTAACAAAGAGCACACGCTCAACCAACTAGCGGGCGCGGCCTTCGGGGCGGCCGGCCAGCGGTGTATGGCGCTTAGCACCGCCGTATTTGTAGGCGAGTGTCATACGTAGCTCTACTCATCACCATCAGCATCATCATCATCATCTTCATCATCATCATCATCAGATGCAAACGACAGACGTCAACAGGAGCTCAACAGCTGGCGAAATAAATAGATTTCAGTAGCCTATCGTCGCTGTCTAACCAAAATCTGCTATGTGCTAACTTTTATATACAAAAACTGCTATGGGCTTAAACACACTGTGTGTATTGGTAGCTAACTTTAATCTGGCAATGGTTATTAGAATTCTTCATGTAAAATTTTACAAGAGAAAGTTTTCTTTGATTATCTCATAACTTCTGTTTTACACAAAGCAGGTTTTGGTTTGACAACGACGCTATGTCAAGTGCTTAGTTACTTTTAATAATTGTTTGATATATGTACGTAAATATCTGACAAAAGAAATTATTGTTTTAATAAAATTGCAATCACTTTATTCACTTTCTTGCCAAGAAGTTTCCACGTAGATTTATCGAGAGAATTTGTAAAGTGATGTTTTCCGCTTCTTTTCTTTTGTCAACACCTATGCATTTACACAAAAATTTAACCGTTCATATTAATAAAATTAAAAAAAAATTACTCTACCTTCTCTTTCCCGCAAAGAAGTCATGTTAATTATATCTTTCCTATGTAGGTGAAGCCAAGGAATGGATCCCAGACCTAGTGTCCCGCGCTTCCGCGCTCAAGGTCAACGCCGGCCACGTTCCCGGGACTGACGTGGGGCCCGTCATCTCCGTGAACGCTAAGAACAGGATCCTCAGGCTGGTCGAGTCGGGTATTTGCTTACATTATCATCATCAACACCTCGGTGGCAAAGTAGCAAAGCGCTCCGTCTGATACTCGCAGGTCCTAAGTTCAATTCCTAGGTCGAGCTGAGTATGTTTCACTACGCATAAGTTTATTTATTTAAAAAATGTTTTTGATTTCTTTATAATAATATAATTTTTAACGCAAATTTTGTTGCGAAACAAATTACAAAAACACAAATGTTGAAAAAATATGAAAAAACTTCCACAAGCAGGATCCTGCGTGGAAAGTTTTTCAACATTTGTGTTTTTGTAATGTATTTATTTATTTAATTTAGTTACACCAACAAACAAATCACTGTTTATTTCCATTTTTAAGATGTAGTTAAAACTAGTCAATTTAAAGTAGCGTAAAGCACTTTCTATAGAAATATTAAGCTATTGTTATTACTATTCTTGTTTGCATAAAACAAAAAAAGGAAATAAGCTACCATATACATAACAACAACAACAACTCTCTACAAGATTACATATAAATATATAGTATAAAATTATTTTTAATAAATAAGTAAGATAAGCAAATAAAACACTTTATTGGCTTACATAGAAAACACAATAAAAATAACGAAAGTTACGATGGAAAATGTTCAGAAAAGTATCAACAATATGTTCAAATTAAAAAAAGAAAAGATCTTGTGTTAAGAAATTTCTTTTTTGCATAAGAGAATCTGACAAACGTTACGTAATGCTCGACACAATTTTTTTATATTTAATAAAGTAAAGTAAGTAAACAGCCTTATAACTGTCCCACTGCTGGGCAGCGGCCTCCATTATTGAAATCAAGTCATCGCTACAATTAATGGGTAACGGCTTAATCACCACGCTTGCCAAATGCGGGTTGGTGATCATAAACCCGGGCTATGCATCGAAAAATCCGAAATACATTTTGCCCGACCTGGGAATTGAACCCGGGACTTTCGGGTATCGGACCGAGCGCTCTGCCACTCGGCCACCGAGGCGTTTTAATATTTAATAAATATCAATAAAACTTAAATTTTATTCTAAGCAACAATAGTTGCTTTCTCTTACAGCGACAGAATCACACAATATATTAGAACTAGCGGCCCGTCCCGGCTTCGCACGGGTGGAATATTTTTTTAAATATAGCCGATGTTACTTGGCGCTAATGTAGCATTCTAATGGTGAAAGAATTGTTTTAATTGGTCCAGTAGTTTTTGAGTTTATTCATTACAAACAAAAATACAAAAATACAAAGCTTTCCTCTTAATAGTAATTACATCATATAAGAACTCATGTTGGCAATCTTACTTCCATCATCAGCTCATGTGTATGTCCCCACTACTGGGGAAGAGCCTTCCCTATTGATGGCTAGGAGAACAGGTCATAAACCAACACGCGGGCCCAGTGCGAACTGGTGGTTGTTAACGACTGCTAATTCAGCCGGGACCAATGACTTTCCGGGCCTTCCGAAGGACGGAGGTGCTCGAGGTAACACATTTTCGGTCACCCATCCAACGACCGACCTTTGCGAAAGTTGCTTAGCCTTGGCAATCGCAGACTCGCAGCTCTCCTCGAATCTTACTTATTTCTGGTTAACACCAGGAACTTCACTTAGTAGAAATACTCAAAATCAGTTGAAATTGAGATTTAATTCATCATCATCAGTCCTACTTACTTACTTCACTCACTTCTGGTCATGGGTGCCCAGTTCTACTCGCGTCTGTTAATTAATTTTATTTGCCTGCAGGTGTAAAGGAAGGCGCTAAACTAGCGCTCGATGGACGAGGAGTCAAAGTATCCGGCTTTGAGAACGGTAATTTCGTTGGCCCCACAATCATTACCGACGTGAAACCTTCCATGGAATGCTACAGGGAAGAGATCTTCGGGCCCGTTCTCGTCTGCTTGTTCGTTGACACTCTGGACGAAGCCATACAGATGATAAACAACAACCCTTACGGCAATGGCACGGCCATCTTCACGACAAACGGTGCCGCTGCAAGAAAGTTCTCAGCTGAAATCGATGTAGGACAAGTAGGAGTGAATGTTCCCATCCCTGTCCCTCTGTCTATGTTCTCTTTCTCTGGTACTAGGGGAAGCTTTTTGGGCACAAACCACTTCTGTGGCAAGCAAGGTCTAGATTTCTACACTGAACTGAAGACTGTTGTGTCTTATTGGAGACAGAGTGATGTGTCACACGCTAAAGCGGCGGTTGCCATGCCGACGCAACAATAAATAATTGTCAGATATTTTAATCAAAAAATCTAAATATACTCTTAAAAAGTTATATTGTTATGATATATAACAATGCCTATGTCTATGTTATTTAAGCTTCATTCAGGTTACTTTTTATACGTTATTTTTTATATACAATTTTAACTATAACAATATTGTAATTATACCACGTACGCTTCATTCTTCAGATATGTAAACACATGTAGTCCTTTTATCATACAGGCAACACCGCACGAGAGAAAAAAAATACTTTTTTAAGGTAGATTCGAAATACCGCGCCAACTCACCAACCGTCCCGCGCTTTTTCCTCATTTCTTTTCTCGTGCGCGGCAACAAGCACATATCTAATTACAGTGAAACGTCCCAAAACAGTGTATTTCAGTGTAACCAAAGACTAAGTGTAACTAAATCTAACTATCGACATGCCGAAACGTAAAACTAGCGAAAAAATAAGTTATTATGAAAACAAACTAAAAATACTGAAGGAAAAATCAAATGCCAAGCGCAAGCGGGTCATTGTGTACTCGTCGTCTGATTCCGAAAACAATGAAGGTAAGCGTAACCATCTCGTAAAACTATAATTTTTAGTTATTGCTTAAGGTGTGATTTAACAAACGTGTTAAACGGTTGTTCTCAAAATGAAAAACGTAGGTACGTGACGTACCTAGTCACCCCTTACGTTTATTGGATGTCAATTTAAATTTTCATTAACTAACAAAACTAAATTTTACAATAGTGTAAGAGTTTACCTAGAGAGGTATCAATAAAACCAGACACAATAGAAACTCAAATGTTCTATATTCATAGCTGCATCTCTAAGCTGCCTTAGAGGGTATCACATTGAGGATATCACTAAGGTTGAGCATGATGCGTAAAAATAAACCGAGTGATCGACCCCGGCGTTCGGGTCGAACGCGAGTTTAAAGGCTATTTATCACGATACTAATCGCAAATTCCGTCTCATTACAGACGGACCCCCACAAGAAGATGTTGACGAGACACTCCCGTTAATTGAACCAGAGCCAAAACTAGATGAAACGCCAGAGTTGAACCCTGAGTTTTTGTTGGCACTTGGTGACGCAACAGACGAACAACCCTTGTATGGCGAGAATATACACCTTTCACTTGTGCAACGATTACTGCCAATTTTGAAAAAAGGTTTGACAACTGATGTAAGGGACAAACTGTTAACAGAGTATAGAGTACCCGATAATTGCAAATATCTTAAAGCACCGGCATTAAACCCTGAGATATCTGCTGCTCTGTCTGAAGTGACACGAAATCGTGATAAAAATATGCAAGTAAAACAGGACCAATTAGGTCTAGGTATTACAGCGGTTAGTAGAGCGATTACTTTACTCTTGCTTAGCGATGATAAGCTTCAAGCAATAAGAATCCTTACAGATGGCTGTAGAATTTTATCAAATATACATTTTACTGAAACCGATGTAAGAAGGAAACTCATTACGCCTTGCCTGGATAAGTCGATCATTTCAATGACCAAGGATCAAGAACGAGACGAAACGCTTTTCGGCAGTGCTCTTCCGGAAAAAATAAAAGCCTCCAAGGCGATTGAAAGACAAGGCCAACAAATCAAAAAGCCTGGTTTCCTTCAAAGGACCTCTTCACTGCCCGTCGCCTTTAATTCACCGAGTCCATCGCCATCTAGGGCACGCTTCCAGGGAAACGCGACAGGCTCTCCTCGTTATCCCTCGGCAAGCAGGGGGGGGCGGGGAGGGCCAGCACGAGCAACGAGACCGTATCGACGCCCGACACAAGCGTTCGCGCAGCCACGCCCGGGGAGCAGCTACACGAGGCAGCAACGTGCTCCACATCGCCAGTAGGTGTACAGGTACATGCTGGGAGACTTCATTATTTTTACAATTGCTGGTTAAAGATAACTAATAATAAACTTGTACTCGAATGGATTCGATGTGGTTATAAAATACCATTCTCAAAAGCTGTTATTCAAGTCGATAAGCCTTTAAATACATTTTCTGATATAGAAAAGGACGAAATGGCTATCGCAATCAATAATCTACTAGAACTAGGTGCGATATATGAGTGTAAACCGTTGACGGATCAATTTATTGCTAAAATATTTTTGGCCCCCAAAAGCAATGGTGGTAAACGATTTATTTTAAATTTAAAGTCGCTAAATAAATTTGTATCTTATCAACATTTCAAAATGGAAGATTACAGGACAGCTTGTAAGATTGTCCCTGAGAAAGGTTTCTTAGCGACTATAGATTTAAAAGAATCGTATCTTCTTGTTCCGGTTTCAAACTCACATAGAAAGTACCTTAGATTCCAGTTTGAGCATATGGACGGTAAGTTGGTGACTTACGAATTTACCGCTATGCCGTATGGCCTGGCCTCAGCGCCAAGAACCTTTACTAAAATCATGAAAGAGGTCATGGGGCACCTTAGATATCGCGGCTTTACTTCAGTGATATTCCTTGACGATATCTTATGTATCGGCCGAACATATAATGAATGTTTACATAATGTAAATGAAACTGTAAAACTTTTACATTGTCTAGGTTTTGTTATTAATTTTGACAAAAGTAACTTATTACCATCACAAAATTGCAAATATTTGGGGTTCATATACAACACTATTAATATGTCTTTGGCTTTACCTGACGATAAACGTAATAAAATATCCACTTTAGTAAAGAAGTTTTGCTCATTACCGGTTTGTACTATTAAAGAATTCGCACAGCTGATTGGCCTATTGACGTCAGCCTGCCCAGCCGTACGCTACGGTTGGGTGTACACTAAACTTCTCGAGAAACAGAAGTACTTAGCCTTGAAACGAAATACCTCATACGATGCTAAATTTCGCCCTAACGCGGTTATATTACCCGATTTACATTGGTGGTTAATAAATATACAAAACACTATATTTCCCTTTAAACCTAAAGCATTCGAATTGGAAATTTTTACAGACGCGTCTCGATCAGGCTGGGGCGCCTTTTGTAATGATCAACGTGTTAACGGGCAGTGGAAAGCAGATGAACAAATTTTTCATATAAATTTTTTAGAATTATTAGCAGTATTTTTTGGACTAAAATGTTTTGCACGGAACCGTAGCAATTGTTCTATTCTATTACGTATCGACAACACGACAGCGATAAGTTATGTAAATCGTCAGGGAGGCATTCAGTTGCCCCATTTAAATAACTTATCACGTCAGATTTGGCAATGGTGTGAGATACGAGGACTATGGTTAGTAGCGGCCTATATTAATAGTAAGGATAATAAAGAAGCTGATGAGGAATCACGTAGAGTAAATTCTGATATCGAAATGTCGTTAACGGATAAAACCTTTAAAAAGATAACCGATAGGTTCGGTCAGCCAGTTATCGACCTTTTCGCTTCTCGCACCAACGCCAAATGTACATCATATATATCGTGGAAGCAAGATCCAGACGCAGTTACGGTTGATGCTTTTACTATTTCATGGAATCAATCTTTATTTTATGCTTTTCCACCTTTCCCGTTAATTTTAAAATGTTTGGAAAAGATAATTAATGAGAGTGCTGAAGGTATTTTAATTTTTCCTTGCTGGCCATCTCAGCCCTGGTACCCATTGTTACAACAATTACTTATCTCAGATATTATGGTTTTGAAATCGGAATGTAACCTAGAATCCTCTTGTCGTAGGAATCCTCACTTCAAGGGACTTACCTTGGGTGCAGCGAGACTCTCCGGGTCGCGTTTGGGAAACGGGGCAGCCCCACCGCTGCACTTGATTTAATGATAGCATCTCTATCTAATAATACCTTGAAACAGTATGGAGCTTGCTACAAAATATGGTGGCAATTTTGTGCAACAAAAAACAGAGATCCTTATGTTTGCTCAATACCACTAGTACTGACCTTCTTAACAGAACAATTCCACAGTGGTGCAGCTTATGGTACCATCAACAGTTTGCGCTCAGCATTGAGCTTATTGTTTGGTAACAACGTTGGTTCAGAAGAACAAGTTAAAAGACTGCTTAAGGGTATTTATAGATTAAGGCCTGCCCTTCCTAAGTATACCTTTACTTGGGACCCTCAGTTGGTGCTACAACACTTAACAACCTGGGGCTCAAATAAAGATATGGGTTTAGAAAAGATTTCAAAAAAGTTAGTCATGTTACTCGCATTGTGTACCGCTCACAGAGTGCAAACTATGGCGGCCATTAAGATTAACAATATAACATTTTCCCCTAATGGCATTAAAATAGCAATAATTGACATTATAAAAACATCTGCTGCTGGGCGCGACCAACCAATACTCTCTCTTCCATTTTTTCATGAGAACACTAACATATGTCCAGCTACAGCACTGAAAGATTATATGGAGATCACAAGTAATTTGAGAGCCAGTAGTACAGTGAACCTCCTGGTGACGTTTAAGCGGCCGCACAAAGCCGCCACCAGCCAAACCATCAGCCGCTGGATCAGAGCAGTGCTGGCAGGCAGCGGCGTGGACGTGGCGGCATTCAGCGCGCACAGCACGCGGCACGCCGCCACGTCCGCGGCGCGCGCCAACGGCGTCTCGCTTGACGTCATTAGGAAGACGGCTGGTTGGACGCGCTCCTCTGATACCTTCGTTAGATTTTATAATCGTCAGGTTAACGATGATTCCAGTTTTGCTCGATCCGTTTGTTTACTTAACCAATAAATGATTACGATATGTCTAATTGTAAAATTAATTTACTTTCGTTTAAAATCCAGATAAATAACAAAATGGAAAATATATAAATGAATAAATAAATAAAGTAATAAATCGAAATTGATATTTTTTTTAAACGTAGTTATCAAAATTTTCTGTCTCTAAACATCTACATGTGTTTACATATCTGAAGAATGAAGCGTACGTGGTATAATTGATGATTAAACGAACTTACCTGTAAGTGAAGTTCTATCACAATTATGGTAGTACGCTTCATTCGAAGATATAGCTTCCCTCCCATCCCAGTACCCAAATAGGAAAATTTTGCGAGGCTCTAAAAAGAATGAGGAAAAAGCGCGGGACGGTTGGTGAGTTGGCGCGGTATTTCGAATCTACCTTAAAAAAGTATTTTTTTTCTCTCGTGCGGTGTTGCCTGTATGATAAAAGGACTACATGTGTTTACATATCTTCGAATGAAGCGTACTACCATAATTGTGATAGAACTTCACTTACAGGTAAGTTCGTTTAATCATCAATTATAACAGCATTTACTTAAATATTGTATGTATATAAGTTATGTGTAATCCACTCGTCTTCCAAAAATATTTATAGTTCTATGAACTTCCACCTGTTAAATTTGCAAAATAAATGATTATTTTTTTCTATTATTTTTTGTTGGTTTTTTATAAATCATACATAACCTTTGTTAACTCAATAACTTACCCTCTATATAACCTTTTAATTTAAATTTAATTAATCCATCTGATTCCTTTTTCATTACTCTAAAATTGAACTGAATTGGTTTTATATAAAAATATGCAATAGCGAAAATTTCCAAAAAAAATATTTCTAAATAATTAAGTTTATAAGTTAAAAATGAAGTAAAGTATACCGAAGTTTGTTACAACAACGTTAGTTAGTCACTACAATTATGTAGAACAGTTGGTTAATTAGACCAAGGACTAACGATTTGAATAAATCATTTAATTGTTATTAGAAACCTTTTGACAATGTATTGTCTCCTAAATCAAATCTAACAATAACATAAACATGAGATATCAATGTTATGGTAACATCTCAGACAAAGGACAGCAGCGCTATCTCCTTCTAACCGACGTTGTTGGAAAGAGACAAAAAAACGACTCCGGCGCAGCTGCGATTTTACTCGCGTCCTTTAGTTGAGCTATTAGTTTATTGTTGTCATAGGTTCGTGTTGCGTGACTGGGACTGTTCGCAGCGGCGAATTATTAACTTGTAACGAAAGGAAACAATGTCTTTAGTGTTGTTTAAACATAGCGATTGTTTGATACTTTCGATATTCCGAAGGGTGATCGAATAACGTGACGTCACATCCAGCGGCGATACGAGCATCCTGGGGTGTTTGTTACTTCGACACTGAATTTCGTGATATAAACACGCGCGATGCATTACGTTATATTTTTATTTGTTACGATATTTTTTGTGCAATCTATGTGTTTGACACCCCAGTGTAGAAATGAAAAAGGTGAACCTGTTGATTGGTGAGTGGTTTTCCACTGTTTATTTATAGTGTTTTTTATACAAAAATTAAATAAAAATTTAAACAAATTTATTTGTGAACAAAGCAACTTGTGATTGTTACTACACATTATTAAAAAGTTTATTGTCAGTAAATTACCTAAATCCTTTGTCGTAGTGTTACTTGTTTCTGTCATACGAACGAAGTAGTCATTTATAGTGAGTCAATATTTGCGCATTTGTTGTTATAGTAATGCTAGTGATTACAATAATTTGCAAAGTTTGCCTATAAATTAATTGTAATCATCGGTGTTATTCTAACATTCAGAATAATGTTAATAATTAGCTAGGTACAATATTTTTATTTGCATATCTAATGTATAAATTATAAATAAAATAAATGTTTATTATGTAATTATAAATTTTATTTCAAAGATAAAAAAGTATCTAGAGAGTAAATATATTGCTGTTTTTGCGCCATATCTACAGGGTGTTTGGAAAAGTGTGTAACTTCCGAAAAGGGATGAAATAATCCACAATATACATACATTTTCCAAACGTTTTGGTTAGGTAGGTATTTAAATTTTAATCAGCTGATATTGCGGTGCAGCTTCGTCTCATAGTGGTTTCCGATAAATTTAGTTTTGATTTCGGGAGGAGATAAATTTTACGATACGGATAACGTATAAATATATTGCTAAATTTTAACTTATTGCTCTAATAAGTAAACGATTACAATTGAAGTTTTCCCTATTTCATTTCGAGTAAACGTTCGCAACTCCGCCTAGACGACGGGCAACTAAATGTTTATTGAACCACGTATAACACTTTATTTAATTTAATATTGTACAAAAGTAATGGTGCAAATAGTTATTACGCGTAACCTGATGGTTTAGCTATCGATCGCATAAGTCTTTAGGAGGAGACGCAGAAAGTATGTCGTGTAAGTAGTTATAAAAGTTAAAAAATACAATAGTCCTGCATTGTTTTGTTGCGTTATTTTTCGATCAGCGATTTTGAAGCAGTAGCATAATAAAAATTGTTGTTATTGAAAAGTCTATTCATCGCCTATCGGGGTGTTACTACTTTTTCGAACAACCTGTATATTTATGCTTGAGGTGACTCTCAGAAACCGTTTGAATACTTAACGCTGTGTAAATCGTCTGGGCTCTTCAAATAGTACTTCCATTTTATGCATGTATTACTCTTTTTCAATTTTTTATTTCATGTATTTAAAATGCCAAACGTATTGGTTTCGATTCCCACCTGAGGTAAGTCGTGTATTTTAGTACTTCTTTCAGTCTTTATATATACTTAATTTATTATTACGCCAGGTTCTACGTGTACAAGCTGCCCCGAGAGAAGAACCACTTGAACCCACTTGTGCGAAGGGGAGTTGCTTACATGCATCTTACCCCCTCCAAGTTACGAGGGGGATGGATCATGTCCGACCTGGCGATCAGCGACCAGCGTTCCATGGTCGGCAGGACTTTAGCCCCACTCTATCATGTAAAGCCTTTTTGTTCATATAATTACGCGAATACTATACGGCTATGCGGCTTCTTCTCGGTACAACGTCTCCACCGTAGGGTTTACGAAGTCATAGCTTTGAATTAAAGTTCAAAAACACTTGTAACAGTTCATTTTAAATAAAAAAAAAATGTTTTTTTTTATATTTTTGGATTCTTGAATACGTTTTAATGAAATTCTTTAAATTTATCATTCTTATTACTGCTTTATCACAAAACGATGGCTAAAGTTAGATAATGATCAAACTTATCTGCCAGCGAACTGTTAGTGTGGGGGGCCCCTAAGACATGAGCTCTTTTGGTGCCTGTTTTAAAAATGTCTGCGCACGATAAAACTTTCTTACATGTATCAATATATTTTTAGCGCATAAAATATGTGTAAGAAACACGTTCACTTACCTATCATGAAGACATGAAGAATCGCTAGAAATCGAGTCCGAAACCTCTCGTTCTGAGACCGGTGTGTAATTTAACCGGTACACTACAGGGGGGCGATTTTGAATCTCACAGGTGATCTCGAAGTGACTATGAAATGTAATATATTTTCCATTATTTACAATTTGATACCATTTGAGAATAGTCGAGAGTTTAGAGTCAAAAACAAGTTGCCAGTGACCTTGAATAAGAGAAAATGGTGCACTCGTAATTGATATCATAGCGTGAGAAATAGTCACCATTTCAAAAAGGTCCTCCTGCCTTGATGCAATACCAACTCCAACAAAACGTACGTTTTCAGGATAGGAACATAATATCCCTGGTGTACAACGACCAGCCGCCGGCAGCGGAACATCAGCCGGACGTCTTGCAGTCCGTTGCGAACATGTACTCGAAAAGCAAAAAAGGTACATACCATTGTGATAGAATTAAAATATTTCAAGCTTCTCCGTGCTTCGAAAGGCACTTTAAGCTGTTGATGAACTCGATTGTTGTCGAAAGATGATTGTCGTTAAAACCCACCAAACCTTAGCCATCGTAGCAGGTCTTTGCTTAGTCTCCTCATGTGCTGTTGTTTATTTGGAAAGGCCTAAGCCTAGCAGTGGAGCTTATATAGGCCGATAAAGATGATGTCAAAGTAGGGTGATGGCACCAGTGTTGAAAAGAGTTCACTCTTCATCACCAAAAAAATAACAGATTTTCATTGAAATTACGGGATGACAGCAAGGATGGTGGTTGGTATAAGACTAAAATCAGTTGCTGACCTCTATTTTTAACCCATTTAGACCGTCCAGGCGTTTGTGTATTGTTGTAAATGAAACTTTAAAAGTATTGTATTAGGGTACTTGCATGTATGTAACATTTTTAGAGGTGTTATAACACCCAGTCGGACTAAGTGAGCTGATTAAAGGACAAAAATGTCGGTCACCGGTTCCAGTCGAACACTAGTGCCACTACCCTAGATGCTATATTAACAATGTTTTTTCACATTTCAATTTCAGGTCAAGCCAAGCAAGCCGTAAAGAAGTACAAGAAATTCAAGCTCGGCGACAAATACTATGACGATTACGACCTAGCGGAGATGTGCAAGATGCACTCCAAGTTCATGAAGACCCGTGTGGAGAACGGCCACACAAAGGGCGTCATTCTCGGGGACAAGTTCACGTCGCTGTGGCTGGTCCACTCGGTGCCCAGGTTCCCACCGATACCAGACAGTGAGTAATCTAATCTGAATGAATGAATTGATCATCATCATCATCATGTCAGACAAAAGACGTCCACTGCTGGACAAAGGCTTCCCCTATGGATCTCGACAACGACCGGTTTTGTTCTGCTCGCATCCAGCGGCTTCCCGCGACCTTCACCAGATTGTCGGTCCACCTTGTTGGAGGCCTGCCCACACAGCGCTTGCCGGTACGCGGTCGCCACTCGAGGACTGTTCCGCCCCCAGCGGCCATCAGTCCTGCGAGCGATGTGCCCTGCCCACTGCCACTTGAGCTTAGCAACATTAACATTCGCCCATTGTTTAACCTTTATCATTGAAATCAAAAGGATCGTATAAAAAAAACCTATTTGTTCCAGTGCACGGTATGAGCGGCCTCAACGTAACCAACTATGACTACCCCACCACCGGCATGAAGTACGGCCAATCGTTCCTGTGCGTGTCCGTGCAGACTTCGACCCTCAATCAGATCGCCACACAGCTGAAGTACAACGAGCCGCTGGTCGTCTACCACCACATTCCGCAAGACTTTGAAAGCGAACTGCCCAACTTGGTCGATGTGGTGCATAATAAGACCATTGATGCGTCACCATGGTAGGTTTTTGTTGAAATTATTTGTTTATTTAGGTGCTAGAACAAAGATTGAGACAGACAACACGATACAAATCATTTAGAACAAGTTTAGAGCCATTTTAAGTTTTTAAATCGCATAAAATCAGTTACTAAACGTTTTTTAAATACATATATACATACATAAAATGCTGTCAGTGTTAGTTGAAAAACATAATCTCTTCATATCAATGTGGTTTTTTTTAAATATATTTTATATTCAAAAGTATGAGACTATGTCTACTAGACCGTTTTGTCAACGACCAACACGGACCGTCAACAATTGTTGGCGAGAATATGTTAATACGTTGTAGTGGGCATAGTATTTCATTCGGTTACTTTCTGTGCCTGGTACGTTCCTAGCACGGTCATGGTATGATACGGCCTAATAGGCAGAGGCTTTATTGTTGTAACGATCAATTTGATGCTAACGTGCTTGTTTCTTGTCGCAGGTACCACATCGAAAGCTTCGAGACTCTAGTCGGGCGCAAGTTCCTCTCGTTCGCTAAGAGCGCTATGTTCAACGACGACTTGTACAGCGGACTGGTGGCTGAGGTTCTTCAGTCAGACTTGCTGGTGGAATCCTGGACCAACGGGCCCGGCACCCTCGACTCAGAATGCAGTAGGAACTTCCAGTACGTACCATATACTCTTTTCATGAATTTCATCTCTCGTTTGTTAAAAACGCCTTGTCCTACTGTAGCTGGTGACTCGAGTGCTGCAGATAGTTAGGCTGGTGGAATTCTGGAGTCAAGTGTCTGAGTGTGGGAAGTCAAGTGCAATGGGAACTTCCACTACGTACTATAGACCTCAGTTGTTCGCAAATTCTCGTTCTAAATCGACTGGCTCTATATTGGAAAGCATAATTATAAATAATAGATGCAAGGTAAAAAAACTGATGAAAAAATTTTCAACACGTTCGGCTCGTTAAAGCGTTAAGATGTAAGTTTTCTATAAAAACGTCCGCTAAAATAAGCGCGAGTACACGCTCGCATGTCTCTTTCGAAACATGGTACGTAGAACGCTGGCTGTCAGTTGTCCCATATAAGACAGGAGGTATTGCCAGATGACCTAAAGTATTGTATAAGCTTGATATTGCAGAGTCCGCAACATCGAGCGGCTGAAGTTCCCCATCGCCAAGATGTCGTTCACCTCCCACAATGACCACTCCAAATGGGCGGTGGCGGTCGCGCACAAGATGCACAACAGTCAGGACACCAAGGTGGCCGACTACTGGGTCTGCGTCGGCGATATCAACCGAGCGGTAAGCTTATTTATTTATTTATAAAATCACATAACAGGTTCCAGTTAAGGTAACATGAATTTACAAAGTATGTGGACAAGGTACAAACTATAACCTAAAACATGTATCTCTAGCATGATCAATAATGAATGTTCGTAAAATACCAGGCACTTAACTTATTAAAAAGAGAGAAAGTTCTCCTTCTAATTAGTTATTTCTAGTTATTACACTAGCTTAGACAGTAACGTGTCTAGTGTCCAGCAGTGGGACAGTTAGGCTCTTGCTTTGTTTTAACTTTATAGATTGGTCGATCTCACTGGACGACTGACAGTGAATTCCTCAGGGCGTTATGAATGCCTTTTGCTGTGTTTTTGCAATAAAGAATAGATAAATAAATAAATTAGTAGAAAAGTTTCCAATGGTATCCTTAGTGACTTTCGTATTACTGACTAATGAAGTAGCCTGACATACACATAAAGTCTGCAATTTAATGCCTGGATTTACTTTTTAATGAGGAGTCCCGGCAACTTAGAAGCTTAAAAATCACACCAAAGAGTCCATTACAAGTTTTTACTGACAAAAATAGACCTACCAAAATTATTACAGTAATTTTAACGGGAAATAATTTATTTGTATTACAAAATAAATATTTGGTCGGCAAAATTATTATTTGGTTTATACAAAATTATAAAGTTATAAAGTTTATTAAGAATTATACAATCGGTCAGCATAAGAAATCCTTACTGTTTGTTAGGTTAAATAAGGTTTTAACTGTCCTTGTACTGTGTTTTATCTAAACTTCGATAAATACTTATGAGACGCGCTCCTGGTGTTAACAGAAATATGTAATATTTGTTTTATTTTCAGTTACCACAGGAGTCCCGCGGCGGCGGCACAGTCTGCACTTCAGGTCCAATACTCTGGGGCAACTTTGCCCACCTCATCGAGTCCGTTCAAACGTGTAATTAGCGTTTATTGGCATTTACACCTTCAGTAAAAGTTACCTACATGTCAGAATGTGATTATAAGGGTAGTATGGTTGAGATAATGAGCTAACTTTTAAATCGAATGTTTATAAATAGCAAAAATAGCAATGTTTACTTTTAAAGAAAAACAAAAGCAAATTAATTTAATTGTATTTGTAAATACTCATGATGAATGTTTATGTTTAGCTAATTTCAATTGAAGTTAATTGAAATTAAAGGGTCCACTGTAATAATGATGAATGTCTGAAATCATTTTAATTCTAAGTGCGTCATTCAGACATTATGAGGATATTAGAACCCTTGACATTATAACAGCGAATACGCAATACGTTGTAGACTCTCAACCTTAGGAAACTAGGTCTTTTGTGTCTTTTCTAATGTTAGAATGTCGCACTCATTTAGAATTGAAATAATTTAGGGCATTCACCATTATTGCAGTGGACCCTACAAATGATACTATGATTGTCTAAAAATTCTTGCACATAACTGATAAATGCAGATTACTTTATAATTTACCAAATAATCATTTAAATCGGAAAATCCCGTTAAGCCGTCACAAATTAGTACAAAGTCGGTTTAGTATCATGGTCATAAGATTGTGATCATAGGATATGATTACTTAAACCTAGAACATAAGATTAATTTATTTATAAAACACTAAATTACTTACACGAATAAACTCATGCGCCTTTGAAGCGTTGGAAACATAATTCTCTCGAGATTTGTTATACAATTTCAGCATAACAATGCGAAGAATGTCACTACGCCATTAAATACTTATAATTGGTTTGTCAAAGTTCATAAGTATGTCTCTGACTTACTTGACTATCTCTTCTTGCGCTACGATCTTGCCACTTTCTATCTATTGTTTCGTCGATATATGAGCTATTTATCCTCCGATATTTGACGATTCTATACTACAGGATCGATACTTATTTTGTATGTTGATCTGCCATAGGAATATCTACAAATGCCATACAGTATCAAAAGCTCTATTTTCATCGACAAAAGTACCACGAAGACTGACTGTCAATTGCTGGCCTTAAAGGGAACAAAAAATGGCGTGCGCGTGACAATACAAGTGAAAACTATTTGTATATAGCGGAGTGGGAAACCAAAACATTGTTTTTTACTTCATTGATGATTGTCTACTTAAAACTTCTTTACATAATAATATTCCTCGATGACGTGTTGTAGATTTATACAACACTATAAGAATTCTCATTACTGTGTAATAATAACTTATGATCTTGCTAGTCTTAAGCGTGTTTAATTTTAAGTAACAGTAAAAATAAAACTTTAAATAAATGTTGACTCATTTTTTTTAGTTATAAAACTTATCAATATCGTTTTATGCAACGAATAAAACTGCAAAATATAATAAAAATGTACCTTTAGCTTGTGCAGTTATGTGTTACGTGTTTTTTTTTGTACTATTTTATTTTTTACATGTTAGCGATAGCGTACAGAATGTGGCAGGATGGAATTACATTAACCTTCATTGCAGAGACAATGATAATGCACCCGTGGACTGGTAATTTATTTATTTATTGAGATCTGAAAACTATACATATTTCATTAAATCACAAAAAAAAACAGGTCTTTATGCAAGGAACAGGGGTTCAAATTTTGAAGTAAGTTAACCGTGTCATGTGGGGTATCGTATGAAAGGGCTTCATTTGCACAAGCTTAAACAGATTTGTAATTATTTTTAATAATGATGTATAGTTTTTGATTTATTACGAAGAATGAAAAAATAAATACCTTTTCCCTCTTTTATAGGTACCGAATAACTTTGGTGTAATGTAGTACCTAACATTCGGGAAAAGTTCGAGACTAGATTCCTGAATTATATAATATGTATCCATAAATTTGTACGGAACCCTCTGTGGGCGAGTCCGACTCGCACTTGTCCGGTTTTTTTATTTTAGTTTATAATTATTAACCACTCGCAAGGTTTATCACTCGCTCATAGAATGCTTGGTTTCGTAATGAGAACGTCATACCAGTTCCAAGATGTTCGCGTTGCTGTAATAGCTATTGTATAGCACATAAGTGCGTAATAGACTAGAATTTGGAGCTATAGTTTGGGATCCCCCGAACAGAAATAAGTACATTTATGTGAATTGAGAAAATCCAAAAGAAATTTGCTAGCTACTTGTATAAGCGCATGTATCTTATCTACTATCCCCTTCTGTATCCCTCTCACTTTGTTGAGGGGATGGTGGGGAGGGCCACAAGTTACAACTTGTGGCCCTTACAGAAAAGACTTACTTGTCTTTTTTTTTTTTTTGGAGAGAGATTGCTGATTGCCGCTGCGGCATTTTCAGCTTCACCGGGCTTTTTGGGGGCGGCGAGGAACGTAAAGGGTCCCTCAAGCCGTGTGAAACGAATCACCTTCAGAGGTTATCTAGAGGGAACGGCATCGCGCACAAGTGCGCGTCCCCGTGCCCTACTAGATTCTCCGAAGGGTTCGGATCGGATCGGGGAGCGGAGCAACCCGAGGGCGCCTCTAAAGGCACGGACCTCGGCTCGGGTTGACCGGGCCGTGGAGGAGGAGAGAACCGACCAGGTACATGTCTGTACCTGGTGTAGAGCGAGTGTGAACCGGTTCTTCGTACCCTTGTTCTACGAGTACGGTGTCTTGGGCCTAAACTGGTGTGCATGTTTAGTGTATTCTGTAAATGTGTGCTGTCATTTAGAGGATCGGGCGGGGACTTACTTGTCACTTACTTGTTACTTGTGTAGGAAAGAGGAAAAATATGTGCTGGGTAAGCATTCCCTTTTTTGGTGGTGCGACAAAGAGATGATCACTAAATATCTTCGTTCGCGACGGAATGGTTGATACAGTAAATCCGCGACCGGCCGGAAAATACCGATGACCAGCACGCGTGGTCTTATGAAGGAAAGGAAAAAAGTAAAAGAAATAAATATAATTTACTTCAATTCGTAGGTGGTACATATACAAACCGCCTAGCTCGTCAATACCGTACATGGAGCGAGGGTACAACTTCACCTTCATCATGCCTGACACCGCCGGCCGCTGGCGGATATCGAGCAGTTACATCAATACGAACTCTATGCTGCAGCATACGCTAGCGCCTATGTTCAGGGTAAGAGATTATTTTCTCATCATTAGCCTTTTTTCCCTAAGTTGGCTCAGCCCATCCCACGTGTAACTGACTATATAGCGCATGGTAATATTTGGCTCCCTATCCATTCATACGGAAGGCTTGTGCCCCAGTATTAGGACATATAATGAGATGCTGATGATAAAGATTTGGCTACACTACACAACACTACGCTGTCGCATTACCTGGGTGCCATTTTGAATCATTGTTAATAAATTCTCGCAGGGGTGATTTTGTGCGATTTTGAACCGGTGACTATTCTCACTATCATTACGAGTTTCTTTTTCTTTAATTCAAGGCCACTGGTAACTTATTCTAGTCATCCTTTCTTTCTTGTTTTCGTATACACTGGTAACAATGAACCTAAATTACCTACTTACATAAAAATATATTTCATGAACAAAATATTATAATTGTTTATTTTTGGCATTATTAATTCTAAGGTCACCGGTTAAATAAAACAATCGCACCTCACGTGGATGCGTAACTATTCGCATTACCACGCTGCGCTGAGCCACGCTCGGACTGCGATAGTGAGCTGTTGCGAGGACCGATCCGATCCGAACCCTTCGGAGAATCTAGTAGGGCACGGGGACGCGCACTAGTGCGCGATGCCGTTCCCTCTAGATAACCTCCGAAGGTGATTCGTTTGACACGGCTTTCCTTTACGTTCCTCGCCGCCCCCAAAAAGCCCGGTGAAGCTGAAAATGCCGTAGATGCCTCTACATCAGCAATCTACTATCAGCAATCTCTCTCAAAAAAAAAAAAATGTTGCGAGATTCCGTGTCCGTGGGAGAAGCTTACCTTATTCAGTCTCCTAATAAAATAAATGGAAATCGACAAGCGCCTGCTACAATATTTAGTTACTTACTCCGCTGGCTCAGCGACCCAAACTGGATCTTGGCCTCCGACCGACACAAGACGGCCCAATGCGCACTGCCCCCCTAGACGTATACCTACGTATCGTTGACTTACGTTAAACCCGTACAATATCTATTCTCTGAGTACTGAAAAACATAGAGTATCTATCTATTCTATTAGCGTTTTGTCACTTGTCTAGGGGGGCTGTTCTGCGACATAAGTATTTATTTAGCTACATTTGTTGCTGACGACGTAGCAGTCATAATCATCATAGCTGTTACGACAAAAGAGTAACCGACAAGCTTAATGTTCTCTTGTTTGTTTTCAGCCGACATATACGGACTACTTGGCATTAGTAGTGTACGACCGCAGCGGGGCCGCGAACGATGACAGCGGCACTCTCGCGCTTGGACTAATGATGGCTGACGAGATGGGCGGCCTTTGGTTAGGCCACACCGTCCCCAACCTACTGGACTTTAGCAGTAAACCTTCTTTTTATGTAGCTTATATTCTCTTTTGTACAAAACAGTTTTCATCCTCCTTGTTTACACGGAGTATCGCAGTGGCCGTTGAGTGTTGGACACATGTTGGACACATTAAACCCCTTGTATTTAACAACAGTTTCGTCGCCAAAAAATGTTATAAAATTTTATTGAAATTTGACTGGATGCCAGCATAGAAGCAGGTGGTCTGTATTAAATTGTAGCTACAGTAAAAAAATCTGTTGCTGACCTATATTTTTTTCTTTTTTTTTTGTTAAAAAGAAAAAAAGTGTTAATCACTGCTTCCTGGTGAACGCTACACAACCCTAGCAGCCAAAAAGATGATAAGAAAGGCAATAGAGTTGTACATTTAAAGATTGCTTTTTTAATCTTATTCCAAGTTAATAGCTTTTTTTTTTTTTTTTTGGAGAGAGATTGCTGATTGCCGCTGCGGCATTTTCAGCTTCACCGGGCTTTTTGGGGGCGGCGAGGAACGTAAAGGGTCCCTCAAGCCGTGTGAAACGAATCACCTTCAGAGGTTATCTAGAGGGAACGGCATCGCGCACAAGTGCGCGTCCCCGTGCCCTACTAGATTCTCCGAAGGGTTCGGATCGGATCGGGGAGCGGAGCAACCCGAGGGCGCCTCTAAAGGCACGGACCTCGGCTCGGGTTGACCGGGCCGTGGAGGAGGAGAGAACCGACCAGGTACATGTCTGTACCTGGTGTAGAGCGAGTGTGAACCGGTTCTTCGTACCCTTGTTCTACGAGTACGGTGTCTTGGGCCTAAACTGGTGTGCATGTTTAGTGTATTCTGTAAATGTGTGCTGTCATTTAGAGGATCGGGCGGGGGGGCGTTCGCAACCGTTATGGGATCGTCGGGGTCATCTAGGACGTGCTTAGGACGCCTAGACATGAACCGTTTTGTTGGTGGAAGGCTTCCAACATTATAGTTGGCGGCCGCCACAACAAGCGGGTTAGGGTGGTGGGGGGCGTTATCAAAGTAACGTATGGAAACTTCCTTGAAAAAAGTTAATAGCGTTCAATATTAAGTGCCTACATAGCTGCTTTTGCATATGAAAGGGATACAAAAGTTGTAGTAAATTGATCAATATAGTGTTCACTAATAAAAACAGAATTAATAACAATGTTATGCACTTAACAATAAAAACGCACACTCGAATTTAAAATCTAGTTTTTTAAAGGTATTGAAGTTGTAACTCGCACGCCAAATATACGTGTTTTGCCTATAGTTGGAAGAGGAAGGGGGCAGAAATAAAAGCGGAGAGTGTGCTGTTGTGCTGCATCAGCTCATTCCACATTCCCCATTTTACCATCGGGAATCCAGACGTGCGGCTGGGTAGCATCCTTACCTGGTTGATATCCCACTTGCGCACCTAGCAAAACGCTTGGTGCATGCCCAAGCGTTTTGCTTCTACATTTATATAATATATATAATCCACTGTTAGACTTTAGCAGTGCTGCCGAAACTTCAAGATCCAAATTCTCTAGAAGTAACCTTTACAAATCAAAAATAGGTAGACTAAGTTTTTTATTTATTATTATTAGAAGTTAAGTTATGCGTACAGCCAAGGAGTGGAATTCCCTACCGGCGTCTGTATTCCCGAGTGCATATAACCCCAAGGTTTTAAAAGCCCGAATGAATAGGTTGTTTCTGGGCAAGCTCTTCCCATCGTCAGCCTCTTCTTAGCCCTAGGGATTCGAATGAGGCCAAGAGCAGTCCATTTTCTAATAATTATAAAAAAGAAAGACCTAGAAAAGTGAATTTTTGATCCACAGAGGATCGACCGACGTTTCCTCAGACGGAAAGCAACAACGGCCATTTGCTGATGTGCATGTCTTTGGACCTGCTGACCCTCGACCACATCGGGGTGACGCTAACGCAGACCGCGCCGAAGTTCACCAAGATACTGATACCGCCTGGCATGAAGACCCATCTGCCGTTATGGAAATTCCTGGATCAACCTGACATTGAACCTATGAGAGGGTGAGAAACAAACAAAAAAGTCCGGTAACGCTGAAAATGCCGTATGAGGCTATCAGCATACTCTCTCCAAAAAAAACAACTCATGTATGCCGCGTGGATTTACAGCTCGTTTTCCCTATGGTGTTGCGATCCAAAGGGAAAACGGGCTAGAAATCCACGCGGGCCCAGTGTTTTGAAGCATGGAGTTCCAATTAATCTTGTTATTGCATACGGTATTTATAAAAGCACTATTTTCAGAATGAAGCTGGAAACTTCTTTCAACTTCAAGACAAAACAGAAGATGCGGGCCACAATGTTGGTGCGTAGGCCGGGTGACACGAATTGCCTCTATAAAACGTTCGCTGAGCAGAAGCGACTTGTTTTGGACGTTTACGGTCACAGACATCGACAAAAATCTGTCTGCGAGAAAAGATACGGGTAGGATGTTATGTTATCATTGCATTGGTGTGTTATGACGTAGAAATAAAAATAATTAAGTTCCTCGGTGTTTGAGGATTCCGGGTGAGGTGCGCTTCCACCTTCGGCCTTATCACAAGAAGCAATAAAAATTAGCCTATATCTCACTGCTGGGCTTACAGCTCGATGGAGCTCGATGGCGCAGTGAATAACGCGCCCGTTCTGCGGTTTGCTGACGTTAAGCAACTTTCGCAAAGGCGGGTCATCGGATGGGTGACCAAAAATTTATCATCTCGAGCTCCTCCGTTCTTCGGAAGGCACGTAAAGCCGTTCGTCCCGGGCAAGCAGTAGTTAATAACCACCAATCCGAACTGGGCCCGCGTGGTGGTTTATGGCCCGTTCTCTATCCATCCATAGGGAAGGTTCGTCCCCAGCAGAAGGGGTGTTTGGGCCATAACCTAGCCTAGCATAGCATTAGGTTTGTGGATTTTAACGACTGCTATTTCACGACAACAACTGTCCTTCTTTCTGCTTGCGTTCCCAACTGCCGTGTTTTCACTTTAATGATTTCCTTTCCCCACGCCTCAATTGAGATTTCCCCTTCTCAGGATTTTTTCCCCTCAAAGATTATTCCGCCATAGCTTTGGCACTAATAGTAAAAATATGCTCAACGGTCACTCATATCATAAAGATTATCGTATCATTTTTATTTGTCTGTTGTTTCCTTACATACCAATAGTCTGCCTACCTACCTTTCCCTCTTCCCCCTTTTTCTTCCCCTCTCCAGGGTCCACCCTAATTTCCCCTCATTTTGGAAACACTTCCCAACTCGGGCCCAGTTCCGGGTCAACGTCTGGACGGCCAAATGGCGGCCACATGGCGGTCAAATGGCGGACAAATGGCGGTCAAAAGATGGTGTTTGCGGTAGTAGCTTTATATACTATATCAAGTAATTGCCACTGAGCACGGCTGCGGCTACTCTTATCCAACTATTGAGTCCTCATCATCAGCCTATATTATTCCACGGTTAGACATAGGCCTCTCCAAGGGCACGCCACTTTTTTAATCTCAAATGTGTGATGTATTGCATCGAATTAAGATTTTTTCGATTTTCTTTATTTGGTGATGACTAATAGAACCTTTTTAAAGAATAGCATCTTTAACCCATTACAGTGTGCGCCACATCAACTCCATATCAATAAAGACCCACGAGCACGTCAGGTACATAAGTAACGCCACTGATCGTGCTGGCTTCGCAGTCAGCACTGCGGCCCATTGGCAGCGGACCGGCGACGGGCCTATACAGTACTGGGTGTGTGTCCACAGCTGCGATGACGGCAAGGGCAGAGGAGCACTCATTGTGTGCGTCGAAGACTATAAAGTGTGGCAGAGTTTCGATAACTTCAAAATAAAGGAGCCCGTTTGTTAAATCCTGCTCGAAGGACCAAAAGTTTGTTTTTTAATTGAGATTTTCTCTAATACGATATTAATAGCGATATAATAATAAACTTTTTAAAAAAATCCTACATTGTACATAGGCATCAAAAAGAATTAAAAAAATACACATTCAATTTTGGAAACGTTTATTATACAACCAATAAAATTATTTACACAATCGTTTCAAAACTACACGCTTAGCGACTCAGTAATCTAAGAAACTTAAAAAAAGACTTATTCACGAAACCGAAATCATGATACTGGTTTCACTGGATTGTATTAACAATGAATAATAATATAGATTACAGTTTCACATTGCATAATAAATCATACTAAAAACAAATCAATTGGCACTATGTGAGCTTGATACGTTATACAACTCCCACAAAACACAAGCAAATGTTGAACATTTATACGTTTATTTGGATTACATTTTGTTCGTAGTGTGATAGGAGGCGAGGGTCCATCACCGTCGTAATATTTAAAAAGGTTTACCCATAATGCAGAAACATCGTTGTTTTGCTCTTAACAATAATTACATTTACGTATGTCGAGCACCTAACGTTTGGCACTGAACATCTACTACCCATCATCGATTAAGGGGTAAGCAGGTCGTTGAATAAAAATTCATAATGACGAAGCGTTCGCTTGACCAAAGCTGTTGCTGAAGCGGAGCGAAAAGTGGCTTTTCTTTTTGAAGTATTTGCTGTTGTAACTAGGTCTATGTGCAGCGAGATTCGAATGGTTCTTTAACGCCTTTTATACTGTAAGTGGGTCTATGTGCAGCGAGATTCTAATGGTTCCTTAAGCCGTACAGATCCATTAAATCTTGGAAGTTTTCTAGGGCCTGATTTCACGCAAGCATGTCCCTATACCTTACCAGACTCTTTGATGTATTTTACGAAAAAAAATCCCATCCTTTTTTTTGAGATAGTTTATTGACGGCCTCAGGCCGCCTTTGCAACGTCACCAGACTTCGAACGAATTTCCACTGGCCTCATCAGCACATCATCACCAATATTTTCCACAAATGCTATACGTGGAATAAAATATTATTTCAAATTATATTCCACGAATAGTAATTACGCCTCAGTAGCCCCAAGTTTTTTTGAAAAAGAAACCGTTTGCTGCTAATGACCTTTACAGCGTAACCGGACTTTTATGGGCAGCGAGAGACAACTAAAGGTTGTCAAGCCGTTTTAATCGAATATCCTCAGGTTTCTATAAGGAGGGGTTGGCATGTTGCAAGAATCGCCAACCGCTACTAGATTCTACAGACGTTTGGATCGGAATCAAGAGCGGAACCTCTCAAGGGAACCTCGGCTCAGGTTGACCGGGTCGTGGGGGTGGAGAAATTCACTCATGCACCTGTACCTGATAAAGCGCGCGTATGAATAGTTTTCTAACGCGCGCTCTTCAGTTTTATTCATATTATTATTGGTCTAACATCATCGTTTTCGCACCGTTTCTGGTTAACATTTGGTCTAACGAAGGCTTATAATTAAAAACTAACGAAAGATTAAACATTCATACATATAAAAACTCTTCATACGATTCAAAAAATTAAATCTGGATATTTTTCACACTATATATTTAAGTAAGTACTTACTAATATGTTTATCCATTTTACAATATATGTATTAAAATTTATAAAAATAACTGATGTGTAAAATAATTAACATGACAAGAAAAAAAATGTTATTTTTAAATTGTCTCTGTCATCATTTTCATGAGAAAAACTCTAACTTATCAAGGATTATTTGTAACATTAAAAACCGGATTATGTTGCAACTGCTAAGTACTAATAAATATCCATACATCAATATCCAAAAAATCAAAATCTCATCAGTATAAACTGGACTACAACAAAAGAAGGTTCTAATCCAGGACGAAAGCGGAACACATCAGTTCTCTGACTCAAAAGCTGTTTCACGCAATCCTTAAAGACGGCATTCTGGTGAACCAAGATTCCTGTTTCATCTTGAGATAGTAAGAGTCCCTTGGCGTTGGCGCTATGAGGGCATCTTCTAGAACCTTCAGTGCGCTGGTCGGCAGGACCTTAGCGCTGTATTCGGCTGCTTCGCCAGGCATCGTCACCGCACAACTGGCTGTGGATGTTGACACGCCTGAATTTGGTGTCTCTGGCCGGCTGGAAGAGGACAACGGAACAGGTTAGCTGTCTTCAAAGTACTTTAACAGTATATCCTTCATGGTGCCTATACGAGTTTTGTTTAGCATTCGATCACGATAACAAAAACGAAAATGTGTATGGCAACTCTTACTAAGTATTTGACAAATAGACCAACCGACTGCTAGATCCAACTTAAAATATACCACATGTGCACATCACGGAAAACGTGTATCATTGCGGCAAAAAAACCTGATAAATACTTTTTATGTTTTTAGATAGCCGAAAGGATTTGCCTTTAGTGTTAACTAAAAGGTACTCTATAATGTAGTGTAAAATAATAGTAACTGACCTGGCTGGTTGCATGGCTTGGCGCGGCCAGCTACACCGGCGGCGGCGCGGACATCTCGGCCGCGGATAGATCGGACGCATGCAGTAACATGACGTGTTGGCGGCGCGAACGCAGGCTGCCCCACAGTGTGCAAGCAGCCCCGTGCCCTAGAGGGCGGCTAGACTTGCCTCTATGTTAACTCCATGCTATGGTAATCAATCATTTAGGTACTGATCTAGATGGCCAACAGGTGCGTCCCAATGTCTGGGCGTACATCTTTGTGGCAAAAAGATCCGGCGCGAGCAGTGACACCCTGATCAGACTGCGCGCCATCCTGGATAAAAGTGATTTCTGACCTGGCTGGCTAGTTGCAGAAGGGTGCGCACATTTCTGTGGTGGATCCGGCGCGTGTTGTAACATCAAGCACTGAGGGCGTGCGCGTGTTTTGGATAATAGTGATACTTACCTAGCCGGCTGGCTGGGCGCGGCCAGTTGCACGGGCGGCGCAAACATCTCGGCCGCGGATAGATCGGGCGCGTGCAGTAACACGACGTGTAAGCGGCGCGCACGCAGACTGGCTCGGAGCGCGCGAGCAGCGCCCCACGTGCCCCAGCGGGCGGCTGCGGCGCCTGCGCTCGCCTCGCTGTCTCCCGCGTCTGTTGATAGGCTCTCGCAAGCGGTGTCTGATGTTAATCCTGGAGCAATGATTTAAAAATATATTCTTATAAATGAAGATTTAAAAATAGTTACAGCTCCTGGTGGCTTACCATGAGCTCTCAAAGCAGTATTATTATGTAGCGGCGTATACACAAGCGTCTAGTTTTCACAACTGTTTTGATAATAACATTCTCATGGTAAGGCCCCCGTTCTCTGAAGTTGTCATCTACATTTGTGCCACTATGGTATAATTCTGAAGAAAGTCACACCATAGACATGGGACGGGTGCAGTTTTTTGGGATCCGGCCGGGTAACGGATAGTAACTGCGTCAAGTTGATCATCGTCATCTAAAGATATGAAGTCTGCCGGGTACCCGGCGTTAGCCATGCCGGGTACTCGGATGCCGGGTACCCGGCTAAACTATTACCTGTCCTATCCAGATTTGCTTACAACGCTAGGGACACTTCTATAAATAGGATCTACAGCCGTGATCAATGTTACATTTGATTCAAAATTAATCTTGTTCCATGGTACTAAACTAAGTAATAAAATTTTACTTTTTATTTTCAAGTGCTAATTGCTGCACTGAAGCTAAATTAAATATTTATAAAATTTGTAAAATACAGTCAAAAAATTAAACGCCCACCCGACCCAGCCAGGAATAATTAATAATTAACTAAGTAATAATTTACGTTAATCGTGTCGCTTCACTTAAAACTAAAACATCTATAATTATGTTAACATGTAGGTACATGATTTACCTATGTAAATCCATCATATACATCACTAGCTGTCCCGCCTATGTGTGTGTCCGCCATCCCGCCGCTGTGTCCGGAATATGATATATAGAGGAGTTTCTATGACAACAAAACAAACAAATTCCCAACGTCAAATCCAAGACCTAAGTAGTAAATTGTGGAACCAAGTATAGAGAAAAGGTATGAGTTTCATTTCCGTGGGAATATCGGGATAAAAACTTAATTGTTGTTCCAGGTTACTGTTAATAAAACTGTTAATCCAGGTTATAAACTATCTGTATGCCGTATTTCATCCAAATCCATTCATCCGTTGAAGCGTGAAGAAGCAACAAATATACACACATACACACAAACTTTCGTATTTATAATATTAGTGTGATAAAATAACGGATTTACACAGTTTGAAGTAAAGCGACACAACTGACGTCTCTATATTTTTTTGTTTTGTTCTACATAATAATTTTTATACTGTGAGTTCTAATAAATATATTTCATTTAATTTCATTTCTCTTTGTGCGGCAGTATACTTCAAAGCTTACCGATATAGAACAGCCTGCCCGCATGCGGGTGGTCGGCGGCGGCGGCGGCGAGCATCGGCGCGAACGTTCGCGCAACGCGCAGCGCGCCAAGCACGTTGCCGCGCAGCGCGCTCTCCCAGCACGTGGAGCCGCCGCGCCCGCTGCTGCCCGCGGTGTTGATCACCGCCCATATGCCTGAGATAATTTGGCGTTATTAGCATATGAACGTTCCAAACTGCTTAGATAAGACCTCGAGACTGCTTGTTTAAAAACGTCAACAATCGAGTGTTTTTTTTGGAGAGCGTTTGCTGATTGCCTCAGACGACATTTTCAGCTTCACCGGGCTATTTTGGGGGCGGCGAGAAACTTAAAGGGTTCCTAGAGGGAACGACGTTACGCATTAGTGCGTGTCTCCGTGCCCTACTAGATTATCCGAGAGGTTCGGATCGGATTGGGGACAATCGAGTGTAGGCGGTCTGATTTTGATACTTTTTCTATATTCCTAATGTCAAAATCACGCTGCCGGAACACTATTGAGACGATATTTAATTACTGCAATTATTGATTGACTGGTAGCCAGCTGAAAGTTCGATATTTGACTGGTTCATGTCATGTTTACCCCTCCGAAGACCGGCCTTTGCGAAGATTACTTAACATTAGCAATCGCAGACCGGGCGCCGTTAACCTGCGCCATCGACCTTCTCTAGACTCGTTCTATAGGTATTAAAAGTACCCACAATTCATTCAGCCTCAATTTTTATTATACCGGTTTTACAACATCTTGAAAATAATTTAATAGTCTATATGACAAATGCCAGGTAGCAATCAAGAAAAAAAAACAAAAAAAAACCCTTAAATTATTAAATAAAACCATTTTTATAATAAGTGCATCTCCCAAATACCTAAGTAATAAAGCTAAAAAAAATTATTGTTTAAAAAGTGTTAGAGTGTGCAACTTAGATTATCGTTAGCAGCGCCATCTATGTAACTACGATGTAAGCGAGTTGACATACACGCTATACTTAAATTAGCATGCACCGGCTACTTAGTACTTATTTCTACCGTCAAGAGATGGCGCTGGCTAGACAAACTACATTGAACATTTAAGAAATACTTCACAACATTAGCTTTATTTTACGTAGAATAATAGTTAAACTTAAGTATTAAGTTTAGTAATGCTAGGAGTAGTAACAAATTTTAGATATTGAAATGTTACAACACGAGTAAACGAGTGGTATCTTAAATTTGACACTGTCTATTAAGCACTGCTGGTGTAGTGGTATCATGCAAGATTCCCATTCTTGCGACCCGGGTTCGATTCCCGGGCAGTGCACTTTCCTTTTTGCAATTTTTATGTATTTTTACCAATTGATTAGCTTTTTTAAATATGTAATTTTACTTTTAAATAGGTATTTTAAATAAATTATTTTTTTTACAAGATGATTTTAAATAAATTATTTTTTTTACAAGATGATATTCCAAAATACCAGAAGTAAGTCGGGAGACTCAGAAACCAGCTGCGGCTAACATCGGACTCAACATTTATTTTTAAACCGACAAAATTAAATAAAGTTTTAGCCGGTTCATCGAGAAGGACTTTACTGGTAACATCAAGTCCCTTTAGTGGCTAGCCTTGGAAGCACGAAACACACATTTTTCCTTTTTTTTATGTTACCTACTGACAATGGAAATTGTCGCAGCCAATGGATACTTTCAACACTAAACGTTATAAAGCTCGCGTTGCCGTCGACGCTAATTGCTTGAAGCGCAACGCCTCTATCACAAAATATATCCCTATTTTTTGCCTCTATGCGCCGTAATTCGCATTGAAGCATCGCCTCCTGGCGACTTACGAGAAAAGTTACATTTTTGTCATACAAATTTTTGTTTTCATAAACGTAATCGAATGAATACGGATGGTACTAAATACTGAACCCACATACCTACTTGGCATTAAGCTTAGGCACCCTGATTGGCGGCCAAAGATGCCAGAAGTCGGATTCTGGGGAGAATCTTACCAATATCTGAGGATAAATCTTGGATAAGAGAAAATAAGTTAAGTTATTCATCATTTTTATCTGCTGGCAAACGCTGAGCCGTAGTCCTAGCAGCTCCTTTTAGCCGCTTCTTTTGGCCCCTTTTTTTGGAAAAGTGATTAACAGCATAACAGGATTTTTAAAAGCGGCAAAAAAAAACTGATGGTGTCTCAAGCCGTCGTGGTCGACATCCTTAGTTAGGTTTCTAGATGTGATAGCATCACGCAAGCGTGTTTACGGCCCCTACTAGATTCTTCGAGGCGTACGAATAGGTATCGAGAGCGGATCAACCCGACCCGAGTGTGCTTGGAGCTTGGCTCGGGTTGATCGTTTCGTGGGAGACGGACAAAAACATACGCCCCATTACATTATTTTTGTATTTGTCATAAAGTCCATTGTTATCTAGAAAATAGACGCCCTGAATGGGTTGCTACTTTTACCTACAGGAAATTTTTTTTATACGATTCAAAAGCACTTTTCTTAAGATTATTTAAATAAATAAACATTTGACTTTGACTTTGAATAAAAAGATTACTTGCGCTACTCACCATGTTCACCTGCCGGCAAGTGCTGAGCCGTAGCCCTAGCTGCTTCCTCGAGCATATCTTCTCTAGCCACATCAAGCTCTAGAGTGGCCAGCCTCGGAGGAGGTTGGTCTTCAGGCGCGGAGGCGGCGTGAGCCTGGAGCCAGGACTCTGCCAGTCGAGCCCCTAGCCCACCTTGCCGGCAACCGGCTATCACGCGCCATCCCTTACCACTGAGGTATGTTGCAATCTGTTGAAATCAAAGACATTTTCACATCCAAATAAAAAAGTTGATTTTCTCCACAAAACATATTATTGTTCTTATTGCTAGTTAAGATGTTACCAACTTTGCAGGAGTCTGGTGCCTAGCTTTAGACAGAAATGCCTGTCAGAATACGCTTCCCACCGCTCAGACAAACAATAAACCTATATAAGATGTTTTTTGATGTGTAACATCTTTCCGCTCGCCTTTACAATTTGTGGGAGTGATTTCGTAGAAATGTGATCGTATCAGTGTTACAGGATAACAGTGTGACAAGTCTTCTAATGAGTGTTTACTGCATTCTCTTTATAATTTGTACTTAAATCTATATTATTTTTTCCATTGATTGATTTGATTGATTGATTTCAACCATTTCGTGTGTAATAGACTTTTAAACAATATGAAAAAAAGACTAAAAGAAAAAAAAAGAAAAAAAGGTAAAAAATTATACGTCATTGTTAATTCTATATTCTATTTTCTATTGTAATATTGATTTAAAAAGGTGAGATGTCAAATGTTATACATCGTATTCGACTACATGTAAGGCTCGTTCGTTCTTTATAGACAGATACTGTCCTATACATTATCCCACTGCTGGTGCTGGGTAAACGCCCGATCCGATCCGAACCCCTCGGAGAATCTAGTAGGGCAAGGGGACAAGCACTAGTGCGTGATGCCGTTCCCGCTACTTCTGACGGTGGTTCGTTTCACACGGCTTGAGGAGCCCTTTAAGTTTCCCGCCGCCCCCAAAAAAGCCCGGTGAAACTGAAATGACGCTCGAGGCAATCAGTAAACTATCTTAAAAAAAGGGCAAACTCCTACGTTATTGAAACAAGTCAACAAGCAACGGAGGCGTATAAATAAATTGAGTTAAAAGATTAATTTGGTGACACACTTTATAAGGTCACTGAATAAATTCCCGTATTAGAACGAAATCCTTAATTTATTAAGCTAATTAAGTAGTTGGTGATACGTTCTATAGGATAGCCTCTCTCAACCGGAAGAAAGAGAGATTATATCGATGTTTTGTACATTAGGCATGGGCTTGGAATGGTTTCCATGATAAGTACTAAGTTAGATCATTAGTCTGATGTGCGTGAACACATTCCTAACACAAGACGTGTAAGTGTGTTGGGCCGGTAGAGTGAGGTTGACCGATGCTGCGTTGTTTTCATGCACCAGTTGTCTTCGCGTCCGGACTCCATTTCCACTTAAAAACAGGTGGTCATTTGCCGTATAAAAAATACACAAGCTTACTAACGGAGCTTCGTTTCTACTATATTAAAACGTCTACCATCGATCGCTTCTCAATGGGCTGATTTTGACATTCAGACTATGGGGTATATTCAGAAAATGTCAATGAACAGGACTGTGTCAACACAGACTTATTATTGACTGTGACACAACCTCACCACAAAAGGGGGGCTAGGGGGACTGGGATCACCGGTTTGGCAATCACCAGTATTCACCATAGCGATTACAAGGTGACCCTGCAGAATAGTACATCATTACAAGCTGAGCTGAGCCGGCGGACTTCGTACCCCTTTGACAGTTTTTATGACAAACTAAACCAATAATTGTTTAAATAGTTTATGCGTAAAAGCGTATCAAACAAACAAACAAACTCACTTTTCATCATCATCATTTAGTGTCATCTTCAAACTAAAGTTTGGAGATCAGTATGCAAAATTTTCTGCTTTTTCATACCTATATAGCTTGTTTAAACTCACTTTTGCATTTATAACATTAAGTTATTATATTAATTTATATTAAAACATACGATACCCGACCCGGCATACCTGTAACCCTAACGCTGTGTCCACCGAGGTGACGAGTATAGTCTTGGCGCTGTCCACGGGCAGCACCTCGGTCACCCTGACCTTCTTCAGCAGGTACAGCAGCAGTGCACCCACGATGGAGCATAACGCCGCCAGCTGCAGCCCGAGCGACAACCACGTAAGAGGGTCCATGGCTCAGCTTACAGCGCGCACATGTTTCCAGACAAACTAGAACAAGGGAGAATGTCTGTTAGTAGGTGCTGGAGTAGTGTTTTTTAATATTATGAATTAGTTGTTATTGAATGGGATAGGTACTACGTTCGTTATAAATGCTTTAAATTGACTGAGCCTGTCGTGATTGTACCCGCGTCAATTGCAAGTGTAGTCATCACTAGATTCACAAAATAAAGTGCTAGGTTCTTATTTTCTAAGCCAAAGTGACCCTTAATCTTACTTTAATCAATGTCAAATCAACAGTACGTCATCGACATACAATAAGCTGATTATAAAATTCACGATATCAGAGTTGTTTCGGTAATAGTTGTGTCAAAGAAGACTTGCCAGAGTCGCCCTAATATTTTACGAAGTACACTTTCGATAACATGAAAATTAAATTAAATTAAAATCCTACAATTTTCTTTTAAGAACGTCTGATTAAATTAATTAATTAATTAATTAATTAATTGATTAAAGAATGAAATAAAAAGATAAATTATTTTCAAATCGCAAATAATTGACTGAACAAGACGCTTTCTATTGTAATAACAAAACGATAATAGTTACACTTTGCTATTTGACTGTACTTTTGATAAAAATATTCAACTAATTAATTTTATCGCACTAAAACGAAATCGGGGGCCTCCACCACGGGGGCGTCACACACCGGGGGCCTAACACACTAACCCTTTACTAAAACACTTCATAAATACGTTTCATCTGACGCAGCAGTCATGTAAACCAAGGCTATTTATATTTACTTATTAGATACATCAAAGAAGCTACTATATAACATATTATTACAAACTAATTAATATTTTGATACTTTTAAAATCATTAGAATACGGTAGATCCTCATTTTAAATGAAGTATAAGTAAAGCATGAGCTGCTGATGAATTGGCTGTATAAACATAGATTCTTTTGTTTCTTTATTAATTAAAATAAAAAATTTGTCAGTATCTGTTCATTTATTTCAACCTTTAACCTACACTACTACAGTCAGAAAATAGGTAACATGATATGCTATACATCTAGGTAAGTAACAGAGAATATTTGATTTACAACAAAGATCTTCAAAAATAAAATACTTGCCTGTGTGTTAAGTTAAACCTTTGAGTCTCCAAGTAGGTAGATACGTACTATGTCTCTGATAAAATAATGGTTACTTTCGTTATTTGTCTTTGTTATTACCTACCTATTCATCTTTTTTAAAATTCATTATTTATTGGTAACAATTATTTGCGTTGTTTTTAAATAAAAAGTTATAAATATAAACCTTAAAGTGTTTGTGATAATTGCTACGGTCAATTATTATTATAGTATGACTATGATCAAATATTTGGTAGGTACCAAATACACAAATATTTGTGTATATTAGCGTATTATTTTCGAATATTTATATAAATACTATAACAAATTGTTATCTATATGTAATTTATTACATTCATTCATTCATAATAAGAATTCTGGAGCTTTAGATGAATAAGGATTCATTTATTAACCTAATAATAATCATACTTCCCTCGATATTATAATCTTCAGTGCCTCCACGCAAGAAATCTTATCATCTTATTACGCTGCAGTAAGCATGCTATACTATTTGCACTGGTTTTATTACTTTAGTTCTAAATTCATGCATGCTCACTGTTTATATTTTTTTACGTAATGTAGTACGTAACTATGTAATTTCTCATTAAGTGAAATGTATTTTTTTGAGATAATAAATTTCTTTAACCTAACATCTCTATAAAACTTTGCAGACAGCTATGTAACGCTAAGAATTCCCGCTTGCATTATCGAAAACAATGATTGAGTCAACAATATCTATTGCGGATGCGGTTTGCCAAACAATCAGGTACCACAATGCCATGGTTCAGACGGAGGCGCTGGCTATGTTTGGTGTTTGTCTTAGTCGGTGTTCGGTGTCAATCCCACTGCCTGGGAAACCATGTGTTTTGAATTAACTCACAGTATTATGTATCAAACGCCTCGTTGGACGAGTGGCAATGCGCTCGACCTGATACCCGAAAGTCCTGGGTTTAATTCCTAGGTCGGGCAAAGTTTGTTTTTCGTAATTTTTTTATGTAGGTTTAACACGGGTTTGTGATCACCAACCACCAACCAAATCACAAAAATTTCTTTAGTACTTATATTTTTATGTAGGTAGCTTAAAAATGACAATTTATTTATACAAGAAAGCACTAGAAAGTCATCATCATGGCAGTTGTGTTTCTATTATTGTCTCACTAATGAGAGAAATGTATTTTATCACGAAGAAGATCTAATGTAAATGCTGCCATACATATGTGCGTCAAGTTGATGACAGCTATAGATGATCGAAAGTTGGAGTTACTATTGAATTTTTCTTATGTTACATTTGTATACAATAGTTAAATTAAATTCAATGCTCCCGAGACAATATCAATATCAATTTGTAACACCCCTACCATGTAGTCTAGTTCTTTTATTAACTATACTAAAACCACCCACTATGCAGATTACCTATAACTTTTAAATTGACTAAACTATCCCACAGTAATGTATGATCAATTATCAACATCACCATCATCAGCTTAAATAGCTTATCGTCGTACTGCCGAGCCGAACCTTTTAGACCTTTATACCTAATCGTTGTACTGCCGAGCCGAAGCTTTTAGACCTTATACTTAATTGTCGTACTGCCGAGTCGAACCTTTTAGACCTTTATACCTAATCGCCGTACTGCCGAGCAGAACCTTTTAGACCTTATACCTAATCGTCGTACTGCCGAGTCGAACCTTTTAGACCTTATACCTAATCGTCGTACTGCCGAGCCGAACCTTTTAGACCTTATACCTAATCGTCGTACTGCCGAGCCGAACCTTTTAGACCTTATACCTAATTGTCGTAGTGCCGAGCCGGACCTTTTAGACCTTATACCTAATTGTCGTAGTGCCGAGCCGGACCTTTTAGACCTTATACCTAATCGTCGTAGTGCCGAGCCGGACCTTTTAGACCTTATACCTAATTGTCGTAGTGCCGAGCCGAACCTTTTAGACCTTATACCTAATCGTCGTACTGCCGAGCCGAACCTTTTAGACCTTATACCTAATCGTCGTACTGCCGAGCCGAATTTTTTATACCTTATACCTAATCGTCGTACTGCCGAGCCGAACCTTTCAACATAAACAAAAGCACATGAAGAATCTCGGTGATAGCTCATATTTCAAATAGCGAAACAAACAACGATCGACATTAATAAAAATTATCGAATATAAACACGTCACATTCGATAACGATCACCCCGATCGATTATCCTATAAAAAAGCTACAACACTAGACGCGACGTAACAATTAGTGGTAATGATCGCAAGAAGTCATCTACATAGTTGTCGCTGACACGGATCGTTATCGCCCAGCTGGCACTAGGGTTGTCACATAGAAATATAAATCTTCCGTCACACACGTCGTTTTTCTTTGATTGCTCAGCTCACGCTACATATTTTACTTATTCAAACATCCTTACGTTCCATTTCACTGTACTACTCTAATATAAACAGTTTTTCCTAGTGTGGGACCCATAGTCAATGCATCTTGTGTTGTTACGATGTTCTCGAATAACCTAGCTTTATTGGTTGCACACCTAAGTGTTTTGAGACCCCTTGTAACACAGCTTTGGTAATAAAGTATATTTGTATTTGTATTTGTAATATATTTAATTGAGTGATTCATAAAAAAACGGCTGTGGAAAACGGCTGTAAACCAAAAAAATACCTTAAATAATATAGGATAACAATATCATAGGACAGTAAGCTGTGCGAGCGACGATATAAAGTTGTTTTTTTTTAGAAAGTTTTCTGGTTGCCCTTGGACATTTTCAGCTTTACCGGGCTTCTATAGGGGCGGCGAGATACTTAAACGGTTTCTCAAGCCGTGTGAAATAAAGTACCGTCAGAGGTTTTCTAGAGGAAACGGCATCACGCACTAGTGCGAGTCCCCGTACCCTACTAGATTCTCCGAGGGGTTCGGATCGGATCGGTAGCCGAACAACCAGAGGGCGCCTATATATAGGTTAGAACCACGGCTCGGGTTGACCAACCGCGCCTCCCGACCTTCGGGGGGCGTGCGTTCCGGTAGCCTTCACAGCCCTTTTAAAGGCTAAAGGCCAACCCCAGGGGTTTTTACCGGGTCGGTCTTAATCCTTTTTAGAAAAGGACAATGCCATCCCCGGATCCACGGAATCTGCGAGCAGATTTTCCCCTAGGCAAAAAAAAAAAAGGCTCGGGTTGATCGGGTTGTGGGGGTGGAGAGAAGCGCCCAGGTACATGTCTGTACCTGGTATAGAGCGCGTGAGAACCGGCTCCTCATACGACTAGGTGTCTTGAGCCTAAACTGTGTGCATGTTTAGTGCATGTTTAGTTATCTGTAAATGTGTAGTGGTATTTAGAGGATCAGGAGGGAATAATGTAGTAATGGAGGCAACCCTAGAGAGCTCGTTCGTTAATAAAAACGTGGGAGTTGCATCGCATTGTTGCTGTCTAATAGCGAGCGGAGATCACGGTCGAGGTGACCGCTTCCTGATGCATGGGCGTCTCAGGTTCAAGGTCAGGTACCATTCGGGAGTTTTTTGTAAATTGAAGGTCGACTTGTTACATTTTTTGGAGCTTTTTTGTAAATGAGCACGGATTTTAGTAGTTGGTTAAAGATTGGTTAAAACATTTTTTGGGGGGTTTTTTTTTGTAAATAAACGCAATGATTTGCAGTTGTTTAGATTAGCAGAGCAGCCTTATATCTATGTATGTCAAAAAAAAGTGACTACGAGAAAAAAATTATAAAACTAGAGTTTATACAAGTACTACATGTTGAATTGAATTGAAAAGCTCTCGTCATTATTAGATACATTAGGCAAATAAGATTACCAATTTTATTAAAATATTTCAGGACCTGAATCTTGTTTTACACTTTTATCTAATGATCTTTGAATGCCTCAACTAACACTAAACTTTTAAAACCCAAACTAAACTAATGCTGCGTTGTTATTTTGAATTTTTATTATGAATTATCAAAGTGTTCGACACCAGTTTATATTGAAAATTTTCTGGATGATTCCAGAAAACTGCTAGTCAGTATTTAATTCTTGCAAAACAAATAGCTGACCCCTATTTCTTATGATTAAAAGAAAAAAGTGTCGATCGCTGGTGCCTGTCGAGCACTAATGCCATTACCATCGTACTACCACCGGACTATATCGTAGCCGTGATAAAAACAGCGTCACGTAAACTCGGTGTCCTGAACAGGGTGCGGCGATTCTTCACGCCGGATCAGTTGTGCCTTTTGTACAAGACACAGGTGCGATATTGCGTGGAGTATTGCTCACGCCTTTGGGACGGTTCCGCAAAGTACCTTCTCGATGCCTTGGACAGATTGCAGCGGCGCGCTATACGCATTATCGGCAATGCAGAAGTCACTAATGCTCTCGAGCCCCTGCAATTGCGGAGAGTCACTCAGCGTCTTCTACCGCTTATACCACGGCGAGTGCTCTGAAGAGCTCTTTGACCTTATCCCACCTTCTCCCTTCCTCCATAGAAGTACGCGTGCTGCTCTCCGGAGTCACCCCACAAAAAAAACTCTTAGGGTCTTACAAATAAACAAGGAATAAGCTCCGAATAGTTATTCCGTGTTTTGTCTCTTTTACTCTAATTTGAAATGACGTTTACATGACAGGAACAAAACAGGGAATAACTATTCGGAACTTATTCATTGTTTATTTGTAAGGCACGAAGTGTTATGTAATTTCTTATTTCTATTCGACGACCGACGACCACAATCGTCAGATTATGCAGTATCATTTTGTAATCTTCTATACATCTATACAAATGTTTGTAATATTAAAATAATCGCTTTTTACCAAATGCATATGGATGTATACACGGTACATATACCAAGATAACATTTTCGCGGGCACAGCTAGTCTATACTGTTAATAAAGTTTGTGACTTTGTTTGTTTGTTTGTTTGTTTGTTTGTTTGAGGAATGGTCCAATTCCAAAAATTCTTCCTTTATTAGAATGCTACATTCCTGCGGGTAACATAGGCATAGACAATTTATTTTAAAAAAGAGTTTATTTTTAAATCTCATATGCTCTCAAGTACTATCTTGTATAATTTAAGTACCTAGGTACTAACCAACAAAAAAGATGAACCAGCCTTGCAGTTTCAACTGCACTTTATAATAGACGCAGCGAGATCATTAAATCTTCTGCTAACCACACTGAAACTTCACCACCTTACCCGAAACACAATAAGGTTGAATTTCATTCGGCATTATATCTAAACGGCTGACTGGGTGTCTACAAAACGATCTAAACGACCAGTGTTGCCAGGCTATAAAGTGCAAAATAAAACGCGCAAAGCAGCTTTCACACGCCACCGAACAAGATGCTTGGACAGTTATAAATATATATTACAAGTTGTGCATTCATTTCTCGTATGTTTAAATAAATATCGGTGAATAGCAATGTGCACAATTTGATCTAAGTTATTATTATTATCTACATTTATAAACTGCCTGGTTGTTTTCTGAGTTACAATAGCTTTAGATATTAAGAGATTAAGTTAGTTATACTTAATAGAAACAGAAAACGCAACGCTAACGAGATGTTTAGACAAAGAACTTGTATACTTACCAAAATCGTTACAATATTTTATTCTTTTGTATCTTCAAATCAAAAGTAGTTTAGTTTTGTGGTCCGCTGCATTTAGAGATACCTATATCATCAATTTATGTAACTATTTGTTTATTTAGGAAAAAATAATAGATGAATGGACTGTGTGAGTAATCATAATTAATGAAATGGACATTGTCCGGATGACGACTGACAATGAAGAGTGGAAATAGAAGACATCTTGACCCGATCCTAAGTGACATGTCACCAAGGCTGGAAGAAAGAAAACGAGAAAGACAGTCAAGTACTGCAATAAAATAATGTTTAATTACAAGATAAAATCTTACTAGAAAAAATCAACCAGTCTTAAGAAGTTTGAATAAGAAAAAAATCAACGAGTCTTCTAGGGCCTCGATAGCTTAGCAGTAAAATTTTATTTTGCAATTATTAAAGCATTGTGATTGCGAAAACTAAAAATAATAAAAGTGTTCAATTATTACAAAAAATAATAAAAACAAATAAATTTAAATGCTGTTTACTTAATCTCAAAATCGACGACATGACGACATTGCAATACAAAGGACGATGCCTGATTGACCAAGAAAACGGTTTTTCTAAGTAACAAATTTATTATGCAATCAAAGTACGATTGTTACTACAGAATGTCGCATTGCGTGAACGTCGCCTTACAAAGGATGTCTGTCTAAAATTAACATAAGCCGCATATACCTTTTGCTCGTTTTCGCAGTAAATTCCGTGACGACATTGCTTCCAACGTTTACCAGCCAGATAACATCTATTTTAAAATGACTTATTTCAAGCAACTGGAACTTTACGACAGGATAGGATTATACTACACAATACACATACTATGTAATGTAACATACGTATAGCATTATGAGCGGACTGACGTTATTCGGTCGATCGCTGTACACCGGTGATCGTAATGTTCTCCCGATCTCAATCGAACCCTCGGAGAATCTAGCAGGGAATGAGGACACGCACTATATCCTCTATGCTCATTCATACTCATGCAACCCCTCTGACAGTCACATGACTTGAGGAACTCGTCAAGCCACCACCATATTATTGCCTAGGTTGACCGTAACAGCACTGTTAACAAGGCTTAGAATCTGAATTGATTTTCCCCGTAACCCAAATGTTAAAATCTGTAAAGACTATTTGCAGGTAAATTTGCCCCCTTCCCCTTTTCTTTCCGATCACTGGTTATGTCAGAAAAAAGACTGCCAAGGACCCTTAGCGGCTGAAGATTGCGATTAGTGATATTCTTCCACCGTTTGGCCTTATCATCACTATTTTACCATCATATGGGATGAAGGTCGAACTTCTCATCGTTTGTGGAAAAAACATTATTCCCTTTAAAATAAACGTGTATTTTTTAGCTTCCAATCAATGTTACTCGTTTTATGAATACAATTGAAATGAGGGAATGTCTGCCTCGTGTGATTATGTTGAATATGACATTATGGCAATGAGTATTGTCTTGTTGGATATAATGGATTTATTCTCGTCTAAGCAATTTTATTGTTTACATAATGACTGAAAACTATATAATAATAAATTCTGATACTAATAATCCTGTAAATAAAGAAAAATAAAATCAAGAAAAAACACTGAATCGCACCGCTCTGTAACTGTACTGCAAAACTAATTTGAGACAACTAATTTTATTTTATTTTATTTTATTGCTTGTTTCTATTTCTTAATGTCTCACGGTAATCGTCGCATTTCCGAATGCAAGGTGTGAAAATAGTTGTAGCATCTTTATATCCACTAAAACTGATACGTCACATGTAACAACCAATTTAAAGCAGAGTTATACATTACAAGCATAGCATACAAATTCACAAGACAACACAATGTCACAGTACAGTAAAATCAACTGGCTCAAAAGACGCCTCGCAGACACACAATTGGTGTTAATTAAATCAATGTCTGTCTGCATTGAAATTGTTAGCTGCAGCACAAACCCTATATGAATTCTGCCTGAAGCTAGTGTCTTTCTTCTGTGCCTGAAGTTCCGAGTTGTAAAATAAACACAAGTAGATCCGTCTAAAGTTTTTGACTTCAAGATTCAAAACATTCTACTTTTATATGCTGATATGTTTCAGATAATGTGTACGAAAGGGGAGGCCCTCGAGCTCCTTCGTGCTCCGGTAGGAACGTAAAGCCACTGGTTCCGTCTGAATTAGAACTAAAATTAGTACGTAATTCTAGTTCTACATCTTAGGAATTGAGAGCACATACCTTAAAATAGCTTGTAGAAATTCGTAAAGACGTAGGGAAATTAGAAATATAAACCGATATATCTTTTATTCCGTCCCGAAAAGGTCCTAAGCTTATATTCAACTTTTGTCAGTTACCCGCAGCAAAATACTCAAAGCATTCCACAGCAATTAAGCTACAACGTTCACGATGGTGTACCTAATTACAAAAAGGCCGTAACAAAAAATTACTAGGACTGCTTTAGAATGGACGGTCTTATAAGGTAACCGCTCTAGATTCCTAAGTTGTAGAACTGGTACCTACATATTATAAAGCAGCTCTCTTTTAAGGTAAAAAAGCAGTCGTATCGGCAAACTGGTTGATTAGTGCAAGTTTCATTCGCCATTCGATCACATTAACAAAACGAAAATTTGTATGGCTTGTATTACCTACCTTATGGTACACCTATCGGCTCTTTTCTATTGTGTAACATTGTAGCAGCATCTCCTGGTTTTAAGCCCGGTGAAGCAGAAAATGCCTAGTGGCAATCAGTAAAATCTCTCAAAAATAAACCTTTCCGGTGGACAACGAGGAGAGCGAAAATTTTGCCGTTTGCTCGTTTTCGTAAACAAGGTACCACGTAATAAAAATGAAACTTGTGTTTGATAAAAGCATATGCCTATGGTTATAGTTTTTATTTAGAAGCATACATAACTAATGTGGTTTGTGTATAGATCCAGACAACCTACGCAATTACGCAACGTATCTTCAAAGTCGACGCGGGAGCCGACCACATGTTTTCAATTCAATTCATTCAATTCAATATCAAGTTTCGTAAGACTAATTTGGTCCAAGTTCTCTCCATCCGCCTCATTGCCTGGAAGAGCTCTGAAACTAAATAAATCTGTCAATTTATAAAGTTTGTACTGTTTTGTAAGTGATTTTATTACAGTCTAGTTTCTCTGGTGTAGCAATAAAAGTATCATCTGGGTAGTATATCAAGAATAGTTTTGCAAAGTAGGACTTATTGACTTTATGTGTTTATTGTCACTTGTTATCGCTTGTTTTATTGTAGAAATGCTATATTTTTCTTATCTTATTTTATGAATTACATTTTTTAAAATTACTTAATTTTAGTAAAATCTATTGATAAAGCAAAATTGTTTTACATTGATTTTTTTGTTATTATTTTTTCAAATTTAAGTTGTATATTTGTTTAAATATAGATTTTGTACAATTCTTAATTAATTAATGTTATACATAAAATTGAAATTGTTTTTATTGATATTTTTAGTGCAGGTTTTTTAATGGTTTGAAGTTTGATTGCTTTATTAGCATAATTGTAAAGAAGCTAGATTTTAGCTATTTTGTATTTTTTAACTGTGTTAAATTAATGATGTTATTGGCGCAGATATCGGCTAAGTTTGTAACATGTTTTGTTTGGCATTGTGTAATATCTGCTCTTCTGTAATACCAGTTCTTCGGACACATCACCCGTAACGAAGACCCCATGGCATGAATGGATGGATGGTGGTGCAAGGGAAAGTAAGGGCAAGAGACCTCGCGGGCACTCTCCGACATGGTGGACAGACGAATTTAAACATTAACGTTTGCTCTCACTCTGCCAAGCATCGGGACACATGGCGACGCATCACGAGGGAAGCGGTGAACGGGGAAGTGACCAAGACGTGACCACGACCACTCTGTCAAAAGTGCACGACTATGAAGAATATCTGCTCTAATGGTGTGTCAAAATAAATAAATAGTAGTAAAATACCTGCAAAAAATATTATTTAAAAACCCACCGGTGAAATTTACGCTGATACTCATGAATTGTGGCGACAGCTTAATTGCCATGATGTTTCCCAGCAGAGACAGTTTTTTTTTCCTTTAGTTGATGGCTTCGTGCGATTAGCACATTTAGCCAGTGTCAAAGTAATTTTTCTTACATGTAATACATAAATAAACAAAATTTCCTTGCACTGTTTTGTTTCATTTGCCAACACTCATGCACACTCACAAACACTTAACAGTTAATAATCCACCATTATTTCACATTAATATTCGACAAAACCCAAATTTTAGAAAATAAAACAAAACCGCAGACATGACTCTTCACTTTCCCGCCAAAAAGTCAGCAGAGACAGTTACTTACGTAAAAGTTGACAATTGACAATTAATGGTGTTCGAGTGCTTGTCTATGTTTTGCGTGCATGGCTTGTCTATGCTAATATTTACAGGCGTCTGTTTCTCAATTCGAATGTGCCTATATGAAATAATAATGTATGAGCTATTCGCATTCAGCCCGCGCTTTCGGTGCCCACGCGCAGACGCCTCAAGCGCACGCGCTCGATGCCGACGCAACATAATTAGTTTCACAACCGATTGTACTATTGTTCGGGTTATAATGATTAATGGATACGTTGGTACATCACATACTGTTAAATTACCTACCTTATGGTACACCCATCGGCTATTTTCGTAAGTAAAAAATATCTTAAATCTTCGTCACTATGAAAAGTTCGTTCATGCTTCTTTTTAAGGGCCTTACAAATAAACAAAGATATATTCTTTGAATAGATATTCCGTGTTTTGTCTCTTTTACTCTAATTTAAAATTACGTATACATGACAGAAACAGCTTATTCTTTGTTTATTTGTAAAGAAGCACTAAGTGTTTGACTAATTAATATTGAAGTGTTCGACACCAGTTTTCGTCATCAAAAAAATACGTTGTATAAAATATAAAATTTCGTTGTAATGTTACTGGATGACTACGTAGCGGGTGGTCTTTATAAAATTACTAGTTGTTGCCCGCGACTTCGTTCGCGAAGACTACAGCAAAAAATTTACTACAGCAAACTTATATGCTGGTCTGGGTCATAGTCTGTATATGAGGAAAGTTTCATTAAAATCAATTTAGTAGTTTTTACGTGAAAGAGTAACACACATACATACTTACAAACTTTAGCGTTTATAATATTAGTAGGATTGCTTAAGTCAAAAATCTATTGCTAACTCCTATTTTTTTTTAATAATTACAGGGAAAAAAGTCGATCATTGATGCACGAAGCTCAGTCTTTTTAGGTTTATCAAAGTCAAATAATTTATTCAATATAGACCTTTAAAGGTACTTATTGACGATTTATAAGAAAAACTTGAGTCATTTGTGAAGCCTCACGACGAGACTAGTCTTTTAACCCTCAAGTATTGGAGTGAAAAAACTAAAACTGGGGGTTAATTAAGCCCTTTAATAACCTTAAGTCTTATAACTAAGTAGTAACCTTAAAGGACTTGCGCGTTTAAAGCCTCTGGAGTCGTGAGTCCCGTAAGGCGTGTGCCTTGTATAGTACATTTATTACTTATACAAGTAATGTAATTAAAACAATTAATTACAACTTTAATACAAGCCCAATTATGTACTTTCTTGTATCAATTTACAAACTAATACAGGATTTTTTTAAATACAAACCACATCTAACCGTAAGTCCATCGCATTTAACTTAAGAGCTTAATTGGCGTAAAATTGAGCCGAGTCGTACTTAAAGGCCTTAAACTGACTGAATCTATTGCATCACTAGCCACTTACCTATATAGACAGGTGATGTCGAAAATCAAAAGCAATTACATGCATAGAAAATCACCAAATCAAGTCATTCAGTTGTTACATAAACTACTTAACTGCACCAAAAATAATGCTGACATATAACTAGAAAGTACAACCGCCACTACCGAACAATAATCGTTTACCATCTCCGTTCTAATGTTACCTAATACACCTAATAAGATTGCATTTTTTGCATTCCACCACGCATGATGTTACACCCCAATGTGGTCTTTATTACGTACGCATAGAGTGTAACGTGTGCATGCGGGAACGCATAACTATCGTTTACCCGTTTCACTTTTGAACACAAAGGGAAAAAATATGTTGAGATATATTTTGGGCAATTAGTTAACTGGACACAAATGACGCAATGCATTACATGACTCTCTTGTTTTTTTAGTGCTGACTGGTGACTGGGTAGACTCGATTTGAGTGCTAAGTTTCATGCATCCTTCAAACATGTTAAGATAGCCATTTCCGCCGCCGATTTTAATAAAACTTTTTAAGTTCAATAGGGAAATACAGAAATGTCAAAAAATATTTGCGAAAAAAAAAAAAATATGCGATTAACTGTCAACATCCTTAAGTCCATCCATTATATTTACCTAAAGCATAAAACGTTTCATTAAAATTGGCTTATTGTATGAAATGTGAATGATTGAAATGTAAAATCGCTTTTCACAAATACAAAAATGGCAAAATTTCCGAACCAGTTCCTATTTTTGTTAACGTGATCGAATCGCGAATAGAACTCGCCTCATTAGGCGCTCAGTTTCACCATAAGCCTCATACCGTACCATAAGATAAGGCATCTATAGGCATAGCCGACCAGTTTGCTTTCGCCATATTTTCACTTTTAACTACACAAACAAGATAATGATGGGTTGTTGTGCCCGCTAATTGAATTGGCTATCCTCTCTGCATTGCAAATGTACTGTCACGGTCAGTTGGTACGGTCCGTTCGCACATTGAGTAATTGTCTAAAACGGTTGGAGAACGCCTCGCGTAATGATACTTTCATCATGTGCGTCAGACGCGTTTATGTACGTGTTTGTTATGTTATGAAGATAAACATTTACTTAAATGGAATACCTAAGTAAGTATTGAAGAGTAACTGCCGTACTCAGAGACGTCAATTAAGTTTAATGACAATTAAATGTCTTTCCTTCTCTATTTAGCACTATACATAAGAAAGTGACAGCAAGAGACTTAATTGTCATTAAAACTTAATTGACAAAAAATTCAAAATTCAAAATTCAAAATCATTTATTCAGTTTAGGCTACAAGTAGCTCTTGTGAATGTCACTATGCCATCGGTTCGTAAGTCTACTCTGGGCGGAAGATCTTGTACTGAGAAGAACCGGCAAGAAACTCAGCAAGTGTCCATCTCTTTTCTCCCTTACAGCGTCAAAAATATTGGAAAATGCCCTATCAGGAGGATAACACTTTCCATTACAAATAAACACAAAATTATAGAAGACAACCACAACATGTAAATAAAAAAAAAAATCACAAAATAAAAAAAAACTAAGTTAACAAATTTACATCAGATAAAAGTTTCAATTTCCACAATGTCATACAGTACCACTACAGTACTCTAAAAAAAAAAAAACGTCTCTGACGTCTCTGAGTACGGCAGTAAGTATTTAAAAACATTTCTGTTTAGATATGTATCTACGTGAAATGCTTAATTTTTAAAAAGTGATTATTAATATAATTACTTTTAATGTAATGCAATGTAAATCGCAGCTGGACAGCGAGTCTAGTAGTTAGCCCAAGTAGGTATCTGCTGGTTTTTGGGTCTCCTCTAGCTTTTTAGGTATAATATCTTTGAAAAATATAAATATGGGGTGCGCAAACACGAAAGTTTATACAGCCAGTCAGTATAGTGTATAAAACTTTTATAATTTAAAAGGACATACATGTATCACTCTTAAATTATATTTATTTTTTACTACTTACGTACCATCATACGTTCAGACAACTGCAGGTAGGTATTTAGTTGGCAAATATAAGTTCATTATAAAAATAATTACTTACAATTGAATCTTAATTGCTTTAGCAGGTACATACTATCAGGAAGTTATAAAATAAAATTATTAGTTACATAATTAATTCTTTGAAGCAGGATGTGATTATTTATTTTTACATACAAAGATTGCGTTTCAGCTATTTCACAATGACGGCGGAAAACTATATGTCACTGGGTAAGTAAGGTGGCAAATGTTTAATGTGGTCATACAAAATCAAACAAAAACATACAAAAATAAAAATCACTTAGTAACCGTAGGTAGGTAGGTACACACGCCTGCACATCAACCTAAACTGTCAAATTACTTCAACACATTGTCAACCTTAAGCCTTAAACATAAAATTCAAAGTCTATTGAGGAAATGTGACAGTTTGTGGTAGGTTGATGTGCAGGCGTCTGTACAATACTTCGCTTATTGTTATTTAAACCTTTATAGTAGATAAACAAGAATCCATATCCAAATCCATATCAAATTGAAAAGTATATCGTATTTCTTTGTACTTATAACATAATAGTTTATAAAACTACGTTTAAAAAATTTTTTCAACATTGTGTTTTTGTAATTTGTATCGCAACAAAATTTGCGTTAAAATTAAATAAACAAAACAAAAAACATTTTATAAATAGCTTGCCTAATTCTTAACTGATCTTTAGTATTTGTAAAAATATTATGATCAGATGTTAATGACGGTAGTTGTTGACATTGAATTGGCGCCTTTGGCTTTCAAAGTAAAAAAGTAAATAGTGTTGAATAATTTCGGCGGGCTAGTTAGAACCACGATAGCTCAATTGGAAGAGCACCTGACCCGGTATGTCAGAAGGGTGCAGGTTCAAATCCTGCTCGTGGAAATTTTTTCAACATTGTGTTTTTGTAAAACTACGTTAATTTGGAATGAAAAGCGGTTAAAGCATTTCGAGGACGTTTGTGACACGAAAGGCATCCGATCCTGATGCCTCAGTTTTTATACTTCTATACCCTGTGCGGCAGAAAAAGGTATAGTGGTCGCCATCGCCATGCATACTCGATGAGCTCGATGGTGCAGTGGTTAACGCGCCCGGTCTGCTAAAGTTAAGCTACTTTCGCAAAGGCCGGTCATCGAATGGGTGACCAAAAATGTATTATCTCGAGCTCCTCCGTGCTTCGAAAGGCACGCAATGCCGTTGGTCCCGGCTGCATTGGCAGTCGTTAACAACCACCGCACCGTACTGAGCCCGCGCGTGGTGGTTTATGGCCCATTCTCCCAATCCATCCATAGGGAAGGCTAATGCCCCAGCAGTGATGATATCAAAATGAGCTGGTGATACATACTCGCCATATAGTCGGATTCCACGCCTCCTTAATTAGGTAAGTATCTATATGTAGGCGTGTTGATACCCACTGTAGTGACGTAACGTCATTATTCTATTGTCTGTCGATGCGCTGCGCCTGCGACGCGGCTGCAGTGAAAGTCGAAGAAAGTGAAGGACCCACCTCAAACTGGACAGCGGACACACATTACGTCAATGTGCGTCGCTAAATTACACGTGGTGACGAAATTACGGTTCAATGGCTCGTGCAATACCGTCGTTTAACGGAAACAGGTGTCTTTTGCCGACTTATTACGTGCAGTCGGTAAAACACTTGAAATACTTATACACTCTGATCTAAAAAGGGCCTTTTAGTAACTGCGATGCTTATTGTCTTCATTTAAAGTTACCGTTAAAAATACCGCAACCGGCATTTCATTAGAATTAAGGTGAAACAAAGATTATAGGAGAGGCCTATGTCCATCAGTAGACTGATAAAGGCTGATTAAGATGATAATGATGATGATGAAAGATTATAACTTCTGTATCGTATAAATCTTATATTTTCTTATGTTATAGTTATATATCGTATCTTTCTGCACTCCTTTTTCAAATGAAATTTAACTATGCCAAATCTCACACTAATCCGTATGCTACAAAGTTTTTTTTTACGTATTATATTAATAAATAGATTCCTTCATTCCTACTTTCAAATTTTTATCGAGCAGTGTTATCGAGTAACAACTTCAATAACAAGTTTTAATAATTATATGAATTGCGTTCAATATGACCACTTGACGAAAATAAAAGTAATTACCTACAAGACGTAGTTTAGTCCGTACAATAATTCGTATAATACTGAATCCCTTAATTTTGTCAGTCAAAATGTAAGCCAAGACCCGAAATACTTTGATTACAAATGTAATGTCTAAGGAATAACACACATACCCACTTTTACTTAACGGTCAGTATTGACTAACAATCAAATAAGCCGTTGTTAGATTCAACGTATTATTTAATTAAATGCATTTGCATTGTATTACGATGTCGTTCGTAACACAATTCCCCTCGGAAGAACTCAGTTGGCATTATGAAAAGGTATTTATACGAGTATAAGCATTTTTTAGTTAAGTTATAGCATATATTATAACTATTTATGACAGTTCAACTTTGCTTCGAATGTCTGATTACGTTATGCAGACTTTCACTAATTTTTGGACAAACTTGGCGAGAAAGTTTTTTATATGACATGCATTATCTCATAACGAACGCCATAGAGGTCTAAATATATAAACGTTTATTTTATTAGGATATTAAACGAGTATTAATAACAACTAGAGTTACGTAACGCATTATTTTTTCGTAACGTTTCGAAATCTTTGCAAGGACATTGGTCATATGGAAAAAATTACTTGCTACCTCCTAACGCCTCTGATAGAAAACGCACGAAGGTCCTGGGTTCAATTCCCAGGTCGAGCAAAGTGTGTTTCGGATTTTTCATTGCATTGTCCGGGTTTGTGATCACCAGCCTGCATTCGGCAAGCGTAGTGACTAAGCTAATAAATAACCCATCAATTGTAGAGATAACTTGAGTTCAATGATAGACGCTTTTGCCTAGCAGTAGGACAGTATACAGTTTGACGTTTTTATCACCGTCCAAACCTTCTGAGATGACTCCCGTGATACAAACGAACAACTTTTACTATTGGACCAACTCGTACAACAACCAATACAAATTGACTCGCAAATAAAATTCAGCTGTACCATACAAAACATCAATATTCATTCGACCAAAATGTATGGAACAGCTGAATTAGTCAGGGAGTTGGTCCAAAAAAGAGTTGTTAGTTTGTACCACGGGAGTCATCTCAGAAGGTTTGGACGGTCATAAAAAAGTCAATCTGTTTAGAGTTCATAATTTACAAGTTTTTATAAGTCGCCAAACAGTCTGAACTCTAAAACACTGGAGTCTTCAAAATAAAACATGTCACATGGAATGAGGTGTTCTCAGTTCCGACAACATCAGTTCGGTCTTTAGCGTCTGTAAGTGGGGTGCAACGACCTTGCCGGGGTGAGCGGCCCAGGTTGGGTGGATTGGGTTTTGAGTACCTCATCATAATATTCACAATCGCTTTCGATCACATATCTACTATTAACTTTCGGTACACTTGCCGTTCCGAAACGGTAGATTCTTTATTTTATTTTATCTTTATTTGTTTTCTTATTTTTTCCTGACGTTTGTCACTACTTATCAATGATCTGAACTTTATTGAGACTTAATATCAACAGTAAATATTTTAATATAGTTTACGCATATAAATTAATTTACATAACACTAAAATGTCATGTTCATAATATCGATTTTAGGATTACACTGTTACACACTTCCGTCCCATTTCACGAAATCACTCCCACAAATTGCAAGAAAGCGAGAGGAAAGATGTTACACATCAAAAATGTTTTGATAGTTGCTAAACAGTTTATCTTTTGACTAACCAGTCATCTTCCCAACAGGAATGTGTCTCACTTGTCCTACTGTAGCACATCCATATTTCTATCTCTAGACACTATTATAGAATAGATTATTCTTTTTTATATTAAGGAAGATGACGTGTGAATGTTAAAAAACATTAGCACAAATACATACCTACGTGGTTGGAGTACAATTAAAATAATTTCATGTGTGCAAATGTGCTTTGGTACAAGCTAACTTTAATTGCTCATAAATGTATATTTGTTAATGGCTTTTCTGTTTTATAACTTTATTTGTAACCATTTACTGCTTAAGTCAATCGTCATCCTAAAAGATAAATAAAAGTAACACTTAAATTGAAATAGTGATTGTCCGAATTGCGCGTGAGGCATTCGCTTGTTTCAAGTCACGCTGTACAGTGTTGCAAATGCGAAAATAACAATTTAAAATAATTAGGCTTTTTATCTTATTCGATTATCTCGATTGTTAAATTCTAAGTAAAAATGATCAGAAACAATACCATACTATGAATTCTCTTCTTAAATAATAAGCAGATTCCACTTAAGTACTTCCATTTAATACTTTTATCAAGATTTACATTTATACCATTTGCAAAATATACACATACACTTTTAGGGTTCCGTAGTCAACAAGGAACCCTTATAGTTTCGCCATGTCTGTCTGTCTGTCTGTCCCCAGCCTAGCTCATAGACTCTTAGTACCAGAAAGCTGTAATTTGGCATGGATATACATATTAATCACGACGACAAAGTGGTGAAGTAAAATTTTGAAAAATATTTCTCCCTCCCCTACACGTGAAGTAGGGATGTAATTTTTTTTCTTGTCTACCCCATAGGGTGGGGTGTCGTTAGATAGCAATTTCAAAAATATTGCGGGTTTGTGGAAACAGTTTTTTGATTGAGGCATCCTTTTGTGAACTATTAAGCTTTAAAGTGCAAAATTTTGTTAGAGTCAAGTGTCCTCCCCCCTGCCACCCAAATGGTTGTTTTTAGATACGTGAAAAAGATCACGGTAGTTGTATATATGACGAAGTTAAAAGGAAAACTATCACAGCTAAGTAGACTTTACAAGTTTACGAGTAACAGTCGACCTACTTATAAAATGTACTTGGCGCAGTACAAATTCCTCATTAGGAACTACTTATGTAACTTTGTCAGGTGTGTGAAACCGGTAGTATCTACATTAAATAAATGTTCATAAAAGTCCTCTTCTCAGAGTCCGCATTATTGAGATGGGCTACGGAACCCTACACTGCGCGTGGCCCGGTTTTTCTTTCTTTCACAAGTGACAGTTCTGTTCAATATGGCCGACTAGCTTACTTCAATCGATCTATTGATGATAGTTTTCAATCATGTATTTGTAATTTTGCACTAATATTGATAAAGATTATTTGATCAGTATTTTTAGAATCGCCAATAATACTAAACGTAGTGGGTAAACTTCAAAGAACAGGAACTATGAAAGATTTGATTCCGTTTCACCGTTTCTGAAGTTAATATGACTGTAAAAGGACAACATCCAAATAGTCGGAAAGATTGAATTCCGATACTACGATATTTCGTTTTTTGTCAATCCGAACTTAATCGAAATTTTGTTTTAATTGCAGCTCGTGTGTGCAAAGCGATTTTGGATTTTACGGAATTTTCATAAATTTGTTAGTTTGAAAAATTTCGAATTTTCGTATTAATGTAGTTTACCAACTTACAATGTTAAAGCTATCAATGTTAAAGCCAATAATTATTTACTCAAATTAACTTAGCATTAACTTTTGAATTGTTTAAATAAAATGATTTTTTTATATCTTACAGGTAAGAAGCACAGTGCCTTCATCTCATCTGATGTTAAATGATGATAAGGACAATGGTTGAAGCCCACATCACCCGGAATACTCAATTACTGAGGCACTGGTTATCTATCTCTATCTACCGGAACACAACAAACAACAATGCTACAGATATTGATGTTATAGCGACATATTGCTACATTGGTGTGCCTTTAAGGACGTCTTTTAGCGATACAAAAGAATAGGCGTAAGAAATTGCACAGCTTTGTATAGAAGTAACGATATTTAGCGTTCTTCCAGGTCTTGCACATCACATGTTACGAACATTACAGAATAAACATACTAAGTAAACAGAACCAGTCAACTCTTGTTAAGTAACAAGCCAACAAATAATAAAGATGCATCAGGTCAGGTACATAACGTTATATAATTTTGCTGGCAGGCGAATTGACCAGATGGCATATGACGTAAAACGGAAAAATTGCAATTTGCGAAAAAAAATATGAGTTGAGTTTTACACGTAGGTTAATAAAGTCTTTGTTATTATAAGCTTATCGTTATATAGATAAATTAGTACCGTTTCTTTATTTTTTAAGAGTAAATATGTTTTTGCAAAAATGATTTTCAGAATGCAAAAAGTTTGTAAAAAAAATATTTTAGTATTCATATATAGGATACAGGTCAGTAAATGACACGACAGACACGCGTTTACACGATGACAGAATTTACTTTACTGTTGAGTGATTGGCGTTGGTAATCTCATCTGACCAATGAAAACCTGACTGGTTTTCATTGGTCATAGACTAACTAGCAGATCCTGACCCATATAATTTATTAAAGTTGCAGTAATGTTAGAAATAAGATAAGTGTTTTTTAGCTTGGCTTCTAATTTAACGCCGCGAAGATGTAGGTATAATAGAAAAATAGTCCAAAATGTATTCTTATTTTATTTCTAATAAGTAATATTACGTTAGCATACACGATATTTCTATAAAATATGAAAATGCTTGTAATTTTTTTTTTACAATAACACTATGGTATATTTTCTTAAAAGCAGAGATATTTTCGACCTATGACATTATACATATAAACGCTAGGTCGGTGTAAATTAATGTTAAAAACTTCGTAAAAAATAATTTAATCTGTTTTATTTGAAGTGAACATTTAGCAAGTGTTATCGTCATCATCCACATCATCATCATCATCAGCCTGTACTAGTCCACTGCTGGACATAGGTCTCTCCAAGTGCTATCATATGCATAAATTATATGTCGGCGACATGGCGCTAGCATCGCTTAGAAACGACAAGTATAGTCTATACTTAGTGTGGTCTGCGCAGCCTATGCTCTATGGTGCGCGAAACGTCAACGGCAGTTGGCTTGGCGCGACAACGGACTGACTGGACACATTTGAACGAGAGCGGTCGGAGCGTACGCACGCGCAGAACTCACTTCGTTTCTAAAATCCATTTGCATCGGGCAACTGTTTCTAAATAATGTAATTGTGATATTAAAATAACATTAAAGTGACTGTAAGGAATACGACTGCGTCTTTATTTTGAAGATCCAAGATGAACGGTGTTATCGGCGAATCAGAGTTTGCTCGACCATCCTACCTACACAAACCCACCTCTCTCCGCTGCCGACATATATAACACATTTTTTAACATACAACTTTAAATTCGACGTTGCAAGACTTGCAGATGTAAACTGGTATTACTTTTTTAACTACATGTAAGTAATGTGCAAAAACTATACAAAGTAGCGAACACGGGTTCTTTATCGCATGCATTTTAATATCTAATTGAAACGAGCATTTTCACACGGATGTAAGGAATCGTTAGTAAAAACTTTACATGTCCGTATATAAATATGGAATACTTAGATTGAATCACTAGCTTATCATAATTAAGAGTTAATTGCATGTGAGCGACGATGAAAACTTTATGTACCTACTTAGCACTCGCTTAGTTGAAAATGGCATATAAAACTGGCACCAATCACCATGGACATCACTATAGACAACATCTAAACTTCATCATCATCATCCTCAGCCACTATACACGTCTCACTGTTGGTTTCAGGCATTTTTAAGGACTTTGATAGTCACTTAAAGGTTCAGAATAAACAATTACCCCAGTACCTACTAGCTTTGAAGGTTATTCCGTGTTTTGTCTCTTTTAATCTAATTAAAATGGGGTTTACATGACGTCAAAAAAAACCCAGAATGACTATTCCAAGCTTATATTCTGTCTATTCAGTAAGGTCCTCATTTTATTTATTAAAAATACTTATTTCTTCGATGGCCACGACGCAAACTTTTAACAGATAATATTTTGATTTGTCAGGTAAACTTTCTATGGTTTATGAAAATAAGGTTCTATAACCTAAACCGGATTCCATTTTTGTTAATAAAGGCCGATAGAGTGAGAATCAGTTTTAAATAAAGTATAACTTTAGTCCATGTTTTTGATGACCCTAGAAAAAAAAGTAGAGTAAAGCAAACAGCCTATAACTGTCCCACTGCTGGGCAATGGCCTCCATGATTGAAATCAAGTCATCGTTGCAATTGATGGGTAATGGCACAAAAGAAAGACACTAGGTAATGGCTTAATCACCACGCTTGCCAAATGCGGGTTGGTGATCACAAACCCGGGCTATAGATCGTAAAATCCGAAATACATTTTGCCCGGCCTGGGAATGGAATCCGGGACCTTTAAGTGTCGGGCCGAGCGCCCTGCCACTCGGCCACCGAAGCGTTCATATGTGAATGTGTGAAAGCTTGCTATCGATACAAATATGTTACTATGTAAAGTATATCTTTCAACCTTTAATGTAATGGATGACACAATAATACCGCGCCATTAGTCTAATTGTAACGAATGAAGCAACTATTAAAGCACAAATACGAGCAATTGTGAGGTAGAAAATGTATATTGACTTACAACAGCAGCGTCGACTTAATTATAGGCTGCCTCGGCATGCAAATGTGGACTTCACAGTTTTGCTAATGTTTAATAGAATCATGTGACTTTTAAAATAATTTCCTAATGAAACTTATTATTATTACTGTGGTTTATTACAAGGTACCAAATAGTTATAAATATATGTTTTCGAAATGGATTTCATCTCAATGTGTGAGGGGTGTTTTATTTAGGTTTGACGCCCACGTCTGTCTCTTTGTCTGTCTGCCTAACTGTCTGTATGTCTGTTCGTTTGTCTTTTTGTTATTGTGTCTTACCAAAAACCAAACCATGTACTTCTCGGCTGGGAATCGAACTTGGGACCACATCTGGTTGTTTAACCTGAGAGGGGTTGGTGCTTATGCCTAATCCTATTAATTGTCCTGGCTTATTAGTATGTTCCAAATCTGCTTGCATGTTCGCCTTCCACGAGCTTTCCCATCCGCGGTAGGTTCTAGCAGCGTGTAATTACCGGTTATCCTATATTATGTGTCAAGAACACCCACGATCCTTGACCATTTCGGTGCCCTTTCTGTTATCTTGGTCTATCGATGTATCCGTATCCACTTGCATGTTTGTCTAGTAACACCAATTAACCATAAACATTTTGATGCTTTCCTATTATCCAAGCCTATAACTGAATCCAAATCCGCTTGCATGTTCGCCTTTCACGAGCTTTCCCATCCGCGGTAGGTTCTAGCAGCGTATAATTATCGGTTATCTTATATTATGTGTCGAGAACACCCACGATCCTTGACCATTTCGGTGCTCTTTCTGTTATCTTGGTCTATCAATGTATCCGTATCCACTTGCATGTTTGTCTAGTAACACCAATTAACCATAAACATTTTGATGCTTTCCTATTATCCAAGCCTATAACTGAATCCAAATCCGCTTGCATGTTCGCCTTTCACGATCTTTCCCATCCGCGGTAGGTTCAAGTAGCTTATAATTACCGGTTATTCTACAATGTGTCGAAAACACCAATGATCCTTGAAGATTTTTGTGCTCATTATTTTATTTTGGTCTATCACTGTATCCAAATCCGCTTGCATTAACCATAAACATTTTGATGCTTATCCTATTGTCCTGTGTTATCACTATGTTCCAAATACGCTAGCATGTTCGCCTTCCACAAGCTTTCCCATCCGCGGTAAGTTCAAGCAGCATGTAATTACCGGTTATCCGACATAATGTGTCGGTTGACCGGCCGGCCTACGGTTATTAGTGCTAACCGCTTTTACCATGTAGCGGATTCTAATTAACAGTTTCAATCAATTAGGGATTGCATTCTGATTCCACTTAATTGATTTATAATTGATATGTGGTTGACCTTTTTGTGACTAACCTTTTTATATCTATTTATAAGAAAACGGGTCGGCAAATTAAAATAAAATATTGAATGGAAAGTATATTTCTTATTAATTACTGTGCTTACAAAATGTTTTTGTTACGTTTATATAATTTTAACGCAAATTTTGTTGCAAACACAAATGTTGAAAAAATTTCCACGAGCAGGATTTGAACCTGCACCCTTCTTTCCTTTCTGAATGGTATGTCAGAAGGGGGCAGGTTCAAAATGTGCTCGTGGAAAAATAAAACAATATTTGTGTTTTTGTAATTTATTATGCTTACGTTATGGCTGATAATAATAATAAGTAATAATCTTATGAGTATAAGGGCCTGTTTCACAATGTCTGATTATGAGATACTTGCCAGATAAAGTGACAGTTTTGTATGGACTATCTGTCAAGTAAACGCTAATGGGAAGATGGTGAAAGAGGCCCTAACAGCCACGGTTTATTATTTCTTATAAATAAAGAAAGCACTTTTTATTTATGAGGATATGAATTAGTTTTCCAATATTATGACATCAACCGAAAACGTAGGTATATCTTCTACTAAGTATATTTTATTACCAAAAGGCAAAATTCTTCAATTCAGTCCTTTCAGTTCATCAAAATGCAATCAAAACGAATGATCGGTAAATAACAAAGCTGTCAAGTGGCAATATGCTATAAAAGTTTACAATTCCTCGCGTTGCGATACAAACGATAAAGTTAATGGAGTATAACGAAACAATTCCTAACATTTATTCGCTACCTCTCCAAATAGTTCAAACTAAGCGTGCGTGCAGCAAAACGTATATCAGTTATGCGATATTCGTGAGCAAACACTTAGTTCAGCGGTTAGCCACACTTGGGTTTGCAAAGCTCTTATAACTCAGGAAATAAGGTTTATAATGTAACGTATGTAACTTACCCATCAAATTGTTCTGTACGGTCCAAACGACCGACCGAATGCGCCACTCCCATACATTCCTACGACTTGACACACATTCAAGTAGACGTGATGCCAATACAAGTTTTGTTTTGGTTTGTGTGTTCCCAGGGACCAAATTTGTTGAAGAAAAAGGTTTAAGACTTATATTTCTAAACATTTTAGACATTATAGACGAACAAAGTAACTAATTCATCCCATTCACATTCACGTTGTGATTAGACTATAAATTAAAAGTATTTTGATTAATAGTGTAATATACACTTAAGAACAAAAAGAATCACACTTGTTTGTTGTGTTTGAATAATTTATTCGTTTTTGAGGGTTTTGCAGCTTCATGGTTTTGGTAGATTCGAGACGGACCTTAGAGGCAAATCCATTGATAATTGAAAACTTTGTCGATCAGCTGTCAAAAGAAATAAGGTAGAAAAAAATTTAATTAATTCAGAAAAGAGTTCGTATAACTAAGGGATAAGTGATAAGTAGGTTTATGTAATTTCAGTTAGAAATGCTATGCAATTTTGCGGGAGTAAAAAAATAATCGTCATGAATAAACTATTACTATGCTAACAAAACGTATGAATTGCTATTACTAGCAATAAAATTAAATATTTACTAAGAGTCGGCATGAAGCAATACGAATGCAAGTATAAAATCGTGATTTCCACATCCACTTTTATGATTGGAATTTGGAATTCTAACAAAATTGATTATCAAAATATCTACATATAAAGTCACTTGTCGAACGACTTTTGAAAATGTCGTCATGTGTCACGAAGGTCGTTGTGATAAATATAAATAAATAAACGCTTACATAATGAAGACCTGTCGAATATTTGCTTGAAGGTGTCTAAACCACTGGTATATTAATTCAGATAAAGTTGAGAAATTGTTCTACAGGCGTGAACTTTTTCATCACTCTTTTCTTAATTAAGTATAATTTATTCGCAATAAAATTTGCGTAGTTAATTCATTTTAAAAATTATGTTTTCAAATGCAATTTCATAATGGTGATTTGAATGACTGTAGTTTTATTACTAAATTTTGTTTAAAACAAAGAGTGTGAGTGACGCTTGAGATTTCTAAAGTAAATACCAACTTCCTCTTAAATTCATTTGCGGTCAAAGCAGCGCAGCTATGGAACAGGCTTCCTACGGACATCCAGGGTAGTTCGTCCATTATATCCTTTAAAAAGAAAGTCAAGGATCGCTTTCTGTCACTTATGTCATCGCAATGATGGTCACTTGTAATATCCATGTTTATTATTATTACTGTATATGTTCATATTTATGTAGTATTATTATGTATGTTTATGTAGTTTTTAATAATATTGTAGTACATGTATTGTATATGTATCGTACCTAATATTGTTATTTTTGTTTGCACTTTTGTCGCTTCCTTTTACTCATGATGCTCCTATTCTACCTTAGGTTGGCTGGAGATCTCTTTTAGAGATAAGTCGACCTTTGCTCACCATTGTTTGTAAACTGTTCTCTGTATGTGTGTTTTTGTGCAATAAAAAAGACTGAGTCTAATGTTTTACATATTTTCAACTCAAAACTGATGTGTATGAGAAGTTTTTATGACAATAAAAAGTTTTTAGTCTTGTGTTTTACAATAAAGAAACTACCAACTGTCTAGGACATTACTGTGTACACATAGCAATTGGGTGGATATTAATAAAGAAAACCTAAACAATTGATCAGTTTTCTCAATCAGTGGTAGGATTTATGTGCTGAGTTTCACTTGTTTATTGTGATTGTTTCTAATTGTTGTAATTATTTTTATTTAATAGGTAATACCTTTTTCGTCTGCATGTACCTGCAAGCTTTGGTGTCGCGAGCGCAGCGTCCGTATGCCTGTTTGTTGGCTCAGTAACATAAACAAAAACATACATCTCGATAAAAATATACAATTTGATATAACGCGAAAGTTTAAATTATACTTAAAGTGTTAGCCACACACTCGTAACACAGCATCCGACTAGTCGAGAGGAAATGGTAACGGCACTTCTTTATTGAGAAAACACCGTTACGGCTTTCTGATGCAGACACATTTTTTTTACGACTTTTATAGTTTTCTAATATCCAGTGAAAGGCTTTGAGTTTTTTGGTTAGAGTACAAGAATATAATTAGATTTTATGCTGCAGTGAAAATAATACTACCTACTTAAAATCTTGCTCTTAGATTTTTACACACTAAACAATCTTATTTGTATAAAATAAAATAAAAAAATGTTTTTGTTTTGTTTATATATATTTTGTTGCGAAACAAATTACAAAAACACAAATGTTTAAACAATGTTAAAAAATTTCCACGAGCAGGATTCGAACCTGCACCCTTCTGACATACCGGGTCAGGTGCTCTTCCAATTGAGCTATCGTGGTTCTAACCAGCCCATTTCAACATTTGTGTTTTTGTAAATAAAATATTTTCGCATTCACAATGCATACAGGATGCCCCTTAAATAAGGACAAAGAAGGACGTGTGTCCGTTTTGGACCTGCCGGATATTAAGCTAATATTGAGTTATTGCTAGTAAGTTAAGCAACTTTCACAATGGCATTTTCCAGGATGGGCGACCAAACGAACACCTCTTGAGCGTCTCCGTGTTATGGCACTTAAAGCCACTGTTGTTGTCGTAAAATTTCACTCGTTAAACCCACCACCTACCGCCCGCATTAAGCCGGCGTGGTCAGTTATGTTTAGGACTCGTCTGCCTGAAGTTTTGGACGGGATCTTATTAAGAGCTGATATACATTTACTACCAACCTTTTTAAACTTATCTCGTTTGTGTGTCGGTTCTTTTGATGATGATGATGGTACAATATCCGGAAGCAGCTTCTGACAATTCACAATCGAGCTTCAGGTAACGCAACAGCTTATACCAGCACCTGGAGATTAGTCATTAGCGCTTATGCTTGTGGCACGTGCTCGCGATGTTGTAAGCTCGTTGCGGCACGGTGCCTATAGTTATTCCAAATTAGTTAAATTCGTATGAGCAATGGAATGTGTTATTTAAAAGTATGTCGCGGTGATAACAATATTACGGTTACGTGCAAAACAATCATTCCGCCCTGTGCCACATCTTTGTAAATGTAGAGTTGGGTTCACAAAAACTTTTGAAAGTGTTTATTTAAAACCTTGTGAAAGCACGTGTGGCGTTCCGTTTTTTTGCATGGAAGTAATGCCAATGAGACACTTTTAAGTTATAATTTAGTTGAGTTTATTAAACTTTATCGAAAGTTAATTTTTTATAACACCTTGTTCATTTAGTCTATAAGGAAATCATTAATTGCAGCGATGACTTAAATTCCAATGACCGAGGCAAGTGGGATAGTATATACATACTTTAACTTTTTATCCGTTAATATAATAAAAATATTTTTTTACTATAAATTAAACAATAGGTGGGACTTCTTGGCGGGAAAGTGTAGTGTCATGTCTGCGGTTTTGTTGTATTTTCAAAAAAATTGTGTTATATTAAATATTAATGTGAAATAATGGTGGATTGTTAACCGTTAAGTGTTCGTAAGTGCGCATGAGTGTTGGCAAATGTAACAAAACAGTGCAACTTCACTTTTCAAATTCTCTCGAGAAGTCCGCCCGAGGAATTAGTAAAGCCCACATCTTTACTGAGATACTCGACGGGTTGGGGGTATTTCATTTCTCACTTCTCATTTCTATTATCATTCATCATCATCATACTGGATGGAAATATTGTATATTTATGTATTACTTGTAAGAAACATTACTTTGACACTGGCTAATCGCATGAAGCCATAAAGTAAAGGAAAAAAAAAACAATAGGTATAAATATAAATAAACTTACTTATGTATGAATGATGATGATGATGATGATGATGAATTTAACAACGGGTGAACGTAGTTACGTTTAACCATTTTAAAATCGTTACACAATAATCAATGTGCAGAATAAAAGTTGACCCATCGGCCATTCTTGATGCATACATTGAAATGCAACCCAAGTTATAACCCCGTGGGATATTATAAGTTGTAATTTATAACCTGCTATTAAAACGTGACAAGGTCGCCCATGATGCCACTGACATACTGACTGAACACTGACTTGATGAACACAAGTATGAATTGACCAACCAGTTTTGTGCTAACGTGTTGGGTTATGGGCTATGGCTGCTTCTTCTTCGTGCTTTAAAAAACGCGAACTTGAGTGACCCAACTGGAAAAAATATGTGTTAAATATTTGTTAAATTTAGATAATAAATTTATACTAGTTTGAAAATATTATATTATATTATATTTTCAAACATTAATTAGAATTTTTTAATTTTTTTTATCGCAAATCGTCTTTCGGACTTAGGTCATTTTAGTTCAAGGTTTGCGATATAGAAAAACTACAAAAAATAATACAGTGTAGAATTTTGACCATGTTTTGACATAGAACTGAAAATCGAATTCTAACTTAAAGTTTGTACAGTAGGTACGCATATAAAGTAAGTACAGGTAATTGACGTAAGTACATACGCCTGCACCTACCACAAACTGTCTAATTTCCTCAATAGAATTTAAACTTTATGCATTGGTTGAAAATGTATTGGAGAAATTTGACAGTTTTGAGTTGGGATTAAAGTGTGCATAAAAGTGTATAAAAGATTCCTTTGGAAAACAATCTAGAAACCATTAGCGGAGTTTCAAAGAGTACACTTTTATTCAAATCACTATTCAGAATATTTTTAAGTAATATTGTGTCCTCTAAATTGACATACTTGTAACAACCTGTTTCTCGCCTTGATATTGAGCTTGGGGCGAACTAACAAGTAACACTAAACTATCTCGTAAAATGTCAGTACAACAAGTTGTATGCAAGAATGTGGAATGAAGCTCAACATCGATTACTTATTGTATAGGTTGTAAGGTTCAAAATCGTCTGTTATAGTACAAGGTGAGCTGTTAGAGCCGGTCAATGTAGGTCAGCTGATTGAGCGACGCCCTCTGTTTACTAACAAATGTTTACAATGAATCCATTGTATTGTGTTGCTTTTCTGTGGTAAAGGTTTGCGTTTTATTTATTAGAGTTATTAATATTGAAAAGTAATATTTTTGTTTTTTTTTAGTTTATTATACGGAGAATGCTTAACCATAATAGGCACTAATAAAAAGAGTATACGCTTCGAGTTCTTTCTTCCTTCCTTGCTTTGTCTCTCCTCTAATTTCAAATAAAGTTTACATAACGGGAATACGGAATATCTATTCCAAGCTTTTAAATACTCTATTTATTAGTAAGGCCCTAACACCCTAGCACTAAACTTATGAATCGCCTAAGTCTTTGCCTAACTATTACCCGGTCAAGTTAACTAGACACTTGAGTGTAAGCGACGTTTTCGAGCCAAATGCTGAGTTAACTTGACCGGGTAGTAGGTAAGCCAAGACTTTGGCGATTCATAAGTTTAGTGCAAACGGGTGTTAGACTTTTCTTACTAAATTTTAATTTAACTAACTAATAAGGCCGATGATGGACGCGCACTCGGAGTCTTCAACCACTGAGGGTCTGTCTTACTCTCTATGATATCATTGTTGCTATGTAACACTTAAAAGGTACATACTTACTTTAACTTAAAAAAAAACATTGACAAACATTAGTGTTTCATTGCTTAGTGAAAATGACACTTACTTAATTAGTACTTAACTAATAGTTAAGACGTAACGTACAGCAATGGAGTCGGTTTCGAAACAAATTGATATGCAGCCGTGGAGGCCGCGTTCCGACGCATCGAGAAGGTCAGGCCGCGTTCATTTATGTAAAGGGAAGCAGATATTCATCAACACTGGTTTGGGGTACACGACGGAAATGCTGTCTAAGGTTCCTTTGTCTCAAATATTTATAAAATACAGTGAAAAAAAATAAATGCCTACTCGACCCAGCCAGGAATCGGAAGACCCAGGTCTTCCTAGACCCGGATTACCGGACGGCTGCACTGACCATTAAGCACAGATGGCTATGCAGATTCATCTTTACTGATGAAATACCACAATAACACAACGCTATAAGTAGTAAATTTTACTTTTTATTTTAAGTGCTAATTGCTGCACTGAAGCCGAATTAAATATTTATAAAATACAGTGATAAATATCTAATTCGGCTTCAGTGCGCAGCAATTAGCACATAAAATAAAAAGTAAAATTTCCTTTGTCTCCTTTGCTTAAAAAAAGTTTAATATATCTTTAGAGTTGCTACGCCTGTGTGATGATTCGATTAGAACTGCTTTATAAGTTACTGGCCTACTACTTATAATCTCAACCGCGCCTCTCTCAATCCCATAGTGCTCTTACCAACTCAGAAACTTTCGCTGGCGTGCGCAAGTGTATGACAACTTACCAAAGTTTCGGATTAATGGTAGCTATAGAATAGAAACATTAATTGTTATATCGATCAATTACAAGCTTTTACAAAGAAATCTTGAAAACGTTATAAATTAAGAATAATCTGGATGTTTAAAAAACGAATTTAATCTTTTAAGTAAGTATACTAAAAGTATTTAAGCATAGTGTGTGTGTTTCGTGAAAATAATTGAGTTCTGTTGCAGTAGGTTATTTATGGGGTCAGTAGTTTAACGTAGATATGGTGAATGAACCGCGATTTATCGCATTCAACACCAACATCTATCCGTTCGGCTAGATAAAATTTGTGATAAGTTGAAATTAATGTGAAATACTGGTGGATTATTAACCGTTAAGTGTTCGTAAGTGCGCATGAGTGTTGGCAAATGAAACAAAACAGTGCAACTTCACTTTTCAAATTCTCTCAAGAAGTCCGCCCGAGGAATTAGTAAAGCCCCACATCTTTACTGAGATACTCGAGGGGTTGGGGGGGTAAATCATTTCTCAATTCTCATTTCTATTATCATTCATCATCACCATACTGGAAGGAAATATTGTATATTTATGTATACTTGTAAGAAAAATTACTTTGACACTGGCTAAATGTGCTAATCGCACGAAGCCATCAAATAAAGAAAAAAAAAAACTACCGTGGATGAAATTTCAAGGTTGTTCAGCAAACATGATACACAAGTTATTCCTAAACGCTACCAATTATCACTGCATAAACTCGTAGTACCGTGTTTCGCAATGATGCGCAGTTGATGTTCGAGCCTGTCTGTAAGTACAGACAGGCGTCTGTACTAAATAAATGTTCAACCGTATGCCATACATATAAAGCTCCAAGTCTATTGAGGAAATTTGACAGTTTTGGATAGGTTTATGTGCAGGCGTGTGTACACTTCATGATTTGCTGTGCGAATCCGTGCGTGACAAGAAATTATTTACGCGGCTAGAAACGCTGTCGAAATAATATGATTTACTTCACATTTACACGTATTGTAATTTGATTAGCGAGTTAAGACTGAATAGCTGAAAGACATAGAGCGATGTTTTCAAATGCTGATTTATGTTTTTGCGAGTTTCTTTTTCTCTCTTTTCCACCGCATTACCATATCTTTTATCTTCTAAAGCTGAAAGGCAAAGAGCGATCTTTTCAAATGTTGTTTTATGATTTTGTGAGTTTTATTAACACTCTTTTTTACTGCATTACCAAATCTTTTATCTTCTCTTTCTTTACTATTAAAGCTATGATTAGACATTTTGAGTATATTCAAGGCTAGTTCGTAAATAATTTCGAGTTTAATTAACATATATTATGTTTCTGTGCACTTTTCTTTTGCCTTCAACTCAAAGCTTTCCTCTCATGACATCCGATTCGAAATAGAAGAATCTAGTGAATCAGTTAATACGACTTGAGTTACCACCAAGTTTCACAGGCACAGGAGTTCAACAGCAACTTTTACCACCTAAATATGAAAAGCAATCTGAAACATCCTAACTATTAAATGCTTCCATCGTATCAACAAGAACATTGGTAACACTAGTAAGCTATTTTGCAAACATGATTTCAAGAGAAGAAGATTATATTACACTTAGGGCCTGTTTCACGATCTACAAGTAAGTTCCCATTAGCGTTTACTTGACAAATAGTCCATACAAAACTGTCACTTTATCTGCCAAGTATCTCCTAATCAGACATTGTGAAACAGGCCCTTAATATAATTTTTATTAATTTCACAAAATTTATCAGTTGTAACTAAGTAGGATTTGAGATAAGGTAAGTATTGAACATAGATAAGTCCGATCAAGGAGGTTTCTTAAGGCTCTCTTTAGTTCGTCGTGTAATGGGTAAAGAGTTTATTCGAATATTACATACAGTGTCTAACCTACTTACAAGTTTGTAGATTTCAATATGAGTAAAGCAGTCACATATTACACAAAATATTAGGAGCTCGCAATGAGCCAGTTTCACGTACTATTGCGTAATTTGAAATTTTTCATACAAAACTTAGATTCGTAATTAAGCACGCGTCCGTTGAAAGTTTGATTAACTAACTACAGGCTAAATGATTTATATGCAGTAAACGTGCGATAATAGGTTTTAATTACAAACATGAAGTGGGAAGTGATTTATTATTTTTTTCCGTTAGTTTCAATAATTGAAAAAAGTTTCGCTTCTTTCTAAATTTGGTAAATGAAATCTCATTAGGAACTTGCCTTTTATAGATACTAAATTAGGACAGTGAAAAATATGTTTAAAAAAGTATTGTTTATAATAATAATTTACCTAATAACAGAAAATAAACATAAGTAATTTATCTTACTACATTAAAAAAAATAAAGCAAATGAAACCAAAATGACTTAAATAAAGACAAAATAAAACCTACAAATAAAAAATGTCCTCCAGCTGTGGGTGGGAACGGTCCCAAGAATGCTAGCAACATTACTACTATGGATAGCCAAGCTAAGACGTTGGCAGAGGTAGCTGCCATGCCTTCTTGTCACCGGAGGCTTCCACAAGGCGAGCACTCAACTCCTTAACAAGCTGCTTGGACTCCGGCCCCCATGGACCCAATGTCTCCACCGCAAACGTTATTACTTTGTTCATATAATGTTGGTCTCAATGAAGAGCTAGGTGGAATAGCCAATACGTTCCAGTTACAATAATGTTAGTAGAGCAACAATAAAAAAACATCTTGGCGATTTCATCTAAGGTAATCGAAGATATATCTAAACCAATCAGTTGGAGGTGTTAGGGCTTCGGTAAGTATACACTGGTAAGTCAGAGCCAGATTAAAGGGACTTCCAGACTTACCGGCATTACGCATTTAGAGGCGTTAAATCACACATGGTTTCTATTACCGACAGTTGGAGACCCCAGTTGGAGTAATGCCAGATCAATTATCTTTATCATAGACTGTCGGCAGGAAGTTAATAATATTGAGCTTTTTTCAGTTGACACAATTACTGCTCAAAATTGGAACGCAGCGATGTGGAAAAGAAAAATGTATTTAGAGAAAAGTGGAAAACAAAGTAATACGTATAATTAACAAGAGAAATAAGTTCTCATCTTATTTCTCTCACATACTTGTGTGTTACTTCGTTTGAAACATACTAAATAAAATGCAGCTTAATGACGACATCAAGATCGTGAAGCGAACAGAAAAACAAGAGAACGTTGACAGTTTAAAAATGGAATTTAAAAATAATCATAAATTTACTAAAAAGTATTAATTAATTAATTTATTTATTTAGGGACAGCCAGCAAGAACATACACCAAAACAATGCATTGATACACTTCAAAATTACAAGCTATAGTGTTGTCTTATTTATAAGCTGTCATGATATGTATTAGGTACAGACGCCTGCACATCAACCTACCCAAAACTGTCAAATTTCTTCAATACATTTTCAACCGTATACCTTAGTAATAAAATTCAAAGTCTATTGAGGAAATTCGACAGTTTGTGGTAGGTTGATGTGCAGGCGTGTGTACTATGCAACCAGAATCCAAATAACTAATTTCAGAGTGAAATAAAAATGTTAATAACAGGCGCAGTCACTCCATGCCTGTTATTAACATTTTTAAAGTCATCTCTAAATGTATATAATTTTACTCCGTAACAACAACTTGATAAATTAGTTATAATACACGTTCCAAAAACAAGTTATACTTTATTGACTTGTTCGTCAACTCGGCCGAAAAAAAATTCGGTCAAATGGTCGAGTTGGCACCATTTGATAACGCTCCTCTGTGCCATTGTGACCCTACTGATATAATCGGATGGAGGTTATGTTTAGATTGACAAATTAGATAGAAGAATAACGTGTGATTAGTATAAAGTTATTATCAATGAGGTTTTTAAGAAATAGATAACTATTACTCGATCACTCTCTAAGTGAAAAGTGGATAAATCACGTCTGTCATTTCATTATAATTAGTTTTTCTTTCTGATAGTTAAATATGCCAAAATAAATTGATACGACTTAAACATTGAGGTCAAGATAGAATATCTAACTATCTCTTTGAAAAAGATCACGTAAATAACTTACTTATAACATTAGTACTAGTAAGAGTTATTGTCATTTCTTTCTGTGTGTTTCTTTTTTCTTTCCTTTATAGTTGGTTTTCGACATCATCATGTCTTTCAATCTTCAAGACTCCCAAAATTCGAAAAAATTATTAAACGCCCACCCGACCCAGCCAGGAATCGAACCTGGGTCTTTCGTAATCCGGGCGGCTGCACTGACCGCTATGCTGCCGGGAAGGCTGACGAAAGCGCTGAACTTTGTCACTGCTTTTTAATTTTTGAGTGCTATGCTAATAGCGGCACAGTGCGCCATCCACCATCATCCATTCATCCATGCAACCGATGGCCATGCAGATTCACATTTGCAGATGAAATACCACAATTACTTTCACTGTATTTTATAAATAGGAATATTGATGTTATCAATGTATTTGAGTGGTTTCCAAGCATACAAATTAAGTAATTTTGTTGTAATTTCAACAATAGTGACTTTATAATGGTGTTTTCGATAATAATTATGATCGAGTAAAAATTATTAAATCGTGTATTTGAGCTAGCAAATTCAAGAGATGAGTTTACCTACATCAACATTTCATATTGGTCGTTTCTTGAATCTTGTGGCATGCTCCAACTGCAAGCCGACCGTTTCGAAACCTATTGCGGCCGTAATTGTAGGGTTAACTGGCGGAGTTAAATTTGGTAATAAGTTATCGCGATCACGCAATAGTCGCTTCGGTAATAGTGGGTTGGTGTATGTAGTAGGGTTCGGGCATTAGGTCTTGGGCTTGGGCGTTGTTTATTTGTAAGGAGCCTTACAAATAAACAATGAAGTTATTCCGTGTTTTGTCGCTTTTTTCTTTTCTAATTTGAAATGACGTTTAGATGACAGGAACAAAACACGGAATAACTATTCGGAGCTAATGCTTTGTTTATTTGTAAGGCACTAGCCCCCTTATTCATACAAAACTATTTAAGCATTATTTAGTTAAATATTGTTTTGTCAACGTCAAACAAACGTCATTTTGAATTTGAGAAAAAGAGACAAAACAATGATTATCTAAATAATGCTTTATTGCTTTTTTTTTGTTTTAGTTTGTACAGTGTTTTTTTATACTGGGACAGTATAATGAAGTCCGAAACCATAAGAGATACAGAGAAACGGTCTTTTAACCAATAGGTATTTTATAGTGAAAACAATTTTAACATAGAACATTTTTTGGTGAAGCGCGAGTTGTAACATAAAAATGAGACAAACCGATAAAAAAAATTTAATGCAGATCGACTCTGTTTCATGTTACGATTTCATTATATTGGAAAACAAGTTGAAACCACAAAAGTCAGTCATCAGTCATGTTTAATGAACTGTTTTCTCATACAATTTATCAACTTATACCTAGGTATAGATACTTCACTATATACCATTATAAAAAATTGTGGGTTAAGTATTACTTGTAATTTAATGCCCTTTTTTATGATACAGCGGATAGGTGACCATGTCCAAAAGATCCAGAGACACAATTACTCATACTGCAAAGAAAACCGGCCATCATAGTAATTTATGTTTATACTTTTTATAAGCTTATACATTTTAATAAAGTTTTTGTTATTATTCGCAAAATTTACTATTATTTGCTAACCAGCGTAAGAAGAAATACTGTATTGTTTGCTGACTAGCCAATAAAACGTCAGTAGGCAATTGTTGATGTTTCCGAAGCGTAACGACTGAGTCAAGGTCAGGCTGGTGACGACAGCACTGCCAGTATGTGTAAAGCATCGGTAATGCCTTCCGCACACGGAAAGAGGTGCGAGTAACAAGCTACAGAAAAAAAAAATTGTACAAGTGAATTTATACGATTTAAATTCCAATAAGGACAGTATTAAATTGCATAAAATCAGTTGATAAAACGTTTTGTTTTAATTAGAATAAATAATTTGCTTATTAAATCAAAGAAAGTTTTACAATTGCCTTATTGGTGTGATAGAGTTAGAGCTTTGAAGTTTGTATGGGATACTGAAATGTGAAATGGCTCTTATATTATGGTAGAAGCACTTAAGTCTCTACATACTTAGTATCCATACACTATATTACTATAGACATGGACTCATATTATTTAAGTTTTGTGTATAAAATAATAATTTCTTAGTTCCGTCTGCGCCATAGATTAACAAAGACTATAGCGCTAACTCGCAACGCGCAGCATCGCGTTATATGTGCAGGTGGCTAACTATTATTATATTATGTATTCTTCTATTTGGAATTCTTACAGAATTTAATGATAAGCATTTCTTGAACTCTTCATTACGATTCAGAAGTCTGTATATCTTTCTCTATCGTCAAATATCTTTAATCTTATCTTTAATCTTTACGCAAATTTTAAAAACCTCACCAACGAAAAAAAGGCATATCATATACACTTTAAAACTTTCCATAGTTAACAAACAATTTAAACGATAACGGGGATAACGCGTGCGTTAATTCCCGTTTAAATTCTTTGTTATAGACAAAACAGTCACCAATTAATGAAAAACATAATAAATGTCTGACTTTTTATGTGTAGATATCTATCAATATTTCTGAACTTATTTAAGTCAGTTTGCTAAACAAAACTGTAAGGTTCTATCTAAACATAGATTAAAAATACTACTTGCGACAAATGAAGCAATGTGTTACCCATCAATTAACCGACTTGCCTATTAATTTTCACTTGGCTGACGACACAGTATTAATCTAATTTTTCAAAGTAGTACATAGATAGGTATTGCATGACAAAATATTTCAAAGTAATTATCTATGGATCTATGTAATTTATTGCATTGTTAAGGAATCCTCACACAAAGTTACTAAATACAGATTAATAATTCAAAAAATTACGTTCACCTTTTAACATAATTCAATATGCATATAAACATAACAACTAAGTATTATATCATTCAGAAAGCATTCAACTATTAATAAGGAAGTCTTACGGAAACTGCTATGATTTAACTATTATAAATAGCCCTTGTATCTACTCTGTACCTCCGGTGACTTCATAAAAGTATTAACAATCCTATAGATCTTATCGCAAGGAGAATAAAGGCTAGATTTAAATAACAATATTCCTCCTATTCATTGCTGTCATGCACGTATTAGTTTGAAAAGATAAGGAGTAGCTTTGTACCATTCATGGAATACTATTCCACTTAAGGAAGCGGTATATATATTAATTAAGGGATATGCATTGCCTACCACATATTCAAATATCTGTGATCACCACCTTTGCCAAATTCAGGTTGGTGATCGATCATAAACCAGGGGCCCGACTGCCTAACCGATTGCTTTGACTACGTGTATAGTTTATGACATCATCTTGTCATTTCGTACCGCCTATGACAGCAATATCGAAAGCTATAGGCTATAGCTTCCGATATATGCCGATTATACCTATTAGCTAGATGACAAGATGACGTCATAAACTATACACGTAGTCAAAGCAATCGGTTACGCGGTCGGGGGGCAGGGCTATGCATTGGTAAATCCTAATAACACTTTGGCCGACCTGCGAATTGAACCTAGTATGTCGGGCTGAGTGCTGAACGCTGAACCACTCGGCCATCGAGGTATATTTGAATATTGTAAAAATCTTTAGCTATTAACATGCTAAACTATATCATTAATACGGTTTGACTATAGGGTTCATACCCTCCAAAAAAAAATGCAAAAGTAATGTTGTTTGTTGGTTTGAGCACAGAACACATAATAGTACAAGTTTAAGTAAGTTTCGCCATCGGAACTTGTTGTGGTCTAACCACTAGTCAACAGAGGTGGTTAGAAAAATGCTTTCTCACAGCCCATCAGGAAGTTATTAAGCGGGACAAAACGTCTGCGATTGTGACCTTGACTCGGAAACCGCTTTGATACGCGATTTGTTTACTTCTCAGATCGAAGCTTCGTAGTAATTGATTTTGCAGCTAATCTGTCACGTATTGTCAACGTCTACTTGAAACTGAAACCTATGACATATGCATTTATGTGTCATAATATAATGGACAAAACTTCGAGGCGTGTGCGTTGTTGCGTTATAGCTTCTCTTTGGATCAACCATAATCATGAACGAAGATTTGGGACGTGTTGTTGCATGTTTGGTGCGTTAAGGCGCTGGCAACCATGAAACAGCGCTCACTGTCGATCTGCATACAAGCAAAGGGGATGCAAATAGTGCGTGATCAACGGCTCAAGTCAGGAAATTCGAAAAAACTATATTTCTTAAAAAACTAGAGGTTTTATTAAAAAAGCAGTGCCCTTGCTTGTGTGAACTTATGTTTAGTTGTAAGATCTATGATACCTAAACCACGAATAGTGTATGTGTATTGTACACTTTTAATTTGATTGTAGGTATGTTATATGTGAAGCATAGATTGTCGTGTTATTAAAAACTGAAACGACTTTTAAATTAATTTTAACTTATGCAGGATAATATCTTGGATTGCAGGGCGTGGTCTACAGGCGTTTTTGATAAAAATTGCCTACCAATTCCATAGAAGGAGCAGAAAAAAAGTACAACTATTTAGAAAGATACTAATATACAGGCTACAAAAAATTGGTCATTGTTATGTCAGACTTTTAGGTTTTTTCTTCCGATCTGGTATTGGATTCCTCTTGAATCAGTTATAATCAGTGACAAAATTCAGTTTACTTAATCGATTCGTTACAAAAACACAATGTTGAAAAAATTTCCACGAGCAGGATTTGTTAGAACCACGATAGCTCAATTGGAAGAGTACCTGACCCGGTATGTCAGAAGGGTGCAGGTTCAAATCCTGCTCGTGGCAATTTTTTCAACATTGTGTTTTTGTAAATTGTTTCGCAACAAAATTTGCGTTAAAATTATATAAATAAAACAATAACATTTTAATCGATTCGTGTTTTTCATTTTTTTTTTGTCGAAATTATTTGAGAATCATAAGACTCGCACTGATTTATTTACACGGAAGCTTTTTTAACAATTTTACAGATTTGATACTTAATAATAAACTCAGTCAAATCAGCAATAGACCTGCTAAATTTCACTTTGATTAGCTTTGGGAATTTTATGATGAAGAACATAGTTGTAAAGTGTTTCAGCAAACATACTAGCTGTAATGTGTTAACATTTGACTAGTTTCGACTCTTATTCCGTTGTATTAAGAGTTTTGACTTTGAGACATTGTTTACATGGAATGCTCGTGACTCGCTCTGAGCTATGTAATGTGCGGAAGACGAACAGATTAGGATCACCCGTCTCCAACTCATCGTCACAAGCAAGGCAATTATATTAAACAGTTACACAACGAATATATCTGATCGTGGTACGAATGTATGAGCGGTGCGTTGTAAAGAGTGAAGTGTTGGCAAATTCATTTAACAGTTTAACACTTACAGTTGGTTGCTTTGAAACAACGAAACGAAGATTTAGGAACCTATAACTTCGTTTTCAGTTCTGCTATACAACTAGCACACACTAGGCACACCCGAATTCTCTCTGAAGGCGGACACAGGACACACCTGTAATTGTTATTTATTTATTTCATACGGAATTAACTAATTACACCGACCGATTACATACAACAGTAGAAATACTTAAGTTTTTATTTACTGTAGTAAGATAAATTATGTTTCTCTTCTGTTATAAGTATTAGTATATGAAATAAAACTTTATTGATATAGAGGATTATATATTAAAATAGCAGAAATTTAAATAAAAACTTTTGAGAGAATTTGCTGATTGCCTCAGACGGCATTTTCAATTTTACCGGGCTTTTTTGGGGGCGGCGAGAAACGTAAAGGGGGACCCTTCAAGCCGTGTGAAACGAATCACCTTCGGAGGTTTTCTAGAGGGAACGGCATCGCGCACTAGTGCGCGTCCCCGTGCCCTACTAGATTCTCCGAAGGGTTCGGATCGGATCGGGGATGTTTAACGGAGCATCACTTTAGAACGGCTCGACCGATTTGGCTGATTTCTTTTTCGTTATGTTCGTAATATTGTTAGGACAAGGTTTGTATGAAAGAAAATTGGCGCAAAGTCTTCCGAGTTGATAAAACCATCACAGATACGGGTGTTCACGAGAGGGCGAAGACGGTTAGGCCGCTAATTATAATTATAAATTATATAAAAGAGGACAAAGACATAAACATATGCAAACATGACAAATTAAAATATGATTACACAATAAAACAAACACACAGACGCACGTAACTTGGTAACTACCAATCCTACCGTAATTTACTTGACACAAGTTTGTACGTTTAATAGTAGATGTTTTGTGAGTTAATTCATAATACTCACACTTGTATAACATAGACAGGCTATAACGCAAAAAAACATTGTGTAGTTTTAATCTACTTAAGTGTCTGACTGTCATTTCGGCTGAGTCACATCAACCGCGGTCACGGGTGTAATAACAAAGATTTTGTTGCTGTTATAAATCTTTGGACATAAATGCTATCAATAACATTGTTGACTTCCAAAGTTAGAGATGAGGATCCTAATCTTCAATGATTTCGGGGATGGGATACGATTCTGTAATAAAATCTTGATTATGACATTATTTTCCTAGTGCCTTACAAATAAACAAAGAATAAGCTCCGATTAGTTATTCTGTGTTTTGTCTCTTTTACTCTAATTTGAAATTACGTTTACATGACAGGAACAAAACACGGAATAACTATTCGGACGTTATTCTTTGTTTATTTGTAAGGCACCTATAGTTTTAATGTCAAAATGAGACGTTACTAAATAAGAAGACGCGAAATTCGTTCCAATCTTTACTTCTTCTTCGTACATAGACAAACTCTTTACGTCCGCATAAAACAAAATCTATCAGCTCATTGTTTTCTTATAACTTTACGCAAACACTACACATTGGTGACACTATTTAGGAATTTACCAGCACATTTTATATTTCATTTTAAGCACAGTGCCTTTATCTCACCTGATGTTATGTGACGATAAGGCCAATTGGTGGAAGCGCACTTCACCTGGGATTCACCTTAACTAGTGAGGCACTGGCTATCTTATCTCTAGCTGCCGGAACACAGCAATTCTACAAACATTGATGTTATAGCGACCTAAGTACCTATGTATTATTTACGCGTTTAATTTAGGTAGGTATGTATTATTTACGTTTGGAACCATTAACAAGGTCACAGGGAGGCCGTCAAACGACTTCGAAACGTCAGGATGGAACAATTCGACACCTGCAAGGAAAAAGATCGTAACTCATTTTTAGGTGCACTTAAGTTACGGTCATACTATTGCTTAGATTATGACTATAACTCAAAATTACCAACATTTGAGTTACAATGTTTTTCCTTGCAGATGTCGAATATATTGTTTTTTTTGAAAGACAGTATTTAAACGGTTTATAAACAATATTGGACACAACAAAAAGCAACATAACTTAACTTAAAAAAAAAACAGAAGAATTAATAACAAATTATAATTAACCAAAAGTTAACCAGAACACTACACATTGAAATAAAATTACGGACCTACTCGCATTTATTCGAAACATTTGTAATTTTTTATTTTATCTTGACGATCGAATGGATCACAGAGAGACTAGATAAAATAATAATGTAAATTAAACGAAAGTGACATTCGTAAAGAGGTTTTCATTGCTTCTTAAATCTGTGGAGTTTCTTGCGCCCATTCTTCTCCACAGCTAAAAAATAGACGTCCAGAATGGGTAGTAGTAGTCCAGTGGTAGGTGGTAATGGGTAAATATATGGACGATTCAAAAGCACTTTTCTTAAGTTTACTTGAATAGGACTTTGACTTGAACCGACGATCTGGTGAAGGTCGCGGGAAGCCGCTGGATGCGAGCAGCACAAAACCGGTCGTTATGGAGATCCTTGGGGGAGGCCTTTGTCCAGCAGTGAACGTATTCTGGCTTACATGACGACTTGAATAAAAAAATTGACTTTGACTTTGAATCTATCTACGACTTGTAAAGCCTCTAATAGTGTCACTACACGAAGCGTGTTGTCACGTAGAGCTGTGTTGTAACAGCGTCACGTTCGCCGGTCGGCTCCTGCAAAACTTTTCCGCTTTCTAAATAGTCTGTTTTTAACAGAAGCAGGTATATTGGTTACGTGTTTGTAGTGCTATTTTGATCGATCTGAACAAAAAGAATATAGTGTAGAAATTAATGTGAATATCCTAATGTCGTTGAGAAATGTCGTCAAGAAGTATTTTATAACCCCCGTACCTACTAAGAACAGTGTATGAGCTACGAATAGTAGAAATTTTGAGTTTTGTTTTTTTCTGATTTGACATGATTTTTCTAATTAATGTCTATTGTAAGCTTATACTCTGTTGTTAGTCTGTTGTTACTCTGTCTGTAATTATGTATAAAACGCTGCTCCTCCTTGGGCAGGCTTATAAGGATTATTCTCGATTAGCCTATTTATCGTTGTTCCTATAACTTTATAATGAATGATAGACGCCAACCCTCGAGTAGGTTCAGCAAAAAAAAAAACAAATTACTCCATAAAAAATATAACTTGTGTATAAAAATGGTGACCTTGATATTGCCACAGGTAATTGTCTCACATACATACTTCACGTTTGCTTTTAGAGATCCGTGCTAATGCTAAAACTAATTTTTGTTTGGATGCCTTTCTTTTAGGTCGCAAATGGGCAAGCAATGTTAATTTTGTTTGCACTTAGATGTTTGGAGAGTCTGATTGCGTCTAGGCTATTTAATCCTGGGAAATTATGTTATTCCTATCCCAGAGTCTTCAATGGCGTATGTCGGTAGCCTGATTTTGACATAAGGACTATGGGAATACCGTCAAAATCAGACCAAAGACACAAATTCGGAATTTTTAAAAAGCTGAATCGCGGCCCCTGACAAGACGAAGTGGAACAAGAATTAGAAAAAAACATCGGTGCTGTCAAATTTCACTACAAAACAAAAGCCAACAAGCTTAATTACGGTCATGATTATAGAAATTGTTTGTACAGAACCATCGTCGCGCTAGTCAAGAGTCGTACTAGGCCGGCTTTTAGCATACCAGCCGGCGGGCGGCGTCTTTAAAAGTTCATTCACATTAGATGAGCAATTTCGTACGTACCCAATTGACCTGAGTCGTATTCAACACTCGAAGAGGCCATTTAACAAGTAACCTACACGTCATTGTTGGAAATCTCTCATCGTGATAACAATAATTATTTATATACAGATGTAGCGCTTAATACTGTCAGCTCCCATTGTCTTACGCTGCAATTGTATCTACAGTTAGCTGTACGGTTATGATTTGGGCTGATATTTAGAACATTTATCACTTTGGAGGTCACTTGTAACGTGCATGCGAGTTTTTGTTGTGTTTGTCGGCCTTCTATTTGGTAAACAAGTTAGGAGACACGATGTTTTGAACAAGATAGGTATACTATTTCGGAGCAATTGTACCTACCTGAGTTAGTTAGAGGTAAGCAAAGGCGGGAATTTCTGATACAAACAAACTCTTTTACACCCATCACAACTATTTTATTGGTATATGAAAATTTTCAATGTATTTGCCAAAATGTATAACTATTATTTACATTAAATTTTACTCAAACATTGTTGCGAACAAGTTACAATTTGAAAAAAACACAAAGTGTTGAAAAAATTCTACGAGCGGGATTCGAACCCGCACCCCATGACATGCCGATTCAAATGCACTCACGAATCCCGCTCGTGGAATTTTTTTCAACACTTTGTCTTTTTTCAAATTGTTAAATGTATAGTTCCTACTCTTAAAAAGTGACTATTTCTGGAGAGGACTTGCGTACGATAATATTCGATACGTTGATTTCATACCAGTCTTTTTCCAGTTTTTTTATTCAGAAAAAAAGTCTTTTTATTTTCATAAAACCCTGTTAAATAATTTGCCTTAACTTCTCCGACGAGAAATTCCCATATTATTTAGTGATTAAATTCACTTCCATTTAATTTGTTTTTTTTTTGACATTTCGAGTTGTCGTTGTCTCCTCGGTGTTGCCATTTAGTAACAAGCATATCGATTTATCAAAATATAATATAATATAATAATTACTAAATAATATGGGTATTTCTCGACGGAAAAGTTAAGGCAAATTATTTAACAGGATTTTATGAAAATAAAAACTTGATTTTTGATATAAAAATCATCATTGTACAAAATCATTTGTAACGATACTATAGCCCATACTACGATGGGCATTCTCCTTTTCTTTATTTGAAGCCAAACGGTGTACATTCCTACGACTACGGATGAGGCAATATACTAAAATCTTCTTACTTTAAATCATCACCATCATTAGCCTGCTCTATTCCAATCATATTTATGAACAGCGCAACATATTTTTCTTCCATTCTTTTAAATAATGTGAAATAAACGCGCGTAGATCCGTTTAAAGTATTAATAGAATAGTATGTAAGATAAAATAGCGGTGCAGTCTTATAACAGATATTGGAACATTAATCTTCCTTACGAAGCTGGTTTCTCAAACGCAGCCATTTTAAAACAAGTAAGGCTGTAAGCACTGCCCTCTCCGATAAGTGTAGTGCCTCGGGGGTGATAACAAACGGCTTACTGTAAGTCCCGGCACTACAAATCGTCGAGAAAAGCGCGCCGAGCTATTTGCCCGGGAAAGATTAGCTGCCGACTAGTTCCATGATATACTGGTTGCTTATATTATACAGGGTGTATTCGTTAAGTGTGACCAGGCAATTCCGTACTTAACTATTACTGATATCAAAAATCTTTGAACTGATATTAAAAGTTCGTTACATAATGCGTAAAATGAAATTAATCACTTTTAAAAATCAAACGAGAAGTATGCAAAATTTTGACATTAAACACTCCCATACATTTAGTATGGATTAGTAGAAAGGTTTTAGTTTCCTTATTTTAAAAGGTTATTTTAGGTTATTTTATTTTAGGATTTTTGGCGGGAACAACAATCCGCGATAAAGGTTTCGAATTTAGAACGAACGAGTATCTTTTATTTGTTATTTTAGTAGTGTGTTGCTTTTCAGACACTTTAAATTAATGCGATATTGAATCAAGTTTATTACTAATTTGAAGTGGTAAGTGGTAATCTGCACGTGTATCTACTTGAAAATCATTATTATCATATCATACGTAACCATAAAATATGATTAAAGTAAAATGAGTACTAGACACTTAAAATAAGGAAACTTTTTTTTTTTTATACTTAGCACGGCAAATGACTCCACACACTCCACTAAAACCTTTCTACTAATATCATACTAAATGTATGGGTGTGTTTAATGTCAAAATGTTGGATACTTCTTGTTTGATTTTTAAAAAGTTATTGATGTAATTTTACATATTAGGTAACGTACTTTCGATATCAGTTTAAAGTTTTTTAATATCTGTAATAGTTACGGAATAATCGCTTGGTCACACTTACGATTACATCCTGTATATACCATGTGCTAGGTAATGCTAATAATAATCTGTGGTAATATATAAACAAGACGATCTGGTTTGTGTTGTGAGAGAAAGAAACAATAGCGCATCATAACTTTATCTCAAAAGTTTTACTATGTATTTTTTGTTATTTTGGTTTTTAAAATAATATTTTTAAAATGTCTATAAAAATGTTTTCTATTTTATACACAGGTTGACGTTAGTTCCTAGTGGATTGCAAAAATAATACAACAGTCCACATTTCATGAAATCTTTTTTATTAAGATTACGAAATGAAATAATGTTGGTAAAATATTCGACGCAAAAAAAGATATTGTAATATTTTGTGGTATCTCGCTTGTCTCTGTTTTTGCGATGAATATATATTATTAGTCAGTGATATAGTAACTAGCTGATTAGCCCTTTTTTAAATCTAAATTCTACTGTTATAAAGCGTTTACAATCGTATCTCACCAGGCAAATTTTTATATTTGAACTTTGTCAAAATGTTAGTAAATGTTTTATGCTACTAGCCATAAACAAGTCTTGAGATATATTAAACTTCGTTTGTTTTATAGGTAATGTTAAACAGCTAAAAGGCGGTCAATCTCCTTATTTGTGCTCAATGAGAAGCCTTTATTTAGGTCGTTTGTTGTCTTTGGTGCGCGTGACCGTTCCGTTTTAAGCGATTGTCGATTATCAGGCGGAACGGGGCCCGCCGACTAGTGTTACGTTGAAACGAAACGTAGGCTACGTTTCGTTAAGAAAACCGATCGTTTGATTTTGCACGAATCTGTGTACACTTGGTGGCGTAAAAAAGGGTAAAAAAGATAGTAAAAGTTCTGAAAGTTAGTAGTGACCTAAAATGTGATCTCGTTTACTTGATTTTACGCTTTTTTTTCGTTTTTAGGAAATTTTATTGTCTGAAGTTCATTTTGTAAGAAAATTTGTAAATTTATTTTCTATATTTAATAATGTTAGCTAAACCAGCGTTATCAGAATAAACCGCTGAATTAAATTTGATATGTCTAGAATGGACGTCAACAAATAAAAGTATTAATTGTAAATTGATGTTTCAACTTACCAAGTTACCTACAATACGAATTATAGCTCAATAGCTTATGAAACAATCTAAAGAAAACTCCGAAAGGACATTATTTTGGTGACTCAGTTGCCTAACTATAATATCCGATACCTAATTATAATATCCGATACTCTAAGTCACTACAATAAAAAATCAATAAACCCTGCAATCATTACTCTGACATTATGTTGTACTTTCCTTTATTCCAGTAGCTCATAATGATTTAGAGTTCAAGTATTCGAGTGTTTAATACAAAACACTAATTATCTCGGCGTTTGTCTGTACATCGTTCAATGTATGACATCATAGGTACTTAAATCACCATTGGAGGTATGAACGCTAACTAGCACGAGTGGAGAGGTTTGTATTGTGAAGTCTTGTATCCTATTTAGGAGCTTGATGGCGTTGTGATGAAGGCGGTCGATCTGCGATTGCTGAAGTTAAGCAACTTTCGCAATGGCCGGTCGTCGGATGGGTGACCAAAATTTATCATCTCGAGTTCTACCGTGCTTCGGAAAAACTTCTCGGCTGAATTAGCAGTCGTTAACAACCACCAAGCCCGCGTGGTCGGCGTGGTGATTTATGACCCGTGCTCCCTGTGGTGTTACATCCATAGCGAAAGTTCGTGCCCCAGCAGTGGAGACATTAAATCAGCTGGTGATATCACATCACATCATGACATGATACATGATATCATATCATATCTTATCATCATTCGCCTATAAACGGCCCACTGCTTGGCTCAGGCCTGCCCACAAAACATGGCGAGACCGGACTGTAACCCACAACGCTGGCCTAATGTATGCATATTTAGCTTATAGACGTCCCGCTGATGGGCACAGATGGGCTTTCAGAAGAACAGGAGCACATGGGAATTGGGAAATCAGGCTGGCTCAATACAGCTTAGCAATATTGCAATCTTACGATAATCACCGGACCAACGCAACGGCTTACCGTGTCTTCCGAAACTCGTAGGAATTCTAGATATTGTATTAATTTGGTTACTCAGTTTCTAGTCTTTGATAATACACTATCTTTTATAGGTTTACTTTTAGTAAGCCTTTTACAGTTTGGTACGAATCGTTACCGAAATTAAATGAAGTATGTATACACACTATAGGTACACACAGTAGGTTTAAGCCGTTTCATAACACTACGTAACATAACATTAGCTACAGCATTCGAAATCAGGTTCACCGCAGCGTGACTAATCACCTTTATCAAGGATTTCTAATGTATATAATTAATTAATTGAAGATTATGATGCTCCGTATCGTTCTTTTTTTAATTATGATTCGTCTGAGTTGGCAAACAAGCGTATAATCCGCCTTGTTATCAGACACCACAGCCTATTGGGGTCGTTAGGCCGTTCATATCACAAGCTGTTCGGACTATGGTATTAATGGCCAAAGGACTCTTTTTGAATTGGGCGATTCGACCCACTAGAGTGGAGACCGCGACTCCCTCCGACGCGACGCTTTATGGCGCGGTGGAGCGACGATATACGCAAAGAGGTTGGATGAGAATAGCCGAGGATCGGGCTCAGGGGCAGGTGGCATTGGGAGAGGCCTATGTCCAGCAGTGAACTGATGTAGGCTGATTATAATGATGATGACCCACTATCAAAAAAATTGTAAATTGACGCTTTCAGCATCATCCCTGGTATTAATAAACAGAACCTGTTTCGTCTCTTTTACTCTAATTTGAAATGAAGTTTACCTACAGTCACGTGTGTACATAGGGGATGTACTCCCACTTCAACATTTTCTAACTTCATCATGTCCTCATTTGATAATTTTAAATTTATTCTATTTATTGTTTTCCCTTTCCATCACGTTTACTTTGAAGAAAAAAAACACATCATAAACACACACAAAGACATTTATTCAACAATAAATTAATTTTATTTAAACAAACTTATGTATTATGTACCTATGTCAACAAATTTTCAATTTTCAAAAATAATTAAAACTTTTTGAATTGGAAGTAATGGCTAGAAATAGGAATAAGTTGTATAGAATAGGCATCGCATGATGAAATGGGTAAACTACAAAGTGGGAGTAAATCCCATAGGGATAGGCAGAGATCAATTCTTGCTACTGACTAAGATTCTTAAATTTACTTCTTTCACTTCCCTACTCTCTACTCTGTCTACAATCTATGAAGTTTACATGACGGCATCAAAACACAGAGTTGGTATCTATTATACTCGGTTTATTAGCGGAAATATCGTGTGCAGCCGAACCCAGGGCCTTCGTAAGTTTATAACTATTTAAACAAGCATGGTCACGTGCATTAGAGTCATTAATAATGGGATTATAAATAAATAAATAAAACTTCCTACACTCACACCAATTATCTAGCCCAAGAGAAGCTTCGTTATGAAACTTAAATGGTTACTAGACAACGGATAAACATACTTAAATACATACTTGTTATACATAGAAAACACCCAGACCCGAAACAATTTAGAAAAACAAAAATTTCTAAATTGACCCGACCGGCGATCGAACCCGGGACCTCAGAAATGGCGACACCATGAAAACCGGTGTACAAACCACTTGACCAAGGAGATCGTCCTGGGATTCTTACCATTATGTTTGTGAGTATCCGATATTTAATAAACATGGTAAGAATACCGTTAATAATTACACTTAGTAAGTTTCGCTTTACGTCCAGTAATTTCAATGGATCTTAATACCCTTAAAACCGGAATACACCAATTCAGGACATTGCTGCTTCTGCTGCAGCAAGGGCTATGAAGGTTATAGCCGTCCAGAGGAGTTTTGTGCGATCCCTACTACCAGCTGCTTTAAACTTAGCCTTGCCTAATAATAACACATCTTTATTTAAACTACGAAAACGTATCATATTATAAAATTACGCATCAATTGCTAACAGATTATCATAGTTGGCATATTCTTATCGAAATCATATAGCATGTAACAGGTTGAGTATATAAGAAGACCAGTAGCAGAAAATAAAACGCTTAAAGTAATTAATTTCAGAATCTCTATGAAAGCATGATAATTAAAAACTTATAAAAAAAAAGACAACGCAATAACACACCGTGCATTAGCATCTTAGCACCTACTCGCAAATCATTAATGCAAAGCGAAAGTTTGAAGTCATACATACAATGTATCAACGAATATGCCGTTAGCCAGTTGATGCTGGTATGTGGTATGATTTGTCTGCAACTTACGATAAGCAGGCGTGTCGAGGCTCGTGGCTCAGACAGTGATCGGCGGTGAGTGATGGATGATGTGATACGCGATGCAAGAACCGTCGTGGTATACCGCATGCACATATGTTGCCGTTCCGCATAGCTTCATTGGAAAACGCTTGCTAACGTGTAGTCTTGCATGCCGTCTTGTTACAGACGCCATTTTCATTTGCGCTGCTATTTTACCGGTTTATCAAGGATGGACAGGATTTCTTTAGTTAGGTACTAGGTATACTTAGTTCAGATTAATTGTTTTGGTTGGAGAAATAACAATATAATAATATGTCTGTTTTCTCGTTTGATCAACTTGTTGACGACTGGTAACAAATGAACAATGATCTTTGATTTTATGCTAAATTCAGTAAATTTTATAACTTTGTAAGGCTTATTATTAATGTTGTTAGTATTCTCCGTCTTTCTATACGGCTCGGAGACATAAACCATAAGAAACATCTCAAACAAGATCAATGCTCTCGAGATGTGGTACTGATTGGTTCTAAACGCCGGTCAAGAAATGCATAGAAGTCTTCACTCTACGCATTTCTTGACCGGCGTTTGGAACCAACCAGTACATCTTGGAGGAATTCCGGTTATATACACGCTTGTCAACTATCTGCCGAGATTGCATTCTTACTATCTTCGGGCGCTTGCCACGCCGTGGACCAAATAGCTTAGAAAAGAACTTCTTCACAAAGTACCGTTCGTTTAGAATTTTTACCCGGGATCGTAGTCACAAACCCGTATGACGAATGTGGAACAACCCTATGGAAATATGGTAACTAAACTAATACTTGATTTCAATGATGAAGGGCTTTGCCTAGCAGTGGTAAAGAATATACGAAGCAGGCTATTTACTTTTACTACTTTATCGGATACATAAGTATAATGACAATAATTAATCAACATGCAGCATTGTTAGTGTTTTTATTGTTTCGTGCGACATTAAATCGACAATTTCCTAATTTCTATTATTGAAATAGGGAAGTTATGTCAATCAATTTAATTATAATCAATTATAAGGATATAAAAGTACGCATTCTACCAAATTCTTACTTAAGAGAATCTGCAATTAATTTAGATTAAAATTCCTTATTAGTTTTCGCTACTAAATAGTAATAAATACATTTGAAACATTTTTGTCAATATATGCTATAGTGCCTATACCTACTTTCTTGTGTTTTATTTCGTAACCCTTTAAAATATGCTCCAATCAATCATTTTGGACTCTATTATTGTAATTTACTTTATTATAATACCATAAAGAGTTAATTCACCTGTATAATGTCAGAAAGAATTGTTTGATTGTTTGTTACATACATGTAGGTACTCTTACATCCTTCTCTCTCTCCCCTTCTCTCTCAAAAAGGGAATATCTCAAAAGGTAGATAGAGCATCACAATCACTAATTTTGAGTAAACTTGCTAAATTCAAAAGTTGTCGTCGAGATCACTAACGATCTCGACGGCAAATTTAGCATAATCAAAGTTCCCCGAGGTGGAACAGGTAATATCAGTGATAGGTTGCTAGCCGATAGCCTGATATGCAAGCATCTTGAAAACTTTGTGCGGACGCCTGCACATCAACCTACCACAAACTGTCAAATTTCCTCAATAGACTTTGAACTTTATTCCTAAGGCATATGGTTGACCTTTACCTTAGTCGGCTCTCACGACATGCACGGAAAGTTAGGCCGCTGATACATTATTTTCACGTGCCTGACCAGATTGTTTGTTGATTGATCTAATAGCTGGATGTTTACCATACTTCAGGTGTTTAGACAATCTATCGATTGAATTGTTTTGTGGATGATTGAAATACGAGTAGTAAATTGTTTTGAGTTCTACAATGGTGTGATTGCAGTCAGAGAATAGCATGTTTGTTGAGTTGGTACATACTGATATTCTTTTCAAAATTGCTATCTATAAACCAGTTGTGTTAATTACATGTAAGTATTTGTTTTATAGTTGGATAATCAATTTTTTTACTTGACAGGGATTTCTAGATTTGAGCAACGCGTGTGTTGCTCAAAACGCTTTCCTTTGATTACGTGACTGAATGTCCAGGTCATGTCAACAGTTTTACTAAAACAAACAGCTTGAAGCACTTAAACTAAGCGATTTTCTAAATAAGAAAACAGTTGGTATTTGCAAAGGTCGTATTAGCTTAGATGATCGAGTTTGTTCAAATGGGGTACTGGTTGACATGGTAAGGATAAAGCGGTGATTACCTTTTAAATTTTATTTGATTATTAATAAGTTTCCGTTATACGCAACAGTGATACTTTTTATTATCTATGATGCTGTCTCTGTCAATAAAGGCTGGTAAAGATAGCATCGCTTTTAAACCAAGTCTAACTTTAGTTTGCGTTTTGAAATAGAGTATATTCGGTTTTCAAAAATGAAAATTCAAATATACCCCCACCCTGGTGTTATGTTTGTTTAGTAGTAGAGCTTGTTCTTGCTATGCGAATAACACGTTAAGCTGCCTTAGATGGAACTCTTTTTTGCAAGCTTTAATTGAGAAGTATGGTTCATTGCATCGTTATTTATAACAGACATTAGAACAATACCCAACAAATAAATAAAACAATAAGTCGACACACAAACAGTCCAACCAAAGGTGGATTTCCTCACTTTCTATCCTCTATTTCTCTTTTTGAAAAAAGACAAAAGTGTTGAAAAAATTCCACGAGCGGGATTTTTCAACAAATTGTCTTTTTTCAAATTGTAATTTATTCGTACAACATTTGCGTAAAATTATACGTAAATAATATATTTCTCTTTACAAATTTCTTCACATGTTTAATTTTCCTCGCTGTCACTGTTCAAAGCTTTAATACGTGTTCAATTTCAGAATTTCCACTATTGTATACGAAAAAAGGCTTCTGAAGCCGCGCCTGCCGGCAGCCAGCGTATCCATAATGTATTAGTAAACCACATGTAGGCCGTGTCCGAGTCGATAGAAATCGCATCGCAAACAGATTTGATTCCGGAGCGGGAACGCTAGTGTAATGCTATGCGCGCGCCACTGTTTACATAAATATTCGTGATTCGAATTCGCGTTAAAAATGTTGTTCGTAAAGGATTGTTCACACTGAATGAGCGTGCGCGTTTAGTCATTAGTGTTTGAGTGGAGATCCTTGGGGAGGCCTTTGTCCAGCAGTGGACGTCTTTTATTTCTCTGTCTTTAGTGTACTTCTGATGATGGGTATAAATGTCCGATTGCTATTCTATTAGACGGCGTTTTTTTAAAGGAAATGAGGTGTATGAGACTCATCATCATCACGCTAGCAAAAGACATGATGTGGGTTTATTTATGACACAAACGGTAAACGCTTAGCCTTCATTTCGCCTGATAAGTTGGAAGCATATTTCTCTTGGAACCTTCACTCACTGAGAAATTGACTATCAACGAATTTACCTCTATCTTTCAGAACACAACAGCGCCCCTTATAATATTGTCTAATGACGCCAGTCTTAGATAATATTGTGGTAACTAAGTAGGCTGGCTTAAAAACGAGCCTTACCACCAATAACCAAGACAACACAATCGATTCCGGGACCTTTGGATTTAAAATTGGTGGTCTAAGCACTAGACTTAAAATTTTATGCTTGTACCTATTCTATATGGGTTTTACTCTATTTCCTTTCCAGTTGAGAGCCAATCGTATATAGGTGGCATTTTGGTAGGCCTGTATTTCAGATCGTTCACGTGTGAAGTTCTGAGTTTAACAGTAAATCATATGTCATCGTAATCATATGTATTCTGAAATAAGTAGGAGACCAAAACGCGCTGAAACTAATTCACATATGAAAAAAAAACAATCTTTCGTGTGAATAGAGCCTTATTCCAACGAAACGTAACATAACACGGATGAGTTGCTAAGTAGGCATGCATTATTACTAGAAAATGTTTCTTACTAATGCAACGCAAGTCGTAAACAATTGAAAATTTATTAATCCATTTGAATATAGATAAGTAGATAAGTTCAACATTGATATATTTAAATGCATTGGTTTTCAAATATCTCAATGTTAAACTTAAAATAACATCTAAAATACATTGTTAGGAATATATAATCGAAGATTATATTTAATTAGTATAATAACGGTTCAACTTAATCGTAACCTCAATTAATAGAGCTGCAATTTATTAAGTAATTAGGCGGGAAACTGACATTATAAAGCGAGGATGTTAATAATTGGATACTTCGTTTAATCAATGAACGTAATACTCACACAATAAAAAAATCCAGTAAACTGTGTAGAGTGAAAAAAATCCAAATCTTGTGCAAATTCACAATCCAATAATTGTTATATTCACTGCACAGGCCACTTTTTTAATTTAGAATTTCATATAAAATTTGAATTTAGAATGCGTGTTCCGTGCGTTCCGAGTTGCGGTCGCGTCGCGTCGCTCAGCCGTCCGAACCAGCGTGTGTCTACTTTCGAACTGAGTCTCACAGATTTTCTTGAATCGACGGACGCGCGTTGCTTTGCAAGGAATGCTGCGCTTCAACTTCTACTGTTGTAGATATATTTTTGTATACAACATACAATCTCAACACGTATACATTCAATGAACAGTCACAGTCGTAAGCACGCCGCCTAGCCCTCTTGCAGGTACCTAAAATGTTATTCTTTCAACTTAGAAAAGTCTGAATCGAGTAGTAAAAAAATAGGCTGATGATTTAGTATCGTATTTGACAAAGTTGTAAGTAGATGGAAATTAAACTATTTTTAAGGATCTATTTAGTTATTTACTCTAATTTTTTTTTACCTTGATGTTTCGAACTCTTTGCAGGGCGACTGAGCTTAGAAATTGCTATGATTTATTAATTTATATTTTGTTTATTGATCGTTCTACAATTTGTTGCTATCATCAAATTATTGTGAATCAATTCGTTAAGTACTGTATCTTTTGCCCTTAAATATGTAGATAGGTGCTGCTGCTGGGAAATAATAATTTATAATGTAATAATAACATGTACGAGTAAAATGGGATCTCGAGCAAAGGCTAGATGCAACTACGTGTAGTTTAGATGTTTTTAAGTTCAAAAATCCCTCTAGGTTATTGAACTTAAAAACCATCCCTAGGATAAATTAGTCTCTGTACAAATACCGTAGAGATTTATAAATTAGATCAGGTTCGCTGGGACTTTTGAGTTATTTGAGGGTTAGTAATACGTATTGTTGCAAACCAAACATAAACAGCATACCTACAGTAAAAAACATAGGTGGTTGTATTTCTCTTGTCTTTGGTATTTTATCAATATACGATAAGAAATAGTTTTATTGCCGTAAAATTGTGTAAACATAGAAAATTTTCTGTTTTATCCCTTATGCGATAACTGAGGTAGGTATCTTTGATTTTATTCTTAATCTGTCTAATGCCAAATTCTCCTTAGGGAATATTATAACAAAATGATCTATCTTTAATCTCGAAATAACAACGAATGACAAGTGTGATTGCCAAAGTGATTTCTCATAAATGAGTTTTTGTAGTCTTCACTTCGCAAGCTGCAAAAACAAAATGACCTACCGATTAAGTTACCGAATTTGGCTATTGTGATTAGCTTTGGCTTGATTGCGCAGACCTACATTTGCAAATTGTTATGTGTAAAATGCTGTTATGATAATAACTGTTACCTACTCATCCTATTTGAGTTTGCTTTCGAATTTTAAGATGGCCGAATGAGATGACAGATAATGTTTTTAAATTGTTCGATCTCATTTGTTTCTTTTAAAGTCTCTTTACCATAAATACTCATTAATTGGTTTATGATTAAAATACTTATTGGTCTGACTGAATATAGAGAAGTTTAGTTGACTAAGCGGCTAACGCGTTCGGGTTTCAATTTTCCAAGTCAAGTCAAGTACCTTTCGAAATGCCAGGTCATTGCATTGGACAGGTGACCAAATTCAAATATCTTTAACTCCACCACCTTTGATAGGCTTGCATGCATGCACCGAACGTTCGTTACCGAAGGAACGTTATACTGGTATACACCGGTCTCCACGTATTCATGTAACAATCTTCTTATTCTTGCTACTCCCCTTAATCATTTACGTTTTTGTATCTTCTTTTGTTATGTTTTTACTTTTATAGGGTAATGGCACAAGTGTTCGACAGAGTTTTCGTCGCCAAAAAGTAACATAGAATTTCGTTGCAATATAACGAAATGACAGCAAGGAAGCAGATAGTCGTTGTTCAATTGTTGTTAAAATTAAAATCAGTTGCTGACCCTATTATTGATGATAAAAGGACAAAATGTCGATCACTGATTCATGTCGAGCATTGGTGGCACTAACCTATTTATTTATTTTTATTTATCTTGGTCTTTGTCTGAATCGGATTTAGCCATACAGTGGCAGAGCTGCTGTACAGTTACACGGAGCAGATTAAATCAAGTCTCCCATCTAAAGACTTCCAAGAAAAATGCTTATGCGATTTTTTATTGTGTACGCTGAGCCATCGAACATTTTTTACTATGCTTGGATTTAACTTAAAAGGTCGTCGACTCATGGATCTTAATTCTGGTTAAGGAGGCAGGTTTCCCTAATAGGCGAGAACAGGATTGCTTTGCCTTCAACGGTACAGGTGCAAGCTATGTAGACACGGAACTCAGTCTCAAAGTACTACTTTTAGTTCATGTGACTAACTAGTATCAGTAATCACACACTGTCGCGTTTCGAAGCCAGTTTATTTCCCATGTTACTTAGAACTCGTTTTTATTTAACTGTAGTTTTAGTAGCTGTTTTGTAGTCTAATAAATGTACCGTTTTAATTGAATCCAGCAAACCATGATTTGATTGACTACAAAGTTTGATTTTTGTTTGTAAAACCAACAAGTGAAGTTAGAAAATATATCTATTTGAGTACCACCGCGTGTAGAGGCAAGCGGTTGTAATAAAGATTGATAACCAGCGTCAATACTACCGGTTACACACACCGGACAACGTTATTTAAGTAGTTCCCAAGAGGGAATTTGTACTGCGCCAAGTACATTTTATAAGTTGGTCGACTGTTACTCGTAAACTTGTGAAGCCTACTTAGCTGTGATAGTTTTCCTTTTAACTTCGACATATATACAACTACCGTGATCTTTTTCACGTATCTAAAAACAACCATTTGGCTGGCAGGGGGGAGGACACTTGACTCTAACAAAATTTTGCACTTTAAAGCTTAATAGTTCACAAACGGATGCCTCAATCAAAAAATTCACGATAGTTGTATCTATCGTGAATTTTTTCACGTATCCAAAAACCAAAAACTCCACACTATGGAGTAGACAAGAAAAAATTACATCCCCACTTCACGTGTAGGAGAGGTAAGCTAAAAGAATATTTTTCAAAATTTTACTTCACCACTTTGTTGGCGTGATTATTATGTATATCCATGCCAAATTACAGCTTTCTAGGAGTAGGAGGATGAGCTAGGCTGGGGACGGACAGACAGACGGACATAGCGAAACTGTAAGAATTCCTTGTTGACTACGGAACCCTAAAAAGAACGATCTATTGCAATTGATTTAAAATGTCTAAATCTTTTCCTTTTCTTTTGTTTGAAACAACTTAAAAAAAAATATTAAAAATATATATATATTTAATACTTGCAATAGAAAAGTTACTATCAAAGTAGGTATAAGAGTTAGCGATAAAAAAACGTCTTTATAACAATCAATGGCGAAGAGACGCTATTACTTAACCAATTCGTTGCCTGACCGGAACAGCAAAACACCTGGGCCGGCTGGGGTGAGCGACCTCACTTTTGTAATTGAAACTCGTGTTGACGTGGTATCAGTCGCTAAAAGATAATGGTAACTACATAAGCTTTTATAAAGCTTTTTTTGTAGTAGTAGCTTTTGCTTTTGTTAAAAACCTTCGGTAGTTAACTTTTTTTTTGTCCTAAGCCTTGTTACTAATACTATTGTTTTGTTTTGAAAAAAACATTCGTGTATACCATTGCTATGTTACAAAGTCATCCATGCTCACATGTCCATCCATCCATGTTTATATTTTTTAACGCAAGTTTTCCTTGGCGCGAAAGTGAGTAATGCTACTCAAGAATTTCAGTAATTAGGTTAAGTAATCTTTATTCAAGCACAAGGGGTTTGGGGTACACATGATTTATCATTAAACAATTCTAATAACATTCATCATCATCTTTTGTTAAACAAAGAAAATATTTTAACAATATCTCCCTAACTTTGACACTGGCCAAATGTGCAAACTGTACGAAGCTATTAAGAAATAAGATTTTCTTGAGAGTTGGCTATGACGCCACCGGCTTCATCAAGATAACGAACGTATGACATACCAATTGGTTCCATCTTTGGCAACTTTCAAGTACAGGGGCCGTAGCCACATAATAACGTAACAATTATGTAGTCAGTTAGTTGCAGCAGATTTAGTCGTTTGTTTTATACTACTTACTGCTATTATACTGTTAATACTGTGCCATAGGAGGGCGCAAATGGTTGTGTGGGACTCTCTCCCTGACACCCGGGTCGTACTCACTTATAAACTCCTATACTTCTTCTCATGCGTCACGACTGTGGCATAGGAACACACCACCGTTCATACCTTTCTTTCTTTTAGTTGATGGCTTCGTGCGATTAGCACATTTAGCCAGTGTCAGAGTAATTTTTCTTACAAGTAATACATAAATATACAATATGATGATGATGAATGATAATAGAAATGAGAAGTGAGAAATGATATACGGGGGGGTATAACCTCTTGAGTATCTCAGTAAAGATGTGGGGCTTTCCTCCTCAAGAAGTCCTCACGCAGACTTCTTGAGAAAATTTGAAAAGTGACGTTGCACTGTTTTGTTTCATTTGACAACACTCATGCACACTCACGAACACTTAACGGTTAATAATCCACCATTATTATCCACATTAATATTCGACATAACACAAATTTTAGAAAATAAAACAAAACCGCAGACAGACTCTTCACTCCCGCCAAGAAGTCCACCCCACCGTTCATATCAGCAGCTGCATGCAGGAAATTTCTGTCCTTTAGTTGATGGCTTCGTGCGATTAGCACATTTAGCCAGTGTCAAAGTATTTTTTCTCACAAGTAATACATAAATAAACAATATTTCCTTCATGTATGATGATGAGTTTATTTATTTATGTATAAGGTACACTTAAAGCAAAACACACAAATATTACACAGATAAATAATACAATATATTTTGGACATGTATGCCAGCCAATTAAAAGCGTACACAGCATTCACAATAAGATGACAAACACGAAAAACAAAATTAAAAATAAAATTAAATAAAAAATAAAAATTAAAAATCGAACAAAAAAGTTAAACTAAATTAACAAAAAAAAAAACAAAGAATACAAAAATCTTTCAGACTATAAAGATTTTTGTATTTTTGTATACTTTTGATGAATGATAATAAAAATAAAAAGTGAGAAATGATATGCCCCCAACCCGTCGAGTATCTCAGTAAAAGAAGTAAAAAAGTATCTCAGATAGGAGCTGGGAATCTGGTGGTCTGTATTTAATTGCTGCTAAAGACTAAAATCGGTTACTGACCCCTATTTTGACTAATAAAGAAAAAAATGTCGATCATTGGTTCCTGTCCTACTTCCTGTTCCTTTACCTAGGTCCTTATATGGATCACGTTTTTTGGTGACATTATCACTTTGAAAGCTGCTAGAATGTGATAGCAGTTGCCATTTACGTGAATATTAGCTTGAAGGTGATGTGGTTTGATGATTGTTTTCTGATGACCCGGCTAATTTGGCAGAGAAAAGCGTAGCGGTTACGGTACAATTACTCAATATAGGTAGTACAGACGCCTGCACATCAACCTACCACAAACTGTCAAATTTCCTCAATAGACTTTGAACTTTATAATTAAGGCTTAAGGTTGACAATGTATTGATGAAATTTGACAGTTTTGGGTAGGTTGACGTGCAGGCGTGTGTACATAAATATTACCTATTAAATTGTGAATATGTTTAAAAAGAAACAAAACGTTAAGAACAAAGGTTCGGTTGCGGTTACGAGTTCGAAATGTGCGGTGGGTATTTTATTGGTAAATACTCTTCAATATTGAACATACGTGTTTTGTATGTGAGTGTTTAATATGTACATGTTATTTTATAAATAATGTCTGTATGAATATGTATTTTCAACGACAAATAACATTGTAAACTTTGGTGTACATAAAAATATGTGTTATTTTTTTTACTTCTCTTAGGGCCTGTTTCACGCTCTACAAGTAAGTTCCCATTAGCGTTTATTTGACAGATAGTCCATACATAACTGTCACTTTATCTGCCAAGTATCTCCTAATCAGACATTGTGAAACAGGCCCTAAGTTCCTTTTCTTATTGAAGATTACTACCTAGTACCTACAGTTAAACAATCTTACACTATAGAAGCCTTATAGTCACATTGTAATTGGCTTTTACTCGTACGAAGGAGCTCGATATCCCAGCCCGTTCAGTGATCTTGCAAATTAAGCAACTTTCGCTATGCCAAATTACCGAATGGGGGTCTAACTAAATTATAAAATACAATAGCTTCGGAAGAGACCTTATAAGCTTTGGTCTCGGTTGTGCCCGTACGATGATGTTAAGCAAACTTTAGTTTCTTGCCTCCCTTAAAAGTCTGGTAACGCTGTAAAGTCCATCGCAAGAAAAAATACATATATTTTTATTATATTTATAACAAAGTGAAAAAATTGGATAGATGGCTACTGCAGCTAAAAAGCAGTCAAAATCAAAGTAGTGAAAAAGTTCAGTGCTTATGTCAGCCTTCCCGGTAGCACAATGGTCAGTGCAGCCGCCCTCTAATAACTTGAGGCCTAGAATGTTATATTTAATATTTTGTATACAAGTGCTAATAACTGAAATTAAAATATACCTACAACATGCTTTGTTCCATTTTTATTGTGGCTGATTATTTTTTTTTAGTTTTTATATCCTATTGCTGGATTTGGACTCATGGGGAGATTGGGCAATAGATACACGCCCCGGCACAATGCAGTTGGCAGATAATTTACTTAGACTAATATTTTTGTACTCTTTTACCTACGCCAAAGTGCGAACTAAGTAGATGGTAAAGGACGATATAGAGATGAAAGGGCATTTCACTTAGAAATCGAACACTGTGGGTCAGAAACCGTTAAAAATTAAAAAGACGAATAACGTTTTTTAATGTGGTCTAATAACCGTATAGATCTTTGTTTTTATCTTATGCCCATAGTGGCTTACAAAAAAACAAAGAATAATAATAAAAAATATGTGTTCCTGTCATGCAAGCCAACGTCATTTCAAATTAGAGTAAAAGAGACAAAACACGGAATAACTATTCGGACCTTATTCTTTGTTTATTTGTAAGAAAAAGTAAACCATAATTGGTGGTAATGATGGTGACCGAAATGTATCAAAGCTTCGAAAGCATTCAATTTCTATACATGCCACCGAACGCCGTTAGAACCTGTTTTATTTAAACTGCCACATGCACGTGCATGTGGCAGTTTTACACGTGTAAATAGTAACATTTCAAGAAAAAACGTTGAGCAGAGTAATTAGCAGACTCGCAGTATACTCGCATTGAGCAAGACGGTAATATGAGCGATGCTTGAAACAGACTGATCGAATGTGGGCGCTGTGGTTGAAAGTAGGGCGAGCGTATGCGTAATTTTAAAGGCTACATAATTATATGTTTATTACGCTATGACATTGAAAAGAGCTTTTAAGTTATTTTGTATTTGTAACAGCTGTTTGTGAAATGCAACTTGCTTGCAATAAGGCGCACTTAACTCATATAGAAAATGGTTTTATGTAAAGAAATAAGTTATGAAAAGATAAAAGCATAGCACTTATTTTATATTTAAGATGTTTATTGACAAAACTTATACAGACAAACATCGACGTCACTGATTATTGAGCTACATCAAAAATCATAAAGAAAAAAATCATCTCTTATAAAAAATATCAATATTTAATTTGATTATCGGAAATATCTAGTAAATACCTTTTGAAATTGAAATTATGTGAATATTTATAAAAATAAGCAATTTATTGCAAATGAACATTCGTCATCATGAATATATATGCCTATACTAGTCCACTGCTGGACATAGGCCAAGTGCACGCCACTGAGCACGCACGATCCGCGGCTACTCTCATCTAGCTCTTGCATTCAATGAACATTATTGCTCTTATAATTTCACGTATTGTATTAAATGACTATTGGGTTATTAACATTTAAAAATGCAGGATCGGAACTCAATAAGTCCATAACTTAAAAACACATAATGTAGTCGTATTAAATACGAATGTCATTCATAAAACAATACCAAGTAGTTATGACCTCAAATAGTGTAACAAGATATTGAACAACGTAAAAAAAATAATTTATAATTAACAGTAACTAAAGCGTACCGGACAGCCTTCAAACAAGTAATGCGGTACAAATTTAATTTAATTGACCCACAACAACCTTTTCGCCATTACCAAAAAGCTGTGAAGGTGTTGACATAAATTGCATAACATAAAAAAACAGAAGACTTATGTAATATTTTCTAAATGTCAAAAAATTGCTTTAAAGCTGTAACTTTACTTTATTTGAGTGTGCATTAAGTAAATATATGCAAGTATTTGCGTTAGTTAAAAAAGATAAGGATAATTTTAACAGGGGTAGTTAAAAACATTTCGTAATTTTCAAGGACCAACCTAAACCGCTTTTACAACAAAATACCTGAACTAATCTACTATTAAAAGTTTAGGATTCTAGTTGTAAACTGCTTTTAGAAGACACATGATATGACATAATGATCAGCTGATTACTCACAAGATCCTTGTATTTCCAACACAGAAAGTGTCATTATAATTGCCTTGTTAATATGAAAGACATTGAAGTTCGAAGTTTGGATGGGACGCTATGAGGCGAAAACCCTGTAAGCTTAGACAAGTTTCCTTATTCATAGACACTTGGCAAACACTTGCGTTCGATAATTACCAATCCCTGGTTTCTATTTGAATCCAATAATGAGAAATCGACAGATTCGAAAGCTCTTTTACTGGAAAGTTCGATTGAGTTTGACGACGCATCTTATTAATGAATGAACTTATGATATTAATTAATCATTGATGTCACTGCAGATAGAATTGTTTATTTGTATTACGGGTAAGCAATTGAGCAGCATCTCACCTGATGTTATGTGATGATTAGGCCAAAGCTGGAATCGATCTTCGGCCGCTATCCTCAACTACTGAAGAACTGGCTATCTTGTTCCAAACTATCGCAACACAATAGCTATTACATTGGTAGAGATATATAAGATAGAGATAGATAAGATGGTTGGAGCTAGCTAGTCAGACGCATTTAAAACAAGCCCTTTCAATAACCAAACCAAGTACTTACCGTACCGCTAGGAATCGAACCATGTAATGTTTATTTCATTCATTCAGTTAAGAGAAAATTTAGTTTTACTCTTCAGCGACTCAGCGTATTATTCTCTGATAGAAAAACATTACGTAAGTATTAGAGAAATCAAACATAATAATCGTAAACTGCCATCAAATCAAACTATCCGTTGAACAGTCCACTTGATAGGAGAAACGCGAAAGTGTGGTCACTGTGCGACCACAAAATGACAGGCTACAGTAAATACGTAGCCATTGGTGGCGAAACAGGTGTGCGGTTGACGGTTGATGCACTGTGCAGTGTGTATGAGTTGATAGTCAACAGCAAAGTTGATAGTGTTGGTAGTGCTGCATTACCTAGGCAAGCGATAGACTGCAATTGACGTTCTTAGTTTACGATAACAAGATTTTGAGAATTTATTGAGGATCTTCTTTAGAGAATATAAAGGGCGTTTCATGTTTCGTTATGATATTAGCTAGATGTAGTATCGCAATGGCACCAGTTAGGGACTCAGTAACCAAGTGTTCGACACCCGTTTTAAAAAAGACAAAGTGTTGAAAAAATAAATCCACGAGTGGGATTCGAACTCGCACCCCATGACATACCGGGTTAAGGGCACTGCCAACTATGCTATCGTGGCTCAATCCAATTCGCCGAAATTAATCAGCACTATTACTACAAATTGTAATTTGTTCGCAGAAATATTTGCGTAAAATCATATGTAAATAACCGGTTTTAAAATTATAAAATGATTAGAATTTTATTGAAATTTTACTGGATGTAAGGATATAGGTAGCAAGTGGTCTGTATTGAATTGTTGCTAAAGTCAAAATCAGTGGTTGACCCCTACAGGTATAAAATTCGATCACTGGTTCCTGTCGAACACTGATGTCAATACCCTACAATAAATTGACTAAACATTTTTTTTTAAATAGAATAGAAAAAAAATATATTCGGTATCACAAAACAACATTCAAACAAGTAAAGCATTCATTTAAGATAGGTACATGGTATATGATACTGAAAATGCATCATTCTCAGCATGTGTCATTTTTGGGTATGTATCGTCTTTATATATTACAACCCTTACCATCTATTAATTTTAAACGGTTTTATTTATTCATAAGCGATAAACGAAAATAAAGTTACCTATCTAGAGTCCTGGACCGTTAAGTTACCACGAGATCCTATATAGACACAACTAGAAATGCGTGATCGAATTCCGCTTGGAAAAAAAATCCGTCACTTTTTCTGCCTTAGGTACAATTTTTTGCAATTGAAATGCAAATATTTACAGTATCTGATAACGCGGAAAATAGGTTGGCATTATTCTACTAGCTGAGTATCTACTAAGTCGACAACAACAAGTTAAGTACTGAGTACAAGAGGATAGAATTAGTTATGCTACCCCGAGGGGGCCGCAACGCTATTCCAATTGAACTACCGTTGTACGGAGGCTTTGCTAACACCATGCAAATCGCTAGCCGGTAATATGCTAAATGAAGCATGAACGACGACTATGTTTTAAGCCATGAGAGACAGCGACTGTGATGATTTGAAGATAGCTAGTCAGGGGTTTTTCTGTGTCTAAGAGAAACTTTGCAATTACATTTTACAACAGTATAACAATTGTAAAACAATTGGCAATATAACTGTGTTAAAGAAATAGAGACTTTAAAAAAAACGTATATTAGTTTATTTTGCATTGTATCAGTGTTATATACAATGCCGAAAGCAAACCTGAAAAACATGAAATACCTAGTTATAAGCCCTAGCCTAGCCCTAGCCCTCTGCCCTGACATTGCTATGCCCTTGCAGGGCGTCACATGTACTGTGTTGCTATGTATGTTACTATGTACCATCTAAAATTTGTAATGTGACAAATTAAATAATGAATAAATAAACAAATAAACAAGCGATGCGAAAATGTATAATAAGGTATTTATTCAAAATATGATTACATGTAGATAATCTGATGGTAGCTATTTGATTAAAAAAATTAAAATTAAAATAAAAGGGTTCATGTAATTTTTTGTTACATGAAAAGTTCTTAAGCCTGTATCATTTGTTTTTTGGCCCTAAATTATTAAACACTACAGTGCGTAATAACATAAAAACCACATTTATAAAAAATATCGATAAGCTAAGCTAAGTATCAATGAGGTGTTCTTTAGCCCCCCTATCTCAACCGAGGGGTATATCGAAGCTTTCGTGGATGAGGGAGGAGAATCCTACATAACCCGGCGTCGCGTCTGATTCCGGTGTAAGCGTAAGATAGAATATTATCAAGTTTAAATTATAGGTATAGTACTACTGTAGTACTCAGAAAAAACGTTTTTTTTAAATATCTTACGGGTAAGCACTCCTTCTAACCTGTTGTTAAGTAATGATAAGGTCAAAAGGTTAGGATTAAGATAAGACAACTACGAAAAGCATTGTAAGAAAGAGCTACCGCTTGTAACTTAACGCCGAAGTCATTTGGCTGTACGGTAGTGGCGATGGCGTGGGCGTGCGCCCGCGCAGCGCCGTGACTTTCCAAATGAATGTACCTTGCACACTTTTTACCGACATTGAAATGCCCTGGCACCTTGCCACTATTAGGAGTTGATACTTTGGATGTACTGCGACACGAGTGTGCCTTTAGATTGTACGTTTTAACTTTGAGGACTTAAGTTTTAAGGTATAAGGTTCGAAATCATTTAAAAAATAATATTAAAGTCGCTTTTTTAAATCCAACTATTGCTCAGGTTATGTTTCTTTCGAAATTCAAATGTGATTTTGGGTACTAATGTAGGTATCTAATAATAACTTATTTTTTACATGAAGGAGGGGGGATCATTGTTGTAGAATAAAGGTTCATGCGTGTACACTATGTGCTGAAGCTTAGGTGCTCATACTGGTATCTCTATCAAAAATGAATGAATGAAATGTGAATGAAATGAATGAAGTATATATTAGGCTTATATGTTGTAGTTTAGGAGGAGTTCAGAGACGTACACACGTATTAAAGAATTACAAACAAGAAGTGTCATAGGCCAAGTTGGCAACATATTGGAAGCCAAACACAACACGAAGGCGCCGCGGTAGACCGAGAAGGAGATGGCGGGACCAACTGGAAGTATTTAACCAAAATTGGAATCAATTAGCTCAGGACCCCAATGGGTGGAAGAAATGGAGGGAGGCCTTTGCCCAGCTGTGGGACAGTGAGGGCTAATAATAAAATAAATAAAATAAAACAAAATGAACTTAACAAATTTACACAATATTAATGTATGTTGTAGATACCCCATGAAAATTGTTTAATTTTGTAAAAGTAAGATTTATAAACTAATTATAGCTTTGTAGTTGTTCAATATCGACTTGTTAATTGCAATAGTGAGCGCTGCATTGATATAATCGTTGTTCGTAATCCACTAACGAGCGTCTTATCGCGATGAAACCGGCTATTCAACTACTTTGTTTAGCTGCAATCGTTTACTGAGTAACAATAGCTTCGGTTGGAATGAATAATTATGTCTTGATATGATAACATACTAAATACATATTTTAAATTATATAATCAGTAGAGTAAAATTTGATATTAATTTCCTCTCAAAACATTGTCGTGCCCAATCCGGACCCATAATGTTTTTACTAACAATATTGTAACAACTTATGTGTAAATGATTGAATTCAATTGAATTGAATTGATAATATTCATAAATGCGATGTCCAAGGCAAATTAGATTTTTTTTAATAAAGCCTGTGAAAATGTACCATTTGTTTGACAATAATATAAAGAGGGAGATCAAGAAAATATTAAACACTAACCGCTTCTGTCTAGTGGCCAAGAACACCGGTCTCAGACCCACCCCGCCCGATTCTCTAAATGCCACTACACATTTACAGAATACACTAAACATGCACACTACTTTAGGCCCATGACACCGTACTCGTAGAACAAGGGTACGACGAACCGGTTCACACACGCTCTACACCAGGTACAGACATGTACCTGGGCGCTTCTCTCCTCCACTACGGCCCGGTCAACCCCAGCCGAGGTCCGAGTCTTTAGAGGCGCCCACGGGTTGTTCCGCACCCCGATCCGATCCGAACCCTTCGGAGAATCTAGTAGGGCACGGGGACACGCCTTAGTGCGTGATGTCGTTCCCTCTAGAAAACCTCCGAAGGTGATTCGTTTCACATGGCTTGAGGAACCCTTTAAGTTTCTCGCCGCCCCCAAACAAGCCCGGTGAAGCTGAAAATGCAGTTTGAAGCAATCAGCAATCTCTCTCAAAAAAAAAAATCCGACCAGCATGGTGAGTTATGACCTGAATTGCCTATTTGCCAAGACCTGTGTGTCCAGCAGTGAATAACGTTGAATATGCTGATCATGACGATGGATAACTTTATAAATAAATAACTCTAATACTAAAAACGTTATTCAGAAAACAACGTTAGAAAATATACAAAAAAACCAACAAATTTATCGGAAGCGAAACTGCAACTTACTGACCAATCTAACTCCGTGAATAGTCAGACATTCAATCTTTTCCGATCAACATTCCTGTTTAACGAGATCGTTTCTTCAACCACTTGCAAGGAGCGCAGTTAATCTACTATGGTAACGGCACCCATTATTGAGGTACTTAATAATAACCTGTGCAATTGCAGACGAAGTCATGATGACGAATTATTATCGGAAATATATCCTGAGGGACGGTACGGTCGACATCTGTTGGGCATGCCGCCGTCCCGGTGAGTCACTCAGGCATATTATCTCCGGATGTTCTCATCTGGCTAACGGTGAGTACTTGCACAGATATAACCTTGTAGCCAGGATTATCCATCAGCAACTTGCTCTTGTAGATATTGTAGAATCGGAGGTGACGTACTATAGGTACAAGCCGGTGCCAGTACTCAAAAATGGTTATGCCACGCTCTACTGGGATCGCTCTATCATTACTTACTAAGTACCTTGACTTGGCTCATGAGGTGACCGCTATGTTGGATGTGGATTCGTCGATCATTGTTCCCATAGTCGTTTCAGCGAACGGTCTGATAGCGGAGAGCCTCGACCAACATCTTAAGAGGCTCTCGCTTGATGGTTGGATCAAGGGTCAGATTCAGAAAGCAGTAATCCTGGACACGGCACGTATTGTCAGGAGGTTCCTCACTCTGCAGCCCTGACCACCGGTAGCTTGGACCCTACCCTGCTGCTGGCGGAACTCTAGTATTAGGTTTTTATAATGTTTTATTGTTTTTATATTAAAATATTGTAAAAATCTAGTTTTAAGAAAGAATATAAATAAAGGGTATAATAATATTGATTCGACGATCATTGTCCCGATAGTCGTTTCAGCGAACGGTCTGATAGCGAAGAGCCTCGACCAACATCTTAAGAGGCTCTAGCTTGATGGTTGGATCAAGGGTCAGATTCAGAAAGCAGTAATCCTGGACACGGCACGTATTGTCAGGAGGTTCCTCAATCTGCAACCCTGACCACCGGTAGCTTGGGCCCTACCCCACTGCTGGCGGGTACTCTAGGATTAGGTTTTTATAATGTTTTATTGTTTTCATATTAAAATATTATAAATATAGTTTTAAGAAAGAAAATAAATAAAGAGTATAATAATAATAAAATCGTTTTTGTCTTTTAACAAAAATACATGATAAAAGGTTACACATATTTAAGAAATAAGACAAAACAGTTTATGACTCAGAGATCGCGATAGGACCGCGATCTCTGTTATTCTGCCATAAACTTACTATAGAGTACCTTAATTTAAAATTTAGGACATCGAGACTTATCCTTTTTTATCACTGACGTGGGTCTTCCGCCGCAATCCGGGCGGCGGACCCAGGTTCGATTCCTGGCTGGGACGGCTGGAGCTGGAGCTTTTAATTTTTTCACTGTATTTTATAAATTTTATAAATATTTACTTTACTGTGTTGTTTGTGAATTAAAGTGTTATTAGTGCGTTTAATACCTTATATTTAATGTAACTTAAAGTATATTTAATGCACCTAGGTGAATTAGGCGAATAAACTTTACTAAAAGTATACATAATGTACCTAGGTGAATTAAGATTACAAATAGAATATTTAATTCACCTGGGTGCATTAACGCAGGTAAATTAAGTAAACGACAAGGAAATAATGGCATTTAATATTTAATCCAAATCATACAATTAGTTGTAATGGCGTATGTAGCGCGACTTGCATCGACGACCGACGACGTGGAAAGAGAAATTTCGAAACCGTCCCAATTGTAGCGGAACGGCCATTTTCTTATTAGAAAAGGATGTGGTTTGATTGAGGAGCTCGATGGCGCAGTGGGAAACGCGTTTGGTCTGTCGTTGACGAAATAAATAGTTTTGTCAAGAGCTGACCGGCTTGATGGATGGATGACCAAAAATGTATCATCTCGAGGTCCGCCGTGCTTCGGACAGCACGTAAAGCAATTGATCCCGGCTGCATGAGCAGTCGTTAACAACCACCAATACGCACTAGTCCCACGTGGTGTTTCTCCTTATCCATCCATAGGGAAGGCTCGTGCCTCCGCAGGGGATATATAAAAATGAGCTGATGATTATGATGATGAAATGATTGAGGAGGCGTTCGGTTTGCTATTGCTGTAGTTAAGCTCTTTCTCAATGGGTGGGTAATTAAAAAAAAGTAATTTCGAGCCCCTCCGTTCTTTGGAAGGAACGTAAAGCCGTTCGCTGGTGTCCGGCGATATTAGCAGTCGTTTAAGTTTACCACCAATGAGCAATGGACCCGTCGTTCTTACGGTGGAGTTTTTCTCAATACGAAAGGCTCGTCCCTTAGAGGTTGGTTAAAATGAGCTGGTGATGATGGTGATGTGTTTCGATATAATTGTAAGACTTGCTTGGTATGGGTAATATGAAGAGTAGTTTTCACAGTTTCATATGAGTTATGACGTAACTTATGAGATAATCGTCAATTGTCTCAACAATGTAATGCTTTCGAAATGAAGAATTCCGAGAAAAGAAGATCATTATTTTTAAACAAACTGTATGTTCAATTTGAGAGATTTCTATGTTATTACTTCGAACTTGTATATTGAGGATACAGAATGTAAGAAACAAAATCTTGCGTTATGCGGAAATTTGCCAAAAAATATTCAGAATTCTGCTTAAAATTATTGAGATATTATAATACCTACTGTATTATACGGAAACGCAAGATGTGGAATGTGGAAATGCCCAACCGTGGGACTATGTGTATGTATGGACACAGTCTTTCGTATCATACTTATTTTTATTTGATTTTCTTGTTTTCAGTGCCCTTTTTTCTGTTAGAAATTTAAAAAATACGTTTAGATTGTATGTATAAAAAAAAACTCATATGCGAATTTATTGGGAATGGATGTCGTATTATTGCTGAAGTGCTTTTATATAATATTATCTACTGATTTTATTATTTTACCAAATAGTCTATTTACTACTTGCCATATTTTTTTTAAATTACTAAAGTCGTGAAATATGTTTTTTTTAATAAAATTGTTTTTTTACTTTATTAATATGTTTATTTGTTTTATTCCTCTAAATATTATATAACAGTCGATTTGATTAATTACTTTAATATTGTTTCCATATCGCGTATAATTCGCCCCTTTTTTTACACATAGCTGTAATTTTATTACTAACCCACTCACAATTGCGTCTGCCATTTAATTTTTTAATAGTTTTATATTTACACTTTGAATAGACAGATTTAATGTTTTCTGTAATACAATTTAAAATATCATATGGATTCATATCATCCAGTCGATTAAACATAACTCTTTTTTAGCTTTTTCTTCATTTAATTTGGTGATATGCTTACATTGATAATTGCTCACTAACCCGCTGTCAACAACACATCCGCTGTCAGCAACACCTGTTATGAAATGGTCAGCTAGTAAGATTTCTATTACGGCCGTGCGCAAGGCGCGAGCGAGTGAACGAGCCGTGCAGGAGCCGACGACGTTGCGTAAGAAAATATGATCTATGCAGGTTTTGTAAACTGATTTATCGCCGCTTAAGTTGTAACACCGCGGAAGTCAAAAATGACAACTTTTCAGGAGAGCAAAAATTTCGTGATTTTTTCTATATCGCGATCATAATACATGTGTTTATGTTTTCAAAATAAAGCGCTTCCATTGGTTAAAATCCCTGTTTCTGATTGCTCTTGAGGTGCATCTTTCGATTCTCTATCGAATGACAAGCAAAAGTCAAAATGACAAATTTTGGACTGTGTTAAATTTTGGACTCAGGCGACGTTATGTCACTTACAATATTGATTTACTATAGGATTGGACTGTTTGAGGTCAATATTGATATCTCCAAGTACAATATAATTGTTTCTTCATTGTTAAAAACACAGATTAAAATTAACCTTTTAGTCTATTTCATATCGGCGCCATTTTTTTTAGTACAAACCGTTACAATTATTGCTCTTCGCTATTTTATTTCTCAGTTCAAAACCATTACAGTCACTTGCATAAGAAACATATTATCAAAAAAATATAATTGTATTGTCGAGTTAGAAGTCAGTTTAGATGTTATTTTAATCTGAATCATCATTTATAACAATTATAACATAAAATAACTTTTTTGAAAATAGATTCTGGGCCCTTTAAATAGTCTGCAAAATTGTATCGCTGTGCTTATTCAAATGTAAAATTTTAATACCCTGTAGTTTAAATAGCTAACTTATTGTATTTCTTAAGTGAATATGTAAGCAATTCCTCAATATACCTAATTTCAATAAGCAACTCGTGTTTTTTTGATTAGTGCGGTCAAAACAACCTACATTAGAGGGTACAGTTACTCGGCCCCATAAATGATAACTATCGGTTAACTATATTAGTATTGTTTATTGTCGATAACGACTTTTGTGGCTCTAACAAAAGGTGACCAAGTGAAAGTAGGAAACTTCGGAAAGGTTACAAATGACGAAGCCGCTCATGAGCTCGATGGTTACTAATATAGAAACTGGCACGAAAGCTAGTTTGGTGATTGGCGAGCAGTTTTGGTTAGCAAAAATTTGATTGTTTTGGTTTGGTTAAGTTTTTTTTCTAAAAAATAATACGTATAAATAAACAATATTTCCTTCCTGTATAACGATGATGGATGATAACAGAAATAAGAAGTGAGAAATGATAGGTATATCCCCAAACCCTTGAGTAAGTGGGGTTTTACTAAGACTCACACGGACTTCTTGAGAGAATTTGAAAAGTGACGTTGCTCTGTTTTGTTTCATTTGCCAACATTTGCCACATTCACGCACGTTCACGAACATTTGACGGTTAATAACCCACCATTATTTCACAATAATATTCGACATAACACAAATTTTAGAAAACAAATCAAAACCGCAGACCTGGCTCTTCACTTTCCCGCCAAGAAGTCCTTTGGGCATTTGATTGTTGATTTATTAACCTCACAAACCTTTTTTTAGGTAACACCATTTTGGGGTTGATTGAGAAAGAAATAGATATTTGCAACTCCACCACCTATTGGCTGTATCATAAGAAATATTAACTACATAACGCAACAGCAGTAATGACATTTATGTGAAAGTTATTTCCATTCCTTATTCCTCTAATCTCACGCAACATCGCTATAATATTATGGAGGAGTAACAAGCGTTAAAAAATTATTTTGTTGATTAAATTATTTTATATACTGTCACAACCAAATCTTGTGATTTAACAATGCACTTATTTCGCATTTTTATTTGCTCCTCCAGTCACACAAACACAGCAGTGCAATTGCAGAAGATAAACAACGATTAATTAATACGGCCAAAAAGTCACCATTCCTTCCTCTTCCAACTCTTCAGGGCACATCTCTAAGCCTGCAGAACAATATCAACATGCTCGGTATGACGATTCGCTGCGATCTGAATCAAAAGGACTATATCGAAGCCGTGATCAAAACAGCCTCACGAAAACTCGGTGTCCTGAACAGAGTGCGGCGATTCACACACAGTTGTGTCTTTTGTACAAGACACAGGTACGGTCTTGCATGGAGTATTGCTCGCACATCTGGGACGGTTCCGCAAAGTATCTTCTCGATGCCTTAGACGGATTGCAGCGTCGCGCTGTACGTATTATCGGCAATGCAGAGGTAACTAATACTCTCGAACACCTGCAATTGCGTAGAGATATAGCGTCACTCAGCGTCTTCTATCGCTTATATCACGGCGAGTGCTCTGAAGAACTCTTTGACCTTATCCCACCTTCTCCCTTCCTCCATAGGAGTACACGTGCTGCTCTCCGGTGTCACCGCTTCACTGTCACACATATCCCATCGCGCACAAAGAAATTTGGTGACTCGTTTCTTTGTCGCACCTCCAAAAGATGGAATAGTCTACCAGCACATGTTTTCCCTCTTTCCTATGATATGGGGTCCTTCAAACGAGGCGTGAAAAGCACCTTGTGGGCCGGCAGAGTGAGGTTGACTGATGCTGCGTTGTTTTCACGCTGCACCAGTTGTCTTCGCGTCTGGACTCCATTTCCACTTAACATCAGGTGGTGTGGAGTCATTTGCCGTGCTAAGTATAAAAAAAAAAAATGTTAAGTTCTTGAATTTAATACCACAACCACACAGGCATTATGATAACCATATAGAATGCATCACACACACACACACGCCCGCACGTCAGACTACCAAAAACTGTCGAATTTTATCAACAGACTTTGAATATCAGAATCGCATAGTGCACATTAATGAAGAAATTTGTCAGTTTTGGATAATCAGTGCAGGCAAAAACAAAAACCGATAACCACAAAGAATTTTTTATTTATTTTACGGGTAAGCACTTGGCCTTCATCTTAATGTTAAGTGATGATAAGGCCGAAGGTGGAATTGCACTTCACCCGGAATCCTCAACTACTGAGGCACTGGCTATCTTATCATTAGCTGCCGGAACACAACAATGCTACAAAAATTGATGTTATAGCGACATATTTAGATAAGATGGTGGTAGCTAGCCAGGCGGACCAACAAGCCCTACCACCAACCAAACAGAGTACACAAACCTGTATCCCCCACTGGGAATCGAACCCAGGACCTCTGGGTCTGAACCGGTGGTATTAACACTAGACCATAGAGGCGGTTAAAACCAGTTAATTTCCAGTAATGTACTTGTATTAATAAGACCATAGAGTTTATGTATTGTACTACAATAATTCAAAGCATATCATCATTCATACACCTCAATAATACTCGATAATAACCTATCGAGAAAGCTCACAAACTTTTGTTACAAATGGGTTTACGTCAGCAGATTAAAACAGAGCTATTGGACCCACCATTTCTAGTATTCAACCGGAGCATCTATCCTTTCGGCTACACGTTTCAACAAGCAATGCTCGCAAAATGGAAACTGGATTTATCAAAGAGCATAGCAGCTATTCCTTTGAAGTGCTACTCTAATTTGTCTAAAATATAAGTTAAATGTGTGTGTGTGTGTGGGGTGAGAGGGTGTGTGTGTGTGTATGTTGTATGTGTTATTATATTGGGAATATTTCTCGCGTCTAACCTCAAACGAAATTTCGGAATGTTTCAACTTGTATGTAGGTACTTTACTTTATAAAGAACATGAAAACTATTAAAACTACGTGTTTAAAATATATCTACGTGTAGCTTTTGCCATAAAAAAACTATTACATATAGAGAGATAAGGATTACTTTTGAAGAAATAGTTAGTCCGAGGCTACAGCTGCTGTTATCCTTTGATGAGTCATTAGCTAATAAAGAAAGAAGAAAGCTAAGAAAGAAGCTGAAGCTGTGTAGATTTGCTCCATTGTCCAAAAGTTGAAACTGCTTGCCTTTCGTCTAAACCTCAGATCATAGAAAATCATCTGAGGTCTAAACTGATGTCATAGCTAAAAACACGTAAGGTAAGTGACTTTGAGGCTTAACGTCAAGTGCAGTTGCACGTTAAATCCCACTGAGAGACTGGCCATATTCGTCAAGGAGTCGTAAGACGGTGTTAGCTAGCCAAGCTGGCTAAGAGCATTCCCACAAAAAACTTAAACAAAAAACTTTACAGAGGTAAACTTTGCACAAAAGGTTCCGATTGGTCGAGACTACTAGGAGAGGTAAACCTACCCCGCTAAGATAACATAAGATTAAACAAGCCTAGATATTAATGTTAGATAATTATATTTAATAGGTAACTACTTAATTACTTTATTATCATTGTAGTGCCGTTACAGGGTTCATAATGGTTTCTTATATTTGTATTTGAATACCTTGAGTTGCCACATTACACAATAAAACAAACTGAAACGTTTTTGATGTATACTGCTTCGTCTCGTGATTGTAACCAGGAGCAAACAACAGCTTTATGTCTCGTGACGAAGAGCAGGCTAGAGGCGAAAGATGTAACTACCTATAAATCTAACGGCTTCTGCAATCGCAATCTGTAATCTTTAATAGTGTTATGTTAATGCAACATTGAGGCAAAATGGTGCTTTGTCCTTGTGTTTTTCATGTATTATAGGCCCCCGTACTAATTCAACCGAAAGTCAATAATTTTTATTTATTTTTAATTAGTTGTGTTTTCCGAAAATGTGCACATCAGAAAAAATGAAAAAATTAAAAACTACATGTTTTTTATTGTTTTGTTTTATTTCGACGTAACCTATGTAAAAAAAATAAATTCTAGTCAATATTCTTAATGTTACGTCTTTCTAGCTACCGATTTCTTAATATACCTACCTTTTTTTATATACCCGACCTATAAGCTGTTACTTAATAACAACTTGCAAAGTTAAGTGATACAAAAGCACAAAGATTTTTGTAATAGTCTTATAAAATTTATTTCATGACAAAGTTAGTTTATCAAAAGAGGATCGTAAACCATTAATTAAAATTGTGGCAAGACCCCTTAATTGATATGTACATATCTAATGACTCATGAATTTATTATCTAATTGAACGTCAAAGAAGAGACAAATTATGTTCAATCAACTCTACCTCCAGGCTCTACAATTCAAAACGTTATGAATGCCCCGTTCATTTATTCAAGTTATATGGCATTATTTTTATCCGTATTATACTCGCTTGAACTCAGTCATTGAGTACAAATTTTGTTAAAAGCGGTCATAAATTAGAGAGTGTTAATTAGATAAAGCTCGGCAAAACGCGTGGCATTGAACGTATTAACACAAGTGCACATAATGTACGTATACCTATTTACATATCGGGAAACACAGTGGCGCTCTCTGTTAGAATGCGGTGGCGTTAAGTCGAACTTAACAGACTACGCTTTTAAGTGAAGGCAGGCGTCTCAATATTTTTTCTTTTTTTCCTTTCACATACTTAATTATGGTATAGTATTAACACAGTTTTATATTAAATAACAAAATAACAATGTGCTTCATTTATTTGCTTAGAAAAACGGTATTTGATAACAGTAAAATGTTGAGTAAGCAACGAGCCAAGTGTTGCGGCAGGTATTAGTTCCGCGGCTCGCCACTAGATGCTCTACTGTGCTGTGGCTGAGCGAGATTCAATATGGCGGCACCATTCGTCTCCGGAACAGGGCGGGGAGAACAGTCACTGAATCGACATTACAATACTTACGCGTATTTTTGTCGAAACCGACGTGTTCGTGACTTGGACGCGGGTGATATTGCGAAGTAATTGTGTGTTTCTGTGTTCGTTTATGCTGTTTGTGTTATTGTTTGTGCATTGTGGTGGTGCAGTGGTGAAAAACGTGAAAGGACTTTAGGGTAACAATGTCTAGCAGTTGACATGTTTATCTGTGTCGTGTGTGAAGATTTTCCCTTCGCGTGAGGAGTGCGGTGCGCTAGTGTGCGCGCTGGCGCTGTGTGTGTGTGCCGCGGCCGTGGATACACGAGGATCCAATGATGGATTGCATTTCCATGGATGTATAGGTAAAATCACCGCTTAATTTTTGTTCCCGTTTTCGTGTGTACCGTAATAGGCGCGCACGGCCGCCGCTTTGTTAAACTCGCCCTTTAGTGTCTCACTGTACTTATTTCGGTAAGGATGTATCCTTGAATCGATAGGGATAACGTGGCTTTAGTACGCGGCCGAACTGTAGAGTTTTTCATTTTTATAGTTTCCTTATCTCGACTAGAATGAGGTTGGTCGGACCTTGAATGATATTCTTACGAAATGTTTTCCTTCACGCTTCATTGTGTAATATGCATCATAAATACTACTATGTTGCTTTGACTCTAAACTGACAAATTACTTAATTCATATAAATCTTTTTTGAAAATGTAAGTGGACCATTCCAATTAGTTTCTGATTAACTCGACAGCTCAACCATTCCATTGTGTTGGTAACGTTCAACATAAAGGGGCAATAGAAAAGCACCGAGCTTTTTGTATTGGACGATTCACACGCACAGCCCAAGTCTTGGTTGTAGGTACCATTGAATCTTAATTCATTACATTCATGCGGACTCGCGCGAGAATATGGTTCCCCTCGCTCCGTTCGCTGCCTCTGGTTATCAGCTTACAAAATGTTTGAGGCCGTCCCTCTCTGGCGTCCCACTAATCTGTATGCAGGCGTCTCTTTCAAGCGCATATTGCGCGTTTTTCTTCTTTTGCCGCGTCATATGCCAGTGTTGAGGCATGAGCGTAGTTCGAGGCGTTCGTGAAAGTGGTCGTCGTTTTCTCGCCGAAGTCTTGGGTCGTTCAGTTGGTGTCTCTTAGTTGTTTGCGGATTGATTGAGGGTCCTTTGTTTGGAGGTCGAGGTTGTATTATTAAGAGGGTACCTGTGGGGATGACTGCGCATCTATTGGCGCAGTCGGATGGTCGGTGGGCGGCCGAGGCGCACGTGGCCGACGAGCGCAATTTACCGCGATTCCATTGTTTCGACAAGTGTCCCAATTGGAGACAGATGGGGGTCGGACCTTTTTCGGTCGACTTGTAAACTCTTTCCCAATTTCCCCTAAATTGTACTAAGATTGCGAAGTGAGACAGTTGTTACGACAACTTGTGTAGGTAGGTACCAGTGATGAAAGTTGTGTTTGTTTGGACTCTGATACAACTTAATTGGATTGGTAGCAGTATGAAAATACAACAGTGTTTGTTGTAAGGAGTAAGTACTTTAATGAAGGAAACAATCATTGAAATATCCTTAATTGATTTTAATGACAGCAACTAAGATCCACAATTTGCTAAATTATTTACAAGACTTTAATTATGACGATTTAATTGCTTTTGTATTTTATTATTAACTCTTGTATTTTTGGCTTATTTAACTCACGAGGAATGAATATACTGAAAAGGCTTAGCTTTGTCAATAACGTTCAACACAAGATTTGCTCAATCCAGAATGAGGGTGTCTAAGTAATATCACCCATATTATCATTCATGAGTCTGAACTCATTATGCAAAACGAAACGCTGAATTATGCAGATGATAACAATAATGACTCCAAATTTATTCCGAGTAATATCATCTGCTCTATGCGCTAGAAAGAGCATAACATAAAGCCCTTTAAGTAAGAGTGAGAGAATGTTTTAAGACTATATAATTTGGACTAATCGAAATCACAATAGATTACTGACCGTAAACATTTAATAAAAGCCTAACGTTATTACAATACAAATTGTAAACAATTAAAATGTTATATTTAAAATTACCGTACTGTTATTATTGTCTTAGAGAGGCTACGAAGAAGTTGCGAAGAAAAAGGATTTAACAACATTGGCTGTTTGAAATGAAGGATTTTCGCCGAAAATTCTCTTACCAATTTCGGCAAGCATCGGGTGCCGAAAGATTACGTTAATGAGTTTCCAATCTTTAAAGACTCAAAACATTTTTCCTTGTGAGCGGACCTCAAAGAGCTTTGAACAAACAACCCTAATGTGTTTTGAATTCACCAAAGAGACGTATTTTTAAAACTTCAGTTATTAAGTAAGATATTTGAAAATGTTTTTTTAAAAGAAGTTGTAACGTTAACGTTGTAATAGAGACAGATACTTAATTAGTAACAGAGATTTTTTGAAATAAAAACCTGCAATATTACATTTTAATTAATTAATCAGAGTATTTAATTTCTCTTTTAATTTTTAAAAGCAGGTGGTCGACGAATACTGTAGCTATTTAAGCAAAATGTGATCCCACTTACAATTGATTACTAAATAGATAAGAAGGATTTGTAAGTGAAATCTTTTCTAATTCAGATTATCTAGTTTGTTATCATTGGAAATAATTTACGATCGAAATTAAACATTAAGTTTTAGTTCAAGCCCACGGATCAGAGATGTGGGCAGAAGCTAATTAGTTATTAAAAATTCGTCTGCAAGTAAGTTATTGTGAACTTCACTGTTGGTTTGGAATATTTTTTTGTGTGTATAAATTAACAGACTTTGTCACATTCTTCAATTAAAGTAGAATGAAATTCCTGCTACCTACTATCTACCTACTACTCTTAATCCTACTACCTAGAATATAGCACGTGATCGTTAATTATACGAATAAGGAAAAGAAATAAAATCAGTTTCTAATAAATCTAAGAATCATCATGTTTTTCACTTTTTTTCTTCTAACTGCTCTAGGGCTGTCTACTTTACTTTCTTATTCATCTGCTTCCTCCAGGAGTTCCTTTGTTGTGTAATTATTTTCCAAGTATTTCCCGCAAGGTTCACGATATCGTCGACTTATCTTATAAATAAAAAGGAATAGCATATTACTTTTACTAAATGTTTTTAACGTAAAGATTGTAACCGCCTCTGTGGTCTAGTGGCTAAGACCACCGGTTTAGACCCAGAGGTCCCGGGTTCGATTCCCTGCGGGGGTACATGTTTGTGTACTCGGTTTGGTTGGTGGTAGGACTTGTTTGTCCGTCTGGCTAGCTACCACAATCTTATCTAAATATGTCGCCATAACATCAATGTTTGTAGCATTGTTGTGTTCCGGCAGCTAGAGATAAGATAGCCAGTACCTCACTAGTTGGGGATCCCGGGTGAAGTGCGCTTCCAATGGCCTTATCATCACTTAACATCAGGTGAGATCAAGGCACTGTGCTTACCCGTAAATAAAAAAAAATAAAAAATCTATAAACACTTTCTCCGCGGGTCGCTAACTCGCAAATCGATCTATAATCTTGTTTAGGAAGTCAACGATATGAATTCAGATCTTAATGATAAGATGACTTGGCTGCCATCACCACATAAATGTACAATTACTAACGACTTAATAACCACCTACACAGATTGTGGGGGAGCAGTTAATGGACCAATCGCCTTATAATATGTGATCGGGTGTCCCGAACCTGCTTTGAAACTAGCAGTGCAGCCCGTATTGATACGTAGTTTATTTTAGAACTCCTTTTTGCGTTTATATGTTTAGGTAACGATCATATAAAAGTCAAATAAATCAAAAGTTTTTTATAAAATTCAAATAAACTTTAGAAAAGTGGTTTTGAATCGTCCATACATTTTTACCCTACCTATTATTACCCAAAATAAAGCAACTTTCGAAATAGCAGTTTTTTCGATGGATATCTAATGTTGACTAAAAGATGAAGCGTTCGGCTACTGGAACGGATAGATGCTCGGGTGAATGCGTAAAATCATGGTTTTATCCCCATAGCGCCGTTAGACAACTAAGGTTGGATAATCACAATATAATGCTTTTTTTGGAACATATAGGTTTAAATAAAACTATTTGTTCAAAATCAAAATCAAAATCAAAAAATCAAAAATTTTTATTTACGTCAAATATAATTTTACAACAGCAGGGGGCCAGAGTCTCCTTTTGAGCATTATAATACTTGTTTCAGAAGGCTCTGCTCTTCAAATAACATAATTTGTGATATTTGACTGTAAATTTATCTTAAATAAATGTATTAAACAATATTAGTTCCTACTCAATATAGTTTTATTAAAATAACAAATATTATATATAGACACTAAAAAATTGTAAACACGAAGCACGGGTCCGGACCCGATCTACCTACGTGAAGCTTAGTTTGCAATGTTTGCCATACCTAATACAAGTATAATTTAGTTTTATAGTTATCAGGATTGTTATTAAAGTATAACAAACAACTTTAAAAATTACACTATATCTTTGGTTGTTCTCTTGTGGAAGTCTTTAACAACGTGGTAAATGGCCTAATCTGGGGGTGTACCATTATAGCTTTTAAAGCAACTCTGTTATTACAACCTTTATTGGCAATTTATAACCTTACAGTCAACAAAAGCAGCACGAATGGATTACATTCGAAGAATGAGTACTTATAAGGAAATTGGGATAATTGAAAGTTAAAATTATAGTAGGACTGTGAAAAGTAATGGTACAGACACAAATCAGTGGTGCCGTAAGTACTTTAGAATCAAGGGTATTAATGACAGCAGCTTCACATTCCTAAGTCATCATTATCATCATCAGCTTGTTTATGTCCCCATCTGCTGGGGCACGAGCTTTCTCTACGGATGGAATAGGGAGAACGGGCCATAAAACTTCACACGGACTCAGTGCGGATTGGTGGTTGTTAACGAATGCTAATGCAGCCGGGACCAACGGCTTTACGTGCCTTCCGAAGCACGAAGGATTCCTAAGTGGCTGTTAATATTAGCCGGGGCCCTTAGCGTCCTATACGTCCCTAGTCTGACTAGCTCCAGGATCGTGCCGTAGACCTAGAGGTATAAGAAGAATTAAAGTTACCGCTACGCTACGTTCTCTCTACAGGCTTAAGAACTTCCTGCCGCACAAAACCAAAGTTTCGCTCGTACAAGCCCTTATTCTCCCAATTATTGATTATGCTGATGTTTGCTATCCCGACTTAAACAAGGACCTTCTTAATAAATTGGACCGTCTTCTCGATAACTCAATACGATTTTTTTTTGGTTTACGCAAATACGACCATATATCTTCCTATCGTCTTCAGCTTAAATGGCTGATCATTCCGCAACGTCGTAAGTCCAGAATTCTAACAACTCTATTTTCTATTCTAAGTGATCCTAATTCTCCTTCTTACTTACAATGTAGTTTCAGTTTCCTTAGCTCTTTTCATGCCCGCCAACTTGGCTCATCAAATAATCACCTTCTCGCCACTCCTTTGCATCATTCAGGATTCGATGCAAATTCTTTCACGGTTCAGGCCATTCAATTATGAAACGCTTTCCCCGAAAAAGTCAGACAAGCTCCAAGTAAAATGGTCTTTAAAACAATGGTTTATAAACTGTTTCTACAGGAATCAACACTCACGTAAGAGATTCCCATCATCTTTTCTTCTGTTACGTTTAAGTATGTTCGTGTAGTCTATTTTTATTTAAGATTTTTTATAGTATGTATATTATATTATTATCACTTAATTTAATAAACTTAATATGCATATTTCAGTTCTTATAAATTTATGTAGTATATGTTTCATTTACGTTCTTTGTCGCACCGCTTATCAATTTTTCTGCCTTGCCCTTAGGTCAACTGGTAGAGAATGCCATTTGGCATTAAGTCCGCCTTTTATACTTTATTTCATTGTATTGTGCAATAAAGATTAAATAAATAAATAAATAAATCCTAGTACAGACGCCTACACATCAACCTATCTAAAAAGGTCAAATTTCTTCAATAATTGTTCAACCATAATTATGCCATATACATAAAGCTCAAAGTCTATAGAGGAAATTTGACAGTTTGTGGTAGTCTGATGTGCAGGAGTGTCGTGTGTACTAGGTGTGTACATACTCCGCTTGTCACTGTCTATTAGCGCCAAAATGAAGTTAACTAGCACGAAAAATTGTTTGACTAAAGTCAATGCAGTTGTCCTTGTGTAGGCGTGGTTATAACAAAATAATTATAAATTAAGGATGAAGAGCTCGTCTGTTATGGCTATTATAGACAAACTCTTTATAATAGTACTTTTTATAATAGTAGTACAGCTCTTTATAGTATATTTACCTATGAGGTAATTTACGATGTAGGTAAGATTACAAGTAAATAATAATAGAATTCACAATAATATAATAACCTAAAGTAACTAAAACTATTACGAAACTAAAATATGGCGTCAAAAAATTCCTCCGCGTCGCTGTCGACTGGTAATGTACCTAAGAGACTGGCGGCATTGCCACGTTGTATGGCAATGCTTAGCCTCTGGCCAAGGTAAAAGCCAGCCCTTGAGTCATGGGAAGTGTCAACCAGCCGTTTGGAGATGTCAGTAAATAAAACATGAGCACTCGGACCCCATGGCCCGAGGGTTTCAACCCCAAACGGCTCGAAAATATAATTACCGATAAGGTTATTATACTTTTGCCGCTTGAGGTTTTCTGCAGCCGCAGCAGCAGCACCAGCACAGCACGAATCCGATCCGAACCCTTCGGAGAATCTAGTAGGGCACGGGGACGCGCACTTGTGCGCGATGCCGTTCCCTCTAGATAACCTCTGAAGGTGATTCGTTTCACACGGCTTGAGGGACCCTTTACGTTCCTCGCCGCCCCCAAAAAGCCCGGTGAAGCTGAAAATGCCGCAGCGGCAATCAGCAATCTCTCTCCAAAAAAAAAAAAAAAAAAAGCACAGCACGCTGTGCTAGGAAGATGGGATGGCGCAAGAGTATCGACACAAGTTGCATCCCATACTAAAGGCCTAGGTCGCTTGCCATCGTCGCGTGCCAAACCATTGGGTTCTAATACAGCTGGAACGCCGACGGTGACAAGAGCTCGTCGGATGATGTCATTAATGTTCGCGTGCCGGGCTAAGCGGCCCGCACTTCGACTACAAGACAGGCCATGGTGTCCGAGGCCGTTGACAACTTCGCCACAGTGACAACGATGGGGAGAACAACACGGAGCTCCTAGACGCCGGGAAGCAGCGAGGCGGAAAGTAGTGTCGTCAAACAAAGTACCTAAGTTCGACGACGGTAGTGCATGAAGCCAAAGACCCGACTCCCACTTGCTTACAGCCAGCAGGCGCGCACGCTCCGCAGAAGTAGCACACGTGACATGTAAATTACTTAGTACTACTCTGCAGAGCGGCTCATCCCACCGTCTCTGGGAAGATGGATTGTCGAGTTTATCTGAATTCGGGCAAGCGAGTCTCCAGGCATCCATAGCCTCGGTAATCAGTGTGGGCTAAGATTTTCCTGATTATTTTTTCGGTGCCATGGACCGGAGATATGAAAGCCGGTAAACTAATACTGAAAATTTTGTGGACGCCGAGGCCTCCCATGCGAATGGGAAGAATAGCTTGTGCCCAAGATCGGTCGTCCATGGCCACATTTAAAATCGACGATAATGTATGGCGTATAATTTGGTCCATTTTATCTAAAAGATGACTGTGCATCCATAAATGGGAAGAGCGAAGGAAATATATTAATTTAGGGTCGAAACAAAAGTAACGAATTAAGGTTATAGCCGAATGCATGTTAATTTGGAACAATCTTTCCGAAACGTCATTAAAATTTTGTATTTCTTCCTCAATAAAAACGGGAAAGGAATTTTCAAAGATTGGAGAACCAAGGAGATGAAGCGAACTTTTTTCAACAATTTTGATTTCCGGAGCTATTGCGTTAAATTTGGGAAGTGTCAGATGTCTGTCAGTACTGTCTGTTAAGTATCCTTGTTGACAGCCAACAGCAGATTCCAAAAGGTTGTCCCGATACAGTAATTTAGAGGGGCATCTGTAGCATTGCCAAAGGAAACTATAGATTTGGGGTTATTTCTTTTTTAGTTTCTGTCAGCAAGGTGTCCCTATTAACAGAATTGAAGGCATTCTTTATGTCAACCTTCAGGATGACCTCTCCTTTACCAGAATTAAGGTAAGTCGACAAAGCGTGTACGGCAGCCTCACAGCCCCCTTTGAAGCCGTAACCTAGTTGCAGGGGCTGAAATTTTTCAGAAACAACCTCACTATAAAATTTACAGCAAATCTTGGCTGCTATACGACGGTAAGTAATTCCTACGGCAATGGGACGAACACCACCATCGCTTTTACTCAGGGCGAATAGATTGGCCCCGTACCGAACGTCGATGACGGCCTCGTTCACCTTGCCGGAGAGCATAAGGTTAATCAGAGCCGTAAGCTCCTTCAAGAGCAACTCACCAGCAGCCCCGGCGCCTGAACAGGTAAGGTCCTTAAGGTGCTGAGGAGTCAGGCCGTCGAGGCCACCAGCAGAGCCGCTCCGGAAGGAGCAAACGGCTGTGACCAACTCTCGACCTGTAATGGTGAGGGAGTGATTATCTGAATCCCCCTGATTCAGATAATCACTCCCTCACCATTACAGGGAAAAGAAAGGTTCGAAAATACGGCACATTAAATCCAAAAAGGTGCTTGTTTAATTCTTTGTCGTTTTTCTTTCCTTTCTTTTTTATTATTTATTCCACCTTTGCAACAGGTCAACGTAGTTTATGTCGCACGAAACGACTTTACACACTTATACTTGTTTCCCCTTACAAATAAACAAAGAATAAGGTCCGAATAGTTATTCCGTGTTTTGTTCTTGTCATCTAAACGTCATTTCAAATTAAAATAAAAGAGACAAAACGCGGAATAACTATTCGGACCTTATTCTTTGTTTATTTGTATGACCCATTTTGTTTTATGATTATATACCCTTTATTTATTTTCTTTCTCAAAACTAGATTTTTACAATATTTTAATATAAAAACAATAAAACAATATAAAAACCTAATTCTAGAGTACCGCCAGCAGCGGGGCAGGGCCCAAGCTACCGGTGATCAGGGCTGCAGAGTGAGGAACCTCCTTGATACGTGCCGTGTCAAGGAGTACTGCTTTCTGAATTTGACCTTTGATCCAACCATCAAGCGAGAGCCTCTTAAGATGTTGGTCGAGGCTCTTCGCTATCAGACCGTTCGCTGAAATTATTAAGACCGAAATATTTTCTTTACACACTACACATAACAATTAAGTTTTTAGAGTTAAGTAAAATAGTTTAATTTACATTGTAAATATTCTATGAATAAATAAATTTACTTAAAATGTTTGCAAACAACGAAGTTATTTAATTTTTACACGGACTCAAGCTTGCAAAAATTCAGTCGCGTAAACTATCATTAGTTTTAAATTTAAAATAAATTCCAAAGTAGAATTATAACTTTTTACAGAATACACTGTGTTTAGAAATATATACAAGTCTCAAGTGAACAATAACTTTAGATTTCACATTTCGGTATCCCATAATTCTTCAAACGAATAAGACCTTTTTAATGAAACTTTCTAATGCTTAAGTCTAGTCTTAAATCTATCTTTATTCTATATAGAGGTTAGTTATAAGCTTGTAGATGCTACTTAGTTGTACAATTGCCAAAGTTGGCTGTAAACCTTCCTTTGAATAAAATAAAATAAATCTCACATATATACAGAGATCAGAAAGATCGTTCATAGAAAACATACAAAAAAAACGTTTGTTCAGCTTTATTTATGCGATTTGAAACTTTCCATGTAGTAGATTTTAAATTGCATAAACTCAATACAAACGTTTTCATTGAGATTAGCTTATTGGTTCGAAGGAATTGGGTAGTTGACAACAACAACAATTAATTCCAGAACAATAAACGTATAAATTAAATCACGTAACAGTTCTTTAAAACATTAACCATTTTTTTTATTTAACCTAAGCATGAATTTCTGTAACCTAAAAAGTTATTAATAAACACTCAATTGACGAAAAAAATAATGACGTCATAGTTTGCTAATACCATACAATTTCTATTAAAAATAATCGTTTTGACAGTTGTTAAAAAGTTTCTATATTGACTAACCAGTCAACTACACAATTATATGAGTACCAAAACCTGAAGTAGGTGCAAAAACTTTCACGTTCTTTCTCTTTCTTTCTTTTAGTTGATGGCTTCGTGCGATTAGCACATTTAGCCAGTGTCAAAGTAATTTTTCTTACAAGTAATACATAAATATACAATATGATGATGATGAATGAAATGAAGTGAGAAATGATATACCCCCAACCCCTCGAGTATCTCAGTAAAGATGTGGGGCTTTACTAAGTCCTCACGCAGACTTCTTGAGAGAATTTGAAAAGTGACGTTGCACTGTTTTATTTCATTTGCCAACACTCATGCACACTCACGAACAATTAACGGTTAATAATCCACCATTATTTCACATTAATATTCGACATAACACAAATTTTAGAAAATAAAACAAAACCGCAGACATGACTCTTCACTTTCCCGCCAAGAAGTCCTTTCACGTTCCATTAAAAACAAACGCAAACTCTTTTCGCTCTTCGTTTGTTTCCGAAATGTATCCGTGAGTCTGCCGGCACTAGCGCCGCTGCCAGCTATAATAAAGTTAATTAATCAGTTTAATATAGCCGTAGATGTTAGTCTAATCCGTCCGTATTCACGCTAATAACGTGCAGATACGTTACATGTCTGTTATTGTTGTCATCCACGGCTTTGCTTTGTTAAGCGCCGCCGTGTTAATAATAGCTTTCTGGGTTGTATCGCTTCACTTTGCTTTAATATCTTGGGAGATAGTCAGCTTGTTATTATTGCTTTTCAAATGGGTAATTCTTAGCTATTGTTCTGTTTAACTTGACTATATCTTTGTCTCTATGTTATCATTTAAAGTAAACTTTAATAATTTTGTTTATATTGTTATCTAAAGTTTACGCGAACACTACACATTGAAATGAAACAACTTTCACGAATCTAGTCGCGTTTATTTTAAACATTCGTTTAAATCAATGTTTAGACGTTTCGAACCCGGTGCAGGGTCCGTGGTTACAGGGAGACTTATAAGTCTAAACAATTTTATTAAAACTAGTGTATAAAATAAACGCGAGTAGCTCCGTAAAAGTTGTTTGTTTTTAATTTTGTTTATATCAATCAATTAATGAATTTAAATTATGACAAATACTAGTCAACAATACTTTCTAACGGTTACCTTACTCACGAGCTAGTAATCGTAATTACTGCTTTTTGTTTCTTAATGTATAAATGCCGACGTGATTTCGAAAGTGCACAAATTATGACTCTAAAGTAAACAAAATACAAGGGATCTCTTACCACATGTGAGTATGCAAAGATACTTAGATTATTTAGAATTTTTAATTATTTTTCCAAACAACCTAATAACTGACGCAAAGACATGCTCAGGTGAAGAAAGAGAGAGCGATCTAGTTTTGACGCTAGAGCGACAAGGATGCGTGCGCTGCGGACATAGATTAGTTAGTGCAGAATAGAATAATGATGATAACTTAAATGCCTAAAATTTATGTTCAGTTGTTCTTTATTTTTACTTCGTTTTTATAATAGCTGCTGATGCCTGCATTTTCATTCACGTTTAATTTGTTTGGTCAGCATAGGTACAGTCGAGTTCAATAAAGTACTATATCATACCAAATAATATTTGGTTTTTCAGGAACAAAAAAAAATTACATTCAGAACTCTCCGTCGAGCCCAGACAATGTCAGTTTGCCGGAGTTGGAAGAAATTCTAGAAACACCAAAAAAGTCAGTGCTAAGAAATAGTGTGCGTGAATTAACTTTTACTAATAACAAGTTACAATTTAAAATACCTATGTATTTTATTTCGTATCTTTTATTATTAATTATTTCATTGTTCAATTTTATTAATAAATATGATTTACTTGTATAAGATGTTTTATTTCTTACCTATGTAGGTAAGAAATAAAACAATCAAGTGTCCACTCTACGACTATAATGCTACTCTATACACAAGAAACGTTTGAAGTGCAATCATTTAAATTATAGCTATCTATTTACGTGCTATTTCGTATCTTTTATTTTACTTATCAGTGAAACTTGTCGATGTGTGCAGATTTGGATTGCTCGGAACAGATTTAAAACGCAAATTTCTATGAACGTAACATATCTATAGTTTATAATATCATTGTATCCAGCACATTTTTCAGCAGCATTACAGGCGAACCAGTGCCTTCCGAAGCATTAAATTTAGACACTCAATGACCAGATATTGCGGATGTAATTGAACTTTAACAATCTTAACTTAAACTCTACAGATGCTGCGTCATTAAGGTTCTCAATCTTTGTTTACTTTAAGTTAATTCGCAAAAAGTGTACGATTGTGTGTGTGTAACTTAAATCTAAAGTTACATTTCACATACTTACACATACACACACTAAGTATACGTATTTTATCCTGAATATTGTGATTCGATTACTCTTCAACATAATCATTACGAGAAACATGAGACAAAGGGTAAAGCTACGTAAGTATTCAATTCTGGTTTAATAATCTTACCCTAAAGTCGGATATGGGGGTCAAAACGGGTCAAACTCGGGAATAATTTGATGGGATTTCCGTAACTTACTGATGTGAATACGGAGCGAGTGGTTAAAGGGACAATTTATTACTGATTATTATCATAAGTTACTTAATATTTACATACATTTATATTTTAAATTAGATTACGCATTGACCACCTCTGCGGTCTGTAGGTTCGATTCGTAGCATTTGTACTTGGTTTAGTTGGTGGTTTTAAGTCTGCCTGTGCACAACAATCATAAAAAAATATGTCGCCATACCATCAAAGTTAGAATGCTCCGACACCAGCCCGCCGAACTTATTCAACACTATTTACTTTTTTACTTTGAAAGCTGAAGGCGCCCATTCAATGTCAAGAAATCGTTATCAACAGATCGTTAACATCCGATCATAATATTTTTACAAATACTAAAGATCAGTTAAGAAGTAGGCAACCACGATAGCTCAATTGGAAGAGCACCTGACCCGGTAAGTCAGAAGGGTGCAGGTTCAAATCCTGCTCGTGGAAATTTTTTCAACGTTTGTGTTTTTGTATACGTGCACATGTTATTATGGTACATACATACACACCTGTTTGTTTTGTATCTGTTTTAAAGGGTTTTCATTGTGCAATCGAATGCAAGATTAATGATGGGCGCACTTTCCCCTATTGAAAACCAAATTTAAATATACTTAAAAAGAGAAAAACAACCAGTTCAAAAACAATCCTATTTCCTTTTCCTTATTCGGTAATGTTGTTTCAATGCTCAAGAATAATAAACATGGTAAGAATACCGTTAATAATACTTTAATGTTGTTTCAAATTTAAATTTAATTCTAATCAATAACAGTCAAAATGCTAAGAGGCTATTTATATGATCCCAAAGAATAATAGCGGATGTTTTGCAGACACTTAACGTATGAGCTATTGGTATGAATTGCTTTCGAACCAGTCACTTAAGTCAATGCTTCTAATAAAGCATTAGAAAGTGTCGACAGCTCCCATTCAATAACGCTATTGGCGTTTCTATGTGTTCATTGAGGTAAATAAAAAATTACATTCACTTTACGAGTTAAATTGAAGGCATGGTTTTGTATTCTTTATAATCAACACGATTATTATCATCAAAGTCGTCGTCAACATTATAATCATCATGATCATCATCATCATCGTCATCAGCCTTGTCATCCCACTGTTAGCAGAGGCCTGAGGTTAGCCTCAGGCCTCGCCGAAAGAACAACAGCTTATGGGGAGATCTTATGACAATAGCTGGGAACAAACGGCTTAACGTACCTTCCGAAACATAGAGAAGCTCAAGACATCTCTATTTGGTCACCTATCAAATCATCACGGTGACCCGACAAACATTGCGAAATTTGCATAACTTAAATATTTATAAAATTTTATAAAAAATTAGCACTTGAAAAAAGAAAAAAAGTAAAAATTTGCATAACTTAGTTAAGTACATGGTTGCAGGCCGAATGCAAACCGCTGCGCAATAAAAAAACCGCTTTTCTACGTAAACTAATACTAAAATATAATAAGGCTAAAAAGGGCCGAAAGACTGTACATGGAAGATGTTCGAAAATAAGTTGGCTGGGGATACTTAGAATCGATAACATAACACGTTCCAACAGTTTTTAGAATTTTTGTCTGTTTGTCTGTATGTCTGTTTATCTGTTTGTCTGATTATTTGACCGCGTATCACGTGAATATGGTTGAACGGATTTTTATGCAAACTTTGCACATAGACAGACCATGACCCGGACTAGGACATATGATACTTTTTATCCCGGTAACAGATTCCTGTGGGAAAGTGTAGTCTTCGCGAACGAAGTCGCGGGCGACAAGTAGTACTAAATATATTGATAGTAGTAGTAATAAAAAGTAATAAACAGTGCAGTTTTAACCAAAAGTAAAAACATAAAAAAATGATATAAGTACTAATTATTTATGACGACCTCCTTGGTCGAGTGGTTTGTACACCGGTTTACATGGTGTCGCCATATCTGAGGTCCCGGGTTCGATCCCCGGTCGGATCAATTTAGAAATTATTGTTTTTCTAAATTGTCTCGGGTCTGGATGTTTTCTATGTATACCAAGTATGTATTTAAGTATTTTAAGTATGTTTATGTTGTATTTATCCGTTGTCTAGTAACCATTTTAACGAGTTTCATAACGAAACTTCTCTTGGGCTAGATAATTGGTGTACCGAATACCTTTTTATCAAAACTATTTGATTTTTACTTTTTTTTTATTTTCAAGTGCTAATTGCTGCATTGAAGCTAAATTAAATATTCATTAACAACATACTATGTTGTGTTATCAAATTTGTGGTATTTCATCTGCAAAGATGAATCTACATGGCCATCGGTTGCAACGACCGTTTGGATAGATGGCGCTAGTGCCGCTAAAAAGTACTCAAAAACATTAAAATAGCAGTGACAAAATTCAGCGCTTACGTCAGCCTTCCCGGTAGCATAGCGGTCAGTGCAGCCGCCCGGATTGCGGAAGACCCAGGTTCGATTCCTGGCTGGGTCGAGTGGGCGTTTAATTTTTTCACTGTTTTTTATAAAATTTTATAAATATTTAAAACTATTTGATAGTTCGTTTAGTATTTAATGAAAGCCGGTTGCGTGAAATATGGAGAGCGCCGAAGTCTCTAATTGATCCAATAATGAACGTTGGAAGGATGCTGGCACGGCTACATGCGAACGAATATTGGAAATAATGTTAATAATGGAAAGTTGTATGATTACAAACAGTTTTTATTATATACTCGTGGCATATTCACAATGTATGACTTTCATGGCGAAATGTAGGTACATCTACATCAACCTCGTAACCTTACACACAAAAAGTCAAAAATTAACAAACTCTTTTAAAAACAACCGAAACATATTACACACACCTTACAAAGTTTACAAACAACTTCTGTTTAAGTCGAGTTCAATAATTTAATAGTTTTATACCTTATCAAAGTAATTTTTTTGAACTATATTCTATGATGGCAACCGATAATACACTAGACTAGAGCGACACGGTCCTATACGGTTGAGATATTATTTTACTTGAATGTACTTACAAAGGTAATTTGGCATGTCTTCTTAAAACTTCTAAATGATTATTTAGCAGCAACAAAAACTAAATCTAGATACATCTTTATTAACAGGCGTTATCTATACTTCTATACTAATATTATAATAAGAAAACCTTTGTATGTTTGTAACGAATAAAATCAAAAACTACTGACAAATTTTAAAAATTCTTTCACTTTTAGAATGCTACATTGGCGCTGAGTAACATAGGCTATATTAAAAAAAAAGTCCACCCGTGCGAAGCAGGGACGGGCCGCTAGTTAATTTATATTCCAAGATCTAATGAAGTAAATTGTTATATTAAAAATTGCTAGGAGTGCTTGCGTTGATATCGCTTCGCATAATACTTTACACAATTCTAAAAGATACTAATTACGTTATAATATTTCTAAACAAATATACCTTTTCAATTGAAATATAAATTTCATCTGCAATTTTATTGAATAACAGACGGACCGTTCTGTAAAACATTTAGGATGTTTCTATATTGCGTCATTTTTTGTAGATAACTTTTCCATCCCGATGTAGCAATATTAGTTTTAGGAATTATAGCTAGAGTGTAGTAGGCCGGCAACGCATCTGCGATTCCTATGGTTTTGCGGGTGTCCATGGGCGACGGTGATTGCTTCCCATCAGGGGGCCTACCGCCTAACTCTATCGACATCGCTCTCGCTATCGCGCTCTATAGTTTATGGCGTCATCTTGTCATTTCGAAAGCGATATAAAAGCAATATCGAAAGCTATAGGCTATAGCTTTCATATTGCTTTCGAAATGACAAGATGACGCAATAAACTACAGAGCGCGATAGCGAGAGCGATAGCGATAGAGTTAGGCGGTTGGGGTGTAGGTGACCCGCCTGCTCGTTTGCCTCCTTCTAATATAAAAAAGTAGATCACTCTCTCTCTAACTTGAGTTAGGGTAGTGGCGGTACCAGTGTTCGACGAGAACCAGTGATCGACACTCTCTTTCCTTTAATCATTAAAAACAAGGATTCAGCAACTGATTTTTCTGCAACTGACTTTTCAGCAACTGATTTTTCTGCAACAACTAATTATTCTGCAACTGACTTTTCAGCAACAGATTTTTCTGCAACAGATTTTTCAGATAACAGAGATAGGAGATCGATGGCGCAGTGGTTAACGCGCCCGGTCTGCGAGTGCTGAGGTTAAGCAACTTTCGCAAAAGCCGATCACCGGATAGGTGGCAAAAAGTTTTTATCATCTCTAGTTCCTCTGTGCTTCAGAAGGCCGTTAGTCTCGGCTGCATTAGCAGTCGTTAACCACCACCAATCCGCAGTGGGTGGTTTATGGCCCATTCTCCCTATGCATCCATGGAGAAGGCTCGTGCCCCAGCAAAAATGAGCTGATGATTATGATGATGATGATATACTGATTTTTCACTTATGCAACAATTGAAGACCACCTGCTTCCTAGCTATTTTTTGGCGACGAACTCTGGTGCCACTTCGATATGTATTTTTAAAATCAGCCTTTCCGTTATCCTGCCCCCCGACCGCCTAACCGATTGCTTTACCGCCATAGCATATAGCTTTCAATATTGCTTTCATAGGCGGTATGAAATGACAAGATGACGTCATCAACTATACACGTAGCCAAAGCAATCGGTTAGGCGGTTGGGCCCCTGGCCCTGTTGGGCTAAGGCCTTCTCATATGAACATTGATGCTAACAATAATGTATGCGCATTTACCCAACACACTGGCCCGCCTGGCCGGTGGTTGAAGGAACACTGCTATCTTACGACATCTCAGTGGGATCAATGGATGAAGACATGTTATGTCTACCAAAGTACGGAGAAGGTACGAGATATCGTGTAACTCGGACGATAGCTTGCAAACGCGCAAGACACACCTTCTCCTCCTACACCTTTTTACGCTAAAGTTTTACATATCTGTATTTAATGTTAACGTAAGAAAAACCTAACTACTTAGTTATTGTATAATATATATGAAAGCTTAAACTTTCGTGTCGCATGATGACGTTGTAAATTTTGTGTGAGTAGGAAAGCTACAAGTGCGAGTTAAAAGTGAAGTCTTACTGCCGTACTCAGAGACGTCAATTATGTTTAATGACAATTAAATGTCTTTCCTCCTCTATTTAGCACTATACATAAGAAAGTGACAGCAAGAGACTTAAATGTCATTAAAACTTAATTGACGTCTCTGAGTACGGCAGTAAATCGTACAATGTAGTTTTACATTTTTAAACCTAAATGTCTATCCATGTCTGTTTTCAGATTTATAGATTGCAAGCGTTGCTTAAAACATGAATCACACACAATTTTACTGACTGAATACTAGTATAATAAATGTTTTTATTACATAGGAGCAATAATTTGGTAGTGTAAAAATAATATAATTTTTAAATAGGTAATAAAAAAGTTCTGGTTCAAATCCCGCTCGGTAAATATTAAAACATTATCGAATGCGCAATAAAATTTCCAAAAAAAAACACATATTTATAAATGATTATCGTATTATAGCATAGTGAAGCTTGAAAAATTAATAGCAGCTAATAATTTTCTTATTATATGTAAACACATACAATATATATTTATATATTTAATAAGATAATATCTTAATCATTTATATATATGATTTTTTTGGAAATTTTATTTTGATTTCGAATTGGTATAACAGTAATTTGCTGCTCTGCGTGTTTACGCTGAACAGCAAATTACACTTATACCACTACAAACATCGAAGTTATTTGAAGTTGAGGTAAAACAGCGCCATATAACTTAATCACACCTGTTTAATCATAGTGATGGCTAATTTCATCAGACGAAGAATGAGAGCTGCAATGCGGATGCATAGTCAGGTACCCGTGTACTGTTGCTCATATTCTAGAAGAAGAATTGTTATTTTGTATGAGCTTATGAGTTTTTTTTTTTACTGGGAAAGTATTTGATACTTGTGATGGATGAAAGGTAAATAGTTTTTTTGTGATGGAAGACTGCCGCTATAACAACAATACTATTTTAGTAGCAATGTTGTGTACCAATAGTTGGAGATAAGATTTTTTTGTTAAAAGTTCCAGCACACAAGAGTGCTTCGTTTTAATGAAAGCACCTGGAACGTATATACGTTCCAGGTGCTTTCATTTTCGAAAGAGAATAAACATTATATAGAACTTTTTGAATTTAAAATAGTGTTAAAGTGTGTGTTTTATTCTTTGTGATTTTTTTTGTTAGACTTTACGTTTTAGTTAATATTTACATTAGAAACCTCTAACAAGCCTATTTTAGACCGTCAATAAACTTTAACTAATACTATACTCATATTTACAATTTATCAAATTCTTATGACTTACTTGTATTTGCGTAAATCTTGGTGTTAAACTTATTTTGCTTGTGACTCTCGTAACTCTATATTGTTTACCGCATATGAAAATATAAAATATTCCGTACCGTTATCAAAATGCAAAATGCCTTTAGTGGTTTATCGGCGATTGCATTAAACGTCAGACGGGACAAACGAGGTTATGAAATCGTACACTTACCAACTTTATTGGCTATTAACAATTATTTTATTTAACACAGAAGCTACAATAACTTTCAACGTATTTGTTGTTTTATTATTTACTACCTTTATTATAAAACGCATTGGTGGGTTTGATTCCCTGCTCAGGCAAGTTTCGGATTTTTCGATGGCTTCTGATCACCAACCCGCAGTTGGCAAAACACACACTTTTAAACTTTCACGTTCCGTAATTAATAATATGGTTAACGAGGTTTACTCAAGAAGGTTTGCCTAGATTACATAAACATAGCAACCTGTTTATTGTTTTAATTATATTTTATGCTATTCATTATCATCACCAGCCTATATTAGTCCACTACTGGATAGGCCTCTCCAAGTGCACGCCACTGAGCACGATCTGCGCCTACTCTCATCCAGCTCTTGCCAGCCACCTTGCGAAGATTGTCGCTCCACCTAGTTATTAACTAAAGACATTCCTCTTTTTAATTTAATTATATACATAAAAATATATGACAGTTTTTGAGCTTAAAACTGTGCATGCACATTAAAAATATCTGCAGGATACAGTCCAAAGAAGTTAGAAGGAGTTTAGAAGGTTCAGAATATTTAACTAAGCATGCCAAGCGGCACCAAACAGCAGTTTGATTGGTGTTGGTCCACAAGAACGGAAACGGTCCAAGGATGCTTCGTCGGCTAGCCAGCAAAGTTTAATCTTGCGAAGGCTGTTTGCTATGCTATGCAGCTAAAAGAGTTAAATGGGGCACTTCTTGAACCTACAAATTTCAAATACATTTATACACAATAAGCAAGCCAGACCAAACTATGGGTCGTCTATATGCCGATGTAGCTGATGATTGCGAAACTGACATTCTCTCCCTTCTGTTTTACCACCAAAATTCTAATTTATTGGTACAAATCCTTCATTATCGTAAGGGATAATGATGGATTCATGGGTCAAATATATTTGGAGTCAACGCAATGTATTTTTGTTTATCTGTTTTATTTCTATCAGTCAGCCGCTACTCATTAAAAACTCCCAGTTCAGACATTAAAACAATTCCGCTCGCTCAATAAAATAAAGCGACGTATTTACAATCGAATGTTGCATTCCAAAGGGAACAAACTAGGCACTTCTAGAACCCGTCCCGCGCCTCCGGTCGTTAATCTTGGGCTAGAAGTTGCTAGAAGATTACAGCTATTACATTATTGGACTAGAGTGATATGCTATTAGTAAAAGCTTTAGGCCTAACTTTGGCCCGTTCTTATATTATACGGATGTTGATAATGATTGCGAAACTTATATTCACACCTAAACTTCATTAACATCAGAAGGAAAATACAAAAAACTATTTATTGAACATATAATACAAGTTATACAAATCTTTAATTAGCCCCTGTTCTGATCCGTATATATTTGGGGTCGGCGCAGTAGGTACACCTACTGTCCTCTATTCCTATCGGTCAGCCGCTAATCATCAAAAACTCCTAGTTCAGACACTAAAACAATTCCGCTCGCACAATAAAACGGAACGACGTATTTACAATCGAATTTTGCATTCCAAAGGGAACAAACTGGCCACTTCTAGAACCCCCGCGCCTCCGGTCGTTAATCTTGGGCGTGCAAGCGCGGCGCCAGCGCCTTTCATTCCTGCGTCAATTAGTGCCCGCCTTATCTAATTACTATGTGAATCTCGGCCCGGCCCGCCTCTCTGTCTTTTGTTAACTTTTGCGTTAAGTGATCTTCCTCTTTGGTACGAATTAATAAAACAAATGACAGCTGAATTGTTTCTTCCTTGTTTTAATATGTATTATAGACCGATTGCAACTTTCGCTTCATCCGTCCTCTTTCTTGTATCTTCTGTGTTATTTACAGTTCCTTTAGCAGCTCCAGACTTCTGTTTCGCTATCTCCTGATAAGTGGTGGCTTAATTAAGCCGATACGCTACGATATAATTATATTATATATTTATAACTCATCAACAATCAATTAATCTTAAAAAAATTAGGTAAATAAATTTACAAGAAATAGTTAAATTACACTTATTGCGCTCACACGCCTATGCGTGAATTGAAGAACTATCATTAGACTATTCTAATGATAGATTCTTCATTTCCGTCATACATTCTATTAGATGTATTCGTTGTATTAAAAACAGTGTGGCAATTGACATTATTAGATGTGTAAAGTGAATTCAAAGACAACGTAATTTATTGCCAACTAAGTGTATACATAAAAGTATTTAAGTGCTAAGAAATCATTCGCAGGAAGACATAGTGTCTATCATACAGTTTTTTTTATAAAACCGGCACGGACGTTCACGATCAATCTAATTTTTCTCGTAATATGTAAATTGACTCATTGAAGATTTATTATCATACTAATGGTCGACAATCGACCTTAATTCATTGTGTATATATTATATTACTTAATTTTTTTTTACAAATGTTAAACATACATTTTGTCTTTCCGCACTCTGTCTCCATATGAACTTTAACTATACCAAATCTCACATTCCTCCATGCGCACAAAGTCCTTAAAAAAGTATGAAGTTTTTTAGACTCATATTGTTTTTTAAAGTTTACGCAAACACTACACATTGAAATGAAATTACTTTTACGGATCTACTCGCGTTTATTTTACACACCTCAGTCTCTCCGATCATTCGATGCTGAAAAAGGTTGACTAATGGTCAAGCCGTAAGCTAAGCGTACTTTGTGTGGCAATGCCAATAGCTACGAGTACACATAAATCAGTCGCAGCGTCCCGACTTCATTACAAAGCTTAAAACAAAAGACAAATAAGTGGAGTCGTACACTCGCGTCGCAGCTTTAAAAACACAAATTGAATTTGAGCCGTGCACAATAAAACAATGAACCAAGAACGCCGGCGGTTATACATTTGCGGGGCGTTTAATTTCAACTTATTTCCCCTCTTCGAAGCTCCATTTAAGATATTTATTGTCACTTACGGACCATCCCGATAGGAGCTCTTGAATAGCATTATTTCCATTCTGTCTTGGAACGCATAAAAGTGAATATTGTTATGTAGTTTTTACTCCAAATGCGAACGCGATTTCTTATTAACTACGGACTAAAGTGGACAGTTAAGACTTTTAAGGAATTTTGGAATGGCTTGGGAAAGTATCACAAAAATCTTATTTTTCCTGTTCAAGACGTAAAACTGCCAAGTTCTAAATAGTTAATTAAGTAAAATAATTGCACCAAAATAAATGGAAGCAAATTTATTTTAAATTTCATGTTTCAAACCACTAAACAAGTAATAGAATAGAAAAAACGTCCCTACTAGACTTTTTAGCACATGCGTAATCATTCTTAGAAATAGTACGAGAATAGCCAGCAATGACGTCACAGTTATGCTCCATCAGTTAAGTGTTAATTAAGCGGTTTTTTTCGAAATTAGTTTCCAACAAAATTAATCACATTTGCTAGCTCAACTGGAAGAGAACCTGACCCGGTATGTCAGAAGGGTGTAGGTTCAAATCCTGCTCGTGGATTTTTTTTCAACACTTGCGTTTTTTTTAAATTCCTTAATTAGAAATAAAACAATTTTGTAATATTTAAGTTTTTTACTTACAAATTCTAATAAAATGAGTCTAAAACAGGATATTTTACCTACAGTACTTTGTTGAAATATGGTTACAAGAGTTATGAGAGAACCACACAATCGCGCTAAAACAACATTGTTACCGCAAGACGTTACACGCTGCACTGACACCGCCCGCCTTTGTAATTGTTTACCTAAACATGGTGTTAGAAAGCAAGCGGTAAATATACGCTTATGAGTGAAAGGGATGACGTTCTGCGTAACATGACAGTACATCGCCAGGGCTATAAATTTACGGCAAGAAAGGCGTGATAGCTTGTACATAATAAAATGTCCTGTGATTACGTCGTATTATGTGTTTACAGTGATAAAATAAGTTTATTTTTAAAAATGTGGTTAAATGTATTACTGTTCCTCTTTGTTTAGAAATTTAGTGTAAAGGTGTTTTGTGTTATGTTACTTAGAGTAATGCATTTACCCCCATAATCATAAAAAATATTTAAACATTATTTAGTTAAATATTGTTTTGTCAACGTCACACAAACGTCATTTTGAATTTGAGAAAAAGAGACAAAACAATGATTACATAACTAAATAATGCTTAAATAGTTTTTATGAATAAGAGGGTTTAATATATAACTTAGTCGTAAGTGAATTTTCCATGCAATAAAACTGTTATTGTCATTCATTTTATAGAAATATTAATAAAAAATCTGAAAAAAATTGGAGTGATAGATTGTTACTTAGAGAAACCAAAAATCAAATATCATTAAAAAGGGCGTAACCAGCGTCGGCGCTTACCGCTATATTGCCCGGGGCCAGCGATATTTAGGGTTTATTTTGATCTAAAATGAGGACCGTTTTTTTTTCAGGAAACGGTTTTTACTATTTTTTCGGCAACGTTAAGACACATAAAGGATTTTTAAAATTAATATGACGGTATTTTAACTTTCTCACCGCTAATGATTACAAAAAAAAATCAAGTAAACTTAATTCAAAAATTTAAACGCAAAATGTCATTTTTTTTCCAATTTTGTTACATCTACTGATGATGTCTCGTTTTGAAGAAAACCCCATACATTAACTTAATTTACATAAGGCTCATTATATCACAGGTTTTTCGTCATCATAGGTAACATACGTCGAATATTATCATCTTCAGCACCAGAAACACACATCTTCATGAAACATCTGAGCATCGGGATCATCAGAAATGTCGCAAAACTTGAGCAGATTTTCGACGTCAGCTTTTTTTTCGAAGGAATCATGTTTGTTTTAGGCAACTGGACACATTCAAACTCTGAAAACGACTTGACTTCTTCCTTTTTTATTTCAATAGTCACCGGCGCACCAGAATACACTTCTTGAACACTAACCTCAACATTCTTTAAAGCCCGAGATCCGACTATACAGTGAAGTGGATAATCCTAGCTTGAGATATTTTAAATGGCAGTTTTGCCTTTAGCATTTGTTTTGCCTTTGCTTTCATGTCGTAAGTAAACCAATTGATTGACATGACCGTACCTCATCTAAAATTGTGTTGTATTGTTTCGGTGAAATAATAATCTTATGACGACGGTAATCATTCTCCACTCGTCCAAATACCTGGGGGCATGAAGCTATGTTCTCGAATAGGAAAAAAAATGCCTTATTTTTAGCTTAACCACCACCTAACATAGCTAGCATGGTGAAATTTCTTTCTGGCTGCTATAGGAATCCGAATACAGTTCAAGCTTCAAATCTTTGGTACCATAGAAGGTCCACGGACTAGGGAAAAACTTGATTTCGTAATAAAGTTTCGTTAGTCTGAGAACTAAAGCTGGAACTAAACCCCGTACCAAAGATAGTCCACGTCTTGTAATATGTCGATTAGACTTTTTTGATTTCGCCTAGATTTTCTACCGCGCTCAACTTGTTACAACCGGAGAGTTATATTCCCCATCACCCATGTCTTTTTACTTAAATGCGTGCATTCTTCGTTACGTAATCAATGATACAAATTTTTAAATACTTGACCGTCACACCAATGCACAATGTAGTTAGGAGAGGACAGAAACGGTTTTATGCCATTTGATGTATCGTTTTGAGAAAACACGTACAGATAGATGTATGACTATGAAAAAACTGAGAAATTAGACACTGTTGTCTAATTGCTCAGTTTTTTCAATACTATTATTAAAATGCTTTTTGTATCGTTTTGTAAAAAAATTATTAAAAAAATTTTTGATGTATCGCTTTGCGAAAACGCTCCTCAAATATGAATGTTTCGGTGGCCAAGTGGCAGGTTTGCTCGGCCCGAAACCCGGAGGACCTGGCTTCAAATCCCAGGTCAAAAAGGGCAGGAAGGGAAAAAAGGTCGGAGGGGAAAAGTTACGGAATTTTCGATAGACTAACACCAATAAATTGTAGGGATGACTTGATTTTAATAATCAAGGCCTTAGCCCAGCTGTGAGACGGTATAATAATTAATTACATTCCTATATCTATAATATGTATTATGATTATCATTACACACTAACTAAAGGGCGACGAGCGAAGCTAATAAGACGTTAAACGAACCGATCGGATCCGTAATATCACTTTACGGTCAATAGCCAGGATTAACGATGTGGAGTTCAAGGCTGTGAAGCTTGAATATGACAGAGCGGGTCATCTTAGACGGATGCACCCTGTAAAGCCCTGTAAAGCTGCACTTCTGATGCGTTACGTACGTAAGTACTAAAGCCCGGTCAAGCTGAAAATGCCGTAGAGGCAATCAGTAATCTCTCTCAAAAAAAAAAAAACGTAAGTACGTCAGAGACGAGGAGCTCGATGGCGCAGTGGTTAACGCGCCCGGTCTGCGATTGTTGAGTTTAAGCGACTTTCACAAAGGCCGGTCATCGGATGGGTGACCAAAAATGTATCATCTCGAGATCCTCCGTGCTTCGGAAGGCACGTAAAAAGCCGTTAAACCCTGATGCATTAGCAGTCGTTAATAACCACCAATCCGCAGTGGGCCCGCGTGGTGGTTTATGGCCCGTTCTCCCTATCCATCCATAGGGAAGGCTCGTGCCCCAGCAGTGGGGACATAGAATGAGCTGATGATGACAATCGTACGTAAATATACGATTATCGAACGTACGAATTGAACGCGCACACTGTTTGCGTTTTTCTCAGTAAAAATGCCAGAGTGACACAGTCAAGTGACGTTTATTCGTGTGCGAACGCATGAAAAATCCAAACAAGTTGGGATTGATTTCGGACGTCTGACGGAAGTATACGTGCGTATACACTACTAGTTCGCATCTACTGTGCGAGGTACACCCCGCTGCACACGACTTAAGTTTATACTGACATCCCCCACCAACCTTTCGGTTATAAAGTTAAGTGCGAGGTACAATAGTAACGTATTGTGCGTATTCGTAGGTATGTGTTCGCAAGAGTAAAATTCGAACGAAAACGCATCCACAGAACCTACGGCTGAACTAAGGTGGGCTAGGCTATCTCTACCTATTCACGGCACCGAGGAAGGAGTGCCTTGTTCTAGGCTGCGTTGGCGCAACTATCTGGTATCGTCCCCACACTGGCTGGAAAGAGATGAGCATCGGAAGAAATGGTAACTTATTTAAAAAATCGGTTAATAGTATTATTTATTTCTTATCAAAAAAAAATTGTGCCTTACAAATAAAAAAAGAGAATAAGCTCAGAATTTTGTTCCTATCATGTAAACGTCATTTTGAATAAGACTAAAAGAGACAAAACATGGAATAACATTCGAAGCTTATTATTTGTTTATTTGTATGACTCTAACAGTATTATTTTAAGATACAATCTTCAAAATTATAATATACAAAAAAGTTAATATTTAGTTGGTTGTATTATTACAAGAATGATAAGTATTACAAATAAAACAAAACGTTACTTCCATTACTTAATGATGCCACTTATTATCTTAATTTTTATTTTATTACCGTGTACATACTTACGTTATACGAAAAAGTTTTCTACCATACTGTGGCTGTATATTGCGGTTTCCTTAGCGTGCAAAATCAAAGGACGACATTATGATAGCCGTGATGAATGATTGCGCGGAGTTGACGCTCTTGTTTGTCGTATTGTTTGTCCGGCAATACGTCCGCTCGCTCGTCACGATATTTGTCATGTTCGATGTTTGTTGTGTACGCATTCAACACCTTGCGGAGGAACTTCAGACAACATGTTTGTGTTTGTCGTTGTAATTAACTAGCATTAGTAAAAAGGTGGAGTTAAAACGTTTGCATATTTATTGTATTATTTGTTTTATTTATTTATTTTTATTTTTAAAGGCAGATAAAGCGTATATATCGTTATTTTGTTACATTTACAGAAATGCCTTCATAGAATTGCAATTAGTGCAATTAATTGAATTTTAACATTTTAGTGCTTTGTTGCTAAAGAACGTTAAAGCCGTTTGTCAAGTTCTACTTAAGTTACAATAACATAACGCCAAAGTTTTTGCTATTTTCGTTGTTGACCGTACCCATATTTTACGACGTATGTTTATAAAAACACAAATGTTGAAAAAATTTCCACGAGCAGGATTTGAACCTGCACCCTTCTGACATACCGGATCAGGTGCTCTTCCAATTGAGCTATCGTGGTTTTAACCAGCCCGCCGAAATTATTCAACACTATTTACTTTTTACTTTGAAAGCCAAAGGCACCCATTCAATGTCAACAACTACCGTCATTAACACCCGATCTTAATATTTTTACAAATACTAAAGTAGGCAAGCTATTTATAAAATGTTTTTGTTTTGTTTATATAATTACAAAAACACAAATGTTGAAAAAATTTCCACGAGCAGGATTTGAACCTGCACCCTTCTGACATACCGGGTCAGGTGCTCTTCCAATTGAGCTATCGTGGTTCTAACAAAATTTGCGTTAAAATTTTATAAACAATACAAACACGTGTGTTTATATTAAAGAGTAGATAAACAAATGAAACTTATTGTAATGGAAAGAGGCGAAAGGGAAAAGGTGGACTTATATACAGTGACTTATTCCATTCATTATAATTGTACAATTATAATGAATGAAATAGGAAAATAATAACATAAAACATACCAAGTACATACCAACCACGATGACCATCACAGACTTAATAGAGATTACATAGGACAATCAAAAAGGAAAAGCAAAAAGATTGACAGGAGAAAAGTAGAAAAAGTATAAAATTCAAAAAGGAGTATTTATCTACTCCGTAACACTTAAATTGTTTTTTTCCATATTCTGGGTTAACTTGTCAAAAATCCAAACTGTCTCACAATTGAGTTATCAATAATCCTCCATTTACTACCCGTACCACGTTTACATATTCAATGAGATAATAGTACACTTATCGCTATCGTAATTGCAGTCGTGTTTCCTTGCGCAAATAAGTTGTTCAAGCTCAGTTAGATAATCTGAGTTGTTATTAAGCGTTCTACATTACAATGACTTACTATATAATAGTTTCTGCATTTGAAGAATTTCTGGCATCATTTTGAATTCTTCTTCAAGGGCCTTTGCTGTATTGATTAATATTATTATTCAACTATTTAAAAAAAGAGCAACTATTCGAATTGAAATTTTATATTTTACTGTCGTGGTCGTTAAAAACTGGGTAACAATAAAGTATAAAAATATTCCGCGTTCAACTATCCGCACTTTTTTTTTATAGTGACAGCCTGCAAACGAGTAGGCGGGCCACCTGATGGTGAGCGGTCACCGCCGCCCATGGACATCAGCAACATCAGAAATGTTGCTTTTGTGTTGCCGAGCTGAGGAAAACCTCTTTATACCCCTTTTGAAAGAATCCATGTCGTAGCTCAATTGGAAAACCTCGGATGGCAGCTCATTCCACAGTTTGATCGTACGTGTAATAAAGTTCCTCTGGAAACAAACCGTTCGAGAGAACAGCGGCTCTAGGAAGTGTGCATTTGCCCTGTTCCGATGGCAAGCGGTGCGATGGTAGAACGAGGGAGTGGGCACCAAATTAAAAAGTTTTTCAGAGCATTCTCCATTATACAAGCGGTAGAATTCACACAACTAGCCGATGTCACGTCGCAAGGCTAAGGGTTCTAACCGGTCTGAGAGCTTAGGCTCGTTGACAAGTGGAATGGCGCGTCGCTGCAAAGATTCTAGAGGGTCAAGCTGGCATTTAGCACGAGAATAAAGATGAGAACAGTACTCCATGTGTAGTCTAACTTGGGCTTTGTACAACTGTAAAAGCTGGTTAGACGTGAAGTACTGTCTCGCTTTCCTAAAAACTCCTAATTTCTGTAACTCCTAATCTTCGCTTTGTCCTCTAGATACTTGCGGAATTGCACATCACTGGATATGTCAACACCAAGGACCCCAATGCTGCTTGAGACGTTAAGTGGAGTACTCTGGAACTGTGGTGCTACGACGAATGGATCCTTTTTGGCGGTGAATACGCAAAGACTCGACTCTCTATGGCCTCTGCCCAACGGCGTGTGAGATATACGATCACCCGTCAACCATCCATGACGGAAAATGTATTGGCGGTCAGAAATCAACTGATGATCCTCGAGATAACGTAAGAGCTGCTGGTTGATAATGCGCTCCATGGCCTTTGAGAGGAGGGATGTGATTGCTATGGGCCTGTAGTTCGAAGAGTTTGATCGATCTCCTTTTTTAGGAATCGGGTGCACAAGCGCTATCTTCCACGAAGACGGAACACTATGGACTGTAGGAAAATCGACATAGGCGTGCTATTACTGGTGTCAATTCGGGAGCGCACATTTTCAGCACCACTGCAGGTACACCGTCAGGCCCACTCGACTTCCGGATGTCAAGGGCAGAGAGTTCCCGTTTAATTACCTTTTGTGTAAAGCGAATCTCTGGTATAGAACTTTTTGCCACAGGATGTTTGGTTCCCAAAAAGGTCAGCTTTCTCTTTCGCACTATGGGCCAAATTAGTCTCAGATGAACGCAGTGGAGGGAGGCTGAACCGACAGAAGTTGTTTTCAGCAGCTTTGGCGAGTGACCAGAAGCAATGTATGTAGTCATCTTACCGGCCTTGTTAAACCAAGCTGACTGCGACTTTCAACGGATAACACAGACGAAGGAATAAATAATTCCATCCCCTGTAGGATCACGGCACAATGCTGGCCGCACAGACGTCGACGTAGTCAGAAGAAAAAGAAAGCCGCAGCCAAGTGTAGAAAGAGTAAAACTCTCTTAACCTCTCTTATCCTCCTGGATCCATTCAGAATGGTGAACAATAAAGACGCCTAGGATTTTGACTTCTGCTGTAGGATACTGTTCGAGCAAATGATCGGTAGCCTCTTGGTGCTCTCAAATAGGCGAGCCGACTCCAATTCACTGCTGTGACACTTATAAAGACACGTAGATTCGGGATATACCTCCATACTTCACGCGCGTCCACAGTATCGATAGGTTCCGACATTCCAGGCTCCGTAGACGGTAGTAGCAGATATTTTCCCGGTCGTATACAAACTCCGGCTTTGCGAACAAACTTGTGTTCTAATGTAGCCGGGGTAATAGAGGTAGGTTGTATTGTCCGGTGAAGATATCTGCGTCTCCGTGAGAAAAAACAGTTTGCATTTGGAAACAGCTGTCAAATGAAATTATTTTTAATTAAAGCATCGTTTTCAATATAATGTATAGTTATTATGGCAGTACATACAGATTTCCGGACTCATTAAGAGACAGAAACAGTAGCAGTTTCTTTAAATTGACGTGTTGGTTCATACATTAGATGTGTAATAGAATGTTTCGAATGAGAAAAGGGTGGCGAATTATGTGTTGAGGTCACTATAATAAGTTTGCTGTAATGCATATATCCTGTTGAAGGCAGCGGTGCGAAGCAGCGTTTTATTATTCGCATTATAAGGTTAATGCTTGCTTTTTAATGTTACAATCTCATCTTATAATGTTAACATAATGCTAAAGACTATGGTTCATAAACTATTATGACAAAATAAAGATTGAGCTTTATGCCGTCACAGCTAAGTTCATTCAGTACTTCCATATTTGATGGTACATAAATCTGTACCTACTTGTATTTCATCACGACTCACGACATATATCTTGAAATATGACTTTCTGAAGAATGAAAAGCCCGTTTTTTTCTTATACATATTAAGTCCACAGTTATTATTATCATTATCGTCATCTCAGCCAAAAGACATCCACTGCTGGACAAAGACCTCCCCAAGGATCTCCACAACTATTATACAAATATATTTGATACCAAATTGCGTCGACTGTTTTAAAAGAAATCGAGATGCAAAATATTAGCGAGACGACGAAGTGGCATCGATCCTCTTAATGTATGTATCGACATTCAAACTGCGCTGTTATGAAAACTAAACAATATCTTTAAACTTTCTATTTGAAGTATCTGTTTCTTATAAAATACTTTATTGGTGCACGGCGCGAGTATTTTCCATTGTTGTTTAGTAACAAAGCCTCTTTGTAAGTTACCATACATATCATACGATTTTTATATGGAATTGAAATATGATTATAGTCCGCACAGAACCGGTCTATGTAGGTAGCTGTTTACTTTTAAGTAAATTGAAAAACAACTATGTTATCAGTGAGTAGCTTATAAATGCTTTCACACAGTTGTTAATAACTTTTCTATTGTTTTATTCCTTCCTTCCTTCCTTTCAGCATAGTGATGTCCACTGCTGGACGTAAGCCTCTCCAATTTTCTTCCACATAACAACAATACTAGTACAAGTTTTCTTGAGCAGTAGCGATCGTTTCTCATCAAGTGGTCTTTATAAATCAGTACTACAATCAATCAGAGTAACTATTTCGGAGGGAATGTTCCTGAAATATTTATTATTAAATGTTCAGGAGCGGAATTGGCGATCGGAATGAACGGAAGGTTATTCCCAAATGAGTGAGCGTTACCCACTTAATAGCCGCAATAAATAATGTTCGTTTGTTTATTAGGAATGGCCAAAGGGAAATTGTATTAGTAAGCCGCTCGAGTTTTCGTATAATACTATTTTTTATTCGTAGACTACATATTTTATATCAGTACTGTACTCTTACAAGCTTTTATTCAATTTCACTTGTTTCTATGAAGAAATAAGCTGTTTAGCAATGAGATGGTGGTTTTTAAGGGTCGTTGAACTGTAAAAGAAAAGCTTGAAGTTGGCACTTACGACTACGTTGCCATAGTGAGAGTTTAGGAACTTTCGCATTGTCGAATCACCGGATGGGTGACAACATACCGCCTACCGCCTCTGTGGTCTAGTGGCTAAGACCACCGATTTAGACCCAGAGGTCCCGACTTCGATTCCCAGCGGGGGGTACATGTTTGTGTACTCGGTTTGGTTGGTGGTAGGGCTTGTTTAACCGCCTGGCTAGCTACCACCATCTTATCTAAATATGTCGCCATAACATCAATGTTTGTAGCATTGTTGTGTTCCGGCAGCTAAAGATAAGAAAGCCAGTATCTCACTATTTGAGGATCCCGGGTGAAGTGCGCTTCCATCATTGGCCTTATCATCACTTAACATCAGGTGAGATGAAAAACATTAAAATAGTTAGAAACTCTGCCTCTATGGCTATCAAACACAGTTAAATTCTTAAAAAGACGAACAATAGAGCAGCGTTATACATACATAAATAGTTTAATACGCAGCTACACCTTAACAAGCATAGATAAACTACCGACCACGAATCACTGCCTTAAGTAAATTCGATAATACTTTTGTGTAGATATTTGGATTTCCAAAGCTTTAAATTTAAGAAACATACCAACAAGAAAGACAAGAACGCACCAACAGGACAGCATAGAGCATAAGCTTCCCTCTCGAGGTTATCCATGGCCAATGTTAAAGGCAAAAGCTATCGTACACAAAAACCCTCAAAAGAGGAAAAAAAGAAAATACAGCTTCTCCCGCCCGTAGGTAACCAAGAATCACTGGCATTAGTACGTTGAGCCAGTTCTCTACCAAATACTTTTTTGCAAACATTGCTATAAATGAAATAAACATACCGACATGTATATGGATAGACAGGTGTACTTTAGATATATAAGTATAAATTTGAGAATCATATACTAAGGAAGACAAGAACGCTCGTGTTAATAATTTTGTTCTTTAAAAGAAGGCTGAAGTTAAATGCAAAGATATCGGACACAGTTAAATCCTTAAAAGAGGAACAACAGAACAGACAGCTACACCCACCCGTAGGTAACCGACCAAGAATCACTGGCATTAGTCACTTCGGAGCCATTTGCCGGAATCACTAACCCCCGAGTGCTCGCTCGGGGGATTTATCACCGGTTAAACTCGCGTCGGGCAACGCACACTCCAGACAAAACAACTGTTCTCACTCAAATCGCTTGAGTGCTTTGTCTTGGCGCTCGTTGTGACTTATTCGGTTAAGACCGTCTATGTTATCCTTATAAGTCACAGAGAAGAAACTATGTAAGTACTAGCAGTTAATACTATCGTTCAATATTTACAAATAAACTATACACGAACTTTTATAGATATTTCAATATATTAAGTTTCGTAACTGCTTACCGCTTCTGTGGTCTAGTGGTTAAGACCACTGGTCTCAGACCAAGAGGTCCCTGGTTTGATTCCCAGCGAGGTACATGTTTGTGGTTGTTTGTACTCTGTTTGGTTGTAGGTAGATATTTCAAAAAAACTGCTTAGTTTAGTACCATAATGTTCGTAACTTTTTGGTTAAAAAAGAAATTAAAAAGATATATTATAATAAATAAATACCATAAATTAATGCACTCTATCGTTATTAATGCGCCACTGCAAAGTTGCGTTGTTAGTAGTTGCAGAAGCGAAGTCGTAAGACTTATTGCCGCACTTAGAAATGAAAAGCTCTTATGATTTCTAATTGTAAAATAATCTTCAATAATGAGTTATAAGCACTGTTTTGGACTGAAACAAAAAGGTTATAAGTAACTATGAACGTTAATTGACGTATCTGCGTGCGGCACTTAATGACCGTGAAGTAACTCCGGTGTTTCAAATTTGATACTAATTCACGGCAACCAAAACCGAATTCTTCGAGCGTTAAATGATTGTGCTACACATTTTTCTGTCGTCACGTCTAATCGCGAGGCACGCGTACCATTTTTAATTGTGTATATAATGAACTCTACGACTTTGAATGCATGCTGTCATATTTATTAAAAAGAGAAGTGGTAATTAGGAGCCAATGTTTTTTGTTATTTATTATTAATCACCATTAAGATTCTTATCTGGGAAGGTGTAAAATACTTTTTAAGTGAATAAAAGAAATATGATCTAGCATTCTGAATGTAATATTTGTATTGGTCATTATTCATTTGTGACAATTGTTGTTCTATATGGCGTGTACCAAATTAATTAAAACCATGGACTAATAATATAGTCCATGATTAAAACCAACAAAAACAGAACATATGACTAATAACTCATTCCCCAATAATAATACAAAAATAAATGACAGTAACAGTTTTCTATTAATATACATATATAAATATAAATGAATGGATAGTAGGTAAAAAAATGTTTGACACACTCATCATGGTTCACTCATGTTTTTTCACTTTTCTTAAGTTTATTTGAATAAAAAAAATTTACTTTGACTTTGATATACCTAACAGTAATTCTTTCTACCAACATCATTTTCCAAACAAATTATTAAAAATATTTTTAGAGGGCGCCATTTTTACTTCTATTTTACTAGAAGAAAATGTACAAAGTACAACGAACATCTCCCTTTCTGTTAGAAAAGCGCACAGTCTAAAGTGTGCGCTCATAAGTCTCGCTGCCGACGCCGATTAAGCAGCAGTGTTTTATTGACTAACACTTTTGTCACTTGCTTTACACTCGTGACTTTAATCTTCCCATCTAATTGTTCGTAGATAGTATTTAGTTTTTCGGTATTAAGAAGATATATCCATGATTGTGATTGGTCAGAAGTCTGAGTGAACTTTGTCTAGGACACAGGTTATTAAGCAGCAGTGTTTTATTGACTAAAACTTTTGTCACTTGCTTTACACTTGTGACTTAAATTTTGTTTTCAGTATTAAGATTTATCCATGATTGTGATTGGTTAGAAGTCGAACTGTGTCCTGACCTTATGGAATGCACTCAATGGTTACGCTCCGACCACGTGGCGGACAGGGTTCTCTCACGGTTCTCTCACCTTGTCACCACGGATACCTTCATCAAAGAGAATAGCAAAGAACTGTGGTTTTTAATAATTAACTAAAGTTGTAAAAAGAAATTAAATAAATAAAATGTACCATGTCAGGGAATTAACGTCACTTATGATGCCGAACGCCAATATCTTTGAAATACGTCTCCGGGTGCCGTCACCTAGACTAGAGATCGCCCACTGAGTCGAATTACGCCATATTTTCTCAAAATGCAGTTTAATCTATTTGAAGTTATCCAAGGCAATAACCGGTCGCTAAGGAAATCCTTGGGGGAGGCTTTTGTCCAGTAGTGAACGTCTTTTGGCTGAGATAATGATGATGATGTTGATATATATAAATTGAATCGGTAACGTCGGTTACCACCTCTATTGTTTTACGGTAGGTACTGTCCATATACCAGTCTCTATTGATCAGATATAACCGGTAACCACTGACGTATGACACCTATCACTTGTCACCATTTATTATAAATTATTGATATATCGTAAAAAACAACATTACAATGCCCTACAATAATTTAGCTCTAATAAATGTCACTACGCCATTGGTTCGTAAGTATACAGGGCGGGAGATCTTGTACTGAGAAGAACCAGCAACAACCGGTTACGAAATCCATACCTATCGAATTGATAACCGTCCTTGGTAAAAAGAAAATAGTAAGGCAAAATATTGAAAGGCAATTAAGTCATCGTTTTCATCTTTATTTCATATCGGTCTTCTCCATAAAAGCTCTAGAAAAGCTTTTAGTAATAAGGTCACCCCTTGTAAGACTTCTAAAATTGATAGTATTAAAATGTGTACAAAAAAGTATTCCATAATATTTAACTTTTTTATATTAAAAACATGATCATATCTTGAATAATGCAACAGAAAGACCAGAAAGAATACCTGTGCGTGTAATTTTAACAACGCTGCTATCCTCAAAATTAAAGTTAGAATTTTTTATCCACTTCGTTCACTGTTTCTGTCCGCCCATCTCCTCCGCGTCACTCACCACTGTTCAATCCAAGGTCTGTTCTCTTCTAAGAACAAAGAAACCAATTTGCCTGAAACATAAGTAGGTAAGCGGCACATCCCATTTTTAATCTAATCTTAATTTTCAGATGAATAGATACTAAATTGATCGGTCAGAAGAGCAAGCACAAGCACTAACAACTAACTAACTAACAGTAAAAAGTTCTTAAACCACTTGTAACTAGACAAAACTCCCTCATCCAGCCGTCACTTTCTATTTCATCAGTCCCATTATCATATATCATCTGGTGACGTACACCGGGCGTAATACAATGAATAACTCAATCGTGTCAACACCCGTTTATTTATAGCCGGTGTGACTAGTAAATAAATTAGTCTGTGGCGCACACGACAAACGGCTGGGTTACGCTTTCATTGTGTATTCGGATAAACTTTCTGAGGGTTGTCAGCTGTTATGTTCTTTAATATTAAGCGGTTTCGAAGATGTCTCGTTACGTAAGATGGCTATTGGGTTCTTTCAAATGTTTTTTTTTAATTTAATAATTATTTTATAACTTTATCGTGTCAACAGCCGTTTATTTGTAGCCGGTGTGACTAGTAAATAAATTAGTATGTGGTGCACACGACAAACGGCCGGGTTACGCTTTCATTGTGTATTCGGATAAACTTTCTGAAGGTTGTCAGCTGTTATGTTCTTTGATATTGAGCGGTTTCGAAGATGTCTTGTTACGTAAGATAGCTATTGGGTTCTTTAATAACTATTTAATAGCTTATTCGTGTAAACAGCCGTCTATTTATAGCTGGTTTGACTAGTAAATAAATTAGTCTGTGGCGCACAAACAAAAACAAAAACAAATTAAATAAAAACAAAACACTGCACGCGCCACCTCTCAGAATAATAACTAAAGCTATTGTTCTGAGCGCTACCTAATGTTGTTTGACAGAAGTACCTACGTATTCGTAATTTGAAATATTCCTACTTTTGTATGTACCTCTAAACATAACTTAAGGATGAAGCGGGTAAGAAATACCGCTTTGCCTCTATTAAATTATTAAAGTCACACTGTTTCGCTGCGACATGCGAATGGCCTCGTTTTAAGTTAAACTCTTATGACTATGCGTAGTTAACATAATGTTTACAAACGTTTATTCATGATAACGCAATGTTTTACGTCAAATACTAGGTATTTTCAATCCTATTATCTTATTATTACTTAACAAAAGCTTTAGAATATTTATAGGCCTGTTGAGAACAATTAATCAGATAATGATTAATAAGAATGTTGACATAATTATTTTGAGTATTTATTTTGTTATGGTGATGGTTTATGGGCCTGTTTTCTGCATGTGCTTATATTATGCATGTGGGCCTCTAGCAGTGGCATTTTTAGACCAATGGTGTGCGTTACACACATTGAATTAATTTTCAGTTTCACTTAAAATTATTTAGGTACTATATACATAAAAATTACGGCTAAACCCAAAAGGACACTTAACACATTTGCAGCATGAACATCACATTTAACGCTGATAATTGTAGAAGCCCTATTGTGTAAGTTTGCGTGTAACCAGCAGAAGCGTCAAGATGTTTCGATACAAACAGGCTCGTCACTTGATTTTTTTCTACTGTTGGCTGTATGCATATTTTTTTACAGTCTTTATTATGTAACAGATTAAAAATCATGAAACCTCAAAGTGTACCGTCGTCGTCCGGGGCGTTCTTAATTAATGAACATTTTAATACGTCGGCGCGGCAGACGCTCGATCATCGCCGCCGCGAATAAATTCGTTTACGGCGCAGACGACAAACGCGACACTCTCCGTTCCTTCGCTACTCCAAATTTATGTGGAGCAGGGCTGTCGACACTTGACGGCTATTACGTCATTAACTGCTCTTCAAATTTTTTTGATACTTATATTCTTAGTTTTTTTTTTTAATTACTCCTTTATCATCATCATCTCAGTCAAACCACGTCCACTGCTGGACAAAGGTCTCCCCCAAGGATCTCCACAACGACCGGTTTTGTGCTGCTCGCATCCAGCGGCTTCCCGCGACTTTTACCAGATCATCGGTCCACCTTGTTGGAGGCCTGCCGGCCTTGGAACGTATACTTGTTGTTATTTTTATTTTAAAAAATTTTTACTTATAAATTAATTTTGCTAGTAAAACACGTAAGTACCTACATCAGTTTGTTTGTTGAGCATAAGAGTGAAAGTACTTATGTAATTACAATACGATTACAAGTTCACAAGAAAGACCGCAGAACCGATAACCGATGGAGTAAACGAGTTCTTGAGTGGAGACCGCGTATCGGAAAAAGTAGTGTAGGACGCCCTCAGACTAGGTGGAACGACGATCTTCGCAAGGTGGCTGGCAAGAGATGGATGAGAGTAGCTGCGGATCGTGCTCGGTGGCGTGCATTTGGAGAGGCCTATGTCCAGCATTGGACGTGTGTAGGCTGATGATGATGATGATGATGAAGAATGACAAAATGTATTAAGTATTAAAAAGTATTTTTTCAAATCTTGTGTACCTACTTACAAACTGTTTTTAAGTAAAAAGTTCAATCGCACAATTTTTTGTACAATTTTTACTTTGCAACTTACTCAGATGTGTATATTTCATAAAACTGGCCTTGAATACAAGAATTAACTTCAAGATGTGGACTACTTGGACTACTAACTTGTTTAAAATCCGCCTAGTTATCTACCACCACCTTATGTAACTCCGTCACAACAACAATGTTACCCGCATTGTTGTGTTTCGACAGTTATGAGATAAGATAACCTGTTAAGTAAATGAGGGTTTACCACCTTTCATCATTTAGCTTGAAGTGTGCTGAATACCAACTGTCGTCCTCGCTGTCAAATAATAAAAAAACCTTAAACTCAATACACTAGCTTCGCTTGTAACCAACATGACACTCGTGGCAGCCCTACCCATAAGTCCCAATCAAAAGTCCGCAACTGTACTTACAGACTTTACATTACGAATGGGTGTAGAGCAGTAGAGCCTGCGACCGGGCGCGAGCGGAGATTTTAACTTGTTATTAATTAACTGTCACTCCGAAGCGAAAACCGGCGACGTGGGAACGTCCACAGATGGCAAAAACACTGTTTTTGTGAAGTGATCAACTGTAAATTGGCGAATAATATTTTGGCCGGGGAGCGCGATGCCAGGAATTTAGATCTCTTTTTTTTTAACTTTTTTGTGCAGCTAATAAGTTCTTACTTAAACGCCGAGTTGTTAAAGGAGGGACCTGTTTTCGGTATAAGAACAATAATAATAACCAGGAAATATTTTTTGAAAAAAGGCTGTTAAGTTAAAGTGGTAAAAATTAACCTAACCGGTAATTTTGCTAAAATGAGAATAAAATTTGGTATAAAAATATGAAATAAATATCAACAATATCATTATTATCAATTCTTGGGTAACAAAACTTTAGACACAGAATTAAAATAGTTAAACTTAACAATTGTAACTTAAAAAACAAATCAATTTGTTTTACACAAAGAAGAAGTTTATGTCACAAAAATCGTAGCAGAGTAATAATATTTATCTTTTTCCTGTGGAAACAATCAACCAATATAGTAATTTTCTTACGTTTTAAAATTAATGACATCTCCAACATTAACACCACCACTAAACCAAATAACCATTCTCAGAATAGTATATTTTATTAAGCAAATCATCAATTTACAATTATTAAAAATTATACAAGTTTTCACTCAAAAAACTTGAAGCTGACTAGATTTGCATTCTGAAACAATGAAATAAACTACCCAACGAATATCATTCTCGCATGCAAAATTATGCTTATATTAATCCTTCCTCCTAAATACTTAAACAAACAAAATGTTAGTTTCCGTAGCATTTCAAATATTGATACCCAGTGCACTCACTATAATAGCACTAAACATATCAATGATATTTCTTAATTAATCATTAATTTGTCGACAACAATTGCATGTGTCAAAGCATGAGAAAACAACGCAGATATTAATCGACCGCTTTAACCCATTGAGCAGTCTCAATGCTAATTTATTCAAATTACCTTATTGCTGTATAGGAGTTACAGTCAGTGTCTACTATTATAGTATAAACATAGTTAGACAACAGACAGTATCTTATCTCGTTTAAGTACTGCAAAGGTTTCCCTCTCTTAATGCACGTTGACTTAATAAGGGTATTTTCTGCTTCCTCACACTTTCACTCTTCTCCAATTAGAAATAAGCTGCCAAAAACATTTTGATATGTTTGAGGCTAAATGCTTTGGTTTAGACCAATCAAAGAAGCCTTATACTTTTTCTAGCCAGAGTGACACTTTATTTTTTGTCCTATAAGTCTTGATTTTTTACTGTCCTACTTGTGTAGACACAAGCTGGTTGTTGACAGTTGCATTCTGTGAAGCACAATAATAGTGGTAAAGTGGCCTATCAGCCTTCCGATGTTTATTCGAGCTTACATCTAAACCGTTTTCCCCTAAAAAGCCTTTTGAGTTTATTATGCGCTCTTTCAATTTGACTGTGTCTTATTTTGATAGAATCTCTTAATAGTCTTATTAAGGTTCTTGGAGAAATAGAACACATCGTTCCGTGCTTCAAGAGCACGCGGCGTTGTCACCCGTTCTAAGAAAATTTTCACGGAGCGAAGCACCGTAAGAAAACTTGGTACGGAATTTCTTAATGAGCTACAACACAACATACATTTTAAAAGATGACCTTTCTTAATTAAAACAAAATAAGAAACATTTCTTTTCAATTCAGCTTGTTTTAAATGTACACGGATTCGGTCGACGTTCGCGCTAAACTAACGGTTTGGGTTGATTGAATTAAGGTTGTAGGCACGATTTCTACTTGCATAGAGTTTGTGCGTCCTACTCAATATCCCCGAACCTCCAAACAATTTCGGCAAAATTTCAAACACTGTTTATTTTTGTTAAAGTTAAAGTTAAAGTAAGACACATAATTTGAAACACGACGTTAACTTTTGTAATAAATCCTCCAGTTTCTTACTAATAATGGAGTACCACCGTCGTTGGATCGTATTATCCGTTTTGAAAATCATTTAGTTATTTTACTGGCTGTATTTTGTAAGCGGCCGGTAGTATCTGCCAAGGGAAACCTTTACATAATCTTAATGGCCAAGATTTATTATCAACTCAGTTGGATTAGCACGTAGCCCGATACGGATCTACGACTTTGTTTTCGAATTAGTTAGTACTTAGTTTTTTTTTGTTTCCAGACATAATCGAAGTTGGTGTGTAAATATAATAATAATATTTCAATAATGTTTACGTTCAAAGATGACTAATTTAAAAGCCAGTTTCATCACCGCAAAAATTTTCCTAAAAAGAAATATACAAGGTAACATTTCCGATGACGGCTTATTTTGTGATTATAATGGTAAAAACTCAACAAAAGTTAATGATTGAGAAAAGCAGTTTGCGACTAGCTTATATAATTTGTGACGTTTTTGTTGTGGGGAAATAACGCGACAATCTTTATGTTGGTCTGATCATTAATGTAAAGCTTGATTGTGTATGCTACAAAATATCAATCACAAAGTCCGAAAAACGTAGCGCGTGACATACCGACAAGTATTAACGGTTCATTGTACGAAATTCTTCTTGCAACACGCGCGCACTTTCGAGTATTAAATTCATATTTATTATAAAAGCTGTTGGGATATTAACATACAAATAAAGTTACTAATAAATTTAACTACTTAATATTAAAAATAAATGTAAATGTAATGTTGGTATTTTCTTACAAGGTAAGTTAGTTACAATAAGTACCTACCCAAGCTTACAAATAAAACAAATAAAAATAATTCGATTATTCAAAAGCAAAAGTAGTAATAATTACTTTTGAGGCAACGGATGACTTGATTTAAATAAGGTTCAAAATTAGTTTACCATATCGTCGATGGAAAGGTAAACGGAACTTAAAGTTAAAATTTATATTTCTTTAAAATGCATTGGCCACGAATGTCTTAATTTTAAATTATTGCGCTTTAGCAGTTTTGTCTTTTCACCGACGAATCAATATCAAAACATAATGCTACACTTGGTGGAAAAATGTACCTACCTAATTATATAATTGACCAAAACACTGTGGCAGTACAAAGACACCTATTGATTACCGCTGTCAGTTTGTAATTGTTCAACAATAACAGCCGGTTGCACCGGAACAGTTCAGAAATTTCGGTGTCAGCCTGACTCTTTACTTTAGGCACGCTTTTGCAACAATCTTTATCGTCACCATGACTTAATGTGGAAAGTTTTTAAGTCGAATTTGATTAGGATTTTACTAGCTATCTAAGAACGTAACTTTTATACGAAAATCATACATAAGCGTTATTGATGCAAATAGTGATGAAACTTGATGAAACCGTTGGTGAATGTTAATTTATATGAATGTTGAAATGAAACACTATACGCATCTCCTAGCGTTTATTTTATACCCTTATACGCTTATATCTGAAGTTGACTGGCGCGAGGTTTTGGAGGCACATCATCCTGATCTTGCCCTGGAAAGCTTCTATAGAACCATTTATAGGATCTTTGACACTTGCATTCCAAAAAAGTTTCGCTCCAGTCATCCTAGCAGATGGTTTCCAATGTGGTTTAAGGCTGACCTGATCAAAGACATACAACGTAAAGCAAAAAAACATCGTCTTTGGAAAGCAACTATGAGTCGAACTGCGTATATGAGGAGTTTGCTCTGCTGAGAACAAATATCAAGCTCCGAATAAGGCTTATGACAAGTACAGACGCCTGCACATCAACCTATCCAAAACTGTAAAATTTCTTCAATACATTTTCAACCATATTCATATGGAATAACGTTCAAAGTCTATTGAGGAAATTTGACAGTTTGTGGTAGGTTGATATGCAGGCGTGTGTACATAAACTTTGTTCAAGCTCAGTTTAGAAGGAACCCGCGTGCCTTTTGGCAGCATGTTGGGAGCTTAAAAACTAAAGGGGGCTTCGAATCACGTGTTTTTCTTGATGGTGAAGAGTTTTTTCCAATTATTTTTTTTAGGAGTTTTTTTGACTAACATCCTACTACTCGATCACCTTTCCGTTGAGGCTCACAACGACAGTCATTCTGCGAACTACGTACATGTCAGTGAAATTACGCTAAAAGAGGTAGATATGGCGATAAAACGTCTGAAACCAACAAGCTCTCTTGGACCAGATAACTGTTCTGCGTTCATTTTGAAGGGATGCAAATATTTTCTAAAATAATCTAGTGGCTTCATCATAAATCTTGCGTTGTCTACCGGTGACTACCCGCGCCAGTGGAAAATCACAAGAGTCAGACCAATTCCAAATCTAAAGATACTACTAAAGCAGATAATAATCGTCCCATTGCCATTCTTTCTGCGCTTGCCAAGATTTTTGAATCGATATTGCACAATTAAATATCTCCTCAAATACAACCTTTTTTATGCAACTCGCAACATGAATTCAGAGTGAATCGCTCTGTCAATGCTAACTAGTTAACCCACGCTGATAACATTTCACAATTCTTAGACAAAGGTAAGCAGGTCGATGTGGTTTACTTAGATTTAAAAAAAAATCGATAGAGTTGATAACGATGTGTTGTTGAGAAAGCTCTGTAGCATTGGTTTCTCAACCAAACTGCTCAGGCTTTTCACTAGTTATATGCGTGATCGACAGCAGTTTGTGCAACATGGATGTTTTTTTTTTTCAGCTCCATATCATACAAGGTCAGGAGTGAGCCAAAGCTCTATATTAGGCCCGCTTTTGTTTGGCATTATGATAAATGATCTCGAAGCCACCCTTAAACATACGAAGTGTCAGCTGTATGCCGACGACTTGAAGTTGGTATGTGAGCTTGAACAAATTGGTGACTCCAGACTTTCCAGTGCAGTCGTTACCTCTTTAGCAGTTGAGGATTCTTGGTATAATGCGCTTATATGTTTGACCTTATTGCCACTTCCATCAGTAAGATGCAAATGGGACTAAAGAGAAATTTGTAAAAAAAAAATAATAATAATATAAATATTTAGACAACATCACATACATTGTTCTGATCCCAAGGTAAGTAGCTAAAGCACTCGTTTCATGGAAATCAGAAACAACGACGGTACCACAACCGCCCAGACCCGACACAATATCGAAAAGTTAGTTTTCGACATTGACATTTTTTCGGGATCGAACCCGGGACCTCAGAGTTAGCGCCGCCCAAAGTCCGGTGTGCAAGCCACTCGGCTACGGAGGTCGTCAAATATTTGTTAATAATAAACGTTTCGTGAACTAAGCATGTTAAGAAATAAATTTTTACTTTTTATTTTCAAGTGCTAATTGCTGCACTGAAGCTAAATTAAATATTCATAAAATTTTATAAAATGCAGTGAAAAAATAAAAAAAACAAAAAATTAAACGCCCACCCGACCCAGCCAGGAATCGAACCTGCCTAGCCTTAGGTAGCATAGCGGTCAGTGCAGCCGCCCGGATTGTCGGGTGGGCGTTTAATTTTTTCACTGTATTTTATAAATAATAAATATGTTAAGAAATATTAAATATTTTTTGTTGTTTTTCCTCAATGAACAAGTAACATATTGGCAGTTGGCATAATATATATTTTGTCTTGTCTTTAATTGTGAAGATACGCCTAACTAAACAATTTGTACAGAGCGCCAATTCAACAATACTACTCGTAATTAGGGGCCAGTAACAACAGTAAGTTTTTAAAGTCTCAATCTCCAGGCATTAGAACTACTAATGCTAAGAGCCAATAAAAAAACTAAAATGTTCAACTTACATCCGCCTCTTGGCCATTGTCAACACAATGTCGACGAGTGGTAATAGCTAAGCTTTGCCGGTTATTTATGTGTAATAATGCTGAACGGTTACTCGTTAAGCGCTCGTGAACATGCATGATTTTTGGTAAGTGAAACAAATAATGGAAACTTACTATTGGAAACTTATTATTAATTTCTCCAAAAATTACTGCGTGAGGTCTCGGTAAAGTGGTACATCTTCAAATACTAACACTTACAACGGATTGAGGTAAAAAACAACCTTAATTTAACATTACCTATTATTATTTATTGAAGAAAAAAATATGAAGACAAAGCCGTAAGGGCGGGATCCCTTTGCTTTCCCTTAGTTCCAATCAGAATAATAAAAGGGTACATAAAATAAAAGAAAAAAATTGGTTGCCTGTAAAGTCGATATACGGGCGAAAGTTTTACGTGACAACGACTTTGAGTGGTAAAATAATTTTAATGTGAATATTCATTCGTATAGTAGGAAGAAGGATGAAATAATAGTAACAAATTAAAACATTTATTTATACAAAGAATTATATTTAAAACATTAATTTATACAAAGAATCTCGCACTGAATTTCATATTAACAAAATTTTATTTTTACCTTTACACATACATACGTATTTATATGTCTATGTCTGTCTCTCTCGCTCTTAGGCGGGCAAACCATGCCCGAGTGGAAGGGACGCGTGCCTCTCACTCGCTCTCATTGTGAGCGCATAACGTGAGCGGAGCGTAACGCAGTTTCTTGAAGTGTCACCCGGCAAACCAATTTATAAGACGTTGTCACGTCAAAAAATATCCTGTGCAAACCAATATATTTCTACTTTCTAAAATAAATAACTAGTGAAACATTGACATTTTGTGCACTGTTGTAACTCAACCTCATTTTGCACAATGTCTGCCGCTTTCTTGTTTAGCTGATTTAATTACAAAAACCGGCGGAGCGTGATTGTACACATATTTTTTTTTGTTAATAGTAAAATTTCTTTTTAATATAATGTGATTATTAGATTGTTAAACATTTTAAAAATTGCCTTCGATTTACAAACTTCGCGATAGTTTTCCTGTAAACATCCAGTATTTACACATCGCGTCCGTATTTGGGTCACCAAGCAAGCTACTTCACTGTGTCAAACTTTAAGTCTATCCATTATGTATGAAGTTTTAGAGAAAATTGCCTGTGACAGACAAACGGACAGACTTGTAATTTACATATAAGGGTTTTCAATAAATGTATGGATGCAAAGGTGGTGGTTCGGCGCAACGGAATAAGAATGCACTTGATAGTCTATATTGATCTGTCTCTTTTTACTAACGTTACAATATATATTGGGAGTGTGATGCGTGTGTGTTAATACGGTGTACACACACTACACGGAAACCTATGCGCTTTGCAGCAGCACAAAGTACAGCCCCCGATCCGATCAGAACCCTTCGGAGAATCTAGTAGGGCACGGGGACGCGCACTAGTGCGCGATGCCGTTCCCTCTAGAAAACCTCCGAAGGTGATTCATTTCACACGGCTTGAGGGACCCTTTACGTTCCTCGCCGCCCATAAAAAAGCCCGGTGAAGCTGAAAATGCAGTTTGAGGCAATCAGCAATCTCTCTCCAAAAAAAAAACAAAGTACAACAGTTTACAGCAAAGCTGATTTCTGAAACTAAAGCAATTGTTGATCAACAACTTCATCATTAAATTTATTCCTCCATCTGGGTATTAATTACTGAACTATTTCACTTAAATTTTACGACTTTTACCCGAACGAGCTGGCTGCAACGCCATCGAACTTCTCAAGTTTCTTCTACAAGCTTCCTGCAAAAATGAGTTTTGCATACTTTTTATTCTTGAAAGCATGCAAACCGCACCATCCCTAGACATCAGCACGCCAGAGATGTCTCTATCGCATTGTCAATCTAAAAGAAACCTCTTATATCTTTTTCTTATTGGCGGGAAAGTGAAGAGTCATGTCTGCGGTTTTGTTCTATTTTCAAAAATTTGTGTTTTGTTCGAAAATTCAAGTAAAATAATGGTGGAATATTAACCGTTAAGTGTTCGTGAGCTCATGCAGAGTGCTGGCAAATAAAACAAAAAAGTGCAACGTCGCTTTTCAAATCCCCACATCTTTACTGAGATACTCAAGGGGTATATCGTTTCTCACTTCTCATTATTCTCATTATCATTCGTCATCATCATATAATAACACTGGCACTGGCTCAAGGTGCTAACCGCACGAAGCCATCAATTAAGAAAGAGAAACCTCTTTACACCCCTAAAATGGCCCAAAGAGGCCCAAAGGGAAAGTGAAAAGTCATGTCTTCGGCTTGGTTTTATTTTCAAAAATTTGTGTTATGTCGAATATAAATGTGAAATAATGGTGGATTATTAACGGTTAAGTGTTCGTGAGTATGCATGAGTGTTGGCAAATAAAACAAAATAGTGCAACGGCACTTTTCAAATTCTCTCAAGAAGTCCGCGTGAGGACTTAGTAAAGCCACGTAAAGCCCCACATCTTTACTGAGATACTCGAGGGGTTGGGGGGTATTTAATTTCTCACTTCTCATTTCTATTATAATAATAATAATAAATAATAAACTTTCCTACACTCACACCAATTATGTAGCCCAAGAGAAGCTTCGTTATGAAACTCGTTAAATGGTTACTAGACAACGGATAAACATACTTACTAAACTTACTACTTAGTACTTAGTACTTGGTACTTTAAAATACTTAAATACATACACATATATTATAGACAACACCCAGACCCGAGACAGTTTAGAAAAACAATAACTTCTTAAATTTGACCCGACCGGGGATCGAACCCGAGACCTCAGAGATGGCGACACCATGAAAGGAAATATTGTATAATTATGTATTACTTCTACTTGTACGAAAAATTACTTTTAAACTGGCTAAATGTGCTAATCGCACGAAGCCATCAACTAAAGAAAAAAAATGACACTTCTTAGCGTGTTGCGCAAATGTTTGCACCGAATTTGGAATTTGGCGACGTCACAACGTTATACGAGTATAAGCGAACTTCCTCAAAGTTGGCATTCGTTAATACTCTTCCGAGTTCACTTTGATGTGCTTAGTACGGGGAGATGTTTCGAGAAGTTTCCCGTCAAACCGACATGTGTTGCGCTGATGTCGGCGAATAATGGATGGTTTAACGACAATCTGTATGAACAGAAAATATTAACTTTCATAATATTTAAGCAAACTTTTTGACGGGAATAAAGTATTTATCTTTAAAGCAAATTACCGCATGTGCTTGTATTTTGTTATCAGTTTGCATGTTATGATATTTTGAAAGCCAATTGTTTTCTGCTGGAATAAATGAATTTCTTTGTCTAAACTCCACATCCATGTCTATGTCTAGGTGTATGACTATATCTATGTGAACAGCCATTATGTTATTTACTTTTCAAACAAAATACCTACCACTAACTGTCAAATTTCCTCAATAGACTTTGAACTTTATTACTAAGTTGTATGGTTGAAAATGTATTGAAGTTTGACAGTTTTGGGTAGGTTAATGTGCAGGCGTCTGTACATTCAATTAATTATGTATATATCTTAAACTTATTATACTTTCAAAGGCGGCGGTGCTCAAAAGTGCTTGCGAGTATTAAGCCATTGAGTAACACCTCGACTAATTGTTTATTGTGACGCTTCAGCTGGTACTACGCCTGACTAAGTGCGTCGAATATTTGCAGTGAAAGTCTTTTGTTCTTTCTTTCCTTTTAGAAAAAGATTTGTAAATATGCGCTAATAACAAATTAATGTAAATACCATACTATAATCATTCTATTCCATTTATATTTTATTAGCGTTATGCCACTTGTCTAGGCCCTCTGTCATCATGACACTTCAAAAAGCTTATTTATACCTATGGGTTGCCGTCAGTTGTAGTCACAGGTTGTAGTCTAACGAAGCTAGGGGGATGAAGCACGATTTCTTGCAGTCATCATTTACTAATAATTAATTCAAAGCTATTTATAAATATTAGCCATTTTAAATTAAATCGTCTCAATTAACCATAATTGATACTTTTAGGTTACTTTCGTTACGTTACGTGATTAAATATCACGTGACAGTTTAAAAAGTTACAAATCCTTAACCTTATATCAAAAGAAAGTTCACAGACATTATTAACCTCTTTTTAAAGTTTAACACTGGCTATGAAAGCAAACTGTGTTTCAACCGGCAACATAAAAAGCAGGTTGCAACGCCCTAGTGGACTCACCCCATCCATATTAATAATCCTTTGACGTTTGCCAATGAATAATTGAAGTGGCAGTTTTCTTCTGTAGCATCTACTTCGTAATAGATTGTTGCGGCATTTTTAAGGTAGGTGGTCCTAAGTTATGCCTTCGTGGTTGTAATTAATGTTTCCTTGATGCAGCACCTGCTTTGGTAGCTTCTTCAATACTTCCCATGTAAGGAGTTTGTTTGATTGAGGCATTACAAACTTTTATGTATAAGGGAGTGGAAGTTTATAATGTTATTTGTTTACTTAAGATAAGAACTGCGCATTAAAGTGGACTAATAAGTGATTCATATTTTTTTGGATTTTAATAGGGTGCAATAGACGCTATACACAATGTTTTTTTTTAAATCCATTACTAATTAATTCTTATTTTAATGAAAAAAATAGAGTCTACAATTTGCAGTTTGTAGCAGTGCTTAAGATTTGTAACTGTTTTGATAAATTGTTTTGGATACCTAAATGGAAATAGTTTGTTTGATGTTGCTACTACTTAAATTAAGTTGCCGAACCTTCAAAAATTTCTAGCTTTTTTAACACTTAGAATAACACAAATAAGACAAAACAAACTGCTACTACTTATCGTTATCTATACATGTTTTTAGCCAAATCTCTACCGACAATTCGAAAATTCATGTCAAATCCCGAAAATGCCTGGCATATTTACGCTACGGTAACCCGTTACTCCATGCAGACAATTTTACCTTCCCTCGGTGTAAAGCTTAGTAGGTCAGTAGGTGAACCTGGTTATAACGCTTGTTTGGTAACTAATAAATTTGGCTGAGTGAAGTGTGAAAGATAACAAAGTTTAAAAAGTTCTCTGCTAGAAAGTTAACTACTCATGTTTCGGAAAATGTTTGCCAAGGTAACTTAAGGCTGTATGAAAAAAATGAGTTTAAGTTTGGGTTGGAATGTGAATAGTCTAAGCTTGTGTGTTAGTGTTTCTTTTTGTTTCTTTTAAACTGTTGTTTTGCCTTTAAAGCGCTACAAAAAATTAAACTTGAAAATAAACGAGATGCCTTAGACATTGAAAAATCTTCCATCTCGGTAGATCCATTCATCTAAGTTCCATCTAAGTACCGAGATGGTCGATTTTTCATTATATTTTTTTTATTATTTATAAACATGGCGTTGTGGCACTTTAAGTTACCTATTTGAATTAGTAAGTACCTCCCCCCCCCCCCCCCCCGCTCCCGCCAGTGTCGCTAAAACGTATTGGCACAGGTAGTGGTTATATCCTCTTTGAGTGTCGCTGTGAGCTTTGTTGGGGAAGGACGTGTGTCACAGTGTTTCGCGCGCTCCCACTGCAATAATCTCGTGGCATACATTACCATGTAAGAACAGTTTAATTGAAGTTTTCAGTTAAGTTTTTTTGTGAATTGCAGGCCTAAATTTGTAACGTATTGTTTTCAATAATAACAGTTTTTATTCTATTCACAGTTTTATGTTTGAGTAGCGAATTGCCATCAACGGACCAGCGCGTGTCTCTTTGACGGACTGGTCCAACCATAGCAACTTCTTAAGTACAATTTTTATTTTATTTGTTTCTCTGTCAAAAAGTGGTAAATATTATGCATGGAACGAAGAGAGCATGAAGCTGGCACTACAAGCCTTGGTAAGCCAGAAATCTCGGCTTTAATAGCTTTTACTTTTAAGTATAAATTTTTTGCTGTTGATTTTAGGGACTGTGTAACCTCGCAAAACGAAGTTGTGATAAAGATTATTAATGTTATCTTTGTAATTTTATCTATAATAATACAATTGATAATATTGTAAAAGCTTTAAATAGAAGACTGATTGATATTCCTAGCGTTGCCATTATTTAATTAAGCGTTGAGTGAATAAATAATTAATTGATAATTATATAGTCTGTTATTTGTTTGAATTCTTATAGTTGCGTTGAATGGGTCATTGGAAGAAATTTCCTAAGTCCAATGATAGCAACTCACTGGTTCAATCAAAGAAGCAGTGGTCCAAAGAAAGAAACCATGGCAAGGCCACTTTTAAATATTTTCTCTCTTTTCGGTCACGTCAAAAAATCTGAAACGATACATGTAAATTCTTGTTACATACAAGAATTTACATGTATCGTTTCAGATTTTTATAAAAATGTTAAATCTCGTTTCTTCTAATCATCATATTTAAGATGTTTTGTCAATTCAAAGTTAAGTAGTCCAATAGTGGCAACCTTACCCTACCTACTTTTGAACCAAATGAACAAAGAAGACAGGCGACCCACGCCCTTATTGAAGTCAAAAAGATAATTAATTACCTCTCCTCTGTTAAGAAATTAATCGAAATAAGAACGAAAAAGGTCAAAATTAATTTAAAAACACAAGAGTCAAACAAGTTTTTGCCCGCGTTTGTCCACGGGCGGGAGCAAACAATTCATTACGAGATTAACTCAGTCGGTCAAAGAGTAATCTCTCACTGGGATTGTCACTTTTGTTGTCATAGAAAAACAAAATGGTAGTTATAGAAATGGGAACACCCAAAAATTCCGATTTATGTTATTCCGAATTTGAATATTCCGATTTTTAAAAATCCGAATTTCACAATCCCTAAGAGACTAAATTCCGACTATTCAAAAACACGATTTTTATTTTATCGAAATTCATAAAAACGAAATTTTAATTTTCGGTCTTTTATTAGTACGAAGAATTAAAAACCCGATGTGTTACTAGTTCGAAATATGGTATTCTGAATTTTAATTTTCCGAAAATTCATTGCTAAATACATTCAGATTTTGTATCAAATTATAATCTCAAAAGTTAAAAAAAAAACCTTTGTTGCGGAAAAATTTACATAACCGAAACGCGTAGGTTAGGTCTGACGCGTATGTCTTACATGATAACAACAACGCCAGAACCGAATTGCACTTATTAGATGGGTATTGGGTACTTATTAGAAATAGGTAAGTACAGTAGTTCTAGGTTAGGTTAGGTTAGACTTGATTCCCGCGGTTCAATTACCCAGAGATAGGCCCCGCGGCCTTCACTGTTTTCGGAGTTTGGTCCCCCAGAGTTTTAGTGGGTATCCCCCTCCGTCTCGCCCTTCCCGGTCTTGGGCTTCTCCCTTGACAGCCGACTGGAGACAATGGCGTCTCCGGATAGTCGGTGGGTTGTGGAAAGGCGGACGGGCGAGTCCCACATAATCGGTGCCTCTTCAAGGCACCGGTACTCGTAACGAGTTCCTCTGGGTAAAAAAAAAAAGGTTAGACTTGATAACAACACAACTGCACTTATTTCAGAGATTTTGGGAGGCACACATTTTTTTTAAGAAAAATGTTGGGTATTGAAACATAATTAATAAATAGAAACATTTTTTTATAACAATTCGCGCTTATATTATTCGGAATTTTTAAATTCGGAAATTTGATATTCGGGATTCGTAATTATAAACGTTCGGAATTTTGAAGTTTCGGATTTTAAAAATTAGGAATGATGAAACACGGATTTTCCTTATCGGAATTTTGAACCATTCGGTGTTACAAAATTCGGAATTTTGAAATTCGTGATTATGTCTATCGGAATTAAGTTTTTCGTATTTATACACTACGTATTTGTACACTATACCCATTTTAAATACCGCCGGTAAGTTTATTTAATTTAATATTAAAAGTATTTAAAGTGAATTAAAAAGTGACTTTCATGTATAAACGATGTCGTTTATAGTATTTTATGTTATTAAAATAACTTTTTTTCTCGTCTACTAGCCATTTATACGTGAAAGTCACTTTTTAATTCACTTTAAATACTTTTCATATTAAATTAAATAAACTTACCGGCGGTATTCAAAATACAGTTTCCTACGGTTAACGAATCCGTAAACTTTAAAATTCTTTCTTAATTGAATGGAACGAATGCATTTTGACACTTATAGGCAAGATTAAATCGATATAGAACCTCTTTTACTTCATAACTTATCAACTAAAAAAGTTTCGCAAGCACCCATAACTTTTCAGTCGCTTTAAACAATTATGCAAAACACATTATACAGGAAAGATAAAAATCCATTTAAGACTGCTCAGGTCAGTTAATTCGCTGTAATTAGTAGGCTCGATTATCGCCGCCATCTTGCGACGTACCTACACGTCCCCGTCAGTTATTCGACTTGAACGAACGAACTTAATGATGTTTACAAAGGGAAAAGGTCAGTCCCGCTCCTATGAATGGCCCGTAATTGGCCGTAATTAACACACTTTTAGTTTCTCACTTTACGGTATTAGCTTCGGATATAATTTATGTACGGAAATTGTCATCTAATTATTAGCTATGGCTATGAATGAGGTGAAACGAAAGTTTTGTTGTCATTGTTTGTTGAAGACTTGTGCTTTATGCTAGGCGAAGTCTAGGAGGTGGTTTGTAAATTGTATGGTTAAACTAAAAATGGAAATTAAATATTATTACTTACTTACTTAATGTCAATGATTATTACAACATGTATTCGTGCGGACCTTATTGATTTCTATTAAACGTATTTGCCTTCCTCGCATATTGATCGTAAGTGATGATACGGCTGAAGATGGAAGCGCACTTAACCCGGAATTCTCAATTACTAAGGAACTGGTTATGTTATCTCTAACTGATGGAACACAATAAATAATTATTGTGTGTACACTACAGGCAGTAGTTTAATACTTCTACTACTAATATCATTGTTTTTATGGCAGAAAAGTTAGATATAACGGTTGTAGCGTGTCAAGCCAACTTAGAAAAAGCCCTGTCACCAAACAAACCGCACATAATATGCATCCCCCGCTGGGAATCGAACTAAATAACTCTAGATCTGAGAACGGTGTCCAACCACTATTCCTAAACCCTACCTAAGACAGCATATTAATACTAAAACTTATTGATTTTGACTAAGATTGGACTATAAATACTTACTAATAAGGTGAAGTTGAATAAAAGCTTGCAATAAAATAAACTTAACCACTACTTTCATTTCCACTTTATTTACAATCAAGTGTAAGCTATCAAACAGCTGTTGTCCTAAGTCATAACAGACACAATTAATTAAAGAGTGCCTTTCATTGATAACATTTGTTCGTGAATAATTGAAGCCAACACTTAGAGTGAGGTGAAATGACAGGGGAACGTCTACACTTGTCATTGTGGCCGCGAGGGGCGAACTTAATAATAACTTTACGACAAGTTATTCCTTTGTTTTTTATTTGACAATTGACAAGAGGGCTAGATGATAACGAAGCTGATCGACATGACCCACGTGATAGCCAGCAAAAAGTAAGCGGGAAAGCCATATACGCCGTAGACAGACCACCGAAGAAGAGTGCTGGAGTGGAGACCTAGAGTGCGGCACAGGAACGTAGGCAGGCAATGCGATGGACTTACGACCTTGTCAAGGTAGCGGGGAAGAGTTGGATGAGGAAGGCGCAAGACCTGAGGGAATAGCGTGCATTAGAAGAGACCTACACTCAAAATTGGGTGAATAAGGTTTGAGAAAGAGAAGATGGCTTAGTACGATGGATGGATAAGCGGTCAGTATAGACACTTGTGACCATGGGTGTAATCTTATCGAAGGTTAAGTGGTGCCCTGAACTGTGTAAAGTCAATAAATTTAGTAAAAGCACAGAAAAAATATGTAACAATAAAAATAGCAAGAGGCCGGTAGATGAAAATAGGGAACGACTGATCGTTATGGAAAGTCTTGCTCTTCAGTAGTTGTATGATTATGACGGAGATTAATATTATTAGATAACATTCAGTAATATGAACTATCACAGTAGGAAAATACGATTCTCGGGCATTTACAGTTACTCTATGAAATGACAATGACAATGAAATTCTATATTATTTTCTGGCGACTAAAACTGTGGCACCACACTACCTTACTATAAACAAAATACTCGATAAACCCCTTTTTGAATACATTATAAAAGTCGCTACGATGCGAGTTTTATAATTTCAAGTTTCATACATTAACTTCCCCATTGCGACTTGCAAATAACATCACAAAAGACATTAAAATATCATAACGTTTAAACCTGTCCAATTAGTGATCAATTTAATTATGATGACTACATTCATTGCTATTTACAGTTAATTGAATATCGGTCGTTAAATTAACCAATAACGCGAAAGGAGCAGACATGTTATTATGTCAGTCTGAATGTCCCAATGCTTATTAATAATTGCTATAAACCGTCCTTAATCGTAGCTTTCGTTGAATGAATTATTGAACGAATGCTCGAAGTATTCAAGTCAAGTGTTCTGCGGAAATCCCAGTTGGATCGTAAAAGGCTGCATTTCAAAACTTTGATCGTCTTGATTTTGTTAAGGATGGCGCAGGGGCTAGCGCGTTGAAGTGGCGATCTTGAAAGTTAAGCTACATTCGCAATGTCGGGTTAAGGGATGTGTGACCGAGTTAAATTTGCTCAAGCTCCTCCGTGCACTGTCCAGACAACATAAGACGTCTAAAACGTTGGTAGATTTAAAACTCTATATTAAATTAATTAATATTCTGTGCTGGAATATTGACACGCTCGTTAAGGTAAGCGGCGCTCTCTGTCAAATTGGAACTTTGGGGCAAAGCTATTGAGAACAAATTCTTTTCCACTAAACAGTTACGCAATTTTATTACACACACAATACTTTTAACAATTTATAACGATAAATTTACGAATTGTGCCATAATATGGAGCACCTGTATGCGAGTTAGGATTGTGGGCTCGATAGTTCGTTGGACGCTAGCAAAAAAAGAAATGCTTCCTGTGTGCCGTTTCAAAAAACGCGATGGGGTATGCGAAAAATCTTATTTAATTTTATATATACCCACTTTTAAGTAATAACTGGGGTTAACTTTATATTTCTATAGGAGTACTTACAAAATAATGTCGCATACAATATGTATGATGAATGTAGTGTACGAATAAACCTTACTGGTATCTGTTACACTGTTTAAGATTAAGGTATACACGTATTTTTGTTTAAATAAATACATAATAAAAAACAGTTAAAACAAGGTGGTTGGCAAGAGCTGGAGCTGGAGCTGGAGCTGGATCATGATCAGTGGCGTGCACTTGGAGAAGCCTATGTGCATCCAGCAGTGAACTAATATAGGCTCATGATGCATGATGCATGATAACACAATACGAAAGTTAAAAATCTTATATCCGCGAAATGCCATTACCACAACAAGGCGTCACGCTCATCTGTTTTCGTGTAAAAACACGGTCAATTATTAGGCAACCATCGTCAAAAGATCGTCAGCATAATTTACATAATCAGCTAACGTATTCGGCAGAGCGAAGTCGTTTAGGAGCACAAATCATTACCGTAAGTCAAACCTTATCACCTTGGAATAAGATTGAAAGCCCAAACCGAATGAGCATAAGGCTAGGGCTATATTTATCGCTAGCTCCTATATAGCCTACATAAGAATTATGGAGACTAAAATACCCAAACATTTGAAAAACCTTAGAGCTTAATGTTGAATTTAGACTAAACATGTCGAATATTTGGAATCGTGAAGCAAAAGTTTGTACTTAGATAAACGACTTGGCAGAGAGACAGACACCTTTATTTTACTCCTATAGGATATCACTTCAATCCGATATTTCATAATAAAGTTGATTTTATTTCAAGTTCAAAATTTACAAGATTGCCTTATTATCAGTAATTTTGCTTACATACCTTGTTCAGACTACGTCGAATTTTAATTAGACTTACATGTACTTACTTTTAACTAATTACCTTAATCAATAAAATTATGTTAGACTAGAATTGTGCTTACTTGCTTCTTAAAAACAAGCATTACTATTTATAAAAGAATATTTAGAACATTTTAGCTCAACAGAAACATTTTTATCATTATAGAGACTGTAACTTTTAAGAATGAATGATACAGGAAATGTAAAGAAAGTATCAAGTCAGAAACAGCTTCTAATACCGAAATAAATAATCCTTCGCCGTACTTTTATCGAAGTATTAAATTAAATAGTATCGAAATTGCCTTTGGGCGAAATAGATAAAGTTCTTGGCACTGCCATTTCCCTTGAGTTATTATGAAACTTTAGGAAAAAGTATCGAAGCTTTTGTTTAACAGGCTACATTCTCATCTTCGTCCAGTTTTTAAGTGTGACTTTCTTTCTAATCCAATCTGAATGTCGTGACGTAAGTGTTAAGATAACCAGTGCATAATTTTTTTAGTAATTGTTAAGGGATGATTAGAGACGATTATCTTTTGAATATACCTATTTTGTGTCGGTTTAAAAGAGAACATCAACACCCACATAGTTTTTTTTTTCTCTTATATATCTGTCGATCTCCTTAAGATTCGGTTAAAATATGGGTGGGACTTTACAGTGACTTCTTCAAATAATGTGTAAAGTGACGTCAATTTTTTTTACTGCTCGCATGCATGTTCACCAAATCTTGTGGATTAATATAGTACCGCTATTCTGATTGTCTGCAAGAGATCACCATAAAGCGTGAAGACCGCTTAATGAAGTTGTTGTAATAAAAGTGAATTATATACCTATCTATCAATATGGTTTCAGACAACAAAATAAATGACAACATTGCAAGGTTGACTATTCACTTTTCCACCAAGACCCATTACATCCCCACATCCCTATAGAAACGACTACATCATACCGCCATTTTGACATAGTGCCAGCTGTCAACTCCGGTATTAAGTAGATACGAGCACACGTTCTTCCAACAACTTCGGTTAAAGTGAACATTGAAGCTTTGATTAATACTTTATTACCAGCTAGCGGCGCGTCCCGGCTACGCACGGGTGGACATTTTTTTTATATATAGCCTATGTTACTCAGCGCTAATGTAGCATTCTAATGGTGAAATATTTTTTTAAATCGGTCCAGCAGTTTTTGAGTTTATTCGTTTTATTCGTTTTGTATAGTATTTTGTGGCGTTTTGTATTGTAATTTTGTATATGAGTCGCAATAAACTATTAGTAGGAGCAAAACTTAAATATCTCGAGTTCTTCTTCGCTTTGGATGGCACGCAAAGCCGCAAGTTTCGATTGTTACTGCAAGATGACAGTCGGTACAACACAAAACTAAATTTTCTTTACGTGCGTTGTATATAGTCTGATGCCCCCCTTCCCCCATCTTCTGGAAGGACCTGATGGGACGTTTATAGGCTAATAATATTAGTTATGTAGCCGTGCTTGCATCACGCATACATGAAACCATTTCTAGAAAAAATATACCCTAGCCTAGGGGCTACCTAATCGCGCCGAACTAAGTAGATTACAAAAAAATATTTAACTTGAAATAACATTTATTTACAGAATGTTATTTCATTGTTTGTAAATAACAGTTCTGTTACAACAACGCATCATACAAATAGACAGCGCGACTAAATCCACCAAGTGTCGTGTCACATACCGATTCTGAGTCAGCGCGACGGAAAAGTGGTTCTGTCACGGCCCCAGCGAGCGATTCCATTTTCCTGCGACGACCTCAACAATTGGCGGAAATCGGAATTTCCCTCACTTTCGTTGCCCTAATCTCGAATCGGTCTAAAAATCAAACGGCCATATGAATTGGCAGAGGAAATTCGCTTTTGTCAAACTGTATCCGTATTGGGTTATTTCTGTGTGGCGCGTAAGGTTTACGCTTACTGAGTTACGGTCAGAAGCTGTTCTGATAGTGTTTAGGAACAAGTTGGATGATCGACGAACGATAAAGGTTTTACGGATAATTTAATAACTTTATTGTAGGCAATACAGACCTTTTTTTCTTTTGTTCATGTTTATGTTTTTTAGTGTTGCAATAAAAGTATTATCTATCTATCTATCTATAATATTCATGAGAGAGTGTGTTTACGATATACATACGAAAATATAACCGAGATAATTTAATAGTTATAAATTATATTATAATAGAGGTCACATTATAAAAGGTAAGGTTTAAGGAGGTTTAGACACGACAATTAGTCCTTTGAATAAAACTTTATACGATGCCTTTCGAGTATTTTTCATAATATAATGTTTAGTTTGGCGTGTTAAGATGTGACCGCGGACCAGTTGACTTAGACCAATCAATTATTTTTTCAGGTCAATCGAACTCTTATCTGTTAAAGCAGATTATCTTTTGCATTTTACAATATTTAAAAGTGATGTAAGAATTTCCACGAGCAGGATTTGACTCAATCTTGCAGTTTAGTTTATTTTTTAATTCATTTCCATTTCATTCCAATTTCCTTCACAGATCTCAATCTAGTACCAGGCTTGGTCATCTTCCTCATATATTTTTAAAACATCACTGCATTTTTCTCTAGACTTTCTCTGCAACACAAATATTCCGTCTTTAAGCACCTACATACAGGGTGCTTAAATTAAAACTAACTAAATGAATAATAAATAGTGACACTGAGCCGTAAACCCTCCTATAAATCTCATTAAACATATCAGCTTTACAGTGTTACAAACGCAGTCGTTAATCTGTTAATATTATTTTGTATTTGATCGACATCATAGCGTAGCGGTTGCTTACTCCGAGACTAATTAGATCTTGTACTGTCGTGTGAATAGGGATACCACACTAAGAAATAGCAACCCAAATTTTAGATTCAAACTTTTTGTTAATTTGTCTTTTAGGGGGTAATAAAAAAATGTTTCTATGCTGCACAACTTATCTTATCTTTGCAGCTATCACGGGTAGAATGTAATAAATTTAAGTGAGATAATTATCATTCACTTATAGGCCTTTAAGCTTCCCATAGTTGGGTCCATACGGAGATAGCGTCTTACTTAACCAAAAGCAATATATCGTAAAAATTTTAACACCCAAACTTCATAATATTTCATTAAAAAGTATTATACTAAAAGTGTTTAACTTGTTACAAAAATTACTTAATTTTAGTTCTAAGAATTACGAAAAAGTAAACAAAAAAAATTGAAAAGAAAATCCCGTTTAAATTTTAACATCGTGAAATAAGATTCGTTTGCGATAAATCAGCTGCTATTCCACCTACTTGAGCAGAAGTGGGTGTCTGACAACCCTAATTGAAGTCTATCTATTCAGCCCTCGGTGCGGGGCGGTCCATTAGTGTACGGCTTAAGATCAAGCGTACTGAAAACTTAAACACCCTTTACACTCGGGATTGAACTGACAGATGGTGAACGCGAATCCTTTTTACAACACGTGTAAAAAAAAATATAATATTTACTATTTTTTTTAAATTATTGGCTTGGTGTGGTTAGTACATTCAGCCAGTGTCAAAATTTTAACTGTTTCATTTACATTTTAATATAACATATAGCACTATTATTTAACTATTTTTATTTTTATTTGATGTTTTTATATATTTTCTAAATGTTTAATTAATTTATACACAATGTAGTGGTTGATCTTTTTTTGTATTTTTCTATATTTTTGTGTATCATCTGTTGGCGATCCTTAATAAACAATTTATACCAACAAATACCTTTATAAATTTATCTTATGTTTTTATTTAGGTTAAGTAATCTGTCACTAAGTAGATTTTTCAAATAAGCTCGATCCTATTCTAAAAGATCTTGTAAAAGCGACTCCTAAAGAAAAAGTCACACATTTAACAGCCTTCCTTAGGTTTTATATAAGAACCAGTATCAGCATTATTTCGCCGTAAATCGTCACTTATTATTGCCTTATAAAATTTTATTTTGCGCCGACCCCGGGGTCACGTAACGCACTGCTTTCACTTCATTGTTCCTTGTCGGATTTATATGCTTGCCTTTTATGTCTACAGTGCTTTATTAAGTGTTTAATAATACTTATGTAGTGTAAAAAAGTTTTATATTAACAGCTTAATTAGGGCTGTAAAGAGGACGTAAACGTACAATAGTAAGTTATGCATGGTTCTTCCTTCAAATGCCAAACTTAAAACAAGGAATTTGGTTTACTTAAATCTAAAATCGCTATTAGCTGTGCCCATACTAACTTTAAGATTATGTACTGTTTTTTTTGTCTATGAGAAAACAATGGATATCTATCATTTCATCTATATCTATATTGTCTATATTGATGTAAAAAGACCTTGAGAAACTAAACGAAAAATTTTGAACGTTTAAAATGCCAGAATCGACTTGATATGTTTCTTCTAATAAAAACAGTTTTTTCCCTTACAAATCAAACAACAAACTCGTAAACATAAATTGATTTCAACTAAACCGCTAGCATATGTACCGACTCCGCAATCGAACTCCGCAATTTCCATAACATGTCAAATAAAAAGCTCGTAAAAGCTCCAGGGGATTTCATCCGAGCCCTCTGTAATAATCGGATCGGCACCCAAAAGTATCAGCGAGCGCCAATTATATTAAACAGTGCCGCCAAAACAATGTCGTCGCTGAAAAGCAGGGCCCGTATAAAACAAAACGAACGTATACGTCCGTATAAAACAAAACTGCAATAAATGTTCGTATAAAAACAAAACGACTGTATAGGAAACGTTGACGATCTCATCGGCAGTTGACACAGTGGCACGCGTAGGGTTGACTCTTTTCTAAACCTCTGGCTTAATTGCAATAGTTTATTTGCATAAAATAATTATAAGAACTATAAGAATTGTTGTAATGAGTTAACAGTTCATTTCGAAGTTTTAAAAATATTTATATAGAAAAATAATATTTTATGTAGATTAACATATTAACTAATAAATAGATAGTTAATAAAACATGTTTTTTTACAATTTTGATTCAATTTGTGAAGATACAGTGATTTACATGACAGAGCGTTTAGGCTATGAATATTTTTCATTAATGTTTCTTTCTTTTGTTTACAGGTACGTCATCGAAAAGAGGAAGAAACGGATTAAAATTTCACAAGACTACTCTTGTTTTTCTTTTCTTTTAGTTTCGGGCTTTTCACTCATAGTAGTACATTATTATTAGAGAAAATAGTAAAGCATATTATATTTTCATAGGGATATCAGAATTTACGACAGTTTCGACATAGTAGTAAAACACCAAAAATTTCTTATGAGTACATACATTTAAAAATGCCCTAATTTAAATAGTAAAAAGGATTCATAATGATTTTCCCACATAATTGACATTACTGTAACATTACAAATACGAATCAATGTTCTGTGTTTTTGATCATAAATGTATAACCGGTAATTTCAATATACCAAGCTCCAAATATCCATCAATATATTCTTTAAGCTACTTAGCAGCATCCCTAATTTAGATCTATTGGTGGACGTTGTGCCACGTGACTCGAGACACGCGCTTTTAAGATAACGTAAACACCAAAGCTTAGTATACATACAACAATCCCAGTGAATAATAATGATAGATGATCATAGATTCTTGTAAAAACTATCATTTTTTTATTTGGCCATTGATTATTATGGTTGCCAAAGATTGCGGGTTTGAGTGCCTTTGCGACCTTTTTTGCAAGATTATCATGGTCTTCAAAACGTCTTTTATGTCTTGGTAATAAAATCCTTAGTAAACAGAGCATCACTGTGCTAAGTGCCAACCCTCGGAGGGTGATCGGCGAGCCAGGGGAGCGGAAGTGACGTCATCACCACTGCGATACGGCGGCGGCGGGGACGCGTCACTCCGCTCTCGCATTCGCGATTCAATTTGTCCGACACTATGTGACGTGCTCGGAGATTGTAAACTGCGTCGGGAAAAAGCTTTCGATGTTAACTCGAGCTTTGATTGCTGTCACTTTATGTCAGTTTTGGGTTAACAAAATAAACAGAGTGTTTTGTTTAGTGACTCTTCTGTCTGTGAATGTACGTGTATGTCAAAAGCTTTTTACTCAAACGTATGGATTTGTTTTGTAAGTAAATATCTTAGTTTCATTCATAGACACATTTAAAACATGGATATTTATGATTACATATTTCTAATGTACATTCATAGAAAATCAGTTTAAATAATAGTCAAAATGTGGATCTGGAGTTAATGAAACTTTAATAAAATTATGATTTTATCGATTGCCAACCCTGATTTAGTTCTGGCCGTAATCACAAGCGGAAGTGGCGTCATTGCTGCAATATGCGTCTAGAGTGACGGGTCACTTGTCGTTGTATCCCTACACGGCAATCGGCGTGACATTACTGGCATATTAATCATGCTGCCTTATTTTTTTAATCAGATGTAAAATAAGGAACTCGATGGTGCAGTGGTTATTGCGCCCGGTCTGCGATTGCTAAGGTATAGCAAATTTTGCAAAAGGGTGGCCAAAAATTATTCAACTCAGCAGTCGTTAACAACCACCGCAACGCACTGGGGATGCGTGGTGATTTAGGGCCCGTTCTTCCTTATCCATCCATATGGGAGACTCGTGCCCCAGCAGTGGGGACATTAAAGTGAGCTGATGATGAAGGGGGAACGAATCTTTTTACATGTTGACCGCCGCCGGGCCCAGACGCAAATAGATTCAATTGTTTGTCAGTCATAATATTAAGGTGCTAATGGTGTTAAAGTCGTCACTTTAAAAAAGATTCGTTTTAAGGAGGTTCTAATACAAATACTGTGCACAATGAAGGCCGAATTTGAAATTCAGGTAGAAAATAACAGTGTTCCGGAACACTTTGAAAGGCGAGGGTCGGCAGCTTATTTTGACCGCTCGACAATGAATAATCGATGCGATGGGCCCGGAATGAAATTTGTTTGTTTGCTGTACTTTTTACCGGGTTCTGCGTTCGCGTCAAAGGACATGCGAACAGAAAAGCTATTTTAGACTCTTTGATTGATTAATACTTTTTAATTAACTAATGTAACTTTGTACATACGCAAGTCAAAACATTAAACTGTGATTTTATGCAACTTGAAAAGTTTAAATTGAAAAGTATCTATCTAGTCTCTGAAGCGCTGATTGCCGGCCATAAAAAGGTCTTTGAGTGCCAAACGCCGATAGTCGGCAGATTGGATTAAATGTTACTTATTTTTATTTAAAAAAAAATATATAAAGAAATAATTGAATTTTTTTAAGTTTCTCAACATATAGAGTGTCTAAGTTTTAATAATAATAAATAAATATATTTTTGAAAAACCAAAATCAATTCGAGCAGAATACCGCGACGCTCAACGGAGGAAGGCCGTTACCAGCAACGACGCTAGAGAAGCTGGTGGTATGCCACAGACTTTTCTGATTAGCATACAGAACTGGAAAATAGTAATCTACATTTGTAATTAGTTATTGTTAACCCTTTATAAAGATTTCTATAATTGTTTGGTTTACATAATAAAAATTAATTAAGTAATTAGGTTCTTGGTTTATTCCGTCTAACTAAGCCAACTTAAAACTTAGAAAAAAACATTTTCATAATAAAATAATAAAAATCCCATCTTTACACAAATCATTGACATAAACATAAAACAAGACGATAATTATTAAGCACTTTCTGAGAGACTGGAGTCAAATGCGCCTGCGATGATAGACTTGTCTTAAGTTCGTTAACTGCAAACCCTTCCAATTCTCTCATTATTAAGTGTAAATAAAGAACTTGTTTTGGAAGTAGGATATATGTATGTGAAAGTATTTATGTGCGTCTGTGTGTGTGAAAAATGAAGTGTGTCTGTGTGTTCGTATTAGCACGCGCGTGTGTATGGACAAACTACGGATAAAAGTTAACCTTTACCGGTTTCAAATGGTTTTTTCTTGCATGTTGAATAAATGACAACTGATAATTTTCAAAACACGCGACCGACTTTATTACGTTTATAAAATATATCATACAAAAACAATTGAGCATCGTGACCAGTTAATAATTCAAAAGCAAATTAAACTTACGCCCGATCTGTGTCATGTTGCAACGATGCTGAACAAAGGTATTTACCGAAGCGTGCATTTTTATAGACTGCAATAATTGGTTGGAACACCTGACTTCCAATCACGGCGTTCGTCGGGTAAAACACAATTTATTATTCTCCTCATGCTTACATTATGAGCGAACCGAACGTTTCTTTAACTGTGTATCATACTGAAGTCCGATTGCTGAATAAGAGTTTATGCTTCACTATTTTTTTTCCTTTTTTGGTGAGAGTTTACTGATGGCGGCACGCGGATTTTTCAGCGTCACCGAAGTTTTTTGGGGGTGGTAAGAAACTTAAAGGGTTCCCCAAGCCGCGTGATCGAAACACCGCCAAAGGGTTTCTAGAGGGAATGGAAAGTTATTGAAAATGTTGACAGCATAACCTTTTCCATTTTTGATACAACTTAACAACAATATCTGCATTAATTCATAAGTGTTAATAAAATTTTGTTAAATAAAAAAGCTTTATTTTTCATTTTTTTTCTACTTAGTAAGTAAAATTAAATTTCAAATTTAAAATCACTAATCAGTTTAAGCTACAAAAATTTGCTGTTATGAATGTGATTCCGCCATGGGTATATTAATTATAAACTTCTATTATAAAATATTAACTGTTTGTATTATTAAGTGCTTAATTTAAGCGCAATGGTGGTCATCGGTAACTGAAAAACAATAAAATTTCGACTGTGTCTGTTTTTAAGGAAATTATGTTCAGTCATAGAAATAATTAAATCAACAAGTAATATTAAACAAATTTCAGATCCACTCTTTCTTTTCTGGGAAAACATATTGAAAATTTCATTGTATTACCATGTGTGCCACGTAGTGTATGAATATTCAAAAGGACGGCAGCGAAACGTATGTTTTACTAACTATATTATTAAAAGTTACGGAATTAAAATACGAATTTTTCGAAACGTATTTAACAATATGTGGGTTGCCTCGAAATGTTGTATTTAATTGTGATTACATATTAATTGGTTTCACTAACAAAGCAACTATGTATAAAGTTTTAAATGTAACTCGTTACTTTTGCGGAGTTCTGTGCCAAATTAGTTTTGTCATTTGATTTGGAACGTTTAATTCGTTGCGGAAAGCTTGCTCGTATATTAAGGCATCTTAACGGGTGACAGTAATCTCCTAGAGGAAGCATTTTTCTACAGAAACAGGCAATAGGATGTCGTGGAACTATATGGGGTATATATAAACACTGTGGTAGAAAAGTAAAATTCTAAAAATTTCTTTAGTGATGACTGCGTACTGTTACTCGCAGTGCACGGTAGCGGTTCAGGAATAATTTCGTACGATGACCCGTCATTCGTTGTCTCTATCGCTCGTACGCAGATAATATTATTACTGTTGCGCTCGCACAGGGTCAATGAAAATCGCTTTTCTATGACGGTATTTATACGTTTTTACACTCTACGATTCTTAGCCTTGTTTTTCTGACGGATAATAAAAATAAAAATGTGGCATGGTGAACTGAGAATCTATAAGTTTGTACAAGTTGCGGGAAGCCGTAGTCTGAGAGATGCGCATTATACCGATTGTTATAAAAGTCCCAATATATTCATAAATAAATAATATAATCATAATAATAATAAACATATAATAAATATGATGATATTATTATAATATTATGATCCTCGTACTCCTTCTTACCTCAAGGAGTATTTCCGATTTCTTGGGGTGGATCACAACTGGGATCTCAGGTCGAATACAAATAATGTCCTAAAGCCTCTTTTTACTCGGTCTGGATATTTTAAAGACTCTTTTACAGTCAAAGCTACGTTCCTTTGGAACCAACTACCGCCTGAAATCCGTCATTCTAAATTACTTTCCACCTTTAAATCCAAACTGCACTAGCTTTCTACTACTACTACTTGAGTCATCTGCTAGTAATATGTTATAGTTTTTTTTCTGTCTATTATATATAAGTATATATATTTTATTTAAGTATGTATTTATGTGTGTGTGAAGGGTATTATTTGTACTTATTCATTTAATATTAGCGCACTTCCTCTATCTCTTTCTTGGATTCTCTTACCAAAGGTTGTCTGGAAGAGATCGCTTGCGTTTGCTAGCGATAAGACCGCCCTTGCCCATATACTAGCTTTAAGTTTTTGTTTAACTGTTGTTTTCCTTTTGTTTCCATTTGTGTGTGAGCAATAAAGAATTTTCTACCTATCTATTCTACTATATAAGTCTTCTGGCAGAATTTTCAGCTGACGCTGCTATCATGTAATGATGATAATCATCACTATCAATCATCATCATCAGCCAATATGAATACACAAGCCTCTCCAAGTGCATAACGAGCACGATCCGCGGCTACCTGAACCCAGCTCAATCGTCATCTGATGATGATAACGTCTTAAAATTAAAATTAAAATACAGTGAAAAACTTAACACTGACCATTATGCTACCGGTAAGGCTGAGTGCAGCCGCCCAGATTGCGGATGACCCATGCAGGTTCGATTCCTGGCTGGGTCGAGTAGGCATTTAATTTTTTCACTGTATTTTTATAAATATTTAATTCAGCTAAAGTGTAGCACTTAAAATTTTTAATAAAATTTACTATAGCGTTGTGTTAGTGGTATTTCATATGTAAAGATGAATCTGCATAGCCGATCGGTTGCAATAACCGTTACATAGATGGCGCTGCTGCCGCTAAAAAGCAGTCAAAATCAAAAGCAGTGAAAAAATTCAGTGCTTACGTCAGTATGACGATAGGTATTAAGAGTTAGACAATAAGCCCCCTGGACTCGATCAAAGTTGAAAGAAATTGTTAGGGACGAGCCCAACAATCAAAGTGGAAATGAATGACTGCCATAATAAGCTCGTCTTGTAATTTGAGCACTTGATTTCTTTATTCATAGCGGACACTTCTTTATTTGCACGTAGGTAATCAACTTAAGCCATTTCGCACTTGCGATGCGCTAACCAATTTTGTAATCAAGTTACGTCTTACACGTCAGCCCTTCAAAGAAACGATACAATAAATTATTGTTAATGAGAATCTTATTATGACAGTTTGGCAGGAACTCAATTTATTGCATTTGCCCTTTATTTATTGAAGTCTTACGAATTTTAGGAAGGTACATTGTAAGTAGATAAATCTTGATCGAATGTATTGTTTATATAGTGGTTGGTCGTGAAGTCACCTAACTTTGTCTATGCCTACTTATTTCTCTAGTAATATTATAAAGAGGAAAGCTTTGTAAAAATGCAACGAATAAACTCAAAAACTACTAGACCGATTAAAAAGTTCTTTCACCATTAGAATGCTATATTAGGGTTCTCTATTTTGTTTCATAAATTTTTTATCCATAATCTAACGTGTCATAATGTTTTGTGACATAATCATCATGTGTCCGAATGATAAGTAGCCCTAACTTAATGTCTCATAATATCACTTGCTCTAAAATCCAAATCCCTAAATATAACATGACCTAAATTTTTTTGCTATAAATATTACAATCTATAATATTTAAAAGACATAAAAGGCTTTTCTATAATAGTTATAAGTCCTAACGTAATGTCTCATAATATAACGTGCCCTAAAATCGAAATTCCATAAATATAAAATGTTCTAAGTATTGTTGCTATAAATTACAATCCATAATGTTTATAAGACATTAAACATAAGCATGCAGCATGCAAGCAAGCATGCACCATGCATGCACCATGCAAGCAAGCATGCAGCATGCATGACTTCTGTCACGGCTCCGGCGCTGCGGGCTTAAATCACACTCTAGTCTAGGGGTAGGGCAGCATCATAGGGCAGTGCATCGCGCACTAGTGCGCGATGCCGTTCTTTCTAGAAAACCTCCGAAGGTGATTCGTTTCACACGGCTTGAGGGACCCTTTACGTTCCTCGCCGCCCCCAAACAAGCCCGGTGAAGCTGAAAATGCCGTCTGAGGCAATCAGCAATCGCTCTCGAAAAAAAACCGCCGTAACTCAAGCATATTCATCGCCACCATCCCCACAACAAAGTAAGAGGGATACAGAATTTTTACTGTATGACAACTAAGAAGCAGGTGGTCTGCTAAAGTCAAAAATCTGTTGCTAACCCCTATTTTTAGGGTTCCGTACCCAAAGGGTAAAACGGGAACTCTATTACTAAGACTCCGCTGTCCGTCCGTCCGTCTGTCACCAGGCTGTATCTCATGAACCGTCATAGTTAGACAGTTGAAATTTTCACAGATGATGTATTTCTGTTGCCGCTTTTGATGGTTAAAGGAACATTTAACATCGGTGAGGACGGCTGGTGAGGCAGAATTCTGCTCCACTAGTTGTTCTCGCATCTGGACTGCTGCTCCATAACGCCAGGCAGAGAAGAGTCATTTGCCTATCAATAAAAAAAGTGCTACTCGTCTTAAAACTGTTCTAAAACTATAGACAACTATGTGATACCTACCTGCCAATAACTACATTAACATAAGTAGTAAAACATAGAAGAGTTTCATATTTAACTAGTCTAGTCGAGGTCAACACCGTGAACAAAGTGAAATCTCCGGAGGGTCGATTCACTATCGCACTACACACTAACACTATTCACACTAACTCCTTCAACTTTAACTTAAATGTGCAGAACTTGCTCCCAAAGTACTATTGTATTCTGGTTTTTATTATCAGTAGGTACTGTCGGTATATGATGGCTATGACCTTTAGAAGAGCTGTACAAATAGCTGAAACCGTATTTATTTATTGAATTCGTTTTATGAAACTTTTTATAACTTAGTTTTCATGAAATCGTTTCGTCTCTGAAGTGGTTAGACTGTCGGATTCAGAACACAAGACCGCCGATTTTGTTTCTAAATTCGTGACATACTTATTGTGCTCAGTTTTAGTAGGTGACAATGCTTTTTTTAAGCTCGGCCTGGCTAGCTACCATCATTTTGTATAGAATCACGAAAACCGTAACTTTGTCAGCTTAATCATTTCGCAGCGGAAGGACGTGATTGAACTTAAAGATTTGCTTCAAAAAGTTTCAGTACGTTTCTTATCTTATCTTATCTTAGTGGGGCCAGCCGAAGTTTTTCTCTCGCAGTAACATTTAGACCCATCGGGATCTCTTGTGCAACTCCATCCTTTCACTCTTCCTCCTCTGTAAAGATATAAGTATAAGTTTAGCAACGTCCTTAAGAGCGAAGAGCCTGAAGTCCTCCGGTTTCGGATAGGCCGACCCCAGGAGTCCCATTCTTTTAAATGTTCAGAATGTTTAGAACTAGCTGTTGCTAGCTGTTGCTAGTCCTCGCGAACAAAGTTCGCGAGGACTACACTATCCCACAGGATGTTACTGGGATAAAATGTATCCTACGTCCAAGTCCGGGTCATGGTCTGTGTATGTGGAATATTTCATCCAAATCAATTGATGCGTTTCCCAACGGACAGCGATTCATTTTTATTTTTAAAGATAGATAAAATGTATATACAGTTTATGTTATGTTAAATGTATATTAGTTAAAAGATGCACCTTATTATTATTGTCATAAATCTGCGTTTCCAATTACGAAGGTGCCGTAATTCTTAACTTCATCGTCAAATAGCGACCCGTATCATACATTATCCGTTCAGAATTACGGGATATCTAAATGAAAGCTTTCGACAGCGGGCTTAAATTCAAATGGCGGCTTTAATTAATTCAGATTGCTATTTCGGTCCCATCCGTTTCGAGTACCTACAATTAGGATTAGGTCATAGTGATTATGATTTACCTTTTAAATCATAGTAATAATAATAAAAATTATTAATTATATTTCGGTATATCTCTTCTATATATATATAAAATTCTCGTGTCACAATGATAGTTGCCATACTCCTCCGAAACGGTTCGATCGATTTTTATGATATTTTTTATACATTTGGTAGGTATGAGAATAGGTCGTAAAGTATATTTCATATCGCTGGGTGATTAGGGTGTCCCTATCCAGAAAAAATATATTGCAGAACAACGTTTGCCGGGTCAGCTAGTAAAAATGTAAAATTAGATCGTTACGTATCGCGTGGGTTATCAAAAGCTGTACATTTATTGGAAAGTCTATTAGGGGATGGGTGACCAGAAATTGTTGTGTGAACCTCCGCACTTGTTGTGATAGGTACAGTCAGCCGGGGAAGTCAGTGACTAAAAACTCAAAATTCTTATTCAAAATAAACTATAACAAGTATAAAAAATACTTCAACGTCAATTCATAGCCAAGACTTCGTAAACCCTACAGTGGAGACCTTGTACCGAGACGAAACCGTAAGAAACTCGGCAATTCTTTCTCCAGTAGTGTTACAAGCAATAAAAGTTTATAAAAAAAAGACAAAAAAAAAACATTTATTACAGTATTTTGCAGTATTGTGTATACGACCTATATCCATATATTTTTGTCATTAACACTTCCACTTTGTAATAACCATTACTCATTAGCCTTTTTGACATGTGCTTTATGTTAGGGCGTTGAAAGTGAGTGTTGTGAGAACGCCACATAATAACCATCTGCATCTCCATTTAAATAATTATAAGTAGATATATATAAAATTAAAAACTGTAGACAGGTATGTACACACGCCTGCACATCAGCCTACCCAAAACTGTCAAATTTCTTCAATACATTGTCAATCTTAAGCCTTAAACATAAAGTTCAAAGTCTATTGAGGAAATTTGACAGTTTGTGGTAGGTTGATATGCAGGCGTCTGTACAGTGTGGTGTCACGCGCACAAATCAAAGGTCTCCACGGAAGATCGACGTTGCGATTTTTTACTGCAACAAATTCTCAGTGGAGACCCTATAAAGCTCATTTTGTAATTCTAATAAAAAAAACATTTATAACTTTTCCAAAGTTTTATCGCTGATTTATTTTTTAATTGCAACCATTAGCTATCGCTACCTTCTAATTTCTCCCTAGCTTTGCTCTGCCAACTATCAGCTCCAACAGTTTCCAAACTTTCAAACAGCTTAATACATGCTAAACTACCGACTTATGATCTGCGACGCACCGATATAGAAAATACGTACCAACATCCCCACCCAATTGTCTACTATCAGGTCCAAAGTAATTGTCGAGCAAGTGGCGTAAAAGTGAATCTCGGCGTCTCGTTGAATGCTGCCTCGATCGATACCGCCCCCGCCACCCCTGTAAGTAGGTACCTACTACTTGTTTTCGATCGCTCACGTGGGCATTGTTTGATCTCTTACAAAATGGAGGGAATAACCAACCAACGCGCGTCTTTTGTTTTCGAACGCTTCGGATTTGAATTAAAAAAGAGTTTTGTTGTTTAAAAAGCTAACCTTCGTGCTGCTAATTATCTTGGTACCTACAACCTTTTTGACTCTTTAATAGTTGAAGTTACAGTAGACAATATTATTCTGTGATATATAAAGGCTAAATAAATAAGTTTGTCACACTTAAAAGCTACATCTTTTAATAGCCCTTATCAAATAATTTTTTTGTGAGTCAAGTAACCTGTCTCAGCTATGTATATGAAACACATTAAAAATAAACGACCGCAAAGTTCTCAAGAACTATTTTTATGTCACACTAAAAGTATATAATACGTAACATTAACATACCTAACATTAAGTAAGGCAGGTTTGTGAGTTCTTCCAACGCTGTTTCAACTCGCACGTGCTCATTTACATTTCAAAATTGTTAGAATTGGAACTAACAATACAGCAAAGTAATTAAAATTACTAACTCGGTCTGCGTTAAAAAAGCTCCCCTACCCCCCGACCACTCAAACAATAACAAGTGGCACCCTCTAGTCGCGGTCTGCTTTATTGTATTAACTCTACAAAAGACAGTTGCGCATCATTCAATTATTTACCTTCTTAGGTATTATCCGGGCGCAGTAAAAACTCATTGGTGTTATAACATCAGAGGAGCTCTATAGCGCAGTGTTTTGTGCGTACATGTTGAGATCTTACAAGTTAAGCTACTTTTGGAATGTCGAGTCACAGGATGGTTAGTCAAACTTAACTTGGAGCAATAATCTGAACATCCCATAAATTATATAGTTAGCTATAGTTAGAAATATTATGTTAATAATATAAGACGATATAATTTTCAAAGTGATGTTCCAAATGATTATGAGAACTTAACATTATCAATCCTATTGATTTTGCTTTCAAGTGTTTTGCAGTGCAATAAAAAAACATGCTTTCTTATTATATTATAAAGGCATAAAAAATATTTAGTTATTAAATGTAACCCAATCAACCTGACCAAAACTGTCAAATTTGTTCAATACATTATCAACCATACGCCTTAAGCATAAATTCAAAGTCTGACAATTTGTGGTAGGTTGATGTGCAGGCGTGTGTACTACTTAAAGCACAAACCATTGAAGCCATTGAAACAATTATTACAGTTGTTGCTTCTTTTCGCAAATTCAAAGTTTAAAGAAACTGATTTAAAAGTTTGAAATAAGAACAAGTGTGCTCTTAAAAAGTTTTTTCGCCATATTTTTTCCGAGGGTCATAAATCAAACAGCAGCATATACATTATCCGGATTCCGGAGTCGGATCTCTTTGGTGAAACTAAAAAGTTTTCAGCGCGCTTAGGCGAATCTGCTCTGAATGGGAAAGCGTTATTTTATTCTTTATGACTGTGGTCTGTACAGTTGAAGGTTCGTAATAATCTTCTATTTTTTGTTTTAATCTTCGTCTCGTCGTACTTTACATTGAGCTATGAACATTTAAGTATCTTGTTATACGTTGTAGGTATTACGTATAAGTTACTTTTTATTTTATGAATGAATAAAAGTATTTCTGTAAACACCAGGGTGTGCTACACCAGCGTGACCAACTGCAAGATGTCATCTCCAATTTTAACAGCACAACATCTATGAAAGGGCACTCGACCGCATCACTGACTTGGAAAGGGACCTCAGTACGGCAAACCACCAGATTTCCCAATTTGTTGAGTTGCAGCAGCAGCACGAAGTCGATAATTCTCAAACCTACAGCAAAACAAAAATTAAAAAATATGTAAAAATTCATAAGTTTATAAAGAAAACTGAGAAATTAATAAAAAAAATAACTGTTTTTATAAAAACATTGCTCTTAGAAAGGAACGTATTAGGATTCCTTAGATATATACAATAATAAGCTAATAGAAAGTAGGCAAATGTATGACCGGGACATTAAGCAATCACAAACTGATATCCAAAGGCTACATGATATATAATGACCAAAAAATACTCAATATCACAGAAACAGATTGAAGAACATATCAAATCAGCCACAGAGTTAGTTGATCTGTGCAAGTACAATGCTGATGACACAAAGAGTCTTTATCACTTAACTCAAATATTCAGATGAACATACAAAACTTGTCTGTGTCTTGTCTTGAATGTTACTAAAATAGTAACAGTTATGTACTCGGACAAACTGGCTTTCAAGGCTTAGGGTTGCCTATAAATGGAAATATTGTTCATTCAATGACCAATATTTGTACTCCAGGTCAATCGTTGAATGCTATAGTAAACAAAATATCACAGGATTCACTGAATAGTTCCACTAATGTTATTGTATTATGTGGTGACAGCTCACAAACGAAGAAACGTGACATTATAAATAGTTTCAATATGTTGATAAAACTGCAATCGGAAACAAATTGCAGGTTAAAAATTAGCACTTTTCCCTGTTGTACCAATTTGACCTGGGAACAAAATAAGCGCATTTATGAATTCAATTTGTTATTGTTTAATTTGATTTGTTGTAATAGTGACACTATTTTATATTTTGATATTAATAAATTTATTAATAGCTTTAGTTTGACGTCAGATACTATGTATGTTTCTAAGAATTGTAGGACCCAAATAGCTGAATTGTTAGCTTATAATATACAGGATACAGTTATAAATGGTATAACTCTAAGTCTTTATGTCATAACAACGTAATCATTAGTAGTTCTACTAACGCAACATTTACAACTAGTAATAAGGTAACAACCTCATGTTTAAACTGAGGTTTAAGACAAAAGCCAAGTCCTCATTAATTACTATTATACATCAAAATATTCAAGGTTTGGCTGGCAAGGACTTAGTTAGAATTATTTGCAAAAAGTAAGACAATTCATATATTTTGTTTAACTGAGCATTGGCTAAGAAGTCATGACACATCATTCCATGTAAATAATTTCCAACTAGCAAGCGCATACGTGCGAAGCTCAGTTATTCACGGTGGTTCTTTAATACTAGTAAGAAGTAATATAAAATACAAAGATCGCAACGATATTGTAGACCTTATCAGTGGAGCGTAACATTGAGCTATCATGTGTGGAGTATAGCAGCTTTGTAATTGACGACCTCCTTGGTCGAGTGGTTTGTACACCGGTTTTCATGGTGTCGCCATCTCTGAGGCCCCGGGTTCGATCCCCGGTCGGGTCAATTTAGAAATTATTGTTTTTCTAAATTGTCTCGGGTCTGGGTGTTTTCTATGTATAATAAGTATGTATTTAAGTATTTTAAGTATGTTTATCCGTTGTCTAGTAACCATTTAACGAGTTTCATAACGAAGCTTCTCTTGGGCTCTTCTCTTCTCTTCTCTTCTCTTTCTTAGGAAAGTTTATTTATTTATATTTGTTTGTAATAGTGTGCGTATACCGACCCCCATCGAGCAATTTCAGTATTTTCGAATCTGTAATGGAGGACATACTAAGAAAATAAAAATAAAAAAATGAATTTGTTTTTGTATGTGGCGATTTTAATATAATTATTCTAGAAAGCACTTTAATGAGTGTTCGTCTTGTTGCCTTGTTTAAATGTTTTAATCCATTATTCTATTTTTCGAACCCACTAGAATAACTTCACATTCAGCCACTTGTCTTGATAATGTTTTTACAGACTATGACCCTGTTTCTAAGTTAGTCATTAGTAAGCTTACGTCTGACCATTACGGTTTGAAGGTGACCTATGATTTTAATATTAAGGATGAGCCAAAAATAGTGAACTGTACACCAGTTACAAAGGAGCCAATGCAGTGTTTTAAAAATAATATAGCGTGTAAAATTAATGCATTGCCATTTGTACAAGATGTCCCAGATGTATTATATAGTAATCTTTTTATCTTCATAAAGACTGAATACGACCAAGTGTTTACACAAAAAACAATAAAAATTACTCATAAACTTAAGTTCTGTGACTGGGCCACGACTGGTATATATAAAAGCAGAAATAAATTGTATTAGTTATATAGTTTAAGACAATATAACCAAAATGATAATTTTACGGAATATGTAAGATGGTTGAGCGAAGCGATGGCTGATTCATATGTCATACTCGTGAACGAGTGCCGCCTATGGAGGCTGGTCTGCTCTTGCATACTTAACTTATTTTTTTTATTATTAACTATAGTTTAACTTTGTTTTTTTTTCTTAGACAGGTTTTGACTTTTACTAGTACTGTATGGACATTGTAAAAAATTAAACTATTAATAAAAATAAACTATTTTTTTTTACATGTTGTGATTGTCCTATATATTTTGTTTTATTTGTGATGGAAAGTGTCCTTTTATGATAGGGCATTTTCCAATATTTTTGACGCTGTAAAGGAGAAAAGCTGGACACTTGCTGAGTTTCTTGCCAATTCTTCTCAGTACAAGATCTCACAGCCCAGAGTAGACTTACGAACCGATGGCATAATGACGTTCATAAAAGCTATTTGTAGCCTAAATTTAATAAATGATTTTGAATTTTGAATTGAATTTTGAATGCAAGTGACCATGATAGTTTAAAAAGTTAGTTAATAAAATGTACAAAAAAAGTAATTTTGGTAAAATTGTTTAAGAAAAACATAGTCAAACTATAGTGAATAATACTAAAAATAAGTTAAGTATGCAAGAGCAGACCAGCCTCCACAGGCGGCACCCGTTCACGAGTATAACATATGAATCAGCCATCGCTTCGCTCAACCATATTTCAGGGAACGTAACGACCCGACGCACACGCCACCACCGCAGATACAATAAAGAGAGCATGCCACACTCAAGATACTCTAAATAAAAACTTAATGATATATTTAGTGCAACGCTGTTATTTGTAGGACACAAATTAATTACACACAAATTAAAAAAAAACAAATTGGCAATATTGTATGCTTTGTAACTTAGTAGCGGGGTCTAAAAGGTCATCAAAGTGCCGCTTGATCACCGATGCATTAGCTGGACGTCCATTGAATTGACCTGTTATGTATGTATGGGAGCTATTCAGATAATAAGTTTTTATACACACTACTATTTTCTTAATTAATGTCTTCACATATCATAATGTATGGCGACAGTGAGAAGTTTGTAACAGACAGGTGTTTTTTGACTACCGTAATTACTGTTTTATACTGTATTATGTCCGTAAGAATTATTTCTAGCAAAGTTCAAAAGTTTTAATTTTCATATAAGGATCATTGTATGTTTGTTGTGGGCATTTAAAGTTTGTTTTAACTTATAAGCCGAAGCTTGCATGGAACCTTGTACTTCAAACAAAATGATAGTCAAACAATGCTGCTTAAGCTGGTGGTTAAGAGCCCTATTACAAATCTCCACTCTGCGAGAATAGGTATCGGACGGCCGGCACGGCGCATCGCATTTTGTAGTAATTTTGCAGTTGTATAATATCGTTTTTATCGAAATAGGATAATAAATTTATGCTTAAAAATTATAAAATCTTTATTCCTCATGAAGTAGCAATTATTCTGGTATATATTTTGCTCAATAATATTATCGTAGATAGGAGAAAATCACAGTTAACTTAGAGCGATTTTCAAAGATTTTTGATTAAGAATAAAATTTTTTTTGCTATCTAAAATCAATGATATCTTAAAATTCCGGCCGCTACGAACTATGCGACTATATAAGAGATAACATTCTATTTTTTTAAGTCATTTGTTTAGAACAGTAGTTCAATCTAGGAGCTCAAAAAACTGCCTTCGCGCATTTTATGAAAATCTTTCTCTGCAATTTTGGGTTTAATTTAAAAGTTAAGCAAAATTTACAAAAAGCGAGCGAGGCGCTACGAACAATGCCAAAAGCTATTCTACACTATTCAATAAGTCAAAATTGTTAATGTATTTTGTTTGTTGTGAGATTGTTTATGAGATCAAGATCAAGAACGCCAAAATTGGCCATTTTACGCAAAAATGACAGTCGAGATGTAATAGGGCTCTTAACGCTCACTCTAGGTTTTAACTATCCGATGCTACAGCCATATAAAGAATTAAAACTTACATAAATAAAACAACACCATGTTATGGTTGAATTATTATAAAACATGAACAGAATAAAGGCACACGTTGAAATTAGTTTAGATTATAGTATTTTTTCGTGTATTTTTATCCTAATAAAATAATAATTAAGTAAATTAGAATCACTTATACGTTAAACAGTCGAAACAAACGAAAATGAAACGTCCCTCTTATTCCTATGCTTCGATTTCCTACTACTACGAAATCCTATTCTCCTATTGTAAATATATCGCGATCTCTCGTTGCGCAGCAGAGTTGCGGTCACCGGTATTCGAAACGATTATAAACGTGCTTCATTTAATACCGGAACGTTTTGCGGCCGCCCTCCCCAAACACACGTGCCGGTTCTGTGTGATTGAAACTTGCTACTGACTATTGAATAAAGTTTAACCACTTTTTGTGTAAGTTTATTTTTTGTAAATATGATGTAAATTACAATCACTGTTTTGTAAACATTCGAAACAAATGAAACTAGAACGTCTATCTTATTCCTATGGTTCTAATATTTTTCATGCAACCACGAAATCCGCTATTCTCCTATTGGAATGCATTGTAAATGTATCACGGTCTCTCTCTGTAAATTACAATCAAATTTTTGTTAAACAGTCAAAACAAATGAAACTAGAGCATCTATCTTATTCCCATGTTTCTATTATATTTCTTACTACCACAAAATCCACTATTCTCCTATAAAAGTGCAATGAAAATGAACGGCTATCTCTAATTGCGCAACAGAGTTGCGGTCACCGATACTCGATACGATTATGAGCGTGCTCGTTTTATTTAACACTGAAACCCAAACCCACGTGCCGGTTCTGTGTTGTGTGAAAGTTAAGAATTAGTTACTAAATCAATTACCTACAGATAATTGTATGTATATATTTTTGTAAAGATAATGTAAAATACAATCAGATTTTTGTTAAACAATCTAAATAAATAACACTAGAACGTCTATCTTATTCTTATGCTTCTAATCGATTTCCTACTACCACCCGAAACCCGCTATTCTTCTATTGAAGTGCTTTGTAAATATATCGCGATTTCTCATTGCGCATCAGAGTTGCGGTTACCGATATTCGATACGATTATTAGCGTGCTCACTTCATTTAACACCGGAACGCTTTGCGGCCGCCCGCCCCAAACACACGTCCCGGTTCTGTTTGCTTATTTGTAGTGGACGCACATTAAACATTGGAACGTCAATAGAACCTTATTAGTTTGCTTTTGATCCATTGTTTTTATAGAAACTTGCTTTGTTAGTCAGTGTATTTGATGCAATACTACTACCAATCGGATTAGACTGAGAGACTCACGTCAGATTAAGACATTTCATGTGGTGCTTAGGTGCTTTAGATTATGTAACTACAATGTCTCTATCTAAGATATCCATGGGATGGTGTCGATAGTCTCTTATTTTATAAATAAAAATTATCTCATTTTTTCCATTAGCAAGCATAATCATTTGTAAGGGCCTCTGTAGGCATCTAATTTTCTCTTCATAAATAACTGAGCATATTCATATAATTTAGAGATTGTCATACTGAGACACGAATAAAAAATAAATTCATTGTAATTTAAGTATTAATCGGACAATTCACCATAATAATTTTTTACTTATCCTAAACGTGTTTCGCCTATTTTCACTTCGCCAAAATTTTTTCTCGCTGCATTTTTTACTTCTCATAATCGTCATTAGGCGCAAATTATTCATATAAATTTGTACTGACACATTTCGGACAAATAATTCGATTACAAAGGATTTGATCACGCTATCGCTAGTCAGTACAAAGACAAATAAAGTTTATACATATATATAAACTAATGGTATTTGTTACAATATGTTTACGTATTTGAAGAATGTTAGCGGTGTTAGCTCAAAATAATGACCTGACGTCAAACATAATGATAAAATTGATGTAGGTACCTACATACTGTTTAAAATTTGGTTTTAGACAAAGACAAACATTTTGTTTTTGGTATAGACTACCATTTGTTTTTGGTAACGACCAAATTCTACGGCTCAACATGAGCACAACGGACATACACGCAACATAAACACATATTCATTAAGCGGCTGCCCAGACGCGGATAAAGATTTTACAGCATTATTTAATATCCCAGCGAGGCGGCCACTCCGGCACCCGTCGAAAACTTTTATTGGAATAGTTCTGCGTGTTCCCAGCTCACTCTCGAATCTGCGTTCTCAATGAATATTACTCTGTTATGTGCTCGGGTTCGTTTCACGCCGATTAAATTTGTCTTTTAAATATTTTTCTCGAATGTTCTTTTGTAGAGTTCGTTCGTGCGCATATTGTTTTTGAATGACATGGTAAATAAAAATAGTATATTTGGTTGCACATAAATTATGATTCTGAAAAAAGTTTATTTATCTGGTTATAGTTATACCAACAATCAACATTATACATCTACGCATGATAAGATTCTAACTATAAGTACTATAAGTACTTTATGAACTACCTTCACTCATTCAAGATACCTTCAAGCGTGTGGCGACTCTTACGTAAGACCACCAGAACTCATTTTATGGCCCCACTGCTAGAGCAAACCTTCCTTATGGATGGATAGAGGGAGGGAGAACGGGCCAAAACCCACCACGCGGGCTCAGTGCGGATTGGTGGTGTAACAACTACTAATGCAGCCGGGACCAACAGCTTTACGTGCCTTCCGAAGCACGGAGGAGCTCGAGGTGATAAGTTTTTGGTCACACATCCGATGACTGGCCTTTTGTGAAAGCACTCGCTGGCCGGGCTCGTTAACCACTCACCATCGAGCTCTTCCAGAACTAATGCTTAGTACTAAATTCCAATTCAGTACCGATAGATGCGTCGTGATTATTAGACTCGTACACATCGCAGAATATTTAGTAAACCGGTTTTGCGCTTACGGATTAACAGTAGCTCACTGCACGTTCATACAATATCCAATCAAGTCAACGCACTATCCTTTGAAGACTCCTTCGGGATTATCGCTCTCAATATATGAATCCTACGCCCCGAAAAATCTAGTGAGTGATTGAGGATACGTTTGTCTGAAGACTCTAGAAACTTTAATGTTTGATCGCTGACTAAACCCTAAGGATCTACCTAGGATCTACATTTGACTTATATTATCTTCTTATTATATATATTATATATTAAATATCTTTGCTCTGCACAGACCTTAGCCGACCTAAAGCAAGTTCTCTTAATTCAAAGAAACATCTGAGGTTCTAGTTATTGTAAAAGAGCATCTTCTCTTTCTACAAACTCTACTTTTGTGAACTCGAAAGTTATCATGAATAAGTTGGGACTACATCTGGTGCGCCCACACACCAGATGTACTATAAAGGCTAAGACATAACACAGAGCTTTCACATTAATTTTTTTTTTATCGTTAACCAAAACCGCCTGTAATTAACATCAACGTTGTCACATAAAAGTACATTTCACGGTGGACAGTTTTATCATCACCATTTTTATTATCCTTAATGCGTAATAAAATGTTATTGAAATAACTTAATCAACTTACAAACTGGTTGGTATGAGGGATCAAATGTATAAGGTTACTGACTGCTGTTTAACAGAAAATATAAGTTTTCTGGTTACGGTATTTCTTAATCCATTACAATATCAGTTTCAGAAATAAAGTTTTAATTTAGAAATTCATATATTTATAAGCATACATTCGCTATTTATTGGAGTGAACTTAAAAGTACATGAGCACCTCATGAGAGGTACAGAGGTACTCATGAGTTTCTCTGAAGAGTCAGTACTACATATATCTCTACTTCTTAACTCATAGCCCGACTTCACCCATAGCTTGGTTATAGGCTTCTTATTGCTTGCGTCATTCAGTTCTCGCCTTGTTCTGGCTTTGTATATCAGAACTTCCTAACTACTAAAACAAAAAAAAAATAGTTATGTATTAAGTTTGAATAATCACAACCATACAAATAAGTTTCTGAAGTAATAGTTTTCCAGTTCAGAACTTTTCAACTACTAATAGAAAAAATAATTTCCATACTTATGGTTAAAAAAAAAAAATCAAATTACAAATTACTTTTTATTTATAAGTGTTTCTATGTCGAGTGACTTCGCACCTGTTTTGTAAAAAAATATGCTTCTACACGATACGTTGGCTCTGTTGATTCCCTTTTTTTGGCACGTGGCTCAGCTTGTTATCTTATTTTATATATTAACTTAATGGACACCCGACACGTGCGCGCAGGTAGAAAATTTGGTCGGTTTCAAACGTTTTTTTATCAAAAAAGCTAACATGCGCAGGCGGCTGATATGAACGCAGATGTTTGCTTTGCGTCGCATTATATTCCACCTTCATAATTTTACTAACGTCACATTCGTTTTTAGATTATTTAGTTCTTTTCTATCAAAAAGCGATAAGTTTCTATAAAAGAAATTTTGAATGTTTAATTAAAATATTAATTTATTTTGTAAGGGCGCTTTTTCAGTACTTGTCAATCAAAACATTTGAATGTATGCTCGTTAAAAAATATATCAATAAACACAGGCACGAAAAAATAACGAAATTCACAGCTTGTGCAATGAAACCTTATTGACTACGTAACGCAGTGGCGTTGAATAAACGGCAGACATATTAACGTTGCCTCGTTGAAACATTTCTGATGTGATGTAAGTGATGTTACTTTTTATATGCCGTTAAAAATACTCGTAGGAAAAGCGAGCAAGCGTAACAATACAGCCATCTGTCGCGTCGCGGGGTAAATTGGTCAACAAAAGGTTTTTTTTTCATTCGTAAAGCCGGCTGCGTCGATTGATGAATTCAAAAACGGATTGCGTTGCAGCCGGCCGAACTGTTATTAAGTTTTTAAAAAGTGGTATACTCTCGCACTGTTAGAATTTTATTCATATGACCTTTAATTTGTCACTTTACCTGGTTTATATTTTAAAATTTTTGTTTCCTGTACGTCTAGATAATTTGAAACATTTTTATTTAACATGATTTTTCATTGTTTCAGGATGTGAACACCAGCATCATTCCATCAATGACGGTAACGTTCACCTGACCACAACGGACAATGCGGTCACAGACTTCAAAACCTTTACCTAAGAAAGGGGCATTGAGTAATAAAACAACATTTAAAGCTGGCTCAAATACAAAATCATCAAAGAAAAAATCTGTGTCACCTAAAAAAGTTAAAAATCTCATAAATAAATCATTTGTAAAAAGTCCGAAAAGAAATGCGGGTAAAGATGACGCAACTAACAAAAGTGATGGGGACTCCTCTTCCGCGGAAAAAAATGAGCCATCCCCGGAAACATCTAAACCTGGGCCATCAAAAGTTAATCCTATTCGAAGTGAATCTCCAGCAAAAAAACCGAAAAAAGAGCCCAGAGAAAAGAAAGATTCGGCTAAAGCATCGACAGATTCAAATGTAAAGAAAAAAGTACCCAAAAAACCCGTCAAAGTCGTGAAAAAAGTCAAAACAACTAAGACCAATATTAAAAAAGTTGTTGATGATTCTGATGATGTTAAGTACAAAATTAATGCAGATTTAGTTAAAAAGTCTCCATCGAAAATTTCGAAAGCTAAAGCATTGACAAAATTAGGAAACCAAAAGAAGAAATCTCCAGTTGTAGCCAAAACCGATGTCCGAGAAAAAGAAAGTCCAGATGAAAGTAACAAAACCGAAAAAGACAGTATTAATAAAGACGAAATTGGCAAAGACAAGATTGACAATAATGATGATTTTCAAAATGATACCAACAAAAACAAAATTGAAGTCGAAGCTGAAGATAAGTCCAAGAGTGTTTTATCAAGTGATTTATTAAGTTCAATGGCAACTAAAGTCTTGTCCTCGCCAGAGACACCAAAAGTAGAAACAGAGAGACCTCCCAAGTTTTTTACATCCAGTAGAACACCAAGAACAGTTGACATAGATGTCAAATGCTGCAAAAATTCGAAAGGAAATTTGAGTGTTTCTGAAAAATTTTTGTCTATTAAATGTGAAACAAAGTCAGATGAAAATAATAAAGAAAAGACTACGCCTAACACACTTGTTTCTCAAGGGCCTGAAATTGACGTTTATACTTTTACAGAAAAAGTTGATTCACCTAAAAGCATTCTATCGGACTTTCGCAGTCCTATAAATAAAAATGTTGGTAGAGTTAGACCTATAGCGAGAGTCAAAGGAACAATTATAGACAAAAAATCTGAAGCAGAGAAGAAAAAGTATTCACCTCATAGACCAATAGAAGAAGTTGTAAAACAACTAAAAGCCAGTAAAAGGTCTGAAGAACTTCATGCTTCTGCTACTCAAATACCATTAAGCACATCTACTACTGAATCTATAGAATACGTTGAAAAAGACACTGACGATAAACCCAAACCAATTATCAGCAAGTCGTACAAAATGGTTGCTCGAAAGTCAAGCGTGACTGGAAAGCCATTTAGCCCTATAAAATTTCTTGATCAAGAACCAAGTCCAAAATCCAGTGATATATCTTCCCCCGCGTCTTCCCCTGTAGCAACTAAAAAGTCACTGTCGAAACCTAAGAAGAAACAAAAGAAGGCTAGCATATCAGATGAGGAAATTGAAACATCAAAATTTTCTCTCAACACTAAAAAATTTAATTACTCATCATCAGAAGAAAGTACGATAGATTCTAATGATGAAAATGACACCAAAGAGTCATCCGGATCTGATACACCTAAAACTAAAAAAATTAAAAACAAAAAATACAAGAGAATTACGGATGGGGCTAAGAAGACAACCTCAAAAGAATTAAAAGAACTTTCAAAAGACTCTTTGGTTGATCTTAAAGATAATTCTCTTTTATTGGGAGAGAAGCCTAGTAAGAGACGCCTTAAGCTTTTGTCAATGTGGGCAGGGCCAAAAAAGCATAGAATGGCATCACTAAACGCTATGGCAAAAGTGCATTGCTTATACGAAAATGAAAGTCGGACTCATATGGAACTTGGCTTAATGAAAACGGTGGATAGGCAGATAATGCCAAGTACTTCCAGGCAAACTACAGCAAAAAAGAAAGACTCTAAACAGAAAGAGACGGAAAAATCAAGTACTTCCGAATCGGAATATGAAAACAAAAAAGAAAAGAAAGATGAAAGCTCAGAGAGTTCAGATGATAATCCTCCTCTGCGATCTTTACGCGGAGAACCTGGTATCCGTAGCGCCGGGAAATATTGGGATCCTAAGTCATCAACTTCATCTAGTGAGGACAGTGAACTAGAAACTAAAAAGAAAACTGTTACTGCCGAGAAAAAGAAAGTAAACACGAAAACATCAACTACAAATGCCGACTCTGAAAAACCTCCAGCTAAAATGAAAAAAACCGCTGGTGTACCTGTTAAAAAGAAACGAAATCGCAATGAAATCGTAATGGATCTTAAGGATATGGTTGTTCAAAAACGTATGGCCAGTTTGAACGCAACTGCAATTCTTGCAGCCAGTTACGAAAAACGTTCACCTAAATCTAGCAAAGATGATACAACATCCGATTCTTGCAGTGATGAGTCTTTTTCTCAGAAGCCAAAAAACGGGGCAAATTCCGGCGTAAAGTCGGAAACAAAAAGTGAAGATACAAAAAAAGAGTGTGACGACACCTCATTGGCTGACAGAAAACAGAAAGTAGAGGTAATTGTGAACCAAGACACTGACGTCACTATTACCGGAGTTTATTCAACTCACCACGAAGGTTTCTGTACCGCTATGCAATACCGTATTTCATCCACGAGCCACACACAGACAACGGCCACCGCTAACTGCGAAAAGGTAAAAAACAATTTCTCCAATACTTACCCAGTAATCTTAATTGAAAGGCGGGTTTTAATTTCATAAATTGAATCTTCCATTTGTATAATCAAACTTTATAAACTCGTAACATTAATTCAGAAAGGCCTATCGGGTAAAAGTCAGCAAATTGGTGCGTGTAATACTGGTACGTAATAAGATGGTGTACCCGCTGGCGCTTCGGGTCTCATTAATACCCGGTAATGAAGTAAGTTCTATGTAAACACGCCTCGGGATCTCATCCCGACATTATCCTTCATAGCCTTACCTCCACATATACGTAGGGAAAAGTAAACCTTTTGTTATAAGCGTAAATGGTGAATTTAGAATGAATTGTGTTATCAATTGAGGCGTAAACGATTTACGCGGGAAAGAAGTATCCATGGGGTTACCCTTGGCGCGGATTATATCGTCTGACGCGTGAAACCTTATAAATATTATGTTAAACTCTCAAAGCGTCAGACTGCCTGTAAGCAATCTATAGGGCTAAGTGAAATGAACATTCTGCTTATCCCTATTACAATGTAAGTGATTGATACAATGCTGATAGTCCGCATTTAAAAGTTTTAATTTGTAATAAATCAATTACAATCTAATCAGTTATTTTGATAAAATAAATAATGCATACGCACGCACCTTTGTCATACATGACATTACAACTATAAGTGTGAAAGTTAATGCTTCTTTGTTGGTATTGAAATCACAGGATACGAATATTCACGAGGCGAAGTGGTGAGCGGAATGCTAGTAATAAATATGTATGTAATCATCATCATCATCATCTCCGTGCCATTTGTGGAAGTGACGTTTGTACAGCGGAAGAGTTAAAAGCACGAGGGCACTACGCCTCATTTAAACTTGGTGTCAAAGAACGCTGAAAATGTCATGTCGCCTATGAACTAGGCAGAAGACATTTGCGTAAAGCCCTGGAGTCATAACTTTCGTACAAAAGAAGGAAAAAGTGCGTCAACGTGATACTTCTAGCTAGAGTAAAGTCAATGGTTATGTGTTATCAAAATGTCCGCGGGTTAACCTCGAAAACAAATATTTTTTAATAGTGATGTTATACAAAGATTTTTTTTAAATATATTTTACGGGTAGGCACAGTGCCTTGATCTCACCTGATGTTAAATGATGATAAGGCCAATGATGGAAGCGCACTTCACCCGGGATCTTCAACTAGTGAGGCACTGGCTATCTTAGCTGCTATTCTGTAGCTGCCGGAACACAACAATGCTACAAACATTGATGTATTGATGTTATGGCGACATATTTAGATAAGATGGTGGTAGCTAGCCAGGCGGACAAATAAGCCCTACCACCAACCAAACCGAGTACACAAACATGTACCCCCGCTGGGAATCAAACCCGGGATCTCTGGGTCTAAACCGGTGGTCTTAGCCACTAGACCACAGAGGCGGTTAATTTGACTTAATAAGGTTGACCGAAACATTTTTGACGAGTTCCATATCAGACGGAGAGCTCTTTCCCTCTGGATACGTAGTAGTGCGGAAGGACCGAATGGGAAATGCCGGTTGGGGAGAAGATCTACACGCGGTGCGAGATTGTTACTCGGTTCGTGAAGTCATAGAAATCGACTCTTTAACACCTGACATAGAACTCATTATTATTATTATTAGCTGTAAATATTTTAAAATGTTATGCTGTGTAGTTTACTTACCCCCCAATTACAAGGATGATCAATATCTAAGTGTATTTATAAAATGCAATTATGACTTACTCTGATCTGAATGTTTTAATAGTAGGTGACTTCAATTTGAATTATTATGGTTTACGGCAGCATAATAACGTACATAATGAGCGAGGTGGTATGTTGAATCTCGTGCTGAGTAACTTTAACCTTGATCATGTTATGGTTCATGCTGGTGATGAACCTATAGTACCGATAGATGTATACCATCCCTCACTAGAGGTTACAATCAAGTTCCCATGTAGTGTGCTGGGAGCAACACCGCCTTCACTTCCACCCGCCCATGCCTTGGATCTAGCCCGGACTGGAACTGGCGCAAAGCAGACTATCAGGGTTGTATGCGGCTTTGACTGAATTAGATTGGTAGACGTTAATTTATCAGACGTAAATGTAGCCCTTGAGCTGTTCTACAGCTAATTATATAGTTGTATAAGTGACTTCGTGCCGGTCAAAAGTCATCATATAAGACATAATCGATACACTTATCCGAAATGGTATACGAAAGAAATAATTGGTAAAATAAAGCAAAAATATTTCCATCTGAAACGGTACAAGTCGAAGGGAAAAGAATTTAACATCGAACTTATTAAATATTACAGGTGGCATGTAAAACATTTAATTAACAATGCATATTGGCAGCAATTGACATTGACGATCCGGTTCAATTCTGGACGTACGTTAGGTATAAGAAAAAGAACCGGCGAGCCGCGGGTACTTATTTTTATAATGGGGCACAGGTGATTGGTCAGACCGCAGCCCACGCTTTTGCTGAATATTTCAGTTCTGTCTTCCAAACAGAGGTCCCTTTATTAAGTCCAACTGTGGCCACTCTTGCTGCTGACATCTGTGCTATTGCCAGTTATGTTTCTGTCGGACACATAGACGAGACGATTTGAGGTTGGCAGTGAAGCGTCTTAAACCGAGATCGTCAGGTGGACTCAATAGTATCCCTGTAATTATAGCGAAAGATTGTATTTCGGCCCTTGAGAATTCTCTCCTTTTACTCTTTAATCTGTCGCTTAGTGTATCAGTGTACCCTCGGTTGGAAATTATCAAGGGTTACCCCAGTTCCCAAGGGAGAAACCGAAAACGATGTTTCAAACTTTCAACCTTTAGACCGATCGTTGTACTATCAGTATTTGCTAAAATCTTCGAGACAATTTTGAGTTCTTGCATCAGTAGGCAACACGGCTTCCGTAGCGCTCCTTTGACTACTACTAATCTCCTGGCTCATGTAGATTATGTATATTATTATGCAGACATGGACGCCGGTCGGCAGGTTGATGCTGCCTATTTTGATTTTAGGAAAGCATTTGACCTCGTGGATCAACGATGTAATTACTGTAATTATGTAATTACTACTACAAAAGTTGGCGGTAATGGGCTTTACGCCCAAACTACTTGAGTTATTTTCCAGTTATCTCAATCTCGGTGCCAATTAGTAATAACTGAGTTATACACGTTTAGCAATTACTACACTAGACCCGGCGTAAGTCAAGGAAGTACTCTGGGACCGTCGCTTTTCCTGATCTTTATGAATGATTTGCCAAACTGTGGTTCGTGCGTTCTTCGAAGTGTCTCCTATTCGCGGATGATCTCAAACTGTGTTTAGTCAATACCCAAACACGGTTTGAGATCATCATCACAATCTGACAAAGAACCAATGTTCTTTGTCAGATTGTGATGCACTTCAAATAGATATTGATGCTGTTGCTGAATGGAGCAGACTCAATCGTCTTCCATTTAACAGTAACAAATGTAAGGTAATTACATTTACGCGGAAACGATCCCCGCTGAATGTAAATTACAAATTATATGACGCTCCTCTCGCAATGACATTCGAGTTTTAGGTTTAATATTGGACTATTAAACCATAAGCAAGGCGGCAAATAAAACATTAGGCTTTGTAGAGAACTTCTGCGCAGTTTGATGATTTGAGGGTAGCAACGGTGCTGTACAGCTCTTATGTCCGTAGCAAACTAGACTTTGGTGCCAATATATGGGATCGACTACGAGGATAAATATAGTCTAATGATAGAGAAAGTTCAACGTAAGTTTGCCCGATGTTTATGTAAAAAAGAGTACGGTTACTATCCGTTCTTGTATGCGTCTTTAGTCAGATATGGTGGACATGGATACCCTTGAAATAAGGAGAGTAATCTAGTACTTAATTTTGGATTGTTCTGTAAGCTTATAAGACTTTTTTTAAATAAATAAATAAACCATCATCGTCATCATTATTATGAATTAATTAAATAAATCTAAACTGAATTTATTTAAGAAATCTCATTTCCTAAAGCTAGAACTTACAGTACCTGCATCTCGAATGGTGGGAAACCATCATGACAAACGCATAAAACACGCAAACGTATGACAAGGCATCATAACTAGCTTAAACTAGCTTAATTAACTTAAACGTAAAATGGTTTAGTAATTCCCAAATTAGTTATTTTTTTAATTTCAGAATTCGTGCTTAAGGTGAATCCACATTAGGTAACATGTCATATAACTTATCATAAAACTATAAGGTTGTTATTGACCCTTATCATCCACACTAATAAAACAAGCACCATAACTATTATATAACATGTTTTGTCATATAGTCTGGACTCACCTTTAGGTATACCACGAAATCAACAAATATAGAGCGGTAGAATTCGTAAAGGCTGGTCATCGGATGGATGACCAAAAATTTATCATTTCAAGTTCCTCCGTGCATCGGAAGGCACGTAAAGCCGTTGGACCCGGCTGCAGTCGTAAACGACCACCAATTCGCACAAAGCCCGCGTGAGGGTTACGGCCCGTTCTCCCTATCCATCCCTACGAGCTTTCCCCATGGAAAGCTCCTGACCCAGCAATGGGGACATAACATGAGCTGATGATGTGGTAATGATGTGAGAGTAAATCTTGTAAACGCTTTCAGGAGGGTTGTTCTCGCGAAGATGGCGCCCGCTACACGCCACTTTCCGCGCTCTCCTCCATGCAGCCACCAGCGGAGCACGCGCATGGACATCCCCATCCAGGTAACTAAATCTTTGTTATAAAATTAACTATATAAAAAGAACAAAACAGTTACTAGAAAAATCAACCAGTCTGAGGCAGATCGAGTGGGAATGGAATTCAGGTACATCATCGGACGAACATCGGTAGCTCAGCGGTTAGAGCTTTGGCCCGGTTATCCAAAGGTTGTTGGTTTGTTTTCCCTCTAGAGCTTCATGAGGCTGATTTTTTCCAGTAACATTTTTACTCTGTATTTGTCTAGGAAAATAATGAGACTCCTGGGATCTGCCTATCCGGAACCAGAATACTTCAGTATCTTTGCTCTCAAAGATGTTGCCAAACTTATGGCATCCATCTTTACTAGAGTAAAGGAAAAGGGTTGCACAATAGATCCTGATGGGCAGAAATGGGAAAGGGAAACCTGAGGAAGCCCCACTAAGATAAGATAAGATAATCTGTGTTTTGTCTGTTTTATTATAACTTGAAATGAAGTTATTTCTGTTATTCTGTTGTTATTTATGTTTCTGTACTGTTTATTGGTAAGGCCCTTAGTCATGAAAAAGGGCCTATGTCCAGCCACGAGGATCGTACAGCTGTAACGTCATTGAATATAACATTTAAACTTGAAAGGGAGACGTAATTGCCAAAACAACACCACAGACGTAGCATTTAAAATAGGTAAATGAGGTATTTCAGCGTTAAAAAAGGACTAAAAACGATCGTTATTAGGAGTTCAGCTCGTTTGAATTTTCAAATGTGAAAGTGGCTTTGCAACTTCGATGCTTGCAAGTTATCGATGTCAGGCACAGTGAGCTAGCTGAATCGCCAGCAAAAGCTACGGAAAAATACGCTCAAACCGCTCGCACAACATTTCTGTTACTAGGGGATTCTAGTTTGGAGAGGTAACTTGTGGGATTTTAAAACATTCATCTTGTTTATGCCTCTATGACTGAGTGGCAAAGCGCACGGCCTATTATCATGGGTTTAACCTTGAGTTAGACAAGTGTGTTCTTGTTTTTTCGATGCAAGCGTGATGATTAGACGAATACCCGTCAATTGAGCGATGGCTTGGTTTTAATAATGGGGGCTAATAATAACATACTTACTTAAAGGAAACACATTCTAGAGGGAATCGCATCACGCACTAGTCCCCGTTCCGATTTTCCGAGAGGTTCGGATCGGATCGGTGTTAATATTACAATATTAGTAAATGTATGTAATGTAGGTCAACAGTTAGGTTGTGTCACAGTCACAGCAGTGTAAGTCTGTGTTAACACACTACACAAAGTTACATGAAATTCCATAAGTTATGAAACAATATACCCACTATATTAACTGTCAACTTGCAAAACGTATACTAAACGTATATTATACATACAATACTATTCACTTAACTCAACAGAAAATATTGTTTATATCTAAACTGATATCACAGACATAAACAAAGACAAACGTTCGAATTCCAGTAAATCGTATCTATTATCATGGCTGGCCGTTGCCACACGCGCCGTAAATGGGTCAATGTTCAATGCTCGCGCGTGTACGGCGGCGATAGCTTAACACGAATATAGACCTTATAACTTTGGATACAAGATTTATATTCCTATTGACAGCGTAGCATCATTCGCAATTGCATAATAAAACGAATCACTAAGTGCTACTACAAATTACGACAATCATAACGGCCTTCCAGGTTGTGATTGGAGTACATCAAAGAAAACTGTGCCTGCGCTTCTCTTATTTTTTCATAGATAGGTAATATTTAGGATTATAGCAACACCGGAAAATAAAACTCGAAAAAGTAAGTTACAACCAGGCAGTCTTATTGTTTTAAAGCGATTTCTTCCGCCAAATAGTGCGACAAAGTTCCGTCCAGCAGCATTTCGAATCAATAACATATTTTCCTACTTAAATAAGCTTCACATACCAACTCAATCATGGAAGATGTAGACATTGTGATAAACATGACCGACCTGAAATAAGCTATATGGAGGTTGATGAACCGAAACTGGGCTTCGAATCTGCAATTTAAAAATCGTGTATAAGTGGCCTGGTTTTCAAATGTGGACTACGAAGACATAGTCCCAAATCAGGGCTGAGACACGATTATGGACGTTATTGAATAGCAGAATCGGGGACCTGATATTGGTATTCATCACACAGTTATCTTTCGTGATGCAACATTTTTCAACATGACTACATAAAGCAACTTCCAAATGGCTCTTTGTAATCGAATATTGCCTACTACAACTGAAAACGTTGCTAAACAAAAAACAACGGCGAAATGGCTGCACTAATGGTGCTGGTTTATCCCGATGAGCCACGAAGATAGTAAGAAGGTTGTAACAGTAAAAAGAAAAAGGAGTTTCTTTTACCGCACGATTTGCCAAGTATGCTGACAACGTCGCGTCGTCGAACGTACTCGTCAGCGCGAACGTTTTTCGGTACCGGTATTTTTTGAGTAAGTAAATATAGCCTATAACTGACTCACTGCTAGACAAAAGCTTCCATCATTAAAATCAAGTCATCACTACAATTGATAAGTATTTTTCAAAGGTGTAAATAAATTTTAGAGAATCTCGACGAAGCAGCGGCTAATGCGTTCACAATGCGAACTTATAAGTTAAGCAACTCTCGCAGTTTCAAATAAAAAAACTCCGTTATCGAAAGGTACGTTAAACCTTCCGTAGCACGGTAATTATCTTACAAGAGCAATCCTTAAAAAATATTAAGCCTGCATGGTAGTTCAAGTCCAAGCTCTCCATGTTGTTAATTTTATTGGCTGATGGGCGCTGGATGTTTGTATGCTGATTAAAGTGATAAACATACCTTTGAAAAAGTCTCCCTCCTTGACACGGTCAGGCGAGTCGTGACTTAAGCCTTTAGAAGCTCCTGGGTTTCTGTTCTCGTCACTCGATTCATACGATCGGAGACTATTTGGTCACTATAGCTTAAATAACCATAAGTTCATCGCAGCCTATAAACGTGACTAGTCACACTGTAAGGGCAAACGGCCAGCCGCATTATTTTTCCAAAAAAGTACAAACGGTGGGTTAATGCCAAATGGCATTCTCTACCAGTCGACCTAAGGGCTAGGCAGAAAAATTTGTAAGCGGTGCGACAAAGAACGTAAATAAAACATATACTACATACATTTATAAGAAAAGAAATAAACATATTAAGTTTATTAAAATAGGTGATAATAATATAATATACATACTATAAAAAACTTAAATAAAAATAGACTACATAAACATAACAGAAAAATAGATGATGGGAATGTCTTGCGCGGGTGTTGATTCCTGTAGAAACAGTTTATACACCATTGTTTTAAAGACCATTGCTGACCATTGCTGTTTAATGGTCACAATTTCTCAATAGCATCTTTACCTTTTAAGAGCAAGTAAAACATGGTTTTAAATAGACAGTGGCCGATAATGAAGGCCGTTCACAATGGCAATAGCGCCGCAATGAGAAGTGAACTCAGTTGCAAAGTAACTCAGCTCAATTAACGCCCACGCGGCTCTGAATGCATTATGTAAAGCACAAAATAATGAGAATGCAGAAGGTAAGCTTCGGACATGGAATCTCGCAACAGCTGCGCCTGGACTGTTCCGAGCTGTTCTTAGATTCGTGTCCGTGAGAGGGTCTATATGTGCGCTGGAGCGCGTTAAGTATGAAAACTGTGTCTGCGCTTCTCTTATTTTTTCATAGATAGGTAATATTTAGGGTTATAGCAACACCGGAAAATAAAACCCGAAAAAGAAAGTTATAACCAGGCAGTGTTATTGTTTTAAAGCGATTCCTTCCGCCAGATAGTGCGACAAACCGCCTTTGTGGTCTAGTGGCTAAGACCACCGGTTTAGACCCAGAGGTCCCGGGTTCGATTCCCAGCGGGGGTACATGTTTGTGTACTCGGTTTGGTTGGTGGTAGGGCTAGCTACCACCATCTTATCTAAATATGTCGCCATAACATCAATGTTTGTAGCATTGTTGTGTTCCGGCAGCTAGAGATAAGATAGCCAGTACCTCACCAGTTGAGGATCCCGGGTGAAGTGCGCTTCCATCATTGGCCTTATCATCACTTAACATCAGGTGAGATCAAGGCACTGTGCTTACCCGCAAATATTAAAAAAAAAAAAAGTTCCGTCCAGCAGCATTTCGCATCAAAAACATATTTTCCTACTAAAATAAGCTTCACATACCAACTCGGACTGTTCCGAGCTGTTCCGAGATTCGTGTCCGTGAGAGGGTCTATGTGTGCACTGGAGCGCGTTAGGTATGATGGTTACCTTCTGCAGTGTCCTTATTTTGTGATGTTAAGTGTGCTAAGTCAACTGACTCACCTAAAAGACAAACCAGTTTACACAACCGTCTGAGAGCAACGCTATACTTTTTGAATGTATTTGGAAGGAAGATTTATGTATCCATGCAACATTAGATTATAAAAGCATGCAACATTTGTCTGCATCTTATAAACCAACTAATATTTAAAAAAATATTATTGTGTCTGTTTGTTTATCCCCCTTTCACGTAAACTCAGAGTTCCGAGACGCTAGAGAGCTAGAGATAGAGAGACGCGCGATTCCGGTTGTGTATGAGAGAAAGAGTTTTCGTTTTTTTTTAATATGTGTTCCATAACTTTAAAATCGACGATAGTTCCTTAGAACAAATTTCCATTTCTTCGGTTTTTCGGACTTCACTATACGGATTCTGGAATCTGGATTGAACACCCTTATTGTCTGACCGACGACGATCTGGTAAAGTTCGCAGGAAGCCGCTGGATGCGAGCAGCACAAAACCGGTTGTTGTGGAGATCCTTGGAGGAGGCTTTTGACCAGCAGTGGACGTCTTTTGGCTGAGATGATGATGATGATGATGATGATAGTCTGACTAATTCGTTTCTAAACAATATCTCTGACAACATCACAATCAGAACATTTCAATTCGGTTTTATGTAGGTATGTTTTTGTAACATTTCTATTTAGATATAATTTTACCTACCCTATTGAATGTTCGCAACAATATTTGCGTAAAATTATATGTAAATAATCATAAATATAGCTTGCCTTATTCTTAACTGATCTTTCAATATTTGTAAAAATATTAAGATCGGATGTTGATGACGTTGTTGTCGACATTGAATAGGACTCTTTTGGCTTATAAAGTAAAAGTAGATAGTGTTGATTAATTTTTGCGAGTTGGGTTGAGCCACGATAGGATGGTTGGCAGTGCACCTGACCCGGCATGTCATATGGGGTGCGGGTTTGAATCCCGCTCTTGGAATTTTTTCAACAATTTGTCTTTTTTCAAATTTCTATTTAGAACTGATTTTAAGGTCATTCACCGATTATTAATCAAACGATAACATTGGCCCATTAAGAGCTACAGATAACTACTACCATCTAATACACACAATACAGTCTAAACTAGCTATGGGGATTGAACCACACGATTCCTCTTATTCAACCCAGCATATTCATATATTCCCCCTAGCGAAGCTTTGGAATATGGACGGCTTTAAGTTAAAATCTCTAAACACACAGCCGTCTTCGAGCTGAGCCAAAATAAACATATCCTCAGTAATTTGCACCAAGAGCTGTTTTGGTTGGTACATGATAATATTGATTTAGTGCTAGTCACCTATATTTCCTTTACAAGAGTAATTATACTAAGTTTTACAATAAAATATTTAGATATAATTTTGTTCTCTATTGAGGAGCTCGATGGAGCAGTGCTTCGATCGCATGATTGTTAAGGTCGTTGGATGGGTCACCAAAATTTATCATCTCGAGCTCCTCCGTGCTTCGGAAGGCACATAAACTAGTCACGGCTGCATTACTAGTCGTAAACATAGCAACCTCAAATCCTCACTGGGCCCGCGTGGTGGTTTATGGCTAATTCTCCCAATCCATCCATAGGGAAGGCTTTTGCTCCACAATGGGGATATGAAGTGAGCTGGTGATGATTTTGGCGTAGAGGCTTGCACGTCCAAGTTCCGATCTTGCAAGTTAAGCAAGCAGCTTTAGCAAAGCCGGGTCACGGAATGGATGACCAAATACTGGATTCAACTGCCTCCGTGGTCTAGTGGGCCACCGGTCTTCGATTCGATGAGGTCCCGGGCTCGATTCCTAGCGTGGAGACATAATTGTATTCGGTTTAATGATAATATGGAAAATTCTCAAAAGAAATAGTCGTTTGGCTTTTAGTAATGACAATTGTTTAATTCAATTTTGTTTAGATAGAATGAAGAAAATACATCAATTCAAAATATTAAATGTAAAATACATTGTAAATCATAATAAAAAGGTTGACTTTGACAGTCACCATCATGGCCCCAGGCTTGTTTTAAGTCTGCCAGGCTAACTTCAACCATTGAACCATATACTGAGTTTTTTTTAAAATAGTACATGTGCTTTTCACTTATCCTTTAAACGTCTCTGGGCCGTTTTTGCCGGGTTTTTATTTTATTTCACATGGGGCAAGCGCTCCACCCTCATCCCACCTGATGATAAGTGACGACAGGCTGACCGTGGAAGCGCACTTAACCCAGAATTCTCGACTATTGAGGATCATGTTTACCTACTCAGGATAAAATAAGGTGCCACAAAAATTGTTGTTTTGATATTGGTAGCTTGCCAGGAGTACTGTTTTGTAAAAACCTATTAACTATTACTGCGCATTTTTTTTATTAAACTTAAAACTAGTATTAGACAACATCTATTCGCGTTTATTTTACACATTACTTTTAATTAATGTTTATCCTGACGTTTCGAACCCTTTGCAGGGTCCGTGGTCACAGGGAGACTGAGGTGTTGGTCGTCTCATAATTAGTTAGTAGCTTGTATACCCTCATTTAAATTAAATCAGGTGCAGAAAGAGCTGAGATGCAATGCAAACGCTAATTAGGCGTCTCAAACCCCGTAGTGCCCCCGGGGCAGACGGTATCTCAAACAAAATCCTTAAGATCTTAGCCGCTCAGCTTAACCTTAGTAGTAGCTATCAATAGCACCATGACAAATAAGAGCCACTCCGTGCGGGCAACACAAAATGGAGGACCTTCAGTCCACCTACTTTCTTCTAGGCGCAAAAATGTGCACCGTACCATAGTCACTTGAGACTTTCACATCCACAACTGAACACACAACACATTATATGGAAGCCTTCGCAAACATGTTGAATTACATTCACATTCATCGTCATAACCGCTCTGGCGTGCCGCCAACCGGCAGATGTCAATACAACAGGACTTGGCTGGTGCTTCACCATGCATTATAGCTGTTCTATTCACATTTATTATGATACCAACTTTATAGCGCCATACTACACTTTATAGTAAACGCACACATAAAAATATTCGCACGTATCTGTAGGATGTAATCAAATTCGAAATAATTACAATTAAGAACTATGGCTACCGTAACAGGCTATGGCCCGTTCCCCAATGGCCAAAGAGATTTAATATAAAAGGTAGTTAAATGTCTTTGCCAAGAGCTGATTCTGTGTGAAGTTTATGTTTCCACCTTCAGCCTTACCGTCATATAAAAAATATACTTCAGAGATGAGAAAATGGCAAAGCATTTATCCTGACCTTTCAAAACCTTTCCGTGGTCACAGAGTCTTGAAACGTCACGATAAAATAATTTGTAAAATAAACGTAAGTGAATTTGTAAAATTGTTTATGTCTACCTTCACGTAAATTTTAGAAAAGCAAAATAATAAAGTACACTTTTAATAAAAACTTGATTCGGAGAGATACTTCAGTTTGGGTGGACCAGTGGGTTCCACTAGAACTTTTTGATTAACAAACGCTGAATGTAACCTTCATTGTAGAGCTGGCATTTACATAACTCCGAGATCACTCCATAACATGTGACTGCGTTGACTAACGTAACCCCGACCTTGTCGTGTTGAGTTACGACACAATTTGCAATTGCTCCGACAGCGATCACTTACTGCGCCATTCGTTTTCATGCATGAATTATTACGTTCTGAGCACCTTCAAAGTATTATGTTTATTGTAAGAACTTCAAGAGCTCGATGCAGTGACTTATGCGTTTGAGATCTTGCAAGTAAAATATTTTTCGTATGCTTCTCAAACTCTTCCCTATTTCGGATGGCGCATGTAGATTTATTTATTTATTTATTATAAAAGGCTTACCAACTAAATACATACAGAACATTTATCTAAACTTATATAATCATAAAAACATTTAAATTAATATAAAAAAATAAAATTGCCCTGACGTTTCCAACCGGTCACAGGGAGTCCCAAGGTGTTAGCGGTCTTAAAGTTTATTTGTAACTTCCGTTCTTGTAATTTGTAAGCACGTTCCGTTTCACTCAAAATGAACTTACAAGTCTGTTAAACCTAAATGTTACATGTGTATTGCCCGAAAATAGGTTAGCAAACGGTCAGCGAAAAAGCAACACCATTAAATAGTTTGCGAGCAAGTTACACCGGCGCGGCGTGCGTTAATACAGTGTCGGTAGAGATTTCGCAACGGGCGGGCGGCCGGCGGCAAATCGAGCGGCACGCTGTTGGACTGATCCCGCCGTTCGCACAACTTTGACAACTGCACGAGCCAGTTGCACTGTTTACTTATAATTTCCGCACGTTTCGGTGTCACCGTAGGCTTTGGACAGTTTTTCGTGAGAACTTTGAATGACACTTATGTTTTCTAAAATAAACTAACACTACACATTAATAAGAAATACTTTTTATTAACATAAAGACCTCATATTTTTCACCCTAAAGGATGTTTTAAACCCTTTACAGGGTCCGAGGTGACAGGAAAACTGAGATGTCGGCCGTCTCATAAAGCATTCGATGCTACCGTCAATTATTTTAATCGGGATCGTTTCCTTTCACTCAAAATGCGCTAACAACTGGGGTAAACTAAAATGTTACACTGCGTTGCCCGAAAGTAGCTTAGAAAACGGTCAGCGAAAAAGCAACTCCATCAAATAGTTTGCAAGCAAGTTACACTGGCGTCATGGCGTGCGTTAATACAGTGTCGGTAGAGATTTCGCAACGGGCGGCGGCAAATCGAGCGGCACGCTGTTGGACTAATCCCGCCGTTCGCACAACTTTAACAACTGCACGAGCCAGTTGCACTGTATACTTTAAACTACCGCACGCCCAAACTCTAAAACAGCTGAACGGTGACACTTCGGTTTCACCATTCAGCTGTTTTACACATTCGGATAGTTTTAGAGGGAACTTTTAATAAGACTATTTCTTCAAATAGTTTACGCGTGCATTGATATGAAGTACTTTATACGGATCACCTTTTTTCTTGGATCACCCCCTTTAACGTAGGAGCCAGGCACTTTTCGGCTTAGAATTTTCCATTAATCTCTACCCAAGCTAATTCTTTTACTTATTATGCTGATCTACTCAAGATTATTTTCTCCTGAAATTTCGCAGCCTTTGCTTGCCGTACAAGAAGGTGTTGGCTGTCATTCATAACACAGTTCATAAAGGTCGCAAGACGCTGAATTATGAAATGGCGTAGTAAATTTAATTAGGTAGAATTTGGAATTTGTTTTTTGTAATGTAAGACAAGTCAACATGTTTGCGGAAACTTATCAAACAGAAGTTACTTGCTCGCGCCCTTTGAAGAGATTTCAATCCAGTCGCGCTACTGACTGAACGACTGCTGGAACACGATGCAGTTTGAATGTTTACTTTTAATTAATACAAGCTTCGGTGTCACAGTTCCGCTGTTCCGCCTTTTACGAAACATTTTCGCTGGAAGATTAATAAGACTATTGTTTATATATTGAAAACTGGCCTTCTTGAGAAACTGGAGTGCCATATTTGAACTTCAAAGGTTCTGTTGTAATTAAAAATCGTAACAAACACGCTATGAAAATGAGTTTATTCTTTACAAATTGCTCGTTTGGGAATAGTTACGCTAGGGTGATCCCTCTGCTGCAGGAAACATCCATTGGTTACAGTAACCGGTTACCATCTGGCGGGCCGTATGCTTGATTGCCAATTTAACCGCTGCTTGCGTTTGCCGGCATTTCGGCAGTAGCCGTTTGAGGCCAACAGCAAAATCACTCAAAAAAGGGGGGCTTAGTTAAGTCATAAGTCATAAAGTTATTGCATCATGTTGGTATAGTATAGATCTTACAATATTATAAATAGTTTCCACTGAGCCCGATCTTCAGCTCTTCTCTTCCAGCTAGATAACTATCTTCTCTATTATACCTATTATCATCAACATCATCATCATCTCATCTAAATTATGTCCTCTGCTGGACAAAGACCTCCACAACGACCGGTGCTCACATCCAGCGGCTACCCGCGACCTTCACCAGATCGTCAGTCCATCTTGTTGAAAGCCTGCCCACACTGCGTTTTCTGATACACCGTCGCCACTCGAGAACTGTTTCGCCTATACCTAATATCGAATGGCTGGTATTGTAAAAGGACATTTTTCGCTTGGGTCTAGAGTTGCCCCCCATTGTAATGTGCTGTCCGACGGTGGCAAACTTCCAAGTCGGTATCCCGAGTATATTAAATAGCGACCACTTATCTAAGCAGCCGTCCACCAGATACCGAATCAGCACTATCTGGCTATTTGATATTCAATTTAATTTTGTTCGGGTCCTGCCTGTGCGCCTTAATTGAATTTATGAATTACGAACGGAAAGCGTGTGCGGTCCTATTAAATACAGACATTACTGTTAGGCTGCGTCGAAAGCTGTTATGGCGGATTGTAAGTCGTTTGCTGCTCTAAGGATATTTTTTTTAAAGACGAAATTTTTCGTTCAATTACCTATTATAATATTGTTAGGTTAGGGCGGAGAAAATAATTCTTAGTGACGACAATTTTTTTAACCTCATAATTTTAAAAACATATTTTCATGACCCCTATGATGAGACTTTGCGCTCAAAACACGACGGACGTAATAAAAAAAATCGACAAGGGCTAATTCTTTCTCCTATTTCAAAACAAACACACATAAAACAACTTGTAATTGTATTCAAACATTGTTAAATGAAAAAATTAATAAAATTCATAATATAAAAAATGTTGAAAACATTATAAAAAAGTAATTATTAACGGGATTCTTACCATGTTTTAAGTCCATTCCGTGATCATGGCGCATGCAACTGTGCCGAAATATCGGATACTCACAAATAATAAATCCCGTTAATAATTACTCTATTATAAAAAAGTAGATAATAAACATAATTATACCCATAAACTGTATCTATGCAAAAAATCACGGCGATCCATTGCTCCGTATTGACGTAAAAGAAGCACAAACATACTAATACATTTTAGCATTTACAATATTACTTACATTGATGTAATTAAATGTTAACACATTATTAACACAAACTTGATACCGTAATTCAATCATACAAATAATACAATTGCCAATTTTCATTTACCATTTCAGTATTCCGAAACAGAACACACGTTAAGCGAACAAAGGGAGCAAATTAAATTCATAAGCTGTCTACAAAATTTAGTGAAATAAAGAATACTTCGCACAGATTGAGGTTTAAATTACGACGGGAGGCGTCGAATTTATTTAATTCTCATCTCGCAATTTCGAATTGGAAAGCGGGGCATTTAATTTTCATAGCTTAACGAAATCCCATTTCAGCAAAACCAGATTATGGCCTAAGCAGCAACGACTCATTTGTTATTTTCCTACTATAAAACCTCTTGCATTATCCGCAGGCAAATGAGAAAAGTTCTTATACTATTATACAAGAATAACGTGCACGAACGCATATAAATTCAAGTTAAGTGTCTAAAATAAAATACAGCACTAAGTATGCAATTTGAAAATTGTTGAGAGTTAACATTTTTATTTATTCAGCTCCTTTCAGCGGGTTGAGAATTGTGGTACAATTATTTTCGATGCCAGTAGGAATTCATTCGGTAAATTAAGCGACGACTGCATCCCTGTCATACAAACGTGCACATTGCACAATAATCATTTCCCCTTATTCCGTTGACCGTGCGATTTTACACTAGCCTTACACACAGGTTATACAATACACATATCGTTCGAAACTATTATTTCGTTCGTCAGGGTAAACTGTAACCTACTTACACCCGAATCACTCTTTGTCTAAGCTTAGACTATTTACATACTCTCGGAATTGGAAATCTATTAACCTAATTCGAACTACCTGTAGCTGAGACGTGTAACTTATATGAACACGAGCACTTTATATTAACTTTGGTCTGTGAACACGAGCTTTATTTGATCACACCTCAGAGCTTGTTTATTGTTCCGAAATTCACACCGACAGCAGTTACTATTTTTTTTTAGTAAATTTAATTAGGTAGAATTTGGAATTTGTTTTTTGTAATGTAAGACAAGTCAACATGTTTGCGGAAACTTATCAAACAGAAGTTACTTGCTCGCGCCCTTTGAAGAGATTCCAATCCAGTCGCGCTACTGACTGAACGACTGCTGGAACACGATGCAGTTTGAATGTTTACTTTTAATTAATACAAGCTTCGGTGTCACAGTTCCGCTGTTCCGCCTTTTGCGAAACATTTTCGCTGGAAGATTAATAAGACTGTCGTTTATATATTGAAAACTAGCCTTCTTGAGAAACTGGAGTGCCATATTTGAACTTCAAAGGTTCTGTTGTAATTAAAAATCGTAACAAACACGCTATGAAAATGAGTTTATTCTTTACAAATTGCTCGTTTGGGAATAGTTACGCTAGGGTGATCCCTCTGCTGCAGGAAACATCCATTGGTTACAGTAACCGGTTACCATCTGGCGGGCCGTATGCTTGATTGCCACTTTAACCGCCGCTTGCGTTTGCCGGCATTTCGGCAGTAGCCGTTTGAGGCCAACAGCAAAATCAGAGACACACCTCAGAGCTTGTTTATTGTTCCGAAATTCACACCGACAGCAGTTACCTACTATTTTTTTTTGGTTTTTGCCACTATAGCTTTGCACCGTTTGTGCATTTTGGTCAATACAGCAGCTAGTCGTACATTGCTTCATTATAATAATGTGTTATTGAAACTAGCAGCTATTAAAAGTATACCGTACTAAAGTTTATGAATAGGAAAAAGGATGAGTGTGGTAACGATAGTGTATAAACTGTTTCTACAGGAATCAACACCCACGTAAGAGATTCCCATCACCTTTTCTTCTGTTATGTTTAGGTATGTTCATGTAGTCTATTTTTATTTAAGTTTTTTTATGGTATGTATATTATAATATTATCACTTAATTTAATAAACTTAAAAATTGTATATATTTCAGTTTATTTTTTTAATATTTTAACGGTTAAGCACAGTGCCTTGATCTCACCTGATGTTAAGTGATGATAAGGCCAATGATGGAAGCGCACTTCACCCGGGAACCTCAACTAGTGAGGCACTGGCTATCTTATCTCTAGCTACCGGAACACAACAATGCTACAAACATTGATGTTATGGCGACATATTTAAATAAGATGGTGGTAGCTAGCCAGGCGGACAAACAAGCTCTACCAACAACCAAACCGAGTACACAAACATGTAACATGTACATAAACATGCTGGGAATCGAACCCCGGACCTCTGGGTCTAAACCGGTGGTCTTATCCCTAGACCACAGAGGCGGTTAGTTCTTATAAAATTAAGTTTATTTACGTTCTTTGTCGCACCACTTACTAATTTTTCTGCCTAGCCCTTAGGTTGACTGGTAGAGAAAGCCGTTTGGCATTAAGTCCGCCTTTTGTACTTTATTTCATTGTATTGTGCAAGAAAGATTAAATAAATAAATGAGCAAGAAGGTTGGTGTGACCTGTGCCAGCGTATTAGCAATCCAGAGGCAATGTTGCCAGCATTTTTGATAGTTTGGTATCCCTTAAATCCACAGTTGGATAATTAAAAACTTCGAATTTATTTTTGCTTAGTTTCATATTAGTCTATGGTTTCATTTAAATAGTAACTTTAAGTAGCTGTAAATATGAATTAATCTTTATTAAAATTACCTAACAACGCATATTGTGATTTTTTTTTAAATTGCGAGATATATAAAATTAATATAAAATTAATCGTGAACAGCCTGCTTTAATGCTTTTATCTGTTTACTACGCCAATTAAGCAGCTTTACGATCTGATATTATTCGCGGAAAAGCGATGGATTACCACTTTGCGAGTAGTCAACGATCGGCTGTTCTGGAAAATCCTTTTTATCCAACAGACGATATTTTTGTTTTTATTTTTATTATTTTCCGCTACGGGTAAGCACGTTCGTTTACTTTATATTAAGTGATGCATAATGCAGTGATTCATATTAAGGCCGAATATAGAAGCGCACTATACCCGGAATCCTCAACTTCTGAAACTATTTTACTTTTTTATTTTCAAGTGCTAATTGCTGCACAGAAGCTAAATTAAATATTTATAAAATACAGTGAAAAAATTTTCGCAATCCGGGCGGCTGAAGACCCAGGTTCGATTCCGGGCGGCTGAAGACCCAGGTTCGATTCCTGGCTGGGTCGGGTAGGCTTTTAATTTTTACTGTATTTTATAAATTTTATAAATATTCTGAAACTATCTTATCACTAGCTGCTGGAACTCACCAAGTTAAATTTGGAATCAAGTAAAGTAAATTAATAAATGATTCTATGAATGAATGAATGAATCTATAATCTAATTGTATTTATATAAGTAATATCTGTACCTGTGGGAACCGGTGCCCGAGATGAGCATAAGCCTGTAAGCACAATCCTGCGACACTAGTTGTCTATGCATTTGTACTCCGCTTGTGCTTAATATCAGGTAGAAAGGAGTACTTTGTCCTCTCTTCGAAAAAAATACTGAGGAGGCGGATTATGCTTTGAACTAACGTTGTTTTCTTTGTTGTCCAGTGCCAGAACTGGGTGGCCTGACCCGCCGCGCCGCTGGTTGTTCCAGCGCCTTCTCAGCGCCGTCACCTGCTGCACATCACGAACCAGGTATGTGTGTACTGTCTCGATATACTGAACTATTTATGTAGGTACTCTATTGGTAAGTGTATGGCAGAATAACAGAGATCGCGGTCCTACCGCGACCACTGAGTCATAAACTGTTCTGAGTTAATTTTTAATAAAAAAATAAAAAAATACTAAAGACATTGTTCCATTATCCATTTCTTACACCAACTAAACAATTGTACGACAAAGCTAAACTAATGAATCTATCCCAACTACACAAATATACAACAGGCATTATAATAAATACAAAAATTACAAAGAGTATTAAATCAAATATACAATTAGATAAAAAAAAAATAAACGCATAATCTCCGACACAAAAACAAACTCAAATTAATTACACCTACGACTAAATATGGGAAAAAGACTTCTGTTTGAGAGCACTGCTGTTTAATAGGTTACCAGATGAAGTGAAAACTTGTGAGACTATACCTATAATAAGTAAATGTTTAAAAATAAACTTAAACTGCATATCGCAACGAGTACCACAGAGTGACAATTATCATTTGTATACTGTAACTTATGTATTGTTTATATCTCATGAAATGTAATTTCGTATGAGAATAAAGATCTTCAAACCTAACATAATATGTGTAACATGTTGTAATGTATTTTTGTAAAAATACAAATAAACTTTTTTATTGTTTTTATTATTATTACTATAGGCTATAGAACCACCTTCGGAAGGAACAACGTTGAACAACGTCGGTATTCTCGGACTGCTATACAATGTAATGCTATGACTTAGGGACCTTCAATATTCGTGGTTACTCTTTCCTCAAAGGCCGGCGATGCATCTGCGATTCAACTTGTGTTGCGGATGTCCATGAGTTGAGGTGATTGCTTTCATCAGATGACCTGCTGACTTGTTTTCCACCTCTTACAAAAAAAAGGCTATTGTCTCATCAACCCTATTCTAACAACAATCATTAATTTCGCATCTGAAATTAATAAATGTTGAATTGGACATTTGTGTAAGAAGGAACTCCTCGCATTTGATTATTCCTTACTTTGTAATTATATTTAAACTATAACGTCCCAATGATGGATCAGGCCCACCCATATATTAATAGAAGCACCATGAGAAGACTGACCCATAACCCACATCAAAATTACAGTGGGACGTTTATAGCCATCAGCCATAATCATAGTCATCAGATCCTATAGTCATAATCATCAGATTTTGATTATAATCATCAGGTTAAAATTATGATTTTTAATGTTCTTCTTATGAACGACTTTTGCTACAATCACACCAAATTATTCTGTTACATGTAAAAGAAATGCCCAATGACGCAAAAAGATTATAAAATATTCCTACTTATTAACATCGCCAGGCACGAGATATTCGGGTCAGCTTGTCTTTCAATTAAAGGATTCCTCGCGAATCGGACATAACAGCTTAAACTACGGTGGACGGTTATAATCCGATTGTCCGGTGCGCCGGTGCATCGACGAAATATTTAATATCAATTTATCATCACGCAGTGGATTCTCTTTGTACTTATATACGAGTAGATACGGCTTATTGACGGTGTAAATTGAAAATTGCCGCTGTATTACCGTTTTGCCAGTAACTCGTTAAGCTCGTATGCTCCTAGGGGATTCCTTTTCTAACAGCTTTGAGTGTTGAAGCTGCTTAGTTAAAATATAGTTTTAAAATGGCTCCGTGAAGACAACACGTCTAAAATGTAAAACGTTGGGTGTATTATGTGTTAAATGTTTTTTCTTAACGGATAAGATTGAAGGCGGAAGCACACTTCAATTGTCAAATCAAATCAATCACACTGAAATTCTTAACTACTTGGGAACTGGCTACATCATATCTAACGGAACACAATAATACTACTGACATTGCTGTTATTAGGACATATTTAGATAAGGTTAAGATTAGCTAGCCAGGCGGACATATAACAATAGCCCTACAATTTTTTTTTTAATATAGCCTATGTAACTCAGCGCTAAAGTAGCATTTTTTTAATGTACTAAGAGTTTTTTTAAATCAGTCCAGTAGTTTTTGAGTTTATTCGTTACAAACAAAAATACAAAAATACAAAGCTTTCCTCTTTATAATATTAGTATGAAAACCTGACCTACAACCCAATAAGGGAAGACTGCAGGAGGTATGCTTTATACAAACGCGCTCGAGCAGCGCACACATAGTCAACCTCTCACGGACACGGAATCACGCAACAGCTGCGCTCTGACTGTTCCGAGCTGTTCCGAGATCCGTGTCTCAGGGTCTTTGTGTGCGTTGTTCGAGCGCGGTGCTTATTTTCTGTGATCTCCTTATTTTTTGCCTGATCGCTTACAATAATAACAAAATCCTCACCGAACTCCAAAGAAGACATAAAATAACCTAATCGTCACACTCTTATCGAATAAAAATCAAAGAAAGAAAATTTACAACGACCGTATTCTAAAAAGTCAGAATTTTATAATCCATTCGATTGGATCCGCTGACCGACACATTAATTCTCGGGGTTAAGCCAACAAAACAAATTACCGGAGTTAAGATTTTAAATGTTAAAACACAAGTTTGATATTTAAGTTGTGGACGGAGGGATTTGTACAAACGAGGGGATATTAATTACTGAGCAGGCCGTCGCGTCGGTTGGCGGCGCTGAGAGAGCTTCCGACGGCTACATTAAAATAAACTACATGACTAGTTAGCTCTCGACAGCGCTGTTTGTGCTTTTCTGTTGCAATGCTCGCGTTTACAACAAAACCTGGTGCTGTGCAGTTTAATTTATTATGTGTATAGGTATGTTTGGAATTACTGAAATGAAAACCTTTAAATGGATCTACTCGCGTTTATTTAACGGTATTGAAGCGAAGCCAAATTGATACTAAATTAAAAAAAAAATGTTTTAATCCCCATAGCTCCTTTATATTATCTTAGTCTTATCTTATCTTAGTGCCTCCTGAGGTTTCCTACTCCCAGTAGCACTACAACGTACACCTACACAGTACACCCATCGCGATCTTTTGTGCCATCCCATCAGATGCCCTATGTTTGGCAACGTCTTTGAGAGCGAAGAGTCTTCTAGTACCGGATAAGCCGATCCCAAGTGTTCCATTCTTTTCATAGCTGCATTGACTCCGTTTTCTTTCTATATGCCCTACCCAAGCTGTTTGCTAATAGACGCATTCTATGGAGCATTTGTTTTGTGGCAGTGTCCCGTCAAGGCAGCTTTACTGCCGTACTCAGAGACGTCAATTAAGTTTAATGACAATTAAATGTCTTTCCTTCTCTATTTAGCACTATACATAAGAAAGTGACAACAAGAGATTTAATTGTCATTAAAACTTAATTGACGTCTCTGAGTACGGCAGTTAGAGTTGACGTGAAGCCATACCTAACTCAAGCGTTAGCGTTAGCTTTCTAGATGGGTTAACATGACCGCAATTACAATGTAAATCCTACATCAGAAGCAGCCAGACTTGTCTGCGTTATGGTGTTAGTGAGTCGTTAAGGATTAGTATTATATATTAATAAACACAATATAATTAAATTAATTTAGTACTTGAAAACAATTTTGTTAAGTTATGATGGGACAGCTGTACAAAAGTCCCTAAAAATTAAAATAAAACGCACTTCTAACTAAAACCACGAAAAAGAAGACGAAGTTAGTAACAAGTAACAATATTCTTTTCCGGAAGACAAGAGTTAAGTCAGCGGTTGAAGGTCCCGTTTGAAGAGCACGACTAAAACGGCCTTATCATCACTTATCATCTGGTCACACTTGATGACAAGTGGCGATAAGGCCACACGCTTCCTCATAACACAAGTAAAAAGATTCATGATTTCTTATAAAGGAGTAAGTAGCTACAGCTAAATATAACATGTCAACATTTTCGTTCTCCAGTCCAAGAATCGCTTATGAGACTTATGCTCCGACAGCCCCGACCGATCCGATCCGAACCCTTCGGAGAATCTAGTAGGGCACGGGGACACGCACTAGTGCGTGATACCGTTCCCTCTTGAAAACCTCCGATTTTCGCCGAGAAAATTTCGCGTTTGTATGAAGTTTATCTTCTGCAGTCTCCTTATTTCGTGCCGTCTGAACGAACTTTCGTCAACTGAATAGTTCACGACTGTGTTCTCAATGTTTGTATGCCGTGATGGTAATGGTTTACGTCTTAGAAGGCGACTAGACCCACACTCATTCAGAATTGAACCTAGCTTTTAGTTTTTGGAAGAGTTTTAAATGTTATCTTAAACTATTTTACTAGTTTCAACTAACCACCAACACATATTAACGGCAAAGAAATAATAAATACTAAATGTATTTGAATTTGAATATAACGTTTTGGTAAACTTCGCTTATTGTTTACAACAATCTGTCTGTGCGCGATCTTTAAATTTTGCTAGCGACTGGCCGCGACTTCTTCCGCGTAAACACCCGTAATCCATGATCCCGTGGGAATTTTAGAAAATCCCGTTTTCTATCTTGCTTATGTGAAATGGAAAATACGCTGTGAAAGGGATTCTAGGTCTAAAGGCTTAGTCAAAAATAGAGAAAACGCAATGAATGAACTGATTAATCGCGCGCCGCGTCGCAGGCCGCCAGAGTTCGTTACCAAGCGGTTACGGTTGTTCGATGTTGATAGTTCATTAGTCAGTCAGCCTAAGATCTATTTATAAACTACATCGACAAACAAAGTCTAAGCCTAAAACATACATTGTTGTCATAGAAGTTACATGCCGAACTTTAACTACCTAGTTAAATCAGTCGTGGTTATGGAATGGAGGTGTCGGGCAGTAGAGTTTCTAACCGGCCACTCTATGATTCCCGCGCATTAATCCCTATTTATTTTATTTTGGACCTTAATTCTCAAAAGCGTTTATTACAACTTTCACTCGAAATATCTGCTTCGTCTAGAATGAATTAGCAGGGCGCAGGAAGAATTTCGTACAATGACCTGTACAATTGTACACTTGTGTGTATCGCTCGCACGCCAATATATTATTGTCGCGCTCACACAAAGCCTTTGAAATTCTTCCATTCAAGTTAACTCCAATTAAATTTAACATTCAAACGTAAACCAATCAACCTACCAAAGCGTTCGTTTTTTTTATTTCATAATTAAGTTTAACTACTTAGCTATCAGCAATAACCAATAAGAATGCAAATCAAAAGAAAAAAAAATTGGCAACTATTAGGATACTGTATTACTAATAGTTTTTTATGATATGTTGACCTAAGATTAACTAATATAATTATCTTTATTGATAATAACTGTCCGCTTATTACCAAATCGACAACAATATTAAATATACGCGATACCACGCTGGGGATCGAACATGGTCCTCAAGGTCTGAGAACGGTGTTTTACGTATTGGACCACAGTGGCGGCAGATTGTTTACATAAAACTTTTTAATATTCACGGTCGGTAACATAAGTTTTGTTATTTATAATCCCGTTATATATGAGTCAAGTGATTTCTCAAAACAAGTATTTCCATCATTTGTACAAACAAGTCAAAGCTTATAAAAATAAATCGGATAGAAAAATAAATGTTGCCTCTTTTTCGTGATGAAAAGAAAATAACTAAACTCTTAGAGATATTTACTCCCTTGAAAGAACTAACAAAAGCTATCAAGAAAATGGAAATCTACAATTTCTTCGAGCATTACGAAGGCCAAGTACCACTTCTGAAACATTTTGCTGAAGGAAAAATAAATAGATTATCAAATAATAGTGGAAACGACGACATTGCTTCCGGCTTTTTGATAAGAGATAAAAAATTGTCTTTCAATATATTTTTTAATTTTATTCATATAGGCTCACAAAAAAAATACAGATAAAACAGCCACTTAATGTCCTAGCTCGTAACTAAATATGTTCTAAATATTTTCTTTTTTTTTCTTTTTTTTCTCTTTTTTACAGATATTGTTTAAACATTTTAAAATTTTTTATATACATACAAAATTGTCAACCATTTCGTGTGTAATAGACTTATAATTAATATTACAATAGAAAATAGAATATAGATTTACAAATCATAAAGAGAATGCAGTAAATATTCATTAGAAGACATGTCAGACTGTTATCCTGTTACACTGTTACGATCACATTTCTACGAAATCACTCCCTCAAATATTACGACCTGCAACGGACATTGGGCTTAAAGTGTCGATCACTTGTGGCTTCTCCGACTAACACGTAACAGCTACAGGATCACACTGTTACGACCCTACTTCCGTCCCTTTTCTACGAAATCACTCCCACTAATTGCTTAAATAGAAAGCGATCGGAAAGATGTTACACATCAAAAATATATTTCATACTGTTTACATTGAATTGTTAAATAAAATTAACTGAATATAGGAAATGAAATTGTACTAGATGAGAGTTAGGAAGCACGTGATCTTTATTCAATTGTTGCTAAAGAAACAAATGTCGACCACTGGCTCCTGTCGTTTACTGGTCGTAATCAATTAATGTTATTTAATTACCTATTTCAAGTTTAAATTGCAAAGAGAATTACTTAAATACAACTTTAATTTGCAAAGCTTAGTCTGGCTGGAAACACAATTAAAATAAATTTGGTGATGAATCTGTATTTAAATTACGTAAAAGTTGGCACATTCAAATTAAATTAACAGTAAAGAAAGACACAGCTTGATCCTTCTTAATTGTGCGCCTGGTCCGTAATACCCACCTCTTTTTTCCAGTAACTCTTTACAAAATAGACCCGCAGCCTGATCATGTAAATTGGCCACCGGTTGCGATTATGAAACCTTTACCCCATGAATATTCGAATAAAGTGTCATCATTACATTAACGCTCTTTCAAAAAAATAAAAATAATCCAAAGGTTTTTGGTCGAACATAAGCAATTCTAAATTATTATATTAAAAGGCGAAGAACTCCTTTCTAAACTCTATTAAAAATATCAAAAGATGAAAAATAATTGACGATATCGGTCAGCGTGGTTACATCAATCTTTCAATATTGCATTGAAGAAAAGTCGAAGTATTAACTCGGACATCGGTATCTAAAATTTTTAATAAGCTTAACATCTAAAGAAGTTTAATATGTAGTTTTATATATAGACGAATATAACTTTTTAAACAATCCGGGTCAGTCATTAAAAATAATAGTAGGTAACGGAATTAAGGAATTAAACACAACAAAAACATGAAATGAGTATATAAATTAATGAGTTAATGTTTATTTATTTTGTAAACAGACACATAACAAAAGCACATACAGCACAATGCAGCATTCAGACGTTATTCGTTTTTACATTTAAAAATGTTAATTAGTTGTTTATTTTTTAACAAAAAGTAAAAAACTTTTTAGTATTTTCATTAGTTATCTATTTATCATATAAAATATACATTATTAATTAATTTGTTGACAATGTGAGGTACCAAATAGATCTCCACTCAGTATAATGTCGCAGCAGAAGCGAAAATAGACAATGTACGCAGCAGCTACGGTAATAATCCCGGTAATAATTTTTCTAATGTATCGATTAATGTAGGTAGAGAAAATGTAACATGGCGTCCGAAATCATGTTTTGGTCGCGCGACGATTTCGCGACCAATAAGTTTTTATGCAGTTAGGCCGGCGGGCGTTCGGGGGTACCCCCTCTGTGAGCTCCTATTTGCAATAAACACGTCCCTCGCGGTCCCACTGCGAGGAACAAGTTACAGACTTGTTTGCACTTGCCGATGTTAAAACTAGGACTTTGCTCTATAAACGGCTGGGTATTTCTTTGGTTTCAGAGCTGTAGAATTAGCTATAAGAGTTTTATGGAAACTATGGAAACTTTTTAAAGTAAACTGGGTTAAAAAGAATAAACATTGTTTCTTTTTTAGCCTCTGGAAAGTAACATTGTTATTGAATTAAGTAAAAGAATAAATAACAAATGTTTTTTTTTATTTTCTTTGTTGTTGTTTGTTGTTTGCCTTAACTTAATTACAATATTAATTACAAAGAAGGACTGTTTCCTTAAATAAATTGTCTTCTCTTAATTCAACATAATTTATAAACAACGCGCATTTTGTATTTTAATGATAAAAAGACAGGGACAATTTGATGCGAACACTTTTGGTTAACATAGTTATCCGTTAAAATATCTATCAAAAAGAGTCGATCCGATCCGAACCCTTCGGAGAATCAAGTCGCGATACCGTTCCATCTAGAAAACCTCCGAAGGTGATTCGTTTCACACGGCTTGAGGGACCCTTTACGTTCCTCGCCGCCCCCAAACAAGCCCGGTGATGCTAAAAATGCCGTTTGAGGCAATCAGTAATCTCTCTCCAAAAAAAAAAAAGTTTACTCTTCTAAAAGATCTCCATCGTTAGAGTTAAAGCATGGTTTAATGCTCTAAGGATATTATATAAAACAATTTTTTATATTGTTTTTAAAATCAAAACGTGTTTAATACAATGTGATTTTCTACGTATCTTATATATATAAAAATCAATTGCTATCCGTTTGTCTCGTTAAAACTCGAGAATGGCTGGACCGATTTAGCTAATTTTGATTTTGAAATAATTGTCGAAGTTCAGGGAAGGTTTAAGCGGTGAGAATAATAAATAATAAGTTACGGAAAATACAAAAAACTACAATTTAATTTTCCAATATCAAATTATTTGTTTGTTTCGTTGTTATGGAAACTGTCAAAGCGGCACGAAGTCCGCCGGGTCAGCTAGTTATAAATAAAAATAATACTTCTATAATGCCACGATAAGTTCTCTTGGCAAATCCAGCCAATGTAATTTACCGATGTAAAGGCTCAAACTGGATATTCATGGGCCCTTTGTCTAAAAATATAATGAAGGGACGACGAGAGCTGAATAAAAAGTCTCAAGTGCCTCACAAAGGAACCAATAGAAAATTCAACTTTTTTATTATAATTTTTTATTTTTATTTTTTAATTTTAAGTGCTAGTTGCTGCACTGAAGCTGAATTAAATATTTATAAAATACAGTGAAAATCTTCAGTCTTTTATTATAATTAATAAAAACAATTTTTACATTTACAATTTAGAATTGCATTTTGTGTTTGATTTACTTTACTTTTATCGTGTAATTGTGCAAGATAGGTATATATTTTTGGTACTGGTACTGGTATACTTTTAAAAAATTATTAAAATATTATAATAATGATTAATCCTCATCATCATCATCATCATCTCAGCCAAAAGACGTCCACTGCTGGACAAAGGCCTCCCCCAAGGATCTCCACAACGACCGGTTTTGTGCTGCTCGCATCCAGCGGCATCCCGCGACCGTAATAATTAATACTACAAAATAATTTCAAGGAAATATTTTAACAGTAAAAATTCCACTAATTGGTTATAAATCAAGGTAAAGCAATTGTAATTTGTGAAATCAATAGTGTTCTTGCTGTTAGTTTTTGTGATTAAGCAAACTTAACAATCGATTTAGTTACATTTCGAAAAGCTGTAAAATGTACGATTTCGCCGTTAAAGTCGCCTGTCACGTTAAGCAAATTCTCGGTTTTAAGTGTCTTTATTTTCGGCATTCAATAATTTTGCTATTGCGCTCGCATATAATTTTTATTTTATTTTCATATTACTTTTGGTTCGATAATTTTGGCCGCAGTGTTGGATAGAGAACTCCTCCGACCAAAATTTCTCACATATGGCCTATATAAACCTTTACTCTTTTTACAAACTCTTTGGACTTAATTGCTGGCTGGTTGGGTAGTGACAATGCAAGACGATTTACTGACATTTGATGTATAGATTAGATTTTATTTATATAATTAAACAAGCGCACTTCTTCAAATCTCTTCTTAATATTCTTCCGCTGTAAACTGTACACACACCTGCACATCAACCTACCACAAACTGTCAAATTTCCTCAAGACTTTGAACTTAATTACTAAGTTATATGGTTGAAAATGTATTAAAGAAATTTGACAGTTTTGGGTAGGTTGATGTGCAGGCGTCTGTACCAATCCCCTTTAATAAATAATTTTCTACTCCTTATTTCTTTTAACTTCTCCGTAATTTTAACTTTCTACGCTCTATAGCTCTATAGCTCGCCCCTCTTTAAAAAACTTAAGCGACTTAACTCGCTTGATTCAGCCATAAAAGCGAAGGGGCTTATTATAAAGGCGATACTCGTGCGCGGCCAGAATATATATTTCACGTTAATTGCCGGCTTCGTACTCTGAATTAGTACACTCGTATTTTACTTATCATTATCAAGTAATTAGATCTTCATAGTAACAAACAAAACAGCAACAAATAATAATAAATAAATACTAACTTGAATTGTGTAATATGTATCAAGAAATAATAACCAACCAACATGTTTATGAATATCTTGTCATTCGCGATTGAATTTGTACAATTTAATAGCGAATTGTATTTGATTTGGTTAAGCTTTTACGGATTTATTGTACGTTATATTGGTAATCAAATGTTATAAATCTCAGGATATCTCAGGATTTTAACCGCCTCTGTGGTCTAGTGGCTAAGACCACCGGTTTAGACCCAGAGGTCCCGGGTTCGATTCCCAGCGGGGGGTACATGTTTGTATACTCGGTTTGGTTGGTGGTAAGGCTTGTTTATCCACCTGGCTAGCTACCACCATCTTATCTAAATATGTCGCCATAACATCAATGTTTGTAGCATTGTTGTGTTCCGGCAGCTAGAGATAGGATAGCCAGTACCTCACTAGTTGAGGATTCCGGGTGAAGGGCGCTTCCATCATTGGCCTTATCATCACTTAACATCAGGTGAGATCAAGACACTGTGCTTACCCGTTAATATATATTAAAAAAATATATAAATATACACTGGACCGCAAAGAAAAAGGGTCGGTTAGAAAATCTTCAATATATTCAAAAGTACCTGACCTATCTTTATGAAATAAAAACTAAATTAAAGAATATTTTAATGTGCTTAAATGAAAATATAAAAAAAAACGAATGCAAGCTTTTATTTTTTATAAATGTAAAATAATTTAAAATACTTAGTTTTTCCAGTAGTTTCGTAAATGTAGATTGGTTACAGATGTGCCGTTTTCACGCATTTTAGTACTTTGTGTTGCCTCCGCGAGCTCGCAATACTGCTGTTATGCGATTTGGCATACTTTCTACTAGGTTTTTGAGACGATGCAGCAGAATATTCTGCTATTCCTCTACTGTAGCTTCTTTCAATTCAGCGTCATTGGCGGCGGATTCCGTTGACGTACACGTCATTCCAGTTCGTCCCATGCATGCTCAATGAGGTTTAAGTCGGGGCTGTGTGCTGACCAATCCTGTGTGCTGACCACCGACTTCTTGAAAATAGTCAAACACTATCTGAGCTGTATGCGGGCGGGCATTGTCTTGCATAAAAACGGCATTCTCGCCCATGTCCACTAAAAATGGACCAACGTAGTAATTCAGAATTTCAGTGACATATCTTACTGCAGCTAAAGTACCATTTTCTATCACTACTAGCTCAGTGCGGCTTTCGGAAGAAATCCCAGCCCACACGTGAACAGAGCCTCCGCCATATGGTACTTTTTCTTCTATACAGGCTTGGTTATAACGCTCTCAAGGCCTTCTGTACACTTTTTTTCTCCCGTTGTGCTTGTATAAACAGAATCTAGACTCGTCTAAAAACATAACTTTTGACCAGTCATCCAGAGACCATTTCTCGTGTTTTCTACCATTACTCAACCTTAAGTTTCTGTGGTGTCTTTCGACTTTCTGTGGTTTCTTTCTAGTTTTGGGTTATTTGCAGGTCTTAATGCTTTAAATGTGCTTCAGCCAGACGCCGCCTTACTGTATCCGTACTCAGATTGTTTCCTCCAGCTCGTAAATGATGATTCTTTACTTCAACAGCCGTAAGAAAGCGATTTCTTAAAATTGATGACACCATATAGCGATCCTCCCGCGCCGTCGTGCACCTTGTTTGGCCTGTTCCTGGTCTTCGAAGGTTGGATCCAGTTTCATCGAAACGCTGGAGTACTCGCTGAACTGTAGAAAGAGTCATACCTACAGTTCTCGCTGTACTTCGCTGACTGCGCCCATCTTCAAGCATTGTCAGGATCCTGTTACATTTTTCAGGGGTTAACGACATGATGACTTTAGAATAATAAAATTTATAAGGCAGAGGACACTATATTTATAGAATTTTTTATGTCAAAACTAAAACAAATGCGAAACAATTGATTTAATTTGTTTAGTACTAAATTCAAAAAGACCATTATTTTAAATTTTCAGTTTTTTATACATTTTATCAAACATAAATAAAAAGGTTTCATATATTATTTTATGTGGCATTAAATATTCTTTAATTAAGTCTTTATTTCATAAAGCTAGGTCATGTGCTTTTGAAGATATTGAAGATTTTCTAACCAACCCTTTTTCTTTGTGGTCCAGTGTAGTTACAAGATAAAATTATACTATAAAGAAATCAACCAGTCTCAAGAAGCTCGAGTGGGAATCGAACCCACGACCTTTGGATAACCGGTCCAATGCTCTGACCGCTGAGCTACCGAGACTTCACAAGACTCGTTTTTTTTTATAGTAATTTTTAATTTACGCTGCAAGCCAGCGGTATTACGTCACTGTGAAGATACTACCCTCATAATCGTAACATAAGGAGGATTCACTGGGTGCGGTGGTTGTAACAGCTGCTAATGTAGCCAGGACCACCGGTGCCTTCCCAAGCACGGATGAGCTCAAGATGAAACATTTTTGGTCACAAAAACACAAATATTGAAAAAAATTCCACGAGCAGGATTTGAACCTGCACCCTTCTGACATACCGGGGGTCAGGCGCTCTTCCAATTGAGATCGTGGTAAAAAAATCCCATCAAAATTTGCGTTAAAATTATATAAACAAAACAAAAACATTTTTGGTCACTTATCCGATGACCGGCCTTTGCGAAAGTTGCGTTAACCACTGCGCCATCGAGCTCCACTAGCTTTCAGTTACGTGAAAGTTTAAATATTTGACAGTAAACCTACCAAAGTTCAAAACTATACCAAAACAACGTCACAAAAAACAATAAATAGTACAAGAGTCACCGTCAGCAATTCCATTATGCGCTGTATCAATCATCTGTCCACAAGGCTCGATAAATAAACAGTCATCAGGCGGAAATAAACCAACAAAACATGGTTGGGGGCGATAAAGTAAAATTGTGGTGTTGAATCGCAAAACGCGGCTCCGACGGCACCGTATCAAATATTTATGTAGCTGCTGAAAACTACCGGTGATGGGGTGAAACTGAAAACTGTAAATGCGTTGTACCAAACAGATGCGAGTTCTGGTAAAAAAACAACTTTTGGGAGGCGCGAAGTTTGTTTTAATGAAACGCCGATGAGTTTTAGCGATTGTTGTGTTTTGTTTTAGTGTTGTTGGCTTGGTTTTAGTTTGGTCGGTTGGTTCGTGTGCATTGATTTGTAACGTTTGGTTGGTGTTTTGTTGTTATTTTACAAACATATGTGTACTATATCGAAAAAAGAATTCTAGCAAATAAATATATTATAACATATTTTTGTTTTGTTTATATAATTTTAACGCAAATAGGTTCAAATCCTGCTCGTGGAAATTTTTTCAACATTTGTGTTTTTATATTATAACAATTATAATAGTAAATTTCAACTAATCTATTTTCCTTTTTATCTATTTAATTATTTGGGTACTTTGCCTAAAGGGGTTGATCTGAGGCATTGGTTTTGGAATTATTTTTTATGTTGTAGGTATATTAAAACTGAGATGAATTGTATATTTATGCAAAATATCAATTTCAAAATTTAAACAGATTAAACTACGTGTCTTGTGTTGTTTCTATTTTAACTCAAATTTTATTACTTATAATATTTCCATAATTATTAAAGAAATTTATATCTAACAATGCATGACTCTGTATAAAAATCAATCTTTGTTTTAAATAATTCAGTAAAGGTGTTGGTTAAAGTTAGCTCGTAGAAAATGATTTAACAATTTTCTGAATTATAACTCTTCTAGTCTTTACGCGACTTATGTGCGTCCTTGTAACTTCTCTACAATTTTATTTGTAAGAAAATATTTTTATTAACAAATAATATATCAATAACTGAGGGAATAAAGAACGAATATACCATATCGATTGCTTTTACGAAAACAGCATAAACAAGAGATGTCAATATTGGCGCGGCAAGTGCTCCAATATCGGGTAATGACATTGGAATTGCCCATTATCGTTATCCTATACATTTAAGGAGTCAATTCCCTGCTTGGAGACAACGACCCTTGACCTACTGGGCCCTTCTACCCGCTCTCCCGTGATTTTCGCTAACATTGGTTCTCGATAAACACTCGATGCTAAATTGTTTTCTAACACCTTCACACCTATTGCTGTATTTACTGCCGATCGGCATTTGAAATGTTTGTAAAACGATTAAGGTAATGGTTTAAGGTCTACTTTTTTAAATTTTCGCGTTCAATTATTTATGAAGTTTTTGACAGGATTTAACGCACTATAACTTAAACCCTGTATAAGTTATTATGCGGTGCTTTTTGGTGGTCACGGGCTTAGTAAGACAGCCTGTCGTTGAAACGTCAGGTCTTTAGGTATACTTATGATTCCTGCATCAGATCCGGTATGTCAGAGTGTGTGGGTTCAAATCCTGTTGTTAACTTGCACTGTTCGTATGTAACTATTATATAAGTATGTAAGTTGTCCTTCAAAATTTGCAAACTATTTTTCGACCATTTTGTTGGTATCCAATTAAGCTGAAATTTTGCATACACCTTTAGTTCTGGTGACAATACAATACGAAATACTCAGTATTGTAATAATTTCAATATGGCCGCCGATCCAAGATGACAGATTGCAAATTTTTCTCAACCTCATTAATATGGGTATCAAATGCTTTCATTTGATACCCATATGAAAGCATTTGAACTTGAAGAGTAGAAAACGATAAAGGTAGTAAGTAACATTACACTAAATTCAATATGGCTGCCGCTCCAAGATGGCGGATTAATTATTTTTTTCAATCCCCATAATATGGGTATCAAATGAAAGGGCTTGAAGAGTACAAAACAATAAAGTTAATAACATTACATTAAATTCAATGTGGCCGCCGCTCCAAGATGGCGGGTTAAATATATTTTTCAATCCCTCAATATGCGTATCAAATGAAAGGGCTTAAAGAGTAGAAAACAATAAGGTAATAACATTACACTAAATTCAATATGGCCGCCACTCCAAGATGGCGGATTAAATAGGTTTTTCAATCCCCACAATATGGGTATCAAATGAAAGGGCTTAAAGAGTAAAAAACAATAAAGTTTTTAATATTCCACTAAATTCAATATATATATTATGGTATATAATGTCAATAGTGTTATTTTTTAGTTCGCGTTTTTTAGTTAGTTTAATAATTTTTTTTAGTACGCGTTATTTTTTAAATAAAAGACTTCCTATCATTCAATTATTTGATGGTTGTATTCATAAAGCACTACCAACAATATTTGAGATTGCTTGCCCTAAACAAGCTACAAATTTAAATATTGTATCCTAAGTAGATAAAAAGTTCTAAAGCAATATTTTTAAATTATGTCCACGCAAACTTCTTTGAAAGTTTGTTTCGAGTTCGCAAGGTACGGCCTTCGAGGCCCGAGTCAGATATAAATTATTGAGGAAACTACGTTCAGGAATATGCCATAACATGCCAGACGCTTATTCAACACTTCATCGTAAAGGATTATTGGACGGAATTATGGAGCGTCCCCCCACTTGATAACCTAACCCGGCCGGAATGATACCCATTTGTTTCCCCTCGTTTCGTTCATTTGTTTTTATTTGCTGGTAATGATAATTCCGTTTAGAAGAAACAGTAATTTTATGAAGGAAAAAGGCGGCAGAGACTAATTTTTTATAGACTATCGCATTATATTATCTTTAAGTTATGTGTTTCCCGTACAATAAGAAAATGAAAGAACGATTAAGAACGTTTATTTTCACATAAGAATGGAGACAAGACGTACGAATTATCCATTAGTACGCAACGGGTTGATAGTTGGTATTGTCTGCTAATGGACCAACTGCAAAGGCTTTAAGTGTCTTCTGAAGCACGAAATTCATCATCCATCAACTACAATTAATTCAAAAAATAAATAACTACTGAAGTGCGTATGTGGTAGATATTTTGGCTTCCACTTTGAGATGACGTCACTGCTTTCCTGCCAGTTGCACTCTGTCCCCTTGCCAGTTCTATGTTTTCCCGATCTCTATAAAGACCTTCCAGTGGTACTTAAGACGCCCGCTGCCCGAAACTGAATGCACTTACTCGCCTGATCTTCTCCTATTCATTTCACGTGGTCGACCGTCGTCGTATCGTAATCGTAATCGATATCGTATCGTAATCGTATCATTATCTCTAAGTGGGAAACTACAGGATCATAAATAAACAAAATAAACCTTCTGAATTTGGATAGCGCCAAAAAAAACGGTTATTCTAATCACCACTGTAAATAATTTACGTCACCAAAAGCTGTTATTCTTTTACAGCTACACAAAATGCCAATCATCAGCGTTTACTACGCCACCAGACCCAATGTTCGGAAACATTCTGCTCGCGACAAATAGCGCGACATAATGTGACACCGTTTTATAGTTATTTTAGGAATACCAGTCGTAAACTGGAATTCGTTACCATAAATTGCCACTGTCGCTGAGGTAAATTGATTTCGCCGGTGCGCTGGAGAACAACCCCACATACAAACATATAGCTTTTAATTAAACTCCTAACACCTCCATTGTGGCGAATTTGTAAGTACAGATTAGATAATTTCTTGGACTTTGTAGAGAATTGATGCTCTTGTTCGTGTGTCGTCTTCTAAGGAAGGTAGCGATTATAGTCGGGTCCTCTAGGTTGTCTCCTTCGTTCTTTACTTCTCTTGCATTTTTAACTGCAATAGATGCCAACAGATACTTCAGTTTCCTTTTCCTTCTGTCATAGACCACTTGAAGTTTAGGACAAAAGAAACGCATTGTAACACCCTTTCGTTCGATACTTTATTTTTCAACTCTCTTTAATTCCCATTATTTTTCTCTACCATTTACGAGTATACTGACACTCAGTAGTTAAACACCGATAAATACTTCTTTTTTGAAGTGCTTAAGTTTCTCTCATAGTTTCATTTTTGTTTAATTTGAACTAAACGTAGGCTGTTAATGTTCAATGCAGTTTTCAAGTGCATTGGTTAGCCTTAGGAGAATATTAAATTTTACGGCTTAAAATATAAAATAATATCAAATGAAAAACTCAAAAATTAAACCCATGAGCGACAAATTACCTGCTATTATTTAATAACAGTTTGAAACTAACGCTTTGAAAGCTGTAAGTTCGTGAGATAAGGCTCTTAAATAAAATAAAACTGCTTTGAAAACGGTACCTTCTCCATTTGAGGGAAACGATGCCATAGACAGACAGAGAAAAGCTTAAAAAATAACACCCTCTTTGTATAGCGAGATGAAAAAAATACTTCAAGAACTGAACACTACTAAAATGGAACTGAATATAAGATAAGGAAGAGGGTATATTTCTGGTGAAGGTGCTACATGCACTTAAAATAAAGAGTCAGCCTCGGATATTGTTAAAAACAAATGTGATAATGCAATAAATATATATTATTATTTTTATTTGGAAAATTCAAATTTTGAAGTTTACTTATATTTTATTTATTCTATAAAAGCTACTAATGAAAGCCGGATTCCCGCTTGAAAACCGATTTATCAAATCAGCTATATACGATGAACGAGTGAAACTAATAATATTTTGCAAACACAACACTTATCTATGTCATTTTTGTGTTAGTTTTATTAGATTAGGTTATTTTCTTTCCTTTTATATATATGCATCTCGTTTGCATGCTAATATTTACTTGCTTACATGAGTCTGCTACCTACTTTACAAGATCCGGTATAAGTCAAGGTAGTACGCTGGGACCTATGCTCTTCCTTATCTTAATTAACGATCTGCCTGATTGTGTTGGTTCATCGAAGTGTCTTCTGTTTACAGACGATCTTAAATTGTCTTTAGGACTGTGTATGATTTTAAAGCCCTGCAAGCTGATATCTGCGCTGTGGCTGAATGGAGTGGGATTAATCGTCTTCCATTTAATACTGACAAATGTATAATAATAACGTATACACGAAAACGAAATCCTTTGGACACAGATTATAATCTGCATAATGTACCTATGGAAATGGTAAGTGACATTCGTGATCTGGGATTAACAATGGACTCTCAATTGGACTTCCATAAACATGTGATGGCAATATGTAAGGCTGCCAATAAAACCTTAGGCTTTATAATGAGAATTTCTGCACAGTTTGACGATCCGAGAGTTGCAACAGTGATGACAATGCTTATGTGCTCAGCAAACTTGAGTTCGGTGCAATTGTTTGGAAACCGCATGAAGATAAGTACTGTCTTATGGTGGAGAGGGTGCAGAGGAAGTATGCTCGTTGGCTGTACAAGAAAAAATACGGTTACTACCCGTTCTTGTATCCGTCTATGTTCGTGTTAGGTATGGTGGATATGAACACCCTCAAATTTAGGAGAGTCCTACAGCTTCTATTGTTCTATCTGGCTATTATACACAATAAAGTAGACAGCCCATACCATACCATACTTGGTGAAGTGGGGCTCTTAGCTTCCAAGCGTCTGTGTTGGGACGAGGAGGGGACTGTGGCACCGCGGCGATGACCGCGCCTGCTTCGGCAGCCTCCTGCACGGACCTCGTATGCTGCTCATGCACCCACCATCCCTCCTTGACGCTCTATCGGAGATATGCTCACTCATGACTATAGTATAGACCTGTTTGCCGACCGTTTTAGCTTATTACTTAGGAAAGCCCACAAGGGCTTATAGAGCTTAGGGCATATACAAATATGCAAATGATATAGTATAATAGTGTCTGAATTTAAATTAGTAAGTTGTTTCTCTGACATTCTTAATCACCTTTATTATTATTTACAATAATTATTTTAACATTTTAATTTATTGCGTATTTGTTTGTTTGTTTGACATTGATTATTTTAGAGTTACAAAAACACAATTATGTTGAAAAAATTTCCACGAGCAGGATTTGAACCTGCAATCCTTCCGACATTAAACTTCCGAAATTATTCAACACTTATTCGGCGGGTTGGTTAAAACCACGATAGCTCAATTGATAGAGCACTTGACCTGGTATGTCAGAAGGGTGCAGTTTCAAATCCTGCTCGTGGAAATTTTTTCAACATTTGTGTTTTTATAAAATTATATAAACAAAACAAAAATATTTTAGAATTTTGTAGTACTATTGACATTGGTTAAATCTAATAACTTGAACTAACATCATTTTAATTTGCTATTGTTAATATTACTTTTTAACATATTGTATTTATAATTTAAACATACTGGCGTTTTGGGTAACTGTAAGTCGGTATGTACTTGAATGTATGAATGAATGAATAAATAAATAAATAACATAAATAAATTAACTCGTGTTTGCCGTTCGTGGCCTTGAACCTTCGTCATAGCAGAGATAATAAGGTACATAGGTTTTCGGTGGATAGGTTTCGTTGCTTGTCAAGGGTTGGGAGGAGAGTCTCTCATAACCTGGGGTCGCCCCTGGCGGCTGACTTCGATGTATTCAGAAAACAGTATTTAACCTAAATCAAACAAAATACAAAATGCAATTGAAATAATATATAGTTAATTCCGATTAAGCGGAATTAGCACTACATATTATTTTAATTGTATTTTTTTGTGCCATGGATTTCCGCAAAGAAACACCTGATTCCATTAATTAAAATAAAATTACTTACCTGAGAGTTTAACACCGGATGCCGGATATCACGCTCCTAGCTTGGCTGACGGTAGTTCCAATTTCAGTCAGTTTTTTGCTCAAGAATAGAAGAATAAAATGTTACTGACATCGTAGTCTTTGATAAATAAAAGCCGTATTTATTTATTGTATCCACATATATCCGAAATCTGTTTGACTGGTATCGTACTCTGATACCATTCAATAAGCACACGTGTACACGAGGCCAATTTACCAATATGAATAAATCGCGTACCGCACCGATCCGACGATTCCCGGGATGAGCATTTCAGCTTATTATTACGCCACTTCGTGTGCTGTAGGGGATCACGGGCTCCGAGAAATTTCCTTACAAGGGATAAAATATTTTACGTGTTTCGAGGACACGGTAAAATTGCCGGTAATACACCCCCTATATTAGCTCTTGCTGAGTAAGCATTGCAAGCAACTTTGGTAGGACCATACCCTTTTCGTTTATGCAAACAGGGTGCAAATTAAATTGTTATTAAGAAAGCAACGCATGGATTAGGAATACTGGTAGTCTGAAAAGGGCACATTGGCGATTCTACTATACTACTCAAAACAAAATAAGGGCCACGAGGTATTTTTTCATTTTGGTGTAAATTATTAAACATTTACATATTGAAAGTAGTAAAATATTGAGTATACAAACTCTTTGATACCTAAACTTTTTAATATTGTAGTATTCATCTAATGCTGGCAACAATTTTAAATAAAATTAGATTTAAAATTATTTTTGAAAATTTTGATTCCATTTTCTTTGACGTTTTGCTTTCCTTAGCTTCTTGGTTTATTAGAAATTATCAGAGTTCATTGATATCTCGAGTCAGAAACATCTTTTGCAATATGCCACAAGCACGCAGGCGTCATATGGACTCGCTGACAGCAACCAGAGCCGTTACAATGATTGAAGAAGGTCATTCGCAGCGATCTATGGGTTTGCAATTGGGATTTTCTCGAAGAGCTATTCAAAATCTATGGAATCGTTTCCAAGAGACCGGCAGTGTTAGAAGAAGACCTGGTTCGGGCAGAGTTCGCATTACAACAGCTCAAGAGGATCGTTACATTCGATTAAGTGCGCGCCGAGATCGCACAACGACGGCCCGCAAGCTGCAAAATCGTTTACGGCTCACAACGGGTACTCGTGTCAGTGACCAAACTATTCGTAATCGATTGCATGAAGACCAGCAGGCATCAAGAAGGCGAGTTGTCCGTATTCCATTAACCAAAAGTACAACCTCATAACTCTGGCTGACAGACGTGAGATGCAAGACATGGCTGTATTTCATGATATATGTTCTGGAAAGCTAGACTGTGTTAAACTATCAAATAGAATACTCAACTTGAATGCCCCTGATAAAAGAACTCGTCACACCAATCTTTTTCATGTACCGTTAGCGCGCACAAACTACGGGGCTAATGATATGTCTATTAGATTACCAAAAACATACAATAAGTTTTATTCAGATATTGATATATTTGCAACATCCAAAACTATGTTCAAAACTGCAGTTCATAAGCTTAAGTTAAGTTAAAAGAGTGTTTTAATTAAATCTTTAAAATATTTAAATGTATACTACAATTAATAACCCTCGGTCATGATCAATTCGAGCGTCCATGTAAACCAACTACAATATTACACTCACACGCACTAATAAACATCGACACAGCACAATCAGATTCACACCTATTCTGTAAGTTATCATTCGACAAAATTTTAATCTACCTACCTATTTTAATTTTTAAACTACCTACCTGCGTTCATTAATTATGTCAACATTTTTTAGTAACATAATATGTTTCTGTAATTGGCTTATGTTTAAGTAACATCTTCTGTATCTTGTGTTTAGATAAATGCTGTTGAAACATTGTTGAATAAATAAATAAATAAATAAAAACCAGAAATCATCGTGCAAATCGTTTAAGATTTTCCCGTCAACATTTGGACTGGGACATAAACCAATGGGGCATGGTGCTCTTCACAGACGAATGCAAAGTTAAATTTTTTAACGACGATCGGCGTATTAGAGTATGGAGAAGACGCGGCGAGAGATTTTCAGAAGCCTGCATCCATGAAGTCGATCGTTTTGGTGGTCCAAATGTAATGATTTGGGGCGGGATAAGCTTACACGGCAAAACTGAGCTCGCTATTTTAAATGAGGGTACTGTTACTGCTCAGCGGTATATTGAGGAAGTCGTCAGACCACATGTGATCCCATTTGCCCAGCGAGCGGGTCCTGGATTCATCTTGATGCAAGACAATGCTCGTGCACACACGGCTCAAGCGACTCGGTTTGTACTGGAAGCGTCTCAAATTCAAGTCTTGCCGTGGCCGGCGAACAGTCCGGACTTAAATCCAATAGAGCATATGTGGGATCAGTTGAAACTGAAGTTGAAGTTGAAGTTGAAGAGTTAGAGACGGTGATCAGGAAATCCACAACCAACAGCAACTCATCAACGCTGTTAAAAGGGCCTGGGAAGAGATTCCAATGGAAAATGTCAGGCATTTGATTGAGAGCATGCACTCCAGGCTTCAGGAGTGCGGAACGAAACGAGGGGGGCATACCCGTTACTAAAAGATGAGCATGGAGTATTTTCTTTTGTTTTCAGTAACTTTACATTGTTTTTATTTTTAACCTTAAATGTGTTTTTTCTTTCAAAAGCAAATAAACTTTTTAATCATTATTATTGGAATAAATTTATTGGTCTACACGGTAAAAACAACATTAGTTTTCGTTTTTTTTTTTTTTTTTTTTTTCTTTTAGTTGATGGCTTCGTGCGATTAGCACATTTAGCCAGTGTCAAAGTAATTTTTCATACAAGTAATACATAAATATACAATATTTCCTTCCAGTCAGTATCATGATGATGAATGATAATAAAAATGAGAAGTGAGAAATGATATACCCCCCAACCCCTCGAGTATCTCAGTAAAGATGTGGGGCTTTACTAAGCCCTCACGCAGACTTCTTGAGAGAATTTGAAAAGTGACGTTGCGCTGTTTTGTTTCATTTGCCAACACTCATGCACACTCACGAACACTTAACGGTTAATAATCCACCATTATTTCACATTAATATTCGACATAACACAAATTTTTGAAAATAAAACAAAACCGCAGACATGACTCTTCACTTTCCCGCCAAGAAGTCCATTAGTTTTCGTTATGGAGACAAAAAAATTAATATTGGTTTTATTATTTTCATGGTACAGACAAAATACCTCGTGGCCCTTATTTTGTTTTGAGTAGTATATAAGCAATTTTGTATTTCGAATTATTTTCGTTGTTGTAAATCGTTATTCAATTGAAAATAATGTTTTCAGTTCTAACAATAATTCATAGTCGGACACAAATCAGACATGAGGTTCGACCAGTGAAGTTTTCGTGTGTAAAGTATGCCCGTGTTATATGTTAAATAATTTAAAGTAAATTAGTAGTTACTCAATTCAAACTCAAATGTGCCTTAAAATGTTAAAAATTAAGTAAGTGCTTAGCTTTTAACTGTTACCACAATAGGGACCTAAAACAGTATTTATTTTTCTCTCTTATATCCTCCTTTTACTTTATTATCTCGGAGACACCGAGACTTCCTTTTTTGTACATAATACATATAATAATTTTCTATTTTTACAAATAAACAGTATAACAGTATAATTAGGCTCGCCCAATACTACGTAAGTTATCTTTTACCCAGCAGCGGGTGTTAACGAGCTATATTGACGATGATGATAGCAACATGAGATGAGATCTAATTAATATATCCCTCTAACATTGTAATTCGAAGCCATTTATAATACAAAAGCATAATTAGTCTTTTAATCACATATTAGCAATATAGGCAGTGAAAATTCACCGTTTTTCAATCAAAATACCAGCGCTATCAAACACATATCGTAATCGCACCGATATTATGAATAGCGCAGTTGGCCGCGGCGACCAGCCATTCGGTCGCTTTATTATTTCGCCACTTCATATTTCGGTGTTTATTAATTATTTTGTAATTTGTGGCCTGTACAGAGCGTGTTCGTTTTTTCCTGCAGTATTACTTTGTTGAATTTATAAAGGGAATGCTTTTATTCAGCTGATAGTCGAGTAGTTGCTTTATGGAACGCCGCATTGCTACAAGTTTCGTTCAAAATAATGTGTTTCTTAATGCGAAATATCTGATAGAGGATCCTGAAATGTCGCGTTCTATTTTTAAATATTTTTTTTTACAGATATTTCAAACAAAGCTCCCAATACAGCCAAAGTGTGTAATAAAGCTACAGTTACACATTAGCCGTTTGGACAATTTGTAACGTCCGCCAATAGTCTGAACAATTCGTTCCTTGTTTTAAGTTCAAATACAATCTTGCCAAATTGCCTTCTCTTTATAGGCTGAAATACGATAATATGCATATTGAAGAGGTTGATAATGGTATTGCTTTCTATACCTATGGCAACTACTCTAAAGTCTAAGGTATTATTTGATGCGTAGTGGAAAGCTACTTTGATAACAATTGATTAAAATTATAATAATAATCATAATCGTCTTGTCTTGTTTGACGACCTCCGCAGCCGAGTGGCTTGCACGCCGGAATTTGAGCGGCACTAACTCTGAGGTCCCGATTCCCGGGTTCGATTCCCGGTCGGTTCAATATCGAAAGCGAACTTTTCGATATTGTGTCGGGTCTGGGTGGTTGTGGTACCGTCGTTGTTTCTTATATCCATGAAACGAGTGCTTTAGCTACTTACCTTGGGATCAGAACAATGTATGTGATGTTGTCTCATATTTATTTTATTTTATTATTTTATTGTTGCATTTAAGTATAAATAAAACTATTGAAGTTTTCTACGATTATCTACTAAAATATAACCTACTTAAAAAAAACAAAAAACAATTAAATAACCAGGTAAGTACGTAATTCCTAAATGAATACCATACGAAAAAAATAAAAAAACAAAAAAGGCTTATAGAGTAAGAGTAGATAGTGTTTATTAATTTCGGCGAGTTGGATTGAGCCACGATAGCATAGTTGGTAGTGCACCTGACCCGGCATGTCATGGGGTGCGGGATCGAATCCCGCTCGTGGAATTTTTTCAACACTTTGCCTTTTTTCAAATTGTAATTTGTGCGCAACAAAATTTGCGTAAAATTATATGTAAATTACCATACAAATAGTAATTTAATTCAATTTAACAGTTTTTGGAGTCGGTGCGGTTAAAAAGTATGTCCGACATTACACTTTTTTTTTTATGTTTTTGAACATGGAAGAAAACTCTTTTTTTTATTTCCAAACGCAAAAAGTCTATAAAATCAGCTATTGCGTGAATTGCGTCTTCTAACTTGACTCCATAAGAATGATTTGGCATAACTCTTATACCATCTACGGGATGTTAGGAACAATTGCACAAAAACTTTTCTATAAACAAGTCTAAAGTTAATACCGTGGCGATGTTTGCCCCACTCGTAAGTCTTCCTGCCGCCAAGCTGTTTACCGAACCAACTTAATTTAATGCCATTTATACAAGTTTTCTTACTGAACAGCTTTATTACTCCCATGTCTAATTGAAATCTATTTCGTTAAGAAATGGTAGTGTTTATTTAAATTCTTAGACCTGTATTCTATTTGTCTATTTATTTGTTTTTGGGCATTTTAGGCCTATTACTATGAAATGTCGGTTTAGTAGACTTCAATCACCTGCCTGATATCACCTGGGTGCATTAAGTCTACCAAATAGTATACTTATTGCTTGATTTTTTATTTTCCATCTTCCTATTATTCACCTTTTATTAGACCTTTAAGAAGAGCACGGGTGTGCCACCAGCTTGCATTTTTGGGCCGTTGTGTCCTATCACTATCCAAAGGTTTTCTATAGGTAAAATCGTGACCCCATGCTATGCTAGATTCGCCTGCATGTTGATGAGAGAGCGGCTTGAAGTTCAGTGTTGCGGGGTAGGAGAAAAGCTGCTCAGATTTCTTTAGATGCGTGTTGTTATAGCGCTTTTATACTCTTTTGGCAACAAGTTCAGGAGTCATGGATAAATGCTAGTGTAGGTAAAATATGTGTAGTGTCATCGGAAGAATTGGGTGGGTGAGCTTTCATACGTATATCAAGGACATCGAAACCCACACCGTTAAGTCAATTACCTGATCAACGATCAAAAGTCATTGCGCCAAGCTCGAAGCTATCAAACAAGTGATAATAATGAAATTTTTTATAGATACTTTATTGTTATATTAAGCTGTCCAGAGAGCCGTAAAATGGTTTACAGCGTAAGTAATTGATTTTAGATTGAAGGTCCCTGGTGGCCGTATCGTAACTGCACAAGCGCGAGTTTAAGTTTTACGAGGGGCTGCCTAAACAAATATTATCGATATTGTGAGCGCGATGAAAGGATATTGGAGAAGGTCATCGTTAGTATAATACGGATGGCACTCCCAACTTTGTAGTGTGTGTAGTGAAACTAAGTTGTATTGTTATGTAAAACTGTCATCAGCCTGTAAATTTGTAACTGTTGTGGTCTTTTTAAATAAACAGTAGCTGATGAGATGGGGCGATAACCAATGACACTGGCTCTTTTCTGACTGGTTTTAAAGGCTGTCATCATACGACTTAATGAATCACTTAAAAGTATTTTTAGACAAGTTAGACAATTGAGTCTTAAGGAAGTAAATAGTAATAGATGGATAAATAGATAAACACTTTGTTAAGCAACAACACAATTATACAGACCACAAATAACAGAAAATTCTAAGATAATAGTTGGCCAAGGCGGTCTTATCGCTTAAAGCGATCTCTTCCAGACAACCTAATAGAAACTATAGAAATTGTACTTATATTAAACCCGTTGGTTCCTTTCGTTCATCTGACTACAACAAAAATTGTAAAAAAAGAGCGGCCTTTATCTGAATCGAAATGCAATTTTTACTTTTTGGTGTATCTCTTAGAAATGTTGATGCTGGTTCGCCTCAAAAGAATTAAGAGACTTCTGAACTTTGTCAAGTCATATCCTTCTGCCTTATTGACTTCGGGTCGAGTGGGCGACCCTCGACAGCGTACATTAACATGGGAATAGTGTTTCCTAGTTGTTTGGTCACAGCACTACTGTTAGGTTGCTTTTACACAAGAGTTGTAACGAGGTAACGAGGTAACGGTGCGCGAGGATAAAATTAACCAATAAGATTACTCCATTTTACATCGCGAGAAAAAGAAAGATTAACTTCTCCGCACAGCTCTGGTGGAAAAGTTATTAGAACCTCTTTGTGTGGGTTAAAACTAGCCGTGCAGTGTGGTTCTAAGCCATCCCTGAAAGGCGGTACTGGGGATTTTAACCAAAATAAACCTTCTCTTAATGTATCTTCATTAAAAAAGGAACTGTCATTATCTCATTGAAATGAAACAAATTTTACGGATCTACTCGCGTTTATTTTACATATTACTTATTTGCAGGGTCCATGGTCTCCCTATGACCACGGACCCTGTAAAAGGTTCAAAACGTCAGGATAAACATTAATTATGTAATGTGTAAAATAAACGCGAGTAGATCAGTAAAAGTTGTTTCATTTCAATGTGTAGTGTTCGCGGAAACTTTAGAAAACAATATCCCCCTTATTCATAAAAACTATTTGAGCATTATTTACTCAAATTTTGTTTTGTCAACGTCACACAAACGTCATTTTGAATTTGAGAAAAAGAGACAAAACAATAATTAACTAAATAATGCTTAAATAGTTTTTATGAATAAGGGGGTAAATCATTATCTCAGTCAAAAAAGTCCACTGTGTCGACTTATTGTATCTATTAGATAAGTAAAACCATACAACTGTATAAACACAACTAATATTACGAATAATTTACAATGATCAACACACACAAAAATTAGGCACTTGGCACAACGTCAAACGCAGTCGGTGACGGTGGCTGGAGCAAAAGTGACGGCCGGTTTTCCGCTTCGCGCGAGCACGTTTTCCGTCACGTGACGAGTGTTGCCAACACGGCCCTCCTGCATCGTGCATGTCCTCAGGCACGACTTCTCATTTTCAGCAAACACCAATCAAGAAGTGACGATGAAGAGTCATCTGAAAATAATAGTACTAACTTTAATATACATGGGTCAGCATGGCTCATGGTCATGATAGGCCGTCATGACCTTTTGTTTATAAAATTCTTACAGTTTCTCAAGCTACCTTTAGACTTAGGAAACCCTTGGAACACTGTTTATTTCAAAAATGTACTGGAATGCCTAAGTCAGAAAAGTTATCTTTAGACTTAGATAACTCCTTAAGTTATTATTTTACTCACTCTTTTGGTCTTGAAGAATACCTGTTCCAGTGCACCCCTTTTGTCTTAGGAAGTGACTGTTTCAGCTCATTCCTCGTATCATTTGAGCTACTTCTTTATAATATCAGGCATCCAGTATATTTACAAACATATTATTAACCTATCAAATTGAAACTGTATTATCATAATTATATTTAAACAAACAATTTTATAAATAAACGTTTTAAAAAAGAAATTATACATAGGTAAATAGAACATTACCATGCCAACAAGCCTTTGTTTATTATACTAATCAGTTCTCCAGTCATCAATCGCTTACTTTCGCGGATAATACCGTTTTCTCAAAGTTTACGAACCATGACCCGTTATAATCAGTCTATCGCTAGGCGATGTTCTATGTATATTCTATTCTATATGATCTAAATTGTACAGGTTTACTATCACAATTATTTTTTGATGATCGTTGTAGGTTTTGCATATTCAAATGTAAGTTTTTATCCGTTACATTTCAGCCAATTAAATGTTACACCTGGATAGTTCATCAAGAATGTACATTTCAACTCAATGAATTTCTACTGAATCGAGTGTAAGGTCAACTCGCACTATCTCTTTTACAGTTTTTCAACTATCTTTAGTAAACTCTTGCAACGTCACAGGTGTTGTCAATTGGAATATTTTTATGGTTTTCTTATTCACTAGGTATGATATAATAGAACAACTACTGCCAGTATTAATAAACGCATCGTTAGTCATGCCATTAATGCTCACAGTTTTGCAAAACTTACCTTTTTTTATTAGACGGCAACTGTTTTTCTTGTTTATCAGATTTATCAAGTTTTACCTTACGATTTGAAACAACGTCGTGAAAACACGATGTCTCTGAATGACCCCTTTTGCCACAAAATTAATTGAACAGTGTATACGCTTGTGGTTACCTCCACAATTATAACATTCTAACGGTTTACGATTTTGTATTTGATTTGTTGAAAAAGAGGGTATAATACTCGAAATTGATGCTTGTGAAATCGTATTGGTAGACTGTAAACACACCTTTACACTATTATCTATCACGCATGGTATTGCTACTGTATACTTGCTTACTATTTTTCAGTTTATAAACTCGACTGTGTAAAAATACACTTACAACTATTACATGATTTGAAATTACCGGCTTCTACCGAAGCGCTTATATTGCTATCACCGATATTTCCCAATATTATTGAAATCACATTCGTAATCAGAAAAATTTAAATTCAAACCATCAACCAAAGAAAAAATCATACAGGGACTGGTTTACAAACGGTTGACGTTCAATAATTTCTTTTAATAATTCAAACATGTTCCTTTTAGTTTTAAATGTATTGGTAATTCTTTCCATCCAATCTTTTCACTGTCACGTGGTCCAGGAATGATCATTGCGTAATAAAGATTTATACCATACGTTAGCAGAACCTCTGAGCTTATTTAGCGCTTGATAACGTATCATACTATCGGTTCATGAAAACGTCGATACGTATGATTCGATCACTTTTAGCCACGACACAACATTATCGTCCGTCATATCCGTCATATCCGGATAAAAATCAGGTATCATATTAAGCAAAGTAACACTGTTTGTACTCACAGTGCCGGTATCGTTTGTATGCGATACCTTTATGCTTTTTCGGTTTTGGGATGCCAGCGGCGGCGTATATGAGCCGCTGTCCTGGCTCGTCGATGTGCTGCCGGTGCTAGTCGACGTCGTACGAGCATGCTTTTTCCTATACTTGCGCCTACTTTTGTGTTTTCTTTTCTTACACATAGTATGCTTTTATGTGGGTGGATATATTCCACTTCTGATGTTAACTTATTGTATCTATTAGATAAGTAAAACCATACAACTGTATAAACACAACTATTAATTCGAATAATTTACAATGATCAAACACACAAAAGTTGGCACTTGGCACAACGTCAAACGCAGTCGGTGGCGTGGCTGGAGCAAAAGTGACGGCCGGTTTCCCGCTTCGCGCGAGCACCTTTTTCGTCACGTGACGAGTGTTGCCAACAACTGATGGACAAATGCCTCCCCCAAGGTTCTTTACAACAATGGGTTTAGTGCTGCTTGCATCCAGGGATTCATCCACCTTATTGCAGGAATGCCTCCGCTAACTCTACCGGTGCGCGTTCGCCATTCGAGAAAAAAAAAAGTCAAAACTATACCATAACAAAACTTACTAATTATTCTAGTCTAAACTCAAGTACTTTAAAAAACATTTTAAGTATTAAAGACTAGTCGACAACTCTCTCTCCAATTAACTCTAGCGCCCCGTATAGAGTCGGCGGGACAAAAAAACAAATATTTCTGCGCCGACACCGCTCTATCCGATTGTGAAGCACTCGTTGCTAAACGACCACCATTTATTTTATTTATGATTGCTGGTTACAGTTCGTTACCTTTAGTTATAGTTTAGAAATACAAATCTATGAGTAACTTTAACTTCTTCGCGGGAAAATTAGGAACTACCTGTACAATTTTGTTTTATTTGCTGAAAATTATGTTTTGCTAAGTTTATATGTCATAATGATAAATTTACTGACTGTATCTAATTACTTGGCTGTATGGGCTAGATTCTTCTGCCATTTATATTATTGTTTTTAATTATGTATTCACAATGCTACCTACTAGAAAAAAGTTACAAGAAAAAATCAATTACCCTCAGGAAGCTCGAGTGGGAATCGAACCCATGGCCTTTGGATAACCGGTCCAATGCTTTGTTTTTAAAATTATTAGGAAGAGGGAAACTGAAACCAGCAGACAAAATCTGCCAACATGACTTCCTTCTCCTTCCAAAACTCTCATAATCCTTTGCTAAGTTTTGTAGATAAGTAAGTTAGTAGAGTAGATGTGTATAAAAAACACGTCCTGTTTAAAAAAAGGGCTGCCAAAAGTTTGTGCAGTGTCCCCCGCCAAGAAGTCATCAAAATTTTGTACACACGACGCGGCGCTCCACAGCCGTTCACCAATTGTTTTTATAATCTGTGATCAATTTTGTTTCAGGTATGACGCGTCACTTTTGACAGCTGCGCGATCACGGTGAGTGCGCGTGACGTTACAAGAACAGTAACTAAAAGAGCTTTTATTTATTTTGTACAGCGTTAATTGTTACTGCAGCCCGCGTAACGGCCGCCCGGCGCGCCAACGAATATGTTTAATATATGGTCCGTCGTAAAAATGAAACGTGAATGGACAAATAACTCGTTAGCGGCTGGTGACGGCTTTTACTTTTTGGAATACAATGTTACGTTTTGATTTCCACTAAGCGTTAAAAACTATAGAAATGTGTCAGGAGCTTTCGCAGTAAGTAAAACTTTTCAACCAAATATTTATTCTTTAGTACACTTTAAATACTAATATGGTAACAACAGTTTTGTCGAATCAATTTCATGTGAAAGTGTTTACCTAATTGTTTTACGGTGTGTACTTCCCTAACATAAGGTTGAGTGTAGCGACGGCTGGTTCATGCGATAGTGTAGTGACTTGATATTGTAAGTCGTTCTAGATAAAGTAAAAAAACAAGTTTTCATAATATTATATCATACTAACACTGAAAATGTTATAATTTTATAGGTTACTGACCTACTTAGACTTAGAAGGTTATTTAAAGGCAAACAAGTTTTCACACCCATTGTAAAAGCATATTAAATAAAAACAACAACACGGCAAGCCTTAAAAAGCAACTACTTAAATTAACAATCAAGCAGACAAACGCCTTAATTTTCTAAAGTACCAGGGGCGCAGCGCAGATGTTGATGTCTCTTAATTACCACTTAAAGCATCGCTTAAGCATCACAATGGGACAAAACGACCGTACTGAGCCTTAAATAAGGAGCCGCGATTTTATCACACGTCAGGGCAAATTATCTTTCGTCATCGTCACCGAGATCGAAATGAAACACACGGGATAATGTTTTGTGTGTTCTTTTGAAAGGCTATAAGGAGTTTTTTTTATTTTTTTTTATTTGTTACCATATTAAAACATGTATAATAACAATTATGTTTTAAGTCACATTGTTAAACCATTAAGGTTTGTCATAATGCGACTACATTTACAATACTCTTAACTAAAGACATTTAAGAAGTACTTGTACGTAGTTTTTTGGCGTTCTTCTTTTTAAAAATATAAAAATAACAATCTCTTTAGTAGAGATTGGTGGAAGACCGCCAAGGGTCAAGACATAAATATGTAGAGATTTGTACTCGTATTGAATTCTAGTTAAAATAAAACGCTAACGAATCTAGTCACGTTAAAGTTTACCTACATTCGGTATTTATTTCATTTTAATTTGAAGTTTAGAATCGTTTACAGCAGTGGTTTCCAAACGGTGGTCGCGAGCCTGGTAACTCCTAGAGTTGTTTAAGGTCTAACAATATTATAGTTAGCATTCCTAGAAGAGTACCACTAGGGGCAGAAGGAGTAGCAGTAACATTTTTTAGTTCACAAGACAACAAAAAAATAAGTAATGTGATCTAATGGTCGGGAAAAGATTGCGAACCACTGCTTTACAGGATCCGTAGTCACAAATAGACTAGACTAATTCCATTCTTATAAGGACTCAACAGAAAACCATTCGTGTGTCACCCTTCGGTGTCTCATAAAAGAACCACTGCACTTATGGGGAGCAATATCAGTGATCTCGGTCATGCAAAACGACCCCCCAGATCCGGAGGAGATTGGGAAAAACAGCCCCTCTTAATGTAGATGCTATCACTCAAACAACATCCGCTGCCACTGTAGGGAACATAGTTTTGTCTTCATCTTAAGCTAATATTATATTAGATATGTATATAGTTCGATGTGGAAAGGAAAACCTCTAATACACCATTATACCAACTGTTCAGCAGAGCTGTTCAATGTTTGAAAAGTTAAGGAAAAAGTTACAATATTTATCAATGTTTTGTTTTGATGTTTCGCGCGAATATAATGTTGATTGTTTCCTTTATCGATATAGAAAAAAAAACCTATTAAACTGAAAATAAAACTCATTTTCGACCAAAATAGCGTTTCATTTGTTTTTTTCTTTCTACAGTCTATAGCGTAAGTATTTTATAGTTTTGTATAGTGGAGTTCGTTTCAAGGCACTTTTTTAGAGACAACTGCGTTCCAAACCGGTGGTAGGTACAGTCACGACTAAGTACACACGCCTGCACATTAACCTATCACAAACTGTGAAATTTCCTCAATAGAATGTTTTTGTTTTGTTTATATAATTTTAACGCAAATTTTGTTGCGAAACAAATTACAAAAACACAAATGTTGAAAAAATTTCCACGAGCAGGATTTGAACCTGCACCCTTCTGACATACCGGGTCAGGTGCTCTTCCAATTGAACTATCGTGGCTACTTAAAATAGCAGGGAAACTATTGAGCAAACAGAATACATGTTTGTTTAGCTAGGATCTAAACTGCGATCGAACCGCTTACAATCATAATGACAGTAACAAGGCCATTTCACAACAAAAATATAACAGGTAGCAATATATTTAATATAATTGGGTGTTGTGACACCGCGCTCCTATGCCAAGAAAATGTAATAAAGATTAAATAAATAAATTAGCGAACGCTATGTCCTGCCATAGACAACAGCCATAGACAACAGCCATAGACAACAGCCATAGACGCCAGAATCCTTCGCAGATTCCAAGATTACGACTTATTAGTGGTAATTACGAAGTTAGGCAATAAACTGTTGTTACAACACGGAACACGGGCGGGAGGCTGTTACAGCGGGCGTTCTTGGGATAGGCTGCTTAATTAAACATCTGTTTGTTTGATATAATTATCATTGTTTGGTAAAACCTTCTGTGTTTCTTACCGACTCTTCTGTGTTGAATGCGAAGAATCCGAACTTATCGTTTCAGTAGTATGTTTTATACACTGCATTTTAGTGATATTTAGTTATTTGGAAAATGTTCATAGATTTTGTCAATAAGTTAAGATATATTTAAACGACTTTTAATTTAGTGAGCGAAGCCAATTTAAAAAAAAACGAGCGAGTTTTGAAGTAGTCGCATATGATGTGTAACATTTGACATCTCACTTTAGTAATAAGCAATTTTAACATTATATTCTGAAAAAAATGGGTCAGGTATTAAATAATTTTATAACTATAAAATAAATGCAGTAAATACTCATTAGAAGACATTTGACATATCAAAATGACGTTTGATAGTCGAATGACACAATATGTCACATATAATAATAATTTGTCATGTTCATAATATCGATTTTAAATTTACAAAATGGCGCGCGCTTGTGCGCTTCCCTGACTTCCTGCTACACTGTTACACATACTTCCGTCCCATTTCACGAAATCACTCCCACAAATTGCTTAAATAGAAAGCGAGCGGAAAGATGTTACACATCAAAAAATAACATTACAATAAATAACTTTATCCAATTTAAAGGTAAATACAAAAGTTCCTACGACATAACGCATAACGCTCGTTATCTATAAAAATTTAGTTTTAGTATTATATTTATTATGACTATTTTGTGCCAAATTAAAAATGATTATTATGTACCAAAATAAAGTAAAAAAATTAAAACAATAGGTACATTAGTGGTGAAATATGTGAGAAATATAAAGTTCGCTAGTTAACGAAACCAGTCGGCCGCAGAAGTCTGACTACGCTGAAAAGCCAACTGCAGCCAATAGAAATATGCTTCCAAAAAAACAAGTTAGGGTCACCATTTGTTTACGACGATGCCTAGTTAAGTAAGACACCGTAGAAACAGAAAAAATCCTTTATAATAAATAAAAAAACGGACTCCATAAAATTAGACTGATAAAATTGCACTAAAAGTTTATAAATAATTGCGTAGTTTAGTTTGTTCAATTTACTTGCAATTAATCTTTATTATTCTCAATCTTATATTCTTAAAAACTATGCGATTGCCATATACTTAACTTCGCATCTAACAGAACACATATTACGACAAACAAGCAAATACCAAATATTTACTTGCAATCCACTTAAAGAAACAAATAAAAAAACATTTTTACACTGCTTATAAGTATAGACAATCATTTTATTACGAAAATATATAGGTACAATTATTGTTGTTTTTGGAGCCGGTGCCAGCCAACGAAGTTTTTGGTATGATTATATAAAGTATGTCGTTAAATGTTTATGTTAAATGTTAAAGTTACCAAAAATAACAATAATTGTACCTATATTTTCCTATTTCCCCATTGCCGTCAGTATGCATAACATTCAGTACTACTGTGTACTATCCAAAACGCTCAAATTTCTTCAATAAATGTTCAATCATATGCCATATACATAAAGCTCAAAGTCTATTGAGGAAATTTAACAGTTTGTGATAGTCTGATGTGCAGGCGTGTGTACAACAAGTACGTACTATGGAAGTGTAATAGGTGATAAAAACGGTGTTTATGGTGAAATATAAAAGTTCTCCGGTTAATAAAACCCGACGGCCTCAGAAGCCATCCTTGACCCAATGTCCTACTTGTCTCGCGACGCGCTTCCCGCCTAATTCCAATCAATTGTTCCGCTTTACAGCAGCTAATATTTAGTGATTTTACATCATCATCGTGATCAGTTTAAAAACATCCCACTGCTGGGTTTAAGGCAGGAAAAACATAAAATAAACAACACTCTAGACAAATTAGTTGAAAGAAAAACTACCTACAACCTTAAAGAAACAAAACCACGCCATTTGTTTAGTTATTATATATAGTTGTTTTAAGTTAGAAACAGGATTTTTTTAAACTCACCGATCATCTCGAATTAAAAGTGATATGAAATGAATTCAATATTTTTGTATGTTTTACAATTTAATTATTTAGCTACTTACCATCTGAGAATTTCCGCTCTCAAAAATAAGTTACCAGCGATTTTGGATAAAAGAAAAAGGAATACTCGCAATTGATATCATAGCGTGAGAATTAGTCACAGGATCCTGCATTGCTGTGTTTCTTGCTGTGTTAAGAACAATATTAAAAGCCTGTAAAATTCCTAGTCTTAATAACGCTGTTTGCCGGCTGAAACGAATGAAGATTCCAGATTTTATATAAAACCATAAAATATAAAAACAGGTTGACTTTTTTATCACCACCGTCCAAACCTTCTGAGATGACTTCAGTGATACAAACGAACAACTCTTACTATTGGACCAACTCCCTAACTCGAAAATAAAACTCAGCTGTTCCATACATTTTGGTCGAATGAATATTGATGTTTTGTATGGAACAGCAGAATTTATGTATATAATATATATATATTATAAATCGTTATTTATATTTTATTAACCCATTAATTTGTGCACTGCAACGCCAAGTCCATTTTGCTTCTTCCCACTTCTTTCTGTCAAGCCAATCAGTTCAGCTTACCCTCAAACAATAAAAATGAAGTAAATATCATTTAGAAATTAAATTGATTTCACTGTACATTCTTCAGAATTCTAAAATTCTCCAAAAGCTGTCTTACTATTTCTGAATGAGCTGTTGTAGTTAATAAAAAAAAAACAAGCGAGCCCGTTCCATTGACATTCCGCTTCTCGCATTCGCTACAAAACAACAACAAGCGATCACAATCCGCTTCCCGCGTTCCCGTACACTTGCGGAAGCGGTTTCTAGAAAGAACCAAAGAACTTCCCGCCGTTTGTTTTACGCATGCGCCGCGCTTAGAGCCACCACGATTCAAGTGTTTTCCGGGATGCTGTTACATCGACGACAACGCGGCGACGCTTGTTGAGTGAATGCGGAAACGCGGCTTCAAATCAATGGCCGAACTGTGCAACGTCGATTCTTTTTGAATTCTCTATCACTTTCTATTTTGTATATACTTTAACGGGTGTGCAGTACTAACGATATACAAGGTGTTGTCTTATTTAAACACATGCAACAGTTATCCTTGCTGGATAATAATAAGTTTGATAATTTATGAAAAACACAGATCATTCAGTTTTACATTCTTTTGACCTTATCTGTCTCATTCATTTGTAATTCTAATAACTACGTGAGACCTAAATCCAAGTGACACTTTTGGCAAATTAGTTTTGAAAAGAGTTCAATATTTTCATCTTTGCTATTGAAACGTTCTTCGGTTCTTCTTCGGGTTTCGTATGAATCAAGTTGTAACATTGACAGCAATAGATTCTTGAAATCATACCATTGGTTTACATTGGTGTCACGATATGGGTCTAGTGCTGAACGCCCAAAAAACTAAGTTAATGCACATAAAATCTCCGTATTTAAAATGCAGCACACGAGTGTCGGATCTATTAGCCCACACTCACTTTTGCCTACACAATAATATAACCAATTGTGACCTTAAATGTCCTACTATTGAACAGGTTGACACACATATGTATTTAGGACTACTCATAGATAGTAAATTTAACTGGGGTCCACATATCGTGCGAGTATGTGATAAGCTACGTGCGATCTTGGCAAAATTTTATATTATTAAAAACCGCTTACCGTTTAAAACAAGACTCCTACTGTACAATGCTCTCTTTGACTCAGTAGTGTCCTACGGGATTTCCAGCTATGGCCGTACTTTCAAGACCTATCTCGATTCAATATATAGATTGCAACATAGAATACTTAAGCTTATAATATCTCCAAATTTAAAATCAGCCTTTAAAAATGAGACGATCTTTTTAAATATTGCAAAACCTTACCAGTTTATGATAAAGTTAAGATCTGCCTTTTAAAAGAACAATTTTTAATGGGCAGATACAAGTTAAAATAAATCACCCTATATATACGCGTCAAACCGCTCAACATAAACTCGTTACCGTATCGGCTAACAACTACTACGGGGAACGGACGAGCGCATTCCAAATTCCACGTCTGATTAATTCTTTACCTACCTCCACGCGTAATGCAATTACTAAACACAATATTAAATACAAATTAAAAAGTTATTTTTTGTCAGTTTTAAAATAATAATTCTGTGTTGTGTTCGGAAATGTGATCGTACTGTCAGAACATTGTCGATTCTTAGAATTATAAATAATGAATGTATTTGGTTATTTTATCTATGATAACGTGGATGAATACTATTGTTAGGTACTACACACAAACCCAAGAGGTTTAACTAGTACCCCATTACATAAAAATAATGTATGCTTTGATTCCGATAATAAATAAATAAATAAATAAATAAATGTAGAAGTAAATAAGTACAAAGAACAAGAGCTCTGATTAATGTTACTTACCTACTTCAATGTGAAACCAATTTACAGTGCTTTTAGCATTCAATACCACTTCGCACTGCCTCACTACTGGGTAAAAGGTCTCCATCATTGAAATCAAGTTTCCGCTCACAAGCATCTAAAAATTGTCCTGTAAATTATCAATCCCTGGCAACCCTAACTGCGCGCAGTCCGTCCCTTTCTCGCTCACTGCACGCCAGTACCCGCTGCGCAGCGCGTCGCGTCACATCGCGGTGCGCCAAAACAAATACATGTTTGTCATGCATGACGATGATCGCTGACTTGTCAACATTGCGTGCATGAATTGAGAACTTTAAAACTATAAAAGCACGCCCAGAGTGAGCTACGCCGGACCTCTCCAACAGCAGAGTTGTATGTATGATATAGGTATATTACGACGCAGCAAGTACGAGCAGAGTTGTATGTATGATATTATTACGACGCAGTAAGTAAGAGCAGACACTGTTTGCCTACTCTGAACGAGGTTATAGCGATTGTGCGCTTTTACGAACTTTGATGTGACCTTTACTAGTCCTGCGTAGTTTTCCGGTGGGTAGTATTCCTCGTGTGTAGGCGGCAAACGCGCCTGCAACCTCTTTTCTACAATTCAGAGCCGGCAAACGTGCAAACGGTGGGAAATGGCCGCCGCAGCCCAAGGACGCTTGCGACGACGCCAAGGTTAACACGTGGCGTTGCCTGAAGCTACAGTTATTTTGTTTTTGTGCCCTTCAATTCTTTAGGTCTAGGGTAATGGTACCTGTGTTCGACACTTTAAAGCACAGTGTTTGACAAAGTTCTCGTCGCCAAATAATAACAGAACGTTCAGTTTTACATACTATGGACCTTATTCTTGTCCTATTAGGAAACTATAAAGGTGAGACTTATATTCAAGGAATTTTTAAGACTTTAAAAAATATAAAGATTTTTAAAAACTATTAAAATACCTTAGTTATTCTATTGACGACCTCCTTGGTCGAGTGGTTTGTACACCGGTTTTCATGGTGTCGCCATCTCTGAGGTCCCGGGTTCGATCCCCGGTCGGGTCAATTTAGAAAATTATTGTTTTTCTTAATTGTCTCGGGAACACCCAGAGGTGTTTTCTATGTATAATAAGCATGTATTTGAGTATTTTAAGTATGTTTATCCGTTGTCTAGTAACCATTTACGAGTTTCATAACGAAGCTTCTCTCTAATTGGTGTGAGTGTAGGAAAGTTTATTATTAGTATTATAAAAGCGTTAGTATTATAAAAGCGTTTTTTAATTGAAATGGGGATGACAGCTGGCTGGACCTAGTCCGGGTGGCGAGCAGGGTATGGATGAGGATGGCGCAGGACCGTAAAGAGTGGCGTGCAAGAGAAGAGGCATATGCCCTGCGGTAGGCGGAAGTGGGCTGATGACGATGATGATAATGATGACTATGAAGATGAGCTAGTATTCAATTTTTGCTAAAGACTTAAAACGATTGCTGACCCCTATTTTAATGATTAGAGAGAACAAATGTCAATCACTGGTTCCTGTCAATAACTGCGGTGCCACTACCCTAGTGCCCTTCAAACCAGAGCACACAGCAACGCAAAACAATACGGTTCAGCGGCATAAATACGCATTAAGTGGTCGCCATTCAGTCGGTTTCTGGGAAGAATCTTACCACCTTTATAATATAGAAGGATAGGTTTTTGATATCACGTTTCTGTGGGTCTAAGTGGGTGATTCAGTATCGGGTAATAGATGGGTAGGGCGGCAGACAGACGACTTGTTGCTGGCCCCACACGCGTTGTTCTCAATGTGGGCCCCAGCATTTTCGCGTCGATTTGCGCCGAGTGAAATGACAAACATTTAACGTATGGATGTGTGAACTGATAACGCAAACTGTCTGAGTCTTGGCGCAGATTTACGCGCTGCTTATAGGAAAATTTTGCGCTTATTGTTTTTTTTTGTGAGATGATTATGAGATAATTATGAGCTTCCGACCGGAAGATTTATTTTGCAGACACTTTTGTTTAAACAGTCACACCATAAGTCACATTAACAAAAAGTTTATGTCAATTGTTACAATTTTTTTTAAATTATTAAACGAACAAATTACTAATTGATTAAAGACAAAGTGTTGAAAAAAATCTACGAGCGCCGATAGCCAAGGAAAGGGCAATGTCGTAGTTTCTCTGTAGGATCGACTTCTGAATGAGGTGATCCGACAGAGAACGAAAGTAATCGACATAGCCCATCGGATCAGCAAGCTGAAGTGGCAGTGGGCCGGTTATATTAGCCGCAGAACCGACAACCGTTGGGGTAAACGAGTTCTCGAGTGAAGACCGCGTATCGGCAAACGTAACGTAGGACGCCCTCAGACTAGGTAGAACGACGATCTTCGCAAGGTGGTTGGCAAGAGCTGGATGAGAGTAGCCGCGGATTGTGCTCGGTGGCGTGCACTTGGAGAGGCCTATGTCCAGCAGTGGACTAGTATAGGCTGAAGATGATGATGATGATGATGACGATGATGATGATGATGATGATGATGATGATGATGATGATGATGATGATGATGATAAAAGACCAAACGACCAAATTTTTAAACGAATACTGGGAAAGCTCTCAGATATATTTCTAAAGAGATGGAGACGTAACATTGAAAATAATTTCAGAATATGAGAAACTAATTATTATTTCAGAAACGCATTGTCGTTATTCGACAATGAGACTCAGCGGAAATCTTCATAACTCTGGCAATAATATTACCAAGAACTCCGAGGAGCCTAATAGATCTTTTCTGGATAAAGGAACAAGGGTTTGATAACGAACGTATTCTGAAATAGTTTAAATTGAAACAAAAAAGAAAGTCATTAAATCAATCGTAACATTAATAAGTTTGTATATGTTTTAGTCCATGCTTCGTAAGGCACGTAAAGCCGTTGGTCCCGGCTACTTTTTAACAACCACCAGTTCGCACTGGGCCCGCCCGCGGGGTGGTTTGTGGTCCGATCTCTTTGTGGTGTTTCTACACATAGGGAAGGCTCGTTATACCCAGTACAGTAGGGTCATTTAATAATAAAATTTGATATTACATAAATATTTAAAATATTTGCATCAAACCTACTGCGAATTTATCACTGGCACATGCGAATTCAAAGTGAATGCGTTAAAATGAAATGACACACAACCAGTTTTTTTTTAATTAAAATCAATCAAATTGAGGTACTGAAGAAAAAAAACCACTCCATTTTTTTCCAAATAATAATATGTGTGTGAGTGTCAAAGGTGCCGTCATAGTGTTTGAGTTGCCTCATACTGGGATCCTAAAGATTTTTGTGTAATGAACGATTTTAACTAAATTAAAAAACCTAAAACTATCTTTTTGTAGTTTGCATTGTTTGTTACGAAAGATATACTTGTATATTTACATTGGCTTAGTCATTCTTATCACATCACCTATAGGTACATCCCTAACTGATCCCTGAGCTACAACTGCTTAATAGATTGTTTAAAATAAATAAATAAAAGAGTAGATAAAAGGCGATTTTAAACCGGAAAGTCTTTTTATTCTAAATGCCTCTCCATTCCACGAGGTCTTTTAGTAATCAATGGAATGGCTTGCCGCATACTTTTTTATCGGATAAAGACCGCGGTAAACGCCATTCTTGACCTTTCCGTCCTGGCAAAGTTCCTTGAGAAAACTTTTAGTACTTATCGCAGAAAATCTTATTTCTTTTATCATAGAACTACTAAAGTATTATAGCCCTTTCTGTATTGTAATATAAAAAAGTGCTGTAATTCAGAAATAGAATTGAAATCATTTTCTACGAGTGGAGATTCGAAAAGAAATATAAATATAAAACTGAGTGAATTAATTAATATGAATGAATAACTCAGAATAGTTTATTTGACACAATACACCTTAAAAACACAGGAGTTAGAATTCTATTGACGCAGTTGTTGACATGAATGAATAAGGCTTCCTACTTTGGATTATAAAGATTTATATATTTAAAAATCATATTGAATTATATTTATCGCTGAAGCCCTTGAAGTAGGCACTAATCGCATTAAAGTCTAATCGAATGGAAAGAGCATTAGATATTCGTGATCTGGAAATATTGCTAACTTTGCTTTGAGTTTATCTTAATTTAGTCACGAAATAACGAAATATCTATTATTGTTAACTTTGATAACTTTTTATCCTGTAACGGTCCTGCTTAGTTCATTCACAATGTCCAGCCAACCGATTACTGAGCTTCTTACAAAAGGTTTAGCATCTATGAAGGCCTTTGATCTAATTTGGCGAGTGGATTCTCGAGAAATTGACCAATCGTTGTTTCTTGTGCGAAACATTAACATATTGCCCTTTAGGATTTATCTTAAATTACGAACATAACACATTTAATTGTTGTTGTGGTGACAGTATTTATAGTCTTGAATTCTAAATAGTAGAATATTTATTTAATACAGCTGTTGCCCACGACTTCGTTCGCGAAAGGTATACTATCCCTCAGAAACCTGATGCCGTATAAAAAGTATCCTATTTCCTAGACCGCCCCGGATTTTCTGGGTAATAAACTGTCTATGTGCCAAAATTTCATCCAAACAACACTAAGGAACAGTATTTTATTTTTATATAAAAGAATAACAAAAACACAAACGTTGAAAAAATAAATAATGACGGTAGTTGTTGACATTGAATGGGTGCCTTTGGCTTTCAAAGTAAAAAGCAAATAGTGTTGAATAATTTCGGCCGGCTGGTTAGAACCACGATAGCTCAATTGGAAGAGCACCTGACCCGGTATGTCAGAAGGGTGCAGGTTCAGATCCTGCTCGTGGAAATTTTTTCAACATTTGTGTTCTTGTAATTTGTTTCGCAACAAAATTTGCGTTGAAATTATATAAACAAAACAAAAACATTTTATTAAAGAATAAAGTCTTTTATATAAATAATGCAATTTACAGTCGTAGAATTACAGTTACAGTTAGCCTGTATAATTCATTGTTAGGCAAAGGCTACCCCCATACCCACCACTTCTCACGATATTACGCCACCGGATGCCAGTCTTTCTCAAAAGCGTCCACCTTGTTCTGCAACCACCTGCGTGATCTACCGACTTAAAAAACAAAGAAGCTATCGAAGCCCATCTGCTCTTTCTCTTTATTACCTCATCAAAAAAGTTATTTGAGGCAAACCGTCTGTAATACAATACAATAGTTACCGATACAGCATGTTCATGAGATCTAAAGTCTTGAGCACGCGTGCAATAGAGGGAGGGGCGCCCACGCAGCTTGAATGTCACACGCCCACGCCGCGCCCGCCCACGCCGCGCCCGCCCAACGCCGAGCCTTTGAGAGATTAATAATAACGACCACTATCTGCGATACAGATAGAAAAACTTATTTAATAGACAGTGTACGTTGTGTGCCTTTATATCGTACCTGCAATAAAAGTTATTGAACGAAAAATAATTTGTGTGATTTTATATACATACAAGTGTGTACTTAATGCCGGTCAAACACCTAAAGATAGATTTGCGCAAACCAATGTTTGCGTGTATGTTATTCCAATCCTTTCAGAGATATTAATCGTCTGACATAAAGGCGTTTGTATAAAAATTAATACAATGTAAGTATCTGCTGTGCCTATATAATTTTGCATATTTATTTTTTATACGCCTTTATATCAGACCTGCCCTAAAATATGATTAATAATATGATAAATTATTTATTTTGATTATCAGTTGTCGGTCACACACGATACTTAAACGAAAGTTACACTTAAAACGAAGGTCCAAATAATTTGTGCAAATTTTCAGTAAGGTGTGTAGACCACCAGCATAACGAAAGCTGTGGAGAGTAGGTAGCTCAGGATGCACCATACCCGTAGTTGCTTTATAGCTTAATTAATTACTATTTTCAAAAAGTAGGTACGTCTAATAATTTGTTGTCCTTAGCACTAGGCGTATATGTTTTCCTTTAATTTATTCCTTCTTCCTGGTAAATAAAGACGATGATGTCACTAAAGTGAAACGTATCAATGGCTCTTCGCCGCCCACATTGCGGCACTTAAATGTCAGCACAAAACTCCCACGTTCCATTCAAAAACTTCACTGCGACGCGCAGAACGCTCACATTGCAGTACCGAACTTTGTAATATTAATAAAATCTTTAAATAGTAATACCATGATTCTGTTTTCGTAGTTTTTAGTAGTTTAGTTAGCAGTTTAGTTGTAGAGGAGAGCGGAGGAGGAGTAGGTGTGTGGGAGTTGTTCAGTTTATTTTTTTTTTATGTGTAACATCTTTCATCTCGCTTCCTTGCAATTTGTGGGAGTGATTTCGTGAAATGAGACGGAAGTGTGTGAACATCTATCCTCTGAGACGGAAGTGTGTAACAGGAAGTCAGGAAAGCGCGCATAAAATACAATTTTCATTAAATAGAATTATTCTTTGAATCATTTCAAATAATACCTGGCCCATTTTTTTCAGAATATAATGTTAAAATTGCTTATGACTAAGGTGAGATGTCAAATGTTACACATCATATGCGACTACTGTAAGGCTCGCTCGTTTTTTTTTGTTTGAGTAGGTACCCGATAGCATGCAGCGTAATCACTTATCTCGGAAGTACTGGTATTTATCCAATTTTTATGACTATATTAATGGCTGAATGCTTAAAAAGTTATAGTAATACAAATTTTGTGTACCAGTTCCTTTAGGTAAACGCTCAAATTGTAGCTTAAAGTTCATTTAAAGTAACTTTTCTATTATTTTATGCATATTATTATTTATCTGCTTACCTAGATACTATAGACACGCGTTTTATATGCCATTAACATAGTGGTTTCTACTATAGGCCCGATATATTTCAGTCTTTTCATGTCCAAAAGTAGGACCTTCAGTATATAAAGTTTAAAAAGGTTTCTCTTAGAACTCAAAAATGTATTTACAAATAGGTAAAAGTCAATTAAAAGCGGAGTGTATAACCCAAAAACAATCGTACTCAGTCACCTTTCCCCTAATAAAACAACGACGTGAACCACAGCTATGCAATTAAATGGAGTTGTATATCAACGGCGCTGACCATCCAGCGGGGCTTAAATGTCAGCGGCGTGACGCCCACGGCTAATTCCCGGCGTTTAACGCGGAATAAATTCGATTTGTATCAACGCAAAACATTCACGGGGTTAATTACACTTTCCCCACTGCTGGGGCACGAGCCTACCCTATGAAAGGAAACACCACAGGGAGAACGGGCCATAGCCACGCGGGCCCGTGCGGTGCGGTGGTTGTCATTAACTTACCAGTATGAATAATGCTTTGGGATCAACGGCTTTACGTGCCTTTCGATGCATGGAGAAGCTCGAATTGATACACTTTTGGTCATCCATCCGATGACCAGCACATGCGAAAGTTGCATTGAACTCTTCCTAAACGGGGTGTAAAAAAGCAACTGGCAGGTCAGCAAGGTGAGGACACGGTTGGCGAGACACAATTATACTATACTAGTTGTCTTCACAACTAGATTCCGCTTCTGCTTTCAATGTGGTAGTGCAGAGCTTGACTAACCATAAATTTAAAAATAACTTGTTTATATATCCCTGTTCCAGGGACTTAGCTATTGCCCACCCGTGGCTATGCCCAAGTAAACAGCTGTATCCCGCGATCTCATGGTGAATTAAAAAATCCGGCCTTATTCCTTATGAAAATCAACCTCTATCTCTATGCAAAATTTTAGCCATCAAAGTCTAAGGGGTTATGTTACCTACTTCCCAGTAAGTCTCTGTGTGACCACAGACCCTGTAAAGGTTTCGAGTACAAAAGTGTTTAAATCTCATCTAATCTTTACAAAACAATATTCTCATAAAGTACATTATTATAAAACGACAAAACGTTATATATATTTAATAAAGTAAAAAATAACTCAACTTTAGAACTCTTTTAAAGCTAAGCATGGTTCATTTTGCGTGTTCATTGGCAAAAGGATATCGTAAGCCCGGCCGACAACATATGCTCCTACCCTTATCTCACCTGACAGTAAGTGAAGATGAAGAGGGAAACGAAGAAAGCGATAGAAGTGCTTTTTTTTTCCTTTAGTTGATGGCTTCGTGCGATTTGCACATTTAGCCAGTGTCAAAGTAATTTTTCTTACAAGTATATATAAACAATATTTTCTTCCAGTGTGATGGTGATGAATGATAATAGAAATGAGAAGTGAGAATGATATACCCACCTACCCGTCGAGTATCTCAGTAAAGATGTGGGGCTTTACTAAGTCCTCACGCGGACTTCTTGAGAGAATTTGAAAAGTGACGTTGCACTGTTTTGTTTCTTAACAGTTAATAATCCACCATTATTTCACATTAATATTCGACATAACACAAATTTTAGAAAATAAAACAAAACCGCAGACATGGTGTCTTTACTTTCCCGCCAAGAAGTCCATAGAAATATTTATTCATTTGCGTTGCTCGCGAACAGACTCGTTTATTTGTATTATTTGATAAGCCTATTACCTATATGTGTTTGGTACGCAGCGAACAATTTGTAAAGGCACCCTCCCGGGAAATTGTGGTGGAAGGGTTTCGTAATAACTATTAAAATAAATTAAAAAAAAAAAAACTGGTTATTCAAAGTTCGTAATACCTAGAACTTTAGGAAAGGTTATCATCATCAGCATCATCATCATCAGTATCATCATCATCATCAGCATCGTCATCATCATCTCAGCCAAAAGACGTCCACTGCTGGACAAAGGCCTCCCTCATGGATCTCCACAACGACCGGTTTTGTGCTGCTCGCATCCAGCGACTACCCGAAATTCTAATAATATCGTACCGTAGTACAGACGATTGCCTAAAATTTTTACAAAAGACAAATCATAGAAACAAATAATAATTTATAAGAATTGAGGCTGTTTGAAAAGCCAATGTAGCGAACTTTCTGAACTTCCAAAAAGAGAGCGTCAAAATCAACAATCAAAAGCAAACTCGCCGTTAGTGACCACAACCCCACATTTAGCATAATTGAAGTAGGGCTCCGAGGTGGAATAGATTACATCAATGATAGGTTGCTAGCTGCTCGCCTGATGTGCGAGCATCTTGGAACCCTTGTCCCTGAGTCGGCTCTTACGAAATGCATGGGAAGTTAGGCAGCTGAAACATTAATTTCACGTCCCAGACCAGCATAGGCAACTATTCTTAGTGACCTATTTAAAATACATACAAAGAATAATGTTCAGCTTGGTTGGCAATTCGCATTTGGCCGGCCCGTCCAGTCGTATGTGAGCGTCGATGTGCTATTCACTGGAATGGATTGTTTCACATATTATTTTAGTCTGACGTTTCAATCCCTACGCGTGTCAGTGATTATCAACACACAGTTGAACTGAGAACGCCAAGCTTATTGTTTTTATTTTTTTACTCAAAATACGTTTACATCTTTGTTAACAAAAAGTACAAATCTTAAAACATTAATACTATTGCCTGAGCTAGGTTACCCTGTCTCTCCTCCAAGACCTGGTCAACCCGAGGAGAGGTCGTAGACTTTAGAGGTGCCCTTGGGTTGTTCCGCTCCCGATCCAAGCCGAACCCCTCGGAGAATCTAGTAGGGAACGGGGAAACGCTTGCGTGATGCAATCCCTCTAGAAGTCCTCTGACTGTGTTTAGATCACACGGCTTGAGGAACTCTTTAAGTTTCTCGCCGCCCAAAAAGTCCGGTGACGAAAAAGCCTTAAAACAGGAATTTATTTCCAAAAAAAAATAGGAATTGGTTTAACACTATGCTATTTGCTATTAAGCAGATCTGAATATTTATATCTCGGTGCTATTTATTCAAACTGTTTAGTGTTTATTCAATGCTCAAATCTTAAGGTAAAGTAAATAAAGGACCGCAAAAATATGGCTCTTAAAGAAATTGACATTTAACATGATTATGAAATACATAATAATTATTCATACTCTATTATAACTAACATTTATGTACCCTCTGCTGGGGAACAAGCTTTCCCTATAGATGGATAGGAAGAACGACACATAAAACACCACGCGGATCGACTGCTAATGCAACCGGGACTAATGGCTTTACGTGCCTTCCGAAGCTCGAAGGAGCTCAAGATGATAACATTTTGGTCACTCATCCGATGACCGGCCTTTGCGAAAGTTTTTTAACCTTAGCAATCGCAGACCGGCGCGCTAACCACTGCGCCATCGAGCTCCAACACCATACACCATACATACTTTAAATATTTACTTAGGTACTACTTTATAAAAATAATACATGCAATAACAAAGTGGCTCTTAGCTCGGGTAACGATCACAAATGTAAACTGCTTTGGCAAACATTTGCGTTGCGGACTGTATCACAGCATCTAAACCTTAAACAAATTTATGTTTAAGCAACAGAACAATAGATTTCTTAAATATCCTAAACATAAAACGTCTCTAACCTCCTTCGACTTAATACTACTAACAATGTCTATTTACAGACGTAGTGGACTCAACTCGCTTACAGACACAAAACGGTTCGTGTCACATCTCCCTGCGGTTATTTATATGCCTCTGAATGAAACTCCACCAAAATAGAATGAAACGAAATGATATTTTACTACTACGGGCTTTTTATATCTCTCTACATACTTTGATCGTGTATTTCATGAATAGAATAGGAGGGCTTGTTCAGAATTAGGACTTTGATCTTGTATTTCTGTTGTTTGACCTCTATTACAGAGTATAAAAAAGGATTGAATTTATTCAATAGATTTTTGGTGGGAGTGTCAATAATAATGTTTTATTTTTATTTTAGTAAAAACTACATTTTTTTGTGTTTATTTACTAATTTTGGTACTACTAATCAATGGCTAATGATTGAAGCACATGTCACTAGGAATCATAACTACTGAGGTATATGAGTATATTTTTATCTCGAACTGTCGAAACACAATTATGCATTTACTTTCTTACTATGGCGACAAATTAAGATAAGATGGTGCTAGGAAAAGGGTTTGGACTTAAAACAAGCTCTCCCACCAACTCAACTGAGTACATTCATGTACGAGCTATTGGGAATCTAATTCGGGACTTCTAGGTCGAGACCTGAGTTCCAAACGTGACTAGACCACAGAGTTAATAAAAATATGATATTACTAAATATCTCTTTTGCTAAGAACAATGCCGTCAAATATCAATGGCCGTGCTAAAGAAAGTCATATGCACGATCATCATCATCAGCTTAGCCAAAAGACGTCGACTGCTGGACAAAGGCCTCCCCCAAGGATTTCCACAACGACCGGTTTTGTGCTGCTCGCATCCAGCGGCTTCCGTGACCTTTACCAGATCGTCGGTCCACCTTGTTGGAGGCCTGCCTGAGCACTGTGCTTTGCGGTACGCGGTCGCCACTCGATAACTGTTTTGCCCCAGCGGCCATCAGTCCCGCGAGCGATGTGCCCTGCCCATTGCCACTAATGAGCTTAGCAACTCTTCGGGCTATGTCGGTGACCTTTGTTCTTTTGCGGATCTCCTCATTTCTGAATCGATCACGCAGAGAAACACCGAGCAAAACTCCGTTGCTCTTTATATGCACCATACTATTTGTATTTACATTACAAACTACAGTGTAGTAACTCAATAATAAATGAATTGCCGGGATTGTGTCGCCGCCCGGGATCATTGTTTCGAGGTAGCGGCGCTTTCTGGGTCAATTCCGACTGTTGTTTATTTGACATGGCAATGATAGGGTTAACAGAAGCCCGTATACTTTAACAATTAATGTACTGGTCCAATTCCAAAAAAATCTTTCACTGGTATAATAATACAGTCCTTGCGGGTAACATAGGCATATAACATAAAACATATAAAAAAAATCGTATTATTGTGCAGAAAAATACGAAATCAACGCCCACGAAGTCGTAAGCAAAGTATTTATAAAAGTGCTTAACTGTGTTTATGAATTCTCATTATTAAAATGATACACTTTTAAACAATTTACCCGCGTTTCAATTTTAACTATTATTTTATATTATCCTGGAGTTGTGAACTCTTTACAAAGACCGCAGAAACATGGAAACTCTTTAGAAAACAATGTCTCATCATTCAGTTTTTTCAATTAATTATCTTGCATAGGTAAGCGTCCCGCCCGTTAAAGTGCTTTAAGAAGACAAGATATATTATTTAATTCATCATTGACTAGCTGAGTCCTCTTTACTAAAGTTGCTAAGTTTCCACAATCAATATAGGAACTTAGACCCTTCCGCTTTTTTAACAGAAGACACAAAATTTAATGTAAAATATTATAATCGCGTAGGTCGCGTATTTTTTTTTAAGTCTTAGCAACAAGTGTTAAAATATTTGTTTGAAAGTTGGACCGCGCAATGTAAACACACCTTTAAATCGGTTTTTACGTTTATTTTTTATGTTGTCACTGCACATTAATCGTTTTATATTTCGACAACAAGTTGGCAACGAAAATATTTGATCACTTTAGCAATATGCCAAAGAGACAAAAAATAAGGTCATTAAGTGTAATAAAGACATGTCACAAAAGTGTTCACCGACTTATGTCGCCGACCCTACTCCCGAATAAACTCGCAACTGGAAAACGTAGGTGTATATTCGAGCGCTCCATTACACGATGCACTCTAAAAACGATACTATTGATAGGATAGTTAATGGCCTGTTACATTGCGGTGTCTCATACAAACTTCAAAGTTCCAATTGTTTCAAATCAATAAGGCAATTTAAATTAACTTTCTATGCTTAGATATTTTTTTTAATTAACCTGTTTTGTCCCGCTGCTGGCCAAACGTCTACCCCCAATCTATTCATAGTGCGTCTCTTACGAACAAAAAGACAATAAATGACAAAATACTTACGACTTCTATAAAAATTGCTTTATAGAAGTCGATATCGCCCCTCCAACGTTTTCTCTCGGCCGACCATTTTTATTTTACTATGTTCAGAATACGGTATTATGTATTAGCTCACCATGACCATGACCGTTAGCAAACATAGAAAGACGAATTGAAAAAAAAAACTAACTAGAAAAAATATTTGTTATAAGCCGTTTATCCAACTGAATTGTTAGTGTGATTTGAAACTTTTAACAGTTTAATCAACTTATTTTAGATGGTTCAAAATTCAGAGATCTGTATTTTCCTTAAGTATAAAAAATCAAATGAACAGCCGGCACAAACCGGGGCCAAATAGCACAAGACAAAGATAAATATGGGCATCTTTGGAGGAAACCTTCACTCATCTTGGGGTTCTTGCATAAATAACAAACTTACTTACCAAAAACTAACAACTAATCTAACATAATTAACTAAATTATCCAACTTACCTATTAGAAATAGATAATCCTGTGATAAGTTGCAAGAAAGAAATAGCTTTTTTTTTTAAAATTCTCATCAAAAGTTTGTTATTGGTTCTAAAACATTGACATTACATTTGTATGGTAAACCTAATTGTATAAGGGCTCTAATACATCGCCGGCCTATAAACTTATTTCGGTTGGTAGTTTTTGTCGCGTCTCTGTAGCGCTACTATTTGGAGATTCTGAATATTGTATTGGCGACATGGTTTGTGTAGTGTCGAATTAATGAATCAATAACAAGGCTGTGTATAAACACGAACGTTTTGGCAAGATATCCATATTCATTTAATAACTTTAAATTTTTAACTAGTGTGAGTAGGAGTGAGATTTGGCATAGTTAAAGTTATGATACTTATACGATATTTATATAGCTTTTAATCGCCTCTGTAGTCTAGTCGTTAAGACCACCGGTCTCAGAATCAGATTTCCTGGGTTCGATTTTCAGTGGGGGATACATGTTTCTGTACTTAGTTTGGTTGGTGTGGTAGGACTTGTTTATCCGCCTGGCTAGCTACTACTATCATATCTAAATATCTCGCCATAACACCTATGTATGTATTATTGTTGTGTTCCGGCAGCTAGAGATAATGTTTTCTAAAGTTTACGCGAACACTACACATTGAAATGAAACAACTTTTACGGATCTACTCGCGTTTATTTTACACATTAGTTTTAATTAATGTTTATCCTGACGTTTCGAACCCTTTGCAGGGTCCGTGGTCACAGGGAGACTGAGGTGTTGGTCATCTCATAATTACAATACAAGCTACTAACTAATTCGTCGTAGGTCGTGGGGTGGAGTCGCCGAGGACGCCTTCAGTCAGAGTCGCCATTGGTTTGCTCCGCTCTCGATCCGATCCAAACCCTTCGGAGAATCTAGTAGGGCACGAGGGCACCGCACTAGTGCGTGATGCCGTTCCTTCTAGAAAGCCCGGTAAAGCTGAAAATGTCCAGTGGCAATTAGCAAATACTTTTAAAAATTATAATAATGAACGGGATACGGGGAAATACATTCGACCTTTTCGCTTGTAGTGGAAACCACACAAGGCTCGCAGGCCTGAAATGCAGTTAGCGATGAGTGATTTGAAATTGCATTATACGGTAGGTACTCCGGTACTTACACAAATGTACTACGCTCGCTGTGTTTGAGTAGCGATGTCCCAATTATACAGAGTGGCGTTTTTTCACCGGCACTACTTAAGGTGACTTTGTAGGATACCTACAGATAAAAAAACTTAAAAAATTAAATTAATTTAAAAAAAATGGTTTTGCTCCAGACTTTTCGTAAATATAGAAAAAAAACGTAATTTCACAAAATAAATAATTATGAAAAACAGCTACCTAGCCTACCGTTTTACGCGGATATTATTATTATTTGTTACATCAAAAATGTACACAGTACCGGCAATTAAAATCTATTCTATCCTAGTTACTCTATCATAAATATAGCTCTTAAAAGGTCCACCCTGTAGGTAGGTACATAGGCTTCCGCAAAGCGTTGTATTCAGTTGTTTCCTATTTTTGTCGCTTTATTCGGGAATTCTGGGTAATGTTTCTTTACTACAACGCAAGGTTAGAGGATTAGTATTCGTATAGAAATGCTTGTAATGCTTTTAGTTCTCACTGGCGGCTGACTAAAAGTTGAGAATTGTTTAGCGAATAAGTTTAGATAGGTAGGTACTAGAACAAACTTTTCCTACTACATAAATTAGGTTTTTACCCGGATTAACCTAATGAAATGGGTATTTCTCTGTAATTTTTTTTCGACAGAATGCTGAATACAATTCTCTAATTGTATCTAGGTAGGTACTTTTGTTTAATGTACATGTAATCTGAGATTAACTTGTACAGTCCTAGTCGCATCGCTACAAACAGGAACAGCTGTTGCGAGACTCCGTGTCCGTGATAGGTTTTAGTGTGCGCTGCTCGAGCGCGTGTGTATGAAGCTTACCTTCTGCAGTCATCTTATTTTGTGCTTGAGGCCAGCCGCACTTTGAATGTTTTTTTTGTTACCTAGGGGAAACCCAATCCAACGGGTGATCTTAAGGAATCTTAAGCCGGGGATGGCCGAAGCCGAACCGGTAAAACCCCTGGGAGTTGCCTATAGCCTTGGAAGAGCTTCATAGGCTGACGGAACGGTCGCCTCCCGGGATGGGACGCGACGTTGGGGCGCGCTCAATCTGCAGAGATGCTGCCTACGTCGGCTGACTTAACTAAGCGACGAAGTGCCCTGTGCCGCAAGTAGGTAATCCAGGTCACGTGTTAACTGATTAGGGGAATCCGATAAAGCGTGTTTGGGACTACGGAAATGGGGGATGGAGGGAAGCTCGGGACTATAGCCGCCTCCACTGCCGCCACTGCCTTTCGAATGCGGGGATTTGAGTGATTCTCCGAAGCTTCGAAGAATCGCTCCGCGATCGTACGGAGATGCTGTTGCACCGTTGGAAGTTCCAAATCTCTGTGCAGGTCAGCATTCCGTACGTACCAAGGGGCACCAATGGCCCTGCGAGTGAATTTATTTTGTATTACTTGTAACTTAATTCAATTCAATTCATTTATTTGCATTTCTTGTGTATAAAAAGGTCTTACAAAGTATAAAATGCATACAAGAACCCTGTAAGGGTTAAAATCAAAACTAATATCTATACTATATATAATATTATAAAGCTGAAGAGTTTGTTTGTTTGAACCCGCTAATCTCAGGAACTACTGGTTCGAATTGAAAAATTCTTTTTGTGTTGGATAGTCCATTTATCGAGGAAGGCTTTAGGCTATATAAAATCACGATGCGACCAATAGGAGCGAAGCATCAGTGAAAAATGTTGCAAAAACGGGGAAAATTATCCATATTTGAGGGCTTCCGTTGCGTGCTCTGCGTAAACGGTTCAAGTTACCCAAAAAATATGTATGAAAGAATAGACGAGTACGTCATTGTTGGTCTAATACAACTCTTATAGAGGGTTCGCTTGTTTCTAAGGGACATTTTACTATAACGGCCTAACATAGGGTTAAGACGATTTAGGTTAGCTAGCCTAGCGTTTTTAACCCCTTCCTGTTGACGGATTGAGCTGAAATTTTGCATGCATGTGTAAATCGGATGACAATGCAAAATTATTATGAGCTGTTCTGATGATGGAACCGGAAGGTGGCCATAGGAACTCGCTGGTTAAACGACACAACCCCATCGAGTTTAAACTCGTTTGATCCGTCTTGACGAGTACCTTGATGCTAGATGGTAACCAAGGTCTGATGATAGAGCTGGACGATGGCAATAGAAGCTCGATAATTAAACGACACAACCCGATCGAGTTTGGGCTCGTATGATTCGATCCGATTACTATTACGATTACTATATCTGGGCGCGAACTAGTCGTGCGCGTATGCGCGAAAAGAGTGTGATTTGTATAATGTGCAATCCAAAACCTCCTTGAGGAACCCGTTTAATCTTTTTGCCGCCCCCAAGAGTCCGGTGACGCGAAAGTACCGCCTGAGGGAAACAGTGAATTCTCCAAAACATAAGTCGGCTCAGTAGCATAAAAAAGACAACTATAGGAATATACTAAGAAAAATTATAAATTCGTGACACAGAAACGAATCTGCTTAACATAATAATATATTCGATACACCAGATGATCTTCAATCGAAACGCGCCGATCAAAAAGTGCCAATAATTTGGAGAGTACCAATAGCATTATAAACAGGGCTGCCAAATCGTATGTAGGATACATAATGGATACAAATCTAAGTAACATGGATACAACAATAAGAATTCAAATAAAAGTAAACTTTGCGAAATATGATAAATATTCGCCTCATGAAAAACAATAAAAATAAATGACTTCCTACGACAGGTAAATCGCAATCAAAGATACAATTTTTTTATAACAAAATTAATTTATTGTTTCTTTGTTTAATAATAAGATTTTAAATTGTATAAATTGAGGGTGTTCCCCAGTGGTATAAAGTAAGTTTGTCTTTACTGACAGCCCTGATTATGGATAAATAATGGCCGTGCTTCTACTGTTATCTGTACATGTCTGTACCAATATGACAATCGCTTTATCTGCGCACCGCTAATGTTTTAAGCTTTCTACCGCCTACTTTAAAAGATTTGTGCAAAGATTGACACAGAAAGTTATTCAGTTAGCTAAGTAACTATCTTTTAATTTGTAACGGCTTCTTTCGTTTGCGTTTGTCGCTCAAGAACTTCAATGACCAGTGGTTTCCAGGGCTAGTTTGCAGAAATCCTCTTTGATGCATCAAAGTAATTGACGTATAATCTCTGTTTTGTTTACCTCTGTGGCTTTCCTTTATTGTTGGTAGTCTGTCCGTCAATCACAAAACTGTTTCATGAAATTAGATTGACTTTGATATTTTTTCTAGGTCTTGTTAAATGTAACAGTTTTTATGCGTTTTGTTTAAATCATAACAAAAATAAATATTTTATAGGTCTTTACTCGCTTTATTGCTGTATAAAACATATAAAATAAGACTGTAACTATTTTTAAGCCTAATTCAATAAATTAATTAAGAAAATAAAAACAAAAATCTTTTATCTCGTCATAACTTTACCTGTTGCCTTTTTATTTGATCTAAATACATAGTAAAATGTAATATTTTAAATATAAGTAATATATACACAACAAAAAGAAACATAACTAACAGAGCAACAAAGTAACAGAACTTTAAAAAAAAACAAAAAAAAATAGAAAATTAAAAACTAAATACCTTATACATAGTTAGATTAACAATTCAGAATAACGGCAGACTCCACCTAGACTCAACGTAACACCGCACGCAATTGTCCAGTTAGGCTGTAAAAGGCATCTAAGCCAACAGCATTTTTACAAGCTTTTAATTAGTTTCACGTGTCCCGATGTTTGTCCGTTTGTTTGTCTGTAATCAAATCTTGCAAGTTAAATTTGATCCACTTCCCGGTTACCGATTGAGCTGAAATTTTGCATGCATGTGTAAATCGGATGACAATGCAAAATTATTATGACGTGGAGCTGATCTGATGATGAAACCGGAAGGTGGCCATAGGAACTCGGTTGTTAAACGACACAACCCCATTGAGTTTGGGCTTGTACGATTCGTCTTGACCAGTACTTTGGTGCTAGATGGTAACCAGGGTCTGATGATGGAGCTGGAAGATGGCCATAGAAACTCTGTAATTAAACGACACAACTCCATCGAGTTTGGGCTTGTATGATTCGTTTTGACCAGTAATTTGGTTATAGATGGTAACCAGGGTCTGATGATGGAGCTGGAAGATGGCCATAGAAACTCTGTAATTAAACGACACAACTCCATCGAGTTTGGGCTTGTATGATTCGTTTTGACCAGTAATTTGGTGATAGATGGTAACCAGGGTCTGATGATGGAGCTGGAAGATGGCCATAGGAAACTCGGGAAAATAAGTTCATTAGTTCGTACGTTCCGTTTGTTATGAATGTGGATTCTGTCTTTGATTAGATGGATTAGATGGATGACCCAATGTCAAGGTGAGCACGTGCTGAGGGCTGAAAGGTATGAGGGTGTATAAACATGTCATATCGCTAACGTTGCGCCTCAGGGTACCATGGCGAACCCTGTTGTACTGAAGCCCCCTACAAAAATAGTAAAAAGTTAAAAAGTTAAAATGAAAAGAAAAAAAACTTTTTAAAAACAAGCTTACAGCAACAAATTACTTGTTAATTAAAAAAGAACTAAAAAGATAAAAATAATTTAAACCTGATAATTAAAAAAAAATTTTTTATAAGTAAATAATTAATTAATATAATTAAAATTTTTTTCAATATTCCATCAAAATGTAACACGCTTTCTAATCATTATTTATAATTATCAGGTTTAAATTACTTTTAACTTTCTAGTTCTTTTTTTATTAACTATAATAAAAGCTTGATATTAAAAAGTTTTTTTTTTAAATAGATCTCAATAAGCCTGCGTTCACATTCGGCGGCTGTCTGAACGTTTGGTGTGTACGCAGCCTAACTCGTTAGTTTTCACATTTCATACGAAACTGAAGTTCGCCAGGAATTCAGTAATCCGAGCTGTCTATGGCGTCTTATATCATGAAAGAGCAAAAATAGGTTAAGTATAGGTTTCATGCATAACAATAAAAGTAACATAAACTAATCTATAATAATAGTCGGAAGCGTTGTTTATTTTACTATAAAACGTACGAGCAAATAGAATTAAAAGCATGAAAATGGGGTGCGCTATAATTTTCCCAGAACAAGCTGTCATTAATCGTATTTATTCTGTGTTCTTACAAAGAACGTGAAGCTTTAAAACTACACGTTACGTGTACAGACTAGAGTTTACATTCGTGTAACAACGACGCGTTGATACAACAACTGTTAGGTCTCACCACAAAATAAGGAGACAGCAGAAGGTAAGCTTCATACAAACGCGCTAAGCAACGCACTAATAGACAACTTCTCACATACACGGAATCACGCAACAGCTGCGCTCGGGCTGGTCAAAGCTGGTCCGAGATTCCGTATTTATAAATGAGTAAAAGCTCATACTGAAGCAAAGTAATTGCTTAAGTAAAATTTTATATTCTTTAGTAAACCGATAAAGTTGGAAAGGTCAAAAGTTTGAATTCTTAGCCAAGCAATAGTCACCAATATCTTTACCCAAGCAATCTAGTTAGGTTTCTCAAAGAATTCATAGTGTCAAGCTTGTGACAAGCTAGAATTGAGGTTATATCCCGTGTGACAGTTTGTGTTATGTCTAAAATAATATAAAAATGAATTTGATAATAACAATAATACTTTTATTTCTCTGAATAAGAAAACTTCTATTCTAATTTAAACGTTACTTGTATATAAAATGAAATCAGACCTTAGTGACATTTCTAAGAACAAAGCAATTGCTAAGTAATGGCTTGTTTATAAATAAGGGGTGTATGAGTACGTTGCTTGAGCGCGGTAAGTATAGCTTACCTTCTGGGGTGTCCCTATTTTATGGTCTCACGCTCTGTTTGTGGGCATCAAAGCTCCGTTGTTATCAAATACGAGCTCAATAATGCTTGGCCTTAATAGATAGCTACGCTAAGTTGGCCTTTGATGAGCATCACAGAATCTCTATACACACAGACACTGTCAAATTATTGTTTCTCGAGCGTATTGGGGCATACTATTACGGGAAGCAGCTCTGCAGGGTGATTTTGTCAACAGTCAACAAAACTTTAGAGGACATTGTGATCCTTATAAATAATGATAAAATACAAGTATAGGCCTCAATGGAATAATATATATATATATAATGTTCACGCAAATTTTGTTGCGAAACAAATTACAATGTTAAAAAAAATCCACGAGCAGGATTTGAACCTGCACCCTTCTGACATACCGGGTCAGGTGCTCTTCCAATTAACCAGCCCGCCGAAATTATTCAACACTATTTACTTTTTACTTTGAAAGCCAAAGGCCACCCATTCAATTTCAACAACTACCGTCATTAACACCCGATCATAATATTTTTACAAGTACTAAAGATCAGTTAATAAGTAGGTAAGCTATATATAAAATGTTTTTGTTTTGCTTATATAATTTTAAGGCAAATTTTGTTGCGAAACAAATTACAAAAACACAAATGTTGAAAAAAAAAAATTTTTTTTTCTACCTACAGTAATTAATATAGAAAACTAACAAGGTGAAAAATGTTTTTAAGCGAAATAAATATTCGTACTTTATTTTGAGTCAATATACTGTTTTTCTACCTTTTAAAAACCAATGCACTTTATTTGCACAAAAAAAGGTAAGGCAACCCTAATTCCGGATAAAGTGCGCTTCCATCTTTGGTCTTATTATCACTCAAATAATATGCGATGAAGGCCAAGTGCTTACTCGTATTTTTTGTCACCTGATGTTAAGTGATTAGTGAGAGTATTGATGTTATGAATTGACACATTTAGATATGATGGTGGTAGCTAGCCAGGCGGACAAACAAGCCCTACACCAACCAAACCGAGTACCTACACAAACACGAACCCTCCGCTACGAATCGAACCCAGGGTTTCTGGGCCTGTATCGGTGTTCTTAACTACTTGACCACAAAGGCTACGGAGTTAGAATAAATGTCGGATCATCAGATGTTTGACCAAATTCAAATAGTCTTTATAAGCTCTTTTATGCTCTCTGGTTGTTGATAAATCCGTATTTAGCAAGCGCAGTGAGATACCTATGCGCTATGGCATGATCTTCGGAAGATCGGGGTGCGTAGTGCGAGTTTCATTCGCCATTCGATCATGGTACGAAAACGAGAATTTGTATGGCAATTTTTTTTTCTCGTATGCTGCCAGGACGCGGTGCTTCAATGCCGTACTAATTTTCGTTTTCGTAAACGTAATCGAACGAATACGGATAGTAAACAAAAGTCACACTATGCACCCTGAGCTTAGCAATGCGAATTTTATAGGTTAACGACTGACGGATCAGTCGAATAGCAAAAAAAACTAGTTCACAAGCTTATCAATGTAGGCAGTCGCAGCGACAATAAACCACCCACCCACTACTCCATTAGTCGTAAACGGTAAGTGATGTTTACGGGTCCGCGGCTAAAGTATCGCGGGACGGTGCTGCCACTCATTTCTATTAATGTTCGAGTACAGTCGGCGACGAAAATCGCAGAAGAACAGAACACTTTAGCACTTGAAAGTACAGTCGCGAGCATTAACATGTACACAATGTAACTCTTAATACAATGGAATAAGAGTCAAAACTACACAAAAGTGTATACATGTTAACGTTCGTGACTGTACAACCAACAAGTAACAACTAAACAATACGAGTGTAACAAACGCTTGACAACTAACAAAGTTATATTTTTATGATACTTAAGTGATAATAACAGACATCCTAAAAGTAAAATAAAGTCTACTTCACATATTAAATTCAGTTAAAAACACGCTTTTTATTTTGTCGACTTATTAACCTACTAGATATCTGTATTTTTCTCTAGCCATTAGAATCGAGTTAAAAAATATTGACATATAAGTTTTTATGGAATCCTAAAATTCATATGGCTTTAATAATCTTGTATTTTTTCACATGATGAACGTTAAAAACTATGTAACTCTATAATGAACATGATACTTATCATGAAAAACTTCTAAAGCCTGCCTTAGTTTTCTTAGCCTAAAGAGTTCGTTGACATTATTGAGGTTTGCTACCTTCAACCTTCGTTATACGTTGGATGTGTAAAGTCATTAAGGTTGTCTTATCTCCTCATGGCAAGTTCACAAAGTGAATCTTGCTACAGGTAAGCCTGCCAAAAATTGGAATACATCACTTCAATACAAAAACGAAGGTACACACGCCTGCATATCAACCTATCTAAAACTGTCAAATTTCTTTAATACATTGTAAACTGTATGCTAGAGGAATAAAGTTCAAAGTCTAATGAGGTAATTTGACAGTTTGTGGTAGGTTGATGTGCAGGCGTCTGTACCTATCTAAACTAAAATAACCTACTTACAACAGAAAAATAAAAATGTCTTAGCCTATTCATTTTATGTATAAAATATTCAAACGGCGTGACAATACCTAGTGTGGTTAATTGCTTTTCATACCTTCGTTCAGTAAATGCAAAATGTTAGTTAGTGTTATTTATTATACACTAGCGCGCGGCCACAGTACCAGCTCGAAAATATTTTTTTATTAGTACAAACCATGTCCTTACCATTACAAACACAAAAAAACAGCCAAATCGGTTCTCAAGTGAAGCTATGACATACAATGTGGAAATTGATTTTTATAAATATAGCTAAAACGTTAAGTTCCGACTAACACCAGTATCAGCGCCCAAACCAAACCAAGAAGGCTAAGATTTTGCTTAAGAAATTATTTCTTATATGATGATGGATTCGAAATTCCCATGATATTTGTATTTTAACGCAAGCGACAGACGTCTCAGGCGGGCGTTTGTTTGTTGATAAAAATACACCACTAAATGTGTTCCTATCTTTTGTGACTTCTGTTTATCATGTATTGAATTGTGTTTGCGTATATTGTAGAAAACAATACAAGACTGTGTTGTCAAAAGGGTAGCTTCAGCAGCTCACCATACACAGTTAGCCAGCCAACTTACCAGTTTCCACATCATTTTTCTATCCAGAGTGAGGCTACGGCCCGTAGTTTCGGTACTAAAGCCAAAGGATATATTTCCGTATGATGTTTCATACGGTGACGTGTCGTACTAAATATTGTTTAACGACCAAATGAATAGCGCCATACGATGGTAACTCTTTAAGCACGGTGCGTTTTGCTATGCTAAACGTTGAGTAAGTCGCTCGGTAGAAACGTGTAACTAATCTTATTGTACTGGTTAACGTCACACACGCATCATACTTACATTAAACATTTGTGTTTAAAGCTACTATGTTGTGGGTGAGACATACCTATTTATTCAAATGCACGGCTACATGTTTCATTTTAATGTAAACAAACTTTAGAAAACAATGACTGGTATATAATTTAGTTTTATATAGATATAGGTATTTATCCCATAAAACGACCATTTAAATTAATTTAATGTCACAGTTATAAATATTCGGTTGTTTATGATATTGTTCGATTGGGTTGCTTGTGTGGTATAGCACTTCGGCCGTAATACTCTACAACTGGGTTTATTAGCTATCAAAAAATATTCTGTACATGGAACATACGAGTAAGTACGGACGCCTGCACATCAAGCTATCTTAAACTGTCAAATTTATACACAAAGTTTAAAGTCTATTGGGGAAATTAGTTAGTTTGTGGTAGTCTGATGAGAAGGTGTGTTTACCTACCTACACTGAACATTACAATATGTACTTCTAATACAGTATTTATATTGTATCTCTAACAGTGTAATAAGTTAAGGATTTCACGCTTCTATTTGCTCTCCTACTATAGTACCACTAAAAAGTGTGGCACATGCCATTAGCGGGTGTTCAGCAAATCAGCTAACAAAAGCGGGGCACTTGCACGCTTATGCCCTAAATATTGTACCCCGCGTGCCAGATTAGCCTCGTTTCTGCGCTGGCCGAAATGCGGTTGTTAAAACCAAGCACAATAGGAAAGTGGATTTGAATTTACTAAGCAACAAACTACTGCTTGTTGTACTGACTAAACAATATTAAGAGATAAGATGATCTGAGTAAATGAATCACTTAATAATACAAAGTTTACAAAACAAAAAAGATTTAGAGGTAATTCAGTTTTATTTAAATAGGTATAATCAGAAATGGAATTGACTTTGAAAGGTAACAAAAATAAGTATATTTTTACTTTTTATTTTTAAGTGCTAATTGATTGCACTGAAGCTGAATTAAATATTTATAAAATATAGTGAAAACATTAAATGCCTACCCGATCCAGCCAGGAATCGAACCTGGGTCTTTCGCAATCTGGGCGGCTGCACTGACCATTATGCTACCGGAAAGGCTGACGTAAATACTGAATTTTGCACTTCTTTTTGATTTTTGACTGCTTATTGCAAACGATGGCTATATATGCAGATTCATCTTTACAGATGTACACACAAATTTGATAACACAACGCTATAGTAAAATTTTACTTTTTATTTTTAAGTGCTAATTGCTGCACTGAACCTGAATTAAATATTTATAAAAACAGTGAAAAAATTAAATGCCTACCCGACCCAGCCAGGAATCGAACCTGGGTCTGGTAGGCATTTAATTTTGTCACTGTATTTTATAAATATTTAAAAATAAGTATATTAAAATAAAGTTGTATAAAGAAAAGTTTTGTTTTTTTTTATTTTATTTTACATCTTACTGGTAAGCACTTGGCCTACATCTCACCTGATGTTAAGTGATGATAAAGCTGAAGGTGGAAGCGCACTTCACCCGGATTCTTCAACTACTGAGGCACTGGCTATCTTATCTCTAGCTGCCGGAACACAGCAATGCTACAAACATTGATGTTATAGCGACATATTTAGATAAGATGTAAATATGTCGTAGCTAGCCAGGCGGACAAATAAAAGCCCTACCACCAACCAAACTGAGTACACAAACATGTACCCCCCGCTGGGAATCGAACCCAGGACCTCTGGGTTTAAGACGGTGGTCTTAACCACTAGATCACAAATGCGGCTAAAAAGATGTTTGACTTAGTTACTCTCTGTTGACTTTATTGTCCCATCGATGGCACTTTCACTAACATAAACAAACTCAAATTGGCTAAGCATACTTGAATACACTATATCACGTGAGATTTCATATTGACGTTGACTGCGCGCTCACCGTTTATTTATTAGTGCTCGTGCCCCAAATTTCGTGCGCGCGCCAGATAAGCCCCGAAACTGGTTCAACATTTAAAATCTGATTTTCAACATTAAGCCGTTTGTCTAGTGCAACAGAAGAGAGAAACTACGAAGCTAACTCGGAATAACGATGTAAATGCAGTTGCTAATTGTAGTTTTAAGTTCTGTGAATTAATTTAATTTGTCATTCCTATTAAGTAGGTAACGAAACGTTATTTATTTATTTTTGTATCATTAAAAGTAATAATCAGAGACAAAAATTAACTTTGCCCCTGCAACTTACCCTGCAACTTACCCCCTGACTATTCCAGGTACTTTTTTTTTTAATTTCACCGTTAAATTTTGATATATTGTAAATAAAGACCCTAGTACAGACGCCTGCACAACAACCTATCTAAAACTGTCAAATTTCTTCAAGACATTTTCAACCATATCTCTTAGACATAAAGTTCAAAGACTATTGAGGAAATTTGACAGTTTGTGATGTGTAGGCAGGTGACACAAAAAAGTTTAAGTTTTTTTATAGTTTGTTCGGCGGGCAAAGGGTAGATGTCGCTCTAAGGTATTTTCACCGCAATAAAGAATAATTACCGCCAATTATTTATTTTTTTCGGTCAGGAGGTTATAATTAGTTTTTTTGGCAAAAAGTTTCTACTGAAGTTGTAAGCACAGTTTAAATGAAAAACTGTGTACGCGTAACAAACTACAAAGTGATGATTAACATTCAATATCTTTTGCAATATCTGTGCAAGAAAATTTAAAGCTGAAAAATCTCATCACTCTTATAATTCCACAGTTCTTTTTCCGATGCAAATATCGTTCGATCGAGAAAATGAAAGAACCAAGAAATAATGGGCCCGCGTCGAATATTCAGGCAAACAAAATAAATCCGCCATCGTCGGGTGTAATACCGGTGGAAACTGCTGCAGATCCAAATGGGATTATAGATTTTTTATAACCGTGTTATCACTTCGCGTAAAGTTAAACTAGGCTGATGGTATTTATGTTACGATTGCATAGTATTTTACATTTTATTATTTATTTTATTAGTATACTTTAAGTAGATACTATAAGTAAAAAGAAAAAGAAACATAACTTAATTTGAAACATAAATAATTATTATTAACGGTATTATTACCCACCATGTTTTTTGTTGTTTGTGAGTAAGTATGCAACTGTGATGGAATATCGGATAATCACTATCAACTATCTATCACTATTAACAAAAAAACATTAAAGCTTGGCAGGCTGTTGGTGTGCGATGCAACCTGTGCTGACACCGTAGCCCCCTCGCACGTTCGCGCCACTTCTCTTCATGGGGGGGCTGCTGCGCACACGGCACAAATGCGCGAACCTGGGTCGTAATTATTTATTTGTTCCGTTTGCGGTGGAAACAATGGGTATATGTGGGCCGGAGGCAAGGCAGCTTGTTAAAGAGCTAAGTGCTCGCCTTATTGAGGCCTCCGGTGACAAGAAGGCTGGCAGCTACCTCTGCCAGCGTATTAGCTAGGCAATCCAGAGGGGCAATGTTGCCAGCATTCTTGGGACCGTTCCCATGCGCCCACAGATGGAAGACATCTTTTATTATATAGGTATTTAGTTTTTAATTTTCTATTTTTTTGTTCTCTCTTTTCTTTAAGTTCAGTTGAGTTATGTTTCTTTTTGTTGTGTATATATTACTTATATTATGTTATAAAAAATCATGGTTTCATATTCAAATTTAAGTGACCATGATAAGCAGTTTTATAAAGTTACATAACTTAACTTAAGACATTTAAATATTATTATAGAAAAGGTTTATGCTATCAGGACGTTTGAATTCATACATAAGATTAGGGTTACAGGATGTTGGGAGGAAGTATCGGGTAAACTATGATACTTGTCACCTTATAACTTAGAGGGCTGATTACGTTTATTTGTGTACTTGTATTTTAAAGTTAGATGTGGAGTGAATACGTCTTGACGGATAAAAGAAGAGTAGTTTTTGCAGTTTTTTTTTTTTTGTTAATTTCTTTACGGCACTTTGCCTTCGTGGAGATACCCTTATGTTTAGTGATAGGTGGAAGCGCACATCAACCGGACTGAGGAATCCGCTGAGAATCGAACCTGAGACTTCTGGGCCTGAAAACGATGGCCTTATCACTATAAAACGAAGGCAATTATTTAGATTTTAGTTTGGCCTAAATTTTTATAAAGACGGAAAAAATATACATGATACTGGAGGTCACACATTAAACTAATATGTATTAAACGGATATCTTTGCCTTGTTTTAGAAAGAGTATAGTAAAATATCAGGGTCATATTTTTTTTACAAATGGAACAACATAAGATATCTTTGCAGAGAAAACGATAGACTCAATATTCAAATATGAATGAACAAACTCTTATTTGCATAAAAGGCATAGGTAATTGAAATAAAGAAATAATAATATTTTCGTCTATGACTTTAATGTTTCTTGGTTTATCTTAAAAAGAGGTTTTCGTTTATGCAACAATCTTTAATTTACGAGTGTTCGTGAACAACATTAATTAGGCACTGTGATGTTTAAGTAACTGGGAATAAAGATTAATGTTAATTCGATTCCTAACCTACGGTTAAAACCTAGCCTTAAAAACATTTGTTAAATCTGTTATACGCACGACGCATATAGGTATGTGAATATGTATGTTTTAAACGTGCAACTATTATAGCATTGTAAATGCAAAATTCAAAATAATTTATAAATTTTTTTTAACGTGCAACTATTATAGCATTGTTAATGCAAAATTCAAAATCTTCTTCTAATATATAAAATTCTCGTGTCACGGTGTACGTTATTGAACTCCTCTGAAACGGCTCGACCGATTTTCGTGAATCTTAGCGTGCATATCGGCTAGGGTGGAGAATCGGACAACATCTATTTTTCATCCCCCTAAATGTTAAGGGTGGTCCGGTCCACCCCTAAATTTTTTTTAGATTTTTGAATTTTTTCCAATACAAAATGATTTGTTTGTAGTGTTGTCATGGAAACTGTCAAAGCGGTACGAAGTCCGCCGGTCAGCTAGTAATATATAAATTCAAAAAGTTTCTTGCCTTATAAGACTAAAGGGTGACCTCGCCCAAACTCATATACAAACTCTATTTGACTATGCTGATGCCTGTTACGTGGACGTTACTGAAGAGCTTCTTCATAAACTTGAACGCCTACAAAACTTATGCATTCTATTCATTTTTGGTCTACGAAAGTATGACCCGTGTTTCAAGGAATACTAGGCTTTTATGTCTCATAAAAGCCTAGTATTCCTGCGTAGGCGAATTGGGAGCCACTTGAGTTTCTCGCGGAATCTTGAAACATGGGTCATACTTTGTCTTCAATGTCCTTTATAATCCCTCCTATCCATCCTATCTGCAAGAACGTTTTTCCTTTTCTCATCCTCCTGGTGCTCTCTGCAGGTCCTATCTCCTACACCAAATGAAAACTGTGGAGTTTTCATTTTTCCCATAAAACCGTTTTTTTCTCCTACTCCTTCTTCGTACATGCTGTCAGGTTGTGGAATGCGCTGCCGCTAATATTCAAGACTCTCCTAAGATCAGCCTTTTTTAAAAGCGTTTGAAGGAACACTACCTGTCCGGTTGATTCTGTCGTCCTATATAGAGTGAAGTTGACTGATGCTGCGTTGTTTTCACGCTGCACCAGTTGTCTTCGCGTCTGGACTCCATTTCCACTTAACATCAGGTGGTGTGGAGTCATTTGCCGTGATAAGTATAAAAAAAAAAAGAAATAGATTGAATTTCTTTTCTTCTTTTTTTACCTTTTATTTTTGTTATGTATATTAAATTTCCTTTGTTTATGCAATTATTAGTATGTATGTGTATTATAAATATTTAAGTAAGTTTATTTTAGTTTTGCAGGAAGTACACATTAATTCTACCATTATTTATTACGTTTCCTTTTGCGGGCCTGCTGGAAGATATTTCAGAACTGAAATAAGCCGCGCCCTTGTACTATATTTACCCGTGGAGCTTATTTTGTGTGTACATAAACATGTAAATAAATAATATAAATTTCTTTTTTCGACGGCTTTTTTATACGGTCAATTTCATGTCACAAAAAAACAAACAAAAACAGTTTTTAATGAGTTTTTAACAGTGACAAGACTGAGCTAACTTTTAAACTATCCCTCAATTGCAACTAGCCAGTACCTAACTACGCACGTAGGTACCTACCTAAGTTTCCTTTAGGTGTGCACATAAGTGAATCAAGTTTGTTATCGATATAACATATTCGCGGCATCCTTCAAGGGAACGCGTCGGCTCGCCAAATCACTTCGCAACTCTGCTCCGAGTGGAATGGCTGCGAACTTTGCTGGCCTCCTGCCGAAACTCTGCTAACACCAACTTTGTTCGTTTCCTTCTACCATAAACGTGAACTTATTGAGGTAATTCTAATTAAAACATATATAAGTTTTAGTTCAGTTGCTATCACTTTTTTGCCCTTCTGAATGTTACGTAACGTAACTTATTTCGGAGCTCTTGCGTGTCTGTCGAATTTGTTAGAAAGTCATCTGTTTTTCGTAAGTAATGAAATTTCAATTTGCTTTATCTAGTGTTGGAGTAAGTTGCATAACAATATATTTACTTATTAAAAGCTTAGATACATATTAACCCAAACCGTCTAAAAGTTGAGGAGCTCGATGGCGCTGTGGTTAACACGCCCGGCCTGCGATTGCTGTGGTTAAGCAACTTTCGCAAAGGCCGGTCATCGGATGGGTGACCAAAAACTTTCCATCTCGAGCTCCTCCGTGCTTCGAAAGGCACGTAAAGCCGTTGGTCCCGGCAGTCGTTAACAACCACCAATCCGCACGGGGCCCGCATGGTGGTTTATGACCTATTCTCCTTGTCCATCCATAGGGAAGGCTCGTGCCCCAGCAGTTACATTAAATGAGCTGATGATGATGATGATGATGATGATGTCTAAAAGTGAGGCTAGAATCTAGCCGCTAGATAAAGTTATACATTTGTGAATAGTATACATGAAAATTATTATCGTAATTGCACCCAGTGTCCGTAACAGTAACCCAATATTTATACCAGTTTTCGTCGCCAAAAATAATATATGTACCTAATACTAGTTGACCGGTGGACTTCGTACCGCTTTGACAGTTTCCATGACAACAAAACAAACAAAACGTTGACAGTTTCTATGACAATAAAACAAACAAATCATTCGTCCGCTCAAGAACACCCGTATCCCATGATGGACCCCTATAGCAGCGCAACCTACCGGGTCCAACCTCCGGGTTGTAAATCTAAACCATTCTCGAATCCACTTGAACACACACAACAAAACAAACAAATCATTTTGTATTGGAAAATTAAATTGTCGTTTTTAGTATTTTCCGTTTTAGCGAGACAAACGAACAGCAATTGATTTATAAAATAGAAATCTACGTTGCCAGAATTATTACAAATTTATAAAATGCCATCCTTTTCTTGACATAACTTTTAGCTAGTTTTTATTAACTTGGGAACCATACCTGAGTTATTTATATTTGTTAGACAACAAACAGACTGTATTATGAGTGCATAAGTAGTTTATGAACCACTTAATAAAAGTCAATGGTACGTAGAAAAAGCCATTATAGAATTAAAACAAAGTATCGTAGTATAGAAATAAAAGTTGCGCCTTATGTATTATCCGCTTGCCTCTCAATCAGTGCACTAAGAGGCTTCAGAATAATGTTTGCCGTTAAGCCTCTTGTTCTACAATAGGATTACTTTAAGTTGCCTCCGATGCATATAACTTGATGCGAACAACTACATAATTATCATCACTTCGCTGTAGGAAAATGCAGCGCAATCTAGCAGTGCAACCTTTCAATCAATCTAAAAAATATGCAATCCCAAAAAGGGGTCAGGAAATGAAATGAAATGAAAATGAAATGAAATGAAATGAAATTATTATTTATTCACGCAAAACAAAGTACATTTTAGCTGGTGGTTAATATTATGATTTTGAACGTCTGTTTTGCCAAACGCAGGGCATGTGAATGTCGAATTATATAAAATTAAAATTAAATTAAATTAAATTAATAGAATAATAATTGTGACAAGAGATAAAATAAGAATTAGATATAAAAGTGATAATTTTATGACATAATTGTTCATTTTATGAAAATTTTTGTATCGTAATATTCTTTAATTGTATAAAAACATTTAAAGGACAGAGCATCGATATCATAAATTTTTAGCATACTCGCCATTAGTGACCACGACGCCATATTGAGCATAAACAAAGAAGAGTTCCTTTTCAAAGTCGAATCATTTATTCAACACCATAAACAGGCACTTATCGACGTCAAAACTATAAAATCCAAATAATAATAAAAAACTAAAAAAAATGTTTTGACTAAACTTCTGAATCTACCACCAGTTGCGATTTGTGTGGTGATGGTGGTGGTTGATCTGTCGAGTTGGAATAAATTACCTCAGTGATGGGTTGCTAGCAGATCGCCTGATGTGCGAGTATCTTGAAACGCTCGTCCCTTAGCCGGCACTTACGACATACATGGGAATTTAAGCAGCCGATACATTCGTTTCACTTTCCATCCCAGACAAGCAAACAATATATCATGTTTATTAAATTTTAAAATCGTGTATTAGTTTACCGTTAAGGCCGGCAACGCATCTGCGATTCCTCTGGTTTTGCGGGTGTCCATGGGCGGCGGTGATTGCTTCCCATCAGGTGACCCGTCTACTCGTTTGCCTCCTTCTAATATTAAAAAAAACGGACAAGTGCGAGTCGGACTCGCCCACCGAGGGTTCAGTACAAATTTATCGGTACATATTTTATAGTTCAGGAATAGTCTCGAACTTTTCCCGACTGTTAGGTACTACATACATCAAAGTTATTAGGTACCTATACACCTATATACCTATACATATAAAAGAGGGACAAGGTATTTCTTTTTTCATTCCTCGTCATAAATCGAAAACTATACATCATAAAAACAATTTTAAAAAAACGGTTAACTTACTTCAAAACCCCCGTTTTGACCCCCGTTCCTTGCATGTTTTTTTAGTGATTTTATTAAATATGTATAGTTTTCAGACTTCTCTCTGTATTTATAGTATAAGACGATATTACTTGCCAAACTTCATAGTTTTAGGTTGACGGCAAGTACCCTATGAATTTTAATTCCCTTGAGAGTGTCGATATATACGTTTTTTGCGACATAAACGGCCGTATCTTTCGTTTTTTCGTATTGTTGTTGGCATTACTCTAGCCGTGTGTTTAAAACCTTCTCAGAGTGCATCTAAAGGGGATGGCATGACGCAAGCGTATCTTGTCCCCTACTAGATTGACGGAGCGTTTGGAGAGAGCTTTTATATGGCGAGAAAAAGAGAGAACAAGCTATAAAATTTTGTCGGAACTAATAAAGCGGATAAGCACGATATTAATCCTCAGCTTTTGAGGAACTGGCTATATTACCACTTTTTGTCGGTACCATTAGAAAACTAATTTTATTGGTATTACAATTCAATTAAAATACATGTCCCTTGTCCTTCACTTCAGGAAGGACAATACATTTTATAAAGCACCGTAATGTATTATCATCTAATCGATAGTGCAGACGAAGGCTATGTCATGATACCTATTGATAATGATTGGATACGCTCGGCTTTCACGTCACCTGAGGACACTCATATGTATTGATACCTAATACCGAAGAATGGAAGCGCACTTTACCTGACGCCTCACCATGAGCTTTTAAAGCCGTATTCCAGCAATTTTATTGCAGAGTGTGCGTCTCGTTTTCACAACCGCTACAATACCGCTTTTCCGGGGGGAAACCCCCACCCGATCCTCTAAATGCCACTACACATTTACAGAATACACTAAACATGCACACTAGCTTAGGCCTAAGACACCTTACTCGTAGAACAAGGGTACGACGACCCGGTTCACACGCGCTCTATACCAGGTACCTGTACGCTTCTTCCCACCACCACGACCCGGTCAACCCAAGCCGAGCGCCTGTAGAGGCACCCTCGAGTTGTTCCGCTCCGAACCCCTTGGAGAATCTAGAAGGTACGGGGACACACACTGTGCGTAATGCCATTCTGTCTAGAAAACCTCTGACGGTGCTTCGTTTCACACTGCTTGAGGAACCCTTTAAGTTTCTCACCGCCCCCAAAAAAGTCCGGTGACGCTGGAAATGCCTTCTAAGGCAACAACTCTAAAAAAAACCGCTTTAAATTGAAAATTCAAAATTATTTACTCACTTTAGGAGACACATCAGCTAGCACATCTCATGGTAAACCTACATCGTAAGTAAAAATTTCCACGAGATTCGAACCCTCACCCCAATGGTATCGTGGCTCTGTCCAACCCGCTGAAATTAATCAACCTACATTTAAACTGTCGATATATTATTAGTCCATGGTTTAGGCTACATATTTAGCTCTAATGAATATCACTATGCCATCGGTTCGTAAGTCTACACAGGGCGAGGCGTTAGGGAGAGCTTAAATTAAGATACCAAGAGTCTATAACTACCTGTGATGGATTTGCTAACTTGCCTCTAGGAGTTGGAACGCAAACATTCTACTTTAGGTTGTTCGCCATAACTACAACCACATTGTTTTATGGTGACAGACTTAGAAAAGATGACGATAGCTTGCCAGGCGGACTGCAGAACGAACAAGCCCAACCAAACGCCTGCACATCAACCTATCCAATTTCTTGAATAAATGTTCAACCATATTGCGATATATCCAAAGTTCAAAGTCTATTGAAGAAATTTGACAGTTTGTGGTAGTCTGATGTGGTCTGGTGTGCAGGCGTGTGTACAATGCCAATAAGACAAAATGGTGATATTTTTTAATTTAATTTCGGCGGGCTGGTTAGAACCACGATAACTCAATTGGAAGAGCACCTGACCCGGTATGTCAGAAGGGTGCAGGTTCAAATCCTGCTCGTGGAAATTTTTTCAACATTTGTGTTTTTGTAATTTGTTTCGCAACAAAATTTGCGTTAAAATTATATAAACAAAACAAAATCATTTTATATATAGCTTGCTTACTTCTTAACTGATCTTTATTTGTAAAAATATTATGATTGGGTGTTAATGAGGGTAGTTGTTGACATTGAATGGGTGCCTTTGGCTTTCAAAGTAAAAAGTAAATAGTGTTGAATAATTCCGGCGGGCTGGTTAGAACCACGATAGCTCAATTGGAAGAGCACCTGACCCGGTATATCAGAAGGGTGCAGGTTCAAATCCTGCTCGTGGAAATTTTTTCAACATTTGTGTTTTGTAATATTTTTTTATTTTTTTTTGAGAAGATTTTATACTGATCGACTTTTCCTAATCACGCCACACGCGTAGCTGGATTCACAGCACGGAGCCATCATGTTAATCATTGTAAACTATTAATTCAGCCCTATTCTTCGAACTGATATTATTTACGCTTAAACCCAAATGTGTCATCCAATCACTCATCAGGCTGATAATTTTTATTTTCTGTTAGTATATACATTATAGTTATTAGCAACTACCGCTGATAAGATAAAAACCCATTTGGTTTTTTTTAATATTATTAGTAGATTAGAAACTATACTATATAACTAAACCGTTTTGTTACCTAAATACAATGACTGATTAGTAGTTTTTTGTACATAATAGTTTTAACCTAATAATGACATATCGCACTCTTTGCAATGTTAAGCAACTTTCGCAAAGGCCGGTCATCTTATGGGTGACCAAAAATTTATCATCTTGAGCTCCTCCGTACTAGGGAAGGCACTTAAAGCCGTTGATCCTGGCTACATGCTGTTACAACCACCGCATCGCACTGGGCCCGCATGGTGGGTTATGGTCCGTTCTCCCTGTGGTGTTTCCATTCATGGGCAAGCCTCGTGCTCCAGCTGTAAGAATAAAATGAGCTGTGATGATGATTCAACATCTTTACATCGTAAGTGATGCAGCACAATCGTTTCAAAAATCCAATAGCATAAAGATACTTTGGCCATAGTCTTAAATAGCTAATTATACCTACCCATTTTGTATTATAAACAACGAAAAGAAAAAGTAATGGTTCGAACCCTACAACTTAATAAGATAACTCATGAACAAGGTAGATGAGATGAAGGGCAGGGAAAAGTATCGACAATTCAGCACGTTATAGTCGATTTATTGTGATTATTTTGGAGAAGGTGGAGCAGCGCAGTGGCTAGCCCGTTTTCGGTGTGCAATCGTATATGTTAAGCAAATTTTGTGAAGTTGTGTCAATGGATTGGTGACCGAATTAAAATGTCTTTAGTTCCTCTTTGCTTCGGAAACCCGCTGGTCTCGGGCATTGGCTTTATATGGAAGACGTTAGAACCCACTATACCGTAGGTACAAGCCAACATAGCACAAGCCAACATAGTGGGTTATTATGGCCCAATCTTCCCAAACCTAGACACATTAAAAGGCTGACATAGACCTGATAATGAACATGACATAAAAAAATAACTGTAAAATGCAAGTAAATTTATGGCTCTTGATAAGCGATTATTTAAGGAACTTTTTGTGTAAACAAAGGCTAACTTCTTTAACCTTTTGTTAGATAAGATTGCCAAAACTGAGAGATCTGTAATGATAAAAATATTTTGTTATCATAAACACATTTTTTTTTCTTATCTCTTTGTTTACAACACTTCCCCCTACCAGCAGACAACACGAATACCAACAGACCGTCACGTTCCGGCCGAGCTCCGTAAATAAGTAATTATCGGCTTTGTTAAGGTCAGATTTGGTATTTTTCTCCGGCGAGTATACTAATTGGACTATAAATTATTCCCTTTTTTCCGCTGCCCTTGAGGGTGGGCGATGTGGCACCGTCGTTTCCTTAACAGCTTTATAAACTGTTTGTATGGCATGATTGAGGGCTGAATTGTTTACAGTTTGAACAGGCCACACTTGTTGGGCATCCCCCTTTTTTATAACTTTGTAGTTGGTGCTTAACAATGGGCTTCTGTTCTGTACTTTTATGAGTATTGAAGACTGTTGCCTCTTTGTTCATGCGACGGCAGGCACTTTGCAAACTACGTAAACTTTGTTTACTCCTAATTAAGTGTTAATTCGATACAAATTATTGGAATATAAAATTGTACAAATCGACTTGAGCCTGCATTTATTTACATACGTTCTACTATACAAATCTGCAAGTCAGCAGTCCTAATCCGATCCTAATGCCTCGGAAAATCTAGTAAATCTTCTAAAAATGCTTCGATCACACGTTTTGAGGAACCTTCTATTTACAGTCTTTTAGTAACCCACAAAAGTCTGCCCAAGTAGCGAAATACTCCTACGTCTTAGACTTATAAAACATCTTATAGATTGTAATAGAGGCCACGGCTCTTTTAACAACAACATTTAAGATATTTTGCTCTTTGCTCTTAAGTACTTTTGATCTTACGAGTATATATTAATTTTAAAAACTAAAAACGTGATGAAGCATAATACAAACTAAACAGATTCAAAACAAAATGGCCGTATCGCAGCCACGCTTCACTTCCGACATAATTATAATAAAATTATCTTTTTCTATTTTATTTGGGCTGTAACGTTTTGGGCATAGCAAGTTGTTTGAGCTTCCTTATTTACATACTCGTACAAACTTCCGGTTACCGGCCATAGTCCACGCCGCAACGTAAAAAAACATCTTGGTTTGTATTTGAACGGGTCTCTAATTCTGTATTACTTTATGAATAACAATCTCATCCCAATTATAGGAATAGGTACTTATTGCATATTTGCGGGATTTTATGACAATATCCTAATATGGATAAGCCATATAATTTATCACATTTTATTGCCCTAGAGAAATATTATTGTCCTCAGTCATAATATGACGCATACGATATATTGACGCGTCATCGTCAGTAGCCGAACGGAAAGATGCTCGGGATGAATAAGAAAATTCGTAGTTCAATTCCCTTAGTTCCGTTACACTATTGTCGTGAACAATATGTTATACTAGCATATTAGCTTTCTAGGTGGGTGAACAGGAATGCTATTAATGTGTTAATAGTGCAAATAATAATCTTTAAAAAAACGCGTCTCTATCGCACTATATAGCACTATCGCTCTGTCAATGATATTCACAATAGCTATAGCTTTAACTCAGTGATTATCTAAATTCTAAAACGAAACACATGTGATGACCTTTCACTATCGGCTTCATCCTGTTTGTACGAACAGGATAAAGCCGTTCGAATAGTTATTGTAATTTTTTTTTATCTTTTCTCAATTACCCAATCCTTGATTTTTGTGCAATAAAGGAAAAAACAGAATCAGTGGTTCTGGCATTTGAACAATGGGAAAAATAACAGAATCAGGCCACTGAGACGATATTGTAAACGTTTTTAATAGCAGAATCGAAGCCTTATTTCCTGTTAATAAAAATATATTCACCATATTAAGGCCTTCGCATATAAAGATAAAACACACGGGGAAATAGGACCAAAGCCCTACCGCTGGGCCAAAACCGTTTGTTAATTTTTAACTACCAACTTACTATATCAACCGAGACCAACGGCTCAACGTGCCTTCCGAAGTACGTAGAAGCTCAAGATTTATAAGTTAATCACCTATCCGGTGACCCCGCATTGTTAAAGACGTTTAACCTACAAGATCGCAAGATGAACGCGCAAGTGGATACGCCATTAAGCCCCCCAACATTAATCCTTCCTACTAATATTATAAACGCGAAAGTTTGTAATTATGGATGGATGTTTGTTACTCTTTCACGTAAAAACTACTGAATGGATTTTAATGAAACTTTCCTCATATACAGACCATGACCCTGACCAGCATATAGGATTTTTTTTTTACTGTATTCTTCGGGAAGAATACAGTAAATACAGTTCGGGAAGTCGCAGGCAACAACTAGTTTATTATAATAAAATTCATTTGTTAAGGCATTTCCCAAATTCGTTACTATAAAAGTAGACTTGGAGAGGGATCTCTAAACTTGTTGCCCACGCGCACCATCACATATTATAGAGTAATATTAATTATCAATTTGTCTATATGTACTTATCTATTTATTTATTATTATTTAGTACTATTTTATTGTAGGAACCAAATTACTAAATACATAATCAAAATAATGTAAAAGAGAATCCCTCGAAGCTCACAAGGTACCTACAGTCGCTCATACATTCATCTTGCTCAATTGTGTACGAAAGGTAGCCAGTAACAAAAAGTCTACAATACACAAAACATTTAGTAAATGTACGGGGAGTCCTTTGCCGAGCCATAGCCACGGCTGGATACTTTTTAATTTAGCCTTTTGTGTAAAGTTGAGAGTTGAAGGCAACGTGTTTCGAGAGGCCACATTGGTTTCTTTCTTGCGTAAAAGGTAAGAAAGTCGGGGCAATATTAAGTACGACGACGACCTTGCTGGTGAAAATTGCTGTTTTTTTTTAATTGAATATTTTTCTGTCACGGTCAATTTGTTACGTTGCTAATAGGCAAATTTCAATTAAAAAGCAAAATAGAATTTTTTTTGTGGGTTATAAAGTACAAAACAAGTGAATATAATAAATAATTGAACGACAAATTGCCGGTTATTTAATTTTCGTCGATATTTACCAATCATTCAATTTAGGAGCTTACGATTAAATTTTAAACTAGGAAACCAGTAATCTAGGCTAGGGCATAGAATACCCTACCACTTTCCTACAAAGTTCTTTCTTCATATTATTATCTGTAATATTTCATCATATTTTCTTTCTACACTTTTATCTTCCCATTCACATTACACTACACTAAAATCCCGATTGAGTCAAGCACATTTAGCTGTCAAATTTCGGGAAGTTATACGCGCGATCCCCGAAAATCCCGGTAAAGTACTCATTCCCTTTCTGTGAGTCATCCGACCGTATACTTTGGTAATGCGCACTCTGATTCACACAGAGCGTAACAACTATATGACACAAAATAAGGGGACGGCAGAAGGTAAGCTTTATACAAACGCGCTCGAGCAACTCACACATAGACAACCTCCCACGGACACGGAATCTCGCTCGAACTGTACCGAGGGTTCCGAGATTCCTGTTTTTTTTTGATGTGTAACATCTTTCCTCTCGCTTTCTTGCAATTTGTATGAGTGAGTGATTTCATGAAGTGGGACGGAAGTGTGTAACAGGAAGTCGGGGAAGCGCGCGATATTACATTACTCTTAGTGTCAATTAAATAAAATACAATTTTCATTAAAAATAATTATTCTTTGTTATGACAAATCATTTCAAATAATACCTGACCCACTTTTTCAGAATATAATGTTAAAATTGCTTATGAGACGTGATGAGTGAGATGCCAAATGTTACATATCGTATGCGACTACTGTAAGACTCGCTCGTTTTTTTTTTTAAGAGTGTTCGCTGATTTCCTCTGATGGCATTTTCAACATCACCAGACCGGACATATGGGTCAATGTGTGCGTTGCTCGAGCGCGTTTGTATGAAGCTTACCTTCTGCAGTCTCCTTATTTTGTGTTTATGACGTCACGTAACTTCTAGCTTTCACCGCAAGGGGGCGTGTATGGTTGACGTCTGACAGCGGCGTATTGTTTGCCGCTACACAATGGTGTAACGAAACGCGGTTTTTACTAACCGGCATTATTAACTTTCGCTCACTTTTAAACAAATGAAGTACCCGACAATTGAATGTGTTAAACGGAATGTGTAAACGACATAGCCCACAATGGGAGAGTTTTGATATATATTTCTGTTTTTGCTTGGTTTTAAAATGGTGCTGAACTAGGAGCTCGATGGCGCAGTAGTAAACGCACTCGGTCTGCGATTGCTAAAGTTATGCTACTTTCGCAAAAACTTTTAATTTCCAGTCCTGGCTGCATTAGTAGTCTTTTATCAATCATCAATCATTTGTTTTTTGAGACTTTGCTGATTGCCTCTGGGCATTTTAAGCTTCACCGGTCTTTTTGGGGGCGACGAGAAACTTAAAGGACTCCTCTAGCTTTGTGAAACGAATCACCGTCAGACGTTTTCCAGAAGGAACGGCATCACGAACTAGTACGTGTCCCCATGCCCTACTAGATTCTCTGAGGGGTTCGGATCGGATCGGAGGGCGGAACAACCCGAGGGTGTCTCTAAAGGCTCGGACCTCGGCTCAAGTTGACTGGGTCGTGGGGATGGAGAGAAGTGCCCAGGTGCTCGTTGTATCCTTGTTCTACGAGTACGGTGTCTTGGGCCTAAACTAGTGAGCATGTTTAATGTATTCAGTAAATGTATAGTGGCATTTAGAGGATCAGGCGGGGAACCATTAATCTGCATTGGTTCCGCGTGGTGGTTGATAGCCCGTTCTCCCTGTGGTGTTTCTACATATAAATGAGCTAGTAACGAACTAAATATTGAAATAAGTACGCAGCACACTAGCATTGTCAGCGTGTAAATGTCCTACTGCTGGGTTAAGCCCGAAGCACTCACTATATCCAATGCGGGTTTGTCTTATTTCTATTAACCAGCTACAATTGTAATTTGAACGTAGATCCGAAACAAACAAAATATGACTAAAATAGGTAACTAGATATTATTTATTGAACAACATCTTAATTTAAGCATGCAAGAAATATGAACAAGCACGTTTGCAAGTTTTCAGCCGTTGCCGTATCTCTTCTTAGTCCGCATTGAATTTAAATCCAACACATTTCTCATGCAAATATAAGCAAAAGGACTGCTTTAACGTCAATTGAATTCATAGGAGCAACTCGGGAAATGTGTCGGCGGAGCAGACGATAACGGTTGGTCTTGCAATAAGTATATTTCATAAAAGTCATAGGTTAGCGTGTATTGTCACGGTCTTTTAATCTTTATGTAGCTCGAAAATAGGTCGATTGGTGATTTATGCTAGAGCGTCGTGTCATATAGAGAAGTAAACGAGTTGGCTTGGAATAGGGATAGATTGAGGAGCTCGATGGCGCAGTGGTTAACGCGCCCGGTCTGCGAGTGCTGAGGTTAAGCAACTTTCGCAAAGGCCGGTCATCGGATGGGTGACCAAAAATGTATCATCTTGAGCTCCTCCGTGCTTCGGAAGACACGTATAGCCGTTGGTCCTGGCTGCATTAGCAGTCGTTAACAACCACCAACCCGCACTGGGCCCGCGTGGTGGTTTATGGCCCGTTCTCCCTATCCATCCATAGGGAAGGCTCGTGCCCCAGCAGTGGGGACATAAAATGAGCTGATGATGATGATGATGTGGGATAGATAGAGACGAATGGAAAAGGCTACACCGACAAGAGTTTGTCGCACTTCTAAAAGACTTAGACAAGATGGTGGTAGTTAGCGAAGCGGACTTTGAAATAGCCACCACATAATTATTTACTAGGCAACGGATAAACATACTTAAAATACTTAAATACATACTTGTTATACATAGAAAACACCCAGACCCGAGACAATTTAGAAAAACAATAATTTCTAAATTGACCCGACCGGGGATCGAACCCGGGACCTCAGAGATGGCGACGCCATGAAAACCGGTGTACAAACCACTCGACCAAGGAGGTCGTCGGATTAATATTTACTATCAGCTTTGTTATATAAAGCATGCCAGGAATAATACAACTAACTAACACTACAATGTCTAGATTGTCCAGTCCTCCACAGCCGCGGGTTAATTCCAGTCACAGAATAAGAAGACAGCAGAAGGTAAGCTTCATACAAACGCGCTCGAGCACCGCACACTAAAACCTATCACGGACAAGGAGTCAGCTGTGCTCGGACTGTTCCGAGAGCTCGAATTCCGTGTTCGTGCAAGGGGTATACAGGATGTTTGATAATATGTATATATTCCCGAAACGTACCCATGTTAACATGTCTATATAATACTATGCCAACGTCAGAAAATGGAAATTGTAAAAAAGAAGTTTCGACTCTCCATACAAAATGACCCATCAGCTGATCGAGTTAGTATGGAAAGTCGAATTTTTTTTTTACATTTTTTACCAAACATTCTGTATGTGTGCGTTGCTTTTTTTTTGCCTTAGAAGGGGCAAACCCACCTTTAGCAAACCGGAGGTGGGAGGAGCTGAATATTCAAGGGTTGAGATAGACTATGTCAGGCAACCTCAAGAGGTCTTTGGTCAGTAGGAGTGACTAACCCCCTGGGGTGGTTGCCTATAGCCTTGTAAGGGCTTCATAGGCTGACGGAACGGTCGCCTCAGTCTGCAGTGACGCTGCCTATATCGGCTGACTTAACGAAGCGAAGGCGTGTCCTGTGCCGCAAGTAGGCAATCCAGATCACGTGATAATATAATAATAATATAATAATAATATTGCAGACGTTGTATTACTGCTTAAGATAATCAGAAGTACACTAGATTGTCCTGATTTGTTAAGCAAAATTACTTTTAAAATACCTACGAGAGCACCCCGAAACAATTCATATAAGCCATTTAGCATCCCCTCCTCTCACATTAACTATAGACAGAGCAGTTTTCTTGTATGTATGTTAATAATACTAATGCTAATATAGACGTATTTTTTGACAGCATCAATAGCATAAAAAAGGCGCTTACCGTTGTTGACGACTTGTCATCGATTCAAAATTAATTTTAACATGTAAAGTTTAGTTTTACTATTACTGTAAGTAGACATCTTAGATGTGGTAGCTTGTCAATAGCTTATAGTTACAATTTTTGTTGTTATCTTTTTTCAATTGCAAGCTGTTAGCTATCCTAAAATAAATAAATAAAATAAAATAATTGATTTGGGAGATCCGATATGGTGTTTCGGCCTACGGAAATGAGGGATGGGTTTGCGTTGCTCGAGCGCGGTGTGTATGAAGCTCGCTTTCTGAAGTCTCCTTATTCTGTATTCCCGTTGAGCTATCTGCTGCCACCAGCGCCGCTACGGCTTAACAACAGCTAAGCTTAACTTAACGCCCATTGTACGGTCCAATCTAACAATTTGTGTACACTTTTGATGCGTAAGCCTCATTTTGAAGTTTACAATTAATATTTACAAACTGAAATTAAATGAATTAAACTTCTCACTACAATCGACGGTTCTAAGGAACTAATTATAGTGGCTTTTTTTTTTGCCCAGGGAAAAATCTGCACGCAGATTCCTTAGATCCGGGGATTGCCTTGTCCTTTTTCTAAAAAAGGATTAAGACAGACCCGGTAAAAAACCCTAGGGTTCGCCTTTAGTCTTAAAAAAGGCTGCGAAGGCTGCCGGAACGCACGCCCCCCGAAGGTCGAGAGGCGTGGTTGGTTACAGTGGCGGTATTCCTGGACTTATATACTTAGATTTTTAAAAGGTGACTAATTCTCAAGCTATGATATCAATGACATTTGCTCCATCTCGCTCTTATTCAAAGTCACTGGTAACAGGAACCGGAAATTTCCGAGCAGTAGGTATGTATCTTAAAATAAAAAAATAAAAATTAACTAATAGTGTATTTCATGTAGTTATATGGACTTACAGAAAGATAGATAAACCTTACATTTCAAATGATGATAACTACAACGAACTTCGATCGAAATTATGATTGTGGTAGGACCCTTCGATCTTCTAACTTATTATAATACAAATTCCCGATACACTTAGCGTGGATATTGATCGATATAATCTGCATGCTTGATGGCCAAGATGTAATCTCGCTAGCATCGATACTTAATATTCGCATTATTAAGAGCTAAGCAATTTTTAAAGGCTTTGTACAGTCACTGACAAAAATATATATGCACTCTTCTCAGTTTGTGACTCTTATCACAGAGATAATAATGGATGGATGTATGGTCTTATACGTAATTGTATTTCATCCTATGCAGTTAGAGTGTTACAGTGAATGATTGCTCAATTTTAACACCCGCTAACTCTTTTGCCCATTTAACTAGTAACAAACTCCACTAATGAGATTTTGGTGACCCCTAAACCATTTTAGTGACGGAATGTGGGAAAGAAAAGGACTCTCCTAAAACTAAAAACAGGCAGGTATTGATCTACTTTCTTATCTACACATCAGCGCATTATTTCGTCAAGTTCTTTGTGTAAATGTTTTTAATTATTGAATTAATTATACTATAGATATTTTTCTTTGATAATCTTTTCAGTACCTACGTTATTGATAAACCTGTCCATTTTTGACATCGATGTGTCCTTGCAATATCAGCTACGTTCTGCAATGGTTAATTTGTATAGTCAAAGTAAATTAAGTTTTTGAAATAACTAATAATGTCTCCGCGCGCTAGAACTCAAATGTACAGTGCGTCTATTCGTATATTCTTAATCTCTCTCGGCATTTCTTCATTTATTTTAGGATAGGGCGAAAGGCTATTGCATCATACGTAACTTGATTTACGATTTCCAATTTTACATATATTTTTTTTTATATTAACGGGTAAGCACAGTGCCTTGATCTCACCTGATCTTAAGTGATGATAAGGCCAATGATGGAAGCGCACTTCACCCGGGATCCTCGACTAGTGAGGTGTTGGCTATCTTATCACTAGCTGCCGGAACACAACAATGCTACAAACATTGATGTTATGGCGACATATTTAGATAAGATGGTAATAGCTAGCCAGGCGGACAAACAAGCCCTACCACCAACCAAACCGAGTACACAAACATGTACCCCCCGCTGGGAATCGAACCCGGGACCTCTGGGTCTAAACCGATGATCTTAGCCACTAGACCACAGAGACGGTTAAAACTATATGTAGAACTATACAGTTCACACGAAAATCAAAACAACACAACAATAAAATACGTTGTTCAAATTCAAATTATTATACATGATAAATCTAATAGTTAATGGTCATGGAAATTAATATTCGATTGCATACGGAAATGCGATGATTAAAGAGAGGCTTAAGAACATAGAATCACTGTACATGACTGTACTATGGTGCCTTTAAGACGCCCGCATCACATAGCGTTCAGTTCTTCCATTGATTGAGTTTGTGTCACAACTGTCACTTGTCAAGATATCTGACTACCCGCAGAAACTACAATGCATCTTCCGAACAATAAGATAAGTATACTCGTATCAATAGGAGTCATGGACAAACCCCAAACAAAACATCATCCGCTTAAAAAAACAGTTAACAAATCATAGCAATCCACCAGAACAAGACATTGAATATATTTATACTCGTAGTGAAAAGAAAATTCAAAATTCAATACATAAACATAAAAAAGAGAATTTAATTAAAACAATAATTTTCATTGTTTGTTTTATAGGAGTTTTCTAATAAAAACTTTTCCATGTTTGTGTATAGGACAATTACCAAGTCAATATAGGTAAATAAAAATCTTAAAGTTAAATGAAAGAAACATCTCTGGCTGGTTTCAAGCGAGCGACTTCTTCGCAGTTAAACGGTAAAAAAATAATAAAAAATTCGATAAATGAGTTTGAGAGATCACTACAAAGGTTTTGCATGTTCATTAAAAGCAAGTTAGTTACATACTCATTTTGAATTAAAACCTTTTTTTTATTATTTACGTATGGCGTAATGAAAAGTTTATAAAAACCATAAAAACAACTGAATGCATCAAAGCCCTCGCACTTGGTTAAAGACTTTTGATTTAAAAGCCATGCGGTTTTCATCACATTCGCCCGGACCAGAGTGGCCCGGACTGAGCAAATAGACACTTTCACGTCATCGGAGTGAGCTCGAGTTTCGAGAGAATGGCGGAATGTGTAACGACGACACTACACATTTTGTTTCAAAGCAGTTAAATTGCTCGTTCTATTAAATGTTGTGCTGCAAATGCTGAAGTGTGTAACTAAAACTTGCTTGGTATTTAATGTCAAATAAAAGTTTTGTAATGAAAAGAGAAAATTTACTTTAAAATGCTTTGTTTTTTACATTAATCGGCATAACAAAAATTAATATAAAATATTTACAGACTACATATATATTTTTAATATTATCGTCATATTTAACTACTAAGATAGTTTTAAATGCCCATGTTGGTAACCATAAATGGATCAATGTTATATTGTAAATTACTTTTTAATTATCTATCAAAACTATTATTCATCATCATCGTCAGCTCATTTTATGTCCCCACTGCTGGGGCACGAGCCTTCTCTATGGATGGATAGGGAGAACGGGCCATAAACCACCAGGCGGGCCCAGTGCGGATAAGTGGTTATTAACGACTACTAATGCAGCCGGAACCAACGGCTTTACGTGCCTTCCGAAACACGGAGGAGCTCGAGATGATACATTTTTGGTCACCCATCCAATGACCGGCCTTTGCGAAAGTAGCTTAACCTCAGCACTTGCAGACCGGGCGCGTTAACCACTGCGCCATCGAGCTCCTCACTATTAACTATTAAACTATTTTTATAACAACACTAATGTAAACAATCAATAATTCTAAGGACTATCGATATAAACAAGCCTCATTACGTAACACCACTTGCGACCAAAAAATTGCGGGGTTACGCAACAAAAAACTGTTACCAACCCAGTTATAAACTGGGTTGGTAACAGTTTTTCAAATGGTAGACGCAGAAGCCATATTCATTTCATTTGTAGACCTTTCCTTTTGAAAAAGTTTTATCGGCGGTCATGCTAAAAGGTTGTAAACGAGTCACGTGTACTTATTTGTCGCAACTTAATAAACGTTTCATAGGACGGACAAATAAAAAAGTTCGGGGGCAAACAATAGCTGTCCGCAAAGTTAGCGCCGAGCTGGCGACCTTTGATTTAAACCACGAAATAAGGAACCAGGAAGATAAGATTAAGGCGGCACACTGAAAAAATGCACCAACTGTCGTTGAATAGATTAAGACTATGACTAACTAATCTACTAACTGACTAACTAACTTATCTGACTAACTAATTGATATAGGTAAATTCATGTCTTTATCTTGAATTTTCTAGCTCAAATAATCGATTGTATAATTTTGATTCGATTTTTTTTTTCGAAAACACTACTAAAATAAACCAGCCAAGTGCGTGTCGGGCGACGCGCAGTGTAGGGTTCCGTAGCCCATCTCAATAATGCGGACTCTGAGAAGAGGGCTTTTATGAACATTTATTTAACGATGGCACACACTTGACAACGTTATTTAAGTAGTTCCCAATGAGGAATTTGTACTGCGTACATTTTATAAGCCTACTTAGTTTTGATAGTTTTCCTTTTAACTTCATCATCTATAGGTACAACTACCATTCAATTTTTTCATGTATCCAAAAACCACCATGAAGACGTAAATTTGTATGGCAGTGAAACAGCAGCGTTTTCTGAGTGCCAAGTGCGAGCATTATTCGCGAGGCGATTTAACGTATTTTAATAATACCATTCGTTAACTTGATCGAATGGTGAATAGAACAGTTAAGTATCTAGGCGACATTACGTGCAAAGACAGAGAGGAGCTTCAAAGTTTTAAACTTTAGAACTTTATTGATGCAACCTTATTACGGGAAAGAGTATCAATTTCCCTCAATACCGACTTGAACCTCTTTATACTCCGTATCGGCGATAGCAGTTGCCTGATAAATATTTCAGAAGCAGCACTCAATTGGTAGCCCAAACGTAAATTGTTCAAATAGGTTCGCCTCACTTGAAATAGTCGGATGTGATTTTCTCATGCTATTCAGAATAAGTTCTCAGTTGAAAGGATAGGATTCTGTATGCTTGCATCTCTTTATAATATTCGTTTCAAGATGCTTAATGCATCGAATGCATAGACGCTATTTTTCTACTTACGCCTGCGATGAAAGTATTTAAAGTTGGATTATTTATTTATTTTATTTATTTAAACTTTTGCAACATAAATATTACATGGCGGACTTAATGCCTGAGGCGTTCTCTACCAGTCAACCATAAGGTGGTGCAGAGATAACATTGGTAGTTGCAATTATGATATATGATTGTAAGTACTATGTAATACATACATAAATATTATATATACATAAACATACACAAAATACATAATTCTAATAGGACGTTATTGAGATGATTCTGCCATGGTTCCATCAAACAAGAGCTCACGGATTACAATAGCTTATACCTTTTCGAAGCTTTATCTAATAAGGAATTCGATAGCGCAGTGGCTTGCGGGTTTTGAAAACCTCTTGTAATGTTAAACAGGACGCACCAGCAGGCAGTAACCCGAATTGAGCCATAGTGGTAGGTTAGTAAATAGCCTATGACTGTCCCACGGCTAGCCAAAGGCCTCCATCATTCAAATCAAGTCAACTACAATTGATATGTTATGTTTTAATCACCACGCCCGCCAATTGTGGGTAGGTGATCACACACCCATCCCGGTTTTGCATCGAAAAATCTGAAACCCACTTTGCCCCGCATGCGAATTAAACCCGGGACTTTCGGGTATCGGGCCGAGCGCTTCGCCACTCGGCCTCCGAGGCGTTGTAGCCGTTATATACGTGGTAGGTTATGACCCAATTATTATCTTCCTATGTGGACGCCTTAATCCAGTAGTAAGTGGTTACCTATAAGCTGATGATGATGAAGCGACATAGAACACAATTATTATCAACATAAGTTTCTCCACTGTTATTGCAACAGGCACCAGAACAGTTCACACGAAGCTATTGTCACAAAATAACTAATAGTACTACCCTATTGTTATTGCATAAAAATAAAGTTAAGTTCCTGTTCATAAAAACTTAAAAACGTCAAACTAAAAAGTTGAATACTGCAGAATTGTTTTAAGTTAGAGCGTTTATATATTTCGATATTAATTTCATTTTTACTTTTAAGTAAAATTAATCCTTTAATTCTTATTAATCTTTCCATGCTTAGCAAATTCAAATATCGAGTGCGAGATGCGATTTTCTTAGTGAAGTTTAAATTAGTTGAATATATTTTTTTATTAGATTACATATCTGTTTTCTCCATAAGCATATATAAAGATTAACCCTAGAAAAATAGTCTGCGTAAATTCGACGCATGCGTGTTCGAAATATCGCTCTATCGTTGTAAATATTGCGCTGTCCGATTCGGACGTCCCATTCGTCGCTTAGACCTTCCGCGGAGCGCTAGCATTACAGAGGTAAGTGTCACCTATCACCAGATTTGAATTATAACGACCATGTGAGTTGAAATGACGCATGATTATCTTTTAAGGGACTTGCTATTTTCCCATTATACATTTTTATGTTAAAGAATATTACGTATAAGTAAATACAAAATTAACTTTTTAGACTTCAAAAATAAAGAGAATTACACATACTGAAGTACTTATTTATTATTTCATTGTTGTGTAAAAATATAACACCAATTGTTTTATTAATAACAGTTAATCAAAAATCTTGAGCAATTTTATGCATGAGCATCTAAGTATGATTAGAATTTGCTTATCGGTGAACAAGTTTCAAAAATTATGGATTACCGAATCGTACCTTTAAAGGCTTTTCAATTCTAAATTAATATAAATAGTGTCAAAACAAATTGCATAAAGACATTTTTCTGAATAAAAATTATGTAGTGTAGCGTAGTTACTATAATTGTCGTATGTATGTATTTCGTCCTGACGCCCATCGCTCCGGTATAGATAGATGACTAATTAGACCTACCTAAATCTAAACACGAGCAGTCAGGCGTCGCGTCGCTCGGCGATAGGACACATTCATTCGTGGCCTCCTGGATTTTTATTTACTTACTTACGCCATTTTAAAAAACGCCCGTTCCTTTCGTCAATTGTTTCTTTTTTGGTTACATTTGTATTCAATTGTTTTTTTATTGTGACAATGAGGTGATATTGTGAAATACATAATTAAGGATTTGTGGATAATTAACATTGTTTGTTTATTTGTTGAACTGTTTTCAAGTGAAATGAGTTACAACCTTTTTACTCGTGGATGTAAATAACCAACCATATTTGGAGTATTTATTGATTCCAAATCATGTTTTTTTAAAGTGTCTGAATATATTGTGAGTGTTTAAGTGGGCTGTCGTGATAGTCGTGAAACATTTCGACGTGGAAAATAGTGTTCCGCCTTTAAAATAGGACAAGTGCAAAACTCAGATTATGGTATGGTAAACGATTTGTAAAACATTATTATTATTATACTCTTTATTTATTTTCTTTCTTAAAACTAGATTTTTACAATATTTTAATAAAAAAACAATAAAACATTATAAAAAACTAATTCTAGAGTACCACCAGCAGCGGGGCAGGGCCCAAGCTACCGGTGATCAGGGCTGCAGAGTAAGGAACCTCCTGACAATACGTGCCGTGTCAAGGAGTACTGCCTTCTGAATCTGACCCTTGATCCAACCATCAAGCGAGAGCCTCTTAAGATGTTGGTCGAGGCTCTTCGCTATCAGACCGTTCGCTGAAACGACTATCGGGACAATAATGGTTGAATCAACATCCCACATGGCGGTCACCTCGTGAGCTAAGTCAAGGTACTTACTGAGCTTGTCCTTCTCGGCTTTCACGAGGTTCTCATCATGAGGTATGGTGATATCAACCAGTATTGCCCGGCGCTGGGATCGGTCAACCACCACGATATCAGGCTTATTGGCGACAATAGTCCTGTCCGTAATGATAGAGCGATCCCAGTAGAGCGTTGCATGACCATTTTCGAGTACTGGCGCAGGTGCATATTTATAGTACGGCACCTCCGATTCAACAAGGCCATATCCAAGAGCAAGTTGCTGGTGAATTATTCTGGCTACTTGGTTGTGTCTGTGCAAATACTCTCCGTTAGCAAGATGAGAACAACCAGAAATAATATGTCGGAGTGATTCTCCTGGACGGCGGCATGCCCGACAGATGTCGACCGTACCGTCCCTCATAATATATTTCCGGTAGTTATTCGTCTTGATAACTTCATCTTCAATGGCACAGACAAAACCTTCGGTTTCCCCAAAGAGGTCACCGAAACGTAGCCAGTTCACCGAGGCAGTTATGTCTACATCAGGCCCAGTTAGAGCCCGATAGTAGCGCCCGTGTAGCACCTTGCTCTTCCATATGTCCTTGCGATCGAGAGTGCTTAGCACCACTGGTTTGCGCCAGTTTTCTGTTGCCAAGGAGAGCGGCGTAAAGTGTCTATCAATTGCCACGACATCCAAATGCATCCCGCACTCACTGTTAAGTAAATAATCCCTGAGACTGCAAACCTCACGGTTATGTAGGTCCTTGACATTTAAAAAGCCGCGACCCCCACATCTCCGCGGGATGTACAGCCTCATAACAGATGAGCGCGGGTGTAGCATTCTGAAAGTCGTGAGCATTTGACGGACTCTCTTATCCAAGGCGTCCAATTCGGTCTGAGTCCATCTTAGTATGCCAAAGGAGTATGTGAGCAGAGGCATAACCCAGCCATTAAAGGCACGTGTCTTATTGCCACCCGATAAAAGACTGTTAAATACTTTTCTCAAGCGGCAAAAGAATCGCTCCCGTAATGACTGTTTTATGTCCCCGTCATCAACACCCAAAGACTGTGACATACCAAGATATTTATATGTTTCAACTTCAGAGAGAGATCTGAAGTCTATCGCATCGGAGAGTTGTAAATTGGTTGAATTTACTACTCTCCCATGCTGTACATGCATAACCGCACACTTATCCACCCCAAACTCCATCTTGATGGCACTGCTAAAAGTCTCAGTAATTTTTAGCAGTTTTATCAAGTCTTGGCTGTTTGGTGCGAATAACTTGAGGTCATCCATGTACAACAAATGCGACAAAACTTCACCCCCTCTCCGCAGTCGACAGCCTAACCTTGAATTTCTTAATAAAGTACTAAGAGAATTCAAAGCTAGACAAAACCATAAAGGACTCAGACTGTCGCCCTGGAATATGCCACGCTCTATCCTTATAAAATCCTGCGTGGCAGAAACTCTATCTCGACATCCTGGTTGACACAAGACCGTGGTCCACTGCCGCATACATGACATCAAAAATGATTTTAGAGTTATATCAATTTTATATAACTCTAAAATCCTTACCAGCCATGAGTGCGGCACCGAATCATAGGCCTTCTTATAGTCAATCCAGGCTGTGGAGAGAGTCCCTCTGCCTCGCCGAATCTTCTGGCATATGGTCATGTCAATGAGGAGAAGCTCCTTAGTACCACGGGACCCAACCCTACATCCATTCTGAGTCATGTCCAAAATATTGTTTGCAACAATGTGCGAGTTAATTTTTGTTCTCAAAATGGATGTAAGGAGCTTATATAATGTTGGTAAGCACGTGATGGGTCTATAATTTTTCGGTTCCGTGGTACTACCTGATTTATGGAGCAGAAAAGTGACACCAGTAGTCAACAAACTTGGGAGTGAGCCGAGCTCTATGGCTTCTTGGAATTGCGTTGCCAGTAACTCGTGTGAACATCGAAACCACTTGATCCAAAAGTTGTGCAATCCGTCCGGTCCTGGGCATTTCCAATTTTGGGCCGTACGGATAGCACAACTTACGTCAGCTGTACTAATATGTATAGCCTGCATGGTCTCGATAGGTTCACACGCCTCCCTGACAACACTCATCCAGTCACCTTCCGTGTGCTCGACGGGCACCGACCAAATGCTGCGCCAGAAATTAGTCATGGCATCAACATTTGGTAGCTGCCCGTCGCTCACACGTTGATCAGCTCCTTCCCAACGTCTGTATACTTTTCTTTGGTCACTTTGAAAGAGGCGATTTTGTTGGTATCGGTCCACACGCACTCTGTAGCGACGTATACGGTTTGCCCACGCATAGACTTTTTGCTTCAGAAAGTCAATACGTTCCGTCACACAAGCCATATAGTTTTCCGGACGAACATCAGTCCCGAGAAAGGCTTGCGTGACGAATCGCATGACGCGAGGCCGATTATTACCATTTCTGAAACAAATTAGTTTTGCAATGAGTGTCCTGAACCTAACAATACGCCCCTCGATCCTCAATTGCCAAGCAGGGGCAGCCCCGGTTTGCCGCGGTACTCGGCCAGAATCCTGGAATTTGACACGAGCAACGCGACACACCGCGATGGCCCCACAATAAAGGATTGAGTGGGTATCAATTAAATTTTCACTGGTCCCAAGATAAGGAACCAGTAAATCGTTCAAGGCACTCATTAACGCCAAATTATGCCTATTCGTGGGCAAACAAGGAATACGCGGCCTAGAGTTACGCGTGTCACGATACTGTAGAATGGCATCGTTCAAAGCGCTCCTCATTTGCTCATTCACCTGTGTACTTACATTCGTATTTATGAAATCTTCATCCTCGGGTATCGAATCTACTCGCGCCACCAAGACTGGCGTCACCGCCGGTAATTGTGGGGCAGGGCGATCCTGCACCGAAGAAGAAGCCGCACAAATACGTAGTGACTCCAGGCGTAGCCGATCAAGTATTGACTGATCCAGCAAGTTGTTACGCTGGATCACCCGCACTTGATCCGACAATCGTTGGGCAGACACGTCGATGGTCGGTTCAAGGGTCTGAAACAAAGACAGCAGTCGAACACGATACGCAGTAAGGTTAGTTCCTCCCTCTGTTGCCCTATAGTAGGCGCGCATGCAGTTCTCATTTATAGGCTGAGTCCATCGCATGCGACGCACTACACCACCGGTAGCGGGAGCCAGGCGCAAGGCAGGTTGCCTCGCAGGCCCCAAGCGTGCCGGCAGCAGGGGTCGTCCACGTCGCGCAGGTGGTGGCGGCGGCGGGGCCGACGGCCCGCGCTCGTCGTCGCTCGACTCGCTGGTGTCGGGTGCCGTGGCAAACGTTGGCGAGGAGCTGGACGATGGCACGGGCGAAGGTGGAGGGCGTGCGTTGTTGTGTTTTCCTGATTGTGACCTTGTGATCATTTTTCAAATATTTAATTTGTCATGTCCAACACATATATATACATATTTATATTTGTTTATATTTATATTGGTTTTCATTTTAATTTTGTTGTGGTTGTTTAATATGTTAAAAATTTGGAAAATAATATTTTATAAAATTTCAGCAATTTAGAAAGGTGTCACTGTCACGCGCGTCAGGTTTTTTTATTATTATTATTATTATTAATTCTTTTATTGTAATTACATAAACACTCCTAAGAAACAAACATTTGAGTGTTATACATACCCTAGTTAAATAAAGATGAGTTTATAGATTGGCGGCTATTTACTATTTCGACATTGTTACTTCAAACAATTCACAAAAATTTTAGCTGTGTCCGATTTCGGCGGCTAGATATTTTAACACCTATTGTAGAGTGTGCAAATAAATTTATGATTTAGAAATTATTTATAGCATAAGTCGTATTTTGGTAGTACGACAAAGTAACGATAAGGTTCAAGCACTGTTTACCGATCGTGTCTCTTAACTCAACGCAATCTATGTTGAATGCCCTCGAGAAAATCTCCGAGTATGTGCGGTCACTAGTCACTACGGCTTTTTGAACCCAAAGTTTCTACCCGCCTATAAAACACGGTTACGCTGATAAAGGCCACAATCAGCCAACAGCAAACTCTTTCTTTCTTTTAGTTGATGACTTCGTACAATTAGCACATTTAACCAGTGTCAAAGTAATTTTTCTTACAAGTAATACATAAATAAACAATATTCCCTTCCAGTATGATGATGATGAATGATAATAGAAATGAGAAGTGAGAAATGATATACCCCCAACCTTTCGAGTATCTCAGTAAAGATGTGGGACTTTACTAATTCCTCGGGCGGACTTCTTGATAGAATTTGAAAAGTGAAGTTGCACTGATATGTTTAATTTGCCAACACTCATGCGCACTCAGGAACACTTAACGGTTAATTATCCACCATTATTTCACATTAATATTTGACATATCACAAATTTTAGAAAATAAAACAAAACCGCAGTCATGACACTTCACTTTCCCGCCAAGAAGTCCAACAGCAAAGTCTTCCAGTAAATATTTTGTATTTTTTTAAACTTTTTTCTGTTATTAACTGCAATCGGTATTGTCTTTTCCCTGACTCATGTCATGACTGACTCAAACGCATTTGAATGATGATTCATAAACAATAAAATACACTATTTGTCAGTATGTAGATCAACATAGTGTTTTCCCGTTGTAATCTTGTGCAATTCAAAAGAGTTTATCATGTAATCAATCTCTAATCTCTCAATTCTTATTCAGCATTTAATAATATGTTTAATCGTCGTCATCATAATCATCAGTTCACCCACTGCTGGGCTAAGGCGTTCCCACATGATCAATATAGCTCATGGATATAGGTTAATTAGGTTCGACGATTCCTGAATAAAATTTTAATTTTGTACGCCTACAATATCGTTAAAAAAAACATTCAAGACTTCATAAACCCTACGGTGGAGACCTTGTACCGAAAACTCGGCAAGGGCTGTTTCTTTTTCCGGTAGTAGGTATTTAATAAGGTTTTTACAAATTGTTCAGCTAGCAACAAAAGTTAAAGGCTTGTGTTTTATTGCCGTCCCATTATCCTGAGCCTTTGAACATCAAACTGATTGCCTCAGGTCTTCCCACATGGCCAATATCACATAGGGCGATCGGCCCATAACCCACTACGCTGGCCTAAATCGCTAACCGAACGCGCATGTTACTGCGCCATTGAGCTCCTTGTTCCGACTCATTAGAAGATAAGATAAGGCCCTTTTTTTTAACACTCTTTGCAAAGCCCATCGTGCTTTAGCAATGTTTGACGAATCTTACATGGTTCATCATCATGATCATCATCATCAGCCTATACTAGTCCACTGCTGGACATAGGCCTCTCCAAGTGCACAAACATACATACTTATTTAAAGACAAAAAAGATTTATTTGCAAATACACATTAATGATAAACAATAGAAAAAAAAACAGACAGTATGTAAGACAAAAAAAAATAGGTGGAATCGATAGAACACAACACACTAATATTTTGTATTTTATTGTACAGACGCCTGCAAATTAACCTATCTAAACTGTCAAATTTTATCGATAAATGTTCAACCATTATTTAAACAGTAAATTAACAGTTTGTGGTAGTCTGATGTGTGCGTGTGTACCCAAAGATTTTTAACTTACTTACTTAAAAAATTGGTTTCCAGTTAGTCTGTTTTTTTGCTCAAGTTTAGGATTATTTTATTAAATTCTATCCTTATTAAGGCTTTAAGAAATCTCTTTACCATTTAGCTTCTTATAGTTGTTCATTGAATAAATGTGAAAGAAAAAATAAATGTATGTATAAATAAATGAATTAACATCTACGTTAAGGAATTTAACTATTAACGTCCCTTTACGCCCCTTTTTCGTTTAACGCGAAAGAACAATTACAAAAATACGAGATTTATTGCATTATTAACAATTTGTTTGTTTTTATGCTCAGACCAATAGTCACCCTGTCTTCGAATAATAGTAGTACGTATTAACGAATATTAATCGTATGGCGTACGAGCACTCGCAATTGATATCACCGGTTCAAACATCTCACCCCTGTTTGTTATAAATAATCCTGATTTACTGATTACGCGACTATTATGGAATAAAACATAAAAAACATGCTTTCCATTTTTTTTGTTTCTTAGATAAACAGATAATTAAACCTAATTTTCTTAGACCTAGAATTCTTAGATTTTTAAGTAAATTCAAAGTAATTACACAGAGTGCCAAATGTAACTACACCCGAAATATAAATTTCAAACCCTATAAAAAGAAACAAAAGCTGTGGGAAGTGATGTACGCCCCCGGGATCTAAATGCATTGTACCGGTAAGATGTCCCGAATGGCACCGGCAAATCGGAATGTACAAACATTACAAAGCAAAGTCCCCGGCGCGCGGCCCGACTGCGAGCTGTGTTTAGTAAAACACGACTTTGGCAGACACACCGAGTGTGCTATAGATGGCTCAGAGCAGAGCTAGTGATGTCACATGGTTTTCAAGTAACGGTATCAGCCATTTATAATACCGGTTCAATAAAATATGTGTGTAGATAAAAGTTTAAAAAATGAAATATGAATTTAGCTTCAAATTAAAGATGAGACGCTTCGGTGGCCGAGTGGCAAAGCGCTTGACCCGAATATACCGGGGATCTTAGGTTCAATGCCCAGGTTAAGCAAAGTCTGTTTCGGATTTTTCGATACATAGCCCGGGTATGTGATCACCAATCCGCGTAGGGAGGCAAAGAAATAATTACCATATATACAGATTTTTGTTTACTTCAATTATCATTATAATATTATGATGATAATAACAAGGCGTGCTAAAAGATGTTTCTTGATCAGTAAACATTGGCCAAAAAATAAAGATAAAGGTAAAAATTTTTGCTCCTCCGTGCTTCGGAAGACACGTTAAGTCGTTGGTCCCGGCTGCATTAGCAGTCGTTAACAACCACCAATCCGCACAGGGCCCGTGTGGTGGTTTATGGCCCGCTCTCCCTATCCATCCATAGGGAAGGCTCCTGCCCCAACATTGAGGACTTAAAATGAGCTGATGATGATTAAAGCTAATTGATTTTCCTTAAGATACCTAACCACCCGCGTGAAATTGAAGTCATCTTCTGACACAAACTGTAAAAAATAACATAAAACAATAACTCATTTATTATAATTTTCCAGCCTATTTCAAGCCGAACGCTGTAGTTCATGTTTACACCGTCACTAAATGCACATCATCATAACACAAAAATCACCAGTAGGAGGTAACAATGCCAATTAGAACCGGTTCATTCGCGACTTCTGGCATAAAAACCGGTACGTCTTGCCAACCCCAACGTCTGGCAACACTAGCCGGCTCTATCCGACTCTCCGGGTGACAGGTAGCTCGGTGTGCTCGGTCCAGTATGCGCCGGCATTCCCCACGCTTTGAACAATAAATATTTTTGTTGTTGGATCCCGGATCGCCTGGCGCCGCCATTTTTTGTCTCTTAATTGAGTGAAACCCGACAGACGTTTTTTTGCTAACCCTCCATGGAACTCGATGTGGAAAATTACGCAGTGATAAAACCCGAGCGCAAGTTCGCGTTATTATTGTTTACGGAACAATGATTAGTTTTCGCTCTGTATGATATCCGGATAAGATTACAATGTTGTCCCACCTTTTTTTACATGTTCTTTGGGGAAGTACCATCCCAAACCCAATTTCAATAAAATTTTTTTTTTTTATCATACGGGTAAGCACTTGGCCTTAATCTCGCCTGATGATAAGTGATGATAAGGCCAAAGGTGGAAGCGCACTTCACCCAGAATCCTCAACTAGTGAGGCACCGGCTATCTTATCCATTGATATTATGGCGACACATTTAGATAAGATGGTAGTAGCTAGCCAGGCGGACAAACAAGTCTTACCAACAACCAAACCGAGTACACAAACGAACCCGGGACCTCTGGGCCACAGTGGCGGGTATATATTGGCATCATATAACTATAAGGGACTTGTAATCTACTTTTTATAACTACTAGGTTTTGCTTTAATCATTGCAAAGAACTTCTAGCTGCGCCAATGGTTATAAACCTTATATTAGGTTGGGGAAAAAGTCTTTTCGCATATAATATGTATGTACTTGTAATAAAATCTCTTTGGCTAATTGTATCTGGCTGGTTTTGGTATCATTAAAGGCCTACGCAGACCGGGACGGCATGGCAAGGCATGGCAAAGGATTTTGCCGCCAGTCAGTGCTCAATAGCCGCTTAGATACCGCGGCATTCAAGAGCATTGCCGCGTCACGTCGAAGTATGTATTTATGTCTTATTTATATTTCGATATGTTTGAATGTCCATTGGTAAAATTTAATTGCCGTCCCAGTCTACAAAAGCCTTTAAAGTTTAAATTTTAAAGAAGACAATTCCAAATTCAAATTAGGAAAATGTGTGATTTTCATTTGTTTTTCTTACTGTCAAGATGAGTGAATCTAATGAAGAAATTCGATACATTTAAAAATTTTACTACAAAAAAGTACACATCGCTCTGGTCGCCCTATTACGGATAAAATTGATGCCATTTTTGAAAAAGTGGATCAAGATCGGCATATCAGTAGTTACGACGTAGTTGAAGAACTGGGAATTGCCCACAAAACAGTTTTGGCGCATTTGAAAAAAACTGGGTACACATAAAAGCTTGATATTTGGGTACCTGACGAGCTCACTGAAAGAAACCTAATGAACCGTGTACTCATTTGTGATTCTTTATTACGACGTAATGAAACCGAACCATTTTTGAAGAAGCTGATAAAGTGGGTCACGTACGACAAGAACGTGCGAAAAAGGTCGTGGTCAAAGGCCGGTCAGGCTTCACAGACTGTGGCGAAACCCGGGTTAACTCGCAACAAGGTGATGCTGTGTGTGTGTGGTGGGATTAGAAGGGCATTATTCATTACGAGCTGTTACCACCAGGCAGGACCATCGATTCTGAACTCTACTGCGAACAACTGATGAGATTAAAGTAAGAAGTTAAGAGAAAGCGGCCGGAATTAATCAACAGAAGATTTTTCATCATGATATCGCTAGACCTCACACAGCACACGCTAGCAACTCAGCAAAAATTAAGAGAGTTTGGCTGGGAGGTGTTATTGCATCCGCCGTATAGTCTTGACCTTGCACCTTCAGATTTCCACCTGTTTCGGTCTCTTCAGATTTCTTTAGGTAGTGTCAGGTAAACATCACGAGAGGACTGCAAAAACCACTTGTCGCGGTATTTTGATCAGAAACCCCAAATTTTTTATAGCAATCGGATCATGTCCCTGCCTACAAGATGGCAAAAAGTTATCGAACAAAATGGCACTTATTGGTATTTAAAGTGTGCTTGCTTGTGATTAAGAACATAAATTCTAAAAATATATAAAAATCCTCTTTGAAGTATAACAAACAATTTTATTTATTTATTTATTTATTTATTTACAACAATTTCCAATTAACGTTATCTATTCGTGTATCCAAATGATTTGATTTAAGAAGCTTGTTTCCTTTTTGTATGTTTATTGTAAAGCAATCAGACACTTGTGTATATAGTGTACATTAGCAATAATATTCATATCATATTACGTGTACTTTTGTGTTTATACGTCTATCATACAGATTTTGGATTTCATCTTGTGTTTAGTTTTTTTTTTTGAGAGAGATTGCTGATTGCCTCAGACGGCATTTTCAGTTTCACCGGGCTTGTTTTCTAGAGGGAAGGGCATCGCGCTCTAGTGCGCGTTCCCATGCCCTTGTAGATTCTCCGAAGGGTTCGGATCGGATCGGGGAGCGGAGCAACCCGAGGGCGCCTCTAAAGGCTCGGACCTCGACTCAGGTTGACCGGGCCGTGGAGGAGGAGAGAAGCGCCCAGGTACATGTCTGTACCTAGTGTAGATCGCGTGTGAACCGGTTCTTCGTACCCTTGTTCTACGAGTACGGTGCCTTGGGCCTAAACTAGTGTGCATGTTAAGTGTATTCTGTAAATGTGTAGTGGCATTTAGAGGATCGGGCGGGGTGGGTTTACTTAGTATTTCTTTACTCTATAGTTTAATGTGGCGCAGTGGTTAACGCGCCCGGTCTGCGAGTGCTGAGGTTAAGCAACTTTCGCAAAAGCCGGTCATCGGATGGGTGACTAAAATTTATCATCTCAAGCTCCTCCGTGCTTCGGAAGGCACGTAAAGCCGTTGGTCTTGGCTGCATTAGCATATCCATCCATAGGGAAGGCTTGTGGTCGTGCCCCAACAGTGGGGACATAAAACGTGCTGATGATGATGATGATGACGATATTTTAATATGTATAAGCAATATAAATTTAAATCATTGTGTGATATAAATAAATCGCACGATAATTATTTAGACAAACTAATCTTTGTCCTATTATGCAAACGAAACAATTACACAGACGCAGCCATTGCGTCCGCCGTACGACTGATCTAGTATGTACCGAAATAACTCGTGACTCATGTTTGAAGCGAGCTAAAGAGCTTGTTACTCGTAAAATTCTGAATAGAATAGGATTTGCTAGTCTTTAACACTGTTAACGATTTCTTTAGCCATGTATAGAGATTAGTAATCATGGTGGAGCTTCTTGCGATTTCTTATAACAAACTTAACATACAATAATACAAATCTTAAAGTATATAACATATAACTATTATAGATATCACAAAAACACAAATGTTGAAAAAAATTCCACGAGCAGGATTTGAACCTGCACCCTTCTGACATACCGGGTCAGGTGCTCTTCTAATTGAGCTATCGTGGTTTTAACCAGCCCGCCGAAATTATTCAACAGTATTTACTTTTTTACTTTGAAAGCCAAAGTCGCCTATTCAATGTCAACAACTACCGTCATTAACATCTGATCATAATATTTTATGTATGTATTTTATGTATTTTATTTTAGGTATGTCAGAAGGGTGCAGGTTCAAATCCTGCTCGTGGAAATTTTTTCAACATTTGTGCTTTTGTAATTTGTTTCGCAACAAAATTTGCGTTAAAATTATATAAACAAAACAAAACATTTTATTGTAGATATCACTATATAGACTTTACCCTACAATCTGTTTATCAAAATAAATCAACAATTATTATAGGCAACAAAATATATCTATATTAAATAAACCAGACAAAGTTAGATAAGCTAGGTTTATACATTTCAGAAGTATCTTGCTTAATAGTAAGTATAATCAAGGGAATAAACTAGAAAAAGCACCTGGGAACGTGTTTTGACATGTTAGTAAAATTGTGTGGCGGTGATTTGTAACAGAACTACCGTCTTCATGTACGTATTTCTCTAAAAGTGTAATACCTAATTGTGTTTTTCTCATGTAAGTAAGTTTAATTGTTAATTCTTAATAAGAATAAATGTCTTAAACCATAAAAGACATAATATTACCATAAAATGGTGATACAACATTTGAAGATAACAAAACGGTTGTATGTAATTAAATGGTTGACAGCAACACAAATGAACATTTAAACATTGTTTTTAATGCTAAAGTTTTGATTCGCGTGAGAGATTACAGCTAGTGGAGTGACCATAACAGCGGCAGTCATCTTTTATATACACTTCGCTTTAGAGATACTTACTAGTTAAAACCTCAAATTATCAAGCTTCTTCACTTAACGACTGTACAAATACAAAAGCCGTATTAAAAACGAAAAATCTATACTCTTTTTAACTTTTGCGTTCTATTATACATAAAATGTTTAACGAGTTTTAACGCAAACTCCAATTCGTTCATCTGCTCCTTTCTTTCTCCTTTATTTATTGTTATTTATAAGAATTTATTAGAACCGCCTCTGTGATCTAGTGGCTAAGACCACCGGTTTAGACCCAGAGGTCCCGGGTTCGATTCCCAGCGGGGGGTACATGTTTGTGTACTCGGTTTGGTTGGTGGTAGGGCTTGTTTGTCCGCCTGGCTAGCTACCACCATCTTATCTAAATATGTCGCCATAACATCAATGTTTGTAGCATTGTTGTGTTCTGGCAGCTAGAGATAAGATAGCCAGTACCTCACTAGTTTAGGATCCCGGGTGAAGTGCGCTTCCATCATTGGCCTTATCATCACTTAACATCAGTAAAAAAAAAATATCCTTAACTCCTCCTAGGATACCCATATTCAAGGAACATCTTTTTAAATTATCGACGTTTGGGCCGAATTGCGACGGTCGTGGTCACGGGCTGACTGAAAAGAAAGAAAAAATTTAACAAATACAATTATCGGTAACCAGCTTGTGTGTCGTAAAAAAATAGGGAATTTTAAGGTACATTTACAATGTCTTCATGAGGACAATTGAATAGACTTCTTAGAATAACTTATCCTTCGTACATAAGAATACAATCTGTTTAGTGACAAAATATCTTGAATGACATATTGTATAGATGGCGAAGGATCTAGTTTGAGACTGAGTAGAACTCTGTTGACATAAAGTGAAGGCCGCTTCGCGAGACATGCCGCACTTAACGATATCATACGCCGGTCCCTTGCCACCGTCAACGTGCCAAGTCTACTCGAGCCGACTGGTATTGCAAGAGACGATGGCAAGAGACCGGACGGTATGAGTTTGATTCCATGGAAGATGAGCCGTGTGCTGGTATGGGATGCAACCTGTTCAGACACGCTGGCCCCTTCCCATCTACATGGAACCAACAATAGAGCTGGTGCGGCTTGTGAAGCGGCTGAAAAAGCTAAAACATGTAAATACGGGGGTCTAGGCTCCGAATATGATTTTATCCCATTCGGTGTCGAGACCCTTGGTCCGTGGGGTCCTAGCGCTATAAAGCTTTTTAAAGAAATAGCAAAAAGGTTAGTCTACCTCACTGGAGACCGAAGAGCTGGCAGCTACCTCGGACAAAGAATTAGTCTAGCTATTCAAAGGGGGAACGCTGCCAGTATCTTCGGAACCTTGCCTAAAGGGATTCCTTTTAATAATATATTTTAGATAGTTTTTAAGTTGTAATTGTAACCTCAAAATGAGGGCAGTACGTGTCACACATGATATGTATCACACGAGAAAAAAAGCATTTGCTTCAGGTGCAACTAGACACTTTTTCATTTCTATATTTAAGAGTAGTCTACTGACTCTTCTACGTAGAAATTGAGTCCAGATGCGAAGACAATATACAGTAAAGTGAAGTAAATCTGAAACAAGATTATTAAAGTTTGTTCTATTTCTATTTACACACAATTTTCATAAACTTTCGGTTCACAGAGTAATTTTGCTGTACATTTTTCATTTTTGAAATCTTTATTACAATACAAAAACAATCTTCTCATTGTAAAATGTCCTTACAATTTTTAAATATATATATATATATATATATATATATATATATATATATATGTTAGATGCCTAACTACACGACGAAGCAAATATTATATCATCTAGAGTTGTTGCAACGAAAGTTGTGACTGCACATCAGCCGGCGTTTAAAGGTAGTCTTCGAGATCAACACAAATTTTCTCAGAATCAGCTCTAAAGTTATATCACATCAAAAGTTATTATACTATTAGCATAACCATTTAGTCTCGCTACGATACTATTAATTTGAATATTAAACACAAATCAAACTGAATCGCCAGCAATTTGGAGTAACCACATGACAGATACATAATTATTAATATCTAATATCTCTTGTGTACCTAGATTTTAATACTGTATTGTTTAACAGTTAAAGCTCTAAGGTCCAACTACAGAGCAAAGAACTTATCATTACTTATAACTTATCATTCTTCCACTTTTTATGATCTAAGTTATAATTTATCATATATAACAATATTTTCTTATAACACATACTTATATATGGATGACTAATTCAATTTCTTGTTTGATGGTTCTAGCTATGATTTAGCCAGTGTCTAGTTTTTTAGCAGGTGATTATAAAAAGTGCTACTTGAAATAGAAAAATAAATTTTATGTCAAATTAAAACAGGGACAGATTCTTTATTATAGGTTTATCATAATGTGGGTACCCTACTTACTCTTACTGATCGAAATATTTATGGGGAAGGTTCCCCAAAAATCGAGAGGAATCTCGGGAAAAACTTACTCTCTGTTCTACTGTGGGCCACCCAGGGCACCATTTCGTTAGGAGGCAGACTTTTGTCTATCTTTTTTCTTTACAAATGCTGAAGAAATGAAGATATTAAAACTTAACCTTATAGTATACATCTAAGAATAATTTAAAGTATAAGACCTTTTTTAATCAGCCCTTTTTTGCTTTTGTTTTTGTTATCTGTAATACCGTATACTTAATTGTAATTATCTCTTTCAGGTAAGATAAAACAATTGCTGGGACCACATTAGCGATCCCTTCAGGCATTAGCATTTCTAAGTAAGTAAGTCAAATGTATATTTAGCGAAAGACTTGCGAATTTTTGTGTTTAAATTTTCAGTAAACAGGTGAACATAATAGTGAAGTCAATCAGCAACACCTAAATATAATATATCTGGAAATAAAGTGTTTTTTTAATATTACTCGGTTTAAGCAAATTATTCAATTCACAGATTACAAGAATTTCTACAAAAACATTTCTACAAAATTTAAAACCATATGAAACTAGTAAGCTTTATGTATTGATTTCAAATTGCATATTATAAATACAAACAAGGTGTCATTGAATCTAATGCAATGTTAAGAATAACATAATAATAAATATTTTTTATTCGAAAATTAAAATCTTAACTACCGTATTTTATGGTATTAAATAAGATAAAGTCCAGATCTAAAAATACGCCATGGATTCAAAGCCATTCTATACTATAGTAGGCTCAACCTATTTAGTTTTAACATAGGACGTCGGTTCTAATTAATACTTAATCGCATCCAAGTAACAAGTACCTTTGTCCGGTTTGTCAAATTCTGTATCATCACGGTCGGATTGGAGTGATCGGATATCCGGTGGTCTGTGATGGGTCACTTGACACCCTTCAGGCAATAAAGACCTTGGGGTTCAAGGTACTTACATTATTGTCAAGTAATTTGTGGAATAGTCGGGACTTCCTTTGTTTTTATGCAACTCGATATTAGCGATGGCTAGTTATAATACTGTCGTCGTGCTTTTGTATGTATAGTCCACGGTAAAAATCGATGATCACAGGATAATATGATAAAGTGTTTTAATTTTTTTGACAGAATAAAAATACAATTGAAACTAAAGATTTGAGTATTTTTACTAAAGATAAGTATTAAGTCATAAACCAACAAAAAACGTAGGTACTTAATTACATCTGTTTTCTTAAATACTTAGATATTTATGCCTAAGTTACAAATATTATATGTTTATGTAATGTTTAGACTGTCAAAAGCATTTTTGGGTTAAAAAAAATTGTAATTATAAAATTTATATTTCAAATTACCAGTAAGTTCTTTTTTTAACAACACCTTTAGTTAAATATCTTTAAACGTTGTTTTCTAGGTAAACTCACTAAATATGCCTATATGTATAATGTTATTGTAGTTACCTATTACTACTAAAAGTAGTTAAAGAACATAAGACAAAATATCCGTAAGCTTCTTTACCGATTTATCTTTAAGTGAAGGTATATCAAAATTTTCATCCGCCTGATGAGGATACGGTTCTGAAATGCGTTCGGAAATCCTCGGGCTTTATAATAGTGTCGGCATAACGTCCCGGCCATAGAAATGTTGACTAATGCAGGGGTGCCTCCTATCCTATGGAATATCTGATAATAATCTAAGGTAATATATTAAAGGACATTTTTATTTAAGTAAAACATTTAAAGAAGTTTAACGCCCGTGACCACGGTCGGTGCAACGCGTTCGGAACTTCGGGTATTATAATTGGCCTATGAAGTAAATGTTGGAATATTTACTAATTAATTTGCGTTGGTCCCCGTTTAATTTCTTTGTTTATAATAAAACGTGAAAGTATAAAAGTGTTTTTTTATATTATTATTTTATTGTCTTCCATTCTAGGGAAATAACTTGAGTTTAAATAACACCCGTATTTATAAACGAGTAAAAGCTTTTGCTTTAAGTAAAACTAATTTCTTAAATTTTTTAAGTGCGAACAACAAGAAATATTTTTCCAGAATTGATTACGATACACAACCAATTCAAAAGATATCAGTATAATCCCTCAAAAACTTGTAAAAAAAGGGCTTACAAAAAAACGTACGAGTACCAGACAGAGTAATTAAAATTATAGCGATAATAAATTATCTCTAGATATTATTGTAAACTAGTTGTTGCCCGCGACTTCGTTCGCGATAACTACAGTAAAAAAAAAAAGTAAAAAAATTAAGTATCCCATATGCTGATCTGAGTCATGGTCTGTATATGAGGAAAGTTTCAATAAAATCCATTCAGTAGTTTTTACGTAAAAAATTAACAAACATCCATCCATACTTACAAACTTTCGCGTATATAGTATTAGTAGGATATATCCTACTAATACTAAATAAAGAAATCATGTGACTTATCAATCACTAAACACATTATTCAAAGATAAAATATGATACTAGGTCCCGACACCCGAAGGTCGTGCAAAATATGTTTCGGATTTTTCGAATTATAGCCCGGGTTTGTGATCACCAACCCGCATTTGGCAAGTGTGGTGATTAATCCAATACCCATCAGTTGTAGCGATGACTTGATTTCAATGATATAGGCCTTTCCCCAGCAGTGGAACAGTATATAGGTTATTAACTATATCATCACTAGCTCATTTTACGTCGCCTTTGCTGGGGCACACTTTCCCAAAGGATAGAAATATCACAGGGAGAACTGGCCATAAACCACCAAGCGGTTGCTAACGAACTGCTTTATGTGTCATACGGGGCACGGGAGAGATAATACATTTTTCGTCACCTATCCAAAAACTGGTTTTTTTTTATATATATCAACGGGTGATGTTAAGTGATGATAAGGCCAATGATGGAAGCGCACTTCACCCGGGATCCTCAACTAGTGAGGTACTGGCTATCTTATCCCTAGCAGCCAGAACACAACAATGCTACAAACATTGATGTTATGGCGACATATTTAGATAAGATGGCGGTAGCTAGCCAGGCGTACAAACAAGCCCTACCACCGACCAAACCGAGTACACAAACATGTACCCCCGCTGGGAATCGAACCCGGCACCTCTGGGTCTAAACCGGTGGTATTAGCCACTAGACCACAGAGGCGGTTGAAAGGAGGCGGCTTTTAGTGAACTTGCTTAATTTGAGCAATCGCAGACCGAGCGAGTCAACCACTGGCTGGTCATCGAGTTTATATTATTTAGTTACTATGACATTACTAATAGTTGCTATTTAGTTAATAATATCTCATTTTTTATAGTCTCATTCTAAGGCGTTACATTTTTCACGCGGGTTTTGCCAAGCGTGAAAAAGTTTATTTTATCCTAAGTGTGTGTGCGTGTTTGTGTGTATGTTATTTTCATTATTTTATTATTATTATATCTTAATTAATGGCTGATATAATAATAAAAGAAAAAAAAAGAAAGAAAATAAATAAAGAGTATAATAATAATTAATGAATTACTTATTATTGTACGATAGATTGAGTTAAAATGGAGTCTAACAACACGTGTTATTAGAAAGAACTCGGCTGAAACTCTCATATTTACTTACTTACTTTATAACGCATCGGTGGCCGAGTGGCAAAGCGCTCGGCCACCCGATACCCGAAGGTCCCGGGTTCAATTCCCTGGTCGGGCAAAATGTGTTTCGGATTTTTCGAAGCATAGCCCGGGTTTGTGATCACCAACCCGCCTTTGGCAAGTGTGGGGATTAAGCCATTACCCATTGATTGTAGTGATGACTTGAATGATGGAGGCCTTTGCCCAGCAGTGGGACAGTATAAAGGCTATTTTCTTTACTTTACTTTACTTTATAAGACTGACGTTAAAGTGTCAACCCTAGTAACCCATCGTGAGTGAATGCTCGATTGTTGGTCCTCTTTGTGAGCCCACAATGAGGAATAAAAACACATCCCCCTTTGTCCACACGGGCTATTGCGCCCGGTATCAATCCCCACCGCCATGCGCCTGTGTGCATCACTCCTGTTATGGATACAGAACTGTTTATAACGTATCTTTATATACCTATTTTTTAATCAATAGGTAATAAACAGTGTTGTAGTCATCTTTTATTCTGCGAAGTCTTTATATGTTCTGTATAATTTACATAAACTCTTCAAAGTACTTTTTTTTTCAAACTAACAGTTTAATTTTATTGCTTCTTCCTGTGCTTAAGGAAAATACTAGATTTAAATAGTTAGTAAAAAAAATTAAAAATACGTTTCATCATCATCAAATTCAGGTAATTTTAATGCCCCACTGCTGGGGCACGAGCGTACCCTATGGATGGATAGGGAGAACGGGCCATAAACCACCACGCGGGCCCAGTGCGGATAGATGGTTGTTAACGACTGCTAATGCAGCCGGGATCAACGGCTTTACGTGCCTTCCGAAGCACGGAGGAGCTCGTGATGATACATTTTTGGTTACCCATCCGATAAGCGGTCTTTGCGAAAGTTGCTTAACCTCAGCACTCGCAGACCGGGCGCGTTAACCACTGCGCCATCAAACTTTTCAAAAAATACGTTTATTCACCCTTAAACTTTGCGATTTAAAGTCTACTATGAAAGTTTCAAATCGCAAAAGCTATCGCAGGACAAGAAATCTTGAAGGACACCATTTCTGTTATGTTTCCTACTCGGTACAGTTTAAGTGAAAAATGGTTTATAAAGCCTGTCCTTCAGTTTGATACAGACAATCAATATCTTGACCTAGCATTATTATGTAGATTAAAGGGCTCATGATGATTTGTAGTAAATTGTACCTACACAACAAAAGACATAACATATTATGTGTTTTTGTACGTTGTGTAAGTAAGTACTTAAGGTAGGTATTACAATATATATGTCTATAATGCATATCTCTATGGTCTAGTGTTTGGGACCACGAGTACGGTTGGTGTTTAAAGTTGGTGTTTAAATCTTATCTTATTAATTGATATAATCTTATCAAATCTATTGCTATTGCCACTTTTAAAGCAAGGTCTATTAGTAAGTAAAAAGCCTATGACTGTCCTACAGCTGGGCAAAGATATTGAAATCAAGTTATCACTACATTTGATAATGTAATGTAATGGCTTATCGGCCACCGAAGTACCGAAGTGTTAACGTCTATTCAATACAACTGAAATGATAAAATTATAAAATTATTTCAAATGGCTTCGCGTCATAAATTCGATTATAGCACTCTGGTTCTCTCCAGCGCTTGCTATAAAGCAGCGTCTGCCAAGGTCTGTTGTGGTCAAGTGGCATTCGGTGAGTTTGCCTCCCCGAGCCGTGATCCGACGACGAACGATTTCGCAGTTAACGGTTCGTCGACACCGTTATAGCTGGGGCGGCCCTGCATTTTGTATTCGGTTGGACTTTTGGAGACCCTTCTTTATTTCGGGTAACGAAGAGCGATATTATTTTGTTTCCCATTTTTGTTAATTTCATTGACGTATTATTATTAGTATTACACATAAGAAATTTGCTTACAATAACCTTTTTTGTAACATTGAATTGTAACTATCAACCTGGATCTGTATTTATGATTATTAACATATAATTTTATGCAAATTCACGCCACGATAGCATAGTTGATAGTGCACCTGACCCGGCATGTCATGGGGTGCGGGTTCGAATCCCGCTCGTGGAATTTTTTTAACACTTTGTCTTTTTCAAATTGGATCTGCATTATCTAAATTATTTTTTTCTAACGACTTCATTTGTCAATATAATGCTTATTTAAGACTAAACAATTTCTTAAATTTAAGTAAGTACTAAAATATTGCAGTACAGATTGCACATACTATAGTCTCGAAAAACCACCAAACTAATAACCGTTACAATAATAAAATATAGCGCCTAATGAACATGATTCTAGACAACTAACTGAATTATGTAAACAAAAACCTATAAGGTTTTTTATTTTACTATTGAAGAGCTTTTTTTGCAAAGTTGACTTCTGACAATGTTCATAAAATAAAAATGTGTGGTCACCCTAATAACAACGTTGATTCTAAGAACTCAATATTAATCCACTTACACTAATACAAGTATACCGATGGTCACAGCATCTAGGGATGTTTATCTAAGATTTCTACTTGTAAACGAATGTTTACTTCAATTAACAGACATTGGTAGCAATCTCCATTGCTTTCTCTAGTAATAAGACAGATTTAAGCTTTTTATGTTATTTACAATAGACAATATAACAAGTAAAACAATCTATCTAATATGAATGCCGAATATAAGATTACTCTTTCTCACCCCATTAGGTTAATAAAACAAAACAAAGTTAGAATTAATAGGTTTTAATTTAAGTTATAAATTCTTACAAAGATTTTGTTCTTAAGCATAATAATTATTTAGTTACATAATTGGGTAGACATGCAGAGCAAAAACCATCACAAAAACATGATATTGATTTTTTTTTTGCTTTTTTTAATGAAACTTTTTGTCACCCTACACCTTTCAATCGAAGAGAAAGAAGTATTTTCTAAATCAGACTTAGGAGCTTTCTCATTCTGTGACTCAAACGCTCTAAGTAATAACACTTTGCTATTTAATTAACGCCAGAACGTATTAACAAGATAAGCGTTGATAAACTACTACTAAGGAGAAAACGCTATTAGTCACTTTAATTATACTACACTCCGGTAATATTAAATACATATAGACGTATTCAAATTTCTTGGCAATTTAATTTGAACTTAAAATTAAAAGAGAGTAAAGTTTTATTAATTAAAGTGAGTTCCTATTGTTTATTTACAGACACATAACGAATGCACATACCATAAAACATGTTTCAAAACATATTTTCTTCCAACACCATACTGCCAGACCAAAAGATACTGTAAGCTCTTTCTGCGTAAAACGGAACGCACCTGATTAAATTTAAATGAGGGTATACAAGCTACTAACTAATTATGAGACGACCAACACCTCAGTCTCCCTGTGACCACGGACCCTGAAAAAGGGTTCGAAACGTCAGGATAAACATTAATTAAAACTAATGTGTAAAATAAACGCGAGTAGATCCGTAAAAGTTGTTTCATTTCAATATTTTATTCTTTAAAAATAATAATTATTCATTTTAAACAAATGATAACGACATATTTTTCGTCGTTACTTCTGTATAATAAATATAATATAGAGCTTAAATCTTCCTGAATACAAATAGTAGATATTGAAAAATTATGATCAAAGAGATATTAGACGATATTATATATTTGAAAAAAATATTAAACCTGTATGGTATGTAAGTACAAGTACGTGTTAAATAAAGCTGTCAAATAATAAATTTAATAGTAATCTTCGATTTACTATTGCGTAGGCGTTTGTATCTCGTCAGTTACTGTGTTTATTGGGCCGACTGATCCCACTGCACTGACTGCTGTAAGTAATTACGATAAATTCTTATATAATTACGGTAATTTCGTCCTAATGCGTAATATAAAGCTAATGTTGAGTTGTGCTATTAGTATAAACATTGTTTTATTGTAATAAAACACTTGATACAGATCTACTTGCGTAAACGCGCTTTTTTTACATAGTTATTATTTAATATTGAAAATTTGACCCTTTTTAGAGTCTGGAGACGTGACGTGACGTAACGTTTAAAGCCACAAAAAAAGACATTTAATAATAAGCTATTAATAAAAGCTTATTATAAAGTGTCTGATTAGTTGATTACACATTAGACAAAACGAGTAAGCTTGGGTTTCAAATGCCGAACACTCCAACAAGTATTTCTTATTTAAAATATGTTTGATAAAGAATAGTAAAATTGTATTTGGCATTGTTTGGGAACGACATATAATATTGATATGTTACTTCTATATAAAGCTGTTTGTTGCGCCCATTTTTTCTTCACAGCTAAAAGACGTCATGAATGGGTAGGTGAAATATTTTCGTGACGTTTCAAAAGTGCTTATTTAGTAAGTTAATTTGAATAAGATTCGTTTTATATTATTTCATAGTGTTGCCCATTTTTCTAAAGCGCTACTGTATAGGTGTGTAATTAGTGTAGTGTAGTATAAGAACGGCCAGACATTCATACACTAATAATGGCGGTCGAATATATTAGTGCCTGTAAACTCCCTAGTGAGGACCGACGAGCGTACTTAACGCGATAGTGATTAGCCTTGACCGCACCACTAACATTCAAATGTAAACAACTATAGATAATACGTTGAATCAGAGGGCCACACTAAACCTATTAACCTCATCATCAATATATACAGGCAATTCATGTATAATTCCGAATATGGTGAATAGGGTACCGTGCCTAGAAAACCCTGGAAAAAGATGAACATACCTGAAAAAGTACCATATGGCCGTGATATTGATTTTACTAAGTAAAGATTTTTTGTATGGAAAAATAAATATTATTTTGCGTGTTCCTTATACTTGGCTGTAAGGCTCTGTTTAAATACAAATACAAATACTTTATTTGCTATTAAATAGGGTGGTTACAATGTGGGTGTTATCAAGACATTATGTAAAGTAGCTTAAAACCTATTTAGTCATATATATCATGGCATGCAAATTAATGTAACATTTTCATTTATTACATTATTATATTATTATTATTATATTACATTTATTAACATTTTCATTTTCGTTCATTAATTACATAAAGAAATAGTGTTTATTAAATTACAATACCTTTTTATTTGTAATATCATTATTGAATTAAAATAAACCAAACTAAGTATAAACTAATAAATAAATAATAAATCAATAAATAAAAACTAATAAATAAATAATAAATTTAGGGATTATATCTACACTTATTAGGTAATAGCATTTATTTTATTACATTGCATGCTGTGATTGCTCATAATTGTTAGAGCGGTTGGCTAAGGTCAATTTATTTTTTTATATTTTGTAACTTAAAATACTTACGTAAGTCGGTAATCCAATTAATAAATAAATTACCGAACATAGCCCAATCCCTTGGACTTAGAAAGCTAAAATTTTTAGAAAACATGGATTTTTAGAAATTCCCACGTGGGCTTGATAACGTTACCATATTCTAACTATAAGTATTGACGACCTCCGTAGCCGAGTGGCTTGCACGCCAGACTTCGGGCGGCGCTAACTCTGAGGTCCCGGGTTCGATTCCCGGTCGCGTCAATGTCGAAAACGAACTTTTCGATATTGTGTCGGGTCTGGGTGGTTGTGGTACCGTCGTTGTTTCTGATTTCCATGAAACGGGTGCTTTAGCTACTTACCTTGGGGTCAGAGCAATGTATGTGATGTTGTCTCATACTTGTCTCATATAAGTACCGTTAAGTACCGTTATTTCTATAAAGTTAAACTGTAGCCGTAACTTTAGCAGTAGTATCAGTATCGTTACTTTACTTAATGCAAATTGGCCAATCCGATTAGAGCAGTAAAATTATTTATTTTGTTAAATATGAATAATGAATATTTATATTGAATACATATATTGTTAATAGCAAGCAAGCCAGACGATTTTAGTCATGTTATCTTAATTTTTCCATCCCTAATAAATTTTAAATCCTATTGAAAATAAGTAAATATTTTAGTATATAAGTATGTTACATGAATTCCATGCAGCATCTTGTATATTGCAATATTACATACCAACAGTAAGCCGATAAATTGCAATCCGCTCACGATGCCGCGACATCCATAACAATAACATTATTAATAGTATGTAAGAACACAATTTATTCTTTCCGGTATAATATTTAACCCGGCTGCCATCTAGGTATGTAAGTTGCCTTGAAGTATTTCCGCTTCCCTACAATAGATTCCGGAGTATCTTGCTTTAAAGGACGGACGTAATCACAATGATAATACATAGTTGACCTTCACCGAACACTATCAGTCAACGTTAATGAATTATAGTGAATACAGTGGAACATACCACTATCGCTAGAAAAATGATAAGCTGATTACGCAGGTAGGTACTTACTTATATGAAAGCTACAGGTTTTGCTTGGTGAAGAATCACTCAGCATATGCCGCCTCGGTAGAGTCTAGCGGTTAAAAACATTGGTCTTGAAGGTAAAGTGCTTCTTTAATTATGTCATCATCATCTCATCTCAGCCAAAAAGACGTCCACTGCTGGACAAAGGCCTTCCTCTAGGATAAGTCATTTTGAGGGGAATTTGCCATAATCGCCACGCTTGGCAGGCGGCTTGGCGATTGCTGTAAGGTGGAAATAATCACTGAGGGACGCTGCTGCCCATCCTCTAGAATGGTCCCATAATCGCCTTCTACGACACCCACGGGAAGAGATGGGGTGGTGCAGTTCTTTATCCCCGGCACCACACAAACCGAACCACAATTTACCCGACCTGGGAATTGAACCCGGGACCTTAAGGTATCGGACCAAGCGTTTTACCGCTCAGTCACCGAGCAAATAAACATTTCATTTTATGTAATTTCATTTCGATGAGTTAACTGTAGAAGATAAACTCACTTAACACATTAGCAATTACAATCATTGCTATTCCAAAAAATTATGTACGCTTAGTTATTTCTATTATTCGTACATTGAAATATTTGGAAGTTGCAAACTGTTTTGTTACAAATAATTTCGGAGTTGCGGCGAACAGTTTGCCCAGCAGTGTTGCTCTGTTTGAGGTTAGTTTGAAACAATTGGATGTTATATTCTCTTTGTTGACCAAAGAGTTTTAGAATGTTTATTATAAAAAGGTTGATAGTTTAATGCGACGTTGTTACACAAGAGGTTTTTAAGTAGTTGTTGTAGTAGTAGTAGAGTGGAATTAGTTTATGGTTTATGGCTCCATACAATGTTACCACTATTACAAACTCTTCTTTTAAAGAAAATAAAATCATATTAGTCACATACATTTTTAAATAGATTTATCACTTTATCACTTTTTTATTTTATACAGTTAGTTTAAATGAATTGATCATTAGCATTATTTCATACCAAACAGAAGCTAAATAATAAATGAGACGTCATTCATACCGAATGCAAATGAAAATCACGAGTTCATAAGATTTTTGTACCATTAGATATCATTAATTCTTTTCCATTTACCACCTTGACTTGCCTGTTTTGAAATGTTGTACCTACCTATTTACAAAGTCTTAAAGATGTTTGCGGACTTAAAGATGCTGACTTTGATCTTCATTACTTGTAAATACATCTACATAAAGGCATTCCTAGCACGTGGCGCACTCATGCAAATCGATCTTGTCGGTTCTTAGTATCAGTCAGTAAAACTGAGCGCTTTAACTTATTTTTCTCTTTGAAAAAGTAATTCTCTTTGCGAATTTAAATTGTTTTTAAAACTACTTACTAGGTATATTTCATTTTAAGTCAGCAATTACTAAAGCAGAAAGTTTTGAATTTTTCCATTTTTCATGTTTTCAGACCAAAGTTAACTATAGGCGATGTACATAATAAGGGATGTAAGTACATAGATATATATATATATATATATATATACATATATATAACTTATTCGTTGAGTTAGCTTAATTAATTACAATGATTAACATTCAGAGCCAATTAGTAATAGACTCTATCATTTTAATTGCAAAGCCACTTTGCAAATTAAAAAAAATGGACCTTAAACATCAACATGTCCGACAACAACACAACACATTATCAGAGAACACGGCGCGGCGCTTTGCGGAAGACTGCCGTTATTATCTCGATGCTGGCACACGTTCATCTCTTTCACTCAGGCGAAACACGAGTGGGACAGCAAAGGACAACTATACATTGCCATGATCAATCGCCGCAAAAAGGTGTAGTAGTGACGTTCACAGGATGCTTGCGCGCAGCTGGCTGGAAACTTTTGTGTTTTTATGTTTTTTCTCTTCCCATAAACAAAAAGAGGTTCGTTTTGTGCAGTTTAGTTCGGTTCAGAACAGCCCGCGCTTGTTTCCGTAATGGGAACGGATAATGTTAATGAAGCATACGTCTCAGTAGAATGCGTGTTGAATTATATGCTTCTGTCTTGGCAAGGCCATAATTTGCGGAAATAATCGCTCCGAATGACTACAATTAATTCGTTTAAGAAAATCAATGTTTTTGCAAAACCAAAACAGCCAACCGCTAACTGTTTTGGCTTGAAAACATTTCACGAAGTTTTGATAAAAAAAGTGTTAATTTGATTCGGCCAGGAATACTTTATTTGTCTCCCTCTGCTTTGAAGGGTACGAAGGTTATTAATCGCCCATCTAATCCATTCGTGGGAAATCACTTGTTTTGATATCCGGAAAAGATCCAAGGCTGTCCTCCTTTGCCATACTTTTTAGGGTTCCGTAGTCAACAAGGAACCCTTATAGTTTCGCTATGTCCGTCTGTTTGTCTGTCTGTCCCCAGCCTAGCTCATAGACTCTTAGTACTAGAAAGCTATAACTAATTAAAGTAATTTGGCTATACATATAGATGGATGGATGGATATACATACATATGAATGACGCCGACAAAGTGGGTGGGTTTGTGAAAACAGTTTTTGATATAGGCATCCGTTTGTGAACTATTAAGCTTTAATGTGCAAAATTTTGTTAGAGTCAAGTGTCCCCCCTGCCAGCCAAATGGTGGTTTTTAGATACGTGAAAAAATTCACGGTAGTTGTATATATGACGAAGTTAAAAGGAAAACTATCACAGCTAAGTAGGCTTTATAAGTTTACGAGTAACAGTCGATCACTTTATAAAATGTACTTGGCGCACTACAAATTCCTCATTGGGAACTACCTAAATAACATTGTCAAGTGTGTGAAACCGGTAGTATCTACATTTCAGTATATGAGCCATCGTTAAATAAATGTTCATTAAAGCCCTCATCTCAGAGTCCTCATTATTGAGATGGGCTACGGAACCCTACACTGCGCGTGGCCCGACACGCACTTGGCCGGTTTTTTAAATACACAAAATGGGGAATAGCTTTACCAAGTGACTGCAACTCGAAGGGAATCCTAAACCACTGAAAGACTGGCAAACATTCACTAACTGTCTGTGAACTACTATCAGACCGGAATTATAAAATAACAATAATTGGCAGTGGCTCGGTTTTGGGGATCAGATCGGAATAACTCGTCTTAACTGATGTCTGAACTGAACTCAACAATGTTTCTAACATTGTTGTTATAGCAGTAGACTAAGACAAGATGGTGGTGCCTGCGAAGTAGCAGGCGGACTTAGTTATAGCAGTAGACTAAGACAAGATGGTGATGCCTGCGAAGTAGCAGGCGGACTTAAGAATAAACCCTTACATTATTAGGTAACATTTGTAGTCTTTGTTCTGAATCAAACCCCTCTTGGGTCAGAGACCAGTGATGGTAAAACCACAATACCTACCACAAAGGCTGTCAAAAGTCCGCAAGTAGGTTTCTAAGAAAAAATTACCTTTTCCTTATCAGATACGGTCATTAGATTCTATTGTGTGTAGAAACACTTTTGTATATGAATAGGACGTCTTTATGCTTGTCCCAGTATTGAGACTGTTTTGTAACTTAGCTCTGTTGAACTATTGATGTTAGCATTTTTATTTTATAGCTTGTGGACAACAACACTACAACCAATAAGACATAAGTTCCAAAATGTTGCATAGATGGAGACACTGTTATACCATCTATCCTTGATCAAAAGGGCTCGGGTTCAATTCCCGACTGTATGGAAGGTACATGTAATTTTGTTAAGTTTGGCTTGTGGCAATTATCCTGCGACTGGCCAACGTACTATAATGTTCTATACAACGTGACATATTGTCTTACTATCCGCCAGATGCTTCCACACAAAATAAGGAGAATGCAGAATGTAAGCTTCATACCTACGCTCTCGAGCAAGGCACTCATAGACAACCTCTCACGGTCTAGGGCTTCCAATCGCTCGCACCTCTGGGACGGTTCCGCAAAGTACCTTCTCGATGCCTTGGGCAGATTGCATCGGCGCGCTATACGCATTATCGGCAATGCAGAGGCCACTAATGCTCTCGAGCCCCTGCAATTGCGTAGAGATATAGCGTCACTCAGCGTCTTCTATCGCTTATACCACGGCGAGTGCTCTGAAGAACTCTTTGACATTATCCCACTTTCTCCCTTCCCCCATAGGAGTACGCGTGTCTCCGGAGTCACCGCTGAACTGTATCGAACAGTCCATCGCGCACAAAGAAATTTAGTGACTCGTTTCTTTGTCGCATTTTTTCTTTTTGTCATACATTTTCCCTCCTTTCTATGACATGGGATCCTTGGGCACCTTGTGGGCCGGCAGGGTGAGGGTGACTGATGCTGCGTTGTTTTCATGCTGCACCAGTTGTCCTTGCGTCTGGACTCCATTTCCATTTAACATCAGGTGGAGTGGAGCCATTTGCCGAGCTATGTATAAAAAAAATTAAAAAAAATCCCGCAGCCTATATCTGCTCTATCTCTATAGTCTCGTTATTTGCGGGAGTTGGAATTTTTCCCGGTGTCCGTGACACGGACACGGAATCTCGCATCGGTTGCGCTCGGATCTGTCCGTGCAAGGGGTCTATGTGTGCGTTGCTCGAGCGCAGTATGTATTAGGTAAGCATACCTTCTGGGTCCTCCTTTTTTTGTGGCTTCGACCTAATAAACACGTGGTTCTCGCTACATCGGACTCTCCACGTGCCGCGCGCTATGACGTGGGGACACGGCGTTAGACGATTTCTTCTTTACAGGTAGGTATCTATTTACCATTACGTAACGAGAAACAAAAGAGTATTTTTATGGTTAAATGTTTAACTCTCCTCGCTTTCCACTGGGGGTTACTATGGGCTCATATAGCAGTATTATAAAACGTGTATACTAATATAGTCCGTCGCATACACGCGTCGTTTTCTCATAACGGCAATAATACTGCTTTAACAGCTTATGGTCAGGGGCAGGAGGCGCTGCTTCAAAGCACATAATAATATACAAATTCATTTTTTCTCTATCGAGAATCGAATATTCGAGATCTATTCATTAATCGACTCTGTCAACGCAAACGTGAATTTGCTAAAAGCGAGCCACATGTCTGTAAAACGTAAAATCTGGTAAAAACCGCGCATGAACCGATCATCTCTCCTAGGCGACGAGAAGGTATAGTCACAGTTATTGGACCTACATTCGTATTCACATTTCGGATAATCTAAAAGGGAACGGGGACACGTTTCATCGTCATCATCATCAGCTCATTTCATGTCCTGCTGGGGCTCGAGCCTTCCCTATAGATGGATAGGGAGAACGGGCCATAAACCATCACGGGAGCTCAGTACGGGTTGGTGGTTGTTAACGTCTGCTAATGCAGCCGGGATCAACGGATTTACGTGCCTTCCGAAGCACGAAGGAGCTCAAGATGATACATTTTTGGTCACCTATCCGATGAACGGCCTTTGCGAAAGTTGCTTAACCTCAGCACTCGCAGACCGGGCGCATTAACCACTGCGCCATCGAGCTTCTCGAGGGCGAGGGACACGTATGCCATTCCCTCTAGAAACTCCCTGGCGGTGTTTTGACACGGCTTGAGGATCCTATAAGTTTTTCACTGCCCTCAAGATGTCTAGTGACGCTGTAAAGGCTATATCAGGATTACAGCAAAACAGTCTCCAAAAAAAAACATCTTTCTTAAAGTCATCCTCAACTAGTATGCACTGGCTATCTTATCTCTTGCTTTGGAAGGATAGTCATAGCCATAATTATATTTGCATCATGTTGGTATGGATCAGATGTTATAATATTATAAATAGTCCCTTAACATGACCCTGAGGATCATGATTGAGGTGAGGAGCATTCAGAGAAGGAACAAACACTGACCTCATAAAATTTCCCCAGCTTATCTAATCGATGTGGCATCTAAGTACTTTGTGGAGACTGAGGTTATTTCTTCTTTCTAGTAATGACTTTAAAGTATTTAAAACTTATGTGTTCAACTCAAATCCGGAAAGATAAAAACTACCTACGGCATCTACTCACTTACCAACTCCAGAAACTTTAACTTAAGCTCTTGTGGTTCGTTATAAATTCCTTAGTTTTCTGCAGTTTCTGAAAGTGATGCCATGGTTCGTAAATATAAAAGAGAATAAAAACTGTAATAGTTTTCTAATCACTGTTTATTTTAAAATTGGATCGATAGTTTTAAAAATATTCAATATTTTTTTACAGATGCAAAAAGACAAAATATAAAATTATTTATCGTGCAAATTATACATCGTGATATGAATAAACAAACGTCTTTAAAAACTTATAAATAAATCATACTAGGATTGAAGAGTTTTAATTCTCATAAAAGACAAATGCCACTTACATGAGAATAAAAATAACATAAATATAAACAGTTATAACGTAAACAACGTTATTTTAAAAAAAATATTACCGAAGTGACTCGTTTGCTAGCATAGTAAATAAAATTATTGATATGTGGGCACGTTTAAACAAATTAATTTAAGTCTTACTTAAACAGTGCATAGTTTTGCTGTAACATATTTGGATAGTTTTAACTTAAGTAACGTATACAAATAACTTTGAACTATGGCTATATCTACTTATATAATTTCACGAAAATTTTGTTGCGAATAAAATACAATTTGAAAAAAAAGAGCCGGACCGAACCGTTCGAATCCCGCTCGTGGATTTTTTTCAATACTTTGACTTTTTTCAAATAACTTTAAACGTTAGGAACGTTCATTTCAAATTTTTACTGGTAATACTTTTTACAAACAATAATAGTAGAAGATATTTTAATTTGTTTTGAACAATTTAGCCATGTAATGAAGATTCGATGTAACTATGTAGGTATCTATTCTAATCAACATTAAATCAAATTATCTGGGAGTAGATCTGTAAAAGTGGTTTCATGCTCATTCATTCTTCTTCATTCATTCATCATTCTAATTAATTTTGAAATTAGGAACTTGGTGAGTATTAATAAATGCCATGTTAAGTCTTTTAATTTAAAAGTATGGGTAACTTCTATTCATAGTGAGTAATTTTTTGATAACTTTTAAGTTTTCCAATCTGTCTTATTTACTGAACTGAACTGACAATTTAAGTAATAAGCTGTATACATACTGTATATCAATAATGCGCAGACCTTATATAATTTATTAAAGATTCGAAACTTTTCTTTCGGAAGTTGTAAAAGGTAACTCAAGCGCGCAGCGCTGAAGCGCCTTAAAAAGTACTTAAATAGAAAAACTTTCTTATGTCAATCAAATTGTATTACTTTAACCGATTCTAAATGAATTCTTATAGGTAGCAAAAATCACCTAGCAAATCACCAAGTTAATTTTTTTTAATCAACAACACGTTTTCTACTAAGATTTGGATACGTGTTGTTGGTATAACTAATGAACGACACACAAAACAAACCAACGCAAACTAAAAAGTAGACTAAAATGTAACCAAGACCAATCCAATTTGGCGCGCTGGCTTGACACAGAAAACAAAATATCGGAAAATCTGACCCGCTCTCATGACTCATAATAAGGCACATCCAACGAGCACATAGGCGAACTTCTGGTCGGTTAAAAACTAGCGTAGTCTTAATTTCATACCGTTACTAAGTCGTTACTTTCTTTCTCCTATAAACTTTGAAAGTAGTTTATTTCTAATTAAAGATCGTTTTATTAATAAGTGACGAAAATTTCGATGTCTCACAAATTTTGTGTCGTTATGATCTAGTTTGCTGAGCTTTTCCTACAGTGTGTTTTCCTTGTAACTTTTCGAGCTGAAATGCGGCGCGCGCGCACCGCGAGAGGCTGCGCACATGCTGAGCTTACGCAGCGCAAAGTGTGAACAGCACAGTGTTGTGTATTGCATTTAATTTAAAGTGCATGCAGAAACGAGCTTACGGTCACACGGTTAGGCGCGCCTAATGAGAAAGTTTATCGAGCGTTTATTGCGTAGCAGCGGGAAGCTTCACTGAGGCGCTCTCCGCCGCAGGTGCGCCCCTCCCCCCGCCGCCGCCCCGCCGCCCCTGCGCTACGACGCAGCTTTCTTTCCCCGCCGCGCGCGGCCGCCCGCCAGTCAGTCGACTGTCAACCACGCAGGCGAATGGTCGCTTCGCCCGCCAATCAAACGCCGCGCCAACTGTAAACACGACAGCGACGCACTAGCTGTGCACGCTTCCGTTCGCGACTTTACCTGTTTTTCAGGGATCACCTCGCACCAAGTGTCGTGTTGTGCCAAAACCAGTGGATCATTATAAGTGTGTGGAACGAGATACGCATCACAAACTTCAATATACATGTAAATGAAATGTCACCGTTGTCTCACGTTGTGCCGGTGCGGTGGCCGGCGGTGTCGATCAGATCGCGAAAAGAAATTGTGGGCATTGTGGTATTGTGCGAAACGGGTTCCGCCTGGTAGTCGAGGTCATCGCGGCTACCGAATCTCCATACGGCTACAGAATGACGCCGGCCGGCTTTCGTCGCGTCTATGATCGCTATCGGGCATCATCCAATACGCAGTTCGGCGACGTTCACGGCCCGGCTCGCGGTGTCGCATTACTATTTTCAGGGAATGTAAACAACGCATCAAATGTTTATTTGATCAACACTTTTCTAATCGGTACCTACTCTCAATCTATTTTGAATGTGATATCTTGAACGTGTCTCAATGGAAACTAGTTAGGTTAACATCGAACTCACAATTTTTTTTCATTATATTCTCGTACAAATTACTATTACCAAAATGTACTTAATGCAGTAAATAAATCCCGGACTAAAACAAGTAAAAACTTTCACTAGTACGAGTGCAAGTTAAAAAAACTTTACACGTTCGAAACCAACAAATGTCACAACAAATCCGTAAGCGCTCGGAAATCCACTAGATCCCCGAATGCCCGAATGCACTTGCGTTTCCCGCCTCCGCTGACCTTCACCGTGGAGTCTGGATAAGCCGGCTTGTCGATCAATTAGTGTCATACTCTGCCTTACGTAGACAATAGAGGACAAACAAGGTATAAGTAAAAATGTTCTGGAATATTGTTAAGAATAAATGCCTTCTGGGACCCGTTTCTTAAAAACTTGTAGCTTGTAATACAAGTGGGAGTCCCTTTCTAACAAAAGCTGTCAAAAAATGACATCTGCTTGTAAGAGTTACAAACTATTGAGAAACGGGCCTTTGATCGTAAAGAGACTCATTGTGCCTTTTTTGATAATGAGATGGTTTTACTAATCATCATAAATAACTCAAGATAAATTTAACAAAGTGGAAAAAACTCTTCGCTCTCAAAGACGTTACCAAACTTATGGCAGTAATTTTACAGAGGAAGGAAATATAAAGGATGCGGTTACTACTAGGAGAGGGAAAGTTCAGCAGTCCCAACTAAGATAAGATAACAAATTGGTGGTTATGTAGCTGAGCCCTTGACATAGACAATCACTTTATACAACATTCAATCAAAGCTTAAGTTAAATAAACTAGACATTGATTAGGAACCTATGACCACGTCAAACGTCACTATTCAAACTTGGCAAATCCCTAAGCTCTCGGAATCTAGAACGGATCCCCCAAATGCATTTGCATTTCAGCTTTCGCTTAAAACCATAGAATCTGCGGCATAGATCGGCTTGTCAATGATATCTAGTTAGAGACATGCTCGGCCCTTAATAGACGTATTACTTACTTATACCTAGACACTTCATAGGCAAGACAAGGGACAAACAAGCTATTACTACCAAATCTCTTATACCTACCACAGCACACGCTGACTAATTGACTAGTGCTTCTACCTTTATACTTTGTTGATATTTATAAGATTATCTCTTTGAACTCTTAACTGATAAATTAGTTCTTTTTGCATTTAATATTATTGGTCAACTACCTATTTTAGCTAACCTATTTTTAATAGATATGTATTTGTAAAAAAAAATTGATCGAATGTTGATGACGTAGTCGTTGACATTGAATAGTGCTCCTTTGGCTTACAAAGTAAATCTAGATAGTGTCGAATTTGCGCGGGTTGGACAGAGCCACGAAAACATAATTCCAAGCAGGGACATTATGGTTAGTGATAGGTACTCCTTGTTTAAAGTCCGCTTGACTAGCTACCACGATATTCTCCAAGTCGCCATATCAACAATGTTGTTTTCCGACAATTATAGATAAGATAACAGTTCCTCTGTAGGTGAAGCTTTTATCATGTGCTTTGGCCTTTTACATCTTTGTCACTTGCCATCAGTTGCAATGAAAGCCAAGAGTTTCTCGGATATGTAATAAAAAAAACATTAGGTAACTATCTGTCCACCATTAGGTAAAATCCGTTTCTACCATTTCACCAACTGTTTCCAAACATTTCGAATTCACCTATTCATGAAATTGCAAAAAATTACCTTTGATTAGTTCTGACTCATACTATTACAAGTCTAAATTCACTTGCTTACATTTGGGCTACCTAATACCTACAAGCTTGCATATCTATTAACACCCGCTACAAGTGAGTGGGGCGTTCAATTAGTTGGCCTATAAAATAAACATGTTCGGGTAAACCGTGCCGCTTGAATTCACCGAGGTTTGCTGTAAACAAAATCATCATCTATCTTTCTTCAATCATCCTATTACGGCCATTTTGTTTTATAACCTATAAGTAGTTGTATAAATAAAGGATAAATAGCTTCCTTATTACACATACTTGACATCTTGACATGGATAACAGTCGTAATGAAACTGATGGTGTCATAATTGATAACAGTAATTTTCATTAGATCCCCGAAAAAAGTAAAGAGCAGTAAAAAATATTTAGTCTCTGTAGCAATAGTCGTGATTATACCAACGCAATTCGGAACGCAGTCTTCTGATAGAGTTTATAGGCTCTTCTCGATTGATGAGTGCGTTCTGCAATTGACAGTATTATACTCGATAGTTGGTCTTTTAAAAATGAATGATATGCTTAAATCTAAGTTTACAATTATTTGCTGAAATCTGTGGAGTCTTAGCCAACATTTCAGGAGATTCCCGTACCTAAAGAGTTTCATCCAGTCCCATAGAAGTTTTCGCAGCTTTGACATTATTATACTGTGGCTTTGAGCTTCACGTCAATAACTCCGTCCGGTCTTAGGAGTTAGAACGATGGGGTTATTTATTTATTAGCCGTTAAAATCTTGTATCATCATGAAATGCAAAGCCATTTTATGACGCTTACGATTGCGATTTAAGCTTTATCTCAAACTAAACTAATAGAAATACATTTTAATTATTTCAAAAAGATAACTTTTTACTTAATTTATTGTTTCAGTGCGTTCGAAATTCAATTATCAAAGACTTTGTACCTGCCGTACACCCTCTGAAATTTGCGGTCTGCTAGTGCAGCTTTTACAACTTACTTTGTAGTGCTTAAACATTACCCTCATAGCCATTTTCCTTCAAGATAATCTGCTATTTAGCGCGTTCACCATCAAAACCGCAGCCTGTTGAGTTTAATTCACACTATACACGAGAAGTGTCATAACTCTCAAGCACAACATTTGCAGAATAACCACTGTGGCAATAATTAGCATAAATTTATTAGCTAAAACCACTTGTGAGAATTTGCTTACATCCACCGTATTAGCTGAACCAAAACCCACTGTCGAATTGAAGTAGACTAATAGATTAAATGTCCGCGCTTTCTCGATAAAAATTATAAAACACTGCTTTTACCTATACATTGTAAAATGCAATAATATTGAAATTTTATAATTGTCACTATATTGATAAATTTATAAACTAAACACATCACCTATAAATACGCAATTTCTATGTCATTTTCAAAGTACTTTCATTTTAAGAACGTTTGTGTTCTCTAAATTTCCTTGACCCTTTAAAAAGTCAGGTCGAAACTGGGACATCGATCTTTTAAATTCTAACTTAGCTAAAATCTTATTATATAGAATCGAATAGAATCAAATGAATGTAAATGCGGTTTACACTTGCGATCTTTTTAATTTCAACTTTGCTAAATGTCTATGTACGTCTCAAACGAATGCTGGACTACAATCGAATACCCTAACAATAGGCGTGATTGCGTGCGATTGTCTAAATTAGTACAGCGCACCGTAAACTGGCAGTGAAAGGCCCACTTTCTCCAGCCCTGCGGCCCTCGCACACGATATGGCTCCATTGCAAAATTTCACACTACTACCTAGCGATAGCTATCAATTATAGGGATTAATAGCTTTAGAAACTGTATTGATATTTTACACTTTCCATTCGGGGGCATTAAAATTGTAACTAACGATTTGTTTGTTTTATTGACAAATTACTGTAATGATCTGAGATTTATTTAAAACGTTAATTAAGGTAATGTACAAGTAATTAGTCATTCGAGAGGCGCTGTAAATGAAGTGGTCGGTCAAAGTTTACGTCTGTAAGTCTGAGGGCCTCTTTCACCATCTACAAATAAGTTCCCATTAGCGTTTACTTGACAGATAGTCCATACAAAACTGTCAATTTAACTGCCAAGTATCTCCTAATCAGACATTGTGAAACAGGCCCTAAGTCAAATGTATAAGGAGACTATCTCCTTAGACATTTGTTAGAATTCGTTTAACATTTCGAGGAATTTAGTCGAATAATCGACTAAATTCCTCGTGATTCTAGAATTCACTAACAAAAACAAACAAAACTAAACTAACAAAAAACACTTCTATTATCGAGTTCCTGATATGTTATTATATTTAGAATTTAACATCTATTTTGACAAAACCTGCTTTCAATAAAATTTTAAAAACTATTTAAATAAGGACACTCTACTAGCTCGATAAGTTCAATTATACTTTCAAATTCGTCAATCGCTTTCATTTTACAATGCTCGAAATATCAAGTAGACAAATAACACCGACATTTAACGTTGACTTTAAAATTCTGGTTATTAATTAAATAGTTTTATTCTCCCAGCTGGCTCATTAACACGGCATTAAGCTCGTGGTGCTCTCGTACCAGTCGGTGTGCGTTTTGACAAACGATGATTATACCTCTGTACTGGTATGGCTTACCATCAATGTGCGGCCCGTTATTTGTCCAACATCCGACTTTTTCATTCGGAGTCTCGATCTCATATTTTGGGTCAACACAAATCTCTTTGTTCATTACGGCGTGTCTACGTGTTACTTTGTTTTTCTTTGTTTACTACAATTAAGAAAGAATAGTCGGAATTGGTAACAAATAAATCTCCAATGAGACCGTTAGAGCGAAAAATGTAATCTATAAAAGCAATAACTAATTAATTATAGCTGAAGTGCATATTTGTAAAGATTTTTCAACGATGTTCACGTTCATTAAGGATACTCTTCTATCAGTTGAGGTTTCCTTTATAAAAAGTATTTGCACATAATGTATTTATTAAAATGACAATTGCCTTTGTGTTTTATTCAGAAAACTGAATGATACCTCACTGGAACGAGTACAAAAATTAATCTGTCTAAATGTCACGAAAGAATGGAAATAAATAAGTACGGTCTACGATTGGCCAATCGAATGCAGGACTGAGATAATCGATTTGTTATTTCGCACGGCCCAACGTACGTGAACTTAAAGTTAACTTACGATCGAGCTCTGCACCTAAGTGGGGTTTACGCAACACCCAGCTTATGTAAGCAGTGATTCTTGTGAAACGTGCGCCGTGCTTTCGTCTCGGATCGGACTGGCATCGGCAAATTGGTAATAATGATTAATGAGTGCGTGATGCTGATTCGAACGATCCGAACAAGAGGCATTATAAAGGTATTGAAATTTAAATTTCAGTTGCCACAGCGGCCGACGCGTAAAACAGCAATTATCCCGTCTTGATTAATAGTTCTAATAACCACTCATTTATTGCAGAAACATACGACTCGCGCCGGCAATGCTAAATCAAAGGCGAGCAGATAGAAAGTATTACCTAGATTATGTTATTTTCTTATCGTGGTATCGCGCTGTCACGATATGGTAATCGATATTGATAATAACTTTTCGTGATAAGGTGTCGGAATAATCCTATTATTTAAATATAAAATTATTCCAAAGATATAAAACACGCCTTTTAAGAAATATTGCAGATATAACGTGTTCCACTTACCATACACATAATCATTACATGTATGTCGTGACTGGCGAGCTATTAGTCCGTATTGGGTGGTTCTATAGCAAACAATCCATCATAATAGCATTATCTAGTATCGGCCGGTAGACTGCGGCCATAGTTGGCACAAATTGGGCCCTAGCCAGCGCCGACTGCCAAATGCATCCAAGGAAGCTGCCCTTTTCAACGCTTGATAGCATCGGCTAAACCATTTCTGACGCAGGAACGTAAAAAAGGTTTTACTGTAAAATCTTGGTCTCTAATACGTTTGGAAGGAGCCGAAAAACTATCGCTATTCTGGTTTCCATCAAACGTAGAAGTCAGGACTTTTAGCTTGTCTTAATCAGTTTCGGTAATTCAACATTTTGTCTTGTCTATGTGCAGGATCTTGGTCAGGCACGTAAACCATAAAATGCAATATTCTATGTTTATGACGACCACATTGCAATCTAGGTGTAGTACTGGGTGCACGCCAGAAAACATTGCCAAAAATTTAACAGTTGTCGCTGTTTGCTAACACAACTACACTCTGTTATGGGGAATTAAATTTTGTTACATGATCATTAATATGGCCTATGGCGGTGCTAATACGTAATAGACCGCGCTGGCTTATGGTTTGAGTTCCACGATTTTTAAAAATAGGTTAAAACTCACACACATCTTTACGCTTTAAGTTCTATTCTTCTTTATAGTAATAAATCTTGTTATGTTGATCATCCAGTAAACTAAGTAGTTTATAACCGTAATATTAATAGAGCTTAGTGGCGCCAGCTGAATTTTCCCTCTTCTAGTAGCTCCGACTTTCGACCTATTGGGATCTTTTGTGTAATTTCATTGGATATATTTGTTGGATAACCACTAAAATCGATAAACGGTACTAGATCTCGGTAACTTCTCTCTTCTGTGTTTCTTTTACAACCAGATGAAATAAGAGAATGATACATAAAAATATAGTGTCTTACACAGTACCCGATTACGGGCTTAAACTAATTAATAATTAACGAGCACCCGCGAATTCGTCAGCGTAAATACCCTGTGATTCCAAAGAAATTTCGGAAAAAACAAAATTAAATCTATCCTATGACTTCGTCATGCATGATACAAACCGACTTGCCAAACCTAAGTCTAGCTATTTGGAGGATAATAAAGATGTTGATCGTCCTTCAGTCAGGACTTCTGTTTTATACATGAAGATGGATATCGATTAAATGAGCGATAAGTCTCAATAGCACGAGCATGTGTCACATTAAAATTAGCTACGCGTGTCTATCTGATCGCGCTATTAACTCAATACCGGTTGCCTTTGTCTTCAATTGACTCACCTGATCATCTTCGTTTTATTATAATGTGCAAATAATCGCGAACGATTACAATCTACTGTAATTGCAGAATCATAATTTCTGAAGTAGGGTTGTAGGAATTTATTGAATGGACACGTAGCTATCATACTTTCTCTCCATTAAACATATTGAGGCTTTGAAGATATAATCAAAATAGGTATCGAGAATAGAAAAATAATATAAAAATTGTACACACGCCTGCACATCAACCTACCACAAATTGTCAAATTCCCTCAATAGACTTTGAACTTTATGTCTAAGTAATATGGCTGACATTGTATTGAAGAAATTTGACAGTTTTGGATAGGTTGATGAGCAGGCGTCTGTATAATATACAGTCGTCATTTGTCAATTACTTTTACATATTCCAATATTCAGTTCAAACAATTATTACGTAATTAACTTTTATATGTCTTTCTAATTGCTATTTTAATTTAATTGTTACCAAAAAAGAAATTTTAGGACCTCTTTTAACGCAATAAACAAAAAGTCGTTAACATTAAGGATTTCTTCCAACCTTTTCTAATGCAATAAACAATAGCGTTTTTGGTTTCCTTCTGTCTCGTATCCTGATGATCGCGGCAGGTTTAGGGACCGGGGCGCGGGCTGAAGGGAGGGGGGGCTTCCGTCGACATCTGTCACGGCAGCTGCAGCAGTCGCACGTGCGGACACACCTATTATTAAGGTTAATTTTTTTACGTCTTCAAATTGTTCCCGAAGATTCCCGGTGAGAAAGGATTTCGCTTGAATAGCACGCCGGATTTAACGATCTCTTTTGTTGCCATAACACATTTTCTAAGCTAAAATATTATGATGTTGTGCAAATTTAAATGCGTGTTAACTCTTTTGGGGCGCATCGAGAGCGAGTAGGTAGCTTTAAAATTTTAAATTTTAATATGACCGGTATTTTTTCTAATATACCTAATCTATTGTTAACGCCTGTAAAGAGTTCCTATAAAAATGAGGAAAACAAAATACCTACACGGCTAACAATCGTTACGAACCGAGCGTTTCCACTCCGGGGCCACGTGACGTTTGTTTACCGGCTCAAGGCCGCGTGCATACTGCGACGTTACATATTCGGTGCACGTAAACGGGCAATATTAGCGAAAAAAAATAACACCTGTCCACCCGGTGACGTCATCTGTCAAGCCGCTAGATTTATTCAAGGAGGTTGGCCATAAAAATATGTTGCTGGCCGTTAATTTATTCGGATAAGTTCTTTTTCCCAACGTGCACTGGCAGTCATGATGTTCCTTTCTATGTTTTAAATTATTAAACGCTTGACATTCGGTTTTCGGTTGTAAGTTAACAAGGATATCAATTCTTTTGTTTGACATCATAAAAAAAACACTACCGCCTTTTGGAAATCGGTCACCTTCATCTACAGTCGGAATTTCGCTTGAGTGTGGTCATCCCTAAAGAAGGCAACACCTAATACTACGCAATACCTATATGGAATTACTTCTTTATTTTTGTTATCATTTTATTGTTTGATGGGAAAGCAGTGCGGATGCACAGCCGTTAACTATCAAACATTCCGAGATATCGAGCAGTAAACAAACATAGATGAGTCGTCGCTCACAGAAATTAGAATTCAAGGAATCATAGCTTGTGAAATAGGATAGGATGCATAGCGTAGCATTCGCTTACGGATTAATTTGATGGATGGTTGTGGATAAGCGTTGAACTGAGTGATAACAAATTGCACTTATTCTTATATTATTATTATAACTAGGCTTATACTTATTATAATGAAAGACGCTCTTCTAGTATTTTCTTAACAAAATGTTATTATAGCTACAGAGCTTTTACAGAAACATATAGCTACTGTTTACAGAAACATTAGCACAAACTTTTCTTATTTTTGTTATAAATTAATATATAATGTACCACAAATATAGTAAGTTATCTGTGCACAAATGAAGTAAAAAAAGCAAGTTTTTTTGCGTCTACACTACACACTCAAGTGCAAATTAATAAAATTTCATTAATATCATCATAATCAGCCCACATCAGTCCACTGCTGGACGTAGGACTCTCCCAATGCATGCCACGGAGCCCGATCAACGGCTAAATAAAAAAAAATATATAATATAATATTTATTGTCTAATAAAATTTACCTAACCCAAAATTTTCTAATAAAAAAATTACAATAAAGGAAATATAATCATGATGGTCAAGTTTTATACCTATTATAGGAAATAAAAACAATAGGTATAATTTGTGTAGTAGGCACAATCCATTGGCGTCGTCGTAGTCTATTCACGGCTCAATCATAGTTCATATTCTGTTGTGGAAGTGTCACTTAAATGTGGGTTATTATTACCTACGGCGTTCTATTTTGAGCCGATATTGAGAACCATCGGGTCAAGTCGGCGGGCGTCAAGGTTGCGGACAACTGACTGTAGGTAGACTGTAGGACTAGTAGTACTTAAAAAAATAATACCTTATACCTACAATAGTTTTACGTCATAATCCAATAATACAATAATAATAACAGTAGTAATGTTGTATTAGGTGTAATTCCTGTTATTATTATTATATTGCGCATCTACGAGTATTTTCTTAATGTCTCTCGGCAAACTTCGTGTTTCGTCTGTCGTCGGATTTCTATCCGTTTTGGAGTACATTATATAGAGTTGCTACTACTCCTTTTACTTATTATTAATTTATTTCTTATGAAAGGGTAGGGAAGTACTATATTGTGTCATAGTTCATACATACGGAATTCATTTACGATTTATAGTTTTACAGCTATATAATAATTCAATCGAAAAATCAAAAAAACTATAAAGTATTTTATTCTGAATTCAAATTATTATACATGGTAAATCGAATAATTAATGAACATGGAAATTAAAATTCGATTGCATACGGAAATGCGAAAATTACCGAGAGACATTAAGAAAATGGAAGCACTTGTACAATGGTTCTGTATCATAATTCATAATATACCTTTACCTGCCTATCTTCTTTAACCCCCTTTTAAGGTATGTGATAAGAAGTAGAACCTTCTCGTCTCCGGCTCAATAGTCTCCAATTCGACTCCCTTCTTTTATCACAAAAAAATATTTTAATAGTTTTCAGTTTTGTCATAATTCATACGAAATTCAATTATAATATCGCGCTTATCCAATTCTAGTAAGGGGTTCCATACACGTACCTACTATATTAAAGAGATGTAATTTTCATTAGTGTACAATTATTATTTGATTGTTAGGTCAATTGGCGTAATGCTTACGCTGCGAATGTACCGCGTTCATTCATGTTAAGTATTTATGTAATAAATTCAGTGCAATTACAGCATTCGACTTGGGCAGTTTAATTTATCATCCCCGAACTTTTCAGTATCATCATACTATACAATTAGTAATACCTATTAAAAAGTAATAACAAAACAATATATCAAAATAAATATTATGTTTACCGTCTAGAAATTTATTGACGGCTCAAACTCGGTTTAGCTTACGAAAACAGACCTTCATAGTGTCACAACGCGACAGGTCGGCAATGACGTCAACCGGCGCCGTGTATTGCAAAAACAATGCCAAAACTTGATTGACACCAGTAAAGTATAAACGGAACGCCGCATGCCCCATTGTTACCAACAACACTTAGAAGAAACCAAATAAAACTGGCAACAAGAAATGCCCACACACACCGAAACTAAACTTGTGCTTTCACGCGACAAAAGCTTACAATAGCCTTGTACAAAGTTGTTCAATGAACATTTATATATTTGTCAAGCCATTCATTAGCAACTTTAAAAGTTTCAATTGTTTCTCAAAAATTGACGCAAAATTGACGGAGACGCTATTCAAATCTCGTGCGGTTTTAATGGCTCACAGAATACCTACCAGTTATACCACAATGCCCGATGACGTCATTTGTGGTGTTGTTCAAAAACAGTTGCGCATCGTAGCCGGCATTGCACCTTTGACCCGCATCGTCGCATTGCAGCTACCACCACACCGGCATCCGTTTACCATCACGCGCTGCCTCGGCAAACAAACTACGTCACTCTTCTATAAATTCCTATAGGAAAAAATCGCTACAATAGGTGATCAGTATACCGAGTTATGTAGGACCGAATCGTTTTTCATTTGTTTCGAACGCGAATACAGAGAGCGCTCTTCTTTTGTTAACATAATTACGTTATATTTTTACAAAATTAGTTTTTTCGTCTAGATGAACTGTGAACAAATAGTTTTTTACCTAACACCAAACTACGTAACCGATACTAAAGCCATATCTATAAGTTAGTGGTAAGATAATACTTGGTCTGTGGATAATACGGTTATGCGACTCTTCCACCTATAGTATAATAAACTACCGTTACGGCTTGCAGGAAGTCAAATAAACGGCTTTGATAACGATGTTCAGGTACTCGTAGTGAGTCTACGCGTTTTGAGCGTGTTGTATAATTTTGCATGTCAGTATTTATTGGGTATAATAATAACCCCTGTTTTCGGTTGCAACATTGAATTACGGAATCTGATTATGTGCCCATCATTAAGAATTATTAAGAACAGAAAAGTTTTAATTGATCTTAATGTATAAACATGTTCGTTCGTTGTTTGTTTGAAATTCACGAAAGTACTACTCATCTGATGTGTAATTTAGACAATATCAATTAGTCGCGCGTGATGGTAAACTTACTGAGACTCTTTTTTTATGATTTTTACACAAAAAAAAGGATAAAATTTCTTACTATCCCAAAAATTTACAGACGCCGATGCTGAACGCTGTGATACCTTCTGTGATGTGCGAGCAAGCCCACGGATATTTTTATATGTGATTTACCAGTGCCCAGTACAAACCGAGTACAAAAAAAATACGGATATATCTATACAAAACCTATTATAGAGAATATTTATAAAGCAACGTGGCCCGTTAACAGGCTGCGTTGGTGCGTTAACTAGTGTTAGTGTTTAATATGAAGGAGGAGTGCAAGTTGTGTAGTGCTAACGGGTGGCCTGGTCAGGTCCAGCCGACTGACTTTTCGATTTCGTCGCTTATGCGGCCAGCGCTGCCTGCGGGGCAGGTGGAGCCGCGGCACGACGCGCTGCTACTGTCAGCGTACCTGCTCAAACTAGGTGACTATCCATTGTATACGCTTCGCCGATACTACGCCGCCGGAGCGGGTGAGTATTTAGCCGTTTAATGTCCCCGCTGCTGGGGCATCGAGCCTTTCCTATAGGTGCTAACGGGTGGCTGGGTCCAGCCGACAGACTTTTTGATTTTTTTGCTTCGCAGCCGGCGCCGGCGCTGCCTGCGGGTCAGGCCTCGTGCGAGTTTCATTTATCATTCGATCACATTAACGAAAACGAGTATTAGTGTGGCATTGAAGCTGCGCCTCCTGGCGACATACGAAAAGAGTTAAAATTTTGCCATACAAATTTTCGTATTCGTAAACGTAATCGAATGAATACGGCTAGTAAACAGAACTCATACTAGGCACTCAGGGAGACACACAGGGAGAGGGGCGAGCCGTAAACCACGAATGCCCGGTACGGATAGGTTGGTGGTTAGTTGGTGGTTATTAACGACAGCTAATGCAGCTGGGACCAACGGTGTTACGTGCATTCCGAAGCACGGAGGAGCTCGTGTTGGTAAATCTATGGTCACCCATCTAATGACCGGCCTTTGCGAAAGTTGCTTAATGCCAGCAATCGCAGAACGTATGCGTTTATCCGGCGCCATCGAGCGCCTATAGTCATAGCAATATAGTATAGTAATAGAGCTCATTAGTACCTATAGTAATAAATAACCTATTATGTGAAGTATTATGTTTTGTGTTCTAACAGGTCTGTCATCGTACCTAAGTGTCGTATTTTGACGCTGAAAAGGCCGTCTGGGACCATCAGCAACTCATCTAATTTGTCACCATACAAATTCTCTATTTCGTTAACGTGATGGAATAGATAATGATGAATAGAAGAACTCGCGCTCAGCACTAAGAAGGCTGCTGCCAAAAATCTCATTTTCTTTTGCGTGATCGAATGGAGAATAAACTCGCACTATTAACTGTAGATTCGTTGTGTACCTTCCTATTTACTAAGCACTTTTTAAATGAAATAACATAGGAAAATACACCTAATCAAAAGTTTTACGATGAAGTTCACATCGCAACGGAATTAAATCTCGAGACTTCCCTAATAAAAGTCACTCTTACCGTTAAAGGCTCGCTGAAGTTTCGTTTTAGATATAAAAATGTAGGGCAAGTTTTAATATGACTTATCGGCAGTTAGACGCTTAATATCCGTATCTGTGTACGCTTATTTGCACTAAATATTTAAGAAATCACAAAAGTGTCTGTTTAAGTAAATGTTTCTGAAGTATATAACGAGGTTTATGAGAAATGAATAGTAATGTTTGTTTAAACATCAGAATAATAACTAAAGCTCTGTCTCTTAAAAATCGCTGTCAGTAATCGTTTTTTTTTATTAATTAGTCAATACGTGCCATAAAGTGCAGATTCGAACACCTTTCTATGGTTTTGCGGGTGTCCATGGGCGGCGGTGATTGCTTCCCATCAGGTGACCCGCCTGCTCGTTTGCCTCCTTCTAATATTTAAAAAAAAAACCTTTCGTTCAAAAAATATAACTTATCTTCCAAATATAACAATACATCTCTGTATTTTCTCAAGCATAGAAGGAAAGTTCCATTATAATGGGCTTATTGATTTAAAAACTTCAAAGTTTATATGAGAAATCTAAATATATAAATACTCTTAATAAGAGCCTCGACTAGAACTGAGAGTATCGACCTCGCGTAGATCCGCGATTGAAATCCGGATCCGCCGCAAACCGATTTATGATCCAATCGGTGTCTAACTACTGGCGCCGAAATGAACTTGACATTTATGGTTTATATTTATATTCAATTGAAGCAGCTTCTCATGTGTGAGAATATATTTTTAAAACAAGTTTATCAAATCCAAATGTACTATTTTTTAACTTTTTTAATAAAAATTCGTTAGGTAGGTAGTCTTTTTAACGTAAAAGAAAATCGCGATAGATTTTTCAAGATATACTTAACGTTCATATAAGTTTTTTAAGCAACAGTTAGATAAGTAACACCTACCTGCTACTTACAAAAAATAAAGTTACGACACACTATAAGTCCGGAAGGTCGTATAATATTCATACTGGTTAATTTTCAAAGAAAACATCGCAGATTCGCCAATACTATAATGGAGGACGCGCCCGCGCTGCGCCGCGTGTGAACTGGCCGCCGACAAGCGAGGCTATATAAGCGGAGACTCTTCCTGCTTATCATTTCCTGGTACACCGCAAAAAAACATAAAGCAAACCGTACCGTATATGTTTATTTATAAAAAAAGGGTTTAGTGAACCTACCTCCAAAATAATGGTTCATTATTAATTTTAGGCTACAATTTTTACCTTTAATAAAAGTCACTAGTCCACCAGTTCGTAAGTTACTGGGAACTTATTATTGATTGGAATGAACCGGCAAGAAACTCAGCAAATTTCTTATTTCACTTTATTTTACGGCGTCAGAATATAGATAAATGTTCCCTTATAACTTTCCGTCATAATTATAACAACCTAAAACTAGGAAGACCCGAATTTTGCAAATTTACGCCACGTCCTAAAAATTAAACAATGTCATACAGTCTAACACGCCGAAGCCCGAACGTTATTAAAAACGAACATTAAATGCTATTAATTCTCTAAAGATGATAATATGATGATCTAAAAAGATAAAACAGATAAGAATTTCTGACAACGAAGTAGCAGTGTTAAAAATGGTCGTGAATGAATAATTGATGGCAAAGAATCTTAGATGACAGAAAAGAAATTAAACAAAAATTTGAATAATATTTGTGTATTTATAAAATACAGTGAAAAAATTAAATGCCTACCCGGCCCGGGTAAAAACCGGGTATTAAACCTTAGCACCTAAAAATAAAAAAGTTAAATTTAATATTTGTATATTTTAATAACTTGGTCGCAGAAATCAGGGTACCTTGTGCTGTGCAGTAATCTCATAAGTAAAGCTCAGGATGCCTAGTGCGAGTTTCATTCGCCATTCGATAACGTTAGCGAAAACGAGAATTAGTATGGCATCGGTTTGTTGGTGACGAGCGAGAAAATTAAAATTTTCCTAAAAAAAAATAACGTTTTCTACATGTTTACTTTAAATTTGTCAGTAGCAAGCCAATGCCATGCAAATTCTCGTTTTCATTAAAATGATCGAACGAGTTCGGATATTAAACTCGTATGGCATACAGGTTGGCCCCGGACTCTCCCATGACTCATCATCCTAACAATCTAACTCCCACCACAAAAATATTTTGAAACAATTGAATAACTGTTAATTCTAATAAAAAACCCAATACAGATTAAAATTAATAATGTAGGTGTAAGTGTAACAATTAGGGTTGCACCCGTACTCTAAAATAGAGTATTGTCTTCTCTTTCATAGGCGTACTTTATAATCTACGACTCCAATAAAGTGCGCTAAAATACTCTATTTACGTAAAACTGATTGTTACTGGCTCGTAACTGGTTATGAGTACTTATGATACTAAATATACTAGTATCCACAGCCACAAAATATATGTTAAATGGTGCAAAAAGCAACAAAAAATACGTTTTATAAGGACAAAATAATAAATACACTTTTTTAACACACTTTTTTTTTTATAACAGGACTAACATAAAAAATAATATTTTTAATTGTTTTATTTTTTTATGCTATGTACTTTTTTTTGTTCTAACAAAATGAAAAATACTTTATTCGTCCTAAGAAAAGGTGGCAACCCTAGTAACAATGGTAATACCACGGTAATACGACCACAGTTACTGTGAAATTATCGAAAACTAAGTAGCTTTGTTTTTTATACTTATTTAATTTACTGCAGTAGGTATGTAAGTAAGTTTAAGTATGTAAGTATTATTTTACTTGTTTTGAAAAACAATTAGACGTAATATTTTTCAGTTCATGATTCAGTTCATCTATTTAAACATCGAAATAAAGAGGATTAACTACTATTCATAAGGATACCACAACGATATCATGAAATGTACTGAGTAACAGAATGTCCTGAGCTCAATGCAAATCACGTGTTTTCTCGACGATACGATGACGTCATAGCTGCCCTAACTTCCCTCCGTGACTCATCGCAAGTTGGGCGGTTCGAGGGGCAGAATCTAAAGGTGAATGCACACTAGAGCGTTTACTTATAATAGAATCATTTTAATGTGTCACCATTGCACAAAGGAACGTTGAGCTCAACGCTAGATGCCTAGTGTGAGTTTAGCGTCAGCTGGTGACGAGGGAAGAGAGTAACAATTTGCTAATAAAATTTTTAAATACTTGCACTTTGCACCCATAGTGCTTAGAACGAATCTGTTTGGCAAAATTTTAACTAGTCTCGTTTGTCACTAGGAGACATGCCAAATGCCACATTAAATTTTGGTTTTCGTTACCATAATCGAATGGCGAATAAAATATGCATTTGAACGACAAATTTGATTTTAGTAAAAACAAACGCTTCTTATGTAAGATCACAAACTTTACCTCTTTGTAATACTAGTTATAGTTAGTATAGATTTCATCGAGTGCCGGTGAAACAGATCCCTCATTTCAACGAAGAGTAAATACGAAGTAGGTAAAGTAGAAAGGAATGTGACACGTTAATGCAAACACAAACAGCGTCGTGCATTCGTCAGAACGTTACATGGAAATGCTCTAATATGTACTCACCTTTACTAAACATCTCATCGCTTGAAATCTAAATAGTTCAGACATAGAATTAAACTAGCTTTTGTCCGTGTTTTTGTTCACGAAATACACAAAAGACGCTGAACGCTCTGGTCGTCCAAATGAAGCAGTGACTCAACAAAACATCAACCAAGTCCTGAAAATCGTGAAGCTGAGATAGTGAAGATTTCAACTGGTAGTGTTGTGTACTATTTGACATCAAAATTTGGCCATGAAAAAGCTTTTATCCAAATGGGTGCCGCGTCTTCTAACAATTGATCAAAAGCGACAACGTATTAATGATTCAGAGCGCTGTTTAGCACTGCTTAATAGAAATAAAAAGGATTTTTTACGTCGGTATGTGGACAATGGATGAAACATGGATTCACCGTTTCACTCCGGAATCCAAACGGCAGTCAGCAGAGTGGAGAGCGGCCGGTGAAAGCCGCACGAAGCGGCCTAAGACAACAATCTGCCGGGAAGGTTATGGCCTCTGTATTTTGGGATGTGCATGGAATACTCTTCATCGGCTACCTTGATAGAGGGAAACATATAAATAGCTAATATTACATGGGATTAATGGAGAAGTAATCGTAGCAACGGAGGCTTATTTTAAAGCCAAAGATAAATCTTTCTACACTCATGGAATAGAAAAGTTAGAAAAGCGTTAAGAGAGACTGTATTGCAGTTGAAGGAGACTATGATGATAAATAAAAAACAACTTAATAAAAAAAAAATTTTGTTTTAGAATTTAGTATAAGGACTTATTGAATATTCCAAGCCTAAATATTTATAGGGATATAGAAAAGCGAAATAAAAGATAGTTTATAAAAATTCATTAAAAGTAAAGTAATATGAAAGTATTTACACTTTAACTGATAACGTCTTCTTGGCGGGAAAGTGAAGAGTCGTGTGTTCAATAATAATGTGAAATAATGGTGGATTATTAACTGTTAAGTGTTCGTAAGTGTGCATAAGTATTGACAAATGAAACAAAACAGTGCAACGTCACTTTTCAAATTCTCTCTAGAAGTCCGCGTGAGGTCTTAGTAAAACCCCTCATCTTTACTGAAATACTCAAGGGGTTTTATCATTCATACAGAAAGGAAATATTGTTTATTTATGTATTACTTGTAAGAAAAGTTACTTTGACACTGACTAATTGTGCTAATCGCATGAAGCCATCTACAAAAGAAAAAAAAACAGATACTTACCTACTAAAATGTCATAACTATTAAAAAAGTTTATATCCATATCTCGAAAGTAAGACATATTCCAAGTAAATACACTGCACATTATTGTCCATAAACGTCCGTGAAACAACAACATGCAATAACAGATACTTAATCTTCGCAGTAAAATATTAAACAGTAAAACAAACGAAGTAGGTACACATACATACAAAGTGTTTCATTTCAATATGTTGCGCTTGCGTAAACTTAAGAGAAAACCAGATAATCTATTAAGAATGTTTATTCTTATGGCAATGTATGTAGTAGAGTACACATTATGAAGGCAGATGACAATTCATGCTTGTGTACAGTCAACAGCTAAAGTCGATTATCAAAACCAGAATACCGTTACAAAAAAACCGTGATAATTGCGAGTATAGGATGTTGAATCCCCATAGCTACGTTTGACTCTGGTGTGAACCCATATCTAACCCAAGCGTTAACATTCTGGGTGGTTTAACAAGACTGTTATAAATGTGTAAATTCTGCTTCCCTTCAGATAGAGCGTAGTTACACCTCTATTAAAAAAATATAAAAGCTAAAATAAAATTTACCTACCAGCAATAGTTCAAGTACTCTTTATAACGTATTTACTCGCGGCTTCGTCCGTGGGAAATTTAGAGTTATAAATAATATAAAAATAATATGTTACCATTAATGAATGTAGCATTCTATCAGTGATTTTTGGAATTGAAAAAAATGCCCCGACATACAAACAAACAAGCGAAGTCTGCCTTACCTATCTTACCTATATCTTAATTAATAGTATAGATGTAAAAGACAGATTATATTTTTTGTAAGCATCGCAAAGTACACATACCCGTACACACTAATGATATTTTGGTTTCATTAGCATCGGTGTTTTGGTTTTGATCATCTACTTTTGTTGTTGACTGTACCATGTTACATTTTCAGTTGATATAAGATAATCTGAATAAAACCCATTGATAGCATTACAAGATGTTATCACTCACTTTATCGCATTCTGATGCTTTTGCGGCGTATAATAAAAATCGTGCTATAAGCATTTTGTATTTTGTATACGCTCCAAGTTGCAACTTGTTATGAAATACATAATGTAACGGCCATTTTTTAATTGAGAAAAAAGTGGACTGATGTTATGTTTGCAGTTGTGACTGTAAGAGGTTTTCTTTACCTACTTATTACTTACTAAGCAGTTTTTTTTTTATTTATTTATTATGGACACAGATAAAGTAGGTTTGCATTGTAAGAATTGTATCAGTCTGTAAGAATATAAAGGTATCCTAAAAAAAAACAATTTTTAAATTAGCTAGCTATTAAATTTAAAAAAATATTTATATTTCTACAGATTTTCGAAGTAGGTACCTATGGGCAACATTAAAAAACCTTCACACAATGACTAGCTTTAATATATTTTTTAACTCAGCAACTTTCACACTCTGGTTGCGATTTTGTAAGTTAAGCAACGAAATGGGTGACCAAATCAAAATATTCGTAGCTCCTTCGTGCTTCGTCACTTTGGCCCTTCGTCCCAGTCGATGACGTCAACAAGACAATTGTTGTATATACCAACCCATTAGCCAGCGTTTTCGGTTATGGCCCGATCTCTTATACAATCGATCGTTGTGTCTTGGGAAGACCTAGGCCTAGCATCGGGACGTTTAAAAGGCCCATTATAAAGGTATGACTTTGAATTGTCTGACCCTTCGTCGTTCTCGCCCACTCCAAGCTAAGGCCGCCTCTGTCCAATCTTATAATAATATACTCGCCGGCGCGACTAACGACTACGTACGGGACGGTTCAAGAACGTCTAGAATGTACTGGATAGTTTTATGTTCGGTACACTGAGTAGAGGTTAAAATCGCTTGGCCTACGTCGCTGCCCGCTGACTGAATTTGTAGGTACTCCAATGAAATACAAGACTAGTGTGCGCGGCTTTCTATTGAAAAACGTTAAAGTATCCATTAGTTATATTTAGTTGAGGAGCTCTATGGCGCAGTGGTTAACGCGCTCGGTCTGTGAATGCTGAGGTTAAGCAACTTTCGCAAAGGCTAGTCATCGGATGGGTGACCAAAAATGTATCAATCATCTCGAGCTCCTCTGTGCTTCGGAAGGCACGTAAACCGTTGGTCCCGGCTGCATTAGCAGTCGTTAACAACCACCGCACCGCACTAGGCCCGCGTGGTAGTTTATGGCCCGTTCGAAGGCTCGTGCCCCAGCAGTGGGGACATAAAATGAGCTGATGATGATGATGATGATGATGATGATATTTAGTTGGTCAGTCAATACATTAAATAAACTTTTTGGAAACTGGCAATTCTTTTTTTTAATAGAAATTGTATGGGAATGACCAACTATTACGTCACTATTGTGTTTTGTTAATTGAGTGTTAATTTAAAAAGTTCAAATGTATTTTCTGGTCAAATAAAAAATAGGTTTTTAAAGAACTGTTACGTGGTGTCATTCATACTATTTTTTTCTACATATTTATAGGTATTGCTATTGCTATGCGTATTGGTATTGTTGTAGTCCTTGAATGCAAGAAATGGATGTATTTTTTTATTTGTTGTACAAGCTCAACAGCCTTTTATAACAATCATTCTTATAAAACTTAAACATAACTCTTTGTTAAAGCTAACAAAGTTTCATATTCATAACATGATCAATGTAATATTTACGAACCAAAACAAAACTCGATGCAAGTTTACAAACATTGCATACAGTAAAAGGCTTAAAAATATAGTATGGATGGGCAGCAAAGCACATACATTAACAACTGTTACATTAAACACACGATGAAATTAAGATTGTTACAATTTGGTAATTAACACATTAACAACAGTCTTGTGTTGGTTAACACATCCAGACAACAGTGCTCTCGCTAATGGATTTTTACATCAGAATCTGGATTCCGCTATTTTAAATCGTTATCATCAAAATCGTGTCTCTGTGGCTGATTCTGTAATTTTTCCTATTTTTTTCCTTTGTTGATTAGCACATTTAGCCAGTGTCAAAGTAATTTTTCTTACAAGTAATACATAAATATACAATATTTCCTTCCAGTATGATGATGATGAATGATAATAGAAATGAGAAGTGAGAAATGATATACCCCCTAACCCCTCGAGTATCTCAGTAAAGATGTGGGGCTTTACTAATTCCTCGGGCGGACTTCTCGTGAGAATTTGAAAAGTGAAGTTGCACTGTTTTGTTTTATTTGCCAACTTTCATGCGCACTTACGAACACTTACACGGTTAATAATCCACCATTATTTCACATTAATATTCGATATAACACAAATTTTAGAAAATAAAACAAAACCGCAGCCGTGACTCTTCACTTTTCCGCCAAGAAGTCCTGGGTTAGAAGTACTTGGCCGTCATCCTGATGTTTTTTATTTATTTGTAAACAGAACATTACACATGTTTTATAATAATGTACAACATAAACTAATTTATGCTGTATCTTTAAGTTTAAGTTTTTCCGCGTACCTTGATTCGTCATAATACACAGTAGTAGACTCGGCCGGTACAGTGGTTTTTTTTTTTGAAGAGAGATTGCTAATTGCCTCAGTCGGCATCTTCAGCTTCACTGGGCTTGTAAACTGCGGCAGGCGAGCGGCGAGAAACTTAAAGGGTTCCTCAAGCCGTGTGAAACGAATCACCTTCGGCAACACGCACTAGTGCGTGCTCCGAAGGGTTCGTATCGGAGCAGTCAGCACAATGCCTTGCAATTATTCACATACAATAATACTTTGAAGAGTAAGGTACTAATACAATTTTCCTAAGTTGTCACCGAGTGATGAGTTGGTTAGTGAGGATAAGGCCGAAGGTGGAAGTGCACATCACTCTGAATCCTCAACTACTGATGCCAAAATTAGAATTAGAGATGACGAAATTAGACAGCGTTTTAAATAGCAAACTTTAACAAGGAATTACGGCGATATGTCTCGCATTCAACCCGACCATCCGTTCTGTTACCAACGCTTCTCATTCCATATTTCAAAAGTGTTTGCACTTACGTCAACTTTACCATTTTTAACGTAATAAACAATTAGGTGGAACGTGGAACGTGTAACATCTTCAGCCCCGCCGGGTGCCACCGCCGCCGGCTATAAAAAGTTAACTAAAACAATAATCAACGGAGCGCGACCCTCTTCGTTCGTGAGAGCCGACCCTCCAACGCAGCGAGTGTTTAACTTGGCTGTACACGAACGATGCATTTCCTTCTCTCTGCTTGGCCTTCATTGAAAGGAAATAATTGTGCCCTAATACGATGATAAGTTTATACAGCACGTAAAAGTTTATACTTAGTTGTTTTTACGGAGTATTAAACCTCTTTGCTTTAAATTATTTTAAACTAGCTTTTTTTTGAGGAGGTCGATGGCGCGAATTTCATGTTTAGAGATATTAGGTGGATATTATACATGTCGGCATCCCATATAAACTTCAAAATATATTTTGTTGTAAATCGTTACTAGAACATTAAAAAAAGTTTGCTCCACTGAACTTTTGCAATTTAAAACAGTCCATAGTGAACTTTAAATCGCATTACTTTAGTTCCATAAAAACTTTTTTTTTTTAAATTAAGATTTCTTTATTTCCCTTAGGCATAGAAAGTATCATAAAAATTGGCTCATAGTTTTAAAAAAATTAGAACTTCGAACATAAGCAAACTTGTGATACTTTCTCGACCTTTTTCATACTTCAAAAGGCACGTTAGGCCTTTAAATTTCGGCTGTTTTCGTCAATAAGCAGTTGTTAAAGTCAAATAGCACGCGTTGGGCCATCATGGTGGCTTAAGGCCCGATCTCCCCATGTGCTGTGGACCATGTGGCAATGCAAAAGCATGTATCTATGTATGTGTATTTATGTATGTATACTATTGGGTTTTGGGGAGTCAATAATAAACTTATTCACTGTTATTAAATAATTACTTTATTTATTTAATAGGAGAGTACGTGTCTAATCGAGCACGGTCTGCTCAAGACTAACTATGGGTGTTCCCCCGGGATTCAAGTTGAAAACATAAGTATAATGAACCTTAGTAACAAATTAATAAGATGGACTCTATTACCAAACAATTAAGTATATATTAGCATGGGACGAGTTTGAGTTATTTTTGGTGTTATCCAACACGCATAAATGTATGTATGTCTTTTTATGTACTAGTATATGATTCTATTGTATTCTACTGTATTTGCGCACTTCCTCTATCTCCTACTTGGGTTCCTAAACCAAAGGTTGTCTGGAAGAGATCGCTTAAAGCGATAAGACCGCCCATGCTAGCCTTAAGATTATGTGTACCTGTTTTTTGTTTTTATTTGTGTGAGCAATAAAGTATTTATCTATCTTCTTCTTATATATTCTTATAGGCTAATGATAAAAGCATTGGGACACTTGTAGCCTGATGTTGATTAAAGATATGAAAATTCTATCATTCACGAGGGGTAAGGTTGAGGTTCTACTATACTAATAAGACATCATTATCCCAACATTGGTCAGAGTGCCCAGTGAGAGTTTTGTTTACTATACGTATTCATTCGTGATTATATACATAATAATTTTACACAAATATTGTTGCGAACAAATTACAATTTGAAAAAAGACAAAGTGTTGAAAAAAGGCGAGTTGGATTGAGCCACGATAGCATAGTTGGCAGTGCACCTGACCCGGCACGTCATCGGATGGTGGTTGGAATCCCGCTAGTGGTTTTTTGTCAACACCTTGTCTTTTTTCAAATCGTATTTATTCGATTACGATTAATTTGTATTGCAAAATTTTAACTCTTCTCGAATGGCGCCAGGAGGCGCTGCTTCAATGCCATACTTATGTTCGTTTTCGTTAACGTGGCTGAGTGTCAAATGAAACTCACACTAGGCACCATGTTTCCATAGTTACTGCCGAATGTCGAACCAACATCAAATCAGCTTTGAAAATCTTGATAGGTCCACCACCCACAGTACACACGCCTGCACATTAGACTACGACAAACTGTCATATTTCCTCAATAAACTTTGAACTTAATGTAAATGTCATATGGTTGATTATTTATTGAAGAAATTTGATATTTTTGGATAGGTTGATGTCTACACGTAGTAAAGTGAAATACGAAAACCCACTAAGTTTTCCTACTTATCGAATTTTGTTATCGGGGAATTTGCTCTGCGTTAATGCGCAAAAGATATATAGTTATCTGAATTTATCTATTAGTTTATATATTCGATTGCCAACATAGTCTTTAGGTACCTACTGATTTACTTAAAACATCGATATGAAAATCTGAAGTCTATAGTTTAGTTATAAGTAGGGACACTGCGCACTCGCACAGTTGCTGCCTTTATTAACGGAATTGAGCAACAGTTTTATACTAGGTTTAACTTTACTCCAAGCTTTAGAATAAATTAAAATCAAAAATATTTATTCAGTTAGATACAAATAAAAATGAAAATCATAAACAAAAATTTAAAAAACGAACGAGCCTTACAGTAGTCGCATATGATGTGTAACATTTGACATCTCACCTTTTGAAATCAATATTACAATAGAAAATAAAATAATTTTATTAATTATTATTTTATTAATTGAATTAACAATCACGTATATTTTATTCTCTTTTTTTCTCTTTTTTTATATTGTTTATAAAAGTCTATTACACACGAAATGGTTGAAATCAATATTACGATAAAAAAAAAATTTGTATATCAATATAAGAATAAAGATATACAAATCATAAAGAGAATGCAGTAAATACTCATTAGAAGACATGTCACACTGTTATCCTGTTACACTGTTACGATCATATTTCTACGAAATCACTCCCACAAATATTACGACCTACAACGGACATTGGGCTTAAAGTGTCGATCACTGGTGGCTTCCCCGACTAACACGTAACAGTTACAGGATCACACTGTTACGACCCTACTTCCGTCCCTTTTCTACGAAATCACTGTCACAAATTGTATATATAGAAAGCGAGCGGAAAGATGCTACACATCAAAATATATAAAATATAAATTAAAATTAATATAAATGTAATAAGGCAGTAGTTTTATCAATTCCCATGGGAACTATGCTCGGTTAAGGGGTAAGAAAGCCTCCTGGATATAAAAACTCATTTGCTCCAAGTTTACGTCTCTAGTGTACTTCCAACCTTGGCCTTATCCTCATTTAGTATAAAAATCAAAATAATGAAACAAAAGACGGAAGCCAAAGAAAAAAAGTGCTTAGAAGTGAACATCGAAGGGTAAGCGTGAAGCGTCAGCTGTCATTTGAATTATTTATGACAGTGCGCGCCATCTTGAAATCATAGTCATCGAAAACTACATCGTTATTTCGTATATAAAACCACTTTTTTGAGATAACAAACCACCACTTATCTGGTTAAGTACAAATTTAATAATCTTTTTTTAACTGCTGTCCAATTATAATCACTATACGATGTAATTCAAACTTCCAAGAATTGTGACATGTGTAGCTGCTAGAAGAATGCTGAAACTTTTTCACAAGATTTACAGTGGGAAGGAAGGATTGCTGACAACGCGTTAACGTTACGGTCTTTCACAATACTGGACCAATCGCAATCTATCACCGAATGTATGGATGACCGACAATTAAAAAATATTTCTTGCTCAAAAGCGATTATTTTTGCGGTTTCAAAGCTGATACAATATTGATTTATCGCAATGTAAACGGTAACAGGGGCAGGGGTGCGCCCCACGAAAGGTTGCAGGAAAATTTTAATTAGTTCAATGTTTTCCAATGCACTGTTTATATTTGGTTAAATCTATTTTCAAATAAAATAATAAACAAATAAATAAAATTTCCTACACTCACACCAATTGGGTAGTAGACAACAACGACAATTAATACCAGAACAATAAACAAATAAATGAATTCACGTAACAGTTCTTTATAACATTAACCAATTTTGTATTTGACCTAAGCATGAATTTCTGTAACCTAAAAAGTTATTAACAAACACTCAATTGACGGAAAGAAATAGTGACGACATAGTTTGCTAATCCCATACAATTTCTATTAAAAATAATCGTTTTGACAGTTGTTAAAAAGTTTCTATATTGACTAACCAGTCAACTACCCAATTATCTAGCCCAAGAGAAACTTCGTTATGAAACTCGTTAAATGGTTACTAGACAAAAGATAAACATACTAAAAATACTTAAATACATACTTATTATACATAGAAAACAACCAGACCTGAGACAATTTAGAAAACAAACATTTCTAAATTGACCCGACCGGGGATCGAACCCGGGACCTCAGAGATGGCGACACCATGAAAACCGGTGCACAAACCACTCGACCAAGGAGGTCGTCTAAAAATATATATAAATTGGATTTTTAAATTAATGTAGTTACTATTGGAATTAAATTATATTGTTTAATTCCTTCTTTTATAAACAAAATTATTTTTAAAGTAAATGCAGCTGTAAAGCGATTGTCCCAATTATACTATATAACATTAATTATAGATAGGTACATGGTGCATATACGGTCGTACTTATTTAAGTTAATGATATTAAACTGTTCGTTTTTTGTTTCAGGTAAGGTTTGCTCTTGCGCCTTATGCGAGAGAACACCACCACAGATGCCACACATGGTTCCACCATACGGTGAGTGTCATACCAAATCTGGTGTCAACATGGGGTTTTTTTATACGATACAAATAAACTCGATGACAAAAATCTATCTAACCAAATTAGTTAAAAAAAATACTAACATAAAACATGCTATAGGACTAAAATAAACGCTTAAATCATTATTCGTGTTTAAATATAACATTACATCTCTACAAAGTTCGTATGGCAAATATTGAAAACATTGTTTTTTATCAATGACCTCAAAAACAAAAACCTACCGAAATTTATTCACATAATTTATATATTTACACATAAACAAAGTTCGAATTGCCCCTTCCAGTTAAATATTACCCCGGTCACTTAAATATCTGGCGCTGCAGCGAAACGTCATGGATATAACAGCATTAACCGTGTTTTCAGCCTTTGTCCAATTGAATCCTCGGTGCAGTAATCAAGTAGCAGTGGAAATAGGAAATAGGAACGCAGAAGGTCTGGTTTTACGAGTTTACGGAAAGTCCGCGCGGCAATTAGAACTTCGAGTGTCACAAAGAGGATGAATGCTCAAACTTATTTGGAGTAAATTGAGGAGTTTATGGCTTGCAAGTTTAAGTTGCGATTTTAAGCAACTTTGGCACTGCGGGTCACTGGATGAAAAACCAAACCAAAAAGCACGAGGAGCCGTTGTTTCACTTGGAATTTGCAGTCGTAAAATGGCAATCTTACTCGAAAGTCACCAACCCGCATTAAGATCTCCACTTGTGTTTTTGTTCATGTGGCCGATGATTGAGATGATGAATTTACGATCTTCAACAACCGATGACCCGGCACTACGAAAGTTTACCTAACTTTCAAGGTCTTGAATGCGGAAGCCGCTGCGCTACTGCCACTGATCATAAAGCTTAAAGGATTGCTGGCAGCAAACCTTCTGCAGCCACCTTTAGGCTTGTGCAAGAGTGGGTCAACGGGTCGTTCCGTCCCGGCGGGTGCGCGCCCGCCCGCATCGTCCCGTTCCCATGTTATATTATTCACGTATTATCTGGCCGTTGTAAAAAACAACCAATAAATATTTTACCCCTATACGAGTGTAACCAACTACTCTTTGTTCGATTCGAATAAAGTCGGGGCCGAAGTTGCCATGTATTTTTGTCGAATTTATCAATTGTAAATGACTGCTATTGTGACTGGCGATTGAGTTTTGTAAATGGATTGATGGAAACGAGTCAGATTACCCTTGCAAAAAATGTAGTTTCAGAAATAATATCTGCTAAAGTAAATTAATATGTTATAAAGGTCATTCTACATCTAAATTGGTGCTTAGTTGTCGCTCATAATTTTTAAATAATTTTCTGTTACATTAATGTTACTTGTCGACCTTTAAATATTAACATTAACCCGAGAAACTCAATAGCATTTACAATTCATTAGACGGTCAATTATGAACCTTTCACGTTTCAATGTAAACTCCAAGTGTTGCGTTGCATGCAGCCTTCGCGCACACGTAGGTATTATGTTCGATCAAACCTATTTCACGTGATCCCAGTAATCCCATTTGCTAATTACTCGGCCAATCGTGAAATGTAACTTCATTGCGCCTAACGTGATGGGGTAGGGGACGACCCCGTATAAAGAACGCTTCCCTCCCTGACTACTTAAGGGTTAAATGTCAATTCGTCTCATCTAATAATTTTTAAAGCGAAGTGCGTAGTACGCCCGCATAACACGTACATAAATAATATTAACAAACGAGTATGTCACTGCGGGATAACCGGGCTAATAAAGATGACTAGGTTCAGCCCGCGGGTTTGCCCGTGTGAAATTGGTTATGGCATGTATTCCGCGAAGGAAGGAGACATTTTCCCGGTATACAAAGTAGCCTATATATGTCACTCACAGGCATTACAACTGTCTTTGTGTAAAAATCTTCCCAAGAAACACAAACTAATACATTTTTGCTTTCTTATTATTAATATTATTCTGTTGCTATAATTGATATGAACCATTGCCATAGATGTGACTTGAGTAATTACATAATATTACTTAAAATAAAACATCAGAATAAAAATAAACGCGAGTAGATCATAATAACGTGTTTCTATTTATTTCGCAACAACTTTAGAAAACAATATTTCACAATAGATTATTAATATAATTAGTGGAGCTTAGTGCGACAGCTGCCCGCTGAATCTTTTCCATTTGCTTACAGTAAGTTTCCTCGTCCAATCTGTTCAGAATATACAAGTTTTATCGCCGTCTGGCGATATAAAAATATCTATTTACAGATTTTATTGCTGTTAAGTATCAAAAGGTACCTAAACTAGGTAGCTATTCATTACGACATACGTATTCAGTTCTCTTAAACTATTATAGCAAGTTCATATACGGTAAATACATATTTCTATTGACAAATTCTTGGAGCACCATAATTGAAGCTCTTTACGGCTATTTGTTAAGTTAATGAAGCAATTAATATGATGTAAAATGTCATAAGTCAAAGCCACAATTAAAATATAGGTTAAAACACTTCGGTCAAATACACCTAGATTATGCAATGCAAATTACGGGCGTAAGAAGGTACATAAGTAAAAAAATCAGATTTCGTCTTGTTATTTTGACGTATCTGGCACGATTGTACAAATTGCGTTTTGTTGTTGCAAGCGCTTGAGAAATTTTAGTATCGTACGGTATTTGTGGGAGGAGAACTATTGGTTACGAAGACATAGCTAGAAGCACTCGGCAATTAGGTAATGTTTACTTAATGGAACTAACATGGCGGTAAACGTATTAAGAATGTTACATTATAGCTTTCTGTTGCCTTATAAATTTAATGTTGCTAAATGTTATTTTTAGTGGCAGATACTAAAGGAGGCCTATACTCAGCAGTGGGTATCTCCGGGCTGAAATGATCGTGATGATGATGAAATGAAAATGAGTTGTTTTTTTTTTAGATGTGAAATATAAATTTATTTTTTGTTCAGCTGATACTAAAGAGATACGACTATACTAGTAGGTTAGATAAACTGTGATAATATACCATTCGTCTACATATTTAAAAATTTTAAACTCCACTTAGTAAATTGGTTACTTTGTGTTTTTTTCGTCATATTTGGTGTTGAAAACCGACATGTTTGTTTTTTTTGTCCTATTGATGTTCGAACTTTTGGCTACTTTACTGATTCTTATTTACTTGCGACTAGTTTCACCTTATTTAGCACCTGCAGAAATCGAAGACAATAAAATAAAAAAGGCTACCATTTCTAAACTATTGAGCTTGGATTTTTTTAAATATTTTTTTATTGTGTATATTTGAGTGAAGAATCCACCCATAAAGTTTGTACAGTGTATGCCAATACAGATTGTATACGACTTAAACATTATCTACTCATTCAACGTTATTTGTCTTGTCAAATACTTTGCCAATCGCGTTTCTAAATATGTAATATAAAATATTTTTTTTGTACTTCCTCATATTGTCAAATGAGATGTCTTATCAACACTGATAGTGTTAATATCATCTGTGAATTCTGTAAATCGCGCTAATTTTGCGAGGCCGACAAAGGACCTCGCGAAAACTGACCTCGACGGTTATCACGGCGATATTATGAATAACGCAGTAAATCAGACGCGTGCTTTTACTTAGGCGTCTCCGGGCGTAGTGCACGTAATAAAAAAATAATAGAAAAAGTTTTAATTCTAAATTAAAGGAAATAGAGAAAAAGTTTGAACTATCAAGTGCCAGTACGATTATTATGACGTCATGGAAGAAAATATATTCACGTAAGTACTTTTTAGTCGTAACTTGTCAATCTAACAAAACTACGTGACTTCTTGGCGGGAAAGAGAAGAGTCATGTCTGCGGTTTTGTTTTATTTTCTAAAACTTGTGTTGTGTCGAATATTAATGTGAAATAATGGTGGATTATTAACCGTTAAGTGTTCGTGAGTGTGCATGAGTGTTGGCAAATGAAACAAAACAGCGCAACGTCACTTTTCAAGTTCTCTCAAGAAGTCTGCGTGAGGGCTTTTTAAAGCCCCACATCTTTACTGAGATACTCGAGGGGTTGGGGGTTATATCATTTCTCACTTCTCATTTTTATTATCATTCATCATCATCATACTGACTGGAAGGAAATATTGTATATTTATGTATTACTTGTAAGAAACATTACTTTGACACTGGCTAAATGTGCTAATCGCACGAAGCCATCAACTAAAAGAAAGAAAAGAACAAAACTACGTTCACATTACTATTTTTGTTTTGTTAACTCTGTTGGTTGTGTGTACGTCATATAGTTAACTCTATTCCCATTATCTAAGGTTAAAATTCAATATGCTTGTATCCGTTAGGTAAAGGGTTAAAACAGCTGTACGATAACATTTTAGAAATAGCTAATAAACAATGTAATAAAACTTAACGATTGCAGGAGTATCTATTAAGTAATCTAAATAGGGTTTGTTTATTAACTATTAACATGACATTAAAGCCAATTAATACTAAAGTTTACAAACAATGATGCTAATATAGGACTAACTATTTGTTGACGCAGCTTTGAAAAGATCAAAAACTCTAGTATTCAAAAAATAGCCTTGTTCATTAATTATTATCCGTTTTATCTGCACAGTCATCACAAAAACAGGTTGCACGTCTCGCAACTAATGTATAATATTTACTAACTTACAGCTCTGTGATTGGCAAGAAAATCATAGATTATTTAAATTATCGGGTATACTAGGTCTAAAAAAACAACTAGTTCAACTAGTTCTTATAAAATACATTGAAATAATTAAACGCCCACCCGACCCAGCCAGGAATCGAACCTGAGTCTTCCGCAAACCGGGCGGCTGCACTGACCGCTATGCTACGGTTTACGGTTTACGGTTAGCCATCGGTTGCAATAACCGTTGGATAGATGGTGCACTGTGCCAAAATTCAGCGCTCACGTCTGCCTTCCCGGTAGCCTTCCACCTTCGAGCTTTTGGTGGCTGGACGAGGAAGAGCAGAAGAGTCCCACTTAACCCGGGGTCGTCCCGGGCCCCAGAGTATGCGTAAGCCAGTATTTACTCATAACCCATCCTGACAAACTATTATACGCTTGTTTATAGGTTTGGGTTCACATCAGTATTCTAACAGAGCTATGGAAAGAATAATACGAAGAATTGGTCAATGGTTTTTTTTATTCAACCCGTACATCTATGTTAGTCTACCGAATCTTAAAAAAATAATAAAAAACCACTCCTTACTGCGGTCTATTATAGTGCATTCTTCATACACTTATGCACGACGCTGCGCGCGCGCCGGCCTTGAAACCACTTTTGTGAACATAATTGATATCTTGAGTAAGCTGAACTACAAGACTATATACTATATTAATAACCGTAGACACTTAAACGGTATTAAGCAATCTGCTTCTAATCTATTAAAAGTGATAAGTGATAATCGAACGCACTGCTCAAATGAAACATAAAGAAAACAGAAAAAAATACATTTATTCAGTATTACAAAATAACACATTCATACAAATAAAACATTCATAACAAACAGTATATGATACTGTAAGGGCATCTTCTCAGCATATGCCATAGCAATATTAAGGAGTATTGCCACGAACGCCTCGTCTTCTGAAAATCACAATCCTATTAATTAAATAAAATAACTCGTTTTACTTTATATGAAGCGAGCCATACTCGGCAACAAATTCTAAGTACGAACCCGTAATACTTACCGAAATCCGTCGTCGGCATAAATCTAGGACGCCAGACACTCAGAATTAGGGTAACGTATCTCAATTGGAACTGTACAGGACACTTTCTTAGGAAAGGGCGGATTCTCCATCCCATATAGAAGCTACCTGCCAAATTTTAAGGCAATAGACTTCCGGAGATCGTTTCAGCTCATAAAGACAACATCTCAAAATGACAACCGGACGCAAAATGTCCATTTCTCAAAACGTCAACTTCTCAAAATATCAAATTCGCTAACGTCGAAATAGCTGGTTAAAGTAGAAATGCGAAGAGTTGTCATTATCCGAATATATTGTTGACTTGACGTTATGAGAAGTTGACCAAATGAGAATTTGTCATTGGGAGAAGTGGACATTATGGCAATGAGTAGTCATTGCCATAATGTCCACTTCTCCCAATGTAAAAAGTAGTAAAGTAGTTTAACCAGCTATTTCGACGTTAGCGAATGGTGTTACAAGCGAATGGTCTAACAAAGATAAATAACCAATTTTGACAAAGTCATTATTAGGGTGGAATTAACTAAATATAGATTACGCCGACGACGCTATTATAGCAACCAAGAACTAAGTAGCTTCTTTTTTTTTTGGGAGAGTTTGCTGATTGCCTCAGACGGCAATTTCAAAGCGGCAAATTTAAAGGACTCATCAAGCCGTGTGAAACGAATCACCTTCGGAGGTTTTTTAGAGGGAACGGCATCACGCACTAGTGCGTGTCCCCGTGCCCTACAAGATTCTCCGAAGGGTTCGGATCGGATCTTTAGCTTCTTCTGTGCTTCAAATATATCCTTCCTATATATCCTTCAAGTATGGTTGAATTATAGATATTTTTTCTTCTTTTTAAATACTTTTTTTACAGCAACACTGTACTTGTGACATGAATAAGATTTCCCGTTTAACTTTGACAAACTACTGAATGCAGTGCGTTGATTTATTGTTTTAATTTCGCTTATTTATGACAACGACAATAATACAATGTGGCCATGCTAGTCAGGAACTGAATTACGATGTTATCTTATCTAATTTTCATCTTAAGACTGAAAATCGCCTTTTGAAAATTTTTTGTTTCACAAGTCTAGAAAAGAACACTTTCTTTGAATTATTTTTTTATCAGTCAAGTCATCAGTCGCAATTCTGTGCGTGTGTATGTTACTGAACTACTTCTAAACGGCTGGACCGATTTGGATGAAATTTTTTGTGTGTTTTCAAGTGTATTCGAGAATGGTTTAAATTCACAATTATACCCGGTAGGTGGCGCTGCTATGGGGACACGGTTGTTCACGAATAATTTGTTTGTTTTGTTGTCATGGAAACTCTCAACGTTTTGTTTGTTTTGCTGTCATGGAAACAAAACGGTACGAAGTCTGCCGGTCAGTTATTAATAAATTTTGGGTAATTCCAATTAATTATTTATTTAAAAAAAAAAAACAATTAATGCGTTTCTTGCGCCTTGCGCCCCAGAAATTTGATTAAAGTTTTTAGTTTGAACCTAAATATAAGATTGACCACCAAAAAAAAGTACAAAAATAGTTAACGGTTGCTATTAATGCTATTACAAAATAACACATTCCCACCACCGCACTGCCTTAAAATAAACACGAATTGCGAATAACCTTGTTTCGGCGTTAACCACATCAAAATGTCAAATAAAATACCGGCCAACTATCAATAATCACCGTCTTGTTTAAAATTCCCGGCCCGTCACAGATTTGGCACTTCGACGCTCGTTCAGAACTCTTAATACTTTTTTTATGTCCGCCATTTTTGCTTGAGTGCTTTTGATGCATCGCTTCTGTTTGTGACGAAACGTAAAGTAGCGATTTAAAAATGATTGGGTGTTTTGGTGTTTTTTTTCGTTTGTTTTCTATTCAATCCGGCTCGAAGGACCATTATTGAAAATTTTTAAACATAAGTCTATAATGAAAATCGGATGATAATATATGCTTTTTAATCACCTGTTTGTATAGGGGTAAATTACCCAGGCGCCGTTTTTTTGCCTTCGATGAAATTCGTATTTTTAAACGAGAATATTGTATTGCATTATTTATTTATGCATAGAGTAGGTGGTTGAGACTAAAATATAATTTGTCTAAGCCTATATTTTAAATTAGAAATGAAGGCATAAACTCCCAAGTCGTTAATAAATAACAGATATTATTCTATGACTAACGATTATTTTTCTTGAGAGGCACAAACGTAGTACTTGTCCCGCAAAACGTTCTCATAACGGTATCCAAAAGTAATCCCCGAATTTCGTTAAGCGTCAGTAACGTGCTAGCGCGCAACAAGGGCAGACGTGTGCCAAATTACTGCATGTTTCCGCCAAAAAGGTAAGTACGCCATTTTTTTACTCCCAGACAATTTTTATATCAAATCGGTGGTGGCTTTATCTTCTTAAATAATTGCTTAATGTTTGGTTCCTTGCTTTTTACAAGGCTATTTAATGTATCAGTTAGATTGACGGTTATTAAATTTACCCTAGATATTAATTTTTTTTTTTATATTCGGAAAAGTGTGTTTTTTATCAGATCGGTGTTTTTATCGGTGAAATCGGTGGTCTTTTTGGCCCACCGATTTGATAATTTTCACCGATCTGATAAGAAAAATTTAGTCGGTGGCTTCGTTCTCATATCAGTGTCTTAAATTATGATCTGTGTAACGCTTTATCATATCGGTGTATCACTTTCTCATATCGGTGTGTCTCTTTGTCATATCGGTGTATTGCTTTATCATGTCGGTGTTTCGATTTATCATATCGGTGTTTTCCGATGGGTCAGTGGTTGGTTGGTCTAAATACAAAATTTTAAACACATTTTTTACAGACTGCTGAAGAATGGCAGGGTTATAAAATTTTGAAATAATTAATGTTCCTATTGTGATCAATGTTTTAGAGTAATAATTTCCTATTTTAATGAGTGTCAAAATTAAAATTGTTATTGTGATGAATGTGTTAAATTTTATTAGAAATACCTTAATTAAAGTTTCTATTGCGATTTACGTATCATTGTATGATTAAAGATATAGTAATAGGAACTTTCGTTTCCCTTTTTGGTTTTCGATTGTCATGGATTATCATGTCGGTGGATAGTAATATCATATCGGTGGCTCAACTTATCATATCGGTGTTAAGTCTTCTCATATCAGTGTTAAGCCTTTTCAAGTCGGTGCACAGAAAAATAAATCGGTGGACAGATTATCAAATCGGTGGCAACCAAAATTTAAATGTGAATTTCCCCTTAGATTTTAACGATATTTTGGTGTAAGTGTGGTGAAATAAATATCCACTAAACATTAAATAAAATCTGAAAGAGATACAAAAAACATCTAAACAAAAAAGTACACCGATATGATAAAAATACATCAAATGTTGAAATTCAACCATAGATTGTACGTCAGCTTTTTGCTTTCACTTCGTCCGATGTTAAGCGCCGAAAGTGTAAGAGAAGTTCATCCGAAATACTCAACTATTAAGGAACTGACTGGATAACCTCTCATTGCGGAACACAACAATGCTGTTAATATTGTTAATATGGCGACAGAATCAAATATAAGAGAGACTTTCATAAGCAGCTAACAGGCAGACTTCTCTGCCTCCAAACAAACCTAACAGAATCACCTCAGCTTGTACCTTTGATATATCTCTTCTGTGCTTTGGCTCTGAGCCCAGTGATCACTACTAAACCACATCACTATAGAGGCGGACTTAGAAAGCAACCTTCGATTACGTAGCGTAAGTAGGAACTATTACAAAACCGATCGGCCGAAGCTTCGGTTTCATTGTCGCGCGGAACTGAGTTTAATTTGGACGTAGTGACCGCCTTCGCGTCCCGCTAACACAGATTAAGTCCACATCTAGAACGCGGCCTCGCAATAACGACGTACCCATACACGGTAAACATCGTTTGTATGTACCATCACCATCGAAAATGTATATAATACTTTTGGTAAGTATCATCTGTCAATATAGCTTTTATGTAAAGGGGTCGATGGTGCAGCGGTTAGGGTTGTGATCTTATAGGCTAAGCAACTTAAGCAGTAGATGAGTAACTAAACAAAAAAAATACCTTCGGAATTTGGAGTGCACGTTCAGCTGTTAGTCCCGGTTGTTTCCAAAAGCGTAATATAAGATAGCAGTCGTGAAAGCCCGCCAATTCGCTGTAGGCCGGCATGGTGGGTAAGGGAGAACTGTCCCTATATGAAAACAAAAAACTTTAAGCTAAATAAAATAAAAAACTAAATTAATTACTTACCTTAACAAACACTTATAAAATGTTTTTTTTTTTACAAAAACACAAATGTTGTAAAATTTTTGCGTTAAAATTATATAAACAAAACAAAAACATTTTATAAATAGCTTGCCTACTTTTTAACTGATCTTTAGTATTTGTAAAAATATTATGATCGTATGTCAATGACGGTAGTTGTTGACATTGAATAGGCGCCTTTGGCTTTCAAAGTAAAAAAAAGTAAATAGTGTTGAATAATTTCGGCGGGCTAATTAGAACTACGATAGCTCATTTGGGAGAGCACCTGACCTGGTATGTCAGAAGGGTGCAGGTTCAAATCCTGCTCGTGAAAAAAACTTCTTTTCAAACACTTATACATTAACATACTCGTAGAAGATTATGATTAAAAGTTAGCACCCATATACGTACTTAACTAAGCATTGTAGTATCACCCAGAAAGGGTAACGCTAAACTCATGTACCTTACCGGTTCGCAATAATTTACAATAACTTCTGACGTTCTGCTCGGTTGATCTACTTATACAAAACTAAAAAATGACAATGAGTTATTCAGTACTTTAAAAATATTTACAATATATGCACTGGGCTTTTTAAAGCTATTTGGTTGATGTGGAACCCGTCCCATTGTCTTTCCTACAAACAAAAATCCATTAGCATCTCTTTCTATTAAGCTTTTGATAAAGTCTATTTTTGCCACTTTATGAGATCACTTAAGTTATGAAGACTATCACATGGGAACTAATCAACAACGGAATCTTTTGATCTCATCGCCCTTAGTTTACTGATACTTACTAACTGACGAAATCAAAATACGTTTCGAATTCGTTATTAATGACTAGACATAGCTAACTCTGTACAGACAGATAAAAATAGAAAGACCTTACAAAGTATAACATTATATTTAGCTTTAATAAGTTTTACTTCAGTAGGTTTTATTAACAACTAGTTGTTGCCCGCGACTTCGTTCGCGAAGAGTATAGTAAAAAAAAACTATCCTATATGCTGGTCTGGGTCATGGTATGTATATGAGGAAAGTTTCATTAAAATCCATTCAGTAGTTTTTACGTGAAAGAGTAACAAACATCCATCCATACTTACAAACTTTCGCGTTTATATTAGTAGGATATCTCTTGAAAGCAGTGAAGTATTGGTGATGTTGAAGGCCGATATATAACTTAATATAATGGCACACTCAGATAAACATACCAATATTTTTACTGTTAATCTATTACCAACAAATTTTGGAATAATAAGTATTACGCGACTTGTACAGTCTATTAGAATACAGTTATTAAAACTTCTTAGAATATTAAGTTCCCCTTTCTTAGAAAATTAATCAAAATTCAAAATCATTTATTCAGTTCAGGGTACAAATGAGCTATTAAGAATGTCACTATGCCATCGGTTCGTAAGTCTAAACAGGGCGGGAGAAAGGTCTCCCGTCTCAGTGCAAGGGTACTGAGAAATACCGGCAAGAAATCTCATATTTAATTTAAGCACTCACTAACAGATTTTTTGTATAAAACATACCTACTTACCTACCTACATTTTTGTATTTGCGACATTTCCCTTTTTATTCTGTTTGAATTGTACACAAACCTTTGCAATAAATGTGAAAGTCATATCCTAATATATTTTTTTGCATTCCGTTTACGATAGCTTCGTATCTTATCGTACACAAATTATCATGATTTACAAAAAATATATTTGACAAACAGCGATAAACATTTCCTGACGTTTACGTTCTTAAGAAGTAAGTTAATTATAACAATTTTACGTAATTCATTACTAGTTTACAATATCTAAAATTGTCACATCATTAGGTATGTAGAAGTACATAGTAACTTTGTGATATAATATTCAGTTGACCCTAATACCTACTAGGTATATCGTAAAAATAGCGATAACATTCGCGACTATCGCGTTCAAGGCCGACTAGACACGTGTTTTTATGTTAATTTATAAATAGTTTTTAGTTGTTTAATTATTATACCTAGTATATTTTTTTAAACCAGACTTAAAAAATAAAATACCATATAGGGTTAAAAAAATATCAGATTATCTATTTTGCTTTTACGTAACTACATAGTTATCCTATGGAAAAGCCAATCTTGAGTTGAGTTTTAGTCTACGTTTTGGAAGAGCAGGGGTTAAGTTTTAAATATTATACAATAGCACTTATTAGCAAGTTCTATGTCACAAAATATTAATATTATAAATAAGAAATATGCATAGACAAGAACATTTAATATGTCAAGTACTCGTTCAAAAACGATTGTCTACAAAACAATGTGATACATACGCACAACGAAGCTCCGCCAATGTTTGCGTTCGACGAAAATGTTTGTCCAAGTGTTGGTGGCGACCTTGGAAACGCGAATTTATTGCGAAAATTAACTCCTCTTCGGCGCAGTAATTGGACGCTCAAAGAATTTTACGACTCCCCTTTAAATACGAAAATATATTTTTGGCGTGATTCTTTAGTTAGACTGAGTTTGATGTTCGATTGTGCTCGTACACGATCGGCGATCGAATTTGGTCAAAGAGATTAAATGTCTTTGAATTTGGTCACCTATAGTGGCACCAGTGTCCGACAGGAACCAATGATGGACACTAGGGTCAGCAACTGATTTTTGACATTAACAATAATTAAATACAGACAGGCCACCTGCTTCCGAAGCGGTCACCTGTATTTCAATTTAATTCTATAGGTATTATTAAGGCGACGAAAACTTGAATAGTTTCCGTTAAACAGTTATTGTCCAAAGTCAAAGCACTAATTTGTTTTCCGAAATGAGTTATGTTTTTCTTTTTGAGAGAGAATTAAAAGTGAGCCTGGAACGCGCTGCCACTGTCGCCTTACGGATAGCTTATTATCTATTTAAACTGTCAGAAAACGTGTAATCGCTTTTATGTTAAAAGTTTGATTGGCTGTAAAACCTTACATTATAAATTGAAGGTGCAACTAACTAACTAACTACATTATTATAAAATTTTACTTTATTTAACCTGTACATTTAGAAACTACTATGCCGTCTAACGTCTACTGTCTTGCTTTCTTTTTCTCTCGACTCTGTTTCCTCAAATTCACTGTAGTAATACACCATTGTTACTTAAGAGGTACTTATCGGACAACACATGGACAGCAACGTGTGTATAGTGCGTGTAAGCGCGCACGAGGCGACACAAGCTCCGTTGTTGGAACCAACGACAGACATACTCTTATCGTGACCTCGAACGCGTCTGACGCGAGAGTTTTCATCTCTATACTCGTATCATTAGTTATTCCTAAGTTAATACACAGCGTGTGTAATGTAAAAGCTGTGATCAAAATTAAAAGATCAGATGCAGAGTTACTAAGGCATAATTATTAACTTTATTATTCATTATTATTCCTTCATTCCTCTATTATTCAATAAATTTAACATTTATTTTATTTATTTCTTACTTTTTTAATCACTGCTGCTGTCACTGTCAGTCAGTTTTGCGCAGACTAAAATAGGTACGCTAAATCTATGGTTTTGCGCCTCGGCGTTTTGATGTTGATGTTTGTTTGTGTCATAGTATATTCGTTTTGTTGTTAATATTATTCGTGTTATTTTATGTTAGTGTTTTTTTATTTTATTTGTCTTTTTTTTTCCTGTTTCGTGCTTTGTCACTACTGTGTACAGCAGAATACCAGTGCAGCAGGCCCCGCTTGCTGCGTATACTGAGCTGTGCAAAGTGTTGGCATCGCATAACAGGGCACAATGTCAATTGTTATTCTTTTTGTTACATGTATGTTTAATTGTGTTTTGTTATGTGATTCCAATAAATGTCTTTTATCTTTATCTTTTTTATCTAACTCTAACTTGCTATGCAATTTTTAATTAAAACAGTTCTATTGTGACGACACATCAAAATAAACAAGTCACAGCCTTAGTGGTTTAGTAACCTCCGTGCACTTACACTTTTGATCACTGCTGATGCTTGCTTATTTCCGCTTGACGCGTATGACTTTACTAATATAAATATTTGATTAACCATTGCGTGAAATATTAAAGTTAATAATTATAAAAACACAAATGTTGAAAATATTTCCACGAGCAGGATTTGAACCTGCACCCTTCTGACTTACCGGGTCAGGTGCTCTCCCAATTGTTCTAACCAGCCCACCGAAATTATTCAATACTATTTAAATAAATAAATAACATTGACATTTGTGTTTTTGTAATTTGTTGCGCAACATAACTTGCGTTAAAATTAAATATACAAAACAAAAATAATTTTAATAATTATATCTTATTAACAACACATACGAATTATAGATCCAAAGTGTATCCCACTTTGGATCTTTTTATTTTGACCACACCTTTCTGTTATACGTTGTAGTTATATATGAAGAATGGCTTTGCTCTACCTATAGTTGTAAACCAGCTGCTTGTAAGCCGGTAGTTACCGAAACCAGCGGCTAGGAACGAATAACCAGCCGCTTGATACCGGGTAGATATCCGACTTGAGCATCGAAAAAAAAACTACATTTTTTTATTGTTCAACTCTTATTTTTGTTACACAGTAGCACTGAGTTCTGCTATTTTTGTTTTTTATTTAAATATAAACACCGAAGACACCGTCTATACCTACTAATTTACTTAATTCAGAGACGAACAGGAAACTATGAAACAACGTTTGTGTTTAGGTGGTGGTGTATGAAAATTATAAGAATAAATGTCGAATAAAGCTCTAAATTAGTTTACGTTGGATTTAGTCATCATTATAAACCAAAGAAAGAAATACAACTAAATGCTTACTATTACTAGGTACACTTATTTAATGGATAAATACCTATTTCCAAAACATCTCTGACAAATAAATTATTAAAATAGTCCTAATAAATACCGCGCTCGAGCAACGCACACCCCCCGACCCCTTGCACGGACACGGATTTTGGAACATTTCAGGACAGCCCGAGCGCACTGCTGTTGCGAGATTCCACGTTCGTGGGAGTTTGTCTGCATGTGTGCGTTGCTTGAGCGCGTTTGTATGAAGCTTACCTTCTCATCATCATCATCATCATCATCATCATCATCATCATCATCATCATCATCATCATCATCATCATCATCATCAGCTCATTTTTATGTCCCCACTGCTGGGGCACGAGCCTTTCCTATGGATGGATAGAGAGAACGGGCCATAAGCCCTCACGCGGGCTCTGTGTGTAGTCGTTAACGACTGCTAATGCAGCCGGGACTAACGGCTTTACGTGCCTTCCGAAGCACGGAGGAGCTCGAGATGATATATTATTGGTCACCCATCCGGTGACCGGCCTTTGCGAAAGTTGCTTTACCTTAGCACTCGCAGACCGGGCGCGTTATCCACTGCGCCATCGAGCTCCTCATATACCTACTTACCTTACGCTTAGCTTCTGAAGTCTCCTTATTTTGTGATTGTACCTTGCCGACCCGAGTTTACGCTCGCTGTAAAAACCACGGGTCGCGAACAATCTTCTCCACAAGTGTATTGTTGATCGAAGTCCACAAGAAAAGAGTTTAGTATAATACGTAGTATATCTTTTGCAATTGAAGCCCATATATTTACCCACTAACAGATACCTAGACATGGCATAAAGAATCACGTATTTGCTCCCGAACGGTGATTTAATTCATTTGCCGGTTCAAAAGACTCGAATAAGTACTATCTAACGTTTCGTGACGCTTCGCCGGCGTAAAACCTCTTTTTATCCTCGTCTGCGAAAAGTAATTTTCGTCGAGTTGACGTGTATTAGCGGGCCGTCTGGCTATTCTTTGGTGTAGAGCCGGTACACAACGAACGTCTTTATTTATTAGCAAGATGGTTTTTGCTTTTAAACTTCTTTTGCCCAATTTGTAAAAACAACTAATTTGTTTTTATTTGATAAATATTGAACTAAGAGAGTGAAATAAGATAACAATTTTTTTTTCACCATTAAAAAGTTATCGTTGTCATTTCAAGCTCATTCTAATCATTGGTATAAGGTCCCAAAGTGAATCTTGGCGAATGGATACGAAAAGTCACCACTAAGAATAGCAAAATATTTTAAAGTTTATATATGAGCCGAAATATGAGTAGACATTTTTTTACATAAATACTTCTCCCGCTCTATATTCAGGTAGAAAAGTATGAATTGCGTATGTAATAGATATTATATGATGAACAACCAGACTAAGTAGGCGCGACACCAGACATTGTACAAGGCCAGACATTGTGCGGCGGCCCCAGTTCATTCCGATAATCCAGTGTTTATTTAGTATTCTGTACTTAGGGCTTCTACATCTTACAGTCTATACCTAAATAGGTTAGACCCTATTTAAAGAGTACGATATAGCTGATTCAGATCGCTTAATAAACGAAAACGAATAAGGAAGAGATGTATATCATATCAAATACAAGTAAAGCGCCTAATTTCACACCCTTTTTATGTTGAAACTTTAGATATTTCTAACGTTTCACAGAATTTATCTTGTTTTTTTTTTATTTTGTTGTAATTCTAAATTTATAGTTATTAATTGCTCTTAATCATATTACTAATGTAACAGAAACAATTAAACTCTTGGAAAAAAAGATATTTTAGTTATTAAGAAATAGTATAGTCGTAATGAAAGTTCATTTAATTAGTACGATGAATCATTGTTAGTACCTATCTGCAACATTTAAAAGACGTAAAAATTTGGTCACTAGTTTCGACTGGTATCGTCAATTCCATTATGAAAAATGTGTATTGTTTGTTTTGTTTATATATCGTTTTGAAATACCGTAATAGATAATGATTTGTTAACCTTTATTTAGCTGTTCGTGGTGTGTAAAGCTAACATGGTTACGTCGACAGGTAAGTTTTATCAGCAGTTAAACCTACCCTTGCAATTTGTATGTAAATAAACAATGGTGAACGAAACATTCAAAGTAGTACCTTAAATAAATGTGAGCCACTTGCAATGTATTGGGATTGGGAAGGGTAAATTCTGTGATTTTCCTTTCCCTCCTTTACGACCATGTAACATAAGATCCTAAGTCATAATAAATGCGGTCCTGTCTTTACCGCCATGTTTATATTTATTTATTGACACGCCTTCGACGTTTTTCTATTTCTCTACCTTACCGTCTTCTTTACAATAGTCCTTGGAGGATTTGATATATTATGACTAGTCGGATGCCTCTGTTTATTTATTACTAGCTATCAGATTCCGTCCGCGTGGACTTTAGCTTCTACTTTAACTAGATTTCTTTCATCAACTCTACGTAATTTGTCATTAAATCTGTGTTAAGGAAATAATATCATCTTTTCTGGCTATTTATTCCCATTCGAAGCTTATTACGGTTGAAGGAGTTGTTAATTACCTTTTTGATTAAATCTACGCATAGATAAGTCTTACGTTATAATATTTATGGATATACTGTGCGCTAGTACTGCCTAAATAACTAGCACAGGTCACGTATCAAATATAACTACAGCATTTAGTGGATAACCTACTATTTAAAGTCTCTAAGGACGCCGACGAAGGCTGACAGACGATAAAAATTATGTCAACGCCTATATAAGTATTTGTGAGAGTGCCAACCCTGATCATAGATATGGGCGGAGTTTATTTCACTCGGCAACCGTCGACGTCGACGGCCCTAGCGGAGCTAAGGTCATCGACATACTTCCTCTTTTATTAACATTTCGCTGGTATCTCCCTGCGTCTTGGTTGTATTCCAATTTTCTGGCTATTTATTTATCGCATCGCATGGGCTTTTAGAGCATCCCGAAAAAATCATATGGACCAATGGTTTGGTTAAAGTTATTTATTACTCATGTGTCCCGATACTGTTATTGTAATGTGAACTAGTATGAAGGCACAATATTAAATGAAGATTATGAATTGTTTGTAAACTTGCCGTGTCGGTAACTTTTAAGTGGTCAACTTTATAGTCAATTTGTTCATTGTTTCCTGAATTGTGGCTCTTTTGATTAAGCTTTAATGTGAACTGTTACTAACTAATAACTGAGTGTATATTGCTGTCATTAGAATCAAGTTCAAAAATAGTCTTATAAAACCTTTATAGCTGTAGTAGTTAGTTATATTTATTAATAAAACATGACCATTTGATGATATGGCCATGCTCATAACAGTTTCTGAATATCTGATTTTTTTAATCTACAAGGGAAAGTACTTTGCCAAAAGTTAAAGATTGAAGAACTGGGGATCTAGGTACCTATATCTGACAGAACTCAACAATGCAATGTTTACTATTAATTTCGTTATTTTTGTGAAGGTCAGACAAAACTAGCCTGGCGGACTTACAAGTCCTACTACCAAAAAACGAGCATCATCTGCGCCACCTGCTGCGATAACGAACCCCAAACTTCTAGGTCTTACCATTGCTACTGAATCACAAGTTTATGGCTATGGCTAAGTAAGCTTTGTAATATCCATAAGCAAATTAAGTACATTTATGTCTTTCTAATATTAAAAAAGCGTAGCAAATCCATTATTATGATATTATACTTTTAAATTTCATAATTTACTTACTCTCAATATATGTTATTTTATGTAGGTAGGTACATACGAGTGTGACAACCCTGTAAGTTAGCAGGACACAGGCCTGTCCAAGTTGATTTTAGCCGGGCGTGAACAGCCCTAACCTCGATATCCAAGCCTAAGGTCGTTGGCATAGTTCCTTTTTCGGATTTTATTACTGGATTCATTCCATTGTGTTGCCAGTGTTGCCACATTAGGTATTTTATACCTAGTTTTGTTTGTGTCTATTATGTTATGCCTTGCGGCGGACGGGTACGATTTCATTTCTTTTATTACTTTCCACTCCGTCCTGTGAGTTTTGTTAGATAGCTCTATGGTCCGGTGGTTTGAGTGATTACTTTGTGGAACGCGGTCAGACAGGTGCTAGCTACTTACTGATTACTGTCTATGTACATTCGTAAATAAAAAGCGTAATGAAATCTATTGTTGTTGCTTGTTGCCTTTAGGGTGAAAACGTAGCCTTTAAATACGTACAAATTGAAGTGATTTTTGCATAGAGTAGATCAACGTCAATAAGAAACCAATACTCGTTTGCACTAAACTTATGAATCGCCTAAGTCTTGGCTTAACTACTACCCGGTCAAGTTAACTCAGCACTTGGCTCGAAAACGTCGCTTACACTCAAGTGCCTAGTTAACTTGACCGGGTAATAGTTATTCAAAGACTTAGGCGATTCATAAGTTTAGTGCAAACGGGTGTTAGTCTATAACAAACAGAGAAAATACGTAGAGAGATACGTGGTTAAACTACCTAATAAAGCGAACAGTTACAGCTTTGGAACAAAGAAATAATGAAGAAAACTAAATAATCCATAATTTATAAGATAACTGCCTCGTTTGATTTAGAATGGGAAAGTACTTAGCTTGAGTTACCTGATTATAAGTAACGATAAGGCCGAAGGTAGAACACTTAACCCGGAACCCTCAACTAGCTAAAGCTTTAGCTTTCTTCGTTTGTCGTCAAGAGGCGCTGCTTCATTGCCATACAAATTTCCGTATTTTGTTAACGTGCGATCGAATGAGTTTTAATTGTAAAACTCTAAGCTCTATGTAGAGAAGTTCTGGTTGCTCATAATGTGGAGCCAACAAAACAGCCAATTAGTGGCTACCCGCGCTCGGTTTGTGGTCAACTATACTCCACTGAAGACTGTCGATAATACAACGGAAACAAATCCAAGAGATATACGTATAGAACGCCATACGCCTGACGTCTCGGTGGCCGAGTGTTAAAGCGCTTTGTTGATTGCGTTATTATCCTTGTCTAGTTCCCATTTTCGACGCATATTCCGGGTTTGCGATCATCAACCCGCATTTGAAAAGTGTGGTAGTTAAAACAATACCCACCAATTGTAGCGATGACTTGATTTCAATGATCGAGGCCTTTGCATTGCAGACAAATGAAGGTGATTCCCGAAGGTATTTAATAAGTAGGAAAAACATTAACAATATATAATAAACAGATACATGATAAACAGTTGAAATAAAGCATACATGAGGTCAATAGAACAGAATTAAACGAAGATTGTTAAGGTTAATTAGTGCCAGATACAGACAATTATTCAAATTCAAAATTAAAACAATTATTCTTGTGAATCTATACGAATAAATACCAGGTAAAATAAATAAGTATAACAACAAAACTTACATAACTATTGTCTTCCTATTTGTCCTTACAACATTTTCTAATAGTACAAGTTTCAAGTAGGTTTTCAAGCAGTTAAACTATCAAAACTTGGAGTAGCGCCAACTTGTATGTTTGACGACAACATAAACATATTTTAATGTAGCGTCTAAACATAAATACAACCACCTAGAGTTACTGCATCGAAGACGCCGTGGTTGTATAATCGGTTCCATGCACCGAGGGGGCCACCCTCCTCATTCAAGGTCACTGGGGTGAATGCCGACGTTTCGTTCCGTTTTATTTAAATATACGAACTTTTTTCGAGTGCTGCTTACTTAAGCATGTTTAATTATCTGTGCCATTTTTTTTTTAAAGTGTAGTTTTCGTTCGTAATCCACCATTATTTCCCATTAATATTCGACATTAAGTAACACAAATTTTAGAAAATAAAACAAAACCGCAGACTCTTCATTTTCCCGCCAAGAAGTCCTTAGCTGTGCCATTTCAATTAGTTATATGTCACTGTCAACTTTTTTTTGCGCGCCAATAACAGTTTGTTATGAGGTTTTATACGCGAAATCAAAACTTCTTTTGTATTTATCTTTTCTTTTGTTTTATTTCCTCTAAGTAGGAAGGCGTGTGTGTGTGGTCTGTTTGGGGTTATGCATCTATAACATAAGGTACATATAGGTGATAAATTGTATTTGAACGAGTGTTTAGGTACTAATGGCCGTGGGGTGTTGATTGTCCAAATAAACAAACTTCTCTGACGTTGCTTTTCAGAAGAAATGCCAATGTACTTAGCAGTACTAATTATAACAAAAGCCGAATTTTGAATTCTAAAGCTAGTAATAAGCTTTAGGGAGGAAACTTAATGAGGGTTTGTGGAAAGATTAGGCTCATCTGGCGGCCGTGATGGGTATGATAAAACCTTAACTTTGGTACTTTGGTACCTAACGTTTGGATAATATAGAAATACCTTTCTAGGTATCATTAGCTAAATATTTCCAAAATAAAATAATATTTTTTAGTCTTGTAAGTACTGTTGGTAGACCAAACGTCATGGTCATGGAAAGTCATGGTATTAAGATTTTGTGAAAACATGCAGTTTTATAACCCAAAACTAATAAAGATCATCATAAGATTTAACCGCGCATTGCCATTGCTTACATAAAAAAGCTTACTCCAAACTAATGCCGCCTCTCGGTCTCGCGACTCCGTTCGGTACGCTATTCTCAAACCGTGCGGCTCATATGAAAATAGTTACGAACGTTACGCTTCACCGAATGACACCTATTTACTTTTTCCTCGAAAAGGTGATTGTTTCATTTGTTTTGACGCTTTGCTATGCTGTTGTCGTCACACAGGATAAGATTTGAGCATGATGCCTGCAACACCAGTTTTATTTCGGTCATATCCATAGTTTCCTATTTCGTATTAGGGTTCTAGGTTAACTTTTGGGCAATTGATAACATGCTTTTAGGCACTGTATTGTTAATGGAACGGATTATTATAAATTATTATGATAAAAGTGGGTGACAAATCACAGTAGTAAGTACCGATATTGCATGTCTTAATAACAAAGATACAACAAACTATTTGAACTGATTTCATTAATCAATCTCAAGGTGTTCCAAGCAATTTATCTAACAGTCACAGCTTTACACTTTTTTGTCTAGACATATTGACTACACGCTTCAAATTGGCCTCTATGATTTGGCTAAACGCCAATTAATTATTAATAGCTATACCGCCTTTGGAGCGTAATATGGCTTGTTTGTGACGAGCAACAGAAGTGTGGGTGAATGGACCAGATGGAGACTTTTGTTCACTAAGCGACACATCCCACGGAACTGACGAAAATGTTTTTTTTATCTTTTGTTAATCAGTATACGACAATTTAGGTGTGCTGGCGTCTTACAACTGACATCCTTATTTTTCAATTCAAAGCCGTTTAGTTAGTTCATTTATACGATGTATTGTAAGGTTTGAATTTAACTTTTTTTTTACCTTGTACCTACTAATTATTAATCCTATTGAGTATTAATAAATGAGTTAACGTATAAGATGATGAGTAGTAGATGATGATAAACGGTACTAAATTGACGTAATCGCTGAAAGAGAATGAGGATAAAGCAATTCCGATGATTGGTTACCGGTATACTGATAAAATATACTGACATGTACCATTTGCCTATTGTATAGGTAGCACGGGGGTAACGCACGCGATCGCGACAAAAAACCACGACAAAAACAAGCGGCAAGCGCTGATCGTCCAAATGATCCGAGGTCGTTGACCTCGCGAATTAGCGCCAAAGTCCGTCAAGCTATTATATTTCTGCTTTCTGACTATGGCGAACGTTGTTTAATCGGATTGTTGTCTGCGGTCATACTGTTAAGGGTTTTTGAACCGTGTTCTAAATTTAATTGTTTCGACATTCTGTAAGTTCTCTTTGGCTGCTGCAATGTTTTATTGTAATAAGTTGATTTTCATTTTCATTCCAAACTTAAAACACACAAGCTTATCGATATTTCAATGTAGCAATAACTTTCTAACTTCATAACGAGCATTTCTATATTTCGAACGTATGTTACCTAAGCTAAAAATAAATAAACTGTTCGTATTCTTTTCTACATACTCAATGTGATACCTACAAGATAAAAACTTAAGACTAAGAAAATCTCCCTAAACACAGACAGTTGTGTTCAATTTGTACAAAAACTCTTCAGTGCGACACTCGGGTGTCTATGTTCCGTTCCGTATTTACGTTCAGTTAGTATAATTTATGCGTCATGTTGAATCATTATGGCGATACACAATCGGCGGCGGTCGTTGACAGCGGGGCAAGAGCCCGACTTACTTCCAAATATTCCTGTAATTTATTCGACCATTCGATAGTTCAAACAAGTTCGTACTGTTTCAATAGTTAACTTTTAAATTGGTCTGAGTTAACTGACTGAACAAACAAATAATTTTTGTATGCACATTATATTGGTTTCAAAGTATTGGCTTCAATACTTTTATTCTTTTAAATATACTATAAAACTTAACGTATAAGTAACATAAACATAACGCTACACCTGCCTTAGCAAGATTTTTTTAAATGTATTCTGACTGTGCCCATATTAAAACTCAAAAGTATTATAAAATGTTTTTGTTTTGTTAATATAATTTTACCGCAAATTTAGTTGCAGAATTCTTAACTGATCTTTAGTATTTGTAAAAATATTATGATCGGATGTTGGTGACGGTAGTTTTTAACATTGAATAAGCGCCTTTGGATTTCAAGGTAAAAAAGTAAATGGTGTTGAATAATTTCGGCGGGCTGGTTAGAACCACGATAGCTCAATTGGGAAAGCACCTGACCCGGTATGTCAGAAGGGTGCAGGTTCAAATCCTGCTCGTGGAAATTTTTTCAACATTTTGTGTTGAAAAAAAAAAATATTGTTGATTAATTTATATGCACTACGAACTCGTATCTACCTCTAAGCCGCTTCGCCATGTTACGCTTACCACAAGAAACAATTGCATAATGCACTTTCGGAACACATAAGCTTTTTGAGATACCTTTAACACATCCTAAACCCAGCCTTTGCGAAAGTTTCTTAACTTGCACTTATCCAACCCGAACTTGCTAGCTTCTTTAGATAAGATGAGTCTTATTATTTTTAGATTTGTCTAATGATCCCGTATTTTTATGTGCTAATTTGCGAATAGTATTTAAAATAACCATTTCGTATAAAAAACAGGTACCTACCCTTTCATTTAGAGAACACTGCGTGTGTGTTGCCCTAGACGTGACCCCTGGAATATCTCTGAAATCGTCCCTTTGTTTTTATTAGTTTAATTAAATACATACCGTCTACAAAAAGAGCAACGGATTTAGCGTGAAACAGCTTCAAACAAACATTAATTATTCCATTAGTTACCTACTACTTTGTTTGTCTAGAAGAAATAGAATGATTTAGGTTCCAACAAGTTTTATTAATGAGTTTTATTAGTGATTACAGTTTGTTGGTATAAATAAGAAGTTAATTTATAACCTTTACAGAGTGTAAAGTAAAAAAAAAATTTAAAACTTTTTTTATACGGACTAGTTATATTTACTAACATAATTGGCCTTATTTAGTTTAGCTCTAAGATAATTTGTTATAGCATTAAGTTGGCTGTTTTTATTATTTTACAATAAAATAAAATAGAATATTTATTTAATTAAAGTTATTATCATGTGCACTTTTATCATAACTAAAAATATAAATATTTCAAAGTATTATTGTCAATTTTGGAGAGCATGTTGATTATCGTGCGATCCAGAATTGAGGCCCAAGGTTCGGACGCGCTCTAAAGCCCGTGGGAATAACATCGTGGGCCGTTAGAAAAAACCAATTACCGCTAACAAAAGTCAACCTCATTCGACGACCGGCGACTCTGTTATTTATACCACGAGCTTAATCAATATGTGTGTAAGCATTCGTGAAACTAGATAAAATTTAATCCCAATATACAGCGTACACTAGAAGGTATAAAAAACGACTTACAGCATCAACGTTGTGAAAATGTGCAGTTTATTAGACTTTCCTGCGTTTGTTTATTTCGCTATACATCATCATATCAATATTGTTTATGCTTTCGCTAAATTGTATACTTGCACGGTTATAATTTTCCATTTACGTGTCAAAACAGCTGTTGCGTTTGTTTTTCGGTGGTGAAAACTCATTAATATAAGTTAATATAAGTGTTAAGTAGCGTTACGTGTTGAAATTAAAGGGGACACGTTTCAATTAACACTTGTTGTACACGCGGCCTTATGAGCCCGCGATATTGATCTTTGTTACCCTCCGTCTGTGGCCTGATTTATATTGGCTAAACCACTGTACGTGAGCAACTCACTGGCTGGTTTGGTGTTAAAAGTAAAAAATAAATCAATAGCATGCAAGCTCCTTGGTGTGACAATCTTGATAAAATTAACCGCATGCTTAAGTTATGTAGAGGACTGTTGAGCGGAAAATTTAACTTTATTGAAGTAAATAATAGAGTGCTAATTACGGAAAAATAAAACATCACACAAAAGTATTTCATAAAAAACTAACTAAAACTAAACCAATCATAAAAATAATACGACTAATTATTTACCTATTAAATCATATCTTGGATACATAACAAAGAAAAATTAAATTGTTTATTCGACTGTTTACATATCAGTACTATAAGTTCTGTGGCGCCCGCCGCCGTTTTGAATTCAAGTCGTATTTCGAATGACGAATTTGAAATTCAAATGACACACGAACGACACTTTTCTGTGCGCTAGTTTCCTAAAGTTTAAATGTGACACAGCACAGATGATAATAAAATTATTTTCCCATCACATTATGATCATAAATAAATATTACGTTTTTAAGTACATAATATTTAATATATTTTCGTGGGACTTGTATAAAATATTAAAATTATTATTGGAAAATGAGTACTTACATGTCAATAATGACAAACGACACCATGTTAGTCCAGAAGGTGTAAATAATACAACAGCACGTAATTAATAATGCATTCTTGAAAATCTCTAACACAGAAGTAAGACGACGAGCCTCATCAGTACAGCAGAGTGTAAAACTCATCAGTATAAAATATCAATAAATCAAAATGTTACATACTTATAGTAAAACCTCTTTTATTTTAAGTATCAAGTTTGTTTTTTTTTACCATTCTCAAATTAAAAGTTACCATAACAACACAATAGATCTTACAAATCGGCCACGGTACGATCACCCTCGGTGGTCCGTACATTATGCTACTATGCGGTCGACCGTTACGAATCCGCAGTTGAAAAATTATACCTCGCTTATTTTCTCTAAAATGCTGGTTACCATCGCTACCGTGCTAGGAAGCTATTACTTTTCCCTTTCCTCCATTCAATCATCGCTCGTGATAATATTGAATTTGAAATCGAGTGCAGATTCTTTTTGATACTATACTCAGTTTGAGCAATCATGGAGTTGTTTTTGAATTCCAGATTGAAAAAGGTTTTAAGTGCTTTTATCAAATTGCTTGGTACATTTTAGCCGATGTTTTACTAAAAGTTTCATAGAACACTTTTTTCTTGTTTCATAATTCATTTTCTTTGAGTGATAATTGTGTTTTCCCCAAACACCGCGAGTTTCAGTAAAGATGTAGTACATTACTGCAACCTCACGCGAACTGTGTGAATTTAAAAATGACGTGGCACTGTTTTTTTTTCTTTACCAGCTAACATTAATATTCGGCAAAACACAATCTAAACAAAAAACAGCGAGCAAAGCATATTCCCCACAGAAGTCCCAGTGTAAAATTAAATGACAAATTAAACGTTATATTTATCAAATATTTAAAATAGACAAATGCTAACCAAACCTTATCATTTACCAAAACATCTGTAATATTCATTAAGTTTTATTTGTTGAAACTAAAATGCCTCATTCTAGTAAGAACGATAAAAATAAAATACCTAACTAACCGAAAATAGAAAACAGGAGATCAACGTCTGAACTTCTAAAGTTTAGATTTGGCAATAATTTTGTAATATTATATATTATGTAACTTAGTTACATGTGTCTCAAATTTGACAAATCTTATATCTTTTATAATATTAAATCTTGAGTACATTTTTATTTTATTTTTTATACAAGGTATACAAACCAACTTATCTTCGAACGCTTGTATATAATTCGAAGCACAAGTCCCTATCAAAGCACCTAATTACATATCCGAGTGGGCCGCAGTGCAATACCGGGTGGCGGGTGCGTTTTTGCGGCGCACCGTGAGCTCCTAATTGCGCGCTCCGTGTCGCTAATTGAACGGTTAGCAACCGGTCCGAGTCGTGTTTGTTGAACGATTACGCACCTTATTATTGGCTGGCCTTTTTGCTTCGATATCAATTGAATTCTAATTGAAGGTGGTGTATTTGTAGAATGGAAGCTCTAACGTGTTTTTATGCGGAGAATGTAAACTTTGCTCTCTTTATTGTCTCTGCGGTGGTGGCGTGTGCGTCGGGTCGTTACGTTCCCTAAAATATGGTTGAGCGAAGCGATGGCTGATTCATATGTCATACTCGTGAACGGGTGCCGCCTGTGGAGGCTGGTCTGCTCTTGCATACTTATCTTATTTTTAATACTTACTATAATTTGACTTTGTTTTTCTTAAACAATTTTTGACTTTTATTAGAGTACTGTAGTGGTACTGTATGACATTGTGGAAATTGGAACTTTTACCTGAGGTAAATTTAGGTTTTTTTATTTTGTTTTTTTACATGTGGTCTTCTATATTTTTTTTATTTTTTTTTTTATGTGTTTATTTGTGATGGAAAGTGTCCTGCTAAAATAGGGCATTTTCCAATATTTTTGACGCTGTAAGAGAGAAAAGAGCTGGACACTTGCTGAGTTTCTTGCCGGTTCTTCTCAGTCCAAGATCTCCCGCCCAGAGTAGACTTACGAACCGATGGCATAGTGACATTCATAAGAGCTACTTGTAGCCTAAACTGAATAAATGATTTTTGAATTTGAATTTGAATTTGAATTTGAAACCCAAGAGCATATTATGTTTGAAATACATTGCAATTAGATACTTATACTGATCTACTCGCTTTTATTTTACATATTATTAATACTGGCTTGTCTGCGAACTCTTTGCAGAGTCCCTGGTCACAGGACATACCTACAGGTTAATATTTTTTACCAAGACTGATCAATAAAGAAGTTTTTAAATTACCTGTTGTGAGAAAAGTAAAAGTGAGGTACATCACCAATTTTCTACCAAAAAGTATTTTGTAATTGTAATACAAGTAAAAGTTAAAGTGACAGTTACAAATACAAAACAAACCCCTAAATTAAATTATATAGAAATCTTTTTTTTATATAATAAATACAAAACAGATTTTGAAAACGCGAAACAATCTTTCAGCCTTGTTTTTGTCGTTTAGAAAAAAAACAATAATAAAAGCAAATATCAACATCGAGTTACTGAGTACAGCGTTTTCGCGTGTTTATGAGCTGCGGGCGATAAAACTTCCATTATTGCCATTCCAACATCTTGGCACGGCCCGAGTGTAACGCTGAGCGGTGAAAAACAATTCTAACTTTTCATTTTATTGCGACAGTTAGCTGTATTTTGGTTGGCTGCAACAACTACTTTGTACAATTAACTTAAACTTGGACTGTAGACTCTTTCCCTTTTCCAATTGGCATATTCTTATAATGTTGATGGTGAACAAAAAGTCTAAAATCGACTTTTAAATAAAAAATGTTCTTGTATGAGTTCTTGTTAAGTTAGTACTCATCTTAAATAGTAACGTAATTCTCTAAAATTAAGAATGAGTTCCAAAATTTCTGTATCGTAAATATTAATCGAATTCATCTATAGTACCTACATATCCATTTTATAATCGTTGGCACAGCTCGCTAAAATTATATATACATTTCGACTTATACAGGGCGTCCCAAGACTATGGGACATGAAGGGAAATTACCTTAAATATCGTAGATAGGATATTTTGCTGAAAGAAGACTTTACGTAATTTTTAAAAGTTAGTAATACTGCATTCAAAGATATTCTAAAAATTACTTGCTTCGTCTGGGAATGAAACAAACTTAAATGTGAAAAAAAATCACCCGTATTTTTGTGATGCCAATCGAAAGAATTAACAAAAAATAGTAATTCTTCTTAAGTAACATAGTATGTTAAAAGATTGGAACAACGTAGAATGTTTGATTCAAATTTCAAGAAAATTATTTAATGCCGACGACGCCGTTCGAAAAATGGCGATATTATCATTCCATAGATAGCATTGATTATTCGCAAATAAGTAACTACTTAATAAACGACTTTCTGGCACAGTTTTCCTTATTATAGGTGCACGTGCAGATAAAATGGTAAAACAGTATGCACGCTCTGTAAGCTAGACAGAAGGCAAATTTAAAAGAAAAAGAATGTTGTTCACATTTAAGTCGGCTCGATTCCCAGACGAAGCAAGTAATTTTTAGAATATCTATGCAGTATTACTAACTTTTAAAAATTACGTAAAGTCTTCTTTCAGCAAAATATCCTATCTACGATATTTAAGGTACTTTCCCTTCATGTCCCATAGTCTTGGGACGTCCTGTATATACTTAAAACAAAACATAAGCGAAACTGAATTTAACTCATAGCTTTAACCATTTAAAATTCAAACATATTCTTTAGTTTTTAACGTAGTTACTTTTCTACTGATAGTTAAAATTAGTAGTTAAATAGTCAATTGTCAGGCCCCATCCGCTCACAGAGCCTTGTCGGCCATTAATGCATACTCCATCACCTGGCACCGTCCACGTTCGTCACCACTCGCCACAATGCGACCGGTAGATTAACAAGCGCAAAAAGTGGTCTCAAAAATAACCCCCTTGCCGTAGCAGCTGCGGAGCGCTCAAGGCGAACCGCCCGCTTCTTTTAGGCCAAGTTTTGCAACGTAAATTGAGATTTTTTTTTCACCTCTAAAGTATCTAGAGCTTACAATGCGTAGAGCTTAAAGTGCATGCTATTTATTTCGAGAACGCGGCTATTGAATCGAGATGAGCGGTTCGTTTTAGATTTACTATTTGTTAATTTAAATTCTTTGTTGCTTTAATAAAGCTTATAATAATATACTATTAACACTGACATGTATGCATAAAGACAAAAGTCCTTAAATAAAAACTACGGACACTATGTCGCAAAAGTGTGGTTAGTTGTTTTGTTATCGTCTCGGCTACATGTGCTCCTATTATAATTATAGTTTTATTCGAATTATAATAATCACTGTAAATGTAATACAAACTATAAGGAAAAACCACGGAAAATCCTCTTTAAACTCACTACACCATTCAATGTCATGAAATTTATTAATACATATATGTATTAATAAATTTCTATTACATATAATACATAATAATAAATGCATTTAAGCTAGAATAGAGTTTACAATCCAAAAATAGCCTTAAACAACGTATCTGTTAACACAAAAGGTCCTCGATACTATAAATAGCAGCAGTCGCTCGTCGAATGTGCTACGTGATAAAAGGCACATAGCTATTCATTCATCACAACGGACCTTGTTTATCCTATAATATAAAGTACTATCGTTTTTCAGTGTTATTATTATTGATGTGGTAACACTGTCGGTTAAATAACCGCCTATTTTTATTATGTGCAACACCAAAGTTAAATGGGATAACTTAGCTAAACGATGCTTTTTAAATGTGTTTAAACTCTTTGTCAGCTGTAATTTGTAATGGCAATGTTTCAACTTCAACTGATATCTAATTTTTTACAAGCTATTATTGTTTGTTACATAGATATACCCATGTCTATGTCTATGTCTGTCTCTACCTCTCATTCGTTTTTAGTCTTATATACTCGGCGTCAAAAAAATCGCACCTTTTAAAAATCATCTTTAAAAATTCTTAAACCTTATGTAGAGGATAGTGTTGGGTATCATTAGAAAGGTAACAAAAAGGAGTATCAAAAAACAATTAAATTTAACTTTCTGTTTAATTATAATTATACAAACAACATTAAAATTAATAAAATAATAAAAATCCTTAATTAAGTCCTAATTAACAACAGATAATTTACAAAGAAAAATGTACAAAAAGTGTCTTAAAATTAACTTAAAATCTAGTGTTACCCCCCCTTGCCCTGATCACGGCTTCCATACGGTCCCTCATGGACCTCACCAACTTCAGGAGCTCTTCTTGAGGGATAAGCCCCCATTCTTCAATCACCGCGTCTTGGAGCTCCTGTAGAGTCGAAGGAGCTGGATCCCGAGATCGAACCTTACGTTTAAGATGGTCCCAGAGGTGCTCTATAGGATTCAGATCCGGACTTCGCGCTGGCCACTGCATCACAGAGATTTGGGACCTCTGCAAGAAGTCGCTCACGATGCCTGCAGTGTGAGCGCGAGCGTTGTCGTGCATTAATGTGAACCCCTCGCCAAAAGATTCGGCAAAGGGGACCACATGCACTTCCAGGACCTCAGTGACATAGCGGCGAGCAGTCAGCGACCCTTGTCCGCGAGCACCTCCAGTCCGGGAGACGCAGACAAGGTCGGTTTTGCCGGCAGCAGACATACCGCCCCAGAACATGCAGGATCCGCCACCATATTCCACCGTCTCCTGGATGCAGGCTTGGGCGAAACGTTCACCCTGCCTCCGGTATACTCTTCTCCGTCGGTCGTTGCAGAAAAGACACACTCGCGTCTCGTCTGAGAAGAGAACAGCTCTCCACTGCTCAAGGGTCCAATCGACGTGGTCACGAGCAAACTGCAAGCGGGCTCGCCGATGCGCTGCAGTCAATTTTGGACCCGTAGCAGCTCTGTGGGCCGCTATCTTCTTCTCCTTCAATCTTCTTCTAACCGTAGATACGCTTACGGTGCGTCTGCGAACTGCCTGGAGCTGCTGTTGCAACTCAACAGCGTTGGAGAAACGATTTCTCAAAGAGTTCGACACAACGAACCGGTCGTCTCTTTCCGAAGTGCAGCGACGTCTACCCGAACCGTGTCTGCGGATATAGCCACCGGTCTCTATGAAGCGCTGGTACACTCTTCGAACGGAATAACGGCTCAGGTTCAGTTGCCGGGCGACATCACACTGCCGCACCCCTGATTGCAGTAGTGCAACCACTTGAGCGGCTTTATCAGCTGTGGTATCCATCAAAATCTGTGCGTGTGTCCTCTTCAACGGTTGAATAGCGAATGACCCACATTGAACCCGTGTTGACCGTTTTATACCCACAAAGGAAGCGCAACTAGCAACTCTCACGGGTAGCAAAATTTGCATCGAATTTTTGTGACACTTTATTTGTTGCATTAGGTTTTATTTGATAATGAAAAGTAATGTTTTTTATTAAGTTAATTAAGTAACCTTGTAAATAAAATCATAATTAATGCGACTGCATGTGCATATCAAGAGTAAATGACATTTGAAAGTGATTTTCTAAGAGGTGCGATTTTTTTGACGCCGAGTGTAGCAATCGCACTCACTTTTTAGGTCTTATTTTCATAATATCTTTTTCATAGTTAACATCTGTGTGTGGACAACAGAAGCTTTTGAAAGTGAGAAATTGAAAACCTATGCTATAGCAGCTAGTATACAATCAAAATTTAAAACACAATAGAGCTGGTTTAGAAATTGAATCGCTTGTTAATTAGTTCCACCCGCCCGATCCTCTAAATGCCACTACACATTTACAGAGTACCTACACTAAACATGCTCACTAGTTTAGGCCCAAGACACCGTACTCGTAGAACAAGGGTACGAAGAACCGGTTCACACGCGCTCCACACCAGGTGCAGACATGTACCTGGGCGCTTCTCTCCTCCTCCACGGCCCGGTCAACCCGAGCCGAAGTCCGAGCTTTTAGAGGCGCCCTCGAGTTGCTCCGCTCCTCGATCCGATCCGAACCCTTCGGAGAATCTAGTAGGGCACGGGGACGCGCACTAGTGCGCGATGCCGTTCCCTCTAGAAAAAGTCCGAAGGTGATTCGTTTCACACGGCTTGAGGAACCCTTTACGTTCCTCGCCGCCCCCAAACAAGCCCGGTAAAGCTGAAAATGCCGTCTGAGGCAATCAGCAATCTCTCTCAAAAAAAAAAAGTTAGTTCCAAATCATATGTTTCTATATTATTTATTGAACACAAAAATATTTCGTAAACAAAATGTTATTTCGTTGCCTTTTAAGACAAATCGTGACAATAATATAACATAATGGTAAAAATTTTGGAAAAATGTGTGTGTGGGAGAGGGAGGGTGAGAGGGTGTGTGTGTACAAAAAGAATTGTAATTAATGCAAAAAAAAAATATTTAATTTCACTTTTAATATCGAGATCACCGATGAGACTTAAAAATTGCCCCTACGTGATTTTCGGCCAGTTCAATCCGTCTGAGTGCAGTCCAAGTTAGTGCCGCCTCGCCGAGTTGTTTCGCGCTAATAACGGTATTGCGGCACTTAGCGCACTAGCGCTCGCGTGAGCTAATTTGGAACTACTGCGTTGGCGCGCTATCAGTTATGTAATACTCTAAATCGTGTGAATTTTGATATTATGTTTTTATGCTACATACATGTGGGTGTAATGCGGGATCATACCTAGTACCTAGGTATATCTATGTAACAAACAAGTTATTTAACTACACATAAATGTCTTTGTTTTTCATTTTGGATTGGCGATTGTGCAAACTCGAATGTTCTTAATATTTGTTACATTTAATGGAACTTTCTGGTCTGATTGCAAACTGTTTTGTAAATTTTATAATTGTGTATGACTATGTTTTCCTGAATTAATAAATAAATAAATAAAAAATAACGTTTATATGTATTACAAGTAGGTAGGAAAGGTTCTATGTTTACGTTAAACAGTAACAAACTGTGACATATGATATCCAACATTATCAAAGTTCTCCGTAATCTTATAATATACCTACCTACCTAGGTACCTACGTATAAATATTAAAACTTATCTGAATGGAGCATTCAAAACGCTTCCTACCGAAAAAAAAAAACAGTCGCAGTAAAGCGTCGCTTGCGCAACTGGATGTGGTTGTGACCGCAACCTCTATCGCGCTCGTCCACGGTTATTGCATCACCCGAACAAGGCCTGGAAACGTACCGAGAACTCACATTTTTCAATAAGTACAGTTAAAATAATTATTAACATTAAAATGAAGTAATAAAATACAATTTTAAAATACACTTACCGTTTATGTGTTTCGCGTGGTGTACGTTAATTATGGCGGTTAATGGGTTTCCGCTTTAAGTCATCCCATATTTATAACATTTTTATTATTCGATGTGGGTAGGTAGGGTGTCCCGTAACATAACATTAGTATTTTTTATATAGTTTATTAATGAATCAGAATCAGTGACATACCTATTGTAGGTTAATTTGATTGGTTTGTATAAGTCCGCCTAACATCTTAACCAAGTCTCTCACCGTAGCAACATTTGTGACAGCACTATTCGTGCACTGCACTCTATCGTACGGGTGAAATAAAGACCAACTTTTAAAGCTCACGGACTATTAAACGATTAGGTAGCCAAATAGTGCATCAGTAGGAAAATATAAAACACTTTGCCCGACCTGATATAGGGCTTAGCCACTCGGGAACCGAGCGTTATGCAAAGTAGCAATACTAGAAGCATTACTAATAGATTATCATTACCATTTCTAATAGAGCATCTCTCTTGTTGCAGGCTTTTACCAACCAGCGGGTCCGTTGATCAAAGAGACGGGGGCGGAGGCGGAGCGCGCGCTGGCGCGCTACCACCCGCAGCCGCACTACCACCCGCCGCACCCTTCCGTGAGTACCACTCCCACACTCCCATAACGAGCACCATCCACGCTTACATAGATAGGAGACACTAGCGACAAGTGCCCTCATGGCACCTATTTGGATATGACCCCGGCAGAGCAGAGCTACCACCCGCCGCACCCTTCCGTGAGTACCACTCCCACACTCCCATAACGAGCACCATCCACGCTTACATAGATACGAGACACTAGCGACAAGTGCCCTCATGGCACCTATTTGGATATGACCCCGGCAGAGCAGAGCTACCACCCGCCGCACCCTTCCGTGAGTACCACTCCCATAACGAGCACCATCCACGCTTACATAGATAGGTGGCGCTGTGCTAGCTACAAATGAGCCCACATGGCCACATGACACCCGTGGAGAAACCAAAAATGAATACCACTCCCATAACGAACACGATCCATCCACGACCATACAGATAGGCGGCACTATAGCGACAAATACGCCCACATGATTGATCAAAACCCACACGGTATTTGGACCTGACCCCTGCAGGGCAGAGCTACCGCTCTACCACGCGCCGCATCCTTCCGTGTGTACGCACACTACCCACTACACAACCACTCGCATACCGAATACCAACCACGCCCACGTAGATAGGCGGCACTAGCGACAAATACGCCTACATGGTATTTGGATCCGAGTCCTGCAGAGCAGAGCTACCACCTGCAGCCGCACTATCTCGCGCTGCACCCTTCTGTGAGTACCACTCCCATACTCATACCGAGCACCAACCACGCCCACACAAAAAGATGGCACTAGCGATGAATATACCCACATAGTATTTGGATCTACCACTTGCAGAGTAACCAGAATGTACTTAACGCACTACCACGCGCCGCATCCTTCCGTGAATACCACTCCATCCACACTATGCCAAGCACCAACCACGCCCACAGATAGGCGGGAATGGCGAGAAACACGCCCACCTGGTATTCGTGACCCTACAGAGTAACTAGACTAACCAGAGTGTATCGTGGCGATACATTACGGCTATGGCTGTGTAAAAAATCGTTTGGGTTGCGCGTCGTGCAAATTAAACAACTTTCTCAATGCTTGATGAAAGTTTAAATATTTTTAGCATCTCCAAGATTCGCAAGGCAGGTTAAGTCAATAGCCGTACGTACTAGACAGCTGGTGGGCCAAAGACCGACATAGTTACCCTAATAACTCTTTTTTTTAAATAGATAGTGAAGCTTCCGTCTACCCAAATTATTTCATTCATATATTCATATATGTCATTTATTTGCACAACACCTTAATGCAAGTTACTAATACTTTAATTTGTATATTGTTTGTTTTAGGTACTACAGCAGTACGGAGCGCCTTATTACCCGGCCGACCTGTGCTATGGCCGGTACTACAGGCCTTCAGGAGCCTACCACATGCCACCTCCGCAGCCAGACGCACAGGTAAACACAACATTTGTTACGAAAACTATGTTTGATGTATTTATTTAACGACCAATTAAAGTATTAAAGTAAGTATTAGACAACATCACATACATTGTTCTGATCCCAAAGTAAAAAAAGCTAAAGCATTCATTTTATGGAAATCAGAAACAACGACGGTACCACAACCACCCAGACCCGACACAATATCGAAAAGTTCGTTTTCGACATTGAACCGACCGGGAATCGAAACCGGGACCTCAGAGTTAGCGCCGCCCAAAGTCCGGCGTGTAAGCCACTCGGCTACGGAGGTCGTCATTCGGTCGATATTTTATATGGCCGCGCGGCATCAAATAAATTTGGACGAAGACAATTCAACTATATTATATGACACTTGTCGCTTACGGACGGCGCACCCTTAATTACGTATATTTAAATGCACGTAATTCAAAATTCGTCCGATTCGTCGTGGTCGGACGACCTAGTCCGGGTGGCGAGCAGAGTATGGATGAGGATGGCACGGGACCGTGAAGAGTGGCGTGCGAGGGAAGCGGCCTTTGCCCTGCAGTGGGCGTAAGTGGGCTGACGATGATGATGATGACGAATTCAAAGTTCCAGGAAGATGGTTTAATGACCTAGACTTACTTGATTACTTGTTAATGGAGAAGTCATTTTGTTACTTCTGGGTGCCCAGCCAGTGTGATTATTTTAGCCATTCGATCACGTCAACAAAAACGCATGGCATATTTGTCACTGTCCTCGTTTGTCGTTGCTGCTTCAATGACATACAAATTCTCGTTTTTGTTAACGTGATCGAATGGAGAATAAAACTCGCAATAGGCACCTATTAATACAGAAGTAATACCTAGGGCCCCACACACTAACAGTTCGCCTGCAGTCCTTGATCGAACAAGCAGCCTGCCGTTCATGGCCTCCATTGCCCGCACACTAATACGATTATTGTCTGCTGGCAATGGTCAAACACCGGCTTTGAGGCCATAAAGTAGGAAGTGTTAGTCATCAGTTTTGGTTTTGAATTGATCTTGAGATCACGGAGTGTCCGGCCGATACCTGTCGACGCAGGCCCGCGGCACACACTCGGCCTGCGCATTAGCCGTCCTAAACCTTAAAGGGAACTGTGAGTGTGTGATCTGATGCGACTAACTGACAGGCTGATATATGCCGGCGAACTGTGCGTGTGGGGCCCTGAGGCAAAAATGTATATAAGGGTGCAAGCCATATTAATAAGTTTTGTACTTAACTACTGGTAGTTATGCTGATACTCGAAGGAGCGAAGGTATATGAAATTTAACCAATAGCGTTCCTTTATTTGAATGACTATTATGCAAAATGGAATACAATTGGTTAATTTTCAATGAAGTAGAGACTCACTCTAAAATGTTTTTATTAGTTGTTTAAAGCAGACCTTCTTGGTTTCCAGATGGTGGGAGTGGGGAGCGAGCCGTACCCGCCGCCGCAGTACTACGGCACACCGCCGTGTTACCAGCACTCTCCGCAGAGAATACCATACGTAGGTCAGTACTTGGTACTAATGAGGTACCATTTTAATGCGACCTTTATACTAACTGCTTTAGAGGTTATGTGGAAATGTCTGGCCCACTTACCTACGCCCATGGAAAAATGAAATATCTTCCTTCTGTTGATGTTTTTTTGTTTCTTTCCACTACGGGGATCGCGAAGATATTTGACGAAACTGAATATAGTCAGCATCATAAGTCGCTGAACATATAAAAACTTTTGTCATTTTGTCACGGGGCACGCTTCGAAAAATAAGAAACACACTTTGCCTGACTTGGGAATTGAACGCTGGATGCCTGTATAGAAACGAGCGCTTTGCAACTCGGTCATCGAGGCGTACATAGTAGAATACCGTTTAAAATTGCCCCCTTTCTCCGCTTATTCACAGATTAGATAATGGCATGACGCGTCTTTCCGACAGGTATTAGATAATTTATTAATGTTATATATACCAGCATCATGTATGAATTGACAATTATTTTAGTTTACGTCGGTTGCAACCTGATTTTTGAATTCTTTATTCACATGTAAAGGCTTCTAAAAAATAAATCTAAATCTAAGGCTAAATCTTTAAAGTATTTTTTTATGTTTTTTATGTATTTACTCGTATTACTATGTACTGTCGAATCATAACAACATAAATAAATGGTTTCATGGATAATAATAATATAATAAAGGATCAGTGTCGATCGACACCAGTTTTCGTCGCCACAAAAATAACATATTATTTGATTAAGTGCCTACCCGACCCAGCCAGGAATCGAACCTGGGTCTTCCGCAATCCGGGCAGCTGCACTGACCATTCCTGGTTGGGTCGGGTAGGCATTTAATTTTTTATTGTATTTTATAAATATTTAATTCAGCTTCAGTGCAGCAATTAGCACTAAAACATAAAAAGTAAAATATAATTAGATTGAAATTTTATTAGATGACAGCTAAGAAGAAGGTGGTCTGTGTTCAATTGTTTCTTAAGTCAAAAATCAGAAAAATCAGTTGCTGACCTCTATTTTTGTTGATAAAAGAAAAAAGTGTCGATCACTCGTCCCTTTGGAACACTACTGATATTACAAGGGTACTACCGTCGGTAGAAGTATGGTAGTAGTTACACGTAGCCAACTATTTTTATTTTTTTATATTGTTACAGAATACAGATGCCCGTGCCCACATAACGCGTGTCCAAAAAACGTCCTTATTGGGCCCGCTACTGGTAAAGCCCCGACCGGTGGCGGCCCAGCCGACATCCCTTCGGCCCTAGCGCCGCCCGGGGGCGCCTTCCGAGCGAAGGTGCGGGCGTGCGCCCTCGATGCTGCCGCGGACACACACGGCAGCGGGAAGGTAACTAACCAATTTCATACCTAAAAAAACGGAGTAATTATTAATTATTGTGCCTTTGGCCCTCGCGACGCCCGCGGGCGCCTCTCGAGCTGACAAAACACGGCACGGGAAGTAACAAGTAAACCTCACTTCTGCCTCAGCGGAATACTCTAAACTCTAAGGTCTCAACGGCTGGCCAATGTGAACTCTTTTGTCTACATCTATAAAGAACGAATGATAAGAAAACGTTTAATTAAATAAAAATAGTTTGTAGAAATTGATTAAACATATTGTGATGTGCAGACTAACCTTAAAATAAAAACAATAAAATATTTTCTGTGTCCTCAGGACCCTCCACTGGAATCATTGCCACCGGCCGCTGCGGATACACCACACCCGTGTCCATTGCCAGCAATAGGAGGAGCGTCACCAAAACGCGAACTCTACGACGTCCGCGACAACCTAAGGCTAGCGGGGGACATTCCAGGCCCCGCGGAGCCCTTAGGCCCCCCGTCCCCGGCCCGAGGGTCAGCTGGAGCGTGCGCCCCACAACCGCCGCCCGCCGCGCCCCGAAGAGCCCGCCTTGGCAAAGCAATGGCTAGACGATCACTAGCTGGAGACGACACGGGACTTCTTCTAACAGTCCCGCAACTTCCACAGCACAGCGATGCAGATGACGATGTACTCGCGATCACCCCGCCCGTCTGCGCGCCCATAGACTTATCCTCCTCCGATGAACGGTCCACACCCCTAGTCGATGTTAAGAAAGAAAACGAAGGACCTACCAACTCACAATCGAGGAAAACCGACGCCCAAGCGTTGAGAGAACATAACTGCACGACGGTTTCGGAACAAGCAGATGTGATAGATACAAGCAAAGCTGTTAAACGGAGATATTCCAGACCAAAATTAGAAATTGATATGAAGGATACTCAATTAGAAGACGTCTGCAAGACGAACGGCATCGGGGAACATGTTAAATTACAAAAACGGAGAAAAGTATCGGGGGAGCAGACGGACGTACGGTTGGAGACTGTCACGAAAGAGCCAAAGAAAAAGGCATCTCCGACAAAGAGAACGCCCAAAACTACCTCCGTTGAGAAGAAGACTGTCAAGAGAAAACTAGAGAGCAATCTTGGTTCCAGGGCGAAGAAAGCGCTCGTAGAGTCAGTTGCGATTGAAGACCCGAGGCTTAAAAACGTAGCAGCGGCGGCTGAGGAGCCAGCGGTGACGAAGCCGAAAACAAAAAGCGCGCTTCTTCTCGATAACCTCATCAGAAAGAACAGCATTGACAGAGCAGACTCTAAAGGCTACGCTCCCGATTCTAAACTAAATCCGGCAGAGCTGTTCCTAGGGCCCGACGAGAATGTTTCCCAAAGCTGTTCGAAGAAAACCTTGAACATCAACAACAACGTCGTCGAGAACGGCAGTGCGCCCGCGCCAGTTAACGGGGTCCGACCAAACACAATCGCCGCCGTCACTCAGCTCATTGGAAAGAAACTAGCCTCCAAAAACGTGTGCAAAGTCGAGAAGGTCGACTCGAAAATAACGCACAATCTCAAATCAGTATTAAAAACTACGACGCCGATACTCGACGAAGAGCACAAAAGCACGGAGGACGAAACGAGTGTCGAAAAACTAGGGGCGATTCCCGTTGAAAGGGTTGAAGAGACTAAAGTTGTCGAAGAGTTCGTAGACGTGAACAGTGCAAGCGAAACTATAACCGAAAAGGAGAAACCGAAAGACAGGCCGCGATCAAAGTCCGAAACCAGAACGGAGCCGTTTGAATCTCAGAAGACGGACTTGCCTTCCGATTTGGAAAAAGCGAGCGAAGTGAAAGTGAAACGGTCAAAGTTAGGGGAGATGAAAGGGAAGAGTGTGGAGAAAGTGGTCAAGCTGTTGGTGTCGAAGAGGCCTGCTATAAAGGCTGATGAGGCGACGATGGTGATTGAAGAGGCTTGTGCGGGGATCGGGGCGGGGGTTGGGGCGCGGCGGGCCCGGCGGCGGCGCAGCGGCGGGTTCGTGCGGCGGACGCGGCGGCCGCCCGCGCCGCTCGCCCCGCCCGACCACGAGCCGCGTGCGCCGCCGCGGTGGAGCAACGGGTGGAACTTTGATGGGGACCATTACCTCTCCAAAGTATACCTCAGCGTGAGTGACTTATAAAATTACTTTGATATCAACTGTTTATTTCATTATGAGATACAAATTCAATAATAAAATCTAATTCAAACATTGTTGGTTGCAATCCTACAAGAAAGGAAATAACGTACACTTTGACACTTTATACACAAACTTTTATCTCAACATGTTTCTTGTATTTTTATCGTAATGGATTTTTATTATGTATAAATATAAAACTAGCATAATAAAATACGACTGTTTGTTCATAATCTGTATTCGAATATGATCACTGTCTTCGCAGATCACTGTGGTTTTCCTTATATCCATCATTTCTTAATAACATTGATTTAAGAATACCTAGCTAACATAATTGTAACTCGTGTACAGAACGACTCCCGGCTGGACCGCACAGCCCGCTGCTGGGCACGGATGCGGCACGAAAGCGGTGACAGCGTGGCGCGCGGCGACTGCGTGCTGCTGCGAGCCTCCGTGGCCCGCGCGCAGCCCTACGTGGCGCGCGTGGCCAGCCTGTGGCAGAACCCCGACGACGGTCAGTACACCCGGCGACGCTATACACAGAGCACGAGGCGGCGACAGCGTGGCGCGCAGCGACTATCGACTTATTGGTCCTGCGGCTGACCAACCCAATGCCACTTCAGCTTGCTAATACTTCGGGCTATGTCATTTAAATTCGTTCCCTGACAAATGACTTCTCGCGTGCTTCTCCAGGCCCGCTGGCTGGCCGGTTATGTGGTGAGTTTCCCCCCAGCTCCGAAAGCCTCGATAGAGATTCGGGAGAAGGGGGCATACCCACTAAAACTTCTTGTACCAATTACAAAAACACAATGTTGAAAAAATTTCCACGAGCAGGATTTGAACCTGCACCCTTCTGACATACCGGGTCAGGTGCTCTTCCAATTGAGCTATCGTGGTTCTAACCAGCCCGCCGAAACTATTCAACACCATTTACTTTTTTACTTTGAAAGCCAAAGGCGCCAATTCAATGTCAACAACTACCGTCATTAACATCTGATCATAATATTTTTACAAATACTAAAGATCAGTTAAGAAGTAGGCAAGCTATTTATAAAATGTTTTTGTTTTATTTATATAATTTTGTAAAAATATTATGATCAGATGTTAATGACGGTAGTTGTTGACATTGAATTGGCGCCTTTGGCTTTCAAAGTAAAAAAGTAAATGGTGTTGAATAGTTTCGGCGGGCTGGTTAGAACCACGATAGCTCAATTGGAAGAGCACCTGACCCGGTATGTCAGAAGGGTGCAGGTTCAAATCCTGCTCGTGGAAATTTTTTCAACATTGTGTTTTTGTAATTTGTATCGCAACAAAATTTGCGTTAAAATTATATAAATAAAACAAAAACATTCTTGTACCAATCTCATCACATATCGCGAGAGTAGTGCGGGACACAAATCTGTAGTTACCTAATCTAACCTATTCGTTCCAGGCGAAATGATGGTGTCCCTTGTGTGGTACTACCGGCCGGAGCACACGGAGCGCGGCCGGCAGCCCGCGGACGCGCCCGACGAGGTGTTCGCGTCGCGCCACCGGGACGCCAACTCCGTCGCCTGCATAGAGGACAAGTGCTACGTGCTCACCTTTAACGAGTACTGTCGGTGAGTTTGGATGTTGTGTTGCAACCTCGTTTTAGGGTTCCGTAGTCAACATGGAACCCTTATAGTTTCGCCATGTCCGTCTGTCTGTCCCCAGTCTAGCTCATAGACTCTTAGTACTAGAAAGCTGTAATTTGGCATGGATATATAATCACGCCGACAAAGTGGTAAAGTAAAATTTTGAAAAATATTTTTTTAGGTTACCTCCCCTACACGTGAAGTGGGGATGATATATTTTTTTTCTTGTTTACCCTTTAGTGTGGGATGTCGTTGGATAGCAATTTCAAAAATATTGCGGGTTTGTGAAAACAGTTTTTTGATTGAGGCATCCGCTTGTGAACTATTAAGCTTTAAAGTGCAAAATTTTTGTTAAGAGTCAAGTCCCCCCCCCCACCTTGGTTGGCTATCGTCACCAACCACAGGATGATGGGTTAGGACTTTAAGATTCGTATCCTATTCCTGAACCCTCTTAGTTGCTACAACAATACAGTATAGACACACACACACACACACACAGAGTACACTTTTAAGTCTCTTCTCAATGTAGGTACTAACTAGGTATAGTCGTATTTATCTCTACAAATGCAGAGTATAAGTTTTTAATCTGATTTAATGCCCATGAACGATCACAACTGTATTAATTTAGAAGCATGATTTTTTGAAAAGTATTTAAATATACTACGCTTGCAAGTAAATAATTTGGCGCAAATCATCAAGCAATAACATCTCTTACACTTCCACAGATATAGAAAACGGCTAAAAGCAGCCGAGGAAGGCATCGCGATCCCACCGTCGATCGTGCCGCCGCTGCCGGCCGGCGACCTGAACCCGGCCTTCGCCCCCAACGACTGCAAGCTGCCGCCCTCCGTGTCGCCCGAGCTCGTGCTATTCTGCCGCAAGATATACGACTTCCGGTCCAAGAAGATACACGTGCCGAACAAGTGAGCCCCACCACGCCGCCCTTGGATCACAGTGCGGAGGTGCCAGACCTCCTTACGCGCGGCAGCCAGTGCGGCGCGTCATGTTTTATAAGTATTTATCGAGTAAGAAAACGAACACCAAAGTTACGTTACGTAATTTAAAAAGAAGAAAAAACTTTATTTGCCAGCGGCGCTCGGAGGTTCCACGCGACGGACTGCGAAACGGTACACGGCGACTCGGTAACATTATATATCGTAGTAGTGTCCCTACCCTAACCCCTAAATTAGTACAAAACGCGTTCCCGGGTGCAAAAAGTAGAATGTGTGACTTGCGGCCATTTTAATGTGAAAACTATAAGTATATTTGTGTTTAGCGAACGCCGAATGGTCCGTTGATTTGCTTGTGTCGTGGTTTATAGTAGATATTCCTTTAATGTAAACTTTAATCAGTGATTTGCTGTATTCTATTGAGTTTTGTGACGAATAATTTGTATCAAAGGATGCCTTTTATAATGTGTAAGTAGCTGTAAGGGAATCATGATCGATGAAGACGCATAATTGTGTATAGCATTGTATTTTATTTTCGCTTGTGGGCGACCTGCGCCCTATTTATTCTAATTCTCGTAGTACAATGAGAACGTGTGTGCTGCAACTTAGCTATAACTTGTACGGCTGATACGATTTTGTTTTACAATTAAGTTTCTATTTGGCTATTTGAGAAAAGGCATTTATAATTACAACTATTATTTTTAATTAATTGTTACATTGTTGTCAAAGTAGAGTCTATATTAAATTATTCTTTTATTGTTTAAGAACACTAAATTATGCAAGAAGCAGCATCGATCCATACTGAATACTGAAAGTGAATTTTTTGATATGATCCTCTAAGAGGCAAACTAATTAGGATTGGATCTCTGAAAAACAAAATAATTGAAAATGTTTTGTAAGAAGTAGTGATAATACGGTCTCTACGCACTTACCCAATGCAAATATGTAATATGTTTGTTTTTCAGAGTACATAAACAACCAACCAATAAGATAATTGGTTTTATACCGTATATAATAATATAAGCTTGTTTAGTTTTTTTTCATCACAATTACTTTATGAATGGTAGGAGGACTTATTGAAACTGAGTCTTTCTAATTTCTACTGTGCTAATAAAAGAAGTATCAAACGCATCCCACGCTGTAGGCACAATACATTTGATCAATTTGTCATTGATAGTGTTTGAAAACATTTCATGTATTCGTAAAGCCTGTTTCGATATTACGAAAGTTCATTAACGAAATTAAGAAAACATCAAGCCTTAGGAATTGATTTATACACATTAGGCCGGAACAATCCAAATTAGATTTACTTTTCGCAAGACCTCAGTACTTTTCAGAAAGACTGATTTACCTGACGGAGCAATTTGAAGTGAATTTTATTCGTAACTAATCCAGTCAATTTGAGAACATTCTGCGCGTTTCATTTTACAACCTAACAAAACAATGACAGCCAATATTTTACACTTATTGAGAAAAATAACAAATGGGATCATTGTAACATATTTTAAACGTAATATTAGTGCATAGATGTAAACAAAAAATAAACATTTTGGGTGTTGGAAGCAGAGATATATTGTATGAATGTAATAGTGACATCTCTTATCACTAGAAACATAATTTTTAAGTAGCGCGGAATAATAAAATAAAGATATATTTAACGTTATAATTCCCGCGTGGATGATTTGTAAAGGGCATTTATACGTTTGCAATTTGTACCAATTTTGGTTCTGTCTTCACTATTTCTTACAATGTATCTCTAAATATTTAGGTTTATCTAAGTATCTTTCGGTTGGATTTTTTTGTTGTAGATATACTTATACATATTATTTTGTTTGTATAAACTTGCTCGAGTTGTTATCGGTCCAGTGAGAAACAGATGTTTACATTTAACTCGGACTTCACACGAATCAGTAGCACCTATTGCGCTGTACGCAACTCCGATTTGAATTAAGAGTTGAATGGGACAAAGCAGAGATCAATTTATTGAGGCTTAGGCATCAATGAAGCTTCGAAAAGCAATCTTGTTAATTTCTTGTTGCACTATCAGATTGCAAGAGCCTAATAAAAGATAAATCTATGAGCGTAGAATTTCTAATTGCTAAATTGTAAGTTTTAATACAGAAAAAGTGTGATTGCTGTTGAAAAAGTTAGGGCAGTTTCAGTCTTAGGCCTCGGCGACGAATTTGGGGTGGTTGCGATGCGACATGCGTTTGCATTGCGCATGCGCATATGAGCAAATAGTAAACTGGCTACTAAACTACTTTAACGTTGTTGTACAATACATACAAGAAATGAGTCGTTTATATTGGTCTCTCTGCTTAATAGCCTATTTTACTTTGTCACTGGCTAACAATCAATAATGACTCTTAAATGTAAGTCCGTACGTCTTATTATTTCTCACTGGTTGTCTATTCCAAAGCTTAAGTTTTCTATATCTTTTTCTATTTTCGTTGCTTGATGCCAAAAAGTTAGCTGCAAAAAAAATCTATTATTCAGTAATGATGTAATACCAATCTCCTTCTATTTAGGTTATATGTATGTCGGTGGAGTCTGCATATGATTCTAAAGCAAACTCTTTGTAGAATTAAGTTTATACCTAGTATCTAGGTATTAAAGTATACTTTTGCTTAAATTAAAAGACAAGTATGGTTAATTGTTACTTCCCCGGTTAGTTACATGTCTTACTTGCCTCATTTTTTCAGATAATAGTGACTATATATACAAATAGTAGTCCTGTCTCTCGTATATGCAGATTGCGCTGACATTATTACTCATTAATAATTAATTCTAGAATTAATGAGTAAATTACATAATAATAATAATTCTATAAGTGAGCTCTCTCTTGCTTGTAGGTGGATTGTTTTGAGAAATGTTACCTGGTATTCCGCAATTGCAACCCTCTTATAGTCAATGATTTTAGAAATTAGGTTTACTAATAAGAAAAAAAACTTTGTTTTTATTATTTATTTTGTTTCAATGGAAATTATATAGGTATATTTTTATTATTGTAACCTACATAGTTATGTTGGCTGTAATTTAATATTGATGTAATTAATATATGTATTTTTATTTCAAACTGCTTTTCATTTCTTTTATTCCCCAATTAAGAAGCGCTTGAACATCATCTCATCGGATGATAAGTGATGATAAGGTCGAAGGTTCAAAATAAGGCGATCCCAGAAGGCAAGCATAACATTCCGCGCTAGAGACGGCCGCGGTCGGTCGCTTGCGGACTCGATTGAAATGGTCCGATATTTGTCTTTGTTTGTATGAAGGTTACCTTCTGCAGTCTCCTTTTTTGTGCCCGGAATACTCCTCTACTAAAGATCTATCTTTTTTATATCTGGATGTACGACCAAAATTCAAAATCAAAATCATTTATTCAGCTTAGGCTACAAATAGCTCTTAGGCAGTTAACACACTGCCACACACCACGCAGCGTAGCGCGTGAATGCGTGTTCTAACGTTGCTTATAAGTATCTCCGTTTGTATAGAAAACACGCACAGTCCCAACACACAGATAATGCATCCACGCGCGTTGCGCGTAGGTGCGTCGACACGCAACATGCAGCGTGGTGCGTGGCAGTGTGTTAATCGCCTTATGAACGTCATAATGCTATCGGTTCGTAAGTCTACGCTGGGCGGGAGACCTTGTACTGAGAAGAACCGGAAAGAATCTCAGCAAGTGTCAAGCTCTTTTCTCCCTTACAGCGTCGAAAATATTGAAAAATGCCCTATCATCATAAAAGGACACTTTCCATCACAAATAAACACACAAAAAATAAAGGACAATCACAACACACAAAAAAAACAACAAAATAAAAAAAAAGGTTGCCCAAAATTACATCAGGTAGGTACTTACCAATTTCAATTTTCACAATGTCATCAGTACCCACTAATATAAGTCAAAAGTTAAAGTATACGAGTATAATAATAATAATAAAAATAAGATAAATATGCAAGAGCAGACCACCCCCCACAGGCGGCACCCGTTCACGAGTATGACATATGAATCAGCCATCGCTTCACTCAAACATATATCCAAATAAAACAAAATGTGGATTTTTATTATAACCATTTTTTATTATAGCTGTTTTGTCAATCAATGTATTTAAATTAAAAAAATAGATTAGGCAGTTCTGGTGATGAATCTAAATTTAAAGTTGTTACCACTGGTATCAAAAATATTAGCAATTTGTAAATCCGAATTGACAAGGGTGTTGTGAACTTTCAAAGTGAAAGTATTGTCCCGTGGTTTACATTTGCCTGTTTCACGGTTTATAATGTCCCAAGTGGCTTACCACTTGACCACGACTACACTCGTTCTAACATTGTTGTTATGGCGACCAACTTAAATAAAAAGGTAGTAGCTAGCCAAGCGTACGTACTTAAAACAAGGTCTATTCTATATCTATTGACTTTTTAGTCAATAAATAAACTTTTAAAGCAGCTGTTTAATTGTATGGGAATGGAAACTTTGACGTCACTAGTTTGTTACATATATTGCGTTTATTAAAAACTAGCTGTTGCCCTCGACTTCGTCCGAGTGACCTAAAGGCTGTAATCTGAACAGTTTAATTTTTAAGTAAAAGTAAGTAATGAAATAAGTGTTTAACTTACCTGCATCAAATGTTTCATAAAACTTTTACACAATGAATAAATCTTATTTGAAAATTAATAAGTACTGAATAAGTACTGAAATATTTAACGTATACCTGCATCAAATGTTTTATAAAACTTTTACACAATGAATAATGAATATAATTCGAAAATAATTAAGAAAATAAAAATAGGTATTGCATTGCAAAACATCAAAATTTCCTTGTGTTCGATTCAAAATTTGAGCGCCAACTTTTTTTTTAATTTTCCTCGTTCCGCGTTTTTTCACCATATAAAAATACATTTAAAAAATTAACATTATGTATTTTGGGCAACGACCCAAAGGTTTATACAGCCAAGTTATATAATTCAAAATATCTTCGGTGTGCAATATTTAAAAAAAAAGAGATATCATTTTGGGCAATGATACAAAGTTTTATACAGCCAAATTTAATGAGTAACATTTCTATGCATAACTATAAAACGAGAGAGACATTATTTTGGGCAACGATACAGAGGTTTATACCGCCAAATATAGGTAATGTTTTAACTTTTAACATTTCTGTGTATTAGAAAACTGGAATAAAAGCCGCGCGCAGGCGCGACATATTATTATTGGTTATTTTGGGAAATGAAACAAAAGGTGTATGTACAGCCAAGTTTAATGATGTGCGTAATTTCGAGCTTGTTTTTATTTTCCGTCGCTTTACTGCCAAGTAACCCACTGAGCAAGTAATCACTGAAGCAACCAGGGCTTTAATCCTAAAGCCCGGTTTAGACCAAATCAAAATTTAACAATTTTCGAGTATTTATGTAGCCGAGTAGTTTCGAGTAGTATGTGTTATTCTCCGGAATTTTCTTAGCATTTTGGTAAAAACCGGATCAAAATCCGTTCAGTAGTTCTCGAGCTTATCGTGTTCAAGCAAACAAACAAACAAATAAACCAAACAAACAAACAAACAAACAATTTCTTTTTTAACTATATCGTGTTCCGTAAGTGATTTTAAGGCACCCTGTGTAATTTTTTTTTAATATCTTGCAATTACAGATTTTTTTATCCCTACGTTCTTATTATATGTATAGACTTATTAGTTTACAGAAATGTTAAATGTTTGTAAAACCTGTTACGTATTTTCATTTATACGTTTAATGTTCTAGAATTAAATATTGTTGTTGCTAACATCGCTATAAAAAGGTGTAGGTACACTAATATATATGAGCTAGACTGGGGTCAGACAGACAGACAGACACAGTTGGACATGGCGAAACTATAAGGGTTCCTTGTTGACTATGTAACCCTAAAAATGTAGAATTAATGTTTTAAAGAAATAAAACGAGATTGCAACAGTAAATATTGATTATTTATTTACTAACATGTCTAAGCCACAAGAACACAATTCCTTTAATACATTTTAATATTAAACGTCCAAAATGTTCAAAACCCACAAACACCAATCGCACAATAGTACCTAAGAACAGAATACTTACGAAGTGCGAATTTTATTCACTATTCAATAATAGTAATACTGCAACTTTAGTCGTTTGCCACCTGGTATAACTACCATAAAAACGGTTTTATTGAAAATTGTACTAAAAGCTAAAAAATATTCGGTAGGTCCTAGGTACAGGTACGGGTAAAAATGAAATCGTTGGGCGCACGTAACCAGTGTAAATATGTAAATAGCATTTTTATTATGAACTATAAAGGTGTGTACCAAATTCTAGATCAATTCGTCAACAGGAAGGGGGTCAAATTTCAATTACTAGATTTGACCCTAACAAATAAACAGGGCAAGCTAAATAAAACCGTTTAAAAATCTCGTTCTCGTTAGTTTTAATGGTATATAAAAATCGCACTCAGGGCGCCGAGTGCAACTTTCATTCGCCATTCGATCACGTTAACGAAAACGAGGATTTGTTGGCATTGAGTAGCGCCTCCTGGTGGAAACGTAGTTAAAACATAAAAAAAATATCAAGGTCAAAAAAAAGGTCACGTTCTGCTTGGTGTTACCTGGGTGGCATTTTTACCGGTAAATTAACAAACCGCTAAAAGACTCGATCTCGAAAAAAACTCGCACTCAGTAGGTACTCAGGTTGCCTAGCGAAAGTTATATTAAAGGAGTGCTCAGAAGGCGGACTTTATTGTCCATCAAAATAGATCGCTTAAAACAGGTCCGGTCACCCAGATCAAATTCCCCAAATGTCCAATTCTCCGAATGTCCAAATTCCTCGAATGTCCAACTCCCCGAATGTCCAATTCCCAGAATGTCCCATTCCCCGAACGTCCAATCTGTCTATTTCTGTTTAGCCTGACGGTTGACTGGCAGAGAATGCCGTTAGGTATAAAGTCCACCGATTGTACAGACGCCTGCACATCAACCTACCCAAAACTATCAAATTTCTTCAATACATTTTCAACCATACAACTTAGTAATAAAGTTCAAAGTCTATTGAGGAAATTTGACAGTTTGTGGTAGGTTGATGTGCAGGCGTGTGTACTTATTAATTCTGTGTAATGAAATAATAAATATTATAAATCTGCTCCGTCAATATAAATAATCGAGTCATCTAATCTTTTTACTTTTTAACACAAGGTGTCAACATTAGTGGATGCTTTTTTCGTTACAAGGCGCGTCCCCGTGCCCTACTAGATACTCCGAAGGGTTCGGATCGGATCGGCACGTGACGTCACGGCTCACGGATCGGTACAGTTATATACAGTTATGACGTCACGTCCCCCACTCCTAAACTTTTTACTAGTCCTAACGTACATAGATACTTAATCATATATCTTAAGTGCACCTACCAATGTTATCTCTGCACCACCCTATGGTTGACTAGTAGAGAATGCCTCAGGCATTAAGTCCGCCATGTAATATTTATGTTGCAAAAGTTTAAATAAATAAATAAATAAATACAGAGTGTAGGTATATAATTTATCTAGTAGACGTTCGGGGAATAGAAATTCGGAGAATAGACATTCAGGTAATTAGACATACAAGTAAATAAACGAACAAGTAAGCAGGCATTCGGAGAATAGACACACAGGTAAATAGACGTTCGGGGAATAGACATTCAAGGAATTAGATATTTGAGGAATGGACTTGGTCACCGGACCGCTTAAAACTTCATCGACTCTCACACACGAGGGACTGAAAGTAAGCGGACAAGATTCGTCTTCTGCGCACTCCCTTACTATTTAAATTCATTCGATCAAGTTTACGAAAACGAGAAATTGAAACTCTTTTCGTTTGTCACCAGTTTGCGCTGCTTCAATGCAATACAAAATCTCGTTTTCGTTAAAGTGCTTGAATGGCAAAAAAGACTCGCACTGGTCTCCCAGTTCGATACATAAATATCATAGTAGGTACTAGGTACCATAAAATCAAAATATTGAACAACATTCATTTTATATATTCCATTAGCCTTGCATTTGTATACTTGATCTCTATCTATTCTACTAACGTAAAGTGGGAAAAATACACATACATATACAGGCACATAATACAAAAGACGAAAAATAACAATTTAAAAATTAAATAAGTAATGCAACTTTGACTTTGGCTGCTTACCCTCAATGATTTTTTTAACAAAATGTCTATTACAGTACTTAAACAAATTAACAGTCAATGAGTTACGAGAGTGAAATTACTTTCATATAGTCTATAGATTGTCCTACATCAACATTAAGAGATTGCGCAGACGACGGAATTTCATCCACGGACTTTCTTGTCCGTCAAAATAAGTCTTACAACTTCATCGACTAACGCACACGACGGACTGGGTGTCTAGTGCGAGATTCATTCGCCATTCGATCACGTTAACGAAAACGAGAATTTGTATGGCAAAATTTTAACTCTTCTCGTATGTTACCAGGAGGCGCAGCTTCAATGCCATACTAATTTTCGTTAACGTGATCGAATGTCAAATAAAACACACTAGGTACCCGAAACCCCGAAAGTAACAATAAAAGTGAACGAAAGTCCGTCCTCTGCGCCCTTCCATAAGCGAAAAGGTTTAAGGAAGAAAAAAGCTTAAATTCTTTAGATATAACACAAACAAATTAAACAGTGACGACAGATGACAAATGTACGTACTTGACTACACATCAATCGCTCATCACTTACTGGATTATCCAGAATTGAAAATAAAATAACAGGACAAATCTATTTTTAAAGCAATCAAGTTGGCATCTACATATTTTCAAGCCCCATTCAAGACAAAATATTTTTGTCAGATGTACTGAGCATAGGGACAAATATTGTGAATATATCAGTCTGTACGATTATTTGTGCACCGAGAGTCTATGAGAAGTTGAACACATCAAGCTACTAAACATGCACATAATTGTTACCATTAGTAAGAAAAAATTACTAAAACGTCTCAATTTAGGTTCTTGTCTCATTATAGGTGCTAAGCGGGTTGTAAAGCCAGCAGTAAAGTCGTTGAACATTAGCACAACTATTACTAAATCAGTGCTAGCACTTTGTAAAACCAACAAAAATAAATAATGTTAATAGGCGTTAATGAACTTGAAGTAAAGTTATTATGACATATATACTAAAGCGGTCAACGACTTTCGCTGTTGACTGTACTACTTTATGTGTCATTAAATAAAGTGTTATAATTATATTTAAACGTATTATAATATTGAAGTACACGCAAAAAACAAATAAGCCCATCTGAGGAGTTCTAAGGAAATTGCTCCAGAATCGTCATTCTCAGTTTCACATTCTAAATCACAAAACTCATATGAAAAGGCAAAAAGATTAGCCTAATAAGTATGGACGAGATTCTGGAACAGGCTTTTGAGTTTTCTGACCGACTTACACATTTTTTATGTTTTATACTAAACATTTATTATATCTATATGTTATTGCTGTGATGTAAGTAGATAACTATTTACCCTAATCTGTTGATTTTAAATGGCTATAATTGAAGTAAAATATTTAAGTTAAAGTAAGGCGATTCTTTTAAGTTATATGCAGAGAATCGTGTAATCTTAAAATCATTAAAAATACAATTCTTAGGCTGAACTACCAACATTAACACACCTATGTTCATCTTTTTTTACAATAATTATAGTCATAATGGATGTACTATGTATGTATGTAAATAAAAAATCAAAGAATCACCTTAAATTAAACAACTTTTAAATCCAATAAAAAACCAGACAGCATTAGAAACTTACATTAATTTAAAACAGAAAGGAATTAATAGAAAGGAATGTCCCTTAACAATAAGTAACTAATAAATTAACATATACATACATATTGAAGGAAATTAAGAAGAACACCATACATTCGTCACTTGTCTCCATAATTATTCACAATAATAATTGCACAAAATGTAACATTAACACAAAATTATTGTTAACAGCAGCTAAAAAAGCTAAATGTAATTTTTGAGATAAAAATATTACTTGTAGCTATTTTTTGTTCATTGTAACCAGCCCAGTCCAGTTTTTTATTTTAAAGCAAAAGAATTCGAACACTGGTACTGAAAAATATTCTTGGTATGACACATCAACGATATTATAAAATAAAAGTATTATCTCCAATAAGAAGATGATATTAATATCACAACATACAATTATTAAATTTTCCGACACTTAAAATAAGAATCCTATTCATCAAACTCTACATTGGCATATATTTTGAAATCATGTATTTAATAATATTGGTTTCAGTTTTGAATATTTTTTAATAATATATTTAATTTTTTATGGAGCATGCAAAATATGAAAAAAAAAACTGCTACAGTGTTGTAACAACAAAATTATTAAAAGTATATTATGTAGTTACATGACAATTGCATAATTTTCAGTAAGTTAACAACTGAAAATGTAACAGGGTTATCATATTTCATATCAGCGAATGAAACAGATTTACCCATTTTAAATATTAAATAGATCTATAACTTTTTTTATAGCAATAATTATGACCATTATCTGGAAACAGTCAAAGTGCCTCAGAAGTTACAGCAACTGTTGGTTTTCCGCGCAGTCTTGTAGAACAGTTTGCTATGCATTGTCAAACTCTCTGATTTAGCCACCATATCATCTAATTTCTCACCTCTTTCTAATACAGCTTTAATAGTATCATGCAAGATTATCTTTGTTTCATCCAATTCGCTCTGTATCTTTGTTAAGGCATCTGCTTCTTTGGGGTTTTGGTATCTAGCTAAGTACTGGGGTAGCAGAGGAAAATCAACCGATGTTTCATCAGCCGTGGCCCAACTGCCAGCTGGAACGGTAGCTGTGAATTCATCCATTATTTTGGTTATTAGTGTGTGAGCAACTCTATTGGGATATTCGTGATCTGATATTAACACCCCAGCAAGATTGTCAGCCCTCACATAAACATGAAGCATGTATTCCCCTTCTTTGAACGACTGCCTGGAAGCTTGCTGGGTTCTCTCCACCATGGTTTTGCTGACAAACATCATAAATTCTTGGACAGAACTCCTTTGGAAGAAACTGAAACTCTGCAAGTCATAAGCTGACTTAAGAACTGTGCCACTGTTTACTCCTTTGTAGAGTACCAGCAAGGCATACACTTTCACCATGTTGATTTGAAGGTATTGTCTCTCAAACTTAACAGTTCTGAAATCAATAAAAAACCAAATATGAAATAGGACAAACCATTATTTTTAAAATTATTTAACAAAGTTACTTAGCATGAACTAGAAATGCAGACCCTCATTTGTGGGATTTTTATTTAGCTTAACATTTTTAGTTCATTTTCAAAGCCAGTAATGAATCAAACATGTGCTTGTCCTCGTCCTCTCAACCTAATGATATTAACAAATTGTACTTAATTGAAAGACTAACTTGACTTCACTTGTCTTTAGCTTAAAATGTAAGAAATACATAAAAAAAGAGCAACAAATATAATAATTAGCAATATTGCATGTAAAAAAAAAAAAGATTTTGAGAATTTGCTTTTAGCAGAACATTAATACCTACTCATTTAATTACTAAATATTGACATATTTTTTGTTTGTGCCGGGCCTGGGTTTTTCCAGCTTTGTCATTTCCATTGCTTTTTTATGGTTCTATTCTTACAATGTTACCGAATTTATGGGTGGTGGGAAATTTGTAGTACCCAGGTTTTATTGATAAACAATCAATAGAAAATTTATAATAGGAAACGGGATGACATCACATCACTGTATCCCTGAACATACTGACGTGAGCAAAATGTGAGTGCCTCTAGCTGGAGGCTAGGATATTGGCTCGGGTTGACAGTGTCGTGGGGAAGTCAAAAACTGCCCTAGGAACATCCACACATGGGTAAGGCCGTTTTGCCACTTTGTAACATAGAGTAACATAGACACTTCTATGTTACGGTAACGTAGAAGTAACGCGAAAGTAACTTATAGTGTTTGTAAGGCTGATTTCATAATGCGCTATCTTTGGCGTGAAAGTTTAAATCACACGTTGTTCTTGGGCCACAACTATTTTGTACCAATACAGTTCGCCACTGTGAGAAGTTCAGTGTTATGAGACAAGTTTTTTTTTAAACTGTTAAAATCACATATTTATTAAACAAAATCACGACAATCAATGAAATAAAAGAACATTATCAAAATAACAATCAACTACTAAGTACGATAAGGTGAACTACAAAAGTGAAATAAAAATATAATTCGTTTTCTAAAAAAAAAACAAAAAACCATATCCTCATAAGGAATTAAAAAATAAGAAACATTATTATTATTTCTCGCTTTCTCTTTTTAAAATCGTTAATCAGAAAAAGTACATGGTAACAAGTGATTCGACTGAATGATTTTGGTTTAATGTTTTTTGTATGTTTGTTTCACGATTATTCCGCCCATTATGAATTTATTTTGATTATTCTTTTTTGTTTGATAGGACATACTTCAAGGACAGGGGGATGTCATATCCCCAAAACTGTTCACAAGCGCGTTGGAAGATATGTTTAAGACACTGGACTGGAAAGGAAAGGGCATTAACATAAACGGCGACGACATCTCACACCTGCGATTCGCTGATGACATAGTTCTAATGGCGGAGTCGCTAGAGGAGCTGAACCGGATGCGGCCTAGCTTCAGCCTCGCGACGCATCGGTCTTGGCATGAATTTGGATAAAATCAAAGTCATGATCAATGGCCACATTGATCCAATACCGGTCGTCGTACATGGTCACCTTCTTGAAATCGTTTCGGAATATACTTACCTCGGGCAGATTCTGCAATTAGGTAAAAACAATTTTGAGGAGGCCAAGAGGAGGATCCAGCTGGGCTGGGCAGCGTTTGGGAAACTACGTCGAGTCTTCTCGTCATCTATACCGCAATGCTTGAAAACGAAAGTTTTTAATCAGTGCGTCCTACCCGTCATGACCTACGGAGCTGAGACTGGCCACGTCTCAGTAGGTCATGACAGGTAGGACTGGTCTACCAGTTTAAAGTCGCTCAGCGAGCTTGGAAAGAGCTATGCTCGGAGTTTCTCTGAAGGATAGGATTCGTAACGAATACATCCGACAGAGAACCAAAGTCATTGACATAGCTCTAAGAATTAGCAAGTTGAAGTGGCAGTGGGCCGGCTATATCTGGCGAAGAACTGACAACCGCTGGGATAAACGTATTCTTGAGTGGAGACCACGACTCGGTAAACGTAGTGTAGGACGCCCTCCGGCCAGGTGGGATGATGACCTGCGAAAGACTGCAGGCAGATGCTGGATGCGTCTAGTTGAGGACAGGGCGCTATAGCGCTCATTAGGGGAGGCCTATGTCCAGCAGTGGACTAAGATAGGCCGATGATAATGATGACTTCAAAGGTGGTACCTACCATATAAATTTGAATCAGCGTTTTTTTTAAATCAACAAAAGCAAACAATGTTTACACATAATGACATTTTGGTTTGTAGTTCCCTCCAGCAAAAGTTTTTATGACGACTTTCAATCTTTGTTTTAACTGTCATCACAGACAAATTTTATCAGAATCGGTTAAGTAGTTTTTAAGATATCAACTTGTTTTCAATGGACACTAAATAGAGTGTGTGTGTTATCTAGGTTGAACAGAAAAATTACTGATCTTATATCTAGCTACTCTACTGAATGGCGAAAATATTATATTATATTAAATTAAAAATATTATATATAAAAAAGGAGGTCAGGTTTTTTCTATGCAAACAGAATATTAAAGAATTTGCGATTATGCACAAACCTTTACAACACTTCAACGTTACGTAACATATTATCAACGTTACCAGTAAAATAGAAGTCACATAAAAGTAATGTAGAAGTGTGATTTCAAGGTTATAAATAGGCCTAAATCTCAAAATTGACCTAAATTTTAAACTAAGACATATTATCATGCATTTATTAGTAATTTGCACATAGAACTATGTAAAATGTGTGTAATAACCAGTGGTCGGAGTAGGTATATTGAATTAAGGTCACTGACATCAAACGTATATGTTAATATGGATACTCCTCCGAGTTTCCGGATTATTATGATAAAAATACTGAAACATCGAAATTATTACATGAAACTAGTTAAAAATGTATCAATACTCTCAACGCTATGCTGCTAGTGGCGTAGATGACCAGAATTTAATAGTAAAAAATGACTGGTGTGTAAAAACCTTGTTGTAGTAAAAGTGTTGGAGTAAAAGCCTAAGCATGTATAAAATGATATAATAATAATATTCATTTCAACACACGACATCCGGCAAACAGGGTCTTTTGTCCTCTTATCTCTATGCTCAACGCATCTGACCAATTAGAATCAAGTATCCAGGATGACTCATTGACTGTTTGTTCGAAAACAATGCGCTCGCACCGACATCCAGACCAAGTGGCTCACTCACTTATTTCGGTTCGTGGAGTGCGCTTATTTTATGTGTTGTGAATATCTTGACTTGACCCTGGCTTGTTTACTGTCTTCTGAAATCTACTTAAAACGACGAATTTGGCTTATAACTACGGACATCGATTTATTACTCTTGGATTGGGCCCATTTGAAGTTGTTTTTGTACGGGTAAGTTTTAATTATTTTCACTATTTAAGAAGGTTTTAGAACTTGGAAACAGTTAAAAAAATCACTTTATAGCAATCATCACAGCGCATGAGAGTCCGGTACGCACACCGCAGGGCTATCACCGCTTCAGTTAAAAAAAACACTTTATATGAAACAGAATTTCATTATCGACTTTACAGTTGTGTATGTATATATTGTAAATTTAAATCATTGTTTTAGGTGAGATATAAATAAATATGGCAAAGGTCAAGGCTGAAACAGTGCAAAAGTGGTTATTGCACTATCCTGAGCTACTTTACGATAATAACAACTACTATTTATCTTTGAAATCGCTCAAATTCACAAATAAAATCCGCTGACGAATCACACACGTACACTTTTGACCGTACCGTATAACAAAATAGCGTCTTTTTTTAAATTGCGTTGTCTGGATACTTGGTGTTGCCTGTATTATTACAAAATACTTCTATAATATGTTTTAAATAATTAGAAACCAAATTTTATAACACACAAAATAGTAACGTATAAGCGTAAATACAGACACAAATATAATATAATAAATCAATTAAAAACACATATGTGAAGACATAAAAACCAGGATGTAGCTGCTTAATTTTGTGACATTTTAGATAGTTATAATAAATTTGATTTTCAGTAGGAAAAAATATAAGTTTTATGAATTTAAAAGTTTCACCGAATCAAAAGATCAGCGTGTTTTTGACAAAATTTCAGGGTCTGGACGAATTTAACTCGATGTATTTTTTAAACTGTATGATTTACATTCACTTTAAGAATGTATTCTAAGAGTTAAATAATTACAAAATCTAATTAAAACAACTTCATGACAATTTACCAAGTAGTTTTTTTTGCATAAGGAGTCAAAATTTGGGATGTACATTTTTTTCAAAAAGTGGTCAAATCTATGGTTTTACCTACATGTAGCTGGGCGAACCGGCTCTGCGTACTCTCCGGTGACGCGTACAGTATCTTAGATTCATGCTAGTGACTAGCGTGCATGTGAAGGATATCTGGATGTGGAAGAATCAAGAGTTCTGCGTCGAAAGACTCATTATGTAGAGTCTTTCGATTCAATCGGCAGTCCATCAAATTCTATATTTGGTTTACGACAACATATAACTAGACAACAGATACATAAATTTAAATATCTATCATTGTGTAAATAGTACAGCTAATATAAATAAATTAGAATAAAAAAAAATTAAGTGAAAGCAGCGAAAAGAAAAAGCGTCACATATTTCAATGATTTGTATACAACAAAATAATTAATTTTTACTTACAAATTATGTCAGCTAGAACAGCAATATTAAATCCGATTTCTTGTCTACTAGAGTAAAATCACGAAATTCTATAAATTCACAAAAGCTGACATATCTGTCTATGTCTACGCGTTACTTACTGTCAAAAAATTACTGGTGACAGCTGAATGACTTCTTTTTTTTCGATTTATTGTCTCCTTTCGTTAAAACAAATAGATACAGCATATACAGCCAGATCTTTATTCATATTGTTTTATGATTATTACTAATAAAAGTCAACATCAAACACATCGGTCCCCGCCCCGATCATGGTAACTGTTAGGTTAAACGGTAATTCTAGCGGATTATATGGAGCTACAAGTAAATACCTAACAGAATTGTTCCGAAATCACAACAGTTTATTTATTGACTTTTCATCAAACAATATTTTTCAAGTGAGTAACTGAACTGAAGGCTCTGTCACAAAAACAACACCATGGAAACAATGCCAAAGAGTTACCCATAGCCAAGAATAGCCAAAGAGTATGTCTATTCTTAACATCCACCTCTCTTGAATGTGAAAACTCCGGCTTGTGTCTTCAGGTCCTTCATGGGCCCATACAGAGGTTTTGTAAGCATGTCGGCGATCTGTTTTTCTGAACTGACATGTTGGATATCAATGCTTCCCTCTTGGATGCAGTCTCTGATAAAGAATGCTCTCAATCTGATATGTTTCGTCTTCTGGTGAACTAATTGTAAATAATTTTATGGTTTTTACCAAAACAGAAAAATCCGAATGTCGATTTTCAAGAGTGAAGTATCATTCACTAAATCGATTCAGTACTACATATCGATTTTAACATCGATTACTTTGGCCTGAGAAATCGATGCTTCTATTAATCGATCTCAGACCGCTATCCTTAAACAGGACTTTTTTGCGGGAAAGTGAAAAGTCATGTCTGCGGTTTTGTTTTATTTTCTAAAATTTATGTTATGTCGAATATTAATGTGAAATAGTGGTGGATTATTAACCGTTAAGTGATCGTAAGTGTGCATGAGTGTTGGCAAATGAAACAAAACAGTGCAACGTCACTTTTCAAATTCTCTCAAGAAGTCCGCCCGAGGATTTAGTAAAGCCCCACATCTTTAATGAGATACTTGAGGGGATGGCGGGTCTATCATTTCTTACTTCTCAATTCTATTATGAATCATCATCATCATACAGGAAACAAGACAGGAGAAGTAACAAAGAAGTAATTAATGAAATTAAGAAACTAATGACATGGCAGCATTGTCTATGACCTTAGTCGGTTCTTCAGGAAACAAACTACACTTAAAAAAAAAACTATCAACAAAACCTTATAAAACATCTTTCAAGAAATTCAAGAAAAAACCATTATTCATTGATATTTTATTGGCGAGAAACTCTTATCTTATTAAGTGATTGATGGTCGATCGAACCATGTCTGAAAGCACGGAAAAAGTAGAGAATGCATCCGATGCTAGACGGCGAATACTTAACATTGCTGTTTCCACAGTTCTCTTGGAATCTGGTTTCGAAGCCGCAGACAAAATGTCTCTAGAGACTCTTACCGAAATGCTTCAGTGCTGTAAGTCATTTAATAAGTATATTTTTTGCGAAAAAGTACAGAAAGAATTTTGCAAATAGTGTACAGTTATAGGTACTTACCTACTTACTACAGTGAAGTAGGTACCCTTTCTTTCTAAGAAAATACTTGTTTCTCTTATCCTTATAGAAAAAACATAAATGAGATTCTTTTTTTTTATTTAAACTTGACCTTTGAAGTTATAACTGACACTTGCATACAACAAACATAAAATTAATGTTATTGAACACTAACTTCAACCATTCATGTTACAGTTTTGACAGAACTTGGCAATTCAGCCAAAGGTTACTGTGAGCTATCCGGAAGGGTTGAACCAGTTCTTGGAGATGTTGTGATGGCGCTTATTAATATGGGTAATATTAGAAAAAAAATGTATTTGATTATTTGAAAACCTTAAAATTTAAAAGTTATACATTTACTAATCTCTTTACACTATATGTTACAGGTATTAGTCTCCAAGGTATAGAACAATATGCAGCTCGTCCAAACAGGCACATAATCCAGCCTCCACAACAAGCCCCAGCCCCTAAGACACCGGCTATGTTGTCAGCAGGATCGAAAGCCAAACCGGCTCCACATATACCTTTCCACTTACCCCCATTACCAGATCCTCATGCATACATCAGAACTCCTGTAAGTATCTTTTATTTAATTAATAATGTATCTTTTTAAAATTACTGTACTCATTAAAGTTATATATGTAAGAATACACTTATAAAACAAAATGCAAGTACAAAACCAACAGCACCACAAAATATTATTATTATTTCATCAGACTCACAAACAGCCTGTCACTGAGTATGAAGCTATAAGGGAGAAGGCAGCCACTCAAAAAAGAGATATTGAAAGAGCACTGACTAAGTTTCTAGCAAAAACTAGTGAAACACACAACCTTTTCAACACTGAAGACAACCAAGTCTTTCCCTGTAAGTATTGCACAAAATGGATTTTGATTAAAAACTTCATGCAAAGTAGTAATAAGCCTTTAAACTGGGCAAATGCCTTCACCATTGAAAACCATTCATTGCTACAATTGATGAATATTAAATGTTACTTTTTATTTTCAAGTGCTAATTGCTGCACTAAAGCTAAATTAAATATTTATAAGATTTATAAAATACAGGGAAAAAATTAAACGCCCACTGACCCAGCCAGGAATTGAACCTGTCACTGCTTTTTTTTTTGAGTGCTAATAGCGGCACAGTGCGCCATCTATCCAACAGTCATTGCAACCGATGGCCATGCAGATTCACCTTTGCAGATGAAATACCACAAATTTGATAACACAACACTTTAGTAAATTTTACTTTTTATTTTCAAGTGCTAATTGCTGCACTGAAGCTAAATTAAATATTTATAAAATTGCGGATTTACGGATTGCGGAAGACCCAGGTTTGATTCCTAGCTGGGCGTTTAATTTTTTCACTGTATTTTATAATTTTTTTTATATATTTGATGAGTATTAAGTTTTAGCACTAGTTGCCAACTAGGTCTATGCAAGGAATAAAAACCTTGGAATTGAACCCAAGATCTCCAGGTATAAGGTAGTACTTTGCCATATTACTTCACATTACAAAAAAAATGACATAGTCATGATAATGTGGGTGGTGGGTAACCATGACTCATTAAATGGTATTGTAGCAGTGTTGTTGCGGTTGGAAAAACAATAAACCTGTAGTGGTATAGTATATAGACATCTTGTTCTCACATTACATTGTAGTAACAACTGCTCTAGGAGCTCAATAGCGCAGTGGTTAACATGCCCTGTCTGTCCAGTTTTGGTTAAGAAAATTTACATCTTGGGTGACCAAAAATGTATCATCTCAAGCTCCTTGTGGCGGCCTGCGGTCGCCACATAATTTCTTATCCTCACATATGGTTAAAAAGTTATTCCTAATCGCGTGTAGATCTAATAAAGATAAGACACGGCATCCTCCCTCCAACATCTACATAGTATATTATATAAATATATTATTATTATATATATTATTTATTATTATTATACTCTTTATTTATTTTCTTTCTTAAAACTAGATTTTTACAATATTTTAATAAAAAAACAATAAAACATTATAAAAAACTAATTCTAGAGTACCACCAGCAGCGGGGCAGGGCCCAAGCTACCGGTGGTCAGGGCTGCAGAGTGAGGAACCTCCTGACAATACGTGCCGTGTCGAGGAGTACTGCCTTCTGAATCTGACCCTTGATCCAACCATCAAGCGAGAGCCTCTTAAGATGTTGGTCGAGGCTCTTCGCTATCAGACCGTTTACTGAAACGACTATCGGGACAATAATGGTTGAATCAACATCCCACATGGCGGTCACCTCGTGAGCTAAGTCAAGGTACTTACTGAGCTTGTCCTTCTCGGCTTTCACGAGGTTCTCATCATGAGGTATGGTGATATCAACCAGTATTGCCCGGCGCTGGGATCGGTCAACCACCACGATATCAGGCTTATTGGCGACAATAGTCCTGTCCGTAATGATAGAGCGATCCCAGTAGAGCGTTGCATGACCATTTTCGAGTACTGGCGCAGGTGCATATTTATAGTACGGCACCTCCGATTCAACAAGGCCATATCCAAGAGCAAGTTGCTGGTGAATTATTCTGGCTACTTGGTTGTGTCTGTGCAAATACTCTCCGTTAGCAAGATGAGAACAACCAGAAATAATATGTCGGAGTGATTCTCCTGGACGGCGGCATGCCCGACAGATGTCGACCGTACCGTCCCTCATAATATATTTCCGGTAGTTATTCGTCTTGATAACTTCATCTTCAATGGCACAGACAAAACCTTCGGTTTCCCCAAAGAGGTCACCGAAACGTAGCCAGTTCACCGAGGCAGTTAAATCTACATCAGGCCCAGTTAGAGCCCGATAGTAGCGCCCGTGTAGCACCTTGCTCTTCCATATGTCCTTGCGATCGAGAGTGCTTAGCACCACTGGTTTGCGCCAGTTTTCTGTTGCCAAGGAGAGCGGCGTAAAGTGTCTATCAACTGCCACGACATCCAAATGCATCCCGCACTCACTGTTAAGTAAATAATCCCTGAGACTGCACACCTCACGGTTATGTAGGTCCTTGACATTTAAAAAGCCGCGACCCCCACATCTCCGCGGGATGTACAGCCTCATAACAGATGAGCGCGGGTGTAACATTCTGAAAGTCGTGAGCATTTGACGGACTCTCCTATCCAAGGCGTCCAATTCGGTCTGAGTCCATCTTAGTATGCCAAAGGAGTATGTGAGCAGAGGCATAACCCAGCCATTAAAGGCACGTGTCTTATTGCCACCCGATAAAAGACTGTTAAATACTTTTCTCAAGCGGCAAAAGAATCGCTCCCGTAATGACTGTTTTATGTCCCCGTCATCAACACCCAAAGACTGTGACATACCAAGATATTTATATGTTTCAACTTCAGAGAGAGATCTGAAGTCTATCGCATCGGAGAGTTGTAAATTGGTTGAATTTACTACTCTCCCATGCTGTACATGCATAACCGCACACTTATCCACCCCAAACTCCATCTTGATGGCACTGCTAAAAGTCTCAGTAATTTTTAGCAGTTTTATCAAGTCTTGGCTGTTTGGTGCGAATAACTTGAGGTCATCCATGTACAACAAATGCGACAAAACTTCACCCCCTCTCCGCAGTCGACAGCCTAACCTTGAATTTCTTAATAAAGTACTAAGAGAATTCAAAGCTAGACAAAACCATAAAGGACTCAGACTGTCGCCCTGGAATATGCCACGCTCTATCCTTATAAAATCCTGCGTGGCAGAAACTCTATCTCGACATCCTGGTTGACACAAGACCGTGGTCCACTGCCGCATACATGACATCAAAAATGATTTTAGAGTTATATCAATTTTATATAACTCTAAAATCCTTACCAGCCATGAGTGTGGCACCGAATCATAGGCCTTCTTATAGTCAATCCAGGCTGTGGAGAGAGTCCCTCTGCCTCGCCGAATCTTCTGGCATATGGTCATGTCAATGAGGAGAAGCTCCTTAGTACCACGGGACCCAACCCTACATCCATTCTGAGTCATGTCCAAAATATTGTTTGCAACAATGTGCGAGTTAATTTTTGTTCTCAAAATGGATGTAAGGAGCTTATATAATGTTGGTAAGCACGTGATGGGTCTATAATTTTTCGGTTCCGTGGTACTACCTGATTTATGGAGCAGAAAAGTGACACCAGTAGTCAACAAACTTGGGAGTGAGCCGAGCTCTATGGCTTCTTGGAATTGCGTTGCCAGTAACTCGTGTGAACATCGAAACCACTTGATCCAAAAGTTGTGCAATCCGTCCGGTCCTGGGCATTTCCAATTTTGGGCCGTACGGATAGCACAACTTACGTCAGCTGTACTAATATGTATAGCCTGCATGGTCTCGATAGGTTCACACGCCTCCCTGACAACACTCATCCAATCACCTTCCGTGTGCTCGACGGGCACCGACCAAATGCTGCGCCAGAAATTAGTCATGGCATCAACATTTGGTAGCTGCCCGTCGCTCACACGTTGATCAGCTCCTTCCCAACGTCTGTATACTTTTCTTTGGTCACTTTGAAAGAGGCGATTTTGTTGGTATCGGTCCACACGCACTCTGTAGCGACGTATACGGTTCGCCCACGCATAGACTTTTTGCTTCAGAAAGTCAATACGTTCCGTCACACAAGCCATATAGTTTTCCGGACGAACATCAGTCCCGACAAAGGCTTGCGTGACGAATCGCATTACGCGAGGCCGATTATTACCATTTCTGAAACAAATTAATTTTGCAATGAGTGTCCTGAACCTAACAATACGCCCCTCGATCCTCAATTGCCAAGCAGGGGCAGCCCCGGTTTGCCGCGGTACTCGGCCAGAATCCTGGAATTTGACACGAGCAACGCGACACACCGCGATGGCCCCACAATAAAGGATTGAGTGGGTATCAATTAAATTTTCACTGGTCCCAAGATAAGGAACCAGTAAATCGTTCAAGGCACTCATTAACGCCAAATTATGCCTATTCGTGGGCAAACAAGGAATACGCGGCCTAGAGTTACGCGTGTCACGATACTGTAGAATGGCATCGTTCAAAGCGCTCCTCATTTGCTCATTCACCTGTGTACTTACATTCGTATTTATGAAATCTTCATCCTCGGGTATCGAATCTACTCGCGCCACCAAGACCGGCGTCACCGCCGGTAATTGTGGGGCAGGGCGATCCTGCACCGAAGAAGAAGCCGCACAAATACGTAGTGACTCCAGGCGTAGCCGATCAAGTATTGACTGATCCAGCAAGTTGTTACGCTGGATCACCCGCACTTGATCCGACAATCGTTGGGCAGACACGTCGATGGTCGGTTCAAGGGTCTGAAACAAAGACAGCAGTCGAACACGATACGCAGTAAGATTAGTTCCTCCCTCTGTTGCCCTGTAGTAGGCGCGCATGCAGTTCTCATTTATAGACTGAGTCCATCGCATGCGGCGCACTACACCACCAGTAGCGGGGGTCGTACGCGGGGCAGATTGTCCCACTGATCCCAAGCGTGCCGGCAGCGGTGGTCGTCCACGTCGCGCAGGTCGTTGTGGCGGGGCGGGGACGGCAATCGCCCGCTCGCGCTGCTCGACTCGTCTCTGAAGTAATCATCAGACGAGGAGCTTACGGTCGGCGGAGCGGGCGATGATGGAGGGCGTGCGCTTCGTCTTGCTCTTCTTGTTAACATTTCATTTTCATTTTAAGTAGGTATAATTTAATGTGACATTGCGTTGACATTGTACGTCACCATTGGTCAACTTCATTAATAATGTTGTTTTGCACTTTGTTTATAAATTTAGTGTAAATTTCCAGCTGATTTTTTTGATAAAAATAATAAATGGTTATAACTTATCAAAAGATTTGTAACAAAATAAAATATAATACTTAAAAGAGAAAAGTGTGACATGTTATGACAAGAGCTTTTTTTTTTTATTATTATTATTATTATATATTGTATAAATAGTCTTGTAAGGTTTAGATAATAAGTTAGTCACAATGTAGTCATTGTAAATATACAACATTACATAAAGAGACGCAGTCGTTATTTACCATCGCCATGGAACCCTCCATCATCACAACCTTCCATACATCGACAACCGGAACACTCCTCCATGCTTCAAAAGAAGGAAGGCTCATGCCCCAGCAGTGGGATCATAAAATAAGCTGATGATGATGAATACTGCTTTAAAAGCTCATGGTAAAAGCCCCGTTACCTTTTCAAGTACACCTTCCTACTTCACTTAGGTACTTAAATCATAATGCTTTTTTGTTTCAGTGATTGCATGCAAACCAACATTCCCAGCTTACTTGCCATGCCTGCTGCCTACAGATCAAGTGTTTGACTTTGATGAACTGGAATACCACTTCCAAGTTGCTAATAGAACAGAAGATATGCCTACAGAAAAGAAAGGTGAGGCATTGTACTAGTATTGAGTTGGTGGTTCAGGAAGCTTTGGATAATAAATTAACAAATATTGTATACTATTAATTATATACACTTATATCATAATAGTTAAGGCGTTACTTGTACTTTGGTTTGGGTGCTTTTGGCTTTAAACAGTTGCAATTTTACATCCTGGTAATTTGATCAAACTGCAACTGTTTCATAGTCAGTGTTAAATTATTATGTGGTTTGCGTGATGCAATTGATCGAGATTGTAACTAAGAAGATACAATCCGGCTTAAAGGATCACTTGTTGATCTATGTATAGGGAAGTTTATAGAGTTGCTTGCGCCCATTCTTTTCCACAGCTAAAAAAAAGATGTCCTGAATAGGTAGAAAATGCATGGACGATTCAAAAGCACTTTTCGTAAGTTTATTTGAATAAAAAATTTTCACTGACAAAAAACTGACTGATGAAAAGGAGACTTTACAGCTATAATAATTCGTGTGGCTGTACAAACAAGAATGTACAATCCCAGTAAAACGATACCAGGCAAGGCGGACTCTGAATGATCTGAATGATCTGCCTTAATTTGTTTCGCGAGAGTACACGCCGCCATTTGTTTTGTTTTTGTTGTTATTTAAAGTTAATAGTTTAGTAAGAATGAAATCTGTCTTTAAACAATGCTTTTTGTTTGTTTGAATAGAACAATCAGACAACGAGGGTGACAATGGTGGAGATAACGAAAACCCAAATGCCTCACAATCAGAAAGTCAAGACAATACTGCTGCATCTAGTCCAGACAGGAGCAAGACAGGTGTATAATAATAAACAAAAACTTAATTAGGTTTAAATTTATTATAAAACATTAAAATTTATTATCAATAGCTATAACCTACTTGTTTTATTTTGATACATTTTTGTGATTACTTTATGCTCATAGTCCAGTTAGTAAGGTCGTTTTACATACCCAATAACAAGAGGAGTTTAATTAGCAAGTTTAATTAAGTTTTCTATTTGAAATAAAATCCACAAGCAGGAATCGAACCTGCACCCCACGACATACCGAGTCAGGTGAACTATGCTATCGTGGCTCAGTCCAACTCGCCAAAATCCGCCTAAATCTCTATTTAGAATTTTAATTTGTTTGCAACAAAAATTACATAAAATTATATGTAGGTTACCATAATCATAAATTTGTATACAATGATGGTGAAAATTAAACTTTAACTACCTATCTATCAAAAGTGGTGAGTGGGAAAAAGATCTAAAAAATAAATATGTAATACATTAGTTTAAAAAGAAATTTTTATTTAAGGCTTACAAAAGAAGAAATCACTTCAATGATGCTGAATTGATAACAGGGAGCGCCTTAATCCCATCTCTATTGATCACGGTCACTTGGAAGTTGGGCAGGCTAACAAATAGTCTCTTGTGTACTTCCTGAATACACTTCTTCAATATATCATATGCCTCATTCTCAGTTGCATCTGAAAGAAAAGAAGGTATTAAAATTAAAACAGGTGACAACCATTTTTAACAGACATCAAAAAAAAGGTGAAGGTTCTCAATTCAACTGTATTTTTTTTTATCTTTGTTATCTCAGAACTTTCGACTGGGTGAACCGATTTTGATGACTCTTTCTTTATTTGAAAGCTGGTAGTTCCAGTGTGGTCCCATTTTAATTTGGTCCAGTTCTGATGATGGAATTCTTTTGGAATTGAGGGAACTCCTCAAATATTGTAGGCATAGCGATTTTGGTATTTTCAGCAATAAATCAAGCATTTGTATTCAGAAAGTATCATTTGATGAAGTGTAACTGATGAAAAAGAACACAGATTGCCACCTGGAGTCCTCAACCCGAAGTAGTGGGCCTAAAATTGGTGATTGGTTCTGTGGTTCTATTTCGAAGACACTCGCAAACTGATCTGCAAATACTCACGGTGTGGCCTTGTTTGTTGAGTAGGACATTAGGAATGGTCACCCTTGAATTTATTTGTTGGCAAATGTATGAGTAAAATTCTTTAGGCCCAGCATGCATTATGTCTTTTCATATAATATACAAGCTATTCTGGTTAGGTTTATTAATTTGTTGTTCAATTTTCTATAATCCCTGTAGTGTTCATCAAGCCTAGTCATCCTATATCTTTTCCATAGTGCCAGTTTATTATTTATATGCTTTTTGGTGTCATTTGATATCCACAGCTTATTAACCTACACAAGGAGTCTTTATTGCTTAATTCTAATATTCAGATGAACACACAAAATTTGTCTGTTATGGATCCCAGTCCTACATCGGCCTCTCCTCAAACAATACATAAACCTAATGTACCTAACTAAATTAGTAAGAAAAACAGTTATGTACTTAGATAAACTTGGTCAGGGCTTAGGGTTGCTTATTAATGCAAATCTTAACCATTCAATTACCAATATTTGTACTCCAGGTCAATCATTTAATGCTATAGTAAATAAATATCACAGGATTCACTGAATAGTTCCAATAATGTTATTGTACTGTGTGGTGACAATTCACATACTAGGATACGTGACATTATAAATAATTTTAATATTTTCATTAAACTGCAATCAGATATGAATTGCAGGTTAATAGTTAGCGCTTTTCCCTATTGTACAAATTTAACCTGGGAACAAAATAAGCGCATTTATGACTTTACTTGCAGAGTTTCTTGCCGGTTTTTTTCAGTACAAGATTTCCTGCACAGAGTAGACTTACGAACCGATGGCATAGTGACATTCACAAGAGTTACTTGCAGTGTAAGTTGAATAAATGATTTTAAATTTTGTTTTAATTTTATTTGTAGTATGCTATCCAAGTCTCGTTCAAGGTATGTGTAAGTTAAAAGCTTCTCTGAAACAATGCAAACATCATGTTTGCATTGATTACAGTTTTATATCCTGTACACATATAGTTATACTTAGCTTAGGGATTTTAGTTAAAAAACTGCAAGTAAATCTTGCTCTTCTCCCTGCCTTCTAGTGGTTGTGGCCAAGAGTTTATAAAATTATGCAACAAAGTCTTACCTTTTTTATGGTAGCGGTCCATAATACTCAAGCTGAGATAACCACCAAAGCCATGACAAGCATATGGAACCTTCACACTGGACGCGAGGTAATCCATGAAATACAGCTCTGGGCCATTCTCTTTATCATAACCTCCCATTAGCAGGTTGACAAAGTAAGGAGTCTGAAAACAATGCAATAATTAGTAACTAGTTCTTTTTAAGTCTAAGCTTTAACAGCAAGTACCTATAGTGGATTATTGCCTAATCTCCTTCTTTGATTCAATGTGTGTATAAAACAAGAATACTGAACAGTGACTTTTGATTTTAAGTTTATATCACCTATCATTTCGAACTAGTTTTTGTAGAAAAATTTATGAAATGAAATTAGCTGGCAGTTAAGAAGCATAGCCACTCACATTGCTTCTGAGGTACTCGGCAAGATTGCGGCGAGTGAAATTAGCTGCTGCAGTAGGGCCGAGTTCATAACCATTGCGCATCTTGTATAGCTGAATGTTCTTGGCTATGTATTCGGCAAACTGTGTCGTGTCGCCAGAATCACCGATGATGCCCATTACCAGCCTATCCGAAATCTTATGGATCTTTTCTTCGTCTGTAATTATCATAAAACGTTAACCAGGAACGCTAACTAAGACAAACAAATAAATAATAGGCTATTTAAGAAGCAACAGACTCACCATTCTTCATGACCATTATACTGTGGCTGTTCGTTTGATCAGCAGCTATCATCACAAAATCATTGCATTGTATACCTAACAAGCATTGTAAGTTGATGTTTGCCATTTTGCACCGAACGAATCTATCTAACAAAAAATAGTATCAAATATTCAAAAGCCGCAAACAAATACGTGAATAACCTCTCGTTTGAAACTTGTCAACTCACTCCATAGTCCATATCCAAATCATTTTTTTTGTCCTTTCCGTCCGGTACAATGTAGAACCAGCAAAGGAATATAGTCCATGCAGCCATGACTGCAGTTATTTTATGAATAATAGTGATGATGATGTGGATAGCGATAATAAAATTATCGGATAATTAATGAGGGGCAACTCTTATAAAAAGGTAAGATTTGGCCTATGAAAATAAACTAAAGATTATGCCATATGGTCTAGGCTTCTATGCTTATATTGGAGCAAGAAAACGTAAAAATTCAAATTTGGGAAAACGAGGTTATGTTGTTCTGTTGATAATGTTATAGCTTTTCGGTTTTTATTTATTTTAACTGCTTACCAATTTAATTATGTTTAAAAAAGTAGCATTGGGTATTTCTGGAGGTGTTGATAGTGCAGTAGCTGCACTTCTTCTCAAAAGAGCCGGTCTGTTTCTACTATAAAGTACAATTTTTGGATATTTTATAAACTTGAGTACTATAGTATTATTTTATTACAGGATATGAAGTTGAAGGAGTATTCATGCGTAACTGGGACAGTAATTATGAAGTTGGAATATGTTCAGATGAAAAAGATTTCGAAGATGCAACTTTTGTTTGCCGTAAGCTACAAATTCCTTTACACCGGGTTTACTTCATCAAGGAATATTGGAATGAAGTGTTTACTAAGCTGCTATCTGAATACCAGTCAGGCCTGACGCCAAACCCCGATATACTGTGCAATAGATATATTAAATTTGACAGCTTTTTCGAACATTGCAGGAACAACTTAGGTGTGGATGCAATTTCTACAGGACATTATGCAAATACGTCTTTTGGTCCACTTCTCGAGAACTATTCAGAAAATGAAGGTAATTTAGATTCCAACCATCTGATTTTTAGCCCCTGTCTTCCTACGAAATCTAGACACAATAGAAAAACAATTTCCTTCTGAATGCAATTTCTAGTAATTGGAATGTTTATATCAACAATAATTTCACATTATAATAATGTTTTAGAGGTAAGACTGTTACAGCCCAAAGATAAACACAAAGATCAAACTTTCTTTTTATCACAAGTGAAACAGTTCTCTTTGAGGAAATGCATGTTTCCAATTGCCAACTTATTGAAAAGAGAAGTGAGAGAAATTGCCAAGACTGAAGGACTGATAAATGTAGCAAACAAAAAAGATAGCACTGGCATCTGTTTTATAGGAAAGAAGAGATTCCAAGATTTCATTGACGAAGTAAGTAGGACAAGCTTCTATTAATTAAATGTATGTAAAGATGATAGCAAAAAATTTACATTATTTACTGTTATATTTCCTATTTAATATCCCCTCCACTGTCAAACGGCCGGCCACCGCTTGCTTACAATTGATTTAACCATTGTTATAGGTTATTGACAGTGGAGTGCATATAAAATAAATTATTGTAAAACTAAATGTAAGTACAAAATTTTAGAAAACATGATCTATCATTTTGAATTAATAAGTTTTACTATTTTTTTCAGTACATAGAAACAAAGAAAGGTTCTTTTATAGACATAGATACAGGACAGGTGGTGGGTCACCATAGTGGCCTACATAAATGGACTGTTGGACAGAGGTGTTGCCTGACTGACTACAAACAACCCTACTTTGTGTTTAAAAAGGATTTACAATCAAATAATATATATGTGGTAAGGATCAAAAGTAAAGAAAATAAAATCTTTTGACTTGAGCTTATATCACTTAGAGCACTTAAGCATGTTGTTTATACATTGTTTCTTCTTCAGGTTGCTGGTACTAAACACCCAGCTTTATGGAATAATTTATGTTTCTCTGAAGCACCTCATTGGATAAACAGTGAACCATTGGAACTTAAAAACAATAATGTTCTAGATTGCCTATTTCGATTCCAACATACAAAGCCCCTTGTTTCGTGTGGAATTGTAAAAAATAGTGAAGGGTTAACTATACACCTCCAATACAATTTAAGAGCCATTACAGAAGGACAATACGCTGTTATGTACAAGAATGGTGAATGTCTTGGTAGTGCTAAGATAAGAGATATTTGTCACAACTTATGTTAGATGTGTTGCTGGACTTGCTGCTTATTGTTAAATATATTTAAAATTTTGTTGTTTAATTGTATCTTCAATGGTAAAACCTGCCAATGCTTTACTATTTTGTGTCCGTTAAGCTGGTGTACACATACATGGTCTAATTCACGTTTGTTGTTATACCCTCTTTAAGTGCGTAATTACTACAAGCAAACAAAATAATTAGTGCCTCTTTAGTTTCAAAAATAAAGACCTTTAGTGTGTACGCTGGCATCACGATCAAGCTGGCATACACGTAATCGTTCTCGAAAACTACTTATATTATAGCAACGAAATTTACACACACATTTAGTGCCTTATTAGTGCCCCCACTATGCAAAATTTCATAAGGATTGCTTTTAAAAGAACGGAGATATTGAACAAGACTTGCTGATGACATTTCGAGCAAAGCAAACTTCTCTTTTTATAATTGTAATATGTACTTATTATTAGTGCGTGAAATTCTGACTCTTTCAGTAGAAATAGTTTATATGAATTCGCAGTGGAACTATGTAAAAATATATGTAAAGTTCTAATTATTCATACTAGAAGTACAGACAAGTTCACAAGTGTTTTCTCTACCTTTAAAGTTGTTTTTGAAATACTGAATTAAAATCAAAAACTAATCTAGCAGGAAATAAAATCGTTAGTTATTGCAGTTTCGATCTGCTATTGCTAAAGTAAAGCAATTTTCGCAAAGGCCGGACATCGGATGGGTAACCAAAAGTTTATCATCTTGTGCTCCTCAGAACTTCGACAGTCACATAAATCTGTTGGATACAGCTGCATTAGCATTCGTTAACAACGGTGGTTGTTGATGCGGATTGGTGAATTCGCATTGTTTGTTTGATGTTTGTTGTCAGATGGCTGCCGCAAGTTTGCACTGCGTGCCATATTAAAACGGTCGTGCGACTGTTTCAGTCAGCGGCGGACCGACATGAACGAAACGTTCTCCCTGTGGTGCTTCCATCCACTGAGAAGACAAGGCTCGTACCCTGTATGCTAACGGCTCGTATGCAGTGGGGACCCCTATACTTATACTACTCTTTGAGTGGGGACATTAAAATTAACTGTTGATGATGAATTGGTAATGTCATTCATTGCAGATGAAATACCACAAATTTGATAACACAAGTAACACAACGCTATAGTAAATAAAAAAAAAATTACTATAACAAAGATGAATCTGCATAGCCATTGGTTGCAATAACCGTTGCGTAGATGGCGCACTGTGCCGGTATTAGTGCTCAAAAAAATTAAAAAGCAGTGACAAAATTCAGCGCTTACGTCAGCCTTCCCAGTAGCATAGCGGTCAGTGCAGCCGCCCGGATTGTGGAAGACCCAGGTTTGATTCCTGGCTGGGTCGGGCGGGCGTTTAATTTTTTCACTATCTTATAAATTATAAAAATAAATGTTGAAAAAATCTCTACTAGCAGGATTTGAACCTGCACCCTTTGACATACCGGCCCCCCGACCGCCTAAGCGATTGCTTTGGCTACGTGTATAATTGTCACCGCCTATGAAAGCAATAGGCTATAGCTTTCGATATATGCCTATACCTATTAGTTAGATTACTAGATAACTTCATATACTATACACGTAGCCAAAGCAATCGGTTAGTCGATCCGGGGGCGGGTCAGGTGCTCTCTCAATTGAGCTATCGTTTTTAACCAACCCGCCGAAATTATTCAACACTATTTACTTTTTTACTTCGAAAGCATTTCTTTCTTTCTAATTACGCACTATAAGAGGACATAACAACAAACGTGAATTAAATTATGTGTACGCCAGCTTAACGGACACACTATTTTTATTAAGTCCTATATCCCAAAAATAAACGTAAAGAACTACTCATTCATTATTATTATATATTATCGCACACGAAAAATATAACTTGCCGTATGAGCTGAACTTCGTGGCCTTTGTTAAAGGAAGAAGTAAAAAAAAAATGTCAAAAAGTTTTTTGACAATGTACCTACCTATGTATGTAGGTCTTGTTATTTTTTGTGATAAATTGCCATCAAATTAAAAATAAAACTGCGCTGTTACGCTCGTAATACTAAAATAATAAAAATGTGCGTGTTGTGAATACTTTATAATTTAAAATAATATGTTAAGTTAAAAAATGTCAATACCGCCGGTCGATTACAGTGTACCACCGCCACCGCTGTCTATGCCGCCACCAGCTGCTCCACCAGCCGTCCCAAGGGCTTTACCACCTACCAGTATGTACTCTCACCCTCCTCCATTCCCGTCAAATACTGCAAACAATATGGATCAGCATCCACCACCCCCATATGTACCAATGACTTTTTCTCATTTAAATTTACCACCACCGACGCCGCCGCCGCTGCCGTCAGTACCACGTTTATCTTCCGATATCGACGTTCGTATGGCTCCTCCCAACGCCACGTCTGTGCACCTCACTACCATGACTTCTTATATCACTCCAGAACCAGGCTATTTGAAACCATTATTAAAGAGTATGCCACGTCAATCGGCAAGCCCAGCCTCGAACATGATAATTGACTACATAAAACTTGAAAAGCCTGATTCACCAACAATGTCAGAGCAAAGTTATTCAAGCCATAGAAGGCCCAGTTACAAGGATGAAACCTTACATAAAGATTTAGATGAAAAGTATTATCATCACTCTTCCAGATCTCGTTCTGCAGCTTCATCTTATAGGCATCGTTATTCTCCTTACAGAGAAGAAATGATGGAGAGAGACAGAAAAGCAAAAGAAAGGGAAAGAGAGATGAGAATTTATCAAGAATATAAATCTAGACAATCTAGTCCAAGTCACAGTCGAAGCCATTACAGTAAAAGTCCTTCAAGACATAGCCACAGAGAAAGTGAAATGAGATATTATAAAGAAAAGGATTATGAAAGACGTGAATATGAGAGGAGGAGACAGGAGTATGAACGCAGGCACAGCCCTCTCCGTAACAGAGAGTACAGGAGTCATAGTAGAAGTCATGACCCTCGTGAAGACAGAAAGTACCATAAATCACCAAGCAGAGCACCAAGCAGGGCACCAAGCAAGGCCCCAAGCAGGGCACCAAGCAGGGCTCCAAGCAGGGCCCCAAGCAGGGCACCAAGCAGACATCATTCTCCTGTTAGAGACTTCCATAGCCTTAGTCGTTCAAGACACTTGTCTCCAAGAAAGCGGGAACTACCTCGAAAGCCTTTGTCTGACCGTGAAAAAATTTTGGAAGAGTACAGGTAAGAGTGAAGAGTTTCATTATAAAGAGCAAATATTTATGAAAGTATTAAAAAGTAATTTGTATTATATAATTATGTATAATCTTATTTTAGGAAAAATTATTGCAAAACCTCTGAGGATTTAATTGAAAAAATGGAACAGTGGTCTAGGGAGCACAATGCTGACGCAGAAGAAGTAAGTAATGTTTCAGTAGTTACAAAGCGAACAACATAAATTGACTAGAATTTTTCTATATTGTGATGTGTGGTGAGCCTTGTGCCTAATTAATAAATTATTGATTTGCTTTGGCAACATGATATTCCCAATTACTATTACCACCAATATTTTTTACATTAATTAAGTCATAATGGTAAATAGTCTTTGTCTTGGTTGATTGACTGACTGGAGATCAACAATTTATTTTTAAAATTTTATGTAGTACAAGCCTATGTCCAGCAGTGGACTAGTATAGGCTGATGATGATGATGATGTAGTTCATCTAGAGGTGTACATGATTTTTCTTGCGTGTGAACATTCATTACGTTTCCCTTTTTATTTACAGTTAAATAATTATTTTCCAAAAATTCGTCATTTAAACTGACTTAAATGTTTTGATACACTTTGTCCGTGTTTTTAGGCAACCAATATGTGGTACAGAAGTTCACCAGCTGAACTTTATTACAAATCTACTGAAAATGGCCAAGCAATGCAGCAAACAAAGAAACTAGAAAAACTGTGTGAATTATTCTTTAAAAACCTCATAGAGAGAGGGCGTAAAGCCCGACCTGAGGTGGACGAGCTTCCTCCATTGAAGCCTCCTAAGGCTAAAATGTGCAAACATACATGTAAGTTGCAATAAAAAGATTTTGAACAAGATTGTGAATACCTTTCGTTTTGGGTAGGCATTCATAACCTGCAAATTATCACTTGCAAAAATCATGGTCTTCTTGTTATTATAAAATTCAAAAAATTCAAAATTCAAAATTCAAAATTCAAAATCATTTATTCAGTTTAGGCTACAAGTAGCTCTTGTGAATGTCACTATGCCATCGGTTCGTAAGTCTACTCTGGGCGGGAGATCTTGTACTGAGAAGAACCGGCAAGAAACTCAGCAAGTGTCCAGCTCTTTTCTCCCTTACAGCGTCAAAAATATTGGAAAATGCCCTATCATAGCAGGACACTTTCCATTACAAATAAACACAAAAATTATAGAAGACAACCACAATATGTAAATAAAAAACAAAAATATCACAAAATAGAAAATAAAATAAAACTAAGTTAACAAATTTACATCAGGTCAAAGTCAATTTCCACAATGTCATACAGTACCACTACAGTACTCAAAAAAAAAAAAATTGGTTAAGAAAAACCAAGTCAAACTACAGTAAATAATATTAAAAATAAGATAAGTATGCAAGAGCAGACCAGCCTCCACAGGCAGCACCCGTTCACGAGTATGACATATGAATCAGCCATCGCTTCGCTCAACCATATTTTAGGGAACGTAACGACCCGACGCACACGCCACCACCGCAGAGACAAATAAAGAGAGCATGACATACTCAAGATACTCTAAATTAAAACTTAATGATCTACTTAACGCAACGCTGTTTGTTATCTGTAGGACACTGCTGATAAAGGTTATATCAGTATAAAAATTTAATTATAAAATAAATAAAATAAATAATAATAATTATAAAATTTTATTATATTAATTCAAATAGAGTATGTGTTTTTCATTATAACCAGGCTGTTTTATCATCTAAATATTCTTTGACTGTATAATAACCTTTTAAAAGTAATAATATATATATATAGTATATATAGTATTTGTAACAGCAATATTCATTTAAGATTTATATTATATGGACAAGTAAAGTTAAGTAAATATATTAAGTACTTCATTTTAACAAAATTATAAATAAAATATGTATTGTGCATTATTTTAATTTTATATTAGTGGACGAAAAGAGTTCCTCATCCTCATCAGAAAGCGAAGATGAATGTCTGGATGAAGATGGGCTCCAAGGATACACAGATAGGATCATGTTGGAACTGCAAAGGAAGCAGAGCCACCCAAGGAGACTCCACCCAGAAATGTGGTGAGTAAGATTTTAAAATTACTGAGTTAGTTTTTAATAATTTAATACATTTAAAAGGACAAAACTTAATAATAATAAATTGTTATCTCACTCTGACGCTTTTATAACATTATTAAACATGAGATTACTCAGGGCTAAAACTAACTTTAGAGTTTAGATTAAAGCAGTCTCAGCACTCATATTGTTTATTTTATTTTAATGTATCTGTATGTTTGTGTTTTGTATGTTGCTCCTATATACATTAGACTCGAGATTTTGCCTTTCGCTATAGACGGCCTTTCTTCTTGAAAATAAACACATTGTTGTTATTTTGGGGTTTACTTGGGGTTTAACCGCTAAAAGCTCATACCCGCCAAAGGGGAGGAGGATGAATAAGCTATTTCCATTTAGATGAAAAATTCGGCTTAAGACCGACTCTACCTATAAGCTGACTTAGTTTGTCGAATTAAGATCAATTTTCCTTTGCCTAAAGGTTCAACAACACAGGTGAAATGAACGGAGGGCCGCTATGCCGCTGCAGTGTTCGCGCGCGCCGCCTCGGCATGCGGCACGGTGTGTACGCAGGCGAGGAGTCCTTCCCTAAGTGTATTCCGAATCGGAACAATTTGGATAAGTTTTACCATTACCGGTGAGTAGAATAGTGTAGTAACTGCAAATCAAGCTTGACGCATTGTCTAGATATATATAGATATATCTGCATAGATTTAAACTATCGATAAATATAATTTAACACGTTGACTGCCGCAAAACTAGACACAATAGAAAATTTATTGTTTGTCGGTCACCGGTGTCGGTTTGTCGGTCACCATTTTTCTACTCACTTCCTCGAAAAGGCTTACTTCCTCCATCAAAATCTGTGTGGAAAAGCGCTTTTTCCCCGCATGGGTGGAAAAGGTTTTTGAATTTAGAATGTGACTATGAACACTATGGTGCGCACTATTCTTATACTGCGAAATAAGAAATTCAAACTTCGTATTGTGCCGTCCCGCTCACACTAATAGGTGTGTAAAAGAGACAGTATAATACGAATTTAGAACTTGTTAGTAGACCAACCAACTTTTCTTCAAAAATTATAGGAATTCATAATAATACTGTTTTAAAATAAAGCTCAACTAACTGTTTTTCTTCCATCCACCATTTTCTCGCAGTAGTGAGGTGAAAAGTTGTGTGTTTTGCTCGGCATCAAAGTTGTTTTGCGTCTCGTGCCTTGAAACCCTCGCTACGCTCAGGATTCTCCTTTTGAAATCCTAGTCCTCCTAATCCTAATCCTTCGATTGCTCAGGTTTCAATTCAAGCACTCGCGCGAACAACAACTTTCCAGCCTTGCATAACAAATAACGATTGCTTTGTATGCAACAAAATGTTGTGTGCAGCATTATAAATACCCTATATTAAAAAAGAAAATGATATTTCTACTACATCACCTTATAAACTTTCATAAAATATTGTTTTTCAGTATCACAGTGTCGCCACCTACCAATTTTCTGATAAAGGCGCCTACGATCATAGCTCACGATGAACATGAATTCCTGTTCTCTGGATTTTCCATGTTTTCTCATTACAAACTGGCCAAATTACCTACGTGCAAGGTCATAAGGTTCAATATTGAATACACTATACTTTATGTGGAAGAACCAGCGCCACAAAACTTCTCGGTGCAAGAGTTGGAATATTTTGGTAAGTAGTACTTTATATCTTAGGCATGATGCATGATAGTCAATTGTTATAACTTTTGGACAACGAATCTGTTAAGTAACATTATATAAGTAAGGATATTTAAAAAAAGATGTATTGGACTAAAGTGACTTTAAACTAACTTAAAAATGTTATATAAGTAAAACAATATTTCTGGAATGCTAATAATGAAATCAATTGATTTACAGAGGACTATCTATTCACCGAGTTATTGGAGCTAGTTGATTTAGACTTGGGCAAACCGACAGAAACCTCATGCTCACAATTCCACTTTATGCCACGGTTTGTCCGCTATCTACCTGAAGGAGGTTGTGAGGTGAGTTATATAAACTTCATTAGAATCTATGACTATTAAGTAACTACCAATCACAACAGCTGACATGGCAGAACAAAATATATATATATTTTTATACCAAGCATAGAGCTTGTACTGGCCCTGTGCATCTTTATTAGGCACTTAACGCATTTTTTTCATATTGCAGGTATTATCAATGTGTGAAGTTTTGAAATATTTATTGAACGAAAGCGGTTTGCTTATACCTCCAGAAAAGCTGGAGGATGTACACGAAATGGATCACTATACTTGGCAGAAGTTCGTAGATCGTATTAAAGGTAATAATAGTTTATATATTCAGTAGTTATAGGTTTAAAACATACTTGACATTGAACTATTGAATGTCTAGATACTCGTACACAACGTCTTTCGGTACTCGGTCGCGGCTGCAAAGCTTAGTGGGTCGTAAGTGCTACGATTGATGTTATCCGTCCACTGCACTTTAATTACTCGATGACTTTTTTGTTTTTTTTTTAGAAATCGCTGCGTTTAATATTATATATTGAAAAACAACCCAAACTCTTAAGTCTATTGCTTTTTATTAACAATATTTATGTTTACTTACAGGTATGATAGTGACGTACCCCGGTAAGAAACCCTGTTCGGTTCGCGTGGACCAGTTGGACCGCAGTCCACCCGCCACCTCTGAGCATTCTAAGGCTGACACGAGAAACTATTATCCAGAAATCGTACATTTTGGCATACGACCCCCGCAACTCAGCTATGCTGGAAACCCTGAGTAAGCATTTACTTTTTATCTTTAGAACCTTATTTTTATGAGAACTGAGTATGTTTTCGACAAAACTGTAGACTGTAAAACTTTATAATTTAAGTGAAAATAGACTCGATAGCAACGTGTTAAGATTTATTTTACCTATATGTAAAGATCACCTTGGCTATTTACGATGTTTCGATCAATTTGATGCTATTGCTGACCATTCAAACATTTGTAACCACGTTTTATAGTTTGTTTATCATACTACATAGTGAACTAAGCTTGAGCGGTTCCATGTATGTTTTGTTTGTAAATAGAAGATTGTAGTTCGCTATGCAGACGCAGCTTGAAGCAGTCGCATCCTGACTGCTTCAAGCTACCCGAGTATGGCCGCCCTAAGGGTATATTCGCTTGCGATCGATCCAAGTTTTTCCCCTCTATTCGCATGCGTACACATTTAGAACATTTTGATTGAAAAATTTCATTTTGTTATTTACCGCGAACTTCTTTGACTTTATCCATTTGTTTTAACTGTGCAAGGTACCAAAAGGCTTGGCGTTATTACGTTAAATACCGCCACCTAATCGCGAACATGGCCAAGCCTTCCACCAACGAGCGGCAGAAGCTCGCGGTGAAGGAGGCTAAGCTGCAGGAGATGCGCACGCAGGCCAAGATGAAGCGTGACGTCACCGTTGCCATATCCTCCGAAGGATTCCATACTACCGGCCTCATGTGCGATGTGGTACAGGTGAGGCAGCAGCAGTTTTTATATTAAAAAAAAAACCGCTCATCCAGTATCTTTTTTGGTTTGGTTTGTCCAGACAAAAACACACTTGTCTACAGTATAGATTTATTACTTTAGGTTCCTTAGTAGGGGTGAAAGTAGCTTGCGAGAAAAATAAATGGAGCCGTTTGGAGGTCTATGTCCGAAGACAAACTGAATGAAAGCTTAGAATGATAATTGTATTATAGTCCTATACTATGGATGATTAATTACATTTTTTACGAAAGAGATAGATAAAGATAGGACTGTATAATTATATATGTATTATGTTGTATAATTGTGAATCGAATTCAATTAATATTGCTTTGATGCGCCAAATTAATATTTCTATTCTCTTCTATTATTTCCTTTTGCCAGTATCAGTATATTAATACTACTAATAAATAAATATTAGTCCAGCACTAATCTTATTAGTCTATCTTGTTTACAGCACGCAATGCTCATACCGGTTCTAGTCAGGCACCTGCGCTTCCACAAGTCCCTGGACAGTCTAGAGAAGAAAATTGGCTATGTGTTCAAGCAGCGAATGCTTCTACAGACAGCACTCACTCATCCGTCGTATAGGGAGAACTTTGGCACGAATCCTGACCACGCGAGAAACAGTTTGACTAACTGTGGCATAAGGCAGCCGGAATATGGCGATAGGAGAATACATTACACTAGGAAAAAGGGTAAGCGTTTTATGTCCGACCTTATCGACGTCACCTGAATTTTAGGTAATATATCGTTAAATATCTTAAAAAAGTACAGCAAAATTAACAATTTTAATAATTTTTCAGGTATTGTAACCCTAATAAACATAATGTCCCGTTTCGGCAAGCACAGCGAAACGGAATCCAAAATCAAACACAATGAACGTTTGGAGTTCCTCGGTGACGCTGTGGTGGAGTTTCTATCGTCCATCCACCTGTTCCGCATGTTCCCGGGGCTGGCTGAGGGAGGCCTGGCGACCTATAGGGCTGCTATAGTGCAGAACCAACATTTGGCGCAACTCGCTAAGGTAAGCTAATTTTGAAATAATTGCCATTTATTTTACTTCATACACCTAAATATTCAGACAGATACGGTGCTATAGTGTATAGCCAAAGCTAAAAATAAATGTGTACTTACTATTTTTTTTTCTTGAATTTCCCAATAGTACTATATTTTTTGCAATATTTAGAAAAAAATACTATTTTATCTTCAAAAAAAGGTGGCAACCCTACGCGGCGCCAGCGTCACATCCGTGCCTCGTCTTTTTTACTTATATGTTTTAAAAAGTCGCGACGGCGCCGGCGGCGCCCTGTCTGCGCCCGTTCGCGTCTTACGTCTTTTCTGTGTATCCCGCGCCTAAGGATTTTTTTAAATAAAAATTGTAAAGCAATGAAAACTACGACGTCACTAGTTTGTTCCGTCATTGCGGGGTTTATAATAACATTTTAGGTTACGTAAAAATTATGCTTAGGTCAAATTAAAAATTGGTTAATACCAAAGTAATAATGTTTTAAATAACTGTTACGTGATTTCATATACGTTTAATGTTCTGGAATTAATTATTGTTGTTGTCAACATCCCTATTACAAGCGTGTACATTCACGTACGTGTATTACGTGTATGTACACGTAACGCTTGTAATAGGGATGTTGACAACAACAATAATAACAACACACATGTGTAGAACATCGAACTGGAGCAATACATGCTGTACGCGCACGGCTCGGACCTATGCCGCGAAGTGGTGATGCGGCACGCCATGGCCAACTGCTTCGAGGCGCTCATGGGCGCGCTCTTCCTCGACGCCGGTTTGGAGGTACGCCTTAACCTATTACGTCTGCATTTCCACTAATATTAGTTAGTAGAAGTATTATTGCTGTTGTGAAAACGACGTTTTTTACCGCCTCTGTCTAGTGCAGTGTTCCGCATACTTTTTGTGTTCAAGGTACCATCTAGGAAAACGGAAAATTTGGAGGTACACCATAAATGATTTTTTTTTTAAATAATATCGTTTGATTTGCAACTGTGTTGGTACTTTGTATTTTTCTTCAATTCGTCTATGTAACTTTATGAGATAACCTTATTGTTCTGAGGCACACCAACTAATGACCATGATACACCAATGTGCCGCGGAACACACTTTGCGAAACACTGGTCTAGTGGTTAAGACCACCGGTGTAGACCCAGATGTCCCGGGTTCGATTCCCAGGGGGTACATGTTTGTGTACTCCTTTTAGTTGGTGGTAGGGCCTGTTTCTCCGCCTGACTAGCGACCACTATCTTATCTAAATATTTCGCCAGAACATCAATGTTTGTAACATTGTTGTGTTCCGGCAGCTAGATATAAGATAACCAGTGCCTCACTAGTTGAGGTGGAAGCGCACTTCCACTTCACCCGGAATGGGAAAGCACCTGACCGGGTATGTCAGAAGGGTGAGGGTTCAAATCTTGCTCGTGGAATTTTTTTCAACATTTGTGTTTTTGTGTAGACCTACTATGTTAGAAACTTTGCTGCTTTACTTGTCTTGTGGCCATATTAACTTTAATTTAAAATATTTGTTAAAAGTAATTAAAGTTGTATCTCAACACTTCAAAATTAGGTGTTTCCACAATCCTATTAAAACGCTAAAGGCTGTTTATGTAAAAAATAAAACGTATAAATAAAGTAAATAAAAAATAATTTGTTGTCCATGTAACTTGTAAATGAAGTTTTTATTCAAGAAATATAGAACATATTCCTTAAATAAAAGCTTTTTTTCACCATTTCCCGTAATAATAACAGTTCAAGTGGTTTGTTCAAACAAGGTTTGCACAAAGGTGGCGGACCGCGTTTTTTCCCTTGCCCTCTGGTACCACGAGCCCGAGCTGCTAGACGTTTGGACTAAGGAGCGCGCGCACCCTTTGCAAGAGCAAGAACCGTTGGGCGACAGAAAGTACATTAAGGACTTTGAGTTTTTGCAGCGGCTGTGCGAGTTTGAAGAGTCTATTGGTGAGTGCTTTCAAAGATTTAAACTTCTATTAAAAATATACACAACTAATTAAAATACACAAATACAATTTCACTGTTTACTTCTTTTTGCTAATGATTTAAAAATCCAAAACATACTTTGCCGGACCTGGCAATTGAACCTAGGCCCTACGAATACCTGATGCGCGATGACGCCTAATAATTTTATCGATTTAAACAAGAGTACACAAAACCGGTTCACACGCGTTCTATACAGTCCAGGTACAGACATGTACCTGGGCGTTTTTCCCCACCCCATCACGATTCGGTAAACCCGAGCCGAGGGCCCAGCCTTAAGAGGCGCACTCGGATTGTTCCGCCCCCGATCCGATCTGAATCCTTCGAAGAATCTAATAGGGAACGGGTACACGCTTGGTTGATTGATTGCTTTAGAAAACTTTTGACGGCGTTTCGATCACACGGCTTGAGGAACCCTTTACGTTTCTCGCCGCTTCAGAAAAGGCTGGTGACTCTGAAAAGGCTGAAGGAGGCCATCGGCAAACTCACTCCAAATAAAATCATTATGTAACATACATTATTGTTTGTCGTCGCAAAACACAGGTGTACAGTTCAAGCACATTCGCTTGCTAGCGCGCGCCTTCACCGATCGCTCCGTTGGCTTCACCCACCTGACGCTCGGCTCCAACCAGCGGCTAGAGTTCTTGGGCGACACTGTGTTGCAACTGGTAGTGTCAGACCGGCTGTACCGACACTTCCCGGACCATCATGAGGGGCATCTGTCGGTGAGTATTTGATACAGATTCCGAATAATAAACATACAACAACACAAAAAACAACATAACTAACAAGAAGCGTTTAATATTAAACAAAGAGAAAAACTGAAAGAAAATTCAGCAAGGTCAGCAATTTTTTCGTTTTTAACTACAAAAAACATCGGTAATCGCGTACTAAAGTTCACAATACAGACACGATACACAACTTTATCAACAAGAAATAATAATAATCTGAGCCATAGTCGACTGTGCCGTCGTCATTTACGATTTTTACACCACTTAGTACTGTATTGCGCAAACAAAAGCTCATGCGCGGGAATTTAAATAGGCCAAACGGCGTGATTATTGTCGTTTTTTTCTATATCCTCTAGAGCTACAGGAATACAATGGAAAACTCTATTAACGTAAATTTTAGAAAATATATTTTTCCCGGCCAAAATAAATGTGAAGTGAATGTGAATAAATGCAACCGAGGAATGGGGTAACGATCAGGTTTCGTTCTGGCGTTGAGTTGTCTGTAGGCCCCACTAGGTCGGATCTCCCCATTGCTTTTGGGAACTACATGCAACGCGCTAGCCCATGAACCTTTAGATGGCCTACAAATACCTAGTTCTGACATAATACGAAATTCTTCACGTACCTTTTTGTATCTGTCTGGAGCCAGCGGACGTGCTTTGGCATGGACAGGGGGTCCCGTCGTCTCTATGTAATGATACACTGCATGCTTAGGAGTTTCCTTAAAAGACACAGGTTTGGTTAAGTCTGGGTACTGAGCCAAAATATCATAATAAGGGTGCGAGTTATCAAAAGTGTTGATAGACGAATGCGCACTACAATTTATAAAACCTAAAGTTTCAAAGTTAGTTACATTATCTATTAGTTTGCGATTACTTAAATCTACTAGAAGCTTATGATAACAAAGAAAGTCTGCTCCCAGAATTGGTTGACTAACATCGGCTAAAATAAATGACCAACGGAATGGTCTTCTTAATTTTAAGTCTAAAACTAAAGTTTTTAGTCCATAAATAGTGCCGTTCGCAGCGTACAATTTTATAGTCTTTATTGTTGTATGATTCACTGACGCACTTTTTACGACACGGTATGACGGAAACGTTCGCACCAGTGTCCACTAAAAGACGATAACCTCTAGATTGGTCGTAACACAAAGACGATTGTTCATTAAGTCCGCGCAGCCTTCCGTCGTAGTCTGCGCGACTATTAGTTTCCCTGGCTTGGCTTCCACGAGCAGGGTTGGACGCACTTGAGTGCTTTTTCACCGAACTTTGAGTGGTAGTAACACATATCGCTGTTGTTGCTGCGTTTTTTTATCCTGTAGTTCCGGTCGTTACTCCGGTTTCTAGAAGGAGTTTTTCTCGGATGTCTGAAGTAGTGTCTCTGCTGTGGACGTGAACGTGTACGTTCTAGCTCTTGCACTTTAAGGTTGATCTTAGCTATCTCTGCTCTTAGTAATGCTGTGTCTGACGAGTTGTCTCTGGGGGTTCCGGTTGGAGGCATGGTCTGGTTGACTTAGGACACCTGGAAAAATCAAGTGGTTTCCAAAATTTTGTCGGCGACTGAAGCCAACACGTTGTGACAGAGAGTATACCTCTAGCTGATGCTGGTAAATGTCCTTGTCACAGGATCTGTAGAGTCTCGTCTGGAATGTTATCGCGTGCAAGATCCTTCATTCTTCGCAGAAGCTGGGATGGTCGCTGGTCGTCTAGTTCCATCTCGCTGATGAGCTTCTGGATGCGTCGTGTTTCAGACTCTTCATCGATAAACAGTAGCCTATCTTTTAGCACCTGGTACTTGTTTTGAGCTGGTGGCTGAACAAGGATATCAGTGACTTGCTGAATCGCACTCTTGCCTAGTTTGGTAACAACAGTGTTGTATTTTATCTCGTCTGACTGCTTCTGTGGCCCCATTATCGCGTCGAATTGTATAAACCAGACTCTTGGCTGTTCAGTCCAAAAGTCCGGAATGCGTGATGATACCGTAATTGCTGCCATATCGGATGTGGGCTTAAAGTCTTGAGAAGTGGATGGCACTGGAGGTGCTGGAGCTATTGCGTTTATTGCGGGGCGTGTTTTTCTTCGGGGTCACCACTTTACCAATCATTTCGTTCACTGATGGTATTGAAGATAGTCCTTGTTGGTTTAGGTAAACTCAATAAAAGTTAGGATTAGGTTATGAGGTTTGTATTAAAAAGTTCTTACAGTACACACAATATATTAGTAAAAGTAACCGGTGTTACGTTATGACAACCATACGATACGCGCGAACGGGAACGACTGGCGATGCCGTCGTTTGTTCTGGATCATTTTACAAGGTGCTACGTTAGCATTAATATACAATGTTGCGACACCATAGTGCCGCTACATTATGTGTATGCATAATAAAATATTATGCCAAAAAATATTATGTTTTTTGATTTTTATACCATACGATGTATGGCAATCGCAATGATGACAATAAACAGTATGCGTTTTAAAACGTCACCATTTTGTAAAACGTGTAACAAAAATAAAACATTTTTAAAAAGTGAATACACTGACTTCTACAAGGATTAGCTTGTAGGTTTGAAACCAAACGCTTTATTATTTATACATATTATAATCTGTAAATAAAGAGTTTTTTCGAATAAATGTTTATATAAATCCACTTTTACAGCTGCTACGTTCGTCACTAGTCAACAACCGCACCCAATCGATGGTGTGCGATGACCTGAACATGTCCGCTTACGCCATCTACAACAACCCGAAAGCTAAGCCCACTACAAAGAAACATAAGGCTGACTTACTGGAGGCGTTCCTGGGTGCATTGTATATTGACAAGGTCAGTTTTATTAGGTCTAAATAAGAGAAACGAATGGTCGTATTCGAGAAAAGAGAGAGAGAGAGAGAGAGATAGAGAGAGAGAGAGAGAGAGAGAGAGAGAGTATTAACTCTCTCTATCTCTCTCTCTCTTTTCATTTTCATGGCACTATTAGCATTAGCTAATAGTACCATGTTTAAATCGTAGTTTTTTCCCTTTTTCAACATTACAAAATGGCGGCTTCTAGTGTACAGTCCGCGTCATGTAAAAAAAACGCTGGCGGTCAAGCTGCGCATTAAGCGATTCATCGATCTATTTGGTGGTATGAGGTGCGGCGCGGGGGAGTGGGGGAGTGGAGCGGTCACGTGCCGCATGCTTGCTAGCGCGCTATTGGTTTGTCAGTCGACCTTTGCTTTCCGCGCTGTGGCTACGTTACTTTCATTCTCAAAATAACATCGCGCAACATATTGTAGAAATGACTGTTTGTTGCCTTAAATAAATTAAAAAAAAAAATCGCGCACAAAAGTTTGTAATCACGAAAATAATGGTTTTACATAGAAAAGTGAGAAAAATTATTTATGACTATTTATTGTTTTATGAAGAGAGAGGCTGATAATATTGCAGTTGATAATTTAAAACAATGTATGAAACGGACCGCAGTGGCAATAAATGTTCCGAGTCTACAGTGAGACGAATTGTAAAAGGTTCAAAAGGTCTTCCGAACTCCCGGCAAAAATATAAGAATATAACAAAAACCAATAACAGACATTGCCAGCTTTGACCAGGGTGTTATAAAAAGAATCATTCACAATTTAATTTAACTTAATGAAAGGAGTTTCAACATTATTTTATTTTTTTATATTCGTATTATTAAATAAATAAATAAATAATCTTTAAAAAAGTAAAAGTAAAAAAATTATAATAATAAAAGACGTGTTTTTCAGTGTATAACTGAAAAGTCGCTTTAGTGAGGGTTAAGAAAGACTGAGATAAATACCGACAAGAATCTTACAGGTCGCGTCATGTGCAGACACACCCCCTCCACTTTCTTCCAGCGTTCTTTTTACATGACGACCTATAATGACCTGTAAGATTCTTGTCGGTATTTATCTCAGTCTTTCTTAACCCTCACTAAAGCGACTTTTCTGTCCAAGGATCTGTGGCTGTGGCTGTATCTTCTCAGAACAAATCTTTTAATAAAAACAAATACGGTTACAAAAAAAGGAAAGGTTCCCGGAATAATTGCAACGGTGGGCGGAGTAAATAACGAATCGCTACTTGCTAGCGTAAAAGATTTGAATACAGAACAGAGGCACATTGCAATACTGTATAATTTCTTCAATACATTTCAAAGTCAATTGAGGAAATTTGACAGTTTTGTATTACGTTGTCCATTCTCAACTATACATCGTCGACTCACAATTTGACATTGTGTCACTCAGAACCTGGAGTACTGCCAGGTGTTCTGCAACGCGTGTCTGTTCCCGCGCCTGCAGGAGTTCATCATGAACCAGGATTGGAACGACCCCAAGTCGAAGCTGCAGCAGTGCTGCCTTACATTGCGTTCTATGGAGGGCGGCGAACCGGATATACCGTTATACAAGTATGTTCCATGCTTAGAAATATTTATATTTTTACGCAAATATTGTTGCAATCAAATTATAATTCGGATAAAGTGTTGGTCGAGTGGATACTTAGCCTACCTTGGGCTTACTTTTTTTAAATGCGCATGTCTATTGATGGACAGACTGGGATTGTTTGTCTCACAATATCCATTGCGATTGCGTTTTTTATGTCAGTCAAGTGTAAGGGCTCTTTCAATTTAGACGTTTCGTGTCGGACCGCTGCCGTGCGGTTTCATATTAAACGCCAGCCGCACGACTGTTTTAATATGGAACGCAGTGCATACGTGCGTTAGCCGTTCGACAATAAACGTCTAAACTGAAAGAGCCCTAAGTCAGTGTTACTTCAAGACCACTTTAAACGGAGTCCTAATATTTTTTAAATACTTAAATTTCAAAAAACATACTTTGATGTTCCTCTCTTTCAATAACTATATAACTTGGAACTCATGTCCCTTACTAATTATGTTTGTTTAGCAAATGATTTATGTACATTTTGATATCCCATACAAACTTCAAAGTGCATTTTTAATACTATGTAAATTTTATTGAAACCATCTGCGAGGAAAATACAGAGATTTAAATAAATTTGTAGAAACATAAAAAATGCAATTTGAAACTTTTCATAGTGGACTTAAAAGGAGCATAAATTCAATAATTTTTATTTCTAAATTTCTGTATTTCCTTTAAGCTTACAAAGTTCCATTAACTTGGTTTAGTCAATAGATAAACTTTTTAGCAACTGCCAAAACAATTTTCTTCAATAGAAATTGTATGGGAATGGATACTATGACGTCACGTGTTGTTCCGTCAATCGCGTGTTTATTATAACTTTTTAGGTTACAGAAATTCATGCATTGGTAAAAAAAAAGGTTAATGTTTTAAAGAACTGTTACGTGATTTCATTTATACGTTAAATTTTCTGGTACTAATTATTGTTGCTGTCAACATTCCTATTGTATAAATCTAATCATAATTAGATATTAGATTAGTAGCTCTTAATATGTATACTTGCCACCTGTCCAGGGTGATTGAGTGCCTGGGCCCGACCAACACGCGCGTGTACACGGTGGGCGTGTACTTCCGCGGTGCGCGGCTGGCGGCGGCACGCGGCCACTCCATACAGGAGGCCGAGATGAACGCGGCCGAGCACGCGCTCACCACCGCGCACGGTACGTACATATTTATAATGTTACGTGTAAGCACTTGGCCTTCATCTCACCTGGTGTCAATACGACAGCTCGGTTCGTGAACATTAAAAACGGCTGATCCTTACAGGCGCTGTCATAAAGTAGAAAATACGTAGCGCCCGCGACGATTGAGACTGCTTAAAAATGAACAGAATCTTAAAATAAAAAATAAAATATATTGGTTTTAGTTATTAAAATATGCAGCTACTAAATTACGAATATTGATGTTATCAATGTATTTGATTGGTTTCCAAGTATATAAATTAAGTAATTTCGTTGTAATTTCAACAATAGTGATTTTTTTGAATTACTTTCGAAAATATTTATGTTCGAGTCAAAATTATACAATCGTGTATTTGAGCTAGCAAATTCAAGATAAAGATGTAAAATATAAATTTACCTATTACAACATTACAGATTTGTGACATTTGACATATTAGTCTTAAAATATTCTGCTCCTGCTCTGCTAGCTGCTTAGAGCATTAAACCAACCGGAGACGCCACTGACAGAATTGATCTGCGTTCTGGAACCATGAAAATACACGTTGTTCAGTTTTCGGTTGCTTCTGTTTGAGAGTCTCGGTTAGATAGCCAACAATTTTTTCATAATAAAAGAATAATATTGAAGCTTTTCTTAAAAACAACATTTCTCCGTGGAATGGAATAAAATTATATAAGTATATTTTGCAGATTTTGACTTAGCTTAATTAATAACTCTGTCGATTTTAACGATAACGAAAAGCAAAGTGTCTACCTCATTATTAACCATACTTGATTTAAAAAATCTTTTCTCATTATTATTCATCGTCATCATTATCTCAGCCAAAAGACGTCCACTGTTGGACAAAGGCCTTCCCCAAGGATCTCCAATACGACCGGTTTTGTGCAGCCCGTATCCAGCAGCTTCCCGCGACCCTTACCAGATCGTCAGTCCACCTTGTAGGCTTGGCCTGCCCACACTGCGCTTTCCGGTACACGCTCGCCACTCGAAGACTGTTGCGCCTCAGCGGCCATCAGTCCTGCGAGCGATGTGCCCTGCCCACTGCCACTTGAGCTTAGCAAGTCTTCGGGCTATGTCATTATTATTGGCATCGACAAATATAGTCGATACTGTCAAGCACTATCGACGTTTACATAAAGTTGACGTCAAACTCGTACACGGAGAGGTTATCCCTGTGTGTGAATATATTAGTGTGCGTCTAGTTTATGCTAGTGTTTAATAATTTTGTCGTTTGCGTGCGTAGCGACGTCATTGAATAATGTATCAGTGTTAACTGTATTTGTGTGCGTTGCCTCGTCCCCCACGCAGAAAATTTTTATAGAAATAAGTACGCATGGCCTCTCCGGTTGGTTTAATGCTCTAAGGCTAGCTGTTCTCGCATCTGGACACAGCTTCTGCTTAACATCAGGCAGAGCAGTCTAATGACTCTGCTCTCTGCTGACTCTCTGAAGAAATACTGCGGCCATTATGGTACCTTGCACAGGTCGTGTGTAGTCGTGCGGTTAGTTCCGAAATCAATTTAAACGAAACTATACAAACTCATCAAAAGTAAAAATAATCGATGCCTTCTTTAATAAACAGACCAAATGCTGGCATACATTTATGTAATTCTCAAAATAACGTTAATTGTTTCCAGAGTTATTCCCGCAGCTGGACCATCAGAAACGCGTAATAGCAAAGAGCATGAGGAAGAAAAAGTCGAAACGCGGCGACGGCAGCCCCACGCCCTCGGAACGGAGCGGCGCGCGCAAACGGAACATTCCCGACGACCGGGTGCCTAAAGCTTACAGGCTCAACAAAAGCTCTGACAGTTCAGACGAAAGCACTATCCACGCTGTATCAGATGAAGAAGTTGAAGAAGCTGAGGAGAAGTCTGATGAAGATTCTGGCTTGGACAGTGACACAGAGTCCGCTGTAACCGAAAAGCATAGTGCAGTGCAAGTCAGTAGTTTACTTACCGACATGGAGAGGCTTAAAGAAGATTTGATACGACGCAATGAGTATGAGAAACTGAAGAAGAAGTGTAGGAAGTCTGACTCGGAAGATGACTAATCTGTTTTTGACAACAAATGCTTAAATATATTTTACTGAAGTCTTTTAACAAATAGCGATAGTGATAGTGGCTAAGCCTTTTTATTTCAATTTAAATGAAATAGTTTATTCACTGGGAAGTTTGACTCCGAAGACGACTAATTAGTTTTTGACAACAAATGCTTCATCATATTTTACTGAAATCTCATAACCGATAGTGATAGTAGCTAAGACTTTTATTTCAGTCATTTTGTACAATTTAAGTGAAATAGTTAATTCACCGACCTGCTGTAATGAAATAAAATGAAATGAAATGAAATTAAACGAAAATGTGATGTACACACGCCTGCACATCAACCTACCACAAACTCAAATTTCCTCAATAGACTTTATTACTAAGTTGTATGGTTGAAATTGTATTGAAGAAATTTGACAGTTTTGGGTAGGTTGATGTGCAGGCGTCTGTACATGTCAGTGTAATTCAGCGTGCATGCTATCTCGATCTCGGATAATGAAGTGCGAAGTGCCGAAGAGCAATGTGATGACTAACTGACGCAATTAGTACGAAAAACTGAAAGAAATTCAGAAAATCTGTTTCAAATGACGAATAATTAGTTTTTGACAACAAATGCTTCAATTATATTTATGAGGTCTTTTTAATAGTCATTTAATAAGTAGAAGTGATAGTGGGTTGTCATTTAAAAAACAGACTGTATTCCAGTCATTTAATGCCTTCTGATTTAAGTGAAGTAGTTTATCCACTGCGCTAGTCCGACGGGTAGTCTAACTAGTTATTAATGTAATTCAAGAATAATATTTTCAAATAATCGTCGATAAAAATCTTCACTTTTTTTAAGCAAATTCAATGTTATTAATTAATTAAGCCCGATTTCACCATACTCTGTTAGTTGGTTGAAATTCTGTAAATTTTTAACAAACTGTTAGGTTTATGAATGTGAACGAATCATTTTCATTTTAGGAGTACATTTATGTTGGTTTAATAACTCTGGAACTATGTTTATTTATTCATTTGAAAAAGCAAGATTAGAAACTTAAAATTTAATTTAATGATAGTATTAAAAAAACAAGTAAGTTAGTTCCATGATGCTGTTTAATTTTGGTTATCAGATTTTAACATTAAAGAATGTCTGTTAGTCTCTTTCTAATGTCTGTTAGAAAATAGATGTTCATAAAAAATAATTATACTCTAGATCTAGAGAGTATAATATTTTTTTTACAGTGAGTTAAAGATTTAACAGAATGATAATGAACTAACATAGTATGCTAGAATTGGTTATATAAACTTGTAATATAAGTGACTAGTGAGTTTATGAATATGACAAAAATAAGTAAGGCGATCTGATCGTTCGATTTTAAGCATTGTAGAATTAATCAAATAAATGCTACGAGTATATGTGATAGTCCATAAAAGTGAATAAATACAATAAAATCAGGATTGTTTAGTTTTATTTTATTTGTAGTTGTAAGGCACATAAGCATTTTTTCACATAGACAATAGTATACATCACTATTTACTTTTTTACTTTGAAAGCCAAAGGCGCCAATTCAATGTCATTACAAAAACACAATGTTGAAAAAATTTCCACGAGCAGGATTAATTTGTTTCGCAACAAAATTTGCGTTAAAATTAGATAAACAAATTAAAAACATTTTATAAATAGCTAGCCTACTTCTTAACTGATCTTTAGTATTTGTAAATATTATGATCAGATGTTAATGACGGTAGTTGTTGACATTGAATTGGCGCCTTTGGCTTTCAATAGTATACATATTACACTTAAATAAATAGTACATGGGAAGATCGGGCCATTAACACATTAGTTTAATATTGATGGGTTTTGTTTATTTTAATTTTGCGATAACGGCTGAAACGTTTCCTTCTGAAGCGTGGAAGAGCTCGAGATATTTTAATTAGTTCACCCACTAGGTGACCCGGTATTGCAAAACAAATTCACGGGAATAACATGAATGAGTTTTTCATTGGATTTTTGAACTTATGTCAAAGGAATGAAGTTAACATTATAGTGAAGAATGAATCATTAAATTGAAGAATGAAAACAAATTTAATAACAAAACTTTATTGTTGAGTAATTATAACCGGGAGTTTTACCATCGTTATAGCACTTTGTATCCAATATTTGGGCACATGCCCCATGATTACGGATATTTACGCGTTGAAAGTCGACTGATAATCCACCACGGAATATTGAATATTGCTGCAGTTTAGCGACGGAGTTTTCGCGTAATGTTTGGCTTGCCTTAGCTCCGTTAGCACAAGACGAGGCAGCAGAAAGAGAAGGCTCGCGGTCCGCGCATGTTGTTGGCGCGCAGCGTCAGCCACTGCTTCTGGTTGGGCACGTACATCTCCGCCGGCATCAGCTGCTCGCCCGAGTCGTTCTCTGAAACTAGTCGGCACAAAATGAACTCAATTGCAGCGCTACTTACGGTATGTTTTGCCCTGGCCTTATTTTTATACTTTTCGATCCAACAAAATCTTAAACTTTTAAAAGTAACTCTCATACGACCCTGTATTTTACTTTCTTTCTAGTTTATTAGGTAGTTAGTAAACTTCAGTAAGACTAATTGTCTCTGTGCTCTGGTAGTCCAACCGCTGCTTGAACTAAGGCGAGGAGGTCCCGGGTTCGATATCTAGCGGGTGACTATATTATTGTAATCGGTTAAGTTGGTGGTAGGGCTCTTTGTTTTAAGTCCACCTGGCTAGTTATCACCACTTTATCTTAGTCGGGACATAACAACAATTTTAGTAGCATTGTTGACGGATGACGATCGTCGACAACTTACCATCTTTTCTGACGTGCTGTGCAGACTGCATGGTTGAGTCTTGCATTGATATCAAGTCTCCGGGCGCATGGAGTAGCAACCGACCGACCCCTTCACACCTCCTAAAAAAGTCAAAGTTAGTCAAATCGTAATTTGCTTGCCAAATTGTAGCTTTAATGTTATTTTTGAAAAAAATAAAAAATTCAAAATTAAAAATTATTTATTCAGTTTAGGCTACAAGTAGCTCTTGTGAATGTCACTATGCCATCGGTTCGTAAGTCTACCTCTGGGCGAGAGATCTTGTACTGAGAAGAACCGGCAAGAAACTCAGCAAGTGTCCAGCTCTTTTCTCCCTTACAGCGTCAAAAATATTGGAAAATGCCCTATCATAGCAGGACACTTTCCATTACAAATAAACACAGAATTAAAGAAGACAACCACAACATGTAAATAAAAAAAATATCACAAAATTTGATTGCCAAATACCAGAAGGCCAACCACTCCGCCAATATCATCAGTAGATATAATGACGACTTTACATGCAATAAACGCAATAACGACATGCAAAACAAACCAGTGTAAATCTTGCTAGAAGGGTAAAGGTTAAATAGTAATGGTATTTAAGTCAATTACCTTAAGACTTCATTTTGGAGCATTTGCTTCCTACCCGCTGTTGAGAGGGGCTTGCAATTATTCAGCCAATTGCGCACTTCATTAAAATCGGCGAGTAATTGTAACGCTGCATCCTTACTGCAGAATAAACGATACTTTGAAATATTGCTAAGTTTAACATCAATACATAATGAAGTTTTAAACAACAATTCAGCAAGTGGGATTTTAAGCCGCACTATCTAACAATCCGGGTCTAGCGCAAACTTTGACACACAAATCTAATTTGTAAGCCATATAGTGAGCCTTATCCAATCTCAACAGCTACGTCATCGACTTCAGATCTTAACATATTTCAAATATCAAGTTAAGAATCGGCAGGCTATATTTAAAATACTTTTCCGAATTAAATTTGTTGCAATGAAATTGCATAAAAATTAAATGAATATTTTAAAAGTTATACAATATAACAATTGCTTAATAAAATCGCCATTTAATTTAGAATAAAGCTACTGATGATATAGTTAATATTTAAATATGTATTTGAGTATCTTACCTAAACCTAACTTTAGCTACATAAATATGATGTAGCCACGATTCACACATTATTCTTAGCACCATATTTAAGGTAGTTATGTCTTGCGTTGCTTTGACGACTGGCAGTAACATTTTATCTGAAATAAGAGGATTAATCTGTAGAGACTGCGCTTATTTATTATATTATTTACTATGGGATGATAATTTTATAATACAATTGAAAAGAAATTTATTTTTACTACTATGGGGTGATAATTTTATAATACAATTGAATAGAAATTTATTTGTTTTCGTGTCGATCCATTTGCAGGATCTTTGGTCACAGGGAGGCGGAGGTGTTGATTGTTTTATCATTTAATGTATCTTGCATGTTGTCAATTATTATATTACAGATGAAGGAATGCACCACTTACTTCACGGTATCCAATACAAGATTTAGAGTATAAAGGTGGAGGGAGATTGACCGGAGCATTTTGCTGTAACGTAGCATGTTCAAGCGAGCACTCGCATGGTCAGTACAGTAAGCCGAAACGCTCGCCGCGAATGGTACGTTACGATGGTCGTTCCGGTCAGTCAAAATACGAATGTAATGCTGAATACATGCTATATTTATATCAAAAATGAAAACAGTACTTGGAAAAGACCTCTGCCTCTCTCGTCTCGGTAGGTCAGATGAAAAAGCTTTTTAAATTTTATTTGTTATCGTTCTAATGTTTACAGAAGATTACGAAATTATAATTGATATTTTTCTTTCTTACTGAAGATAAAGAAAGATTAAGACGTCGTCGTTTTAATTGCGATGGGTTGTGCGCTCGAGTCCCTCTAGAGGCTGTCGTCTCTTTAGTGCTGTTTAATTTCGTAACAAAAAAATTTTATGGTGTAAAACTAAGGTGCCGCACGGCCGCTCGGTGTAAGGCCGCGTCCTCAATGTCTGCGGTGAGCGGGCCTGGAGCGGTGCCGCGATAGAAAGCGGAAATGCCTGCCTCGACGGCAACGGGCGGGCGCATACCTCGAAACTACCACAGCGTCAAAAGTCTCCCAACATTCGACAGTCATCCTTCGCTCGTGTACCGCTTTCTTGCCGCGCCGCTCCCGCTATCAACGAGGACGGTCCCTTGTCAATGTATTACACATATCAATGTATGCTGCTCTCCGCCCCGCCTAGGCTGCCACCCCGCTCACCGCAGACATCGAGGAGACGGCCTAAAGGCTAATTTCCATTTTTGTTAAAGCGAATGCAGGTGATTTGCAGATGTATAGTGATTAGGACAAAAGACGTGTAGACCGCAATTGATTAGTGAAATAAAGTGAATAGAAGCGTGTTCCGCGCCGCGCGCTATTCCTTCCCCTTTACTCGCAGTGTGTCTGCTACTAAACACGCAAGATTTGCAAGTTCCAATTCCAAGAGCTCTTCGGTTTCGGACACTACCTCGTTTAATGTTTCTTTCAATATTTCTTGCAATCACATGTTCACTTGTTGAGGTTGTTAATCTTACTTGCTGATCGACGCCCAACAACTGAATTTTAACTAAGCGCAGCAGCCTGCAGCTAAACAGTATTGGAAACTACTAGCATTACACATTTAAACTAATCACTCACAATTATACTCGCTAATCACCTACACTCACTAATCAAAGTGAAAATGAGCCTGTTGTGAACCTACCTAAGAAGTGGTGCACGTAGGCCGAGGCGGCGGGGTCGGGCCCGCCCACGCGCCGCCACTCCGCGTGCGCCGGGAACATCATGGTGAGGTGCGCCAGGCTGGTGGTCGCGCACACCGACGACAGCACCGACACTATCTCCTCCGACGCTTCCTACAAACAAGCACGGCGTAGCTAAGGTCTTAGATAGCGCCTTACAAATAAACAAAGAATAAGGTAGGAATAGTTATTCCATGTTTTGTTCCTGTCACGTAAACGTCATTTCAAATTAGAGTAAAAGAGACAAAACAAGGAATAACTATTCGGAGCTTATTTTTTGTTTATTTGTAAGGCATTTAATGTTAAGCGAGTAAATTACAGAAACAAAGGAGGAGCTCGATGGCGCTGTGGTTAACGCACCCGGTCTGTCATTGTTAAAGTAAAGTAACTTTCGCAAAGGCCGGTCATCGGATGGGTGACCAACAATTTACCATCTAGAGCTCCTCCGTGCTATGGAAGGCACGTAAAGCCGTTGGCCTCGGCTGTATTAGCAGTCGTTAACAACCGCCAATCCGCACAGGGCCCGCGTTGTGGTGTATGGCTCGTTCTCCCTATTAATTCAAAGGAAAGGCTTGTGCCCCAGCAGTGGGGACATAGGAAAAATTAGATGGTGATGATGATGGTGCTAGCGCGCTAGATGCGCCTGCAGTCAAGTAGACTTAGTTTTTATTGATATTTTTGTTTTACTACTAACATCAGAAATCTGTTACTAATATTGAAATTCTAAAATAAACTATTATTATATCCGGTCAACCAGCCCTTACCTTGCCTATATTGGTTGTTGTGCGAAATGGCGGAGGTTCCATAATTTTAAATCGTATAATAACAAGTCTTACATTAATTGCTCGAACACGTTAATTCGTTTATTGAACAATCACATGCTGACAATGATTTTTCTAGGAAAATAATGTTTTAAGATGCACTAACAAAATCAAGGCTTAATATTAATTTGTTAGATAATAATAAATAATACAATTAATTACCTTTAGTTTAACTATGTTGACTTTAACTTCAGATACCAACTTCTCTCGCATTTTAGCACACACATTTTCATGTACACCAATTTTGCCTGTAACGATAAATCGAAGTTATTACTATGGGTCACTGAATGCTTGAAAATACAATATGTTCTAATTAGTTATTGCTTGTATTTGTGTTGGTTATGCTGGTTGCCCTTAAAATAAATTAAAAAAAATGTGTCTACTAGGCGAAACAGTCAAAGAAAATGGTTAACTTGATACAAAAATGATAAATCATGTTCCTACCAAAAATATTTAAACTAAAATTGTGTATTTACTATAACATCATTAAAAGTCGCTCAAAATCGCATGTTTCTTTTCTATGCAAGTTTGTGTATACTTTATCTTTGATTTCTATTAAGAAACTTAATAATAATAAGGGTCTCGCTTTGGTTTCTCATACAAAATTCAAAGTTTAAAATGTTAATTAAACCTTCTATGTTAAAGGAAAATATAATGATCAAGAAAGTTTGGAGACAAAATTTAAAAAAAACTATTTAATTATTGAACTGAATTTATTATTCAAGGTCTCGTTAGTAAAGCTTCAAATCTTATGAATTAAGTTGAATCAAAGTATTCGTTTCTACTAATTTTCTTTGATCTTTCTATTTTACTTAATCACAGAAAGTCAATTACACACACACACGGATCTCTGGTAAATTATTATTATATCAGCCATAACTGTCCCACTCCTGAACAAAGCTCTGGTAAAAAAAATGTATCGCACCAATTGGGCCTCAAGTCTACCAATCCAATAACGGTTGGTAACCTGGTTTTGACATTAGCACTAAGGATAAATTGTATTTTAAGCTTCTAGAACACTAGTAGACAACATTTAAAAATCGTTTTTTTTAACTTAATGTATAAGTGTTATTTGAAGCTTTTCTGTGTGGGCTTGGCCACACCTGTACTCGTTGTGAAATAGCGGAATAGGCATGCCAGTAACTAAAAGTCACTAAAATCATGTGTTTATCTAATGTAACAGAAATAATAGGTTATTAAATAAATATTTATTTACATATTCATAGTGAGATTGTTAATTTATTTTGTAGAATAAAACTACAAAATACAGCAATCCGCCATGATAAGTTGAACACCAATCAGATCGAATTACGTCATGTCTATGTAGGTACGCCGATGGAAATGTCACTTTATTTCATACGAACTTCGACTATCCGGCGCGGTTTTATTGTTTTTAACTGCATTTATAGCGTATTTCGTGACTCCTAGCGACCAGTTGTCTAGTTTAGTGTTTTTGAAAGAAAAATTTTGTCATGGAACAAGGATTTACCTAACAAGGCGAATAGTTCTGATTTGTCTAGAGTTGATTTGTAAAATGGTTAATGTATACATACAAGACTTGAAATCTGACCTCAAAATTAGATTCTGATTAGATTGTTAAAATTTCACCTTCATTTTACACATTATACTTGTTTAGAGATGATCTTCACAGAAATAAATTAGAGAATTTAGACATACAGCTTATGGATCTCTTCGTGCAAGATTAAGCCACATTTTCCGCACTGTTTTGTCGTGAGGAACTAAAACAAATAGTTTGTTCGGAGTTTTTATTGATGTATTAACGCACTGAGGAACCGCACACTACTTTGGAATTCATATTTAACAATTAAAACAACGAACTTATATGGTCGTAACTTTAAACGAGCAATTCTTGTATAATTTTCATGAAATTTAATATGCAGGGGGTTTCGGGGGCGATAAATCGATCTAGCTAGGTTTCATATTTAAAAAAATTTATTAAAAGAAAATAACGAGTAAAGCTCGGTCATCCAGGTACTATTAACTGTTGTATTACATAGAGGTGACGTCACAAGCAGTTGCCATGACACTCGAGAGCGTTTTAGTGCGAATTTTAAATAAAAAAAGAATAAAAATCCTTTTTTATCTAAAAAATCATAATTTTTCACAAAAGTAATATGTTTTATGGAAATATTAGATGCATTAGAATGTTATAGTTTTTCAAAATCAGTCATCATACCTATTGACTGTGTGGTTACCAGCTTCAATAGTGTGGTGTGTGGTGTGTGGTCAGCCGCCCGCAGCTGTAACAGCTGTTCGGCGCAGGCAGGATGTCGCCGTTCGTGTCTACTTTCTAGATCTTTAAACCATTAAAATCAGCTCATTGCATAAAAAATTTACTCTTTAAAATTTGTATCGCGCTAGTAGTATTATGTCACTACCAATCCAATAAAGTCCCAAAAGTGTGTAGATAGCCTGGTTTTGGCATAAGGACTATGACAAATTGTATTTTTTCAATCAACTAGTGTTTTATGTGAAACTTTTAAACTTAGTAGACAATGTTTATTCAACTTAATTTATAAGCTTTATTTGAAGCTTTTCATCATGCATGTTTTGAAATAGCAGAATCGACGTTGTGGTTACCAGCTTCGATAGTATTGGTGTGGTCAGCCGCCCGCAGCTGTAACAGCTGTTCGGCGCAGGCAGGCATGTCGCCGTGCGTGACACGGAAGAAGTCGTCCATGCGCCACGAGTCGGCCAGCCGCCGCGTCTCGCCCACACACCACAGGCGGTACGTGTGGATTGTGTGGTCTGGAAACATTGCGCTCCAATTAGAAAGCCTGGTCATACAAAATTTAACCCTCTTATAAATAAACAGAGAATTTGAAATGACGTTTACATGACGGAAACAAAACACGGAATAACTATTCCGACCTTATTCTCTGTTTATTTGCAATACCCTAAAGCATGGATGCACAGACTTATTAAGACTAGGGGCCACTCGGGCAAATTATGAACTGATGGTGGGCCACCAGAAGTATAGGTAATTAAATACAATGAAAAATTGATAATAATATTTATTTTTATTTATATTTTCGAATGTACGAGAGTATTATTTTTGCTGTCGGCGGGCCACCAGTATTCGACCGGCGGGCCGCATGCGGCCCGCGGGCCGTAGTCTGTGCATCCCTGCCCTAAAGCAATAAGCGCTCCCACTCACGACCGACTTTTTGTAGGACCGACAAACGGACCGATTTTTGCCGAGGTTTTATCACCGATTTTGTGACCGACTTTTAGTAGGATGTGTGCGTTGCAACAGCTCCATTAATTTCATTTTTACCGTCCAAAAAATCGGTTACCAATTATTGGACGTAGGACGGGCGCGCTTAACAAAATAAACAAACAGATAGATTTATATTCCAAAAAATTACATAATTGCAAAACTGTTCAATCCAGTGTCTGAGTAAATTAAGTTATGATAATGCGACGTAGAGTACTTTGTTGTGTAAGGGAAAATATAAATATATTGTCTAAATTGTTGTTATTATTACTATTACTATTGTTTAAATCTTATTGCTAAATCCTACCCTGTCAAGTGTGTACACAAAATATCTAGTGAAATCAAAAAAAGTATTTCGACTTCATAACAATATGTCGACGCTTGAAAATATTTATTTTTGCTAAGCGTCATTAAACGACTTTACGAGAGAGTTGTTTAAAGTTTGGATTTTTAGAAAATGAAATCGTATAACTTCTGAATGTCACTTAGTATAGTATATAACTAGTAATATGAACTAAAGTGAACGTAAACCGTCTTATTAACAAGTTAAACCAAAGAAAACCTCACCCAGTCTATGCAGGATGGGTATCTGTTCCACTATGGGCAGGTCTTCGATGGGTGCGCCCAGGATGTAGTCCCAAGTGACCTCGCACTGGTTGTTCAGCCGCACCAACTCCTGCAGCATCAGTGCGAAGTTCGCCCCGGACGCAGTGCACTGGTGGTTTTTTATTATTATTAGTAGACCGATGAATAGAAGTAAGATTTATATTGAAATGAAACTACTTTTTACGGAGTACTCGCGTTTATTTTACACATTGATATTTTTATAATAATAAGAAGTCTCCCTGTGACCACGGACCCTGCAAAGTGTTCGAAAGTCAGGATAAACATTAAAGCTAATTTAATATGTAAAATAAACGCGAGTAGATCTGTAAAAGTAGTTTTTTTTCAATGTGTTGTGTTCTCGTAAACTTTAGAAGGATTATATATTACAAAAAAGATAGTTTTTTACACATATACTTTTTGTCAGTTTATTTGAGAGAATATAATAAACTATACATGTGTAAAGTTGATGACCATATAATATTCTTAATTATTTTTATTTGAAATAACACACCTCAGTTATATACAGCGATAGATCAGGATGACCTTTCAACGACGTGGGTTTTAAATTCGTCGTTAGAGTTGCTCTGAAATGGTGTACAGTTTATATTAGGTTCAAAGAAAATTCTTTAAATTTTTGCAATGTTATATTTGTATCAAAATAATATAAAAGTATTAATTAAAAAAACATTCTGCCCCAGATTCATCCCGACTGCTTTACTAATTGAGCTACTTACGAAGTTTACTACTACTACTATCCGACTGCTATACCAATCACTAGTTTATTTATCTTTAACTAGCTGACCCGGCGGACTTCGTACCGCTTTGACAGTTTCCATGACAACAAAACAAACAAATCATTTTGTATTGGAAAATCAAATATTTTCCGTTGCTTATTATTTATGTTTCTCATCGTTTAAACCTTCCCTGAACTTCTACAAATATTTCAAAATCAAAATTAGCCAAATCGGTCCAGCTATTCTCGACTTTTAGCGAGACAAACGAACAATTTTATTGAAATTTACTCTCATTTGAAGGTTTCTAAGCTTAATCCGATAAGAAAGGATTTTCCAAAATTCTATCCTTACCATTTCAAATTTCGAACTCTACGTCCCTATGAGGCCATGTCCTAAAAGTGCATAACTACTTAACCTTTCGAGACATTCCAATTTTAAAGAGTATTTGCGTTTTTAAGTAAGTTCAACCTTTTTTGAATAAAATCGGATAGACATTCCAATTTTAAAGAGCATTTGCGTTTTTAAGTGAGTTTAACCTTTTTTGAATAAAACCGGATTGAGTTTTCAAACATGTGTCAAAATAAAATGTAATTTAAATCAAAAGCACTAAGGAGTATTGTTATCAACTTCGAAGCAAATCACCGCCAAAATAACTTTCTACCCCTTTTTAACCCCGTTAAGGGATGAATTTCAATGAAATACGAAACACGTCTTCCATCAATTCTGTTAAAAAAAAAATTTGCAAAATTTGATGTAGATTGGACCAAGGAATCACGTTGTCCCATAATAACTTTGCCCCTCTTTTTCACCCCCTTAGGGGTAGAATTTCGGAAAATCATTTCTTATCGGATGCCTACGTTATACAAAGGAGACCCTCCCAAGTTTCAGGTCTCTACGATCAGTGGTTTAGGCTGTGCGTTGATCCATCAGTCATTCAGGACAAAACATTTTATGTATATATCTATGGTAAGTAATATGGGTCAAAATTAAAGTGCACTTAACCCGGAATTTTCAACCATAACGAATTCCAGGTGAAGTGCGTGTGTAATAACAAAAATAACATGCAACAAGAATATGAAAATATGGACATACCCGAAATGTTTGTCCCAAGATGCGGTAGTAACATGGCATCCCAAAGCGTCAGCCAGTATACGTAGCGCCGACAATATCAACTCCGGTGTATCTGCAAACACAGTCTGTGATGAAGACGATTTAAACGAGCCGGCACACAATAATAATTAAAATAATGTATTATGTAAGTAAATACTTACTGTTCACATTGAAAGTTCCGAATAGCCATTCACGAAGGTTTTGACTTGTGTTTGGAGATCTGCAAGAAATCAAGCAAAACCTCATTTTACTTTTTGATGTGTAACATCTTTCCCCGCTCGCTTTCTACAATTATACAATTTGTGGGAGTGATTTCGTGAAATGAGACGGAAGTAAGTGTAACAGTGTAACAGGAAGCCGGGGAAGCGCGCCATTTTGTGAATTTAAAATCGATATTATGAACATGACATATTATTATCATATGTGACATATTGTGTCATTTGACAATCAAAGGTCATTTTGATATGTCAAATGTCTTCTAATGAGTATTTACTGCATTTATTTTATAGTTATTATGATTTAATACCTGACCCATTTTTTTCAGAATATAATGTTAAAATTGCTTATTACTAAGGTGAAATGTCAAATGTTACATATCATATGCGACTACTGAAAGGCTCGCACGTTTTTTTACTTTAGACACCGTCACAAAGTTCGTGCACCTAAGAAACAAAATAGGAGCGTAGTCTCAGTAAAGTCCAACATCTTTACTGAAGCTAAAGAGGGTCGAGGGATATTGATACCACCAGCTCAATTATTAATTATCTTCAAGTGGTAACAAGTCTGACGTAGAACAAGATCTTACCACCATACAAGTCAAAACACAATACTTAACCCCACTGGGAACCTCTAGGCGTGACCGGTGTCGGTGGTATTGCTACTAGACATCACAGACGGGCTCAGGCAGTACCAAATCGGTTTCTTGGCATTATTGGCCGACGATTATTTTTGAACTGGTCTTTGACAAACCTTCTTGTAATCATTTAACAGGTAAATCATGTTGTAATTTTAATCTTATTCTAAGGGTCTAGGGCTCAATATTTGTTCGCAACATAGTTTTCTACAGGTAATCATAGATTATTTTCTTTCTTTTCTTTTTCTTTCTTTTAGTTGATGGCTTCGTGCGATTAGCACATTTAGCCAGTGTCAAAGTAATTTTTCTTGTAAGTAATATATAAATATACAATATTTCCTTCCAGTCAGTATGATGATGAATGATAATAAAAATGAGAAATGAGAAATGATATACCCCCCAACCCCTCGAGTATCTCAGTAAAGATGTGGGGCTTTACTAATTCCTCGGCGGACTTCTTGAGAGAATTTGAAAAGTAAAGTTTCATTGTTTTGTTTCATTTGCCAACACTCATGCACACTTACGAACACTTAACGGTTAATAATCCACCATTATTTCACATTAATATTCGACATAACACAAATTTTAGAAAATAAAACAACCGCAGACATGACTCTTCACTTTCCCGCCAAGAAGTCCCATAGATTATTTAGTAAAGACTAAAATTCTTTATCGGACGCACCTTATAGCCAACGGTAAGGATGACCACCACAGCAGAATGTGTTCAAGGCAGCTCCCGACGTCTCCCCATAAAATGTTCTGGTAGTATTCTGTTACCTTGTGTGCTGCTTTTTTGCTTGCTTGCATGCGACCTGAAACCATAGTTCTGCTTTGGGATACTGTTTTATTGTGCACTCTTTGATTTTAAAGTGAAGCAATTTATACTTTATTCCCATCTTTTTTGAGTTACCTGATTTCAGTTTTCTTGCACCATTAGGTCCTAATAAAGTAGCTGACATATTTGCAACAGTATCCAAGAGGATTTCTATATATAATTCTTCGCTTTGAAGTATTCCATTTACATTCTCTGAAACAGATTATAAAATTATACATTGGAACATTGGAAGTAATCGTACCATACGTTTATATATTTGTAGAATTATCTTTTTGTTAATTAAAAAAGGTTACATTTTTATTATTAATATTTACGATAGGTACAGAGGGCCTAGTGTAAGTTATTTTTGTCATTCAATCACGACAACGAAAACGACAATTAGTATGGAAAATTTTTAACTCTTCTCGTTTGTCGCCAGGAGGCGCTGTTAAAATGCAATACTAATTTTCGTTTTCGTAAACGTAATCGAAGGAATACGGATAGTAAATAAAACTCACACTAAGAAGACATGAAGTAAAAAAAAAACAAGTTCAATTCCAAACCTTCTTCAGGGGCTTCTTGGCGGGAAAGTGATCATGTCTGCGATTTTGATTTATTTTCTAAAATTTGTGTTATGTCGAATATTAATGTGAAATAATGGTGGATTATTGACCGTCAAGTGTTCGTGAGTGTGCATGAGTGTTGGCAAATGAAGCAAAACACTGCAACGTCACTTTTCAAATTCTCTCAAGAAGTCTGCGTGAGGACTTAGTAAAGCCCCACATCTTTACTGAGATACTCGAAGGGGTTGGGGGGAAATATTATTTCTCACTTCCCATTTCCATTATCATTCATCATCATCAATATTCTTTATTTATGTATTACCTAAGAAGATAGAACGAACGAATAGGTTTGATGGATTTCATCCGGAGCCGTAAAACAATTTAAAAAACAACCGTCTTTATATTAAATACATCACGTGACACATTCGTATATAAAGTTATGCCTGTAGGTACTAAGCGTTTGCGATATCCCTCGTTAACTATGTTATTTATAATTAAACGCAAAAGGACCTTACTAATAAACAGAGTATAAGTTTGGACGGGTACAAAAGATGGAATATCTTTATATTCCATGTTTTGTTCCCTTCGCGTAAACTTTATTTCAAATTGGAGCATAAACAAAACAAAACAAACAAAACTCTGTTTATTAGGGACTTTTTTGTAATAAAATATTTACAGTTTAAAGGTCAAAATACCAACCTTCAGTATTAAATATATCCAGGACACATTCGTTGGTGAGCAACGAGGCATAAGTGATGTCGCAGTCCGAGTTCTGTCCGTTGAGGATCTCGCTGAGTTTCTTGTTCTGGGTGTTCTTAACCTCGACGAGGCTGCGTGCCTGCTTCATCTTAGCTTTTTTGTTCTCGATGAAAGCTTCTCGACGCTTCTCCACTGACAAGTCTCGGGAGACCGTCGACGTTGGAGGTGTTATGTGTTTTGTGAGGGTGCTGAAATTCGACAACTAATTCAATAGTACTATTTATATTTTTTAATTATTTTTTTTTACACAACCCGATGGCTAAGCTAAGCGGTATAAAAGCAGTTTTGTTGCAAACACATGTCTTGATTTCCCAACTGCAATATCATTGCAATAACTTTGCAGGTGTGAAATCGAGAGAAAAGTGACTTGAGTTGAGAAATGTGTGATCTAAGTTTTCAAAGAAGACTACTTGTACTAATATAATACTTCTACGTACTGGTAAATTTCCAAGCTTTCCGCGGAACTAGAGCTGGAGTCGCTATCAGAATTATCCTCAGGTTTATAGACTTTCACTAAGCAATTTATCAGCCGGTGGCAGTTGATTTCTACTCGGCTCCTGGCCAGAACCTAAAAACAAGGGGAAATAATTTATTTGTATTACAAAATAAATATTTGGTCAGCAAAATTATTATTTGGTCAGCAGAATTATACAATCGGTCAGCATAAGAAATCCTTACTGTTGGGTAGGTTAAGTTAGTTTTTTTTCCCGAGCCAAGCGCAGCGTAGCGAGGGCCAGTCACGGAAGGAGGGAGCGGCATAAGACTGCTGTTCAGAACGATATAAGTTGCAGACTGACTTCTTGGCGGAAAAGTGAAGAGTCATGTCTGCGGTTTTGTTTTATTTTCTAAAATTTGTGATAAGTCGAATATTAATGTGAAATAAGTGGATTATTAACCGTTAAGTTCGTAAGTGCGGATGAGTGTTGGCAAATAAAACAAAACAGTGCAACTTCACTTTTCAAATTCTTTCAAGAAGTCCGCCCGAGGAATTAGTAAAGCCCCACATCTTTACTGAGGTACTCGAAAGGTTGGGAGGTATATAATTTGTCACTTCTCATTTCTATTATTATTCATCATCATCATCATAATACTGCTGGAAGGAAATATTGTTTATTTATGTATTACTTGTAAGAAAAATTACTTTGACACTGGCTAAATGTGCTAATCGCACGAAGCCATCAACTAAAGAAAAAAAAAGTTGCAGACTGATTCAGAAATATTTGCTGACCATAAGTTGCTGCCCGACTAGCTTATTTGCTGCCCAACTAGCATTTGTTTGCTAACAATAATACGAATACTTTGCTAACCGTTTAAATAACACCCAAAAACAAATAGGTCCTTAAAATAATGGATTAAACGTAACAACTACGATGTTTTTTCAAAGTTTATGTATAATATTTTTTTTGTAAGTATTGTATAATGAGGTCCTTCATTAGGTACGTTAGGAAACACAGGCTGATCATATATTTTCTCCAGCGCGTCAGGCATAATTGTGAAAGCTTAGTGAAAGTACGAATATGTTATTGCAAGTCTCAGTCAAGAGATAATTTGTATTTTTTAACCATCACCTCATACTATCAAAATATTTATTGATAACATCCGGTTTGTCCTCCCTTTGTCCATGTTCCCGGGAACTTTTTTCCCTTCCGTCTAGAAAACCTGAGGCAATTAACAAATTCTTTCAAAAAAAAATTTTTTAGGTAGAACGATAAGTACCTAATAAGTGACACATATTATTATACTGCAGCGCAACAGTTCTCACGTTAGCTCATATGGATAGCTCTCATGCCATTCGCAGCAAAAGAGCTGTTTTAATACGGAGCTGCGGCTGCAGCACCACGACATTCTACGTTGTGAGCGGTAGAGTTGATGGCCCGACCATGTTGCAGTTATTTAGTAATCTGTAGTAATACAATCATCCGGTCATCAGATAGGTGAGCAAAAATGTATCATCTCAGCTCCTCTGTGCTTCGGAAGGCACGCAAACCGGCAAAAACCGTTGGTCTCGGCTGCATTAGCAGTCGTTAACAATTACCAATCCACATTGCGCCCGCGTAGTGGTTATGGCCCGTTCTCCCTATCCATCCATAGGGAAGGATCGTACCCCAGCAGTGGGGACATAAAAATAAGCTGTTGATGATGATTAATACATAGGTACTTACTTGAACAATTTTCGTAAGTGTAATGTTTTTAGTTTCAGATATCGTGCTTGGGTACGTATTGCTGCAGATGTTGAACTTGCCCACAAACTTTTTCGAGCTCAACCCAATCAGCTGATTGTATATTGCTACAAGGCTGAAATAAAAAGATAAGCTTAATAATGACCTTGAATATATATCGAGCTTCCTGCAGTGTTAATGTCCTCTACATTAACACAAGCTCGATATCTATCTTTTGAAGGTCTTGCTCGTTGAGTCAACGTAAAGAAGCCGTGTATGCCTATTATTGAGGAGGATTGCGGAAGACAGGTTGGGAGACAGACTGGCTGGGTCGGGTGGGCGTTTAATTTTTTCACTGTATTTTATAAATATTTAATTTAGCTTCAGTGCAGCAATTAGCACTTGAAAATAAAAAGTACAAATTTACTATAGCGTGGTGTTATCAAATTTGTGGTATTTCATCTGCAAAGATGAATCTGCATGGCCATCGGTTGCAACAACCGTTGGATAGATGGCGCTCAGTGCTGCTAAATAAGCACGATAAAACATTAGAAAGCAGTGACAAAATTCAGCACTTACGTCAGCCTTCCCGGTAGCATAGCGGTCAGTGCAGCCGCCCGGGGGGCCTACCGCCTAACTCTATCGCTATCGCTCTCGCTATCGCGCTCTATAATTTATGGCGTCATCTTGTCATTTCGAAAGCGATATAAAAGCAATATCGAAAGCTATAGGCTATGACTTTCGATATTGTTTCCATATTGCTTTCATATCGCATATATATATTTCGCTTTTGAAATGACAAGATGACGCCATAAACTACAGAGGGCGATAGCGATAGCGATGGCGATAGAGTTCGGCGGTCGGGGGGCTGATTGCGGAAGACCCAGGTTCGATTCCTGGCTGGGTCGGGTGGGCGTTTAATTTTTTCACTGTATTTTATAAAATTTTATAAATATTTAATTTAGCTTCAGTGCAGCAATTAGCACTTGAAAATAAAAAGTAAAAATTTAGAACAAAACACTTTAATTTTATTAATATTAAATTAGCTTCAGTGCAGCAAGCACTTAAAAAGTAAAAATCTACTGACAGAGTCAGAATTTCAACAAAACAAAATCATTTTATATAGTTTTTATTCGTATTTACATTTTTTTTTTATACTTAGCACGGCAAATGAAATTAAATAAATTTATTAAATTAAATTAAATAAATAAATAAATTAATTTCACATTAAATCACAATACAAATTATTAATAGTCTTAAGCAAATTCGCATACTTATACTTCGCCTCTTTTATAAATACGAAAATACTTTTGCTTCTAGCGTAGATTCGTGAGGTTTTGCTTATTCAATCAGAATAATTTTCCTTGTTCGATTCATTCGAAGTTCCACTAAGATTTGAAGTGTTCGCTTCCGACATTACTGTATAACTTTTATGAGAATTGAAGTATATAACCATTGGCTTTTTAATATTTTTTAAAGCTTTTTTTATTTAATAAATCACGGGATGTTTCTGCTCTTTATAATTAATCTCGGGATTTGAGGCATATCCACTTTATTTTTCGCTGTATGAAATCAGTGTAAGTACATAAATAACTCTACCTAATTCCGACCTCTGGTGATCACCAACCCGCATTTTGCAAGCGTGGTGACTAGGCCATTACCCATAAATTGTAGCGATGACTTGATTTCATTGATGGGTGCGTTTGCCTAGCAGTGGGACAATTATAGCTATATACTGTAAATTTGATGTAAATTTGTTAACTTAGTTTTTTTTTTTTTTTATTTTGTGATATTTTTGTTTTTTATTTACATGTTGTGGTTGTCTTCTATAATTTTGTGTTTATTTGTAATGGAAAGTGTCCTGCTATGATAGGGCATTTTCCAATATTTTTGACGCTGTAAGGGAGAAAAGAGCTGGACACTTGCTGAGTTTCTTGCCGGTTCTTCTCAGTACAAGATCTCCCGCCCAGAGTAGACTTACGAACCGATGGCATAGTGACATTCACAAGAGCTACTTGTAGCCTAAACTGAATAAATGATTTTGAATTTTGAATTTTTGAATTTTGAATTTTTTACTTACATACTTACTAATTATCTCACCTCAGACTCGACTCAATCATCTTTCTCGAGTCTTCTCTGTGCAGACAGTTGCTAAGGATGGTGTGTACGAGCCCGCTCACAGCTTGCAGCATGATGAACCGGCAGCTGCACAGCTTGTCGAACACGTGGTGGTGCTTGCTGCTCATCAAGCCGTCGTCTTTCTTCAACCTCGCCAGCTTAGGATTGAGCTTGTAAAACGAGCTCACTAGCTTCGATAAATACTCTATCATTTGATCTAATACCTAAAATGAGAATAAATATAAATTACTTGAAAAGAAATAGAAATATAAAAATAAAAAAATCATTAAAAGATTAATTAATTAAGGATCGTCGATCGCAAGTGGAAAGAAGTGGTCTCTGCCTACCCCTACGGGAAAGAGGCGTGATTATATGTATGTATGTATAAAAAGATTAATTTTGTTGAGAATTGTTTCTAAAGTAAAATTAAAAAAAAAAACAAAGTGATCTCACTCTCAGTAGCATTTAAGTAGTTTGTAATTCTACCATCGATCTTTATATAAAAAATCCTTGATAGTACTTCATATCCGTTTATATACTTATGTATTGTAACGTTTTTTTTTGGAGAGTGGTTGCTGATTGCTTTAAACGGCATTTTCAGCTTTACCGGACTTTTTTGGGGGCGGCGAGAAACTTAAAGGGTTCCTCAAGCCGTGTGAAACGGAACTCTAGAGGGAACGGCAATACGCACTAAGGCGTGTCTCCGTGCCCTACTAGATTCTCCGAAGGGTTCGGATCGGATTGGGTATTGTAACGTGTTGGCACATCTAGGCCCAGCTGCAAATTTTATAAGGCCAATTTTCATGTAAACCATTTATTCAGTTTAGGCTACAAATAGCTCTTTAAAATTTCATAAAGTCATCAGTTCGTCAGTCTACTCCATGTCTACTCTTTTCACCGACGAACCAATGTTTTAAGTAAGCTAAGATCGGTGACGATGATTTTACTTCGGCAATCGCCACCTTGGTTAAGGATTAATCTAAACTTTAGATGTCGATAAAACGGGCATTGCCCCCCTTTGTCATCAGCATACTCCTTAACAGTTAACAAAATTAATAGCAGTTGACTTATTTTACCTGTATATTAACCAGCTCCATGATATAACTGCGGTTGGATAGGGAATGATTGGCAGCCTTCCCGGGCGATCCCTTCCATTTGTTGTCCAGATCCAAAATGACCTTTGTAACAGCATAACAGACCATCTCCATCTCCCTGCAATGGCTGAATACTGTCTCTTCATCGGACGTTTCATCGCTTATCCATTTCCTATTGACTTTCATCGAACTCATTTTAGATTAGCTATCTACTTTTAATCAAAATAAAATGTAAACAAATAAATATAGTGTCTTGTCCTAGTGTTAACTCGCCGATTTCATTGTGAGCACTGAATGCGGCATCGTGTTGTGTATACGAGATCGATGTGTGGAGACGTCGGTGCCAGGCCGTGCAGGGCCGAGCTTTAAGCTCTTGTAGAACAACTTCGATTGGTATCGTCAAACTTTTTACCAGCTGTTAGTATTCGACCTTCGTTGTAGTTAATAGCTTGTAATTTTGTAGCAAAGGCATTGTAAATTGCGATTAAGTACGCTGCAAAGCCGACTTTTCCTGCATTACCTATCTGAGACTAAATATTATGTTTATAAATCTATGTATTTGTATACATTTATTAAAGATATACATAAGTGAATTTTTAAGTATTGTTGTGATATTTTAATATTCAATGCATTAAAGATTTTTGTAATTCCAAATTTTTATCGTCAGTGGAAGAGATTGTTTTAAGACGATAAAACTGCCGAATTATTACTTTTGTTTTTCATGTTATATTTTGATTCAATGTTTGGTGTTGCAATAAAAGCATTAAGCATTAAGCAACCACGTAAAAGCTCAATAAAAATTTTCTAAACAAAAAATATTGTCTATTTATATAAGTAATATCTTCAAATACAACAAATAGGTATTACCGTAAATTAGGCAAAATGCAACGATATCTTTACGAAGCGGGTTTTTTAATCCAAACAGCCGGAGTTCAAACAATAGCTAATACATATCTTCGATCATAAATTTGTGTCTAGACAATGCTCATAAAAATGCTTGTACGAAAGGTTTTCCTATATCACCTTTACGAGGTAATATTTAAAGTTAGGCGGTAGACGATACGTAAATGCGAACATTTCATTAGCATAAAATCGATTATGGAACGTCGAGATTATACATTTCCATGAGAGGTCAAGGAGATACTTACTGTGGTTTGTAAAGGCGAAATTGTATAGGCCAAAATAGCGTAGCATAATAAAGTTATTACTTTAATCTACAGTAAAGGAAGTTTGTATTCAAGAAACACTAACTGTGTGGCATTAATTATATTTGACTTTTGACAGTTATATTTGAATGTTTGTTAAGGTTACCGTACCTAAAGGTCATATAGGTAGTGTCACCAATGTTCGGCATTTTTATTGGGAAATAATTTATTTGTAATACAAAATCAGCATAAGAAATCCTTACTGTTGGGTAGGTTAAGTTAATTTTTTTTCCCGAGCCAAGCGCAGCGTAGCGAGGGCCAGTCACGGAAGGGGGGAGCGGCATACGACTGCTGTTCAGAATGATATAAGTTGCAGACTGATTTAGAATTATTTGCTGACCATAAGTTGCTGCCCCACTAGCAATTTTTTTGCTAACAATAATACGAATACTTTGCTCACCGTTTAAATAACACCCATTTTTATTTATTGAACATAATTTTCATTTTAGCAACAATTTAATACAGACTACCTTACCTGCTTTCAATCTGTCATCTAGTATAATGAAATTCTATATTATGTTATACACCAGTTACTACGGCAAACACTGGCGCCCCTGCAATTCTTGTCATCGCTGTTAATTTAATGTGCTTGTATGCTTGTATCTTCAGTCTACAAGCACACATGTCTCGCAAAATAATGTATTAAGTTAGTCATAATATGTTCTGTATTTAATTTAAGTTTATTTATCTATTGGAAGACAACTGTACAACGATTGCTGTGTATACCTACAATTGGCAAACATATTTAAGATACTAACCCTTGTAAAATTGATTTTAATTGTTTATGTGTATTGCTGTTGGTGTACCTTAAAATAAATAATAAATAAAAAACAGTCTAATTCAAGCATCAAAAAAATCCTACTTTTTTTCAAACACTTACAAACATTTCATAAACCGACCAAGTGCGAGTCGGCCTCGCGCACGAATGGTTCCGTACCATTATCTATAAAAACGGCAAAAAAAATCACGTTTGTTGTGTGGGAGCACCCTTAAATGTTTATTTTACCCTTTTTACCGTTTTACCCTTTGCTACGGAACCCTAAAAAATGACAAAGGAGGAGATTAATAACAAAGCAACATTCATGTACAATTGATATATTTAATCGCGACACAATATGACAGTTAAACAGAATTTTAACAAAACGTTTAGCTTACTATTAAATTAATGTATTTCGTTAAAATTGCAACAGGAAGATGATATCACAGAAAACAAAAATAACATCTTTAAATAATTCGAAAGCTCCAGTTTACGTCAGCTACCAAAAAGGTAACAACAGTAAAGTATGCCTATAACTGTACCCACAGCTGGGCAAAGACATCTATCTATCATTGAAATCGCGAAATCACTACAATTGATGGGTATTGGCTTAATCAACAATTACATAGTATTTCAATGCGTACTACTAAATGGATACATGCTTCTAGAATTTCAACAATTACTTTTTAACATTATACAATATAATGAGTTACGTTAGTCCCAATCACAACCCATGAAATAAGCAGGTCACTAATTCATTGATTGTACAAGAGGTGTTGTGATAAAACACATTAGAAGTACTTAAACCGAAGTTAATATCGAGTGTCAAAAAAGTATTTCAAAACAAATATAGGTATGCGAGAGGAAATAAAAGACGAATAAACAAAATATCTTATAACTAATCAATAACACCTCACCTAAAGCTTCAAGGTTAAATTCATTAGGTCAGAATCACTGAGTATATAATATTACAAGTATAGAAAGTTGCACTCTATCCATTCTAAAGAAAGCTCTAATAATTACGCTCGTATTTTATTAGAGCGGCTTTTGTTTTTTTCGCCACTATTCGCGTCCAATATAATATACGTACACGTACTATATATAATATACGTATACGTACAAGTATGTGTGTGTATAAATAACATTTTTAGTATAAAAAAACTGCTTACAATGCCAACGACTATTATTATTATTCAATTCGGATCCGCCGTGTCTGGGTTCCCGGTCGGTGTCATCTTGGCTAAAGTCACGAAAGTATTATATAACACCCTTTCCTATTCCATTATCTTTTATAGGATCTGTCACGGAATCAGTGTGGAAATATACTATACCTATTTTAAGTTATATTTAGGTATATAACAGACGACTATTTTGTTATGTACAATTCTAGCACATGGTTACTATATTTTATTCGCAATAACTGTTATAAAACTTCACAAGTGTAATGTGTATACTTGTTGTTGGGATTTTAAATTGTATTATTTGTAAGGTTTCCAATTAAATGCATACTATGCATTGCATGCATTTACAAATTTGCTCTTCGATCGTGTGTTGTCTAAAAAGACCGAATATTCATGAAAAGGTTTGTTATAGGAAAAAATATCGAAGGGATAAACAAATATTGTGTAATATTTAAAGTATGCAAACGTTTGTTAAGTTTAGCTTTAGTAATATAGAACAGACAACAGATTTTAATACAGAACAATTTGTTATGCATAAATCATCCGTATTGAGCCGAGTTGATTAAGTTTTGTTTGTTGTATGTGCTTATGTTAAAACAACAGCTGATCAGTCATACATTTTTTATCTAATATACAACGTGTAACAGAAAGGTGTACTAAAAATGAAAAGATCCAAAGTGTATCCGGTCTAGATCTTGTCATGCAATTGTGAATTAAATATTTACATTAGTGAAGACAAGCGCGTCAGGCGCGCATAAGCAAGCAGCAGTGATCATAAATGTAAGTACACACGCCTGCACATCAGACTACCACAAACTGTCAAATTTCCTCAATAGACTTTGAACATTATGTTTAGGGCATATGGTCGAAAATGTATTGAAGAAATTTGACAGATTTGGATAGGTTGATGTGCAGGCGTCTGTACACAGAGGTTACTAAACAACTAGGGCAACTAGGGCTGTGACTTGTTTATATCGATGTGGCGTCACAATAGAAATATTTATTAAAAAATTGCATAGCAAATTATAGTTAATAATTATGTGTTAGTAACTCTGCATACAAGATCTAGATCGGATACAGTTTGGATCTTCTCATTTTTACCACACCTTTCTGTTACGTTGTATATCGAATATACAGTATTGTATATATCGAAAAGCAAAATCAACTGCTTTTTATTCCGGTCAAATAGATAAATAAATAGCAACCAAACCGAAACGGGTAAAAGCTAGTAAGCCTACATGGCGAATGGATAATTTAAAATTTGTTGTAATAATGTTCAGAAAAATACAATGATTTTTACAAAAAAAATATATGAGAGAGACCGTAATTAAACTACTAACCTAATTACAATGTAACTTTATCGAATTCCCAATAACAAGCGCATCCACATATATTAAACTACTCGACATATAAAGGCCCCCTTTTTGACCTTAAATAGATTTATATATTATGTAATGTATACATAGTTCGTATCAACCTAGTTATGTATTGTCAACATCATTTGAAATGATCATAAGGTGAGTCAAACGAATTCTGGGCGTGACTTTTATTTAACTCAAAGTTTGCAAGAAACCGTTTATACTATGTCATCAGTAAATACTGATATAGGTCGATAAGCGCTATAGTTTAACCCACCCTACATAATTAATTGAAATAAAAATTGGTCATGTAATTATAAACAAAAAATTCCAATGAACAACTGCAGTGTAAACGTGTGCACAAGAAAATATTTTTATAGAAAATAGCTTTCAACAAAAAAAATATAAAGTAACATTCTGTTTTTTTGCAATATAAATTTTAAAGTAATTTTTTACATAAGCAAAGAGGGTGAAACATTGATTTTTAAACTCTTTTATGAAGTATGGAGATATGTTTCTGATAAGACATTACTTTACCCATATCGTCTACCGTAACATCTAACCTAAACTATATACATGATTGCTTTTCTTTGATATGGCATACACAAAGATCTTTCCTAAATATTATTCCTACATTCAAACTTTAATGGTTGAAACAATATAAAATGGACAGATTACAAATTTAAAAAGATGTGAATTAATAGCATTTTTTAAGATTTTAAATTTAAAATAAATGTAAAGATAAAGCTTAGTAACCAAAAATAGCACCTACATTAAAATTATAAAACTACATAGAACCTAAACTGGGATTATTATAACAGGTTACAATAAAATATGTCCAGATTCACTTATACAAGGTGTCCCAGAACTCAGTGTAAAGCCGAAACGGGTTGACTCCCGTGATACAAACATTTTGGTCGAATGAATATTGATGTTTTGTATGGAACAGCTGAATTTTATTTTTGAGTAAGGGAGTTGGTCCAATAGTAAGATTTGTTCGTTTGTAAAACGGGAGTCATCCCGTTTCGGTTTAACGTTGAGTTCTGGGACATTCTGTATATGGATAAATTACATTTTAGTGGCAATACTTATGTCCCTGTAAATTAATATAGTATTTTTTTTACTAATATACTGTAACAATATTGGACAAAATGTCACAGCTGTTGTTATACAGATAAAAGAAAATATTGAAAACAATAAAAGTTTTTATACATTAAGTTTAAAAAAAACGTGTTCAGTCACCCTTGCGTAGTCTTAACAGCCAGTTCAAACATTGCAAAAAAATTCACTGTTAACATTAATATACTATCATATATATTTATGTTACCAATAAAAAACTAATCAATTCTCATAACCAGTTTCTAATTAGGTACACCTACGTCTGCGCACGGAACATAACTTACTGGTAATATCAAACTTAACAATACGTTTAATATTGCTGCTTGCTTAGAAGCCCGATATTAACATGAGATGAGGCACGCAAATTTTATTGCGATCTAAGTGGTACATTCAGAAAAGACGTTGAAAACTTCCATGAACAGGATTTGAACCGGCATCTTTTTACAAACCGGCGATTTTTGAAAATAAACTACATTTTTTAAAAATCCAGAAATGTATTGCTTTGCTTTATATAATTATAAATTGTACCAACAAGGACCCAATTACTTAAAATCTGTTTATATTGGTACTTACCGTTCTAGAATGATCAATCCCAAAACTGACAGAACTTGGAAAACGAGTGGAAGGGACTCGTAAACAACTTTATAGTATGAGAATTATTGTCATCGGTTCAAAACGTCCCAGGTTAACAGACAGTGCGATTTTAAAAATGTTATATTTCAACGCCTTTACTGAATGTACACATAGCTGTAGCTGTACATCAGACTATCACAAACTGTCAAATTTTGACTTAGAACTTTATTTCTATGGCTTAAGGTTGAACATTCATTGAACAAATTTGACATTTTTGTATAGTCTTACGTGCAGTAAGAGACGAGCTACTGACAAGTGAACACACAATATCCTTAAAGCCGTCATGTGGATCAATCAGGCATGTCTATACTCGTAACAGGCACAACAGGTTTCATGGCTTCGTTTTTCTTCTGGTTCTTGTGGGACTTTTTGCTTTCTTTCGCTTTCTTTACGGTCTCTTCGTCCCTATACGGCTCTTGGTTGATCGGGGGCTCAGTAGGGATTACGTTCGACCCTCTATTCGTGTTGTTATTGTAAGCTATGTTGGCGTACTCTTGCAGCAGAGGAAATACTGATAGCAAAAACTGGCAGAAGTCCTTTCTGATGCCAAACCACCCTGGAAAACAAATAATAAGTTTTTTATAATAATTGAATCCAATGAAAAAAGGTTTTCGAAGTCCAATCCTTTTAATATTATTTTGATTGGTCATGAGAACGTTTATAATGCTTCCCATGTTTTTGATTGTGTAGAAAATATTTTCTTAATAAGGACACTGGCAGTCTTACTCTCTGTCATCGCTCTAAAAATCAACTTTCTTGTTTTTAAATGTCCATCCTTATAAATTTACACAATTAAGCAAATAAACAAGTTTCCTCATCATAATCTGCGTTTACATTGCAGATTGAACATTATTTATTTGTATAAACCAATTAGTAAAGTTATAATTGTTGTTGTTATAATAGAGTACTAACTAAAGGATTTTAACCTTTTCAATGTCAATGTCTGTGACCTGCCATGAGTAGAGGACCAAAATTGCGTCAAACTGGGTCAATACTAATATGGTATGTCTAATATACTAGCAATCCGTGGTCACGAAAAGGATCGATAAGTCAGGAGATACTATTTTTTAATTCAATGTTAAATACATATACGCGAGTAAGACTTTTAATTGAAATGAGTAGCACGAATGAACTTGTGAAAACAATACTAGTTTAGACGTTTACGTAAATATTATATTTAGAAAATGTACTCACATTTGTTACCTCCTTTCGAACTGAAGGACATGACGATCAGTGTCGCATAGCTGACGAAGAGCGGGCTTACCACCACAGTGTACGAGAGAGCCAAGCCGTCGTCTAGCTTGTTAGTTAATAGCACCTGTAAAACAACATTCAAACATCACAAAAACTGAGAGTAACGATTACATAATAACAATGGGAAGACATTAAATTAACTACAAACTCACTTATTATCAATAAATAACTAATAAACTCACTTAATTTTAATAGTTTTTGAAGCGAATATATTTCTTTTCTCACATAAAAGATGAACTAAGTATTTTTTTCATCTAACAAAAATCACTAAGGTTGCGTAATTATTTCTCACAACCTTTTCAGGTTCAATGATTGGTTGCTATGGTTTTGTTTGCGTAAGACAAAGTTCGATTTAACAAAAATCAACAAGTAAAATATGAATACAATTTCTTGTGTTAATTTTAAAATTTTGCAAGCTGTCCAGTTGTCTCTACCCGTTATACTTAATTTAAGTTTTTGTTTAAAGTGTATCATAAACCAGTATACATATAAACACACGAGATTCAGATTTTTATTTTTTCTTGAGAGAAAATCACCATTATTGTTGGTTTTAAAGTTACCTGTATTATAACCAGTATCAATCTGCCTGGCAGCAGATATATGCATTAAGAATAGTGAATAGATGGTTTTTGAAACATTCTACATTGCATTAGCCTGAGTATAAGTATAGGATCATTTCATAAATACCTGACTCGGGACCTCTGAGGTCTTAGGCACTACCCTTAAAGCAAGCCTTTGATACTGTTACCAATTTCCCACTATAAGTACCGGTAAATAACGTTATTTCTATGGTAATTTGGTACCCGGTCATGCAGGTAATGTTATCTAGAAAAGTATCGCTACTTTTTTTTTGTTAAATATTGCGCTTAAGCCAATCGACGTAGAGCGGTTAGTTATTTTACCGGTAAAATGTCACCCATGTAACGATACCAAGTATACCGGTACTTTTTTTATCGGTATCTTCGTTTAACAGAAGTATCGATACCAATTTTAACGGTATTCAAAGCCCTGCCTTAAAGTTTTCATTTCATCAAAAACATTGCAAAGTGTATTTATGTGTACAGACCTGAAAAACTAAGATGGGCACAACTGTGAATGTGTAAGCGAGGGCCGAGTTGAAGCTTGTGCGCCTCTGCTGTACGTTGACTTCAGGCGTGCGCAGCAGAATGCCCGCGAATATTATACTATACAGCACCCCTAAAATATACAATGTTTTATACAAATAAAGAAAAAAATTTAAGTGCCATTATTATTAGAAAATTAACCCCTTAACAGTACAGGGAAATATTTAATCGGTTTTCTACCTCATTCTAATGTGAAAACTATAATCTATATACATATAATGACCTGACTCTGTACTTGTCCTGACTGACTGATTTATCATCGCCGAACCGAATCCGCTGAAGCTAATTAGATGAACTGTAAGTTAATTGAGTGACGTAACCAACCACTAAGAAAGGATTTAAGGATTTATCGGAAGATTGGCTTTGAGGCTTTGATGAGTGGCTGCTGTCACTAAAGTCAAAGCTAGACCTGTCTTAGTTCTTGTTTTAACCAGGTATAAGTACATGAAGCAAAATGTGTCATTTTTTATAAGCTTTGATAGAACAGTCTGTTTTGACTAAAATATATTGTTTCAAGTACCTATAACAAAGAAACTACATTATCAAGAATAAATAAAGTACAAACTGATATTGTGTATCTTCTACACACGTGATATTGGCGGAATTGTGCAAAAGCACATAGGGTCCATTAATCAAAGAAAGAAGAAGACTAAAATAGATTTGAGGGTTACATATAAATTATTACTCTCTGATTGGTTGGCAATTACTACACATAATATTAAATAATTAAAAAATAATTACAAATAACTATTTACAAAGCTTTATCATTTAAAACTTACTGCAACACATACATTGTATGAGTACAAATCATTATTGCACAGAATAAAGAGACTGCATTTGCCAAGTCAAGTCTTAATCACAATACAGCAGCATGATAAAGTGTGCCAGTGGCTGATATTATTATATAATACTTGTATGTATTACATAAAAAATAATTCAGTACTAATTTGCCCTTTTTCGGCATCTCTTATTTGTAATGGCATAATGGGTCCTATGGGGCTTAAAGGTATAAATCATGTATAAATGCAGTTTTTTTTAATGGTATTATAATAGTAAGTATCATAGTTTTAAAACTATAATTGAGTTCTAGAACTTATCATTGTAGATATTGAGTCAAAATTGCAACATTCCTAATTGTTTTAACATGCTTACATTGCAACAATTAATTTGTTATTACATATTGTTTTCATTGCAAAACACATGTGCATTCACTACATAAATATTAGTAAACAAAAAGAAATACATACACTCACCTACTAAGCTGAGACACATGAGGATCCACAAAGGCACAAACACAACTTCCCACGACCAATTGATGAAGTCATCCAACTTTAGAGCAAGAAATATGAACTGGAGTATATTAACAGCACAGAAGAGTTCAAGCTGAAATTAAATTGATAATTGTATTAGCAAATTATATCTATACTGTCACAGCTTACACATACAGCACAGCACACACTCACATTGACTAAATTCGTGGCCTTCACCTCACTAAATTAAGGTGAAAACACACTTCACCTGGAATTGTCAACAACTGTCTATGTTATCTGTCTGCACACAACAATGCTACTACTAACTAACATTGATGTTTTATGGTAATACTAGCTTTTTGTTTGCGGCTTTGCTCATGTGGGCTACAATCACAAAGGGGGTGGGTAAATATCAGAAAGGTAAATAAGTAATAGACAACTAAACATGTCACGTCATTTCAGCATTAGGATTTTCTTTTTTTATTATTGAAAAGCCCATCTATGCATAAAAAGTGTCTAAAACAAAACAACGTCATAAAGATCACTTTGTATAATTAATTTTGGTCCGTTTTGAAACCTCCTGTACAAACTTTCATCCCCTACTTAAAGGATCATTTTCCAAAAATCCTAAAATAGTTCGTAATTTGTAACCAGGCCAAATAACGAAATATAAGGAATGACAGATTTCCACTCTCCACCCTTATTTCACCCCTCTAGGGGAGATTTAAAAAAGAAATGCAAATACACGGTTTCGGGTTGGCGTTGATGAATCGGTCAGTCAGGACAAGTCATTATATGTATTTGTATACATAGGTACTAAGATAAGATGGTGGTAGTTAAGTCAAGCTAGCTTAAAATAAGCCTTAGTACTAACCAAACTAAGCACAATAATATGTACATGCCCCCCCTGGACACCAAACTTGGAAGCTCTAAGTATGAGACTATGGTCTAACCACTAAAGCATCGAGCAGTCAAATATTATACATGGCGTCCCACGGCTATGCCACACGCCCTGTATACAAGGCTTTATAATACAATACAATTGGACTATAAAGTCGCAATGCTTGGACTTCCTGCTCGCGAGCCGTGGCACCCGAGGCAAATTTGAAAGGTAGCGAGCGGGCCTCGCGAGCCAAGGCGAGCCAGTTTGAGCATTTAGTTTCTTTTTCGGAGAATCATGGGTTTTTAGCCGCTACAGCCGTCATGTTGTCAGGTTATTTAATAAAAAAAAAAGAAAAAAACGAAAACTCTGGATAAAGAAATTATACCAAAATCGTTAACTTATTATTAAACTTCCACATAGTTGAATTAAACGAATACAATCTCCTTTATCCATTTTAATTTTGCACTGGCTCGCGAGCGTCGTTACATCCGTCCACACCGCGCGAGCAGCTCAGGTGCATTTGAGCATCTGCAAAGACCGACTAGGTACCTACGGCTCGCGGTCGAGCGGCGCTCGGCCGAGGCAACGTGTGCCCGAGGCATTGGCTTGCGAGGCTGCCTCACGAACCGTGCTCGGTTGGTCTGGACGCGGCTAACAAAGATATTTTTTTCAAATGCAAATATTTATGCCAATAATGACTTGATTTCAATAATCAAGGTATTTGTCAAGCAGTGGGACAGTAAGTAGGCTCATTACTGTTATTACATAATGTTACTAAACATTACAAACTTATTTATTGTGCATACCTGTTTGACAATTTGTACACTAAAATACAGTTAATCACTTAAAGTAGATACTAATGTAAAACAAAACAAAAAAGACTATTACTTTCCATACTAGTATAAAACTGGGGTACAGCAAAGTAATGATTCTCGTCCTTTAAGGTTCTTATCATATTAGATATTAAATTAACAAAACTATTGTCATGAATATAAAAAACAAATTAATTAAGTTAAACTTACTTCATAGCTGCGATCATGTTTCACTGACCATATACAAATTGCTATGGACACTATACTAATGAATATCAAAGGTATGAAGACTAGTATCCAGACATGGCGCCTTGTGGTCAACTGGTCACAGACAAGTAACTCGAACATTAGCAGGATTAAGTGTATGGCGAGACTTATCAGCATTGCTTTGTAATGAATGTATGCCTCAACCTCTAACCTGAATGCAGAAACATGTAACTATAATTAATTGACAATTTTATATACCTACTTAATGATAATTTATTTTATAATAATTATTATTAAAAGAATCTGTAACAAACTAAGGTACTTAATAATCACAGACAATATTATTGTTAAATTCAGTTTATAAAACTATTGTTATTATTGAAACTTTATGACATAAGAAACTTACCTAAAATGGGGATATTGCCACCAAACATATGTGCCAACTGTGGCACCAAAAACCACCAGAAACTTCCATACCCATATTGGTGTGAAAACAGCCCAGTAGGACCATGTTATTGAGTTATCTAGCTTCAGCGCTAGTAGTGCAGTGAAAATAAGTAGGCAAGTGTGCACCACGAATTTACTGAAAGAAAACATAGTGTTACTGCTAATTTTAACAAGGAACCAGTCAGTTATGAAATCAGCAAATATTTACCTTGGATTAAAATCCTGGAATAATGTCTGTAAATTCATTGCCATACACATTCGAATTACAACCTGATTTTAGCATTTCACTTTCACGTCGTTTATTTGTTTATATAACGTAGATGGTAAACAGCATTATTTAACTTCAAATAAAAATCTGTCTAGTCTTGTTTGTCTTGTCTTGTCGTTATGAGACTGTTTTGGCCTTAGTATGTAGATTATTGTAGACGTTCAATAAAAAATTAAACATAAATTAAGTTGATAATTTAAACACGAATTACCTACATGTATTTCTTTCGCTATTTCGCTGATTTTAATTTAATTAATGCTGCCTTGCTTGTCTGAAATTTTTTTTTTTAAAGTTTAGTTTGTTCCTTAAGGAACCGGCTAAGGTCATAGACCATGCTGCCATGTCATTAGTTTCTTAATTTCATTGTAATACATAAATAAACAATATTGATGATGATGAATGATAATAGAAATGGGAAGTGAGAAATGATATTACCCCCCAACCCCTCGAGTATCTCAGTAAAGATGTGGGGCTTTACTAAGTCCTCACGCAGACTTCTTTAGAGAATTTGAAAAGTGACGTTGCACTGCTTTGTTTCATTTGCCAACACTCATGCACATTCACGAACACTTAACGGTTAATAATCCACCATTATTTCACATTAATATTCGACATAATACAAATTTTAGAAAATAAAACAAAACCGCAGACATGACTCTTCACTTTCCCGCCAAGAAGTCCCCAAAATTAAGTCTCCTTCATTCAGTTCATTCAGACTCAGTGGTTTCGAACGTCAAAGTGCGAAATCGGTAGAGTTGCCCTCTAAAATCGGTATATTTGTACCAAAAATCAGTATATAAAAAAAACGCAACATAGAATCAAAGTTTATTTATTTTTACCTTAGATTATTACAAACTATTTTATTTTTAAATATCAACTTACAGCCTAAATAAATTTACTTTTTTGAATCATACCAATGGTTTTTGGCCATAGCCGCTGTCATCTCTGGTTTGATTACAAAGTCTAACAATTAGAAACTTTAAAAATACGTTTTGTATGCAACAAACCAGGAGCTAAAACATTAATGAAAAGGGTTGCCAATTTAAAAATGTTAAATCTCCAAATCAGTAGAAAAATCGGGAGAACTTCCATGTATTCTCGGAAAACGTAGAAAAATCGTTGCATTTCAGTATTTCGGTAGAATAGAGCTCATATCGGTAGAAATACCGAAAAATCGGTAGGTTCGAGACCACTGCTTCATTCAAGACACTTTCAAGTCTTAATTTATGTTATAGTTATTTTAGCGTTTGGTCATCACATGGTTTAGAATCACAGCTGTAAGACAGATTTCAGAATGTCCCAAAATTAGCACGTCACATTGAAACCAGAGGTAAGTGGGCCCATGAAACTGTATATCTACAGCTTCATGGGAGGGCCTCAGATGCGTCGAACTTGTCCGTAGAAAAGTTTCAGGAGTTTAGAGATATGACCATTTTCAGGTATTTTTAAAAAATCACCAATTTTAGATAATTTTTGTATCAGAGTTTTTTTAGAGAGCCCTTTATTTAACTTTTTTTTAACGTCTACGTCTTTGAGAATAGTTACTTAATGATGAAACAACACTATTTAATAGAAAAGTCATGTGCAAAAACAACAAATTGATGGTTTCTCTTAACTACAATATCACACAAAAACAATGGCTTCGACTATGAGCAGCAACCGTGAAAAAAAATTACTTCATACTTTTCTGTGGACAAGTCAGGCTTGTTCGACGCATCTGAGTTTTTATTTTTGCCAAAAATATACATCTCATCACATATTTAAATTACATAACTTTATTGTTTGTCAAATTTATGTTATATTGAGATCTCATCTAAAAGTAGTTTTAATACGTGCAAAGGGACCCTAAGCCAAGCGGCCATCTTGTCTAAAATCGTGGCTCTAAAACGTAGTATGTACCTAAAAGTTTTGAAGGGAGGTAAGTTTATATACCTATTTTATTTAATTATTCTTTTGGACAAAATATATGCATACTTATATCATTGGAAAGGTAATTTAATCTATTTTAATTTAAAATTAAATAAAAAAATAAAGATTCGAATATATTGCAGAAAATCTAATTAAATTGAAACTTGAAAAATTTACCGCTTCTTTCAAGTTTCACATTGGTTTTCTCCTGAAAACAAGGTATCAAAGGTTTAAAATATTATATGTTTTATGCGGTACTCTCCTCTAACCGTAGGCGTTTTTTGTTTTGAAATAGCTAGTGTAGTTTTCGACATTAAACTGTTTTAGTCAAGAGCTGAAACGGCATGGGCAATATTCGACATACCTTTTTTTTTTTTTTTTTTTTCCAGGGGAACTCATTATGAGTACGAGGACCTTGAAGAGGCCCAAGTTATGTGGGACTCACCCGTCCGCCTTTTCACACCCACTGACGAGGAGAGAAGCTCCAAGTCAGCTGCCAGGAAGACCCGGCTGGGAGGGCGAGACGGAGGGGGATACCGCACTAAACCCCTGGGGGACAAGGCAATCCGAACACTAAATAAGGCGACAACCACGGTATACTTCCAAAGGAATTGAGCCGCGGCCGCCGCCCTGCGCCCGTGCACCAACCTACGGCCATCTCCGTGCGCTCATTCCCACTTGCGCGGGAAAATGCGCATTTGACGGCCGCGCGCCAGTGCACGGGCACGTGCTGACAACGCACAGCATGGGAAATTCATAAGGAATTTCGGCTATTTGTTAGGTGGCACATCAGTGCCACTTAACTACGGCTTCGGGGGGGGTAGACGCCCGCCACGGACCACGGTCAATGGCGGGTGCCCCCTTTCCCCCCCATGCGACCTGAGAACCTTTAAGAGGCGGCCGTCTTTTTGGTACGACGCCCAGAAGGGACGCCGCCAGAACTCCTCTCACTGCTCAGAAGGAGTAGTGAGTTACGCAGCCCAAAGTAGACCACGTATGGGAGCTGCGAGGCCCAGAAGGGACCCCGCCTAGTCAGATGTCAGCCGGCTGGGTCCAAGCGTCTACTACACGCCAGAGCGGGAGACTGTTGGAACCAGCCGTTGCCCAGGGTGCACCAACGTGGAGGTCATCTGACTCGCACCCCAATATTCGACATACCTAACACAAGTTTTAGAAAATAAAACAAAATCATAGACATGATTCTTCACTTTCTTGCCAAGAAGTCATGTATTACTTGTAAGAAAAATTATTTTGACACTGGCTAAATGTGCTAATCGCACGAAGCCACCAACTAGGGATGTTCGATGTTGCAAAAACATCGATGACGGATGACATCGAAGCTGAACATCGATACGCGATGTTTATCGAGCAAAAGACATCGATGTCAGCCAACATCGATGTTTTTTACAAACATCGTTATCAATAAATAAAATAACCATAAAATCACATAATTTTTAAATTTAACAAAAAAATTGGTTGCCTGTAAAGTCGATATACGGGCGAAAGTTTTACGTGACAACGACTTTGAGTGGTAAAATAATTTTAATGTGAATATTCATTCGTATAGTAGGAAGAAGGATGAAATAATAGTAACAAATTAAAACATTTATTTATACAAAGAATTATATTTAAAACATTAATTTATACAAAGAATCTCGCACTGAATTTCATATTAACAAAATTTTATTTTTACCTTTACACATACATACGTATTTACCTTTCACTTTTTATGTCTGTCTCTCTCGCTCTTAGGCGGGCTAACCATGCCCGAGTGGAAGGGACGCGTGCCTCTCACTCGCTCTCATTGTGAGCGCATAACGTGAGCGGAGCGTAACGCAGTTTCTTGAAGTGTCACCCGGCAAACCAATTTATAAGACGTTGTCACGTCAAAAAATATTAAATTGGAGATATCCAAGGCATAGGAACACATTATAAATCCCAATATTTTTTGTCAATATACCGTAAAAATAATAATTTTGAAAGCGCAGAACCTTTCAAATTGTTGCGCTGTTGATATAATATATAAGGTTGAACCAGCCTTAGAAAATAATCGCCTCTACGGCATTTTCAGCTTCACCGGGCTTTTTTTGGGGGCGGCGAGAAATGTAAAGGGTCCCTCAAGCCGTGTGAAACGAATCACCTTCGGAGGTTTTCTAGAGGAAACGGCATCGCGCACTAGTGCGCGTCCCCGTGCCCTACTAGATTCTCCGAAGGGTTCGCATCGAATCGGGAAATAATCGCTCAGATGGCGATAGTGCTTAAATATCTCAACGCTAGTGACATCGATGTCACGATGTTTTATATAATGCATATTTTATATCATCGATTATCCCTCCCTACCATCAACTAAAGGAAAAAAAAAGTAACAAACTGTCAAGCAAGAGCCAGGTAAAATGTTGACTTTTTCCCAGCGATCTCGTAATTTAGTTAAGTAAAAAAAGTAAGCTTGGTTCTTAGCATTTCATAATTTATTATTTTGTCGTCGTGAATACTTATCACTAATAATCTACCTTTTACTCATAAAATGGCATCGCCGTCTCCTAAGTCACCAGAGCAAAACGAGAAAAGCAAGCAGTACGACCGGCAACTTCGCCTTTGGGGTGATCACGGTCAAGCAGCTCTTGAAAATGGACATATCTGCTTGATTAACGCAACTGCTCTCGGAACTGAAATAATAAAATCCATTGTTCTTCCTGGCGTTGGGTCTGTGACCATTGTTGAGGAAAATCTTGTAAGTGATGAGGATATTGGCAGTAACTTTTTCTTAGAATGTTCAAGTAAAGGTCTAAATAAAGGGTCGGAAGCTCTTCGTCTATTATTAGAATTAAATCCAGCAGTCCAGGGGCACGCAGTCCAAGAACCGCCTGACCAAATTCTTAAAGAAAACCCAGATTTCTTCAAGTCCTTTAGTGTTGTCATAGCTACATTACTTAGTGAAAAGACTATCCAGGATCTCTCTCAGCATTTGTGGGATGTAAATATACCATTCATATTATGCCGGTCTGTTGGATTTCTGGGCTCCTTTAGAATTCAAATTAAAGAACATGCTGTTGTTGAAACTCATCCTGACAATGAGCAAACAGATTTACGCTTAGATGTTCCATTTCCAACACTTGCAGATCATTTGAATGCATATGATATTGATGCAGTCGAGCTTAAGGATCATGGGCACATACCATGGATTATAATACTCTACAAAGCTGTGCAAAAGTGGCAGATTACCAATCATAACAGTTGGCCAATGAGCAGAAAAGAGAAAAACGAAGTAAAATCTATTATACAAGAATTCATCAGGAAGGATGAAAATGGTATACCTATTAATGAAGAAAACTTTGAGGAGGCATTAAGGGCAGTTAATACAGCTCTATTGCCTACATTCTTACCAGTGAAGATTGAGGAGCTTGTGTATAGTAGCTCAGCTACAAATTTAAATAAAGATAGTTCTCCATTTTGGATAATGTGTTCAGCATTAAGAGGTTTTATTGAAGCAGAAGGCAAAGGCAAACTACCCTTAAGAGGCGTATTGCCTGATATGACAGCCTCAACAGAACATTATGTTAAACTGCAAAATATATACAGAGCTCAATCAACAATGGAAGCAGAAATTATATACAGAAAGGTACAGCAAATCGTAGCACAACTGCATTGTGACAGTATTAGTGAAGCTGAAGTAAAATTGTTTTGTAGGCACACTCATGATTTATATTTGATAAAGGGGTCCTGCATCACCACTGAGTATCAATTGGGGGGTTCTGTGGCTTCATACATAGCTAGATATTTGGAGGAACCAGATGTTATGATGGTGCACTACATTCTACTAAGAGCAGCTGAGATGTTTCGTTCAGAACATTGTAGGGCACCTGGTGATCTAGAGCCAGAAGGTGACATTGGCAAATTGAAGACATGTGTTACTAAACTACTTGGTGATATCTCTTGTTCCCCTTTCTCAAAAGATGATCACATTCATGAAATGTGCAGGTATGGGGGAGCAGAAATACACAGTGTTTCAGCTTTCTTGGGTGGTTGTGTAGCCCATGAGGCTATCAAAATTGTAACCAAACAATATAAACCAGTAAACAACATGTTTATTTATGATGGCTCTTCAACAAACACTGCAACTTTTACACTTTAAAATGTTTGAGATCCAATAAAATGAATCTTATTAATGTGTGACTTCTTTCTAATATATCCAAATTACAAAAATAGTTTTAGGTTGAATGCTTATCAAAATGTATGTAAATGAGTACTTTGATTTTGTGTATTGTTGATGTTTATTAATTGCATACCTATAAGATTTCCTTACTGTCTTACTTTCCAATAGCCATGCCAGTCTTTAGATTGATATCTATATATCTATACAAATAAATAAAATTAAAGTGTAATATTAAAATAACCGCTAAAATACATGGTACATATACCAAACAATTTTTTTTTACGAGTTTTGTCTGTCTGTCTGTTTGTTCTTCTCTCTGAAATGGCTACACCGATTTTGACGGGACTTTCACTGGCAGATAGATGTTAATAAGGAGTTACTTAGGCTACTTTTATTTTTAATAATATAATATAATAAAAAAATAACTATTCCTTTAGAATAGTTTTGCGGGCACAGCTAGTATTTTATAATACAACAAGGTAAGCTATTGAATAATTTGAATCAGTGTATAGCAACTTCATCTTATTCTCTTCCATGTTATAAAAAATCAAAGACAAATATTTAGGATAGTTTTTCAAACACTATATATCAATTCATTCAGTTTAAATTTATTTCCACACAACAATATTATAGCAACAGATAGTTAATTTTGTGACATAGTGAAGGGTGACTCTTGTGAAAAGAAATATTAAATACAATTTAATTCTGCAAAGTTGTGTATTTTGTATGGATATTAACCATTTCTATTCTTATATTCAAGATATAAAAGTAATTGAAGAAAATATTTCATTAACAATTTTTAACACATAAATTACATAAAATAAACATATCACATGACTAAAATAATTGAAACAAACTATACATTTGGCTAAAATCCATATGGCAATAGAAGGTATACCACATTTTAACAACAGTAGGGATCACTTTACATGTAACACATGTCTGAGACTGTTGAAAGCCTCCCAAAGTATAAACACAACATTGAGAATTTCCCATTAGATACCTATTAATTTCACCTTAGCCACAATTTCAACCGCAATGCATCCACACCATTAAGGTAATATCGAAATAAGCGTTTGTCTCGTACAAAGCCCAAATTTTCATATAATTTGAGAGCTGGTTTATTTGTAATTTCTGTTTCTAGGACCACCTCATCTGCATTGTCATTTATCATAGCCTGAAAATGTAAAAAAATATTTTTAATGTACATTGAATTTATCTTTGAATTGGTTTTAACAGGTTGACCGCTACTGAGACCAGACAGAAATTCAATTATTTGTTGGTCAAATGGAGTTTAAGTTGTTAAGGGAATTTTGTTTAGACATACCTGTATCGCTTTGCGAACTAGTCTAGAACCAATCTTTTGTTTTCTGTACTTTTCATCCACAGCTAACATAGCAATATAACCTCTCTTGACAACATTGCGATGCATATCTAGCTTACATACAATGGCACCAATAAAAGTTCCTTCATGAGTTGCCAAGAAGCAAAGCTTAGGCCAATTGTGTATGAAATATCTATAGGTGTAGATAGAATAAGGCTCTGACAAATCTTTTTGTATAAGTCTCATGATTTCTGGCATCTGCAGCTCAGATTCATATGATATAATTTCAATTTCTTCATGAGGAGCTTGATCAGCTGTACTGACATTGTCATCTTTGCCCTCTAGAGCACTGTCACAGGGGTGTCTGTTCATATGGTGCATGTTTAGCACCTCTGCCTGCTCACTGGCAGTATCATTATACTGTACACTATTTACATCGTTTGAAATATCACTTACTATGTCACCTTGAGCTTCTATTTTAACACATGTCTTGTTGGAGATTTCGTTTTTCAAATGGTCACTTGTTCCATTGGTTAGGTTACTATTGTTTAAATTATGAATATGAAGAGTATTAGCCAAAACATCATTTAGCTTCTCTTGATCCAATATACTTTTATCGTCAGTCGTGTCTGAAGGATCTTTGGTCTTTTTGCTTTTGTTTTTCGCATTTGGACTGCATTTGATGGTTTGGATATTTCCGTCCGTAAGATGATTCATATTGGTGTATCTACCTATTATATTTACACATTCACACGATTATAAGCTCATACAAAATCCAAAAAAGCTTTTACGATGATACATACATTCTTTCCTTGTCAAAATTGCAGAAGAGTATCACCGTCATCTTGCCAAGTTTTTAGTGTAGCATAAAGATTTTGATTGTGCCAAATATTATAATAAGTTCTTAGGCTAGAAATAACACATTTAGTAAGAAAATAATTGAATACAAATAAGAATATGAAAATACTTCTTGAAAATGTTAGAAATTTCCTACAAGTCTGCTGTGTCTTCCACAATCACATTGGAAAAAAATGCGAGTGGTAACTAAAGGTTGCCATTCTAAAAAATAAACGATTTAAGAGTATATAAAAATGACAGACCCTGTTTAGTTCTGCTTTTCTACACGCAGCAGCGATGTAGTTGTATTTTTGAAAATAGTGCCATCTGTCGTCGAGTAGGCCTGTTTTGATAACGAATAATTCGACATAACAAAATGTTCCACTTAAAACTAAATAAAGTAAAAACAGCTCTTAAAAGAAAGAAATAATATTGAAATCATATTATTAATTACTTAGATACGCATATCAGTTTTAAAGGAGGTCTATTGAAGTCGGGTGGTTGGTGGTCGGCTGGGGGACAGTTTTGTTTCATTTCAACTTTTATAGTTGTTCCATTAACTCCACTTTTTTATTGTAAAAGCCCCACCCGACTTCAATAGACCTTCTTTGAAACTGATATGCGTATCTAGCTAATTAATAATATGATTCAATATTATTTCTTGCTTTTTGGAGCTGTTTTTACTTTATTTACTTTCCTGTTTTTTAAAGTCGGAATTTTTTTTGTTAAAAAATATTTTATTTTACCATTTTTAGTGATGGGTAAACCTAACAAGGATGCTTCTAAGATGAAGAAACGACGGCCTAGTAGGTAGTGGTATTCCTATGTAAAACTTCAATCTTAATTAATGACACCAATAAAAGTTCCTTCATGAGTTGCCAAGAAGCAAAGCTTAGGCCAATTGTGTATAATTAGGTACCTATAATTTTTGTACGAACTGATTTTCATTTTGGCATATTGAACCGTATGAAGTAAGCCCAACAAAAGGTAACTGCTGTAAATCGCTGAGGAATTCCCTCGACTGTCTATGGTCTCCATCATCAGACCTGTAATGGCACTTATAACTTATATATATGGTGCAAAATTCTCATCAATAGAAATGAATTAAGTCTAAACACAAGGTAGCTACTGTAAAACGTTGAGGAGTTCCCTAGACTGTAACGAACGAAGTCAAAACTGTCAAAACGAAGGCGTCTTCATCATCAGATCCCTAATTACAGTCACAACCCATCTAGGTGTAAAGTTCTCATCAATACAAATTAATCAAGCCCAAACACCAAGTAATTGCTGTAATTCGTTAAGGAGTTTCCTCGACTGTCTTTCGGCTCCCTCATCAGATCGACTCCAGACCTTCATTAAATAGTAGTATTTAAAAATACTCATGAAAAATTATATGAAATACATAAGTACGTGCCAATAAAATTTGAGGGATTCCTTCGATTTCCCTAGGATTCTATCATCAGATCCTGACTTGGTGGCAATAGGACCACTTCGGAAGTATGCTCTTTCAAATAAAAAAATAATTTTTAATATCAGTTCACAAATTACAGAGAAATCGCTGGACATACTTACATAAAAAAAATATATACGCGTCGAACATAGACCTTTTTTGAAATCGGTTAAAAATCATAAAATTTTTGTAAATTATCTATATATTTGGAAGTAATGCGTTCAAACTCAGTAATGAATTCAAAATAATGTTGAAAATTGCACGTAGAAACTAGTAGAAAGTAATATGAAAATAATAGTCATCCAACCAGCCAAATTTTAAAAAATTAGATAGGTCTACCGGTCTACCTTTACAGCTTAGATTTAATCGAAAGTGTTAGTATAGGTAGTTCTGCAGTTTATTGTTTTAACCACTCCTAGTGTTGTCCTATCGCCAACTTTAGGTAATATAGCCCCCTTCAATCCGATCACTAGAGTGATCTAATGTCGTTGGAGATCTGTGTGTGTTTACAACATTTGGGGTACCAATGTAAGTAAGTAAGTAAGTGTGGTTAATATGTTGTAAATGTGGTAAACCTTTTTGTATCATTATAGGAAATGTATGACTACTATAGTGATAAAAGTATAAATTTAAAAAAAAAAACAAAAATATTGCTTTTATGTGTGTTACAACTCCGTCGGGTCGTAAGTCTAGGTTTTTCTCAGCGCAAGGTTTACCGAGAAGAACCAGCAAGAAACTCTGCGAGGGCATTTCTTTTCACGCTATTTTTTCAAGCAAAATTTAGGATAATGCCCTATCTTAGATAATGTACAAAGCGATCACCTATGCTATACTATACTATCATCATCATCATCAGCTCATTTTATGTAACCACTGCTGGGGCACGATTCTTTCCTTCCCTTTGGGCCTATATAGGATAGGGAGACCGGGCCATAAACCACTACGCGGGCCCAGTGCGGATTGGTGATTGTTAACGACTGCAAATGCAGCCGAGACCAACGGCTTTACGTGCCTTCCGACGCTTGAGATGATACATTTTTGGTCACCTATCCGATGACCGGCCTTTGTGAAAGTTGCATAAACTCAATCGGGCACGTTAACCACTGCGCCATCGAGCTCCTCGCTACTATACTATACAACTACTATATCTAATAAAATAAAAACTGTATAAGTAATAGAAAGAAAGAAAAAAATTATTCATCAAGCATTTTTAAAACTAAAATTAATTATTTTTGTAATTAATTTAATATAATTAAAATTGCCCTATTTGTCGACCTGGTATTGGTCGTTACTCAGTATAATGCCATGACAATATATTAATTAGTATTCGATGTTCTACTTTTGCATTCAATACCAGGAATATATGATCCAAAGGGCCTGCACTGTCCTTTGAATTTTTAAAGGTGGGAGAGGCTACTTTCGTAAGAAGGATTTTCATGCTCTACTGACAATTGTACAGATTGATTTAGTGGTCACGAAGACTATCTAAATAAGATGAAGACTAACTAAGAGGTCAGCTGAAAAACTTAGAGTCGCGCAGAGAGCAATGGAAAGAGCGATGATGGGTGTAACAACGAGTGGATCAGAGGAAAGACAATGTTGAGAGACGTTGTAGACCTGATAGAGTCCCGAAAGTGGTGATGGGCGGGACATATTGCGAGGATGGATTGCCACTGATGGCCCAGAAGGACACTGGAGTGGAGGCCGTGGCAAAACACACGAGGCCTGGGCCGCCCACCACTCGGATGGGTGGACGATATTAAACATTAAGCCAGCCACAACTGAATGAGGGTGGCTGGCGACAGAAAGAAGTGGAAGCGTTTGGAGGAAGCCTTTGTTCGAAGGTGGACTGAATGATGGCTGAGGATGATGAGTCCCCGTTTAAATTTATTTGTTTACTATAAAATAAAATAAAATAATAATAAATTATTTGTAATATAATAACATTTTATAAGGCGTTATGTATCAGTTTTCACTTCTTCTAATACAAAAAACCAGCTCAAAAATGTAGAAAGCTTTTAAATAATTAATTACACCCCATAAAAAGTTAAAATAGAGTCAATTCATTTATTTAAAATTAAAACTGATAGCTTAGGAAATACATTTAATTGAGTTGATGACCTGCCTCATTGTTACGTTCATTACACAAAGAGCGCAAACATATTTATTCTGAAACTGCTATAGAACCACTATATCACCAGATGGCGAACTATGTTCTGATTGTGTAAACGTTCTCAGGTCGCCTATATTACTATTTGTCAGCCCCAATTTGGTTTATGGGGAACGTCATATAGGCTGCTATGTTATAAGCGTTTCTTGGTGGGGGAGTTAATCTGTAATTTACATAGACCGATTGCTCTACGTATCTACGATCCTTCGCAACGTTTTACAGAGCCCTGCGTTGCTTACGTCACGGAAAAGAGGAAAATGGCGCCCGGGCTGCTGAAAGCGCGCGCGTGTCGCCGTCGCCGCCGCTGGCTCGCTTCAAGAAGTTCTCGACTCGATCGACTCGAACTCGAGCAACGAGTTCAGTACCCGGTTGACAGCCGGCGAGGCGGCGGTGTGACGTGCTGCTAGGAGCGTGCTAAAACACGCACGCCGCCTCTGCGCGATTTATCTACCTATTGTGAATATTTTTTGTACACAAACGCCCGTTCAATTATATTCAATGTTCAATCTACAAGTGCGGGAATAGTTTGATTAAACAATTTAATAAAATTCAATGTTTGAAAATTATGTCACGAGATACCTTTGATACAATTTTTACTAATTAATAAATACAGGACGTTTCAGCTTACTACAAGTAAATAGTGTAATAATAATATTAATCGTCACGAAAAACATTTAATTTATATTTTTAACGAAGCATAAACCGTAGTAAGCGTATAATAAAATTAGTGCAAGCAGTGACTATAACAAATGGATAAACATAAAGTGTTATTGGCTGATTGTGACACAGAGTATAATCATGATTTTCAGATTCAGTGACATGTAAGGAAAACGTATCTGAAATCAGGTGTATAAAAGGTCTACAATGGCGGACCGTGAACGTCCTGCAAAGACCCCCATTAGGGTGGGTTTTTATGACATCGAAAGGACCATTGGCAAGGGAAATTTTGCCGTTGTTAAGTTAGCACGACATCGAATAACGAAGACTGAGGTAAGAATTTATATTATAACTCTTAATGAATTTCCTAACTCTACATTCTGTTAATACTTAAAAAAAACTAACTAAGATATTTTCAAAACTGGTACAGAGTTCAGGTGCAAAGAAGGTACCTAACTCTTTACCTACGTTTTTATAGTAAATATTGTGATTGTTGGCGAAAACTTTCAAGGATAGCTACCTACCTAGTATACCTACATACCTATTTAGTAGAAAGTAGATACACTTTGTCCAATAACTATCAAGGCAAAAATTACTATCGTCAAATAATGGGTAGGTGTCAATAATAGCTCTTAAATAGTACATAATATATTACTTACGTGTGTGCGTATGTGTGTGTTTATTATTACGTCGTTTAAGATAGATAGAGCGTGGTCTAGCACTGGTTTGAAATATTGACATAACTTTAGTTAGGTACCCATTTGACACAAAATCATAGTCACATCTTAACTACATAATAAAATACATAATACATATAATCAATGTAACACTTTAAGTCGAGTAATTGACCAAAATTGGCTAATTTGTCGGATGTCGGATCGAAACAAATACTTTTCCAAAAATTATGAGTAAAACAAACGAAAACGGCTATACCACCCGATTTATTGTTCTAGAAATGTTGAAAAACAAACGAAAACGTCTTAACAAACTGTTATAATGTTGTCACATACTCGTAGCAGTCATAACATAAATAGTCATACATAGAAATTAGAATTAAAATTGTCAACTGATATTGAACTTTGATTTGATTTGGGTTGAAATTTGTGTTCGTTACTCGTCAAATAATTAACTGAAGGAAAAGCAGGAGCTTAGAATTAAGTGTAGCTAGGCAGGTATTAAGTAGTCACCTACGTAGCAGTATTAAATTGGAAGAAAATCTGATTGCGATTATATTCGATATATCGCCTTGTTTAATATGTAATCCTACTGCGAAAATTTGTTAGTATGGATGGATGTTTGTTACTCTTTCATGTAAAAACTACTGAATTGATTTTAATGAAACTTTCCTCATATACAGACCATGACCCAGACCAGCATATAGGATACTTTTTTTTTTTACTGTAGTCTTCGCAATAATGATGCAATAGTAATGGTCTGCAGAAAAGGTGACTTTCGAATGTCTCGATTATTTGAGATGTGTGTAGGTAGATGCCCAATCTTCCGTCATCGGCGTTTTGTTGCTCAAATAGATATTTGCTTATTCAAACAGTTTATTTTGAAGCAGATTTGCTGTGGTTTTACCGTGTTGGTATAGGAGGATATTAAGGTGCAAATTTTGTTAGATTGGCCTTGGTTTTTCATAAAAGAAAAATTTTGGTTCAAATATTAGTACCGTCCAGCCTTACTAAATATATACAAACATGAAACATTCAAACGATTCAAACGATAATTAACATAACGTTTTCAAGTGCATTATTAGATGTTTTAATATTATAATATACCTACAAAATAGGTATAAGTGTATCATCAGTTTCCTCATCGCATCGTAGGTATATTCGTAGGTAGGTATACAACGACATTTCAAACAATGAAATAATTATACACAACTACAGCTGGTGACAAAATTAGTTTTAAAAACACTGATACTTTTGTCTGTAAACTGTGAAACGTAGTAATGACTAGTACTTAATTGCTATGACTTACAAGTAGGAATATGGTTTGGTTTAAGTATGAAGTCTATTATTAGTCCATGGTTTAAGTTACATCAAAAATAGGTATAGGAGTATAAATCAATTTAAACCTTAAATCTTAAACACATAAATAGTTTCAAACGGGTTTAACTATATATTCATTTGCATGGTGTGGTGTTAGAGTGAGAGAGAGAAAAAGCTTGCACCTAATAGAGAAATCGTGGGAAAATTCGGCAAGTCTTACTACACTATACATAGCGGGTCAAACTTACAGTAATTAATAACGGGATAACGGGATTGTTACCGTACCACCATACCATTTTTTGTTGTTTCTGAGTATTCGATTATTCGGCCCATTTTCAAATATTGAAGAGCTCGATGGCGCAGTGGTTATAGTGCCCGGTTTGCGATTGCCAAGGTTAAGCAACTTTCGCAAAGGCCGGTCATCGGATGGGTGATGTTTTACCTAAAAATTATCATCTCTAGCTCCTCCGTGCTTCGGAAGGCACGTAAAGATCTGGTCTGCTGGCTGCTTTAGCAGTCATTAACAACCACCAATTCGCACTGGGCCCACGTGGTGGTTTATGGCCCGTTCTCCCTGTCCATCCATAGGGAAGGCTCGTGCCCCAGCAGTGGGGACATAAATGAGCTGATGATGATGATGATGAATTATTCGGCACATTTGCATCCGTGATCATGAGTCATGATGCATGCAACTTTGCTGTAATGTTATTAATGTAGTGGTACCAGTGTTCAACACTGAACTAGAAATTGCTACGACACTTGCTACGAAATCTCCTCCAAAAATAACATAGAATTAAAAGAAAATTCTAGATAACAGCTAAGAAGCAGGTGGTCTGTATTTAGTTGTTGCTGACCCCTATTTTTTATGCTTAAGGTCGATCATTGGTTACTGTTAAAGACTCGTAGCGCTACCTTAATTACTCTAATGTAAAATTACTATTGTTCATTGAACTGTGCTTGTATAGAAGCTTACGGTTACGGTTATTTTTGAGAGAGTTTGAATGTATTTTCGGAATTTTTTGGGAAATGAAAAACCTTCAGAGGCTTCCTAGAGGGAATGCCATCACGCACTTGTGCGTGTCTCCTTTCCCTACTAGATTTTTCGAGGGGCTCGGTTCGGATCGGTCTGGTGAACCATAACGTTATTGACGTTTGCATCATGTAACATCATCTAGTAGCACACTTAACCAACCCTGAGGTCTTCGTTATTAAGCCTCTTTGCCTAGTAATATCAAACGCTTCGAATCAGTGGTAGCCATCCAGATAGGTTCTGTTCAAGAACCCAACAGACAGCACCTGCTAAAAGTTAGTACCTAAGTATAAAATAAATGAGAGTATAAAGTAGGTAAAGTAAATAGCCTATAACTGTCCCATTTCTGGGCCTCCATCATTGAAAACAAGCCATCGCTACAGTTGATGGGTTAATAATAGTATAACGAATATAAAATACGAGTAGTGTACTAAGAAAAAGATAAAATGAAAATAACAGTACGAGATAAGTTTGCAGAAGAAACAAGAAGGCATAGTCATAGAAAAGGTCATTTTTCTATTTGTACTGTGTGGAGTGCATAACGTGGCACTGGGCACTGTGACACATTAGCAGATGTATCGTCTGTAGATAGGTAAGCATGACCTACTCCAAGACACGTTTTAAATTGGTCATTTGGATATTAATATGTGTACTCTTTTGTTATTTAATTTACTTTGAACGGTTTATAATCAACATAAACTTTAGGCACTTGAATGTTATACGTACTAAGTGTTAACTGATTAATCGTTTTTTTGTATGGTTCGCGCTATACTAACTGTTAGTTGGTCGTCGTTCGCCGACAACGAAGTGGGTCACTGGCCGAATACTGTGGCGTCGTAAATGACTCACTGCGTGCGTTTGTGTGGACGACTTTCTATCTAACACCTACCTGAATGCAGTGATTATGCTTTTCTAAACAGTTCATATGCGGTCGATTTAAAGATCATTAAAATTGTACATAACTTAAGGAAAATCAGTAGCGATGACGCAGAGCAGAACGTATATTAGGTATACAAGGACGCCACATTGAATGAATGCACCGAAATAACAACGCACGCCCTCGGCCTTTAATACTGTCTTATTGGAAACATCTTTGATGAGTTGATGGAGAATGCTGCCATTGTTTCGTTGAGCTTAATTTTTAATGAACGAGGCAGCAAGTCCATGCTACGTTTATTAAAATCTATTTTTGTTGTTGTTTAAACAACTTTCTTTTCTTTTTCCGTGAAAGTTTTTTTTGTGGGAAACCAATTTTTTATGTAACCTCCCAAGGTTACGGTCAAACGTATAAATAAATAAAATACTCCATTAACTCCCGTGGGAGTGTTAAGCCCGCTCAACAATTCATGAGCCGAATCGGTTTGAACCTAAACAAATCTGTGGAAGATTGTTCCTACGTGTTAGCGTTCGCGATTAAAGAAAGCAGACAGAGTGTGGATGCGTGATCAGTATCACGGTGTATAAGTCTGGCGAATATTTTGCCAGGAAATCGTTCGGTGCGGCACGTGCTCCGTATACACTGGCTTGAAAAATGTACGCTTGACGCAAATGCGTTATCTATTTTGGAGCTCTGCGTCACCGGGCCGCTGTTATCTGCGTTTTGCAGTCTCGCGGTCACCCTCAACGGCATCTTCGAGCGAGGCGTGACTTTTACCATTTCGAGCTTTTCGGTCCTTTTAAATTAAGAGCCACGAGTTACAAGAATTAATTTCTAGTAAAAACAGACAAGAGGCATTCCCTTATTTAAAAAAAATAGTATCTAAAACATTTTTTAAATAAGTATGACAAGCCAAGTTTTGAAAAGTTAAAAAGTCGCAAATGATAATTCTCGTTTAATTTTTTTAGTAAATGTCATATGTTAATTTTGTTCAAATTATGTAAGTATATAAGTATGTTTCAAATATACTTTGTTTCTCTCAATGTGCAATAGGAACGCATGTTGCTATTGAATTTCATAATAAGTCACTGTTTTCAATTGTGTAAAGGCATAGGGAATAATTTGAAAATAAAGGAATCTTTCTTTTCTTAACATTGGATAGTTTTGTAATTTAAAAGTATGGTAGGTTCTTTCTCTCTACCGATAACTTTTTTCTTCCACTTCTATTTTTCACATTAAGTCTGTTTCTTTTTGCTTCCTATACCGATAACTTGCAACGTTTCTAAACGTTACTCAGTACCGTTATTTTTTCTGTTTTATTCGTGTTTAGTTTTACGTCGGTACTATATTTTATAAAAAGGAGAGTCACCCTAACATAAGAAAATGAATAAAAACGATATTTAAAATGTAAAAAAACACAAACAGAGCCCTATATAATAAAGTGTTTCATTCCAATTCCAAGGTGAAGTGTACGCGTCAACTTTAGAAAATACAAATCAGTATAAAAATACGGAGCAGATACGGTGCTATCTACGTGTACCCACTTATCGGAACATAAAGTGAAGAATAGTCGCCTTTTGTATGATTGTAAAATCCTATTGTGACGCCCAAGACGTGACGTCAACCGTTTTTTAGCATTGGAGATAAACAAAGTATCTAATAAGACTGATAAAAGTTAATAGCTGAACCATAAAGACGCATATCGAATGGATTCAAGTCTTGCTGCCTTCGTTTTAGGTTTCACTTTAAATGTATATCTACATTATTTGCTGAGTCATAAAAAAAAGTAATAGAGTAACTTTTTTGAACTTTCTATAAAAAAAATCGAAAAAGGTAAAGCCTATTTTATGTACTATCCCATAGCTGGGAAAAGACAACATTGAAATCAAGCTATATCTAAAACACTTGCAAAAAACGCATAAAAAAATCCGAAACACACTTTGCCCGACTTGGGAACCGAACCCAGGACCCAGGGCCACCGAGGCGTCTTACTTCCTCTTCTTACGTCTTACTCTAGTGGAAAAAGATATACTAAAACTTTGGAAACACCTAACATTTCAATGCATTTTACAATTGTTTTAAACGTCACTAGAAGTCAAGTCACCCAAACTGGCTACTTCTTTCCTTTTTCTAACACTTGAATGTAAGTGAATAAAAAGTAATCAATTTAAATTTATAAAAATTAAGTACCACTTATTAATATTCGATGGTGTGTCTATATATGTAAGAATTATACAAAAAACAATCACACCTACAACGTCCTGGTTAGGTGGTGAAGCTATCAGCTGGTATAGGTTTAACCACAACAATGTGTCAGGCATCGTTCAAAGCACAATATTATGTTACATGTACTGTTAATAATAATGATGTTCACAACATAAAATCACCTGTCTGTATAATGCCACAATAGATTGATTACTCCAGTTTAATAATTACTTTAAACTTGAATGATTAGCCGTATTAGAAGGAACTATACAAAACTTAAACGGACTTTATACATAAGTAAAATTTAAACACTGAAAAAAGACGACAACCTCAGGCGGGAATCGAACCACGCACCTTCCGCATTCCGGGCGGCTGCCTTAACCACTTGGCTACCGAGGTCTGGCTTTCACCCGTCGAAATTTTTCAGTGCTTGATGCTTATGTTTTTTTAGTCAACATTGCTTCATCAATCTTAGAAGTTTTCACCTCTGAGATCCGAAAGAAATATTTTTACAAATATTTGAACACTCGGTTAAGATGAAGCTGCGTTATAGATAAGAGCATTACCATGTAAATACTTTTGAATAGTTTTGACTCTTATTCCATTGTATAGAGAGTTACATTGTTTACATGTTAATGCTCATGACTGTACTTTAAAGTTCACTATGGAAATCAAATCGCATTTGAATCGGATGAAAACTCTGTATTTCCTTTAAGCGTAGACAGTTATTAAAATTCGGCGTATTTGCTTAAAAGGATCTGAACTTCGAAGCTTGTATGAGATACCGAAACATAAAATAGCTATATAAAGCTAAATACCGTAAGGTATCCGGGTTTGTACTGTGTACAGTACAAGGATCCATGGAATGCACCATGGAATGTGGTTTATGACACCCTACTGGATAGCGTGGATAATAGATATAAAAGAACAGTAGCTCTAACATTGTTCTTGTCTTTGATGGAAAATATGAATAGACTAGAGCCAATGTCGCCTTTATCCAAGTCCAGCGTTGAAGGACTGAAAGCTTTACTTCCAGCAGAACAAAGACATTTGACCGTATGGGTAATGAAATTTTATGTAATGTATCTTATATTATAAAGGATAAAGAAGCAAATAAACGTTTAACTAACTGATCGTAAAGAAGAACTTTAAATTTGCCATCACGAGCCTCAATGAGGTGTTGGCCTGGAGATGGCAGACAACAAAACTACATTTAATAGATTCGTAGTCTGCAAGAAAAAGAAAAAAAAATAAAACATCAACACAAGAAAGATCGGGAGTGAAACAAAATATTAATTATAAACATAAAAGTAAAATAAGAAAGGTAAAAAGTTAAAGAAAGTTAAGTTGCTTCACGCAAAGTAACTTTAGTAAAATTCCTGTATAAGGTATAGGTTTACAGATGAAAAATAAATAACATCGAGTACAATGTGCATATATATATAAGTAAATAGAAAAAAATAATTAGATATTTAAAATAACCGAGCATGCTGGCCAAATGCGCGTCGGTGGGTATTAAGTTAACAGAAAAATACCTTAGTTTCCATTAAGTGTTAATAGCTAACACAATTTGCGTAACGCTCTATAAATTTCCAGTGTCGCTAAATACCGTGACAAATACAGCTTTTAAACTCGAAAAAGTTTGAGTGTCTGGGACTGCTGCAAAAACATAACATTACAAGTGGGTAGCCTACTACCATTCCTTATCGGACGTACTTTATTTAACAATAACATGACATACTTAGATGCTATATCAAAAATATTGTTTTGGTGTGGATTTAGCAAGTAAAGTAACTTGGGAATATTTCATGTATTCGTCAGTGTTTGACACATTTAGGGTGTCATAACATATCGAATTACGAACGCTGTGGCCAGGTGTTCTCATTGTCAAAACCAAGTAGTTTTAACACACACCCCCCCCCCCCCCCCCCCCGCAATGAGAACACCCCCTATATATGCTCAAAAACAGGTAAAGACATAAAAAAAAACTTAACACACTATAAAGACTCATAAAAACACATTATAAAAAAAAACATCATAATAAAAACACTCACCTAACACTAACTATACACACCTAACTACCTAAACGATAAACACAACATGATAAAAAAAAGGTACTGTACACACTTAAAAACCTAACCTAAACCTAAGAACTGCAACATTTGTTGTGCTTTGGCCTTTGGTGAGTATATCCGCGATCATGTTTTGTGTGGGTATGTAATGTAGTTTTATGTTGTGGTGTGTAATTGTGTCCCGAATGAAGTGGTGTCTGATGTCTATATGTTTCGTGCGTGCATGGTATATGTTGTTGTGTGCACGTTTTAATGAACTTTGATTGTCGGTATGTGTGTCGATGGGGTGTGTGATGGTGAAGACCTCTGCGATGACCTCTGTGTATAAGGTAGGTATAAGGCCTCCTTGCAAGCATCTGACAGAGCCATGTACTCTGCTTCCGTGGTGGAAAGCGCGGTTCTTTATGTAGATGGTCGTATTGACAGCTTCACTTCAATATGCCCGAAGTAGGTTGGAGTCTTGCAGCATGTACCTGGCTTTCTCAATAATGGTTCGGTTCGCGCGTTCGGAGACTCCATTCTGTTGAGGAGTGTACGGGATCGTGGTCTGGTGAATAATGCCGTTCTCCTTTAAAAAGGTAGACATATCATTATTTACATACTCACGTCCGTTATCCGATCGCAGAACTTTGATTCTTTCGCCAGTCTGGTTCTCCACGAGGTGCTTAAACTCTATAAATGTGTTAAAAACGTCCGATTTTGATTTTAAAAGATATGCAAAAGTTTTGCAACTAAAGTCGTCTGTAAATGTTAGCATATATAGGGCTCCGCCCCACGAGTGTGTGCTCATTGGCCTACAAAGGTCCGAGTGAATAAGCTCGAGCACCTTACTCGATTTGCTACAAAACTTTTGGAATGGATTTTTAGATAGTTTGCCTTGAAGGCACGGAATGCAGGGTTTCGTAAACTGTAAAATCTACGCCTATGCTTTTATTTTTTATAATTCGCATGGCATTCGGGTTCAGATGGCCAAGACATCGATGCCACAGGGCGGCGGACTCTTTCGTAGATGTGTAGGGCATAGGGCATGAGATCGATCGACATCAAGTCTATACATACCCTTATAGAGTGAGGCTGTCGCTATGACTTTTGGTGACGTCTGACAATCACCTGGTGAAGTGACTGTTGCACCATTTGACGTAAATGAAACGCCATAGCCCTTACTTACTAAACTACTAACTGATAAAAGATTTGTGGCAAGGCCGGGAATATATAAAACATTGGAGATTCTATTTACACTGTCTGATATATACAAATTTACAGTACCTCTGCCCTGACTCGATAACTCAGTAGCATGCCAACCAGTTTGTTTAAACGTGCAAGAAAGACCCTACGGTATTAGCAGTTTCACTATAACAATGCAATTATTGTCCAGATTATATTGAGTGTGGGCGAAGGCCATCCCACAACCTCCAACGGCGCGAAAATAGGCTGATAACGATAACTAAATTCGGATATACCTACACCAGAATAACATGATCGGTGACTCATATATGAAGCGAGTATACTTTTCGCACTACATAGCTTTAGTATGGCTTTAGTTCATTACGTCATCGGCATATAATACACGTCCGTTTATGGGCTCGTGTCTTCCCACATGGACAATGAGAAGGTGGATGTTAATGACTGCCTTACGGAACTAACGGCTTCACGTGCCTTATGTAGTACGAACTTACCTCCTTCCTACAATAAGGTATGAAGAAGCAACTTGCGGGTCAGCATTGTGAGGATGGCTTGTGAAGCACAATCTTGCTTCTTCGTCGTCGTATCTGGACTCTGCTTCTGCTTAAGCATGTTAACATTAGGTAGAGCAGAGTCATTTGTCAACTCTAATATTTAAAAAAAGAAGGAATTAATGATAGCAGTCACTTTTTCAGTAGTTGAGGTTTTGGGGTGAAGTTGCGGATGAGGATGAACGCTAGAAGCTTCCCGGATGTTGTGTAACAAATGATGGAGCTCGTGAAATTTAATTGAACTAGTGGCCACCCAGTGGTCGAAAATCGACCGTAATTTTATTAAGGCTGCACGGATTGTATCCTAAGCAATGAAAAATTAAAAATGATATAAGTCACACACGCTGACACGGTTAAATACTCTTTTCAAAAATTTTAAAAATGGAAGAGGAGCGGCCGAAATAAGTGATACAGAGCTCTACCACTAGAAATGTACCCTAGTTTGATAATATTAAGACTTATTTTTCATTAATTGTATTTTATAAAGTTATTCGCTATTTTTATAAAAAAAAATCTTTAAAAAGAATTCTTAAAGTTTCTCAAGCTAACCGACTATCAATCTTTCCTACGTATTTTTTTCAAGGATCCATTACTGTTTTTTTAAAGAAAAGCTAGAGGGTGTCTTTAATATAACTCTGACAAGATCATTTACTCTTATGACTTTTAGGTTTAGTTTCGAGTTGGATGATGTCATTTTCAGGTAAACGTTTTAGCAAGGTTCAGTAGATGTTTGTTCGGTAATAAAAGCATATAAAAATGCATCGGTATCTACCCAGATTCGTTCACACGGCTCGCTCGAACCTATAAAATGTATGATACTTTGACTTTGACCTAACCTACTCGAGAATATATATCTAAAAGTCATAAGAGTAATGATCTCGTCTGGGTTATATTAAAGACACCTTTAGCTCATTTTTGAATGTTTATCAGAATTTACTATTTAATTATTTAAAAAACGTACATAACGAGTTGAATTTTATCTCGATTTACTTTAAAAAATAAAAAATTATATATTGTAAGAAAGTTTGTTTGGTAGTTAGTTAGGTTGACTTTAATTTTAAAGATTGTTATCAAGTTCGGTAAACTTAAATCAGCTTAGTCTACAAATCTTGCTGAAGTTTAATTTAATTTCAGAGACATTTAAGGTTTGTTACTGGTTTAGTGAATGATAAAGTTTCAAATCAACTTACTTATCTCGATTAGAGCTGTATCAATTTTAATTATTATTGTATTTTGGATAATAATTGGAAGTCAATAGAGGCAGAACAACTTTTTTAACATGATTAATTCTAATTATAATGAGAGAGTTGTGGTCAAGCTCACTGAATTTGATATCCAAAGATATATTTTATATTGTTACTGGTACTAAATACATAATATAGACTTTATAAAGGTTACAGTTGCGATACAGGCTATATACTCGTACATATATATTAAAATGACCTTTCGAAGATGATGAATAGTGACGAGGCTCACACATTTTTCAGCACTAAACCTTAACACATTCCCCACAGCAGGCTTTGTGATTACTACGAGGAGGGTGGAAGGCGGCCACTATACCTGTCCTTCTCGCACTTACTGTCGTCTCGCTTGGACGTGTATATTGATCGTTGTCTAGACTTGTTGATCGCGGCAATAGCATAGCCGAGCCGACGCGACGCTCGCTACATTACGTCACGCGTTCCTCAATCTGACCGAGAATTGGATGGGATTGCTTTGACACTAGGCACTTTCCAACCCTAAAAGAATTATAAAATTGTGGCGTTGTTGACTGACTGACGAACTGTAAAATTAATATTTGTTGTAATAAATAAAGCGCTATGACTTTTCAGCTATTACATATTTATGTAGTAGCTTGATTTAAAGGCATGCATTAGCAGAGGCCTACGACCAGCAGTAGACTGATATGGGCTGATGATGATGATGATGATACGCGAAGCTATTGAAATTAAAAAACATCCTAATTTTAATAGAGAAGATGGTTGTAATCTACCACCAGCCTGGAATCCCATCATACAGAATATTAAATTCCAGCCCCAACACCATACTGCCAGACCAAATGATACTGTAAGCTCTTTCTACGTAAAACGGAACGCACCTGATTAAATTTAAATGATATTGAATTTACAAGCTACTAACTAATTATAAGACGACCAACACCTCAGTCTCCCTGTGACCACGGACCATGCAAAGGGTTCGAAACGTCAGGATAAACATTAATTAAAACTAATGTGTAAAATAAACGCGAGTAGATCCGTAAAAGTTGTTTCATTTCAATGATGATGATGATAATAATGGGTCTAATTCGGTCTTATTAAGTTTAAGTCGAAGTAAAGGAATTGACTTTGCTCGTTGATGATGTAAATGTTTATTTTCTTCTTACTTTGTACATTATAGTAGTAATGGGTTAACGTAGTTTTAAATAGCACAATGCTATTGTAAGAAATAACTGAAAAAAAAATGTGCAATAGTATCCTTTATGCCCGGAAGAAAAGTTCGACTTTAATATGAGTAAATATTTAGGAGCTACTTGTTTCTCGAGTTAGGCTATTGTAATCTAGCTTTTCTTTTCTAGTTTCTAATTCAAAGTTTAACTTTTTTAAAGAATTCGGGTTCTAAATTTACGCTATCAACAATTTCATGAGTCAGGAGTTTTAAGTCAAAGTCTCACTCGTCATGAGTCTCACTTTCTCGCTTTTTTGATGAGTTAAGGTTTTAAGTTCATATTCCCTTTTTCATGAGTTAGAGTTTTTGTTTCTAGTCTCAAACAACATTTCAGAATTTCAAATACCTATTAGTGCTATATTTGTCCTTCTTCTCACACTGACTATTCGATGATGCATAGTTTAATAATTGGAATTACTATGTGATACTGGTGCCTGAGCTAAGCGGTAATCCGTTATCACAGCCACTAGCACTCTCCCTTTATGATATGATTAATAATTAAACAAAAGAATTTAAACGGGGATTAACGCAACCTAATTAGTAAAAAGGTATCATACCTCCTTTATACCTCCTTTATTCAGTCAGCCCGTGACCATGGACGTTGAAACTCGGACGAAACGTCGGGTATAAAAGAGGTATAATACCTTTTTACTAATTAGTTTGCGTTAATCCCCGTTTAAATTCTTTTGTTTAACTATGGAACGCGAAAGTTTAAAAGTGTATATGATTAATAATGATTAATAACAGATGAAAATTATTAATAACAACGTCAAAAAAGAGCACTCGTAACAGTATCTGCTGGTCGGTCCGTAATACCGTTACTACAATAATTTCGGTGAACTTGTATGTGCTTAGAGAACATAGCTGGCAGATGTTTAACATATTTGAGGGACCTAACGATGGGGCATCTGGCCTGGAGTGCCAAAACGCGGCGCGGGATTAAGATCTTAAAATATTTTTGCAGTACCTTTTTTGTATAAGATGTGACAAATGACATACTTAATAGAAATCCATTGATATTTTCATTAGTTACTGTACCTTCTTATTGCACAGTGCTTATACTCGGTAATCATCGCATTTCCGACCAACCGAATGTTTTATAGATTTCTCATATTTAATAGTTTGTATTCAGAACAACGTAACTACTGTATTGTTGTTTTGTTTAGATTTTTCGTGTGAACTAAATCTTTAAATCGTAAATCAATAATAAATTAATAATAAGTTAAATGAGTTGTAGCAACTCTATATCTATAACTGTTAGAATCCGACGACAGCCGAAACATGAAGTATGTCGATATTGATTGAGACACTGGATGCACTGTACAATTTTGTCCAGACTTTAATATACCTGAACAGGATATGTAACACTCACGAATGCACGATGTTTGTTTTGATATCACCGTTTCACTCTTGTTATGCCTAAATTGAAGATTACAATTCATAAGTGAAGTAATTGCGTACTATGAAACATTTATTATCAAAACATCTACACTCCGTTATAAAATATCTTGCGTGTTGTTTAAAGCGTTATCACAATTAAAAGATAGCGATTGACGCAAATCATTGTTATAGTTAAGTTATTGAATTTGCAGCACAAAACGCTTCACAAGTACAAGTCAAGTGCATTGTCCTGGATCGAGAAAATAAAAACAAATGAATGATTTTTGATTTTGTTCCGCGTACCGGAAAACGCAGTGTGGGCAGGCCTCCAACAAGATGGACCGACGATTTGATGAAGGTCGCGGGAAGTCGCTGGATGCGAGCAGCACAAAACCGGTCGTTGTGGAGATCCTTGGGGGAGGCCTTTGTCAGCAGTGGACGTCTTTTGGCTGAGATGATGATGGTGATGATGAATAATTTCTTCAATGATGTCTTCAATACATTTTTCAACATTCGTCTGAAACAGCGGTATCATCATCCTGACACGCTCCACCTGGGAGGTCCAAGCCTTTAGTGGTGCTCTCGGGTTCACCGCTCTCGTTAACCCATTCGAAAGCCTCGAAGAATCTGGTACGGATCACGGGGACACGCTTATGTGATGCCATCCCCTCAAGGAACCTCCGAGGATCGTTCGCTACATACAGCTTGAGGAACCTTAAGTTCAAAAGTTGAAAAGAGTTTTCATTATTGCCGAAAAAAAAAAACTCGTTTTCTTTAGCGTGATTGAACGGCAAATATATTCGCTTCCGCAAAGTTCTCCTGTGTTAAAAAGGGAGACGTGAGTGACGACACATTGTGACTGCAAAACCAAATGTACGCTAGTTTTTGGTGAGAAGAATCCTAAATGACGTGTTTCATTAACTATTTTTTTCTTGTTCTTATAAAGTGTAGAGTCGAATACAGTAAAATAAATTACAATATTTATTGTTTACTCACCTACAGTTATTTTCCTGCTTATTGCGTATGCATATATCTGTTTACAAAACATGTATCAAACCTATTAGAACCTTGCCAGCCATAGTTAACATACAGGTGCGAAGGTGCAACATTATTACAGCCAAATGTTTTATTACATTTTTTATTTCTCAAAGCTGCAATGGGGAAGTGCTCGGCCTTTGTCTCACCTGCCCCCCTAGACAAGACAGTCGCATAACGCTAGTAGAATATATCTTTTATACCTACTATGAATAAAGTGGTAAAGTTTTTCACTTTGTTTGTTTGAAATGGGTAATTTCTATAACTACTGGTCCATATATATCAATACAAAATCGACGTGGACAAAGTCGTGGGGAAAGTGCTAGTATGGAATATTATGATAAATGTATGGGGTTGACTTAAAGCCAACAAACATAATTTTAAGGTATCGTTGGCTTATATCAATCCCATACAATAAATCATTCTATTCAATTTCTATTCTATTATTGTTATGCCACCTGATTCAATCAGGGTCCTTAACTACTGAGGAACCGCGGCTATCTTAACTCTTAATTACTGCATAGCGGTGTGGATTTTACAAGAAACAAGATGTTGTTTGTTATTTCATAAGTACGATTGTGACAACTGTTTGTTATCCCAAATAAATAAATGACGAAAACAAAATACCAGATACGTCGGAACACAAAATGCCTACTAACCTTGTTGTTACGGCGGCAGACTTAGATAAGATGGTGATAGCTAGCCAAATGGACTTCGTGGTCCTATCATCAACCAACAGACTACAACATACAATCCGCAGGGAATCGAACCCGGGGTGTTTGGGTCAAATAACTTGTCTAAACTTATGGGTACCTAGGTACTGGCACCAATGCTCGACAGGATCCAGTGGTCGACATTTTTACCTTTAATAATTAAAAATGGGGGTTGGCAAATGACTTTAGTCTTCAGCAACAAATGAATACAGACCACCTGCTTACTAGCTGGCATCCCGTAAAAATTAAATTAAAATCTATGATTATGTACATATCATCATCATCATCATCAGCCCACTTTATGTCCCCACTGATGGGGCACGAGCCTTCCTTATGGATGGATAGGGAGAACGGGCCATAAGCCACCAGGGCCCGGTGCAGATTGGTGGTTATTTTTTTTTGCACTTTAAAGCTTAATAGTTCACAAACGAATGCCTTAATCAAAAAACTGTTTTCACAAACCCGCTATATTTATGAAATTGCTATCCAACGACACCCCACACTATGGGGTGGACAAGAAAAAAAATTACATTCCAACTTCACGGGAAAAAAAAATTTCAAAATTTTACTTAACCACATTGTCGGCGTCATTAATATCTATATCCATGCCAAATTTCATCATTAATATCTATATCCATGCCAGCTTTCTAGCCTACTAAGAGTCTATGAGCTAGACTGGGGACAGACAGCCAGACAGACAGACGGATATGGCGAAACTATAAGGGTGCCATGTTGACTACGAAACCCTAAAAAAACAAAGTGTTAACAATATTTGCGTAAAATTATTATGTAAATAATCATAAATATAGCTTGCCTAATACTTAACAGAACTTTCAATATTTGTAAAAATATTAAGATCGGATGTTGATGACGTAGTTGTCGACATTGAATAGGGGCTCCTTTGGCTTATAAAGTAAAAGTAGATAGTGTTGGTTAATTTCGGCGAGTTGGATTGAGCCACGATAGCATAGTTGGCAGTGCACTTGACCCGGCATGTCATGGGGTGAGGGTTCGAATCCCACTTTGGACTTTTTTCAACTTTGTCTTTTTAAAATATATGTTACTTTATGGCGATGAAAACCTTGTCGAACCACTACATACTTACTCTATTTATAAACGACAATATAATTTTGAAATACAGAAAACAATAGCATCTGATAAGTTTTATACGACTTACTGCTAAATATATCTTTAATAGTAATGGAAACTATGAAATACGTTACTCTACCATACTGTAGACATACATATTTGGAATGATGTGGAATTTAGGAGATAAGATAAAAATGGAGAAGGACCGCTCCTTATTATATTCTACGACAGATGCACTATACACCTGTCCTTATCTTTATGGAGACCTATTACAAAACGTAATGATTACTTGCTCAGTGCCTATTACCTGTAGTCAAAGAGTACAAGTAACAGGAATGTTTTATCTGTGGTTTTATTGATTTTTTATGCATACTAACCTTAAAGCATAAAATACTAACTCAAAATGTTTTGTAGGTCATGTCTTGAACCCCTCTGTTACAAAGTTTGTCATATAACAAAAGAGAAAGCGGAATGGGAAATAAAAATAAATAATCTAAGTACTTGATAAGTGGTTAGTTTAGTTATTTAACATGAGGTGTAAAGAGGAACTAACTAGTCAAATATTCTCTAATTATTCATTTCATTCATTCTATTTCATTATACTCTAATGCAAGTGACCATGATAGTTTAAATAGTTAAAATATAATTGCTTTTCACGCATGGATTAACGACGTAAGGATTTCATACTTTATCAACTCCTTACAACATTTCAAATATTTTTTTTCCTTTAGTTGATGGCTTCGTGCGATTAGCACATTTAGCCAGTGTCAAAGTAATTTTTCTTACATGTAATACATAAATATACAATATTTCCTTCCAGTATTATGATGATGATGAATGATAATAGAAATGAGAAGTGACAAATGATGTACTGATATGAGTATCTCAGTAAAGATCCCACATCTTTACTGAGATACTTATATCTTCTTTACTGAGGACTCATATCATCTTTACTGAGGAATTATCATCGGGCGGACTTCTTGAGAGAATTTGAAAAGTATAGTTGCACTGTTTTGTTTCATTTGCCAACACTCATGCGCACTTACGAACACTTAGGCCACGTCCGCACAGACACAGACAGGCGGCTTGCTTAGCGCCTAGAGCTTAGCGAGTCACCTAGCGAGTAGCTAAGTAAAACGAACGCTCTAGAATGTTCGCCACCGGCCGCACTGCGCTCTTGGCGTGTAGCTAGTCGCTTAGCGTGTATCCAAGTAAACAAACGTGTTGGTTTTTAGTCACTAGTCGCGAGGCATTGTAGAAGAAAAAATTGATGAAATCTTAATTGCATCAGTTTTTAAAAGAGAAGCTCTGTGGAAGCCAGCTGATTCAAATTAGTTAATTTTCCTATAACTTTACTGAGAAGTAGATCAAATGTTTCTCTGGTCATACGCAAATATTCGTAAAATTTATCGTCAAAATTATGCGATTGTTTATACAGAACATTAAACTCGTGACTTATTTATGTCATGAACCCAACATATGATGGATAAGGCCGTGAAATGGTATATTTTAAAGATGAATTTTCTGTTAGTAGCAGTTTTAGAGCTATTTTCGAAAGTGACATCTCGTCAACGTGCCGACAAGCAAATGACTAAGACACAGCGACCCACCACGCAAACCATCTCTCAGTGCGGCCACCGTGTATCCTAGCAAGTAGCCAGAATGCAAGCCACTAGGCTTTAGGCGCTAAGCAAGCCGCCTGTCTATGCGGACGTAGCCTTAACGGTTAATAATCCACCATTATTTCACATTAATATTCGACATAACACCAATTTTAGAAAATAAAACAAAACCGCAGACATGACTCTTCACTTTCCCGCCAAGAAGTCCCCATTTCAAAGATTGTTAATGTGCTGTCAACATGCTGTCAACACATAAATAATAACAAATCAACCTCTTTAGAAAGTCAGTACAGTCCACAGACGTATTACAGTCACAGTTTAAGAAATAAGTATAAAATATTCCTCCCTTATATTGTGGTACAGTTATTGCTTAATCAGTAATTTGATCTGTGGTACATACAGTAGTCTAATGTACGATTACCTATAAATGAGGGAACCACGATTTCTCTTATTCGTATCGTATCGTACTAAAAATGTATCATCTCGTGCTCCTCCGTGCTTCGGAAGGCAATTAAAGCCGTTGGTCCCGGTTGCATTAACAGTCGTTAACAACCACCAACCCGCAGTGGGCCCGCGTGGTGGTTCATGGCCCGTTCTCCCTATCAAGCCATAGGGAAGGCTCGTGCCCCCGCAGTGGGACATAAAATGAGCTGATGATGATCTATATGTTCGGCTACTGAGTGACTATTGCGAGTTTTATTCCCCATGAAATTCTATTCACGAAAAAGAGATTTGTATTGCATTAATACCTCATAGTAAAAAACGAGGAAGTTGTATTTTTACCAAACAAAATACACGTTTTCGTTATAAACGTGATCGAATGGTTACATGATGATCGAAAACTTACACTCAGCACCCAGTAGTCTAATGTACAGACGCCTGCACATCTAGGTACCTATCCAAAACTGACAAACCTCATTAAATCTTAGTAATTATTTTGAAGCACCTTTTTTGGAGCCAGATATGGCTCCAAACGCCGAGTATTCAATGTACACGGAGATGTACGGAGTTCGTGTGCGTGCGTGTCACCGTGCGCAAGCAGAAGCATGTAATCGTCACGAAAGTGTGAATCGGTTTAGTGCTACACTTTTGATAGAGGGCGTGTGTGTATGACGACTTTTACCTACAGCTATACGTTCGGCTACTCACCTTACTAGCCTTATTTGTAAAAGATTTGTACAGAATATGTACGATATTCTGCGTCTACCACCCCCGCTTTAGCTTATAACTTGCCCGTTGACACCATTGGTTCAATAGCATTAGGTTATTGACCGACTGACAAATAGTCGTAGAGGTTACGAACTAGCCACATAGGTGCATGATAAACACTTCTAAACGACTTGAGATTTTTTTTTAAGCTGCCATCTACTTACTTGAGAACTATAGCATACTAAACGATACACTTGAAGAAGAGAGACTCACCATTTGCTTGCTTTCTTTAGAAATGAGGCTATAAAAGTTATGACAATTTTTTTATGTTTACTGCATGTCTATCTTTTATCTGTATATTTGATCCTTCTTATCTAACGTTAGCATTATCTTATATTTAATACCTACCTATATCTTCTTGTTACTAAGGTTTCAATCATGATTATAGGTACTGTATCTAATATCAACACATAACTTCTAAATCCTTATCGCCACCGCGTGAGATGAAAAAAAGGTTGAAAAAAACAAACTCAAATGATTTATTTGCATAAAGTGACATTACACACACACACATTGTACACATTTATTATTATTAAAGATATTAGCTTAGACCAATTCAAAATAAGTGAATTAAATTCAGTGTACAGTCAAGAGCAAGGTTTCAATTTTCCAAAGTTTGTGAATGTTTTGAATGAGCCAAAAACTAGTGTATAAGTACAAACATCAATATTTTTGAGTGTACTCGTAAGTCGTAATATAACATGCTTGAAAGTATGACATAATATGTGTATGTCATATTGTTTTCTATGTTAACTAATATTGACCAATACTTGGTCAGTAAAAGATGTGACCATGTCAATTGTTAGTAATAGCGATGTTTCTTTTAGAAAACATTTTTTTTCACTGGTCATTGGAATTGTTTTGTTATGTTTCTTAAAATAAATTAGATTATTGTCACAATACAAAAAAAACAAATGTTGAAAAATTTCCACGAGCAGGATTTGAACCTGCACCCTTCTGACGTACCTTTTTTTTTTCAACATTTGTGTTTTTGTAATTTGTTTCGCAACAAAATTTGCGTTAAAATTATATAAACAAAACAAAAACATTTTATTGGCACAAATAAGTAATATGTACATAATCTGTGTATCATCATCATCATTCCATTGTATGTCCCCAGTCCCCACTGCTGGGGCACAAGCACAAGCATTCTCTATGTATAGATAGGAAGACCACCACGCGGGCCCAGTGTGGGTTGGTGGTGGTTAACGAAAGCTAATGTAGCCGGGACCAGCGGCTTTACGTGCCTTCCGAAGCACGTAGGAGCTGGAGATGATAAATTTTTTGGTCACCCATCCGATGACCAGCCTTTGCAAAAGTTGCTTAACCTCAGCAATCACAGACCGGGCGCGATAACCCCTGCGCCATTGAGCTCCTCATATAATCTGTGTATAGTGTGTATCTATACAATTTCAATACGGTCGTCTTTCAAAGGGAAAATTACTGCGTCTTCACTTTGCAGCTATCGTATATTGCCCTTCTAAAAACAGGTTTATATTAGTAGACTATTGACCGCTCGTCTGTCTTACAAGCCGTCCTTAACGATAACAACCCCGTTGCCGTAACACCGTAACACTTTTAAACTTTTGCGTTCCATAGTAAACAAAGAAATTAAACGGGGATTAACGCAAACTAATAAGTAATAGGTATCGTACAGATGCCTACACAGCAACCTAACCAATACTGTCCATTTACATAAAATTCAAACTCTATTAAGGAATCACATATTGTTTTCTAAAGTTTACGCGAACACTACACATTGAAATGAAACAACTTTTACGGATCTACTCGCGTTTATTATACACATTACTTTTAATTAATGTTTATATCCTGACGTTTCGAACTCTTTGCGAACATGCCCTAGAGGGCCCAACCATTACAACAGATTTGATAAACCACAAACACTCGCTAGAGAACAACGATTCGTCCCTAGGATGATATGCGAGGCTATTGAAATTAAAAAAAAATCCTATTTCAATAGAAGAAGAAGATGGTTGGAATCTACCACCAGCCTGGGATCCCATCATACAAAATATTAAATCCCAGCTCCGACACCATACTGCCAGGCCAAAAGATACTGTAAGCTCTTTCTGCGTAAAACGGAACGCACCTGATTAAATTTAAATGAGGATGTACAAGCTACTAACGAATTATGAGACGGCCAACAAACACCTCAGTCTCTCTGTGACCACGGGCCCTGCAAAGGGTTCGAAACGTCAGGATAAACATTAATTAAAAGTAAAGTGTAAAATAAACGCGAGTAGATCCGTAAAAGTTGTTTCATTTCAATCTAATAAGGAAATTTGACAGTTGGTGGTAGTCTGACGTGCAGTCTACCTTCTTTACACCCTACGTTTCGACCGAGTTACACAGGTTGTTGTAACTATAGTTTTTCTTTGATAACAACCCTTTTAGTGTGAAACGTACCAAATAACGTTTCTTTCTAAATTTAATATTTTTCAACTAAATCTCCTGTTTTTTTCTATTTTGTTGCTCAATTTGTAACTACTCCAGTAGGTACTCGAATCCACGATCTATCAAAACCAACTGCTCTACCCCAGAGTAATTGATTATGATACTTCCTAGAATTTTGTATTTTCTTGATGTCGAGATACCAATGAATTTATTACCTACCTCTAGTTTCTCATTCCCTCGTTCAGGGGCAACAATGAGGAAAGAGCTGGATTATTCGACTCCACTGTTTATCAAATCGTGCTCTGATTTATGTATGTTCCATAAAATATGAGACTCGAACGTATTTCTAAATAGATATTATAGAGCGTTTGGATTTTCGAATGCATTCAAACTTTTTCAAGAACAAAGGTAGGACTTTGAAATTTGATTTAAAAAACTTTGTGAAATTTTTATACACATCTAGATAAAAAATCTCACTTTCCTACATTTAGTTGTATCATGCAACGTAAAACAATTCTGGGAAGTCATAATATTTTTTATGAAATTTGGTGAGAAACACACCAACATAATAAAGACTATCAAACACTTAACACAAATGCGGTTTAATAATTTACAAACTAATTAATTCCCGATTAATGTTTGAAACCTACGAGTATTATGTTCGGATTGAATGCGAGTTATTGTGGTTTAATCCCCCTATCCACGTGGGATTAATGACGTGAATCCTGTTGTCTTAGCTAAAGCTCTGTACCTGATTCTCAAAGGCTTTCGAAATATTTTACACATGTAATCTACGCTTTGTCTTTTTCTAATCCTAGGTCTCTCTCTCTCTCTCTCTCTCTCTTCTCAGCCCCCTGTCACCCAATGCTGAGTGTAGGCCTCTTCCAATGCACTCCATTCCTTTCTGTCTTGAGCCGCATCCAGCCTCTCCCCGCTATTTTCACTACGTATCCAGGTATACATAATGAGAAACACAAACCAAAAAGTTTTTAAGGTTGCGTAGTGTCAGCCGCACAGAAGGCCTCTTTAAGAAATAATAATAGGACAAAAGAAAAAAAAACTATTGACTGGCCACTATGACGTTTTTTTTTCATAAAAAGACAATTAACCTATTGGCAGTACCTACATACTCTTTGAAGCAACAATTTCGGTAGGTACTTAAAGGTAATTTTGTTCGTACACCGAGGACGGAGGGTCTCAAGACTCTCAAGTGAGAATGACGTAAAGATGCGTGCGTAGCGTGCGGTGCTATCGCAACAATCGGGTCAATGTCGACGCGCTGACCGGCAGTTCAGTATTGCAGCAACTACCTACGCCGACAGCACGTCTGTATTCTGTTTTCTATCATGTTCCATGCTACAACTCGATAATGTTGCTACTAAGATGAATCGGTTCAATATCGACCGGCATATATGACCGGCAGTTCAACGTCGACAGTTCATCTAAATCTTGTTTTTCTCGATACTAAAAACTCGATACTTAAATAGAATGTTGCTACTGAGATGAATTCAAAGCCTTCTAAGTTGACATTCGGTTTAATATTTAGTGTTGCAGCAACTGTATGGAAATAGCAAAGCAATTTTTATGGCGAACAACAATAAAAGCAAATTAATAATGTACAACATTCTTTAGCGGTAATGATATTTTGGTTAAGTACTTTCTATACATATAACTTTGTTTATAAGGTTGGTACATTCGATGATATGTCGCAGTGTATTTAAATCACACCACGCAGCAATCATTCCTGCTATTTTACCTTGATTTTTGGACGCGCACTTAAATACGGCCTCAGTAAATATTTTCTCATGCATTCATGGCGTGGCCACATCATGTAATGTACACAGCTCTTATACTTGAGCCGTTTAAGTATGCCGGTAGGTATACAACAAACTTATGATATTTGTTGAGATATTTGTAGGCGCGTTTTTGGCCTGACGGCAGGGAGACGACTTTGTGGGTGCTGTACACAGAGAAAAACATCACTTTCAACTGTTAATTCACACACATTGTTAAAACTGTTAACTGAATGCGAGCAGGAAGCCAGTGTAGCTATAACAAAAAAAAAACGAGCGAGCTTTACAGTAGTCGCATATGATGTGTAACATTTGACATCACACCTTAGTAATAAGCAATTGTAACATTATATTCTGAAAAAATACGGATACTTTTCCTTTAAGCAGTGACAGAAATTAACCTCAAAATTTAAAAAAAGCTTAATACTGAAATATTTTATTCGAATTATTCAATAATAATTACTTGGACTTTTTATCAATGATCTGCACTTTATTGAGACTTATTATCAACAGTAAATATTAATTAATATAGTTTAAAAGTCTATTACACACGACATGGTTGAAGATATCAATATTACAAAAGAAAATAGAATATACAATTAACAATTACGTATATTTTTTTACAAATCTTAAAGAGAATGTAGTAAATACTCATTAGAAGACAATCAAAATTACCGTTGATAGTCAAAAGACACAATAATAATGGCGCGCGCTTCCCCGACTTCCTGTCACACTGTTACATATACTTCCGTCACATTTCACGAAATCATTCCCACAAATTGTATATATCAAAAGCGAGCGGAAAGATGTTACACATCAAAAACAACGTAATTTATTGGTTCTGGCTACATTTATTAAACAAAGACCGTGAGAAAAGTAGCGGTAAACAAATTTATTGTAACAATGAAGTCTTCATTCACTTGGAATTGAGTTTGGTAATGTCTCCGTCTGTCTTTGATTGTTAACAGCAAAAAAATATTATGGTTTATTGATATAAGAGCGTTATCTCAAGGTCACCTATTTCAGTGCGATTTGTGAGGTCTGTAATCGGTGGCCTCGGTGTTCTATTTACAAAAGTATGTACCCCGATCCGATCCGAACCCTTCGGAGAATCAAGTAGGGCACGGGGACGCGCACTAGTGAGCGATGCCGTACCCTCTAGATTTCTAGAAAACCTCCGAAGGTGATTCGTTTCACACGTCTTGAAGTACCCTTTACGTACTCAAAACGGCCCCAAAAAAGTCCGATGAAAAAAAAAAACAATTCACAATAAAAAGGGACATGTTGAGTAAAAACAGCTAGTCGAAGAAACATGTATAAATCATATGGACATAAAATCTGCTAGGAAAAAACTGCATAATTAATTTAAAATGTTTGATAAACTTCGTAGACGCGTAACACCGCATATGGGTTTACCAATGCCTTCAAGTCATCAGAGTTTCAGATAATGAAGATTGAAGACACTTGACTTTATTTACCTAATTCGCCTAAACAAGGCAATGTATTCATAGCCAATGAATGTAAATGAGAGCTGTAAATTTATATGTAAGTATAATGTATTATGGTGTATTTGTAACAAGCGAAAACACGCAAACAGCGAACACGTGTATCAAACGTGTATTCTAGTATGTTTCCATAATTTCACCTCTGATCTTAAAGTTTATTAGCTCTCTCCATCCGACTGGTTGTCTGGAAGAAATCGCTTGAAAGCGATAAGACCGCCAAATTGTAACTTTGTAATTATTATTATTAATTTTTTTTTTCTTTTGTTCATGTTTATGTTTTTTAGTGTTGCAATAAAAGTATTATCTATCTATCTATCTAAACGCCATCACATCAAAGGATTCTTTGTTATGAGGTACTTTTGATTGACATAAAGTTGTAAAGTTATATACATATAAATAACACAATTGCGTGTTACCTATTATGTGAGTATTGCTATCTATTGGAGCTTATGACAAATTTATTCATAATTAAGCAAATAACGCTACGCGAATACTCCAAACCATAATGCGGTGCCACATTTAAATGTAGATATAGGATTCAATTTGGCTATATGGTACTTATTATATAGGCAGGCACTAAATTAAATCCAAATCCAGCTAATACCGCTACGCAAAGAGTCTAATTCGGTGTCACATTTTAATGTTGTTATAAGGTACTCACTAAGGGCCTTACAAATAAACAAAGAATAATAATAATAGTTATTCCGTGCTTTGTCTCTTTTTCTCTAATTTGAAATGACGTTTATGAGAGGAACAAATCACGGAATAACTATTCGGAGCTTATTATTAGTTTACTTGTAAGGCACGCTAACAGTATAAGAAAGGTGCAGTTGTCGGTGTTCTATGACGTTATTGAACGTCAATAGCTCATCGATAGTTGGCGTGAGTGGTCACGTGGCGGCGTCACGGTCACAACATTGTTCCGTTGGTGATTCTTTCTTCCCAAACACGAACGGGAAGAGCCGGCTGCGCGCCCAATCACGTCAATTGGCTCAATCGTTCCGAAATGACGCCCGCTTGACGTCATACCCTCTTTGTCTGTCTGGAAATCTAACGGAACAATGCCGTTAGGAACATTGGATTGTATTTATTGTATTGTACTTGACAGTTCAATTACAGTTATATTTTTATAGATTATTAGAAGGCATGTAAATAAAAGTACTTGCCAACATAAAAGTACGACGTAATCAACGTTTGTTATATACTTTTCTGTCTTTATATTTTTAAATGTTGCTGAAAGTAGATAAGTAGCAACTGAACTAATAAAACACAATTTAAAAACCTGAATATTTTTTTTTTTTTTGAGAGAGATTGCTGATTGCCGCTGCGGCATTTTCAGCTTCACCGGGCTTTAAACCTGAATAAACACGTTAATCCATCTAACCGTTATATAAGACATATAGTAATATTAACTATGAAGAATCATGACATGATACATAATTATAATTTTTATTTCAATGAAAATATGTGGGGACGTCTTTGCCTAGGAGTGGCAGTTGCGGTTGATATAATATAAAAAATATATAATAATGAGTTACTTTAGCGTAGGTCAACCTCCAAAGTAACTGACGATCTTGTAAAAAAATAGCAGGATCGCTACATCTAATTAACAAAAGAGGATGACTTGGCCAAAATGTTGCTGTTCTATTTTCTTAGGTCAATGGATCAGTTCGTTGGCCAAGCTACGATATGAGTAGATTGACCATGATGTTTTGTGACTGTTAGATCCCTGGAGCCTTACCACGAACACTTAAAGCTGTTTTATTGCAATTGTGAAAACGAGACGCGTGTATTATAAGCCACTACATGCGTCATGGTAAGGCCTTCGTAACCGCCAGCAGTGTGATAACAACCCTGCTATACACGACTTTAAATTTATACTGACACCTCCTACCTACCTTCAGGTTACAAAGCAGGTTGTCAGACAACCTTGCGCAAGCATAACTCGCACAAGGGATCATCAAAGTTAGGTCATAACGCAGCCGTAGCGTATTTTTCATGCGGAACTCTTAAGACTCAAGCGAGATACCCCGAGAACAGTCCACTACCGTAGTATCCAGACGGGTTACCGGAGCTGTAAGCTCGCTCACTTCTCGTTGTACTTCAGTATGAGTACAAATCACCGTTTCCAATGAGTGCGTTGAGTGCAGTGTGATAAATAGTGGAGTGTTGATGGTGAGATTGAAATGTTCTTTTGTTTGTTACAGGTAGCAATTAAGATAATAGATAAATCACAATTAGACGCCAGCAATCTTCAGAAGGTGTACAGAGAAGTGGACATCATGAAGAGGCTGGATCATCCTCATATTATTAAGCTTTATCAGGTGAGACTTTTTATCTACTAGTATATTGATATTTTTTCCTTTAAGTAAACGTAAGTGCTTTTTAATTTTCTTGTTTGTTCTAGTTACTACAATAACTTTAGGGATTTTCTCTGTTCGTAATTTTCTATAACTTTTACTGTGCAATCGTGAAAAAAAATCCAGCAATATATCAAAGCAATCAGCAGCAATCAAATTTCAAAAAGTTGGTCAAACCATCCTTAAAGATTTTGTTGTAATAAAAAATAGGGGTATTTTGTATTGTTATTTTTCGACTACATAGTTAAGTAACTATGGTAGAATGGAAATTAAAGTGCCTATGGTTCTATAATGAATAAAAAGCCCCTATGTATGTTTAGCCCCTCATTTCTCATAACGGGTACGTATTTGAATGTCTAAAATTAAAAACCTAGCATAAAATTACCTACGTTTAAAACACGTTTAAAATAACTAAAATCTAAATATCCACTGTTTTAAGATACCTAAGCAACTAATACCTACCAACAAAATATCTAAGATTAAAATACCGATAAGACTAATTACCTAATGTTTAAAATGTTTATAGTTATAACACCAAAGTCAACATACCTAAAATAATGCACCACTTGCGAGCTATTTCTTTGAAGTAGTGGATCAGGTTCCGCGAGCGTAAAAGTGGGTAGATTGATAAAATGTACCGTTTTCTACGTTTACTTATGTTGTGTCAGTTGTTAGTCATCCACTTAGATATTTATACGTGAAAAGTTACGGAAAATGACTGAATACAGTATTAGTATTAGTATTTTATAAAGTATTTTCTATTTTTACACTATTATTCAAATGTTTTTTTTATTAGATAACAGAGGCACAAAATATTGGTATTATCTATTAGGTGACAATACAAAATATATGGTCTAAAATACAGTTAAATGGTATTCATATATTTTTAAGGCATTTAATAAAAATATAAATTATATCCTTTTTATAACATTTTAGGAAACACAATTTGGTGATCATTTATCCTTTTGGTAAGCGTTTTGAGTTTTATTGGTAGTAAAATTGATACGTTTTTGGTAGGCGTTTAAACACAAGCCGTTTTTATTTAGATTTTAAACTTTATGTCGGTATTTGTCGTTTTGGTCAATTCATTGTGAGGTAAATCAATTTTAGGGACTTTGTACATAGGTATTTCAAGTTTTATCATTATAAACTTCAGTAATATATCCATTTAACATTTTAAGGTATTGGTATTTTAAATATAAGTCAAACAACCATTAGGTATTTATATTCTAGTGATTTTAAACGTAGGTTATTTTATGTTAGGCTTTTTAATTTTAGACATTCAAATACGTACCCCTCATAACATAAAATATCTCGTATCTCATCTGATACGTACTCCGGCACACCCAGAGGCACACCCGTGTGTAGTGTAGCGTATCTACGCCACACTACACACGGATTGATTAGTTCTCCACTCTTTTTACGAGCTCTTGGTACTGGGACACTCCTGTGAAATGATGTCAGTTTATTGAAATTCTAAAGGGTTTTCAACCAGCGGTGGTAGAAACACGACTATTTAAAAAAGATATTAAGAAATTTTACTAGAAAAAATCTACCAGTCTCAAGAAGATGAAGTGGGAATCGAGCTTCCTGAGGCGGTGATTTTTGAGGAGTTTGAGTTTGAGTTTTTTTGAGGAGGAGTTGATTTTTTCTATAAAAATTTTATCTTGTTACTATCTATCTATATATAGCATTGTGTGCGAAAAATTTAAAATAATATGAGAGTGAAGTTACATGAAAACATATTTAAAATGTTATTACTGATAAAACTTGAGCTCTTTTCATTTACAGCGTATAGGTACCCAGATATTATAGGACCGACGAGAATCCAAGCAGTGAGAGTAGTGACATAACAGCTCTTAGAGGATTTCTGAAGGGATATATGTAATATATGCACAAGCGTGTTCCTGTTCCCTACTAGGTTTTTCAAGGAATTTAATTTAGTTTCGAAAAAATGAGCATTCACCAACTTTCTCGCAGACTCTTCCAATTATACTTTAAATAAAGGTACAAGGCCACAGCAAGTTGTTACAAAAGAACGCGATGCTCCCACATCTTGCCCGCGTAACACGATTGTGCTTATTGGAAAATATCACAATACCTATTATTTGCCAATGAAAGTCAATGATTGCATACAATAGAAATCGATTACCTCGCTCCATAAATCTTAATGGTACACCGCCGATTGTTAATAGCTAAGAAGTTTTACAAAACGTAAAAGATAATTACCTTGGTAAATTTTATGTTAGTATCGTTTATACATGTAACCATACAAATGGTACGATGGTGGTTTTGACGACCTCCGTAGCCGAGTGGCTTGCACGCCGGACTTTGGGCCGGCGCTAACTCTGAGATCCCGGGTTCGATTCCCGGTCGGGTCAATGTCGAAAACGAACTTTTCGATATTTTGTCGGGTCTGGGTGGTTGTGGTACCGTCGTTGTTTCTGATTTCCATGAAAAGAGTGCTGTGACCTGACCTTGGGATCAGAACAATGTATGTAATGTTGTCTCATATATTTAAAAAAATATATATACATTAAATGGACTGAATAATTGTATATTTTTGTATTTAATGCAAAGTTGCATACTCTTTCAGCAAATTATACTAGACACTAGTGACGCTAGAACTACCACTAGGCCATTCTGTGTAATTCACAATATACATACAATGTTTATAAATTGTAATGTAACATAAAATAATAATATACAAAAACTTATCTTTCTGCACTCTTTCTCCAAATGAACTTTAGTTATGCCAAATCTCATGCTGATCGGCGCGTGCGATCTGCTTAAAAAGGGTTTCAAAGATTTTTCTTTAGGTATCACAAGAATTATTTAGTCCATAATTAGATGAATTCTCAAAGAACATGACGAAGTTCCACTGCGAAAGGCTACGAAAAGTTTTGATGAAGTTAGCCAAGTCAGTTGCTTTCATATAATAATGTACCGAACGACGTCGTTTAATAAATCTACGTACTCATATATATTTGCCCGCGTTGATGGCGGCATTTTATGAAAATTACATATCATTAGTTCTGTATACTTAGCAACGAAAGCCGCTGTAGTACTTCGGCATACTTTTTGGTGTACTTTGTTATAAGAACTTAATAATGTAAAAAGCGCTTGTCAACTTCAAGCAAAGTTATTTTCACATTTTATTTTATATTGAGTGTACTCAATGGCTTTCGTTGCAGACCGTAACAAACAAATGAATTTTGTTTGATTATGTGGGTCTACCCCTTGGACGAATATTGGTTTATTTGCCGGTCGGCCAAGGTTAACCCTCGTAATATTTCGGCTATATCACGTTCAATAAGTTTATATAAACCGCCTTAGTTCCGTTTGTACTCGCCACCGTGCGTTCTAGTGAAACACGTAATAATCAAAAAGATTATCCTTTCCATCAAATCCGGAGCCGTGGGACATGATGGCGTCAGTCGCCGCTTGATAATTTCAATATTAAACGATATCGTTCCTCCAATTACCCACATTATAAATTTTTCTCTTCTATCAGGCCAATTCCCCTCACAATGGCGTAAGGCCTATGTGCGTCCCTTACCCAAGATTCCCAATCCTTTCCATCCATCTCATTTTCGACCCATATCCATTCTTCCATTTCTATCCAAAGCACTCGAGGCCTGTGTCCATAAGCAGTTTTCGAAGTTTATTCAACTGAATAACCTCGTTAGTCCTCTTCAGTCTGGTTTGGCACAGCACCGTTTCCGCTCTCCTTAAGGTGACTGGCGACATTAGACAAGGCATGGAGGATACTAAATTCACAGTCTTAGTTCTCATCGATTTTTCAAATGCATTTAATGCCGTCAGTCATGATATTCTCCTTGCTATCCTTTCTCATCTTATGGTTTCATCTCAAGTGCAGGAATGGTTCTCTTCCTATCTTCGAGAGCGTCAGCAGTCAGTCCGCATTGATGGACATCGTCGTTGTGGTGTGACCTGGATGCTGGCGTTCCACAAGGCGGTATTCTTTCTCCATTATTATTTTCTATATTTATTAATAACATCACTCACCACCTTCAGTGTTCTTATCTTACCTTAGTGGGGCCTGCCGAGGTTTCCCTCTTGCAGTAATACCTCGACCCATCGGGATCTTTTGTGCAACCCATCCTTTCACTCTTCCTCCTCTGTAAAGATAGAGGCCATAAGTTTGGCAACGTCTTTAAGAGCGAAGAGCCTGAAGTCCTCCGGTTTCGGATAGGCCGACCCTAGGAGTCCCATTCTTTTCCTAGCCAGAGAGTCGCAGTCACACAGTAGGTGCTGCATCGACTCCGTTTCCTCTCCACACGCCCTACACAAACTATTTGTTAAAAGGTGCATTCTATGAAGCATTTGTTTTGTGGCATAGTACCCTGTCAAGGCACCCATGGTTAGTCGGGCCTGCCTTCTACCGCCTCTGCATATGAACTTTCTCCACCTTCAGTGTTCGTATCATCTGTATGCCGATGACCTTCAGCTTTACACCCAAGCATGTGTGGACGACTTACCAGATGCCATCAGGAGAATTAATCAGGATTTGGAAGTGATAAATGACTGGTCCCGTAGGTTTGGTGTGGCCGTAAATCCCACAAAATGTCAGTCGATACTCATTGGCAGCTTGCGATTGATAGGTAAGGTGGGAAGCCCTCTTAAGCCAATTGTCTTCGACGGAGCGGTCTTACCTCTTAGCGCCAAAGTTAAAAATCTTGGTTTACATCTCGATGCTACTCTCAGCTGGCACTCGCAGGTTGCTAGTGCTAGTGTGAGTCAAAGAGTTACCTAAACTTTGCGGTCCTTGAGTCGTTTAAGGAATTTTTTACCATTCAAGACGAAGATAATGCTTGTGCAAACCTTAATATTCCCGTTGATCGACTATGGTGACGTGTGTTATTATGATCTTAATGCTGATTTGCTTGATAAGCTTGACAGATTACTCAACAACAGTATCCGATTCATTTACAACCTGAAGAAATATGACCACATCTCGCAGTTCAGGTCGGAGCTGAAATGGTTGCCTATTCGCCAACGAAGACGTTTACGGCCCCTCACCACACTGTTTTTGCTTCTAAATTCTTTAAATGCTCAAATAATCTTCTCCTTCTCTGTCCCTCTCATACATCTGGTTTTGTTCATTCTTCCTTTCACATTCAATCCATTCTCCTGTGGAACGCGCTGCCTCTCGAAATCAGGATGGCTAGCTTTTAAAAAGAAAGTCCGTGAACTCTTGTTCGATAGAACCATGGCAGAATCATCTCAATAACGTCCTATTAGAATTATGTATTTTATGTATGTTTATTTATTGTAGTTTACGTATTTACAATACACATATATGTTTATGTATATATAATATTTATGTATGTATTACATAGGTACTTACAATCATATATATTAATTGCACCTACCAATGTTATCTCTGCACCACCCTATGGTTGACTGGTAGAGAATGCCTCAGGCATTAAGTCCACCATGTAATATTTATGTTGCAAAAGATTAAATAAAATAAATAAAATAATAATAATTGTTTGCTGAAGTTACGCAACTTTGTCAAAGACCGGTCCTCGGATGGGAGACCAAAAATGTACAATCTCAAGCTTGTTCGTGTTTTTTTTTTGAAGGCATGTAAAGCCGTTGGTCCCGACTGCGTTAGCAGTCGTTAACGACCACCAATCCGCACTGGGCCCGCGTGGTAATTAATGGCCCGCTCTCCCTGTGATGTTTCCAAACGTAGGGAAGGCTTGTGCTCTATCAGTGAGAACAAAATGAGCTGATGATGATTACTGAGTCGTACACGAATGCCAGGAGAACTACAGTCAAGAAAAGAGAAAAACTCGTATCCATTTTCTTTGGCGCGCCGCGGAACAAATTAGATTGGATTATAATCCAATCTTCGTATAGTTATGTCATGTACGTGAAGCGTTGAATTCCGAACACCTAGATAACCATGCTCCTGCTAAATGTTTGTCATTTTGCTCATGATGGACTACTCGTAATAGCGGTGACAGCGAATAAAGGCTCAGCCCCATATAGCGCGTGCGTGTCACGTACTAAACTAACGCGATACGTATGCTATTGGTGTAGGTTGAATCTACACAATATTTATTGTGTGTACTCTGCACAACATTGTTTCATATTTTATTGAAGGTATGTTTGTATGACATTTGGTTATCAAGCATTAAAATTCAGATCTGCAGCGTATTCGACCGAGAAAGTGTAAACTAGAATTTGTATAATATTGACGCAAGTTGCTTATAGCTATATACAAGTTGTTATTGTTTTGATTTTATATAAGTAAGAAAGAAAGAAAAAAGATTTATTGGTAAAGCAATAAATAATATACCTACTAATAACATATACTACCTTTATTTATAACGTTTCCGTTTGCGGGCCTGCTGGAAGATATTTCAACTGAAATAAGCAGCGCCCTTGTACTACATAAATTTACTTGTATTACTTATATGTGGAATAGTGAATACCCACCCTCACACTTGCCGCTCCACTTACCGATCACGTTGGAGGAAACAAGTTTTGGTGTTAATCAATACCTTGAAGCAGCGTCTCTCATGTCATACGAGGAGAGTTTAATTAAAATTCTCATTTTACTTAACACATACACACTTACTTAACGTAACGCGTTCTGTGTACCGTAGTAGAGTTGACGTACCGCTTGGATACGGTCAATAACGCCATCATTGATGGATTTCAAACCGACGGGTTTGAAACGAACGATAACGAATTTGTATTGCATTGTAGATTGTAGTTTTTTTTATTTATTTATTTATTTATTAATTAAACGAGTATGTAGGAATGTCAAATAAAACAGCCGCGCAACCGCGTTCGGTGTCGCAAAGCATTTTATGAGTTGACGGACCGCCTGGATACGGTTGATAACGGCAGCGATCCGGTCCAAATGTGACAGTAATGCCTACTGAGACGTGTTGCACCGTTGTATCGTACAGGGTGAACGATCTGTTATCGCTGTGACTTAATATTTTATTAACAAAACATCGAAAGCGATTGTTGTTCGACAAACAAAAACAAAAGTAGAAGTAAAAAAAAAAATAAAGAGTTTCAATTTTATACCTACGATTTAACTTTGTTGCCTACGATTTTATTTAGTACATTTACTACATTTCGTAAACATAAATACTGCTTAAATGTTAATTCTTAAAGTAACGGAAAATACTCTGGTGGGTATACGTGGGTTGAATGTCAATAAGGATAAAATAAAATAAAATCCTTACTTAAATTTCTTGAAATACTCTGACAGTTTTCTTGAGGAAAGCCACGTATCGGGTGACCCTCGCCGTTTGACGTCAACGTGAAAAGCGTTTTTATTTAAATCGTAGCACGCCAAATATGATGTAAAAGACAGCTGCTTGCGTAAGCATATTCGCATGTCCCACCTCAGTACTTCACAGTTGGCCGGTTTTAATAATTAAAAATTAATAGTATGGATTTAGACTGTACCCTTATGAAACTCGTAATTGATCGTAACGTACTCCACAACAATTATAAAGCCTGTCTTTGCGTACAATAGAATAGTGATTAACGTTATGCAATTATTTGAACATCGCCTTTCAATATGGAATTGTATGTACCTATGGAAACGTTGCAAAACGCGCTCCAAGTGCTATTCAGATTCGTGTAAGCTAGTTTCTCATTTAAGTATTTTGTAGAACGAAACGGTTCTGTTGTCAATGGAAGTGAAAATGTTTATGAGCACACGATACACGCTATACCCACGTTATAAACAAAACAACACATCGATATTGTGTCTGTTGGTTGGTTAGGAATGTGTTTCATTTTAGACTACTCAAACGCGCTCGCTCTTGGTATTTACCACGCTGTATGAAGACTGATAGCGGGTAATCCGCTAATAATAATATATACTCTGATTGGTAACATGATTAATCATTAATTAGTGTTCTTGGTGGGTTTCGGTCAGCCTCCCGTTATCTAAATTAGTTATCGGTATGAGCGGCACGTTCGGATCAAACACAGCGTCGCGTGGGTCGGTACAACAATCGATTAGCTAGTTCTGACTAGCGCCACGGAAACAGTAGCGCATAGTAAATAGTAGCACACTAACGTGGTAGTCACGTGACAATATTATTAACAATACCACAGTTTAATAGTAAGTATAGTCAACAGTAGCTGAACAATCTAGTGCTTCGTGATAGTAGTTTATTTGTTAAACCACTTGACAGTATTTACCATTGTGACGTAGGTACATGCCGTCATGAGTGTTGACGCGGTTGGTGCTAAAACGGTTTAAATTCTATCGTCTATCTTCTTGAATTTTGAGTACTATCGTGGTAGTCTGATTGTGATATTTGAACTATGGGCAAAATGTCAGTGTTGACGAGGAAAATGGAGAAAACGTGATAAAATTAACTACTTTTAGAAAGATACTGCTTATTTTTTTTAATATGGAATATAAAAAAAAATACAAAAGCTTAAAATATTGAAAGTAACAAGTTGACTTTGTCGGTCACCAACAGTCAAAGTCAGACCACTGTGACACAATTGTGTACGTCTTCAAAGGGTCATGTTTGTTTCTTTTTTTATCTTTTTAACACCTGTTTATTATGTACAACATGAATGCAATAAAGAACTTTGGACTTTGAACAAAGAATTGAATCTCTGTTAGTCGCGTGACGCCGCCGCCTGATTTATATACTTACAAATCGCGTGAAATCGATAGTCGTCAAAATCCTTGAAAATTATAAAATTTTAATGTCAGAATCAACCGGAAAAAATGAGTATGTCGATGCTCAAGTCGTTGATCCGTCTCAGATCAAGGATGTCTACTCATCCGTATATGTCTTGTCTCATGTATATCATTACCCGTTACGCGGTCTTGCTCAACTTTGCCCACTTGCTACAGCCACAGGAAACACAGGATGTACTGCACTCTCAAATTAGGTCCAAACAAGAGCATCTCACACCACCCACAAAGCGATGCACTAAACCCTACACATGGTAAGCAATCTCAAATAGGTCAAAACAGTCCCGTTTGGAACAATGAGCCTTGCAACACGTGTTATTGGGTGAATGGGTTCGGTACTATTATAAGCTCAATGGGCCAGCGAAGGCACTGGTGTGTACAAACATTTCTGTCATCTTGAATGGTGACTGGGTTCTCCTTGTCCCACAGTGGGATTTCCGATCCGAGACAATAACAGCCGTTTCCGCTGCAGTAATTAAGACTCAACAATGCACTGCCACTCGCGCTCCGATCTCCAGTGGCAATAGTGGTCGACGGATCCCATTAAGCAATGTAAACAAATGATGCTAATTAACTTTGTTTAACGCTTGTGTTTTTTACATACATAGTGTAGTGCGGTATGTGTATAGCCAATGCCACAGTCCGGGAAAGATACCGTTGATTTATTTTTGTATGTTTATACTAATCACAAATTCAGCATAACGAAACTTTCAGAAAATAAAACAAAACTGCGATTTGGACCCTTTACTTTCCAATCAAGAAGTCTAATAATGATGACACTAATAATGTTTCTACGTATAGTTCTATAAAAAAAACATAATGTGGGTAAGTACTTAAAGGCCGGACAGTGTCAATTTATTAAAAAACAATCACAATGCAACATTTCTAAGCATATCCTTTGTTAAATGCGCATATTGCGAAACGGACAGGAAATTATGCTGTACGTAATTGCATATTAACCTAACTTTAAGGACGGTGCATGGACTGAAGGATAGCACCATTCAAGTTTGCTTGTGGTACATTTGACCTTCACATTATATCATTTGTTAACGATTTCCTACGACTGAATTAATTCTTGAACTGTTTCGCTTCCGCAGCGCGGCAGACGGGCGGTCGTAACTCGGTGACTCATAAATATTTGTGGATATTTTTAGTGGAGTTTACGTTTTTACTGCGGCCGTGAACGGTTCACGGGCAGGGCCCAAACAGATATTCTTTCTATTCACAAGTTTTTAATGAATTAGCGGGCTAGTTGGTTTTCTGGTGAAGATGTGTCTACAGTTGTTCTTTTTATTTTTTATTTTTATATACAATTATATATCTAATTCTGTAGTTACAGAATTAGATTAAAACATAGTAGGAACTAAAAGTAAAAGAAACGATATTTCGATTTTGGAATTAAAACAAGAACTTTAGTTCTAACGGAACCGGAGATTATAAAAATGTCTACCTATTCTTCTTTGCGGTTTTGTCTATGTAAATAATTAACTTCCTTAAATAGATGCTACAGAATTAAATGTTTTTTTTTTTAGGAATTAAAGAGCTTTAGAAAAACCTTAACCGAGATCATTTTAAGTAAACACCTATTTTAAAATTTAAACATACTCCTCCTTACCTATAAAAACTATATACTATACTATAGTTAAATATTGTTTTGTCAACGTCACATAAACGTCATTCTGAATTTGAGAAAAAGAGACAAAACAATGATTAACTAAAAAATGCTAAAATAGTTTTTATAAGTAATGTAAGTAAGTAATGGGGACTTTGTTTATCTACTACTTTACTTACTTACTTCCTCACTTTGAATACCTTCCTCCTCGATCTTAAAAATGTATTCAAATAGTTAGGTAAATAAAATACACAAATATAAATAAACTAATTTAACATCCTTTGCCAATAATAATAACACTAGTATTATTATGACCCAATACCCAACATTATGATTATGATTATGATTATATTATGGTTATGGCCAAAATTAAAAATACTAAAGTAAGGAATAATTTTCTGTGAACATTTTCCGTTTTGTTTTATTTTCTGTCAAATACATTCTACTAATATTTGAAGTTGTTGGCGAAAAAATACCCATAAGTCTTTATTAAATATCTTAAGTCTACATATTTTTATATTCCGATTTCTTTTGACGTTTATTTCGGCTAAAATTCCCGTGATGTTGATGAATCGTCTGCGATTCTTGATCTGAAACAGTGTTATACTGTTACATCGGCTCGACTTTTCGTCAATGGAAAAACCTAGTATTTGAACAAGTCGAAACTTTCTGAGTGCTCTTCTGATATCAGGGTGCGACTCGATCACGTCAACGAAAACGAGTGATTGTATGTTGAGTAGTATGGTGAGGGTACCGACCGACTCTGTCAACCTTCATGAAGTTCATGTAGTTATGGCCGAGGGGTGTCATGTTCTGGTTCCGAGGCCGGCTACTGAACACAACGCTGCATCCCACGTCACCGTCCTTACGTGTAACATCGTTTTAATTTATATATTGTTTGTATGTTAGTCTGTAAGGGAGCTATTATTTGGGATTTAATGTAGTTCATCATCTATATATTTTTTGTTGCCTGAAATAAAATATTATTATTATTATTTAGCACCGTCCGAGGTTTTCTAGAGGGAATGGTATCACGCACAAGTGCGTGTCCCCGTACCCTACTCGATTCTCCGAGGGGTTCGGATCGGTCTCCAGGGGGCCGACCGCCTAACTCGATCGCTTTGAAGGCGAGGCTAGGAGGAGGCGTCATCTTGTCATTTCGAAAGCAATATGAAAGCAATATCGGAAGCTATATAATATGTACATATTTAATTTGGATAACTAAAAAGTCCGGATACCTTAGAGCATTAAACCAACAAGCTCTAAGCCGGACACTGAAGATGATGTATTGAAATTAAAACTTTTTCGAATTTATTAGCGTTATATTTAAGCTACATATTGTTTTATCCTTCTGATGTAATTCGTTAAAAGTGTTTCATATCAATGTGTTGTGTTCGCGTAAACTATAAGAACAGATGTATTTTAATATTTATTTTGATCGCTCACGTGAGCAATACAGAGGAATATGAATATGTATTATGTATGTATACTCGTAGACACACAAGTATACTCACATTATTTTACATCTATGCATGAGTACATAAGGTGAACTTGGTGTTACATAAGTAAAGTAATACATTACATGTAGGTATATAATATATACCCATCTAGAGGTGAAAAGAAACACAACTGATGACTTCTTGGCGGGAAAGTGAAAAGTCATGTCTGCGGTTTTGTTTTATTTTCTAAAATTTGTGTTATTATGAATATTAATGTGAAATAATGGTGGATTATTAACCGTTAAGTGTTCGTAAGTGCGCATGAGTGTTGGCAAATGTAACAAAACAGTGTAACTTAACTTTTCAAATTCTCTCAAGAATTCCGCCCGAGGAATTAGTAAAGCCCCACATCTTTACTGAGATACTCTAGGGGTTGGGGGTATATCATTTCTCATTTCTCATTTCTATTATCATTCATCGTCATCATACTGGAAGGAAATATTGTATATATAAGTATTACTTGTAAGAAAAATTACTTTGACACTGGCTAAATGTGCTAATCGCACGAAGCCATACACTAAATGAAAAAAAAAAAAACACAACTGATCCGCCGTTTTACCAACTGTTCAGAGAACTGTTCAGAGAGCTGTTCAAAGTTTGTAAACGTTATAAATTTTTATATAAAAATAAATGGTTTGGTTGATGTTCACATGAATATTAATGTTAATTACCTTGTTCCTATATCGATCGAAAGATGGAAAGAAATAAAATTCTATTGAACTATATCAGTTGTTTTCCCTTTCCTCCATAGGTATACCTACATTACATATACAAGTATACATACATCCTGACCGATTTCGACCACAGCGACTGCAGTATACTCTGGATAGTACTCGTAGCATTTAATTGTTTAGTGTGGGCTTCGCTATCCCTCTCTTAGATGTGCTCTTGTCTTGTGTGGCTCGTAAGGCACACAAGAGCCATATGTTTTGGGGACGTATCCCCAAAATGTATAACATTACATGTACCATAGGACCATGAACGGAAAAACGAATTTAAAAATATGATTTCATTTGTTGTTGTTGTTTTTGGTATCTTAGAATAAAAATTCAATGTTACAAGATAAAATTTTATTAGAAAAACTCAACCAGTCCCAGGAAGATCTCGGGGGTCTCGTTAGCTCAGTGGACAGAGCATTCAACCGGTAATCCAAAGGTCGTGTGGCAGCAGCCACATCTATGGTTAATTAGGTCGCTTCCTTTTATGTAATCTGAAATTATATTCTAATAATTGTGTATGAGACAGTCAATAAATGAGAGTCTTACTAAACGGTCGTTCAATTATTATTTAATATTCCCAGAGACTACCTACGTCCCAATAGTGGTGACCCCGACGTGATCTCGATATTGTGTAGAGTGACTATTATTTGGAGGTAACGATGACCACGCAACACCAATCTATGGAAGCACCAATCAGACCTGGTACTGCTCAGGTTCCGGAGTTGGCCGGCCTCACCGTCTCATCGCGCATTCCAGATTTCTGGTGTGACCAGCCCCGCTTATGGTTTATACAATGCGAAGCTGTTTTGGGCCCACAGAAGTTAAGTGATGACGCGAAATATAACATGGTTGTGTCGAAACTCGGTAAAGAAGTAATTCAACAGGTGAGTGACATATTGCTTAAACCACCAGAAACAAAAAAATACAGCGCGCTAAAAGAGCGCCTGTTACGAGTCTACGAAGAGTCCGAAATTCGCCAGTTCCAAAAATTGCTCGGTGAAATGGAATTAGGCGATCAGAAGCCTTCGCAGCTTCTGCGCCGCATGAAAGATTTGGCGCGAGAAAAGATACCGGACGAAACTCTACGACTGTTATGGCAGGGACACCTTCCTTCGTCGGTCCGAGCAGTTTTAGCGGTTAGCGAAGTTCTTGACCTAGAGAACCTGGCAGCCATAGCTGACAAAATCTTGGAGACATCTCGACCCCTGCAAGTAGCTGAAGTCCAACATTCAACAAGCTCGAATAACGACAATTCTTTTATTTTGGCAGAAATCGCTAAATTGAGTTTAAAAATTCGAGAAATGGAACGTGGTCGACCGCAGTTCCGGAATTACAATCGATATAGGCCGCGTTCCCGCTCTGCCTCTCGCGGACGTAACTTGAGCCGCCGCACGCCCGACAGCCCAGACTGGCTCTGCTACTACCATCACAAGTTTAGACAACGGGCTAATAAATGCGTTGATCCATGTTCGTGGAGGAAAACTGAGCGGAAGGAAAACTAGATAAGGTGCAATCGGAGGCGGAGATTTGCACCATTACACCGTTTCACCGCCTATGTGTTACTGACTATAATAGTGGATTAAAATTTTTAGTGGACACTGGTGCCAATATCTCGGTTTTGCCTGTGAAAAATAAACAAATATATACTAAGTGCAGTGACTATAAACTTTACGCAGCAAACGGAAGTGAAATTAATACTTACGGTGTGAAAACGCTCGACTTGAACTTTAGCCTGCGTCGCCCCTACCGTTGGTCGTTCGTTCTAGCCGACGTAAAACAACCTATTCTCGGTGCTGACTTTTTAAGTCATCATAAGTTATTAGTAGATGTACATAGAAAGAAATTAATAGACTCAGTAACTAAATTGTTTTCGGTCGCTACGATAACTTGCAGCGAACATTTTTCTGTAAGAACTCTAGATTATAATAATAAATATAATGACTTATTGTTAGAATTTCCTGAAATTACTAAGCCAATGTGTTTCAAGGACATTCCACGTCATTCAGTAGTGCATTATATCGAAACTACGGGCGCACCTGTTTTTGCGCGGCCAAGGCCCCTGCCACCGGATAAATACAAAAAAGTTAAAGCCGAATTCCAACGTATGCAGGACATGGGTATATGCAGACCGTCAAAAAGTAATTGGGCAAGTTGTTTACACGTAGTTAATAAAAAGAATGGTGACATACGTCCATGCGGAGATTACCGCCAGCTTAATGCTATTACTAAGCCAGATCGATATCCCCTACCACGGATTCAAGACTGCGCATATCTTTTATCTGAAAAAAAAATATTTTCCCGAATCGACCTCCAGCGTGCTTATTTTAATATACCAATAGCTGAAAGTGACATTGAGAAAACAGCTATCACGACGCCGTTTGGGCTTTATGAATTCGTCAGAATGAGCTTTGGTTTAAAAAATGCTGCTCAAACTTTTCAGCGTTTTCTCAATGACGTCGTATTACGAGATTTTGATTTTATTTATATATATTGATGACGTCATGATTGCCTCGTCATCAGAATCACTGCACCGCAAACACCTTAAACAGGTTTTTGAGCGTTTGAACGAATACGGGATAACAATAAACCTAGCAAAGTGTGAATTTGGCAAAACAGAACTAAACTTTTTGGGATATCGTATAACACAAGAAGGTTTGAAACCTTTACCAGAACAAGTTAAAGTCATTTCCGAATTTCCAAGGCCAAATAATGTAAACGAACTGCGACGATATCTCGGAATGATTAATTTTTACAAAAATCATCTTCCCAACGTATCCGAAATTCACCGGAAATTAAATACATTTTTACATAACGCAAAAAAAAATGACAAGAGTATAATTCCGTGGACAGAAGAGAGTATTGAAGCATTTGAACAAAGTAAACTTAGCCTACAAAATGCAGTTACTTTGTCATTTCCATCTGCTGACGCGAACTTATGCCTTATGACGGATTGTTCGAACACGTGCGCTGGAGCTGTACTTCAACAGAAAGAAAACAATATTTGGAAACCCTTAGGGTTCTTTTCAAAAAAGTTAAGTGATGCTCAACAACGTTATAGCACATACGATCGAGAGCTTTTAGCAATTTATATGTCTATAAAACACTTTAGACATTTAATAGAAGGCCGACCACTCACTATTTATACAGATCACAAGCCATTAGTACACGCCTTAATGAAAAATTCGGTCGGTAAAAACGATACGCCTAGACGCATAAGACATTTAGACTTCATCATGCAATTTTGCTCGACAATATCGCACATAAGCGGGAAAGATAACGTTGTAGCGGACTCACTCTCTAGAATTGCATCTATTGATATGCCGTCGCCCATCGATTATGAAAAGTTAGCAAAAGCTCAAGAGAATGACCAAGAACTCAAGAGTCTGACGCAAACCGATTCATTAACCTTTAAACAATTAACCATACCTAATTGCGTCATACCAATCTACTGTGAAGTGTCGAGAGATAGAGCACGACCATATTTGCCGCAAGAATTTCGCTTGTTAGCTTACAAAGCCATACACGAAGTTAGCCATCCGAGCATAAGAACAACACGAAAGATGATATCTAACAGATATATATGGAAAGGTATGAACAAAGATGTTACCGAGTGGGCTAAATCATGCACGAGTTGTCAAGCATCCAAAGTTCATCGACACACGGTTTCGCCATTCCAGAATTTTATTCACAGTAATCGATTCGAACATCTTCATATGGACATAGTAGGACCTTTGACGTACTGTGATGGTTACCGCTACATAGTTACTATGGTGGACCGATCCACAGGTTGGCCGGAAGCGTATCCTGTGAAAGACATAACATCGGAAACAATAAGCGACATTATTTATAATGGATGGATCGCACGATTTGGTTGTCCTTTACGGCTTACGACAGACCAAGGTCGCCAATTTGAGTCCAACTTATTTAGTCATTTAGCCAGGAAAATGGGAATTTTGAAAATACGCACAACAGCATACCATCCTCAAGCTAACGGACTCGTTGAGCGATGGCACCGTTCCCTTAAAACGTCTTTGATGTGCAGAGGCAAAACTGACCAGTGGGTAACAGAATTACCAACTGTTCTTCTAGGATTACGAACAAGTTTAAGAAATGATACCCAATTAAGCGCAGCCGAGTTGGTTTATGGCGAAGTTATAAGACTGCCGGGCGATCTCTTCCAGCCGACAACGCAAGAAATTTCCGACAGTAATGCATTCTTACAAAATCTAAGAAGGAAATTATCTGATTTATCAGCTGTACCGAAAAGAAGTTTACGTCAAGAAAAAATATTTGTACATCCGGAGTTAAAAGATTGCAGTCATGTGTTCGTAAGATGCGATGCAGTAACCAAGCCCTTAACGCCACCATATACTGGACCGTTTAAGGTTATTGACCGAACAGAAAAATATTATAAGATTCAGCAAGGAGAGTCAGTGAAAATCATTAGTATAGACAGATTAAAACCCGCTTACTTGCTCTGCAACGGAGAAGACTCGTCAAATAAGGCATCGTCACCGATAAATACGGTTGAACCTAATAAGGAGCATGTTAATGTAAACAACGCACCGAAAGTGACTAGATCGGGACGAATAATCAAACCAACTGTGCGCTTTGTTGTGACATAACGCGAATTAGTTCTGTATTTTTAATTGTAACTTTCGTTAATCATGGGAAAATATCAAAGCAAAATCACCGATGAAAAGGTGATCATTGCCCAAAACGGCGCCGGAAACAGCGCCGCCTCAGCTTCGGCAGCAGATATCTCTTCCGAAAGACGGAGATTGGAACTGTACCTACTGTTTATCGCCGGTTTTATCATATTTTTCCTCGCATATATCGCATGGAAACAATTTAAAAGAAACTATGGTACCTATATGCGACGGCAACTCAGTGATCTGCCTGAGATATTTCCAGCACCAAGGAGAGTTGAGCCTGGCACTAACAGCCGCTCCACTCAACAAGTGATAATGTGATAGTGCCATGGTCATTTTGTGAAAGTGTTTAGTGATAAAAAAAAGGCGTTATAAAAGCTCTTGCAATAATGTAATCTATAAACTGTATTCTACTATTTTAAAATTATTTCCTATTGAATATTGTTAGTCCGTAAGTATGTTCTTTATACATTGGTGTTACAAGGTATTTACAAAAATTTTTCTTTGCTCTGATATTTTGTATTTTTGCCTAGATAAATGCATAATAAAAAAATGAACCTTACCATAAATTTAAAAAAAATAAAAGCTAAACGTTTATGAGCAACTGTTTGTTAGTTAAATTGATACTGTTATATTTAGTTGGATTCTTTGTCAAATGTAATGAATGGTTCATAATAAGCAAACGTAGAAAACTTTGTTTTCAACTTTTTGTTTGTTTCATTATGTTTTTGATATTTTTGTAAAGGGGGAAGTACTGTGGCAGCAGCCACATCTATGGTTAATTAGGTCGCTTCCTTTTATGTAATCTGAAATTATATTCTAATAATTGTGTATGAGACAGTCAATAAATGAGAGTCTTACTAAACGGTCGTTCAATTATTATTTAATATTCCCAGAGACTACCTACGTCCCAATAGTCGTATAGGTTAAATTCCCACTCGAGCTTCTAAATTTTGTGAAATTGTGAAGTGTGAAATATTGTGAGTGTAAAAAAATGAAAAAATAAAAGTATTCGATGTTACATAAACCAGCCACTAAAACCGGCATAACCTTCACACAGCTAGATAACTGGTACATATTGCAGATGGGAACTACTTCTGCGAACACACAAACATATTAATCTTTCCGATATAGTAGTTGTTACTTCCGTTATCCGTTCAAGGTTTGCTTTGTGAATGTCAAGAGTTGCGAACACCTTCTAATTCCTTATCTCGTAAAATAACAAGCTGAATCGCATAATAAAACAGGTGTAAACAGTTTATAAAAGTATCTATATTAAAACGTTTCTGGTATTATTTATTTTTAATGGAGTTACAATAAAAGTTTTGTTACAGTCTAATAAACATTAAAACGTAGAGTTTGATAGTGCATTTGTTAACGCGCTCGGTCTGCGATTGCTAAGGTTAAGCTAAGCAACCTAGTGCCGGGCCATTGGATGGGTGACCAAAAGTTTATAATAGCGAGCTGATCTCGAGTGATTTATGGCCCGTTCTCCCTATCCACTCATAGGGAAAGCTCGTGCCCCGGCAGTAGGAGCTGGTGACACTATTCCCTTTAATTATTAAAAATCAGCTCGAGCATGTGGAGCTCGATGGCGCAGTGGTTAACGCGCCCGGTCCGCGAGTGCTGAGGTTAAGCAACTTTCACAAAGGCCGGTCATCGGATAGGTGGCCAAAAATGTATCATCTCGAGCTCCTCCGTGCTTCGAAATGCACGTAAAGCCGTCGTTAACAGCCACCAACCCGCAGTGGACCCGCGTGGTGGTTCATGGCCCGTTCTCCCTATCCATCCATAGGGAAGGCTCTTACTCCGGCAGTGGGAACATAAAAATGAGCTGATGATGATGATGTTTATTAAAAATAGTCAGTTAGCAACGGTTTTTGACTTTAATTTCAATTGAATACAGACCACCTGCTTCCTAGCTTTTATCTAGAAAAAAAATGAAGTTCTAATGTTATTTTTTGACATGTACTATTATGATTATATATACTATGTCGTTTTAAATGTTTATGTTAAAGTTACCTTGGCTGGCACCGACTCCAAAAATAACAATAGTTGTACCTATATATTTTCCTAATAAAATGATTTGTCTATATAAGCAGCCTAAAAATTTTTTTTTTATTTGTTTCTTTAAGTGGATTGCAGTAAATATTTGGTATTTGCTTGTTTGTCATAATATGTGTTCTGTTAGATGTGAAGTTAAGTATAAGGCAGTCGCATAGTTTTTAACAATCATTTTTAAATTTTTAAAAAGCAAATTGAACAAACTAAGTAACGTAATTTTTTTAAAAATTTTAGTGCAATTTTATCAGTAAAATTTTTTGGAGTCGGTTTTTTTCGTTAAATTTTTTGTTAATTTTTCGCTTTTTAGTGATTCGTTTCGATCTATTTATCAAAAGCGAATATAGGTAGACCTACTAAACGCGCTGCTAGTATGAGATAGCACCGTTTAAATGAAAACGAGAAAAAGAGAAATCAAAAACTGAGTTCCGTTGCTTGCCTTCTTTTGCTTCGTCATAGTCGCTTAACTATCTTAATCGAGCTATCTTATCGCCACCCGTGAAATATTTATCATTGAGAAGTTCCAGTGGCAGTCTGTGGTCTTTTTCATCAGTTACACTTCATCAAATCAAATTATACTTTCTGAATGCAAAAGCTTGACTTATTGCTGAAAATACCAAAATCGCTATAGGTATGCCTACAATATTTGAGGAGTTCCCTATATTCCTTAAGGATTTCATCATCAGAACTGGACCAAATTAAAATGGGACCACACGAGAAGCACCAGCTTTCAAATAAAGAAATAATCATCAAAATCGGTTCACCCAGTCGATAGTTCTGAGTAACAAACATAAAAAAAAATACAGTCGAATTGAGAACCTCCTCCTTTTTTTTGAAGTCGGTTAAAATGTACCAACACAATTGTTCCGCCGGTGTGAAACAATGGCTATGGCTATACCCTGTTTCAATATGTATGTAAATTAAGAATTAAGGAAAAAATATTGTAATGTACGTACATGGGAATAACGGTATGTTTTAAAAGCATTATCTTATTTTAGTTATCAATAGAATAACAAAGCGCCTTCTCAAATTATGTATTTATTGTTCAATAGCATTACCAAGTTACCTGTACTAATATTTAGTCTGTGACAATATGTCGGTGCAAAGCTTATACAAAGAGACAGAACGTTCTTGAACATCAAGAAAGAATATAAATAATCCCTCGAAATACCCCAGACAAAATAAGAAATTCTACGTTTTAAAAAAAAGGATAACGTTTCGATGAAAAGTGGCACGAGGCAGCAGTTCGCCCTTCAATTAATTTTACGTCACGAAACCTTTAATAAATTTTTCTTGAAGGGCAATTTTAAACAGAAATTATAATCCGCTAGCAGACCTCACATTGTTTTGTGAATTATGGCCGCACTGAAGCGGTTATCAATAGCTTAATTATATGCGAATTTCACTTAACCTTTTTCGAAGTGCTCACGTAGCAACAATGATGGATTTATTTTACTTAATTTTAATAAACCTTTTAATTAAAAGTGCAATTTATTACAGAGGAGTTAGGAGTAGCGGGTTCGGGTAACGAAGCTAAGTAACTTTAGTAATGCTAGTCCCCGCATGGGTGAACTAGTTTAAATATGTTGAGGTGTTCTATTTTTCAATCTTCTAAAACTTTTAACTAACTTAAAACTTCATAACTTATCTTCTAGGCAAGCATATGTTACATCGTAGGCTACATCATCACTTACCATCAAGTGGGATAGTAGCCAAATGCAAGCCTATCAAACTATAAAAAAAAACAATACTGTGGATTTATTAGTCAGCGCGATTTAAGGGTCCGAGAGGACCATCGTCTAACTGTAATCCCGGTCAAATACAATGTCTACCATAATTTTTATGACAAACCGATGTAATTTTTAATAATATGATTTAGAAAAGCATTTAGTATTCGACAGGCACCGTAGGGTTTACGACGTCATTGCTTTGAATTGACTTTCAAAAAACACTTGTAAAAGTTCATTTTGAATAAAAAAACAATGAATTTTGAATTTTTGAATCAGTGATCGGCATTTTTTTCTTTAATCATGAAACATAGGGACCAGCAACTGATTTTAGCCTTTAGCAATAACTGAATACAGACCATCTGTTTCCAAGCTGGCATCCCGTGAATTTGCAATGAAAATCTCTATTTTTTGGCGACAAAACCTGTGTTACGCTGGGCTTAATTAAAATGTTGAATGAAAATGTTTTATTTTTAAGTGCTTATTTCTGCATGCATGGTATTTAGTTTATTTTTTTCACTGTATTTTATAAATATTTAATTCAGCTTCAGTGCAGCAATTAACACTTACAAATAAAAAAAAGTGAAATTTACTATAGCGTTGTGTTATCAAATTTGTGGTATTTTATCTGTAAAGATGAATCTGCATAGCTGTCGGTTGCAATAACCGTTGGATAGATGGCACTGTGCTGCTAAAGGCACTCAAAAGTTAAAAAGCAGTGTAAAAATTCAGTGCTACGTCAGCCTTCCCCGTAGCATAATGGTCAGCGCAGCCGCCCGGAATGCGGGAGACCCAGGCCCGCTTCCTGGCTGGGTCGGGTAGGCATTTAATGGTTTCACTGTATTTTACAAATATTCAAAATGTTAAACACTGGTGCCACTACCCGAGGTATATACAGGGTGTTATCGTTAAGTGTGCACAGGTGATTATTCCGAAACTATGAGTGATATCATAAAACTTAAAACTGATAACGAAAGTACGTTATCTAATGAGTAAAATGGCATCAATAACTTTTTAAAAAGCAAACGAAAAGTATCCAAAATTTTGACTTTAAACACTCCCATACATTTAGTGTGAGATTAGTAGAAAGGGTTTAGTTTCCTTGTTTAAATACTTGTTTAATAAGTACTTAGTTTTATTTCAGTCGTAATATAACGTAAACATCGTATTTTACGAATGTTCGTCCAGTTTTTTAATGTCGAACCTTTGTTTTCAGGTCATGGAGACGAAAAACATGATCTACATAGTTTCCGAGTACGCCAGTAAAGGAGAGATTTTTGGTGAGTTTTCTTGTCATTGTTTCTTTACCATTGTCTTCTGAGGAAGTTCAACAGCTTTTATGCGATTGGAAACTTTCCATAGTGGACTTAAAGTCCACTATGGAAAGTTTCCAATCGCAAAATTTCAGTTGAACAAACGTTTTTCTTTATAAACAATATTGAGTAATGAGTATTGTTTTCTATTAACAAGATCTCTTTGTTTCTCTTAAACATAAAAAGTATAGTTAAAAGTATAATCAAAATATATCTTGTAACTATACATATAGCATTGTGAACGCGTAATTCAAAACAATAAAAATAAAAATAAAATATATACTTAGAAAGTTTCATTGATGTTTGAAGAAGATACCAAAATTTTTTTTTTTATATATAAACGGGTAAGCACAGCCTTGATCTCACCTGATGTTAAGTGATGATAAGGCCAATGATGGAAGCGCACTTCACCCAGGATCCTCAATTAGTGAGGTACTGGTTATCTTATCTCTAGCTGCCGGAACACAACAATGCTACAAACATTGATGTTATGAATGTTTTTTGTAAAATGGTAATGGTAAGCAATGGTAAAAATGTTTATAGTATATTACGAGCGCAATACCAGGTATGTAGAGTTAGCACTAACCGGGCTGTCTCAATTAAAGTAAATATATTTTTCTATACAATATTATATGGCATCGTCTTAAATTGTTCAAAGAGTTGTTCTAGTTTTTTCGAACGTCTTTTATCTTATACAGGATGGAAACTTTCAGCGGGGCAGTAAGGGGAAATACCTTATCCGTTGCAGCTACACGAAAATGGTCTAAGGAGACTATTCATAATTTTTTATGGAATTTTGATCCCCATTCACAGATTTTGATCCACATTTTTGATACAAAAAAAAATAAGGTTAGCACGAAAATAGGCATTTTACACAAAAACATTTTTTGATGCCAATCGATCCTGTTTCTAATACTGATCAAAAACTTCTATTGAACCAACCATCGTTGGAGTACTCAAAAAGTCACAAATTGCAAAAAACTTTTCCCTTACATTTTGTAAAGAATTTGTGTAACTGAAATACAAAAAATAAAATAAAAGACAAATGATCACGTAGAATTTTACACATATCAAAAAGAAGGCATATTAATTTTCTTTTTTTATTAACTAACATAACTTGATGATGTTATTCTTATTTAAAATCTTGCTGTGTCTTGCCCTACGATATCAAGTGCTCGAAGTGACCGCCATTTTGACGAATACATAAATTGAATCGTTTCTGTACCGACCTAGTGGCTGCTGACAATTTATTTGGATGAATTCCATACAAAATTGTGGTTTGTGAGTCTTTAAGTTCTTGAACACTATCGTATTGCTTTTTGTAAACCTCAGTTTTCGGTAAAATTCTAACTGTACATTTTTTTGAAAATCTGTGAATAGGGATCAAAATTCCATAAAAAAATATGGATAGTCTCCTAAGATCACTATCGTGTAGCTGCAACGGATAAGGTACTTCCCCTTACTGCCCCGCTGAAAGTTTCCACCCTGTATACTGCCAATAATATTAACAAATAGAGCTGGTAGAGTAAGGGTGACTGATGCTTCAAGCTGCACCAGTTCGCGCTAAATATAAAAAAAGACAAGTAATAATATCATTTCAAATTTTGACAAACATTTTTCGGAGACTTTTATCTTGGGCGAGTATACCTCAACTCTAGTGTACTTATTTCAAATTAAGTCATCATTGGTAGCAACAGCTACATAAATCTTTACTGAATTGACTCGGTGTAAGTTCTTAACGTCTCGTACTGCCTAAAATAATAGCATTGCCACCATAAATCTCCTAATGCCGGCGAACAAGCGCATAATTGTAACCTCCAAATCGATTACGGCCGTCGGTGGGTTCGTGGCCGCGCCGTCCATGACGTCAGCACGCTGGCAGTGACGTCATGGAAAGGGTGCCTACGCAGCCGGAGGAGGGGGAAGCAATTTCGCGCACAGCTGACTACATTCGTCCCCAAAAGCTGAGCTATCTTTTTCATGAATATAAACGGTATCGAGTTATCGCACGATGACTGCGTGACTACTTTATTAGCTTAGTACGCGAATGTTGACGACACATAGTCACATGAAGGGTGAAGTGAGATTTTAGATCTGTCAAAGTCATATCATTGATAAGTTGTTGTTTCTTTTCGATGCAAAGTCCCTTTGACTTTCGCAGCGTGGGAGTTGAGACGAATATGGCGTTAATTCCATTTCGTCGTCTGAATGCTTTTTGGTTCAATCTACGTAGTTATATTTTTTACTAGTAGTATATTATTACTCTATTTTAGTAATATAGTAGTATTTTTTTACTCTATTTTGTATACAAAACTTTATTTAAGAGATGAAAACACTTTTCGTGATACATTATAAATAAGCTATTTCAAATTGCTAAAAACTCTAAATAATAATAATATTTTCTATATTCAAAATAGGGCCAACTAATCTTCTAAGTACTACAAAATATAACCTTTTGTAGATTGAACAAACAAGCATCGAGGCGAACGATTCGAAAACCTACGTTCTTTAAATAGAAGTAACAATACTTACTATCAACACTTTATCATATTTAGATAAAGTTATCTTGCCATCTATCAAGATTATCGCACAAGCATTCGACCTAATCAGATCGTAGATCGTTCAAAGAGCAATACTTACTATATTGCTCTTCGAACTTGCAACTGTTTTTAATAAAACTCAACAAAACCATTTATTACTTTTGTATAAAAATACCACTTTAAAAGTCAGCATTATAGTTTTCAGCTAAGCAGCAGTCAAAAAGCATAAACATTATGTCATCGTTATAGTTTGAAGTTTAATTTAGCGACACCAAACGCAACCCATTAATCACGACAGTCAAGTAAAAGTCCTTAACGAGAGGACATTCAAACGACGGCATAATTACACTCCAATCAAAATTGTAGTTGACGAAGATTAATGCATTGGCAAATTATACTACTCGTACTATCTTGCAGCGAATACCTACATTATCAATTCCTGTACCGAGGATGCAATTAGTGCTGATGATGCTTACAACTTTTTGAACGGATATGACGTCAGTGACATTCCAGTCGTGATGGATGGATGGGGTAGTTTGATTTTCTAAAGATATTATGTATCGGCTTTAGACTTACTTTATTTTGTAAGGGGATTCGAGTAGATGGACATCACTATTCTTGACTGTTATAAAAGCGTCTTAGAATTGGAAAGAGAGCACGCGTCAAAGTGTACGCCATCAAAAACAAACTTGTATTTTTTTACAAGTACCAAGTCTCGCACAGTTCTTCTACCGTAAAAAGTTGTGAGATCCATGTAATACCAAGTCGGTTAATTTGTTCAGTCCCTCTACTTTTGGGCCGGCAGAGTGAAGTTGACTGATGCTGCGTTGTTTTCACGCTGCCCCATTTGTCTTCACGTCTGGACTCCATTTCCACTTAACATCAGGTGGTGTTGAGTCATTTGCCGTGCTAAGTATAAAAATAGAAAAAAAAACCTTCTGTCATAGGTTATTACGTTATTAGCTAACCTAACAACATCTTTAGTGACCATATCAATGTTAAAAATCTTTTATGTTTTAAATAAATAGATTGACTGGCCATCGCATGAAAACACAATGTATCTTACAAGTAATACATATATTATATTAAATTAGATTGTTTAGTTGCGTTTTTGAGTTGCGAGACTTGGTTTTTTTTACAAGTTTGTTTTTGATGGCATCTCATTTTATTTTATCCTATTTTTTTCCCTTTCCGGTACCATCTAGGTACCTATCTACTTACTCTACTTACTCTTACCTATTTTTCCATTACATTATACATATACAGGTACACTGATTCATCAACTGCAAACGTAACTTTGTAATCCTGTACATTTATATGGGATTACAAAGTTGTTTATGCAGTTAGTGTATATATAGAAAACTGGACCGAAAAAGCAAAATAGGCTAGTTTTTCTTTGATTTAACACTAAACACTAACCCCCCTATTCATAAAAACTATTTGAGCATTATTTAGTTAAGTATTGTTTTGTCAACGTCACACAAACGTCATTTTTAAGTCAGTCAGTCAGTCAGTCAGTCAGTCAGTCAGTCAGTCAGTCAGTCAGTCAGTCAGTCAGTCAGTCAGTCAGTCAGTCAGTCAGTCAGTCAGTCAGTCAGTCAGTCAGTCAGTCAGTCAGTCAGTCAGTCAGTCAGTCAGTCAGTCAGTCAGTCAGTCAGTCAGTCAGTCAGTCAGTCAGTCAGTCAGTCAGTCAGTCAGTCAGTCATTCAGTCAGTCAGTCAGTCAGTCAGTCAGTCATTCAGTCAGTCAGTCAGTCAGTCAGTCGAAAATGGTCTGAACTGTTTCGAGAAAAGGATAGTACGGCCGTGCCGCTTTTTTGCTCGACTTGGCGGGGGCACTGCCCGTGCCCCCGCAAGTAAGCATTGTAAATGACAATTAAAAATAGTAAACAACCTCTGAATCAGGTCATCGGACGGACATGTTAATCGCCTTGTAACTTATAAAAATGTATGTGAACAAAGACTTAACATTTTCGATCTACTAAGATAAAACAATTTTAAAAACAGGTGCAACAATTCAGAATGACACAGGCTGCATTCACCTGCGCTTAAGCAGGTGAGGTGATGTCATGTTAGGTATGTCGATGTAGGAAAAATAAACTATGAGCTCAGTATATCCATAAAGGCTTCTGAAGCATGACATTACCGTTTTGGCACCATTAAATTACCTAACTATATCTATGTTATGTGGTTATTGTAACGCACAGGTGGCAATTTTTTGTGGTGGAGTTTTTTTTAAACAACAGTTTTTTATTATTTTTATTATAGATGTCGAAGTGGCAGTGCTGTTCGACACTTTAAGCCCAGTGTCCCACACAGCTTTCATCGCCAAAAATGATATAGAATTTCATTGAAAAAGAAAGCAGGTGGACAGTATTCAATTGTCGCTAAATTCACAAATCAGTCGCTGAACCATATTTACAATGATCAGAGGAAAATAGTGTCAATCACTGGTACCCGTCGAACCCTGGTGCCACTGACCTAAGTAGGCAAATGACACCACTCTACGTGATGTTAAGAGGAAGCAGTAACCAGATGCGAGAACAGCTAGTGGAGCAGGATGGTTCTACATTAGCCTTTTTAATAGTTTTTTAAAATTAAACATTTGCGTGAAAAAAGTTTTAACTCTGTCAAACAAAATAATTCTGACTTCTTGGCGGTAAAGCGAAGAGTCATGTCTGCGGTTATGTTTTATTTTCTAAAATTTATGTTAAGTCGAATATTAATGTGAAACAATGGTGGATTATTAACCGTTAAGTGTTCGTGAGTGTGCATGAGTCACATGAGTGTTGGCAAATAAAAGAAAACATTGCAACGTCACTTTTCAAATTCTTTCAAGAAGTCCGCGTGAGGACTTAGTAAAGCCCCCACATCTTTACTGAGATACTCGAGGGGTGGGGGGTATATCATTTCTCACTTCTAATTTCTATTATCATTCATCATCATTATAAAAAAAACTCACCCTCATTTATTTTCTTCTTTTAGTTGATGGCTTCGTGCGATTAGCACATTTAGCCAGTGTGAAAGTAATTTTTCCTACAAGTAATGCATAAATAAATAATATTTCCCTCCTGTATGAATAAAAAAAACTTAATACTGTATATTTAGTGCTATACAAAATTTATTTTAGCGTGTTGTGATGCAACTCCTAAGGTTATTCCTCTTCATGTAGCGTTAGTCAATTTCTTAACTCTACTGTTATTAGGCCAAGTTCATCACATATGCTTAGTAGCATCCAAAGAGTTAATGTCAGCCTACAATACCAACATCTTAAGAGGCTCTCGCTTGATGGTTGGATCAAGGGTCAGATTCAGAAAGCAGTACTCCTTGACACGGCACGTATTGTCAGGAGGTTCCTCACTCTGCAGCCCTGACCACCGGTAGCTTGGGCCCTGCCCCGCTGCTGGCGGTACTCTAGAATTAGGTACCCTCAGTTCATGTACTTGGTTGTCCCACCCATATGCATTCGAATCCAATGCCTCTGAATGGGACAGTCAAGCCTCACAATCATGTCTAAGTGGCATGTATTTAAAATTAGGACTGTGAAATAATTGTTATAACTCCACAATACAACACCATAATCACCTTATCTTCAATGTAAATAGCATGTTCGTGTTCCGGCAGCTAAATATAAGATAACCAGTGCCACAGTAGTTGAGAATTCCGGGTGTAGTGCGCTTCCACTTTTGGCCTTATCATCAACTAACATCAGGTCAGATGAAGGCTAAGTGCTTACGTAATAAAAAAATATCAGACCACTGAGATCGATTGCAAATTATTCAAAATAGCAGTGTCGATGCGCAGGTTTTATCTATATAAATAAAACCCACTAACAAATTTGCCTTCCTATCTGGGCAAGATTGTTGGTGGGTCTTGAGTTTATACCCTCTGCTATCTTGCCAGAACAGCCAAACAAAGATGAATAAAAGAAGGCACATAATTTTTTGCTACATTTTTAAACACATGTAGCGACCGGCAACACTGATTACTGAGAATGATTATTAAACAAATTATGTCACGCAGCGTGGGAACGCGTGGAACTCGGTGTTGGCAGTCGCGCGTACCCAACCTGCTGCAGACGCGGTTGTGGTCATTCAGAGGGACAGTTCCGTAATGGGTGTAAAGCGGACTGTCTGATCCGACGCCTCGTCGTCGAGTGGTAACGGCTGCAAGGGCCAATCACAGTGATGTCTCCCGAAAGGGATCGCGAGGTTTACAACCCGTAACGGTGGTCTACGCGCGACTGCCAACACCGAGTTCCACGCGTCCCCACGCTGCGTGACATAATTTGTCTAATAATCATTCTCAGTAATCAGTGTTGCCGGTCGCTACATCACACACATTGCGGGATCGAACGTTACTGCTTTTCTCCGTCGCTTTAGAAACACAAATGTTGATCCTATTATTAAATTTTTTATACCAAATAAGTTATAAAATTTTTTACATGTTTCTCGGCAATTTCGATTTCATGCGTCATTATGTGTTTATTAAAATGCAGGGAAATTCAATGCACACAATATGCTACGTTATATTAAATAATCATTTTCTAGTGTTATCGTCATTAAAATGTCGTTACAATGATGGCCGACCTTAGATATTTAATGATTAACACATGTATTATTAAAATACAATTCGTTATTTTCCAACAAATAACTTAATATATACTTATGTCCTTTTTTCCTATTACTATGCATCGTAATCTATTTCATTACTTTTGTTGTTTGTTTTTCGTAAAATGTAAACGAAAAAGTTTTAGGTAATATATTTTTTATCAGCTTCTTGGGTATTGTAAGAAAATGACGTATTTAGTTTACATTAAATGGAGTAAATAAATCTTATCTCAAACAGTTACGTTCGTTGCGACGCGATGGACGACGCGACGTTTAAGTATAAGCATTTATTTTCAATATATAAAACTGAAAACCAACTGTATTCTGTAATGTTTATATACGTTTTTGAAAAAATACCATTTCGAATAGCCGCAGTCTACGCAATAGTTCACAAAGCCATAGACTAATAATATAGTAACAAACGGACTTCCGTTTTTATTGTAAACCACGGAAGATTGGTATTGACAACCAGTATTGGTGTCAATGCGATACGCGATATTATAAATAAAAAGTAACGTTAAATAGCCTACAACTGTCCCACTGCTGGGCAAAAGCCTCCATCATTGAAATCAAGTCATCGCAACAATTGATGGGTAAATAAAAAGTAGTTTTACAAATATAAAGCCTCGGTGTTCAACTGGAAATGTAAACGGCCCATCAACCGGAGGTCCCGAGTCTAATACTCAGATCGGGCAATGTGTATTTTGGATATTTTTGATTCTACGCCCGGGTTAGCAAAAGCATTTAGCAGGCGTAGTGATAAAGCCAATACCTACCCATCAATTGTAGCGCTGGCTTGATTTCTACGTCGTAGGGATATGCCCAGCAGTTGGCCAGTATATAGCCTCACTTATTAATAAAAATATTTTTTTGTGACACAGATTACATCGCAAGGTACGGTCGGATGGCAGAACAGGCGGCCCGCAGGAAGTTTTGGCAGATTCTGTCGGCCGTGGAGTACTGCCACGAGAGGCGGATCGTCCATAGAGATCTTAAGGTTAGTAAAAGTATTAGCAAGTCTGCAGCTTTAGGCCCTAACTCCAGCAAACCGGAGATTGGGCGTAATCGTGCAACGCTTATACTATCCGATCCAAACCCGAAGAATCTAGTATGGAACGGGGACACGCACTAGTATGTGATGCCATTCCTTTTAGAAAACCTCTGACGGTGTTTCTTTTCACATGGCTTGAGGTACCCTTTAAGTTTCTCGCCGCCCCTAAAAGAAAGTCCGGTGCCGCAGAAACGGCAACCAGCAAAATCTCCAAATACAAAAAGCAACGCACAGGCAGCTCCTCGGGTGCTGTAGATGACTGTCCATTCTAGGCGATGACCACTACCCATGAGGTGGCTCGCTTGCTTGTTTTTTGTCTTTTTTCAAGAAACATTTTACTGTTAACGCCATCTTTGTTATGATAGAGTCTGTGCCTTATTCTGTAACTTCAATAAACTGTAGGATCTGTAGGTACTAGAACAAATAAAAATGTTGATTTTTATTTTATCAAATAAATGTAAATGCCACATAAAAAGTTACATAAATAGGATCGATAAATATTACCTTTCTAGTTTTATTTGTACAATGAATTATCATTATTATAGTTACCAACTGACTACCATAAAGTTTGACGTATGTATATTGTTGAAGGATAAAAATAGGTAATAAAATTAGAAACAGTACGAGACTGAGTTTCACCCGAGTTCTTTTCGATAATGACACGTGTTGTAAGACTCCCTTTTCAACTCAATCTACGGTACAATTCATAGTTTATAATAATAATACTACTTGATAGTTTTTAGGAGTTTAGTTTCAAGTAGTTTAATTGTAGAAATGTGAACGCTACCTTAAGAAGATAGATTACCGGAAGTGAACACGCCCGTAATGATGTCTGTGCTGTAATTGTTCTACTTGATACTGGTTTAGTGATAAACGCGAAGTCATTAATTGAGATTAATAATAATAGTATGAGACGAATGTAGGGACATAAAATACCGACTATTGTAGGTTATGTATTTTATGTACTAATCAATGTACCTACCCAAAGCGAGCAAATTCTCGTTTACAGTATACAGTTCTCATAAAAGGCTTTATAATTTACAGAACAATTTCGTCTTCATTATTAGGTAGTAGAGTTCCCCTAATCCTATTAACTCAAATTTATGCCGGATTAATCTACAGCAGAAAAGTCCCATTGCGTATGTGTTATTGCTATACAACCCACTGAATTGATTATATTGTACGTAGGTGTGATGGTTCTTATATTTTTGAACAACTTAAATGTAAACATGGAAGAAAAGAAAGCGTGCTTAGATAAGCAATCGTATATGTATTTTTACCAATGGGTTAACAGTGACATGACCACTTTGATACTTTCACGTTCCAATTATGATCCAAGAAATTTAATTTTGGTCACAGGCAACTCGATCGCAACATCATCGGGTTTACAAAATGGTTGCCTATGATACTTTTACCAATTCCATTATCTGGTGATGATCACTAGCTCATTTGTATATCTCTACTCTTGGGTCACAACCCTCCCTACGAATGGAATTGGAAACACCACAGAGAGTTTAATTTTTTGTTTTGTTTTAGATGATGATGTTTTAGTGATTAGCATATTTAGCCAGTGCCAAAGTAATTTTTCTTACACAAGTAATACACAAATAACAATATTTCCTTCCTGTATGATGATGATAAATGATAATAGAAATGAGGAATGAGAAATGATATACCCCCCAAGCTCCCAGCCCCTCGAGTATCTCAGTAAAGATGTGGGGCTTTACCAAGTCCTCACGCGGACTTCTTGAGATAATTTGAAAAGTGACGTTGCACTGTTTATAATCCACCATTATTTCACATTAATATTTGACATAACACAAATTTAAAAAAATAAAACATAACCACAGACACGACTCTTCACTTTCCCGCCAAGTTCCCGTTTAAATTACTTTGATCCACCAAAGAGTCTGTAGCAGTTGCCACCAATACTGTTTCCTCTTCAGGCGGAGAACTTATTGCTGGACGCGAACATGAACATTAAGATAGCCGACTTCGGATTCAGCAACTACTACGCTACAGGAGAACTGCTGGCCACGTGGTGCGGCTCGCCCCCCTACGCCGCCCCCGAAGTGTTCGAAGGCAAACGGTACACCGGCCCCGAAATCGACATATGGGTACGATATTACATTTTTGTGTTCACATTCTTTCACCGATATTAGACACTCTTGAAATAGAACACATTTTATGTGAGCCAATAAAAATATCATAGGAAACGTGATTCACCTCAAACAGTGATATTGAGTTGACGTAATCGTAGGTCTTCCAAAGTAGCCGCGTGAATAGTTGATAACGATGTCTATTGAATGTGTTTATTGTCTATTCATGTTTGATATTTTTATAATGAAGTTGCTATCGAGTTTTTTTTGTCGGATTCATCTCGATAAAATACCGTATTATTATATTATTATTTCAGAACCAGCGTCGTGGCAAAACTAAAATGCTATGACATATGCTGAGAAGATGCTCTTTCAGTATCATTTGTATTATTATTAATGTTTAATTTGTCCCATATGTTGTAATACTGAATAAATGCTTTTATATTTTATTGCATTTCTACTCCACACAGGTGGTCGAATTATGACTGTTTAAAAACGCTTCCTAGAATATGCTTAATTTAGTTGAAATTATTTTTAGTAAAACGTAACGGATAGCGGTGTACCTTGTCCACGTATTTCGAAAATGACTAATTTCATTAGCCATTTAACATTTCGACCAAAAGTCCACTACGGAAAGTTTAAAATTGCATAAAATCAGTTGATCAAACGATTTTTTTATATGTTTTTTATTGACTGCAAACTTCTTTGTATTTTCCTTTAATATAGAAAGTTTCATTAAAATAGTCTTATTGGTATAAAAGAATTAGATCTTACAAGTATTGCAGGTATACTAAAATATAAAATCTTGGAACGGGTTTGAAATATCTTCCTGTTCATTTTGGCACGTCAATCGTCGCGACTCCTCGAATATTCCTCTTTTGAAGTATCCACGTCGTCAACCAGTCCCCTCTAGTTGCGTCATTAGTCACCTGCTATGTTTGTTGCAGAGTTTGGGAGTGGTGTTGTATGTGCTCGTTTGCGGTGCGCTGCCTTTCGACGGCTCCACCCTCCAGTCGTTAAGGGATCGAGTGCTATCGGGAAGATTTAGGATACCTTATTTTATGAGCGAAGGTAAGTGTCTGGATACTAAATGGTGTGCCACTAAAAGTCGATATAGATAAGCTTAAAATTTACTTTCAAAATATAGTAGACATATTGTATACACCAGTTATCGAATTCGACCGTGTGCTGGTATTAACACGGTCTTCTAGGCAGATCCCGGGTTCAATTCCCTTAACGATGTAACAACACATTGTGTGATGAACAAGAACCAATGAAATGTAATAATTTAAATGAGGAATAATTATTACCTATATATGTGTGTTTTTCTCCGTAACCTAGCTTTTTATTACTAACTATGCTTAGTTGGAAGAGTAAGGTAATATATTGTTTGAAAGGTGTTGAAAATATTTAATATTAAAAATTAATAAGGTACCTACATCTTCTGCTACATTATATATTCTGGACTGGTCACTGGCCGCCGATTAGACAGGCATATTTTTTTACGAAACTGAGTTTCTTGAATGTTAAGTCTCCCTTTTATGGGAGTCGATACGATCAACTTTGCCCATTTTCCTTCTAATTAGGGTAAAATATGTACGGCTCCTTTCGTTTACCTTAAATAACAGTAATGTACCTAGTAATAACCATAAAATATTGAAGTTTTGTAACAAATAACATTGTTTTTGGATAAAAACTGTATCATCTACATTTTTAGAAAATCATTTACACCTTTAAACATATGCCTTAGAGAATAGCTTTCCTAACTACGCCTTTTTATGTCTACTGTGACAATGATGTATGTGTCGTTGTTACGAATGAACTTTGCGCATGAAAGTTTAATTTTGTAACAGTAGCCAACTTTAAACTGGGGCGTTTGAATAATATTTATGAGGCCTCATACGACTATCAGTTGTTTTTGACATGTCTAGTCGGATACGCAGACGGTACTCAGAATTGCCAATAAAAAATGGACGGAAGTTTTTCTGTCGGTTATGTTACCTATTTAACATTATTTAAGAATATGTTTTCAAGCGTAAATATGTTTTATGTTAACGTTGTGAACACTGAAAAAGTGTTTGTATTGAACACTCAGGATAAAATAAACGCAAGTAGATCCGTGCAAGTTTCATTTCAATCTGGTGGTGATTTTTTTTTCAAGGCGTAAAGCTCTTAAAATTACGTGATTGCTCGTAGAACGAGAATAAGAGAATAATGTAGAAAATCCACAGAGTAGTAAAGAGTTCTGCGTATTCTTTTTTCCGGTCTATTTGCGTGGTTCCATGTCGACACTGTAATTGTGGGAGAAACAGTTTGTGCCTCTGAATAAACATTGAGGACCTGGATGCCTTTACACCGTGCGGTCTGTGGGAACTGTGCTAGCGGCAGCAACTGGAGCCAACAGGGTTGCCAGTACAATTTTAAAAACAAATTGTAAAATTAAAATGTGTCATGTTTTTATTTTTTATAGTTATTTTATTTTCATAACGCTATACCTACCTATAGTACACGCAAGTACTTTTAAAAATAATCTATTTTTGCGGTATGTCGACAGAACTGTCGCCCGGATTGCAAAAGGTAGTTGGTTAGAGTCGTTTGTATTCAAGTAGGTAATATAATTAATTAGGAAAGAAATAGGAAATATGATGCGAGTTAAGAAAATTGTAGAATCAAAAAAGTAACTTTAATTAGAGGACATTGTTTTACGTACTTTAAAACAAATATGAAGCTTAAAGTTTTTTTTTTGGTTTGAATCTTTAAACAACGGCAGCCCTACATTAACAGCCCATGTAGATTGTAATAACACGCTTCAAACATTTTCCTTAAAGGAGTTCTTTCACAAAAACAACAAATTGCCAAGCTCATTTCAGATCGTAGAAATATATCCGCCTCTGTGGTCTAGTGGCTAAGACCACCGGTTTAGACCCAGAGGTCCCGGGTTCGATTCCCAGCGCGGGGTACATGTTTGTGTACTCGATTTGGTTGGTAGTAGGCTTGTTTGTCCGCCTGGCTAGCTACCAAGGCACAGCACTGAAAAATGTTAGACACTTATTATGACGTTAACTCACTATGACATTGACCGATGCGACGGTAGCGAATACTAATTAACGTTAGGAAAGTTTCATAAGTGAAATATAACCCAAATTATGTTGAAGGGAAAGTGTAATTAGACTACTTATCTTTCTTTTAGGACTGCTTGTCTTGTGTGGTAATATTACCACAGAGACGGTAATAATCCTTTTATGCACTGACTATTTTTTTTTTATATTAACGGGTAAGCACAGTGCCTTCATCTCACCTGACGTTAAGTGATGATAAGGCCAATGGTAAAAAGGCCCTTCACTCTGGATCCTCAACTAATGAGGCACTGGCTATCTCAAGCTGCCGGAACACAACAATGCTACAAACATTGATGTTATGGTGACATATTGAGATAAGATGTTGGTAGCTAGCCAGGCGGACAACAAGCCCTACCATCAACCAAACCGAGTACACAAACATGTAACCCCCGCTGGGAATCGAACCCGTGACCTCTGGGTCTGAGACTGGTGGTCTTAACCACTAGACCATTAAGCCGGTTATATTAGTCTTCTTTAGTATCGAGCTTCTATTTTAATAATTGTCAATTTTGTAGTCCTGGCGTGACAGGGCAGCACTGACCTACTTTCAGTCCTTAATTGTATTTTTAAACGATTCTACGAATCAATCGGATAGTAGTCTAAATTAACTGAACTATAGGAATTAGCTCTCCGTAATGGAAGATAAAAAGTAATAAAATCGATAAGCGGCCGGCCGCTTGCGTCACCCGCGTGCTCAAGCATGCATCCCGGCGCCGGTCTCAGGTGACACATAACACATTTGTAGAGATACATACACTTGTATATATCTCTTATTTTGATACAAATAAGGACTATAATCTCGGGATTCAGGTCACCTGAAGAGGTATGATATTTGATTCGCGATTCCATTAGAAACACCCGATACTCATGGTTAACTTCGAATGATTGATACGATGGACTCAATTTATCGTATGTATCTAGTTGTGTAAGTGCTGTGAATAATGATTGGCCACTTTTATATAGTTCAATTACTAAATTGGCTAACCAAAACCTTCTTAATTGAAACTTCTTTGAGCTTCGAGAGAAACGTTAAAAGTACGAAGCTATACATAGCAAAGTTTTAATTGAGTTGAGATTGACACAGCTGAAAGCTAACTGATCATCACGCCAAGAAAAAAATGGAGAGTTATTTTTGGAAACCAATGGAAAGCGGGTTTTTGAAGGTTTTCAATTTTACCCGTTGCGACAGCGCTCTGAGGTGCTTTATAACTTTTATTAGAGCACCCTTGAACCCTCCAACTTTCGGCATTGCAGCTATAAAGTGCTCTCCAGTGGAGATCTGATTTTACCAGAATGTAGTGATGTAGAAAAGACTCTACCGTACACCAATATTTGTTAATGTAGTAATAATAATTTTATAAAGACGCTGAATTGGTCATATTAAAAGTAAAATTTATGTTCTTATTCTTTAATTTTTCAAATTCTTTAACAATATATGCGGGATAAACAACCAAGTTTACATAATTATTTAAACACTTGTACAGTAAGTATCAAATTGATCTATCCAACATAAGTGGTAATTAAAGAAAAACAAAACTTAATAGTTTTGATACGTTTTGACACGTGCAACATTTTCGGCTCAAGCAAAAACAAACTTAGAAGTTAAGTATCAAAACTTATGTTACTTTAACATTGAAGATCATTTGACGAGTCACGAGTTGACTCTTGTACTACATACTCATGTAGTACACTCGTTGCTCGGTGCCCAAGATTTAAAATTTGATACGATTTAATCACAGGATGACTTTTCAGAATCTTTACTGTAAACATAAACGCGCCGCACCATAAACCGCGCCATAAACCCGATAAAGGGTTAAAAACGTCAGCATAAATGTACACAATTAAATGCGAGCTACGTAAATACGCGAAAAAGAGGTTTCATACAAATAACCCTTTTTGTTAATTCATTTCAAAAGCACCTTGATACAGTGACGAGCGATCCAGAAATAGTCTATGACGCGCTAAGTTGTACTGTAAGCTGAATGCCGATACATTTCCCGCCAGACTTTGACGCAAGATATACTAATGACTGTAGACAAATCTCTATAAATCACAAGCTAAAATAAACAATAATACCTATACGTATATTTGGATTATTAAAATTAGTGCTACTATTAATGTTGTATAATTAAATACAATTTAAGCTTAATTGGTGTATTAATACCAATTAATTTGCAACTGTTTCTTTTATAATTTAGTAATGATAGTTGTCCACGTACTCAACATAAACAGACTTTCCCATCCACGGCTTGAACGCCTGCGATGCGTTTCAAAAGAAATACATTTATTTAATTATATTTATTTTATTTATATTTTTTACATATTTCAATTAATTCTATTCCGCTATTTATCGGAATAGAATTAATTGAAATATGTTTCTAAATCTTTGGTAAAGCTTACCGTGTTCGCATACTTTATTTGCAGAATAACCAAATCAATATAGGTTGCCTTGCTTAAATGTACACTTTGCGAACATCAATGCAACTGATTCACGAGAATAAGACGTCGTGGGCCGGCAGGGTGAGCGTGACTGATGCTGCGTTGTTTTCACACTGCACCACCAGCCCCCGATTACCGATAACCGATTGCTTTGGCTACGTGTATAGTTTATGAGGTCATCTTGTCATCTAGCTAATAAGTATAGGCATATATCGAAAGCTGTAGCCTATAGCTTTCGATGTTGCTTTCTACGAAATGACTATAATATATACCTATACTTATTAGCTATCGCAAGCAATCGGTTAGGCGGTCGGGGGGCAGTTGTCCTTGCGTCGTCGTTTCCACTTAACATCAGGTGGAGTGAAGTCATTTGCTGAGCCAGGTATAAAAAAAAGATGATTGTAAAAAACTACTGGTAGGTACCAACTTTTTATACTCAAACTCAAGATATTCGTATTGTTTTCTAAAGTTTACGCGAACGTAAACGTTTCTCCCTGTGACCACGGACCCTGCAAAGGGTTCGAAACGTCAGGATAAACATTAATTAAAACTAATGTGTAAAATAAACGCGAGTAGATCCGTAAAAGTTGTTTCATTTCAAGATATTCGGTTGCCGCTGAATGTGCAAAAGCTTTTACTTTTCTCATTCATTATGCCAATGCTATTTTTGCTGGCGCGACCTTACCGAAACCTGTAGTCACTTGTTTATTCACGAGCCCACGTAGTATTAGACCCTTGGGCCTAATTTTATTTAGGTAGGTAATACTTGGGTGCGTATAGCCGTAAACCACCCAAATATAATTGAAGTTTTATGAACTCAAGGCGTTTTTGCTCTGCGACTAAGTTCAGTCATAATATTTTTATCTGTGCAAACACCATTAAATAACTATTTCTTCTTTGGGTAGACACAGATAATATATATTGTAAATATAACAAAACGCTTTATATATTAAAATATTCCATCATCATCATCGGCCTATCTTAGTCCACTGCTGGACATAGGCCTCCCCTAATGAGCGCCATAGCGCCCTATCCTCACTCAGCTTTACGCATATTTACATACTTGCAAATATTTTAATATAATAAATAAAAATCCTTTTTAGAATAGGTAGAACTGATTTTCTTTGACTGACTTCAACTCCCTATAATTTCATGCACCAATAGCCCATTCTGTGAACTGTAACCATCTTGTTAGTTTCGTAAGGACAAAAAATACCAAATTCCCTCGTACGCTTTTCAAAGGCTGAGTGTTGTGCAAACGCCCCCCGCCCGGGTGACTTAGCCCGCCCTTATTACCAGGGAGCATTCTGCCCTTCATCCACCTCGTCTGTGCCCTTGTCTCGGTACCTTCACCTCAGACAAACCGCTTTATTTACTCTGAACACGTAACAGTTTGGATAAATATTTAATTTTTATAACTGAAACTTTGGATATGGTCTTGATAACGTTGTACTGACTTAAAAATAATACGTGGCGTGCTATATACTAAAACTCGTCATGAATGCTTTTCAATCGCTTATCGGATACTGTGTTGTGAGTGTGTGGGGAGGAGCTTGCAAGACGTATCTCATGCAGCTTGAAAGAGCTCAAAGGTCTTTATTAAAAGTAATGACTCTGAAGTTCACACTGTTCGTATAAAAATCATCACTACATAGTATAAAACAAAGTCGATTCCCGCTGTCTGACTGTCCCAATGTATGTATGCTTAGATCTTTAAAACTACGCACGGATTCGGATTTCGATGCGGTTTTTTTAATAGATAGAGTGGTTCAAGAGGTTTATATATATGTATAATAGGCTATATTAAAAAAGAAATGTCCACCCGTGCGAAGCCGGGACGAGCAGCCAGTTTATAATATAATAACCCAACAACATGCCCATACCCCTGACAACCCGGAGATATGCCGAAATAAACGTCTTACACCGAACATACTCTCTCCAGTCAGTTTCCGTACTGCCCTTGCAAGGCGACAACGTGCATATCTATTAATTTCTCTCTATAATAAAAAAATAAAAAATAAATTTCTACCCTCTTTCACTTCATGAATGCAAATCTTGATAATTATCAAGATCTTTTTAACTAACGGGCTACCTACATTGAATAGAAATGGTATAACAGAATTTTTATTTAGTAATCTATAGCTATACTAATATTATAAAGAGGAAAGCTTTGTATTTTTATATGTTTGCAACGAATAAACTCAAAAACTACTGGACCGATTTAAAAAAATCTTTCACCAATAGAATGCTACATTAGCGCTAAGTAACATAGGCTATATAAGAAAGAAATGTCTATCCGTGCGAAGCCGGGACGGGCCGCTAGTTTGAATAAATAGAGTAAAATATATATTAAGTTTATATATTTTAAATATGTATCTATTTTTAATATACTTAATATTTATCTATTGATACATTATGTATACTTACATATAAATAAATTTAATATCACCACCATTTTATATCCATATAAAGTACATTGTTAACTTTTTATTAAGCTTTATTGACACTCTTGTTGCAAGAAATTGGGATAAGTCGCTGACTCCTAGTTTGGGTGTCGGTGTATTGATAGGAATTTGTTAATAAATTTTAGGTCAATAGAGTAATTATTATTATTTTTTCTTTCTTAAAACAAGATTTTTACAATATTTTAATATAAAAACAATAAAACATTACAATAACCTAATTCTAGAGTACCGCCAGCAGCGATTCTGTTTCTTTGATTTTAATGATAGTCTTTAACACAGACCTATATTAACATTTGGTCTGTGCTGGTCTTTGATCTATAAAGATAAATCTAAACTAAAGAAAGATCAACATCGCATAGCCGAAACCGCTGAAATTTTGCAGGCAGGCCCCTTTCAAAACATAGACAAGAAATAAGATGGGATTCTGCGAAGATCTCTCGGGATCATGGGAACAGATGTCAACGCGGGCGGTAGCTAGTGTCAAATGAAATAACTATAGTCAACCAGTACCTAGGTAACATTACCAGTGGGCCTACTAAATGGGCTTTATATAATCCTATTATAATCCTCTATATAATGAAGAAAGCTACTAAATATCGTTGAATGATGGGCTTAGACTACGACGTATATGGTAGTCTCGCGGGCTCGTTTAAAAAGTTCCTAACGAAGGGATTAGAGGAGCTTGTGCCACTAAATAGTTGAGAGTTAAAGGATTAAGGTCGCCTAAAGGCAGATGCTCATACCGCGATATAACTATATATATATATTAAATTGTGCTAGTCACCGCCATTGATCTAAGCATGCAATTGCACATGTCATATATACCGCTTTAACAGTTTCCATGGCAACAAAACAAACAAATCATCAAAGAAGGAGTTCAATAACATACACACGCACAGAAGATTTTTATATATAAAGATATATGTGAAGATAATTTCGGCGCACCTAAGTCTCTCTGTGTCCATGGACCTTGCAAAGCCTTGGAAAGGTCAGTATAATATGTACCTAAATATTCGCGAGTAGATCCGTTCACTACATATTGAAATGAAACACTTTCAATATGTAGTGTTCGCGTACACTAGTAAACAATATAACTAGGTAATATGTATTTTTATCTAGTTACCTACTTTGGTTTGGCTTGAATGCTTGATGCTAACTGATACGACAAAGTCAATGACGTCTTTAGTGTCGCGAAGACGTCAACCACATTTAACTTACGCTGCGCTGGCGTCTTATGTATTGACAAGAATAATTTATGAATTATTCGTAACGTAGTAGGATAGTGTCGTGAAAATGCAGTAGTTTCTTTTATTATTTCAGGCGATAATAAAGTCTGCCAGGAATAGGCGACTAAAACGGAGAGACACAAAGTTCATGTGTTTTTTTAACCAATTCTGTCAGGATTTTTGTTACGCAAAATAGCATTCGTAGCGGTTCACAACTGTGACCGTGTGTTAATTTGTTTGGTCTGTAGCATGCTATGATTGCATGTACTGCTATTTTTCATTTGGAGTGAATGACGCAAATGAAAGCGTGTTCGCGTTACGCGCGAAATACCTATGTCACTTGTGAAATATATCATTTTGATTGATTTTGTCTACTTTATGGAATTATGCACGAATTAAAATGAAACACTAGAAACGTGCTCTATACGGATCTGTCTACTCGAGTTTATTTTTTACTGACGTGACGTTTTGTACCCTGTGCAGTCTTGACAGAAGTACTTTCAATCACCTCAGGCCTCTATCTACACCTTCGTGCCTCAGCCTCACTGTGTGACCACGGACCCTTGAAAGGGTTCGAAAGTCAAACTTAATTTATAAGCAAAATAAACGAGAGAATATCCGAATACAGTGTTTCATTTTAATTTGTAGTGATCGTATTATGATAATATAAATATAGGTAATGTAACTACGTTAGTAATAACAATTCAGATTTGTTATTTTTTATTATCTGCTTAATAAAATAGTTGCGGTAGCAGGTAATTATGTAACAAAGACAACGGATATTCGTGCGTTTATTACGGATATGAAGCAATTTCCTCGTATAATTAAATATTTACTTTTTTCTGTAACACGGCTGAGCTATTGTAACAGGCGATTCTGTTTCGTAGGTAGTGGTATTGGACAAACGTCTATAGAATGCACTGTTCAGATACTTTTAGTTCATTTGCATAATGTGAATAAAATTATTTTCTTGTTAGAGATAATCTTTAGACCAAACAAATGAATGTATGTCAAAAAAATAATTTTAATAATTTTAGACACTGTTATCACTTGTTATTTTCATAAATTATAAATAGCTTTCACTTTGGGCAGAGATTAAACAATGCTTGCTACGTATGTATGTATATATTGTCTGTTGAAAAAAATACTTACTATCTCTAATAAGTGCGATTTATAAATTGCCTGCTTTTGTACAGAGTATTGTTTTCTTCTATCGTAAAGAAAACAACACTCGTTTTATGCTAATAAAAAAAATCCAAGTCTACAATAGATACTTCGCATTTTAGCCTACATCTCTTCGTTTTTATTAAATTAGGTTCCATTCCATCTTACACAAAGCATTGTTTGAAAAGGACACTAACTTATTACCTCACTGGCGCTCTATAAGTACCGAGAGCTTCAAAGAATATCCAAAAGCATTGTTTCGGGTTACACCGCCTTTGTTGAGGGTAATCAAATCTCTTCGTGGAAGCTAAACTACGTTACATACCTTTTATATACCTAACTGAATTCGTTGCGTGTGTCAGTTGGCTAGTGGAGGTATGCTTAAATGATTATGTTTGCCTGCATGACTATACTTTTAGTACATGTAATCGTTCTTGTAATTGTCTTCTTGTAATCGATCTTGTAATGTACACACGCCTGCACATCTACAACAAACTGTCAAATTTCCACAGTAGACTTTGAACTTTAATACTAAGTTGTATGGTTGAAAATGTATTGAAGAAATTTGACAGTTTTGGGTAGGTTGATGTGCAGGTACCTAATTGTTGCCTAAAATAAATAAATTTATTCTATTATATTCTATTCCTATAAATATTTCTGTTCGTTTTAAGATATTATTTAATTGCCTGCGTGAAGCATTGTTACTTAATTATATGGTTAATACGCCTATGTTTTGACGCTTCGGTAATTATTACGCACCTAATAACATTTTATATGACATACGCGTAGTAGATATAATATATACCAACAAACCAACTACTCTCATAATGATCTTTTAATTTTTTTTAGGTCAATTTAATCAATTTAAAAATTAAATTAATTATTATTTTTATTTTTTTTTGAAGTATTATTTTTAAAAATTGTAAGATTATGTTTGTTATGTAAGAGTATTCTTTACTTGTTTCTTATCACAAAATATAACTACAACTACATGTACAATATTTTTTTACTCATGCACGTACCTAAGTTGCTTCAAGAACTAAGTTCCACAGCAGTTGGAGGTTCCGGGTGAAGTGCGTGGCAACCTTCGGGCCTATCATAGTGATGATAAGGCCGAAGATCTCACCTGATGTTAAGTGTAACATCAGGTGAGATCAAGGCCAAGTGCCAACTCCTAAGGAATTTAAAAAATAAACACCCATAAACAAATAACCCACCACGTGTACTTGTTCTAAACTCGCCGACAAACTGTTTTCCCTTTATAAAGTTAAAACTTTTTCTGCCGAACCTCACAACAATGTCTAAAGTTAGACAATGTCTAAAACAGATATTAATAAACACATTTTTAACGCTTCTTGTTTAAAATTAGACGATTAAAATAATACGGTTTTAAAATTAAAGCCTTTTGATTTTTGAATAATATTTCTTTTGTGTATTTTTTATGCAGCATATGAAAATATCATACGCTACATAATAAATTACAAACACAATTTTTCCCACTCTCGTTTTACTGTTTTCATCTATGAGGCTGTATATAATACATAACGTTGCAAAATAATCGTTTTTAGGGTTCCGTACCTCAAAAGGAAAAAACGGAACCCTTATAGGATCACTTTGTTGTCCGTCTGTCTGTCGGTCTGTCTGTCTGTCAGTCTGCCTGTCAAGACCCTTTTCTCGGGAACGTGTGAAGGTATCCACATGAAATTAAAATCATATACTCAGGTCTGCAATCCCTTGAAGCTGTGAAAAATCAAACTTCTAAGTTAATGAAAAATTAAGATACGGTTATTTATGTCGCAAAAAACGTATATTTCGACACTCTCAAGAAAATCAAAATTCATATGGTAAGTACCATTGACCTAGAACTATGAAGTTTGGCAAGTAATATCGTCTTATACTACAAATACAGGGAAAAGTCTGAAAACTATACATATTTAATGAAATCACAAAAAAAACTTCCAAGGGTCCAAATTTTGAAGTAAGTTAACCGTGTCATGTGGGGTATCGTATGAAAGGGCTTCATTTGCACAAGCTTAAACAGATTTTTAATTATTTTTATGATGTATAGTTTTCGATTTATTACGAAGAATGGAAAAATAAATACTCTCTCTCTCCCTCTTTTATATGTATAGGTACCGAATAACTTTGGTGTAATGTAGTACCTAACATTCGAGAAAAGTTAGAGACTCGATTCCCGAACTATATGATATGGACCCATAAATTTGTACGGAACCCTCGGTGGGCGAGTCCGACTCGCACTTGTCGGGTTTTTTTTTGTTAAGACCTACCTACCTACTACGTTTTAAGTCAATTACGCAATATTAAATGTTTTATTTTCAATTGTGTAATTGACCTTAATGAGTGCGCCTAGGCAAGTCACATTAACGACCCAAGTAAGTATATATTACGTAAAATATGTAATAGGCTGAGAGGTATTTTGCCAAATTAAGCAAGCTAGGTTACACACGCGATGTCCTAAAAACCTTAAATAGAGTAAAAGGGTATAGACCTTAGCACCTGTGAAGGCTGTAGGTACATAGGTAGGTACCTAAGTAACAAATTAAACTGATAGCCTATATACTGTCCTACTACTGGGCAAAGCTCTCCAGCGTTATAATCAAGTCGTCACTACAATTGATGGGTTTTGGCTTAACAACATTGCGTGTTAATGCGGGTTGGTGATGATTACAAGCTATGTTTCAAAAAATACGAAACACTGTCCGACCTGGGAATTAAATCCAGAACCTCCTGAGATCGAACCCAGCGCTTTGCAATTGGCCACCGCAGAGACTTTATACCTTTATGCCTTTATACCATAAGAGTAATATTCTGCTGTTGTTGTGTTAGTGCTGTTGTAGATAATTATGCACTTAATTTATCCGAACCTAGGACCTCCGCATATCAGGCCGAGCACGTTACCGCTCGGCCATCGGGGCGTTATTGTTGTAGATAGGTAGGTATGTATGTATGTATGTAGGATGACGAAAAATGCTTGTCGTTTACTGTTTACGCACTTACTGCCCTCAAAATGTGTTATGAAAAATGTATTTTCTTTCGGGCGGCGCGGCGGGTGGCGGGCGGAGCGGACGTTCGCGCGCGTCCGACTCTGACGTCACGCATTCCGTATATTAGCGTTTCATATTATAATGTAAAACCGAAAATGTGTCTCCAACACGATCTTGTTGTTTGCGAACGCCATTGTCAAGATATCGCGGCGTGACACACAATTTTATAAGTCGATGAACACATCAATTAGCACAAAATTATGTTTTCTGTTCTCATTAAACAGATTTTCCTATGATATGTTATTTATTTATTTTTCAATAACATTATTTTTTACGTCGTGACAGTATCTCAATGTACACTATGTATATGAGATTTTGAGAGTCTACTGCAAGTCGTATATGTTTCACTTACTTGCTTACATAAGTAAGTGTGTATCACAAGTCGATCTAGTAGTTACTGTAAACTTTTTGTATGGTATCGAATAATTTGTATGTTGGTTATACAAGTACGTCACTAGGTGCACTGCTTCGATCCTCCCATACAAATTAGTAGTTAGTTTACTTGACTCGTTCCAATGGTGAAAAAACTCGAACTTAGCACACTGATCTGGACTCAACAAATGCAGTTGAACCCCGTGTGCCCGTAGTTTCTCTACAACAACTTTTTCGCAATAATACCAACTTTTTCTATATCGACATCGACTTGGTAAATCACATTTTCACTTTTCTTGAATATTATGTCAATATCTTTATTCAAATGTTAATTTATAAAGACTTAAAGTAAGTAACAAGGTCATGTGACGAAAGGAAACATCTGTTATTTACTAAGTAAAACTAAATAATGTGTTAATGTGTATACACATTATTTGGTGTTCAATACTTAAAAATAACACACTGTTAGTCGATTTCAGTTTCTACGTCAAACCGGTACGGTGTATGTGGAAAATTCGCTAGTGTTGCTTATTCGATGTCAGTCGTAACCATAACTTATACTACGGCTGGTCTACACCTCTGCTGTTTTTATGGAATTGCATCATGATGATGACTGTTTTTAAATATTATGATTCCTAATACCTAGACACAAAATTACATGGATTGTTATATAGAATGCAATTGGCTACGGTAAGCGGTTGTTGTAGATTTTTAAACTGTTCATATTGCTTTTTGCATCACTTGAGTGTAACACTTTACGACATAACAGTTTGGTATTTGCATAAGAAAGCGAAATACCACTGACGTCCTAACAAAATACAAAATTTTGAAAAAAAAGCTTGGAACTTGAAATTTGGTACTAACTCTATATAAGAATTTAGGCTAGACATCCGATAATAAAGAATTTTCATAAACTTTTTTGTCGTCACTGCATTCTGGAGATTACACGGACTTAAGACTCTGATATGAATAGGTTTTAGGATTTTTGCCTATACATGACTTTTTTTATCACCGTCCAAACCTTCTGAGATGACTCCCGTGATACAAACGAACAACTCTTACTATCGGACCAACTCCCTAACTCGAAAATAAAATTCAGCTGTTCCATACATTTTGGTCAAATGAATATTGACGTTGAAAAAATTTCCACGAGCAGGATTTGAACCTGCACCCTTCTGACATACCGGGTCAGGTGCTCTTCCAATTGAGCTATCATGGTTCTAACCAGCCCGCCGAAATTATTTAACACTATTTACTTTTTTACTTTGAAAGCCAAAGGCGCCAATTCAATGTCAACAACTACCGTCATTAACATCTGATCATAATATTTTTACAAATACTAAAGATCAGTTAAGAAGTAGGCAAGCTATTTATAAAATGTTTTTGTTTTGTTTATATAATTTTAACGCAAATTTTGTTGCGATATAAATTACAAAAACACAATGTTGAAAAACATTTTATAAATAGCTAAATTAATGACGGTAGTTGTTGACATTGAATTGGCGCCTTTGACTGTCAAAGTAAAAAAGTAAATAGTGTAGAATTATTTCGGCGGGCTGGTTAGAACCACGATAGCTCAATTGGATGAGCACCTGACCCGGTATGTCAGAAGGGTGCAGGTTCAAATCCTGCTCGTGGAAATTTTTTCAACATTGTGTTTTTGTAATTTATATCGCAACAAAATTTGCGTTAAAATTATATAAACAAAACAAAAACATTTTATGAATATTGATGGTTTGTATGGAACAGTTGAATTTTATTTTCGAGTTAGGGAGTTGGTCCAATAGTAAGAGTTGTTCGTTTGTATCACGGGAGCCTTTAGAATATTTTCTTCTCTAAAAGGAAAACTGCAATATATTGTTCAAAAGTATATTCTGAAATGTCAGTTCACTTTAAACACTTACAGTGTCACGCCAAAGTTAATAAAACTCGGTAACGGCCAACGAAAGGGCCATAAACTGATATTATGGCTCACTGTCTAACGCAGCGATCTGTTTATTATTTTCATAAACATGTTACTAATGTCGTTGGCAATGCGTCATTCACGTCCCGCGTGTTAACATGATGTTTATGGCCGGTAATTAGACTCTGGCGCAAGGCGTTGGCTGAGGCATAGATGAACTGTTACTTAATCTGTGATAGAAGGTACATTCCCGAAAGTCATGGAGATTGCAGAGGATACTTTTTGATATCTCTGTAGCTGATCTAATTTGTTTTCGCAAAAACTTAGCCTATGCTTTTGAAGGTTAATACAAAGTTGAAACTCAAATAATGAACAAACAAATAGGACTTAATAATATTAAAAAAAACATAACATTAAATTGTTATAAAAAAGAGAGTAACGTTTTTGTGATAATAATGTCTGTGTCAGCTTTCATTTTCATTTACTGACTGCGACTGCTTTTAGTTAGCCCCAATAAAAAGTTTAACAATTTTGTTCATTAGGTAGGAGTAGTAACACTAAGTAGTACAGATGTCTGCACATCAACCTATCCAAAACTGTCAAATTGTTTCAATACATTTTTAACCATAACATCAAGGCATAGAGTTCAAAGTCTTTTGAAGAAATTTGACAGTTTGTGGTAGGTTGATGTGCAGGCGTGTGTACATATTTCTTGCTTTACCACTGTAAAGTTTTAGAAATATGGGTAACTAGTTGTTGCCCGCGACTTCGTTCGCAAAGACTAGAGCAAAAAAAAAAGAAAAGTATCCTATATGCTGGTCTGGGTCATGGTCTGTATATGGGGAAAGTTTCATTAAAATCCATTAAGTAGTTTTTACGTGAAAGAGTAACAAACATCCATCCATACTTATAATCTTTCGCGTTTTTAATATTAGTAGGAAGGATATAGGTCATAAATATATATTTCCTGACATATTATTTTATCCTGACGTTTTAACTCCTTTCGCTACGAAATGTTAAGCTAAACTTAAATGTTAAAATAAGCGTGAGATAGTTCCGTTTAAAGGTACTCAATCTGAATTGGCCCTTACAAGAAGGTCTCTAAATGTGTGCCTTATCATCAATGTTTGTAGCATTGCTCTGTTCTGACAGTTAGAGATAAGAATAACATTTCCTGAGTAGTTGAGGATTCCGGGTGGAATGCGCTTCCACCATTTAACATCAGGTGAGATGAAGGCCTATTGCTTAGCTGTAAAGCTATAAATAACAAAAAGGTTTTGAGAATATTTATATACTTTCCATCAGTTATGTGTTCATGACTCAGGCCGTATGCTCATTTGCCAAGTCACGACAAAAAAAAAAGAGGTTTTACGTTATTTGTGATCATCATGTTTTTAGCCTAAGAAGATGCTTTATTCCTGTTAAAGCGTTGGGGTTCCTTAAAAAGGGCGTATTTTAAAAGGTCGACAAGCGTGAGTGATATCTCTGGTGTTGCTGCTATAGGCCACCGGTACGATAACTACTCATCATCGGGCGAGCCGTACGCCTATATGACGTGTTATTGGTAGTAAAAAAAACAATTATTATTTCGGTGCACTTTGTTGTTCTGTCGTGACTGGTACAGTCGCCTGCACATTAACCTATCTAATATTGTCAAACATTTTCAATAAATGTTCAACCTTATGCCATTTTCATAAAGTTCAAAATCTATTAGGAAATTTGACAGATTTTAGTAGTCTGATGTGCAGTCGTGTGTACGAACGGCCGATGGAAGTGGGCCGAGGTAGCTCGTAAAGCCAAGTTCACGGAGGCGACGTGACCGCCCGCCGCCGGCGACGCCACAGCGGCCGCCCACCCGACTTTCCAACGCTTTATTAAATAACACCCGCGCATTTTTCACTCGATTACGTCAATGGTCAAGTGAAGCACGCGATATTTGCGTCCGAGCGATTATTAATAGAATCGCCTGGCGAAAACTACACTCATCCAAACTTTATTTTCGAAAAGAACAGAACGAAGGTAAATAAATAGTATCCGTGGAATTACGCCGGATTGATGCGCAGTGTTTTGTTTTCGTAAGTGCGCGCTCCCGCTCGCCGGCTCTATTTCCAGACGCACTGAGGTTCAACGAATATTTATATAATCGGATTCGTCACTCCGATCGAAACTATGTTTTGTTTGAGCTAATTAAAGGCCGAGTGCCGAAAATATAATATTTACATTAGATTTATTTTCGGTTGGCGTCACTCCTTCACCGCACGAAAGCAATTACTCGTATTTTCGATCAAATGACGCATGATCCGAATGTTTTCACATGAAAGACAAATTGGTAAAGGCACTCCATCAGGAGATATAAATAAAGATATACCTATTGAATTAAGATTCGTTATTTTTTTTTTGGAAATAACATCGTATGTTTTATTGACTCAATCAACTAATTAGCTACTAGCTGAAGAGAAATTCCTTACATAAATTATTAATAGTAGAGGTCTGCGGCAGGCAGAGCGTGTCATGCTAAACTTCTAGAAAAGCGATGAAACGGAAAAATTTATACAATTTCACTCGTACGATGTTGGTTATCTACGTGTATTTTACAACTTATATAACTTAGATAGTAGTTATAATACCTCGTATTAAAAATTAATCATGCGATCATACCACTTGTTGCTATCACCATTATCACCATCTAACGAAAACATAAAGGATACCAACCATTGTGACGAGAGCAACAATGACAACAAAGAATGTTTTTTTTTTTACTTTTGCAATCTAAAAAAAAAGGAAATTACTAAAAGAAACTTGTTCTAATTAAGAAATTCTTATTTTGTCTTGTTGTGTATGAGTTGATTGATATATTTGAAACTCTTAACCAAGTGCTAATAATTAATAATATTAATATTAATAATTTTCAGAGACATGTTTATATCTTAACTTAATAAAAAACTTTACTAGTAGAAAGGCGAGCTAAGTTATTCGCGTCATGCGTTAAATGTATGTACTGCGCGTTTAAAAAAAAATCGCCACAATACCTTACTTTTTGGAGTTAGCAGTACCTACTAGACTACATAATAAATAAATGAGTTGATGGATTACAATTTTTGGAGCTAGTGGTACTAAGCCCTTATGCGTAATAGATGTTGGTTCCTGTATACTGATCTGATATTATACAATGAATGAATAACAAAGCCCATAGAGATTGACAGCCATTCAACATTTTTGTATAACCGATCTGTTGTGTAGGCATGAATATAAAAACAATGAAATCTCGCCGAGTTTTTGTGCTATTGATACGAAAATTGGGTTATTGGTTAGCATAACAAACAATCAAAAACAACGGCCAAACTAACGTACTTTATAGAAAAAAAACACTAAATAGCGCATAGAGTATCAAAAAATGCGTAAATGTAGGTAATATAACAGTTGTGTTATTATGTTTACTGCTAAAACAAACGCCATTAACGTGCAAGGGTTGCTTTTGACTATAAAGTAAGGCGTTTTTGCCCCTAAAATAATGCTAGTGCAAACACGAACACAATGTAGGCAAGGCAGGCATACATTATCCTAACATTGTATTATGAGACATTTCCTGGTAAGGCCTCAGTCACGCATCACCGTTGCTGACGTAGCCACTCCATAGTATCGTGTGTTGGGTGGTACCATTATAGGAAAGTTGATAAAACACTGTTCTGGCAGCTGTACCTATTGATAAATGCCACGCGCTAGATAATGGATAAAAACACTTTCGTGCTATAGCTATTCGTCTGTTGAACTTTTTCAGTATTATCAAAAGGCTAATATTGAACATTGTACCTACTACTCGTAGACACGATCTGTGTTTGCCATTATGTATTTTTTTATAACAGTGAAAATGTTATTGTGACAAATATCTCGTGACGATAAACGGAACACTCAGGTCACAAGATAATAGTGTAAATAATATTTTACACTTTATCTCTGTAATTTAACTATAGTATGTATACATTCAATAACTACGCACAATACGGTCAAGTAGTCTGTCAGTTTTTATTGTAGGTATTGTTGCACTGCATTGCATAATATAAATAGGTATAACATATTTTAATACCACCTATCTGATCTCTTTGTGTATTTGTTCATTTGGGAAGGTCTGCAATAGGATGTTCATGCTGCTGATAAAGACAAAGTCTGAAAAAGTATTTTATATTGGCCAATAAAAGAAAACATATTCCTTATAAGGAGTATCTAATTAAACCCAACCACTAAAGTAGGTATTTGGTAGAATTCTCCCCAAATTCTATCACCAAATTGAACGGAAGCGGGCAACCGCCGTGTCGCGTCCCATTTTCGGTTCAACGACTACGCGAATGACGTTAACCCACGTCAAGCCAGTCCGTGACCTTTTCAGTACCTACTTTCTAACAACGCCTATCGTGTGACGTAAAAAGCAATACCTGAGATACGAAGAGGTCAATGGAACTGGGCCTCCATTTTTCCGATTTTCAAACGTACACGCACAGTCGTTCTCGGTGTCCTGCTTTTGCCAATTTTTTTCCTTTTTCATTGTCTCCACGTTGAAATTAGGCTACCGATACATTTTTAAGATGAATTAGCAGACTTGAGGTCTAGTCTTTATGTAGTATGTATGCAGTTCTTTGAACAAAGATGCAATTTGATATTGTAATACATCTTTAAATTGTCAAAAATCCCTTTGTGGGGACATTTTATGCAGTTTGTAATTTGTATATTTCCCATTTCCTTAGCTGTACTAGGACAAAGTCATTGGTTTATACAATTTTTTATTTTCGGCATTTATAATGCTAATGAAATTTATATCGAATAAAATATACAACTGAAAAAAAAGAGACTGCTTTAGGAAGGCTTTGAATGGGTGTGTTAAAGTATAATGTTTATAATTTTCAATGTCAATGATTCCTGTTTAAACAAAATGTATTATCTAGATACTTTATAGATGCATTAATCTTATGTAGATTAATATAGGAACTAACTCACTTACCTATTAGCTACTCGCTATACCTAGGATACGGGTTGATACACTTATAGGATTGTGATAGATTGGGGCCCTATCATGTAAATCTAAGTATCGAACGTCGTTGTACCTTCGTAATTAACGGAACTACCGCTTATTTGGAGTGTGGTGCCATGTACGACGGAGAGTGACGAAGACAGCCATACAAGTTTGATACCTTCTTAAATTTTCGTAATAAGCTCCCTCTCCAAATTTGACGGGGCACCCAATTAACAAGGATTTACATGCTTGGTGTGTTTTAATTGCGTGGTTGTACCGTGTCAGTTAACCGATTTACGTCACAATTACTTCAGCTGTTCCAGTATTGTCGTGGCAGACGAAAACGTGCGCAATACATAAATATATCTATTATATTGTGTAGGTACCTCGTCCTTCTTTTGTTATCGAGGTTAATGAACACATTTTAGAACGTCTTTTGTTTTATATTAATTGCTTCACATTCTTGGGTCGTAAAGTTGTTGCACAAATTTGAGCAGCAGTTGATGACGTAGGAAGTCTGAAGGTTCTATAGCATTACCTACTTTCCGTACGTAGGTTAAGTTTTTTTTTCGCACACCATTTTATCATCTAATTATACGGGGTCTTTCTAATTAGACCTGAAGAAGCATTTTGCGTGTTAGCATGGCGAGAGCCGCTAACGTTGCACATTAAACTGCATTAGCCGTGTTTAGATTTCGGACTACATTTCAGTTTAAAACAATGTGATGTCATTTGCCAATAACACCTACATCGTGTTCCGGTCGTTGTGGAGATCCTTGGGGGAAGCCTTTGTCCAGCAGTGGACGTTTTTTGGCTGAAATGGTGATGATGATGATCCCTAATTCAGATTTTTTTAAAACTTATTCATGTCATTACGTTGTTCTAGACTGTGAATCCCTCATCCGCAAGATGTTGGTACTGGAGCCAATGAAGCGGTACACCATAGAGCAGATTAAGAAGCACCGATGGATGGCAGCAGAGCCCTACGTGGTGCCGACGGCGGCGGCCGACCCGATGCGGAGTCCGGCGCACGTGCCAGTCCACAGCGAGCCGAACGACCAGGTGTTGCGACTCATGCAGAGTCTGGGCATTGACCCCGTCAAGACTAAGGAGGTCAGTGTCTCATTAAAATAAATAAAACAAAACAAAATTCAGGCCACCAAATATAAGTTCAGCCTCTTTAATTATAGCTACGAACGGGCCTTCTTTTAAATCGAGTGTAACATTGATCTCTACGCCTGTTTTATTGAAGTTGTCCTCCTCATGTAAACTTATGTTATTAATAGAAGGATTTTTATAACTAGTTAAGAATCCGATTCAATGTTACATTTGATTTGTTTGCCTTACTAAGAATATTAATAAAAGTTATTACATACATTACATATTTAAATGTGTTCTGATTGTAATTATTTATTTCAAATAATATGAAAGTTTCTTGAAAAACAAGTTTTGATTTTCGTTACCCAATGGCGCACATGCCCTTGGCCTTCATCACACGTGATTGCAATAGACGATAAGACTGGAGGTAGAAGCGCACTTACATGATTCCTCAAATGAACAACTGACAAATTTACCTTGAAATGTCAGAAATAAAAATTCAGTTGTTATAATTGAATTACAGAGTCTCCGGTCGAACAGCTACGACCACCACGCCGCTATATACCTCTTGCTACTGGAAAGACTGAGGGCGCGAGCAGCGAGCGGCGCCAGCACTTCAGAAGCTCGCACCAGGCCCTCTAGACGTCCTTCCTCAGTAGCTGACTCGGCACTGGCCAGGGAAGCTCAGGAAGCGAGAAGGGAACACCACAACAGGTAATGTCTTCTTTTCTAAAACTGTAGATAGGCATCGTAATTTGTAAATATGTATACAGCTAATAAATTGCTAACTCTACACGTTTGTTAATTTTCAGACTACTGCACTCTGGTGAGGGCCAGGCTAGGGAGTTCAGCAGAGCAACGCCCACGATATCCGCTGCACCAGCCGACTCGTCCTCTGCTGAAACGCAGCGGCTGCTGTCCCTCGCGGGTGTCAACATGACTGAACAAAGACTGCTCCAGCGAAACTCCGACCCCTCGGACACGCATAGGAGCTTTCTAGTCAGCAACATTGATAACACCCTCAAGAGTCATGAAAACGAATCAACTAGACTACTCTCTATGAGGAACATTGACGTCACTCAATCTAACCAAAGGCTAGGTACTAAGTTGAATGAAGCCCCTACACATAGATTGCTCACCTCGACTTATGAGCAACAGCAAAACATATTGAAACAGTCCAGTGAAGATTGCCGAAGACTATTGCAACAGTCCACAACTGTCGGTCCAGAGACAAGCAAAAACACCAATGATGGAACGAGACTGCTGACATCGTCCAGCTTTGATTCCAAATGTGCTATAGATGGTGGAAGAAGTTCTTCGGCGGCTGACCACAATGTTATTGCCAATTTTCTCCAAAATTCAGCATCAGCCACTAACTTTAATGTAGAAACCGTAAAACTGCCAAGTTCCACTACATTTACAATGTGTTCAGAGGCCGCAAAACTTATGAACACATTGCAACAATCACCTTTACCGCTCAAAGGTACTGTGAATTTGAGCACTAGCCCGATACCCACGCAGCACGCAGATACAAAACTCAGTAGCGTATTAGAGCAACCGAAGCCTTTGGAATCGACGAGGCTAGTCTCGCAAGCGCAGCAACAGGATCTCAGCAGATTGCAAACCAGCACTCCGCCTTTTAAAGACTATATGAACCACCATCTTCCAGCTTATTCCTATTTACAAAATACAGTCTTGCCACCAATTTCCAATACGAGTGAATCGGCAAATTTTTCTATGATTTCCGGGACTGGAGCAAATGAGTTATTTCCGAACTCGCCGCTTTACAGACCGGACAGCAAGTTTTCGTTAAACAGATACACTACAAGCCAAACGTATACGCAAAGTCTTCAAACTACAACACCTGAAGCGACAAAATTTCAACAACAGTATTCGTCATCGACAGATGAAGGTTGTGAGACTGATATGGAAGACGTGGCAAGTGTACCCAGCGGAGTACAAAACCGACTAAGTTCCTACGCAAGTTCCAGTTCTAGCAGTGGAGTCGTCACTTTTTTTAATAACAAGAGCCTCAGTCAGAATCTGAGCTGTGATTCATCACAAAGCAACTTCTCTACTTTTGAAAGTTTGGACTATCAATTATCCGATTGTTCTAGTGAGTTAGCCAGTAGTCTACCCAGTTGCACGTCTAACGATGATAAATTAGCACATGAAAACAGTTCCTTAGTTAATACCAGTCCAATGCATCCGTGTGTTTATATATCTTCATATAACAATAAAAATTCTGGGACTGGATTCATCGCTCGACACAATCCATTAAACTATCAGTCCGCTAACAAAAACTGCCCCCGAGCAATTACACGAAGTCCCGTCGACTTTAGAGAGGGACGCCGAGCGAGCGATGGCTTAGTGGCTCAGCAAGCGGCGCAGTCGAACGAAACCCAAAACAGCCTGGCATTTAACAGTCAGCGGTTGAACGAAAATTGTAAAGCGAAAGGTGTGTTGGAACTACATCTAGTCCAGAAAGAGGCTCAAAAGCTGAAGACGCAATATCAAGCATCGCTCCCTGCCGAAGAGATGACACAGAGGCAACTGCAGCACAATCAATTCGCGGCCAGTTTTAGTCCACACTATTTGGATACAAAAACGCCGCCAGCAAAACGTATCAGTCTTCCAGAAACGTTTAACTACTCAAGCACATCGCCTCCGATGCCGGCCAGCCCTAAGATGGTGGCGCAACTGCAAGAGCCTTCGGACTTACCGCACGCGGCAGTGTCGCAAGTCAGCAAGCCCCCACTGCAGCAGCAGCTGATGCAGCATCGGCTTTACCAACAGAAGCGGCAACTGCTTCAAAAGCAGATGACTCCGCCGAACATGCCCGCGCATGACCTGGGGCCTCTACAAAACTTGCAGGTCGGGCTCAGCCGGCGACAGATGCTGCGACAACAGAGTTACAAGATTGCCCAGCAGCAACAGATCTTACCGCCTCTACCATTGACCGAAACGGAGAACCGGGACCTGCTGGCTTTCCAAGCCATCGTCGAAGGGCCGAATCGGGCGGCGAAGCCGAAGGAGGACTCTCAGGAGGAGATCGCGAAGTTCACTTACCAGGGATCGATGGAGATAAGTATTATGAACAAAGACCGGCTGGGGAGCGAGAACTGGAGCAACCTGCCGTCGAGCCTGCAGAGCGCGTGCCAGATCTCTGAGCTGCGGCGCGAGGAGGGCGGCGCGGCGGTTGCGGGCGAGGCGGCGGCGTGGCCCGCGCAGTGGAACGCCGCTCTGTTCCCGCCGCAGCCCTGCTTCCAGGTATTCCAACAGATCAACTAGTAGCTCCACGGCGTACACTGTAGCGGTAGTGCACGCGAGGCTCGCCCGCTTTTTGTTTCCTGTCTCCGTGCAGACGCGTTGGCTCGATTCGTGTAGTTTGTCTGACGTGTCGACGCGTAGCGCGCGGCGGACGTCGTCGCTAGAGTGCATGACAATAAATAGTATTTTTAATTAAAATTGTATACACAACAACGTAGTTTAATGAGTGTAATCGAAATTTCTGTCGCTAGCGAAATAATGGAATTTTCAAGTGATTCGATGAGATGAAAGTTGATTTTTCTATATATGAAACGTGTGTGGATTTTTTTACATATAAAAATTATATGTATGTAAGATTGCTACTAACTGTACACTGTATAAAGCAAAAAGATTTTTTACTCAAATTATTCTTACTCGTTGTAAACAGTTCATTCCTAATATTAAAATATAATTGTGGAATTACAACGTCACGATTCTATTCCTTGTTAATTGATGACATTTAACTTGCCAATGTGTAAATGGTTTAGATTAAGTCAATGTTTACTATACTTCATCCTCCTGAACTGAAGCATCACTTGAGAATATTCCTACATTATACTATTATGCATTATGTTTTACTCCATTATGTTAATTGTAGATATCTATTTATTATAAATTATGACTCGGTACTTTATGTGAAAGTCTGTATAGTTTTTGTTATTATTTGCTAATAATAATCTTATATATTATATAAGATGTGATAGCTTTACTTAGACACAATTTTATTTGAATACAAGTAAATGTAAAATTTATAATAGTTAATTTGTTTTATTTCGCCACCCTTTATATTTATGCCTATAGTAGAAATAGAAATAGTTTCTATAGCTGACACAACTGCATGTGTGTTTATTGTAAAAAAGACAAGAGAAAAACTTTACACATAGCCACATAGAATTTAAAAAATTTCAAAATTTTTCACAATTTATTTTAATTAATTCATAAGACAATCTTAGAAAAGTATACAGCTCTAAATGATGGTTATAATTACCCTTTTCAATTCAGAAACTCTTTACTCTACGAGGTTTAAATGAATACGCCTAGAATACGAATACATAAGTACATTTTTAACCTTGAATTTAAAGTAAACTAACCTTAATTGTCATTGATGATGAGGGTACTTTTTGATAATCGATACAATTATTTTTGATCAAGTAAGCGTTAAACGTGTTCATAAAACATCCCTAACTTCTGGAAATCCGAGTCAGGTACGTACCGTTTCATTAGCCGATGGTGGTAGCAGGCCCGAGTATATTTGACCAATACTATCTGCTTAGTTTCTAAGCCAACGTAAGCCTTATTTGACGAAAATCGACTGACCTTATAGTGTTGTTAACCGGTTCACTGTCTCGCAGACCATAATGACATAATGGTACGTTACAATTATTTTAACAATTTTTGGACAATAAACCTTGATAAGAATTTAAGCAAGCTATTCTGGCAATTTTATTTCTGCAGGAATGTTACTAGGGTAGAGGCATCGGGCACCAGTGATCGCCATTTTTTTCCTTTATTAATTAAAAATAGGGGTCAGTAACGGATTTTAGTATTTAACAACAATTTAATACAGACCACCTGCTTCCTAGCTGTTATCTACAAAAATTTCAATAACATTGTATGTTGTTTTTTGACAACGAAAACTGATGACGAACCCAGTGTTACTGTGTTGAACACTGATGCCACTATGCACAGAAAAATATATCTATTACCTACCTATTTCAGCAGAACTGGCAAGGTCATAGTCTCCCACCCACTACCAGCATGCTGCCGCTAAGCGAGAGCCCCATTCTGGAGCTGACTGAACAGATGGAGTCCATTTGAGGTTCACTAACAGATTGATGTGAATACAATTCGGAAACATATGGCTACATCCCGTCTGGTAATCATCACATTTGGTAACTCTCATTTTGAACAATTGCTTTTATTTAACAATTTTTTACTTTACTTATTAAATCTGATTTACCAAATGGAATGATTACCACACGGGATGTAGCCAGATTCACCACGTTTTCACACCAAAATTCCATTATATTTTAAGCATAAGTTTTTTTTTAATACTTCGGTGTATGTATTTTGTTTAACCTATCGTTGGCAGTAAATACCAGACACAATAGAATGTTATTGTTCTCCTTTAAACATAGTTGCTTTAATTGCACTGAGTGATATTTATGAGACAACTATTACATTCTAATACTGCAAAGACAAAATGTATTGATAGAAACATTGTAAAAGTAGTTGTAAGTTGTGTTACGATGCACTAACTATAAGTCAATATTTAATTAGCGACAACATTTAATTATGATAATTATTTTATGTATTAAACCTAGTGATATAAACGATGAGACAATATCAAATAGAATAAGCTACAATAATAATATTACCTACATATTTAAATCATAACTGAGTCACGGATTTATTTTATGAAAAACTATATTTAAACACCAACACCCAAATTTTTGATAACTTTGTAGGGGGGTTACTTTTTATAAAATTGCTCTATGTCAGTGGATTTCCGTGACTCAGGACTTAATGGTTTTGTGAGAGTCTATGAAAGTCCACGGTAATACCTTAGGTTATTTAGGAAAGAAAGCACTCTACAGTATCAATAGCAACACCACTAAAGAAAACAGGAAACAATACAATTTTTAAGTTTCCACCGGCGTTGCTTGGCGCCGGCCCTAGCCCTTGACAAGAGTAAAGCAAGTCTTAAAATAAACATCATATTATCACTCATTCATGTCAAATAGCACCAACAAAATTATTTTTTTTGTTCGAAATATTTTTTCGATCGCTCCACTCGCTCTATCCTAGGATCGGCGCTGCACCTCACTACAAAATCAAAAACGAGAATTTGAGTGGCAAAATTTTCACTCACCTGGGGCCCGACCGCCTAACCGATCGCTTTGGCTACGTGTATAGTTTATGACGTCATCTTGTCATTTCGTACCGCCTATGAAAGCAATATCGAAAGCTATAGCTTATATGTATATGCACATGGCGGTCGGGGGCCAGGTTTGTTACCAAGAGGAGTTCGGCTCGTCCTCCTGCTGCATCAAAGCCATACAAATTTCTAACAAAACAAAATACAAAATTACAAAATTACAAAATATTCTTATGTACACACGCCTGCACATCGGACTACCACAAACTGTCAAATTTCCTCAATAGACTTTTAACTTTAAGTGTATAACATAATTATGGTTGAACATTTTTTGAAAAAAATGTACAGTTTTGTTTAGGTTGATGTGCAGGCGTCTGTACAAAGTCGCGCGTATTCGTTAACGTGATCAATCAATACTTGCAAAACGCCTTGTTGATGATATATAAATACACTCGGCGTCAAAAAAATCGCACCTTTTAAAAATCATCTTTAAAAATTCTTAAACCTTATGTAGAGGATAGTGTTGGGTATCATTAGAAAGGTAACAAAAAGGAGTATCAAAAAACAATTAAATTTAACTTTCTGTTTAATTATAATTATACAAACAACATTAAAATTAATAAAATAATAAAAATCCTTAATTAAGTCCTAATTAACAACAGATAATTTACAAAGAAAAATGTACAAAAAGTGTCTTAAAATTAACTTAAAATCTAGTGTTACCCCCCCTTGCCCTGATCACGGCTTCCATACGGTCCCTCATGGACCTCACCAACTTCAGGAGCTCTTCTTGAGGGATAAGCCCCCATTCTTCAATCACCGCGTCTTGGAGCTCCTGTAGAGTCGAAGGAGCTGGATCCCGAGATCGAACCTTACGTTTAAGATGGTCCCAGAGGTGCTCTATAGGATTCAGATCCGGACTTCGCGCTGGCCACTGCATCACAGAGATTTGGGACCTCTGCAAGAAGTCGCTCACGATGCCTGCAGTGTGAGCGCGAGCGTTGTCGTGCATTAATGTGAACCCCTCGCCAAAAGATTCGGCAAAGGGGACCACATGCACTTCCAGGACCTCAGTAACATAGCGGCGAGCAGTCAGCGACCCTTGTCCGCGAGCACCTCCAGTCCGGGAGACGCAGACAAGGTCGGTTTTGCCGGCAGCAGACATACCGCCCCAGAACATGCAGGATCCGCCACCATATTCCACCGTCTCCTGGATGCAGGCTTGGGCGAAACGTTCACCCTGCCTCCGGTATACTCTTCTCCGTCGGTCGTTGCAGAAAAGACACACTCGCGTCTCGTCTGAGAAGAGAACAGCTCTCCACTGCTCAAGGGTCCAATCGACGTGGTCACGAGCAAACTGCAAGCGGGCTCGCCGATGCGCTGCAGTCAATTTTGGACCCGTAGCAGCTCTGTGGGCCGCTATCTTCTTCTCCTTCAATCTTCTTCTAACCGTAGATACGCTTACGGTGCGTCTGCGAACTGCCTGGAGCTGCTGTTGCAACTCAACAGCGTTGGAGAAACGATTTCTCAAAGAGTTCGACACAACGAACCGGTCGTCTCTTTCCGAAGTGCAGCGACGTCTACCCGAACCGTGTCTGCGGATATAGCCACCGGTCTCTATGAAGCGCTGGTACACTCTTCGAACGGAATAACGGCTCAGGTTCAGTTGCCGGGCGACATCACACTGCCGCACCCCTGATTGCAGTAGTGCAACCACTTGAGCGGCTTTATCAGCTGTGGTATCCATCAAAATCTGTGCGTGTGTCCTCTTCAACGGTTGAATAGCGAATGACCCACATTGAACCCGTGTTGACCGTTTTATACCCACAAAGGAAGCGCAACTAGCAACTCTCACGGGTAGCAAAATTTGCATCGAATTTTTGTGACACTTTATTTGTTGCATTAGGTTTTATTTGATAATGAAAAGTAATGTTTTTTATTAAGTTAATTAAGTAACCTTGTAAATAAAATCATAATTAATGCGACTACATGTGCATATCAAGAGTAAATGACATTTGAAAGTGATTTTCTAAGAGGTGCGATTTTTTTGACGCCGAGTGTAGTAAGTATTATTAACGTTACTGCATGGTACGTATAACAGCGAAATGAGAGTGAAAATATGACTTATAAGTAGAATGTGTGTGTTACAAAAAGCTTAGTGTAAAATAAGGAATTTTAAATAAAACGTTTACACGGGGCTTAACGCAAACTCCTTAATAAGACCCCTCGGAGAGTCTAGTAGGGAACGGGGGCACGCTCTATAGCGTTATGCCATTCTCTAGAAAACCTCTGACGCTGTTTCGATCACACGATTTAGAGAACCGTTTAAGTTTCTCGCCGCTCCCAAAAAGTCCGGTGACCCTGAAAATGGCGCCTGAGGCAATTAGCAAACTCTCCCCAAAATAAAATAATTATAAAATATCCTAGGCATACTTTTTTAGTTACCCGAGACGTTCCGCTAGTGTTAATACATCCGTGATCATGGACAGAGGACCGGACTAAGGAGTTTGCGTTAAAAGCCTTTAGATATTTCGGTATCTCATACTATTGTAACTTGGTGGGACCAGTCGAGCTTTCCCTTTTGCAGTAGCAATTCGACCCATCGGATGTGTGCAGTGTGTGTCTGCAGTAGGTCCATTTAAAGTTCACTATTTTTAAGATAAATTAATCTTATTCCAATGAAATTTCTTTTTAATTTTAAATCGCATAAGTACCTACATTATTTTAGATGAACGTTGTTCGTGTGTGGTCTACTATTCCGCAGATCTTTAACTTAAAAAGTTTAAAAAAAATGACTTATTGATATGAGAAATGTTAAACCAAGAAGTTTGTGTAGAATACCGAAATATCTGAAGGCTTCTAATTTATAATGGAACGCGAAAGTTTAACAGTGTATATAGGTGTTTTATTGGACTTTAAAGACTGTCACATAATCAGTCCTTGTAAATAGATTAATCTTGAAAACAAGACTGAGTTCGGTGTCAATTCAGACCAACTTTAATCACCGACATGACGCCAATGATAACCAATGACATAATTTATTAACTGTCTGCAAAAATCACAATTTAATAATAACTACATACTCGAGGAAAACTGAGGAAAACTCATGCATTTTCTTCAGGAAATCACTGAAACAAGAAAAATGTGTTTTTTTTAATTTGTGGTTAGATACCTACTACTCCCGCTAAGCTTCAATTATCTAAGAACATCAGTACCTCCAATAATTAAAGGGGGTAAATTGTTTTGTTAAATATATGAAGTCTGGCAAAAGAAGTAGTAATTAAATAGCGGCAATACAGCACTACATGCCGTTTTATTTTTCTTGGCAGGAAACTGAAGAGTGGTGTTTGGTATTTTGTTTTATTTTCAAAAACATTATATGCTCAATATTAATGTTTATTAATATAGGTGGATTTTAATTGTTTTTAAATGTGCTATTTACCATTTATCAATAATGATTGATCCATCAAATCTAAATAGGTATAGTAACAATGTATCCGACTAAATAAGTTTTTTTTTTTTTTTTTTTAATGGCTTCTGTTGTGTTTTTCCAACACCAATAATTTCGCCAGACTAAATAAGTTGTATCCATGATTGATAATAGTGTTAGAAACTCTTTTGTTACATCGTAAATTTCTTCTTTTTTATTGACGTTTTGATTGTTTGAAGTTGCTTTGGTAAGTTCAAGTTCTTTTCGACTGTACGTGAATTAGGCACTGTAGTACAGAATTACTGTATTGTACTGTATTTACTGTATTTTTATAATCATCCATCCATCAGGATAATAACTCTTTAGTTAATGTTCTAAAGAAGACAATCCAGAAAATATGACCAATATTTAATGTCTACTCTTTTTTTGCCAGACTGTAAGTACTTGCTTTCTTCTTTTCCTCTAAGTATAAATAACAAGTTGTATGTCTATTACTATACCATAAATAAAACAAAAAAATAGAGTTAAACATTGATTACACATATCACAACACTGTTATTTAAGTGTAGAATCGCATCTGTTTCTTGTGTTATTATTAGGGTAGAGAGTGCATGAGTGACATTATAAAAATATACATCGGCTTTAACCTATTTTATCGTTCAATCTAGCCGAGTATGTACCTAAGTAGATTGTTGTTGAATTAGGATTGGTGTACTGCCAATAGCAAAAATGTTCATACGAAAATGGTACTGCACTCTTAGTGATTTAATCTGTCCATATAGCGACGCATTAGTTATGTATAAAGTGTTGAGAATTAGATTTAAAACATAAATATTGTCGCACCAGCTAGTAACGGAACGTTTGTTAAAAAAATATTGTTATATTACTATCGAGTGGTTTGAATTTGTATTTGTATGTACCTATCTGATAAAGAAAAGAAAGGGCGAGCGAGCGAGACTGATTTTCAATTTCAGATGGTAAAAAAAGTTGTGTGGTAGTCAGTGCCAGTACTAGTATTTACCGGCGTAGATGTATCAGTGAGAAGGGTCTCCCTAAATAAAGCGGAATTTATATAACAATTACCTCATATTTGTACCAACCTAAATTGTTAATGTTCTCTTAGATATAACACGTCCAGGCGCGGTATGTACGACACAATAATACGACGTATTTATCATGTTAAAATATAAAAAATAGTTGGGATGTGGCAGAACGTCTTTGTAATAATAAATATTCATAGTTTAAACTTTAAACTATGAATATTAACTAGTACAAATGTTTTAAAACTTTAGAGTCGTACTAGATACTTTTTGGGTCACATTATAACTGTTACATCAGCACCTAAACGTCCTCTCTATTAGTGGAGTGGAAAAAAAAACTGTGGGTAGTCGTTACTCCATGTCTCATGCCCCTAATATACAAAGACACTTCGTTATTAATGTTTGTTATACATCCTCCGAGCCCTACATGACGCGTCATTAAACCACTTATGCCCGTTTTAACCAACAACAACCAACCGTTTTAACAGTCACCTTACATGGCTTAGTGGTTACAAAAATGTACGAAGCCGTCGGTGAAAAACGGGCATTAGTTTCACAGTACAGCTGCGTTGACGGGGATACGTAGGTACTTGAGTGCGAAAGCCGTTCATCGAATATTGTTTCTTCGAAAACCTTTCAACGACATCTCTATACTGCGACGCCATGTTAAATCGACGTCTTGTTACCTACTTCAATGTCGTTACATCGAAAAACTGTGCTGCGAACGATTTTACTGCGAAAATATCATACTGCGAAGCCTTTTAGAAGGTTTTAGAAGAAACAAAATTCGATAATAGGGCTTTCGCACTCAAGTAGGTATCCCGCGTTGACGTGATATTGTTTTGAATTTGGAGGTATCTTCAAGATATTTATTTGGCCCTTGTCTACGTTTCTGTTTTTACCTGCGTGTGTATACTTTAGTGTCAACAAGAAATGTTTCATTGTGTCAATTGAATAATACGTAATTTTATATGACCATTACCTCATAATTGAACCAGTCTAAATTACTTCTGTTTACTCAGATAGTATTGTCATATAGCTAACAATATTTTACAATGTTCAGTTTAGGTAAGTACCTAATTGAAATTCCCTACCACTTATTTGTTAAAGTCATTTACAGTAGACAAAAGTAGTAAATAAATACATTTATTATGAGATAATGGTTACAAACAATTCTTTCTTTTCATAATTAGACACAAATTTGTGTGTATGCATGTTTGTTTAATTATAAGTAACCATTATTAAGCACATTAATCGTTGTATTAATTAAACAAGAAGATGCGATTTTAACGCCATCATTAAAAACATAAAACTGATTAATTGATTCCTATCAAAGAAAACTTGCACTTAACGACACCTTATCTTTTTTATTCTAACATATATACAACATACATATTGATCGTGATAGCCACTTCTAAACATTTATAAGTCTATGTAACTGAAATGTCTCGTATTTTAATAGGGTTATTCCTAAATACCCCTTAGTTTCAGTTGCTCGAAAGCCGAAGTTCGTTCTTTAATTTCCAGTTGACCCAAAAGAAAACGCCTCGACTTTTTTATAATTTAGTGCTAGCAGTGCTAGGAATTCAAAGCATGAATGATAAAAAAAATTGCAGCGCAATTGGGATTCGGTGTTACCTGGAAATAATCAGATTTTAAACGTGTTTATCAAGTTTTACCAAAAACAAAATACAAATCACATCAAAATATTCACTTTCATAGAAAAAAAAAAACAACTCACTTACCTACCTATTAACGTAGAATTCCAATAAGACGTAATTACTTGACAATTGTAGATTAGGAGTTTGGATGCTTTTACACAATTAGATATTATTGCCATTGTGTACCATAGTCCGTCATTATCAAGCAATGTTCTTGGTAACTGCAGTTAGCTTAGATGAATATATAAGTACATAGTCAATTTTATATAAACAATAATAACTTAGATAAGTCACAGCTTCGAAGCAGCTTTACTTAATATTAAAGTAGTAAATTGAGTAAATGTTTTTTTACGTTATTTATTATACTTGATTTAGGTTGTGATAACGTGCAATGGCTGATTGATTATCGATGTATGGAACAGTCATAATACAGAAATGCATTATATAATAATTGTGTTTTTAATTCATAATCCCCTTTTATTATTGTGCTATAATATAAACTGCTGCTTACTATACTAACTGCTTTATAATGTAAAAGTCACTTTCATATTGATAAATTAATTTATTAATTCATTTTATAGTTTGTTAGGATTTTTCTACACGACTGTATTAAACTAGTGTTATCTATATTGAAATAGGTAATCCAAATGCATTTTAATCATGCACGGTGGTTTTTATTCAATATAAGACTTTGTCTATAAATTTTTAGATAAGTATAAATAAAATATAAGATAAGACAAAAATAAAGTGAAATATGGTCAGTAGGTGAAGTACACAAAGCTGCATATCAAACTATGCAAAACTTTTAAATTTCTTCAATAAATGTTCAACTGTATGCCATAATAATTAGACACCAAGATTTTTTCAAGTAAGTACCTATTCAGAAATGGTCAATTACAAATGTTTGTTCCTTTAATACGTACTATGACCTCAAAAACAATTATTTAAAATTCGTGGTGTAAAAAGTTCAAAGACTATTGAGATTCGACAGTTTGTCATCAAAGGCCGGCAACGCATCTGCGATTCCTCTGGGTGTCCATGGGCGGCGGTGATTGCTTCCCATCAGGTGACTCGCCAGCTCGTTTGCCTCCTTCTAATATAAAAAAAAATCTGTCTGATGTGCAGGCGTGTGTACCACCAACTCATGTTGGAACAGTGTTGTAGGCTGTGGCCCAATCTCCCCATATGCTAGCTATCGTTCTTGTAGGAAGGCCTGAGCTCAGCATAATAATAAACTGGTGTATATACTATATAGGCAGCTGATGGTAGTTAGGTAAGTAGATAAACCAAGAAAAATATGGGACCTTATGTATACTATAAAGCCAATATATTCTGAAATAGGCCTATTTCAGAATATTAGGTCAAATAAAAGGTTTTATAGTACTTACGGTCTCATATTTTTTTCGAGTCGAAGAGGAAAGTCAAAAATAAAGAGAATCAAAAGCAAAAACTAGTACCATGCTACAAATGATATGGGTACCACTATTAGCTACTCATACTATTATAACTATGTAACAAGAGCAGTTTGTATAAATATCTAATCTAAAAAAGAAATGCCTTGATTATGATTTACCTATAATAATTAACTAAATAAAGGTAATTTTGTGACAGATAATGTGTTTATAGTGTCTTTGTATACATAATCAACAAAGCCAGTGTTAATTAGGTCCTAAACACTTATCAACAACCGGCAAGCTAGGTAGGTATGATCGACAGGTATGCCATCTACCTACAACCTAAAGATTGACATTTGGTTGCACGTAATGAAGCGATAAGGTCTGTTTTCGCTTGAAACACTGAAGTAACAAACAATATTTCAACCTAATTGATATTTTTCATTCACAGGAACTTGAGACGCTGATAGACAATCAAGTTTTTTGACCGACCGTATGTAAGCTGTTTGATCTTTATTCACTTTCACGCCATCGTTCGGGAAAGCTGTACCTATCTTTAGTTAACAAGTTTGGTAAGTTTTAATTTTTATTCCTTTGTTGTTGGAACCGATAACAGGCCATAAATGTAGTGTTTCTCTGTTATTAGCTTCCGTTATCAAGAAAGATCTCACTCAAAAAATAATTAAGAAATAACATATTAAATCAATAATGTGATAACGTCGTCGTCGCCGTCAAACAGCAAACTTGTTTTTGTTAAAGAATCTAGGTCATTCTCAAAAAATCAGAAGTGTTTATAATCTTCTAGAATTCTAGAAAGAAGAACAATTCCAAACCAAATATAAAACATATAATATTATTCAAAGCATACAATTACGTTTCCAAGCGCAAATGTAACCACAGAATAGAAAAAAATTAAATCCACCAACATTAAAATAGGTTCCCAGAAGTTTTCTATACTAAAGAATTAAAGTTAACTACAAGTGGAATGCGATCGAGACAGCGTCACCTAGTGACTAACTTGTAAAACCAACTTCTCAACAAAGTGCCTTGGGCTAGTTTTAAATCCACTATTCGGTCAAGTTAACGAAAACGAAAATTTGTATGGCAAAATCTTGACTCAAACTAGTTTATCAACAGAATGATTTTTGCGAGTTTTATTCGCCATTCGATCACAATAAACTAATACGAGAATTTGTATAATATTGAAGCAGCGCCTCCTGGTGATAAATGAGGGGAGCTACAATTATGCCATAAAATATCTGGTTTTCGATAACGTAATCAAGTGGCAATTGAAACTCACACTAGGCACTCGTGCAGCAAAGTGAACTCGATCGAGTAGTGGAAAAACTTGTACCTAAGTACGTACATATCAGGCTACCACTATGGTTGAACATTCATTGAAGATATTTGACAGTTTTGGATAGTCTGATGAGCAGGCGTTTGTATTTAGCACTTTCTGGTTTTTACCATTGAATTTTGCAGGTAACAAGTGAAGTATAAGATGGCTAAAGTAACTGATCTTTTGAAGAATGAAGCCCAATGCACATTTTCATTTGAGGTGACGCCAGACTTGGCTGAAGAAGAGTTGGACGGTCTGACAGTGGAGCCAACATTCTTCTCTGTGACCTGGCATGCTAAATCGCATCAGAACTTGGACCTGGATATACCTCCGCTGAAGTTAGCTAAACTGTTAAGGAGTCGAAATAAAAATGTATTGCTACACTTATCTTGCGATTTGCTCCAAAAAGCTTACCTCAGTAACTTATTGAAGATGCTTCAAGAACACAAGATTTGCAATTTGTTCGTAATTCTTGGAGGTGAGTACAATATGTTTTGCATTTACGTCAGCGGGGAAAACCATTACATTATTTCTCTTTACTTTTTTGAAAAAGTAAAATGTTTTAAAATTAGGTATATACACAATTTTATTATAATGTAAGTACTGCCAAGAACGAAAGTCGTTGCGTACTTTAGTAAAAACTTTGTCAAAGGAACCTAGGGATCCAACAAGTGGTTATCAGATTCTAGTAAAGTTACAATAATAAAATTATTATCGACTTTTATTGCTAACCTTAAAATATTAAATTATTTTCAAAAAAATGAAAATTTATCACTTTTTAGCCCTCTAGCCTCTACTTAGTCAGAACTAACTTCTTAGTAAATTTATGAGAAATAAGCTAGCTTTGACGTCATCTTGTCGCTGTAAATCTCGACATATCTCGAATAAATATCGATCGAGGGAGTTAGATAGATATTGTTTATTAAAACTTAGTTAACAGACATTCTTATTTTTTCAAATTAATAGTGTTGATGACATTATCCCCAACATAATGACCATAATGTTTTTGCGTTACAGAAAGTTACAACCCCAAAACGTCAGACTTTAAGTCGAGTGAACAATTAATAGAAGCTATCAGAGAACAAACTGGAGATTACTTTTGCATAGGGGTGGCAGGATTGCCCGATTGCAGTGAAGAGAAACTGTTGAAACTAAAAAGTAAAATACAAACAGGCGCAAACTTCATCCTAACACAAGCTTTCTTCGAGAGTTATATTTACTCAACTTTTCTTAATAAATGCAAAAATGTGGAAATAGATGTTCCAGTTATACCCGGCGTCTTTTATTTTGAATCATACAAACAGTTAAATGGATTTATAAACATGTGTAAAATTAAAGTGTCTCAGAATGTATTAGATCATGTAAAGTCTGAAGAATCACTTGAAGAAAATACAGGTAAAGAAGTAATTCAAAAGCTGTTACGATCTTTAGTCACCGAACATGGAGTTCGTCATTTTCATTTCTTTACATTGAATAAATTAAAGTATGTTTCCTCCGTCGTAAAACAATTTCAATCGTATGTTTAAAATAAACGTTGACAAAATAAAAAAGAGTGAATCTGTACAGAGTGTTTTAATTCAATCCGTATTCTTAAATCTAACGCTTATTTTAATAAGGTTTAATATTCTAAAGATAAAATTTAAAATAATTTAGTCATAAAGCGATAAATCCTGTGTCACTGCTACTCTAATAACAATAAGACATAAAATAATAAACCTGAGTAAAGTAAACAAACATTATTTACGTTTTCCTATATCTTAATTTCTATAGATATTAAACCTGGCGGACTTAAGCACTTAAGTAAATTTTTGCTCAAAAATTGACAAAGTTCAGTGCGCCGCGCGCCGACTGGAACAAACACGTAAGTCACTGCGGCCCATTACGTCTCTAACTCACGACTGTTCTAAATAACTTATGTTTAATCGACTCGTCTCATCTTCAACAAAAACCACTTTGTTTGACTTAAGTGACGTTTTTAAACGATTTTTGACTTAAGTTCTTATTCCTTCCGGGTCTAGATATAAAAACAACATAAAATTCTACGGAAAACAGAACGAAGCAGCGCGAAAATGATCTCAATCTACCTACATTGTTATTGCTCGTATGTACCTATGCAGAAAAAAGTCCAGTAATTGAAAGGCGAAGCTATAGAAAGCCGCTGCTGTATCAATGATAATAAAATACTATGTTGTCAGTCATCAGGCATTTATTGTTTTGCAAATATTGAAGAAGACAGTTATAGAACGCAATACAAATAGAAATTGCGCCCCGCACCGCGAGTCGCTCGTACACATAGTTGCGTAAGACATTACAATATAATCGATTTTTTTTATCAAATCCTATTTTAGCAGTTTGGTCACCCTTAAAGAAAAATATCAAGTGATTTCAATAGATATGACATGATGACAATCACTTGATTATATACATTTTTAGTCTATGGTCGGCCATTTTAGATTTTGCTCTATGAATGAATAGAAATTAAACGAAAATGTTTTTTGTCTACCTGTAATTTGTTTAGTAAAATTAACTGTTTAAACAGCAACCGCGGCTAGTTTACTTTGCCAAGTTCCTGTGTGGAGTGCTAATGGGTGCTCGTTCCATCTAAACTGAGCCTCGTCGATCAGCTGTCAGAGACCTTTGACGTGTAGAACACAAACAAATCTGATAAAATTGGTTTGCTATGCTGTTGTCGAGATGAACGGAACCTTTTACGAGCAACTGGGTGGCGTTGCCGGGATGTTTGAACAGTGGGGTGCATGCGAGAAGACAGTGTTGGCGTGTGCCCTGGCTAGGCGAGTGCCCTGGCCAGGGTTGAAGTTGGTGCAGCGGGCGGTGGAGGCGGCGCTGCAGAATCACGTCGAGGATGAGAGACTCGAGCGGGATGCAAACGATGAGACGTTGCTCGCAAACCTGCTTACACCTAGAACAGATGACAATGACGATGAAGGTAGGATTAGTTGACTTAGTGTTTGTTTTACTACACTCTTCTATTGGACCCACAGACCAAAATAATAAAATAGTAGTATTATGAAATGTGTGTATTTAAATATTTTTTCCTTCCATCCTTGATTCAAAATTTATGTATTTGTAGGTATTACTATATTTTGAATATTTAAAATTGATATTTTGTTGATTGATTGTATCATTTTAAGTGTTTATCAATAATTAGATGTCTTGATCCTAATAATAATCTTACACACCAAACCTTACAGACCTTACAGACCAAATTTTAAAATCTACCTCATAATTTTATTTTCAGTTTTAACCTGTTGTCTGCTTTGAATACAGACAGTAATTTCAATTGTTTGTAGGACAGATCTGGCAGTATGCAGACGAAAAGTCAAAAGATTGCAAGATTGTTGGACATGGAATAAAGATGGTTTCCTAATGATAGTTTGTTGCATTTATTAACAAATAAAGACAACTAAATTTACACCTATCTCAATAACAAAAACATAAAAATATGTGTTTGTTACATCCTTCCATTATTGAAATAGCCCACAGAAGCTAAATTAATAATTTTCATCAAACTTTTCTTTGCAAGTAGGTATTTATAAGTAGTACTCATACCTATACCTACCTATTGGAAGGAAAAATCAATATTCATCCGTCCAATACATACTCAAAGCTTATTTGGCTATCACTACACTATACATGTAATGAATAGTGTAGTTGATGCTCATATTTTAGAATTTAATTAAACACGCCATCTGACAATTTTAACCTATGTGGCACATATTCCATGTACACACCTTTTATATAGATAGTAGGTTGGTGATGAATCATCAACTAAAAAGTATACAGAGGTAGGTATTAATAAATTATCAAATAAATATTTCTTGCTCATGCAAAGTACCTACTTTATGCTTTAACCTTTTGAAAGACACAGTCGGCTATAATCAACAAGTGATAGTGTGCCTTGAAATTTTAGAAATAGCATTCAATTCAGATCAAAAACTTGCAATAGGAATAGTGCAATAGCACTATTCCTATTGCAAGCTATAGAACATACAATAGTATGTTCTTACTCTGAATTGAATGCTTGGCGTACAGGACACGGCGACGCATTTATGCTGTGGTGGTCAAAAGGTTAAGAGCCCTATTACAAATCTCCACTCTGCGAGAATAGTTTGTATCGTTTGGACGGCCGGCACATCGCATTTTGTAATAATTTTGCACTTGCAGGTATTTATCATTTTTATTGAAATAGGCTAATAACATGCTTAAAAATTATAAAATCTTTACTCCACACTCTGGTATAAATTTTGCTCAATGATATTATTGTAGATTATAGGAGCAAATTCACAGTTAACTTAAAGCGATTTTCGAAGTTTTTTGGTTTAGAATAATATTTGTTTTTCTATATAAAATCAATTATACCTAAAAATTCCGAGGCCGCTACGAACTATACAACTGTATATAAAATGTTTTTGTTTTGTTTATATAATTTTAACGCAAATTTTTGTTGCGAAACAAAAGAAGGGTCAGAAGTTGTCAGAAGGGTGCAGGTTCAAATCCTGCTCGTGGAAATTTTTTCAACATTGTGTTTTTGTAATTTTTTCGCAACAAAAATTTGCGTTAAAATTATATAAACAAAACAAAAACATTTTATAAATAGCTTGCCTACTTCTTAACTGATCTTTAGTATTTGTAAAAATATTATGATCGGGTGTTAATGACGGTAGTTGTTGACATTGAATGGGTGCCTTTGGCTTTCAAAGTAAAAAGTAAATAGTGTTGAATAATTTCGGCGGGCTGGTTAGAACCACGATAGCTCAATTGGAAGAGCACCTGACCCGGTATGTCAGAAAGGTGCAGGTTCAAATCCTGCCCGTGGAAATTTTTTCAACATTGTGTTTTTGTAAACTGTATATAAGATAACATTCATATTTTTTATTTCATTTGTTTAGAACAGTAGTTCAATCTAGGAGCTCAAAAAAAGTGCCTTCGCAAAAAATCACAGTCGAGATGTATTATTATTTCTTGTGGGGACGTCGCCAGCCTAACGGACGATCCACCCGCGCTATCTGCTGGTGGATCGTCCACTTCATCCTTTTCTTCGTTCTCCCCTTTAAGGGAGCTAAGATTAATCCAACTTTCACGGCGCCCCGTCGAATCTTTTTGTCTCTTTGGTAAATCTTGCTATCTGTTCCACCTTCAGATCTTCTATGTCTAGTGTGTCCGACCCCCAGAGCTCCCATCTTATCAGTGAGTACATAGGGCACTCAGCTAGTAGGTGGAGGCTGGTCTCTACTGTTTCCGTTCACTCCGGGCATATGGGGTCGGTTTTCACTGCTATCATTGTCTGGTATGAGACAGTTGAAGATCTTCATCAAGGGAATGGACAAGAAAAAGACTAGCAAACTGATGGGACTCTCCAGAGAGAACATGAGGCTAGTCATAAAGATCATAACAGGACACTGTTGACTGAACAGTCGAGATGTAATAGGGCTCTTAACTTAAAGTTTAAACGATAATTCAAAGTATTAAAAAAAAATATATTTGCTGACACTAAAGTCTGCATATTAAAATCAATGTGGCGCTAACATAACCAATTCTTTAAGGAGGGGATCAACTCCGACAACTTCTTACCATGCTACCCTTACTGAGGATTGACAACGAGCGCGCCAAAGACGTGTACATGACCGCAACGCCTGCTCTCGTCCAGCGGTGCGTAGACGGACCGCGCCGGTCCTCCGCCGCGCCAGACCTGTGCCGGCAGTTACTTTCCTACTTGCTAGTCCACCCAGCACTAACACATACTGACCAAAGGTGAAAAACTTATGTACATAATATCATAATGCTGATAAAGAATATAAAAGATAAGCTATTTGCAACTGGGGAAACTGCTTTGCCTTCTCTTCTGATGGTTAGTGCAATTAAAGCTAAGGGTAAAATTTAATTTGAAAATCTTCAACTATGTAGAAATTACCTATAACTGTTAAAAGAACTGTGATACAAGCATCAACAGAGACAGACCTAGATAAGATAGATAAGCTAGCCAGGTACATTTATAACCAGCCTACCACCAACTAAACAATGCAAAATTAAATAACCTTGGATAGATTATGATACTCTGTGATGTGATGATTCTTTATTACTTTCCAAACAATAGACAATTTAGTAATGATTTGTGCAAACAGATTGTTATTTCCTCTTTGTATTAAATGTTGATGTAAAAGCAAACAAACTTAATGCACTAAACTGTAAAATAATAATGAAATTAGTAAACAAGCGTCAAAGCATCATCAATATAAATATTATATAGTTGTAACAGTAATGAATTTTATATTGTTTTATTTTCCTTTTTTTTGCAGTACTTTGACGCAATGGCTACGTTATTTAGAAAATCATATTTCAGGTAGTAGAAATACAGATTCCGTTTGGCATCAAAGGATAGACTCATGTTTACTACCAGAGAATAATATTTGGGGCACAAATAACACATTCAGAAGAACTATTGGCAAAAATGTAGAGTTCAGAGGCATGATAGACACTATAGACCCGTGCTACACAGATTTACTACAAGAGTCCTTCTCAAAGAATGGCAGAGATGTAGACCTTAGTTTAGAAGGCGAAAAGCTCAATTTTGAAGTAGCAATATCGCAACCTAAATCTCAAAGGTCAAATAGTCTGACACCACCTTCAAGCAATTTTATGCAAATGTCTTCGTCAGCCGAAAATCTCAGTGATGAACCATTTGTTCAAAAGCCTCGTAGTTTCTCGTTATCCAGTGAACATAGTTTAGGTCAGATAAGGCCGATCAGTATAATGTATGGCACAACGGGAAGTGAGACGCGATTAGATGAGCTCAAATCTAACAATTATACAGAACATCCTGGTATGTCAAATGTAGCGCAGTGGCTGAAAAGTTTGAGGCTACACAAATATGTATGGCTGTTCACCAATATCTCGTATGAACAAATGATGGCGATAGATGAAAAATATCTGGAAGAATTGGGTAAGTTACTCTAAATCTTTTGTAATAATCTACACTAGAACTGCTTTAACATGAATAAATGTACTGTGTGCCATAATGAGCACTTTATGCAATACTAGTTGTTGCCCGCGACTTCGTTCGCGAAGACTACAGTGAAAAATAAAAAAGGATCCTATATGCTGGTCTAGGTCATGGTCTGTATATGAGGAAAGTTTCATTAAAATCCATTCAGTAGTTTTTACGTGAAAGAGTAACAAACATCCATCCATACTTACAAACTTTCGCGTTTTATAATATTAGTAGGATTAAATAATTTTGATATTTAGAAACTTATGGTATTTTGTATTATTAGTCACTTTTTAAAGTAACTAACTGTTTCTTAAATTAAATATGTTATACAATAATTTGATGCTTTACATTAATTTGATTTCGCGATTCTTCTCAGTACGAGGCCTCTCGATAGCTACATTTCTAACTAATAACGAAATTCTTAAAAGTAAAAGGAATAGTAAAAAGAGTTCGCCTTCAGCATTCTGGTTCATTAATGTTTCATCTTCGTGGCAGGTGTTACAAAAGGCGCTCGGCACAAACTCCTCCTGTCTATAAAGAAGCTGAACGAACGCCCGTCAGTAATGGAAGCAGTGGAGTCCGAGTTAGCGGCGGGTGTGACTTCAGCGGCAGCGGCTCGAGCGCTCGAGCGGCTGCGTGGAGTGCTACTCAGCCCTATGCAGCCTGCGTCCGAGTTGCCTGTGGCTATAGTGCGAGCGCTGGATCTTGGTAAGCAGTTGTAGCTTCATGACATAATCATGTTTATACTAAGACACATGCAGTTGACCCGATGGCCCCGCGCACAATTTCTCGTCGCGACTTGATGTCACCCGCATGCGTAAAACACCGAAACGATTATTGTGGACGTTCAAAAATCGTTGGGTGATGGATGGCTAGCTACTGCCAGTCATGACCCAACGATTTTTGAACCCTACTGGGTTAACTTACTAGCTTATAGCTAGGTCCCTAAATTTATATAAAACTAGTTTTATTATTCAAACCAACAAAACATTTGGGAAATAGTCTGTATTTCCCAATTTTTTTCGTATTATTAATTAATTAATTAATTAATTATTGCCACTTTAACTTATTTTAATATAGTTTCACATACAATAATTTATTTTTATTAATTTCAAGCGATCAGCCTAGTTAGATAATGTAATAAATCTTTTAAAACATAAAAAGGTATATCATACTTCCACTTTACACTTTACATTTGAATTCTTATTTTTGTATCCAAATGTACAAGGCAATCTGCTATCTTCTTTCTTTCTGATGATAAGGCCGAAGGTGGAAGCGCACTTCACCCGGATTCCTCAACTACTGAGGCACTGGCTATCTTATCTCTAGCTGCCGGAACACAGCAATGCTACAAACATTGATGTTATGGCGACATATTTAGAAAATATGTAGGTAGATAGATAGATAAGATAACCAAACACATTTATCTAAATATACGTTCTGGCGTTCCGCAACCTGCTGTAATATAATTAGAACCTAATACGGTACCAATTTGAGTATAATTTTGATTTGTTTGCAGCCTCCAAAAGTATGAACAACTGCACGATCGCGACCGGGCGCGTGCCTCTGCTGACTTTGTCTGACGAGTGCGAGCACGAGTCGCCCGTCGACCCTATGTCCTTGCATTGCTGGCTGGTTGAGAAGGTATGTTTCACTGTTGGAGTATTACTAATCGGAATTAGTAGTACATTACAGCATCGGCCGGCAAAACAGGTATTGATTGACGACCGTAACAATATGGGTACAGGCACACATGCGTGAGTCTAGTAACAACGATACTACATACATACAAGCAAGCGTGCGTTCGTACATCGTGCATTGTTTTAGGGGAAGCCCTAAGGCAAGGCAACTTCACATTAAACACAATTGCTAAAATTAATGATGCTCCATGTGTTTATTCCAACCTCGTTTCATGAAAAATTGTTGTTTTTGTAGTGATAAGCATGTTTTATTTATTATGTTAACAAATTAAATTTTCAATCGATATTCCTTTTTACATTTCTTGTCTACACATTTATATATTTAAACACTGAATTTTAAAATTGACATCATAACCTAACCTAACCTAACCAGCTCATTTTTATGTCCTCACTGCTGGGGCACGAGCCTTCCCTATGAATGGATAGGGAGAACGGGCCATAAACCACCACTCGTGCCCAGTGCGGATCGATGGTTGTTATCGACTGCTAATGGTGCCTTCCGAAGAACGGAGGAGTTCGAGATGATAAATTGTGGTCACTCATCCGATGACCGGCTTTTATGAAATTTGCTTAACATTTGCAGTCGCATACTGGGTGTGTGACCTACTGCTTCATCGAGCTGCTCAGGTTAAATACAGTGACTATTTTCGCGTCCAGGATCCTATGTACTTTGTATTTATGATACAACATTTGTTTTGAACATTCAGGCGCTTCACCACGAGGCGTTCAACCGGCCCGAGCTGCAGGAGGCGCTGAAGCGTCTGCGGCACCGGCTTCCGCCGCGCCAGTTCTTCCACCACGTCAGCGACATGCCCCTCAACAGGCGGTGCCCCAAACCCAGGTACTAACTACTATCTCATTGATGATATTTATTTACAAATTAAGTGTTTTATTTATTTTCTAATGGTAAACACCCAGAACTGTTTAAAATTTCGGCTGAACGACTTGTACACATGGCTAACTAAAAAACTTTAACAAAAAAACAGATTAAAAACATTTATTTGTTTTTTTATCAATATTTTTTGTAAGACATATTTTGTTACATAAATTTGCTTAAAAAGGGGTACAAAGTTTTATCTATCACTATAACATTTATAGATTTTAGATCTTTTATAATGTTTCGGTATCCCATATAAACTTGCGCAATAGCCTATAGAGCCTATAGAGTTACGATGATGTATTTATTTAAAAAAAGAAGAAACTTATAACTTACAACTATACAATAACAAAGATGGATCTATATATACAGCATGTATTGCAGATGGCGTATCCCCCACAACGGGTACGCGAAGCCTTTACGCAGTCGCACGTGGGCGGTGGGCCCGCCGCTGCCCCGCGGCAAGTCCCACTCATACCCGCCGCCGCCCGCGCCGCGCCCGCCGCCGCCTCCCGCTAGCGACGACTACTCAAGCTTGGACGCGCTCTGTCTACAGATGACTGAGCAAGCCATCAATTGAACAGAAATAACAGTGCAAAGACTTTTAGTGAAGCTATGCGACCGAGTAAGCCGTCAACTGGACAAAAATAACAGTGCAAAGGCTTTTACTCAAAAAATGTGACCGAGCAAGCCGTCAACTGCAGTCAGTGCAAAGTTGAAGAAATGTAGTGAATGGTAGTGTTGTGACAGTGTAACAACTACTCCAGCTTCGACGCGCTGTGTCTACAAATGACTAAACAAGCCATCAACTGTACTCATGGACAGTGCATAAAGAAATGTTGTAATTGTGACCACATTATAACAGTGTTTAGTTCAGTTTTTGAAGTATGATTAGGATATTAACACGTTAATCCGAGTCTCGGAGACTACGATGAATCGGAATCTAACTAATAAATAAATTAGGATGACTACTCCACAGAGTCCAGCGACTACTACTCAAGCATAGACGCGCTGTGTCTACTGATGTCTGAGCAAGAGCTCCACTGAAGCTACAGACTGCAAATATTTAGTGAACTTTTACTTAACAAATATTGTGGTGCAATACAGTGTTGCGACAAGTGTTCTATTTAGTTTTAAGATTAGAATCGGGGACTTCCTAAAACGTAAATCGGCGTCTTGAAGACGACTTCTCCAGCCTTGACGCTCTCTGCCTGCAGATGACCGAACAGGCTTTTGACTGAACCTACAGTTCTTTGGTCACTGGTAGACAACACCCTTACTTAGATTGGTTGAATGGTTCAATGGAGAAATTTTCTCCAAATACGATTATCATTGTATATTGAAGTTTTTATACAAATACACTTCTGAGTGTAAGATATTTGTTGAAAATAGAATTCACTTAATTATTTACTGCCATGTATGAGTTTTTTACCCTTAACTATTTAATTTTCTTTTGTTTATTCGTACTGCATCCTTTAGTTTTATTATGACTTAAACAATACATTATTTTATGTTTTTATTATTATCATCAAATTGTAATTAATTAATGTTTATTTTATTAGACGTGAATCATGAATGAACCTACTTAGGATATGAAAATTATGTTATTTTATTATGTTGATGTATAGGGTGAAAATTTGAGTTGGGAGAGAAGGGCCACCTACCTTTACCACTATACAGTCCTAAAAGATTGTACAACTTCAACTTTTTAAAAGCTACTTTTTAAATTTCATCTGTAAATGCCATTCTTTCAGACCGAATGAAGTCAGAGTAACTAAAATATCAGAAATTGTTACAGATAACATATATTATTATGAAATGAATGAATTGTTAGAATTGAATTTTTTTATTTGTAAAAGTATAAAATAAATTAAAAGAGTTTTCATGTTACTATAACGGTTCAAATAAATGGCAGTTCCCCGTTTTTAAATTTTCACCCTGTATGTGGTTCTATTTAAATTGACCTGCTTTCATTCCTTAAGTGGCTACCACTACCTACTATTGATATAAATATTTAACTTTGTGTATTTTTGGTTTCATACATTTAATGTAGATAGCTATATGAAATATATATTTTCCTTAGGAGACAAGGATACGTAAAATATTCATTCCTTGCATCGTAAAAGAGTTGATATTGTATTAAACACATTATGTTCCTGATGTATGTTTCGCTGTGGTGTTAAATTATTAATATATTTTACAATAGAACAAACGACTAAAGCACTGACAACGAAACTTATGCTAATTGTTATATGAACATGGTCACTATTATATTATTTAAGTATATGACTAGTATCAGCACTACAAAATGATAGGTAACTATAATGTTGCAATTTGCTTGATAAGATAAATTAAATTAAGCAGCTTAATAGTAACATATGACATCTAGCCCTACATCCACACTTAACAAAGCATCTATAATTGTTGTCTCATGAGTTACTATAATATTAAATTTACTTTTTATGTAGTAACTTGCTATTAGAGAACGAGTGTAATTCACAAATATTTAAGGATTTAAATGTACTTTATTTTGTATGGAAAAATGAGAGCTAATAAAATGTTGCCTTAATTTAACCTAAAATACAAATTAATGTTTGAGGTTGTAAGAAAATCGTTTGACGTTAAGGACTCGCGAAACAATTTTGTATTAGGCATTCGACTTAGTTTATATCTATCACGTCTAATTTTAATATAAATACATAAATGTAAGTATAGTTTAAATATGAAATTAATATAAACTAAATATCGGCGACAACGATGAGGTTCCAGTTTGCCAATCGAATGATCCACACCAACCATATTTTCCTTATATTTTCTGGTGCTAATATTTCATTTGACTCATATCGAATGAAGGGCTAGAAATAATCTTTCACTTTGGTCTAGTATAATAACATAATAAATGTAATGTATTATGTAATATGCATCAGTATCAATATTATGATATGTCAAATCCGTTAATTACCTTACATAATATTAAATGAAGTAGTGATTGAGACTTTGTTATCAGATGTGTATATACTTGTAAATTAGTTGTCTAGACTAGTAATACACGCTGAGTTAACAAACACTGCTTTAACTATGTGGCATCTCGGGTTTAATGCATGATAAATATCATAGATAGAGGGATAGGTATTCAATAAATCTGTGTTCTAAACAAAATTCAGGTGTTTAATCAAGTGTCACAATTAATGTAGGTATATGCATTAATTATATGAAATCGCACGAATGACGGCCTATACTTACAAGTGCATAAATTAATTTTGTTTGTTTCATTAAAAGATTGTAGATAGGTAATAATAACTTTTTTTTTTGTTAAATATTACCTACTTGTAAATTGTTAACTTGTTACACACAGTGAAGTCTGTTTTTTGAAATATAAATGTTGATGTTAGATGTAATGTGTTGACTGATGATTGAATAATTTAATGACGTATGCGCAATGTTTTTATTTATTTAGGTTAATGTATCTATATAATATTTTGACTGGATCAAAAATTGATTGTAACATGTGCAATTTTTTATTTACATACCTAATCGATGTTATAGATTCCATGTAAATAATGGACAATTATGCAATGTATTTATTATTATAAATTATTCATAAGGCTATTGTTTTTGTACAAACAATACAACATGGTGTTGATATAAATAATAAATTACATGAATGGGATAAAGTTAAATAAATAAGATTGACGTGAATAAATATTTTATTTGTATAGTTTAATTTAAATACACAGTCCATAAGGGATGATTTGTGCTTTACATTGTCTCTTTTAATTTTATCGATGCAATTTAGTTGTCCTTATTTTACCTAGTTGGCTAACATGCAAGTTTACTAAGTTGTTAAAACAATGCTATCCTTCCTTCCTGTTTTTACTTTAATTCTGCGGTGGACTGTGATATGTTTTATTTTTGGATCATGATATTGAACAGCACTAAAATAAATACTATTGTATAGTTCATTTTGTTTTAATTTTTTTAACTTTACTTTTCGTGTAGAATGAACACATGACGCAAATAATAATAGGAAAGGGTAGGGCACAGCACCACAGAATAAAAAATAGTACAAGTACAGAAGATGCACTCCGCAAAGTCATTTAAATAAATAGCGACTTGCTAAGACAATAAAGTGCCATTCAGGTCGCACACTGCTCCCTCCATTACCTACAGTTATATTCACCTAGGAGTTGCCTCTCTTTCTATCGCGTAGCTCTTATTTCTTCTAACGACTTCAGGGTTGTCTTCTAACTTCTAAATAATAATTAATCTGAATACTTAATTTATTTTAAGTTATTGTGTTTCTAATGTGAACAAATTACGGTTCAAATAAACCTAGGCTAGGCTTTATGCTCCCGTACCGTTGCCGTTAGTAGTTATTTTCGTAGGTATTTCAACTGTTGTTGTCAAGGTCAACATGTATAGTTTAAACATATCGCTGTCGACTGTACCAGCTGTCGACTGTACCAGTGTCGCAGCTACCAAAAACAGAAAAAGGTACCAACCAACCTACCTATAAGTACTTATCATAACTAAACTTGATCTTGTAAACAGAACTTGTAAGAAGGTAAAGTACCTACAAATCAAATTAGCTATAATATCTAATAATCTAACTAGGTAGTTACCTAGGTACGTAAATACGGGAGGCATAACAAAAGTCAACTTTTGGTTTTGGTAGTTAGGTAGGAAGGTACCTATCCTAAAGTACAGATACTAGATAGAGACTTGTATCTATCTAGTATCTGTAATATCCTTTTTTATCGATACAGAATCGACATATGTACACACACATCAAAGTTTCGTCGTTCATTCACAATTTAATTAATTCAAGTAATAACTAAATGCTTAAGTGCGCGACTGCACATGTTGTTTTTGTATGGAAAAAAGGAGTTGCTATAACTTTTCATAAAAGCACCCACAAATTCTGGCGTTTGGCCACAAATTCCCACTAATTATCCACAAATTATTGGTGTAATCAGATCTTCGCTACGACCCGTGGTTTTAGAGATAAAAGGTGGCCGTGCCAAAATGAGCGCTCATTTTGGCCATTTTGAACCAACTTTTGAACCATGGCCCCACAAATTCTGAGATTTGTCCACTAATTCCCACTAATTATCCACAAATTATCTGTAAACTCAGATTTCGGGTTGGTGATGGTGGCCGTGCCAAAATGAGCCACACAATTTATCAAAACTTTAGCTCTAATAGTTTTTCAGCTACGAACCGATATGTATGTGTAAGTTGGTGACACGTAACACGGGCTGACACATGGTGAATTACTGTAACTGTATAAGTTAGAGGTTCGTTTTAAATATCAAATAATACGTTATAATTGCAGCACACACGAGGCATAATCTCAAATCTCTGGGCCTCTAAGTTTCCAAATTATAAGCCAAAAACGATTTTCCCGCCAAAAAATTCAAAAATAGTGGCTCGGAAGCGGCTTAGAGCGATGTTGCCGTTCCGTGCGCTACACTATTGCAATCGAGTTTGAACTTAAGAGCTAGCATTATTAAGAGTCATTTTAATTTGCGCTCTCGATCGTTTTAATTGAGGTACTGAAGAATGTTGGACTAGGAGCCGTCTGATAAACTCGTTAATATAAAAGAAAAGTAAAGTCTATTAAATTTGGAAATGTTTATGTCACAGTTCCGGGTTCGATTCCCAGCGGGGGGTACATGTTTGTGTACTCGGTTTGGTTGGTGGTAGGGCTTGTTTGTCCGCCTGGCTAGCTACCACCATCTATCTAAATATGTCGCCATAACATCAATGTTTGTAGCATTGTTGTGTTCCGGCAGCTAGAGATAAGATAGCGAGTACCTCAATAGTTGAGGATCCCGGGTGAAGTGCGCTTCCATCATTGGCCTTATCATCACTTAACATCAGGTGAGATCAAGGCACTGTGCTTACCCGTAAATACAAAAAAAAAAGATGATAGATATTTTTTGGTCACCCTTTTGGAGACCAGACTTTGCGAAAATGGCTTTACCTAAGTAAACGCAAACCGGCACATTAACCATTACGCCATCGAGCTCCTCAATTATTGTTATTACTAAAATTGCCTCGGTGTCCGAGTGGCAAAGCGCTCGGCCCGATACCCGAAGGTCACGGGTTCAATTCCCAGGTCGGGCAAATGTGTTTCGGATTTTTCAATGCATGTCCAGGTTTGTGATCTCCAACCCTCATTTGGCAAGCGTGGTGATTAAGCCATTACCCATCAATTGTAATGACTTGATTTCAATGATAAATAAATAAATGAACTTAACTAACTAATGAAGGATTAGTGGCACAGCTTAAAATTTACGTTATTGCTAAAAATCTTTTCGACCGCTATTAAATTCAGCAGATGGCAAAGTGGAGTTAGATAATAGTTTATTTGCAACTCGATCTCGTCATACAATAACTTTTATGGCATCGCCTCCTGGTGAAAAATAAAACCAAAAATTATAAAATTGTTGAATATAAATATTTAATTACCTAGTACTTAAAAAGTTAGGCAATATTATACTTAGTGCTAATGGACTAGAAAACCATAATGTGGTGTGACCTTAAATTACTGTAGTTTTTCTTTGTGTGTGCCAATTTTGTGACGTGCCAGGTCATTTTTTCTGTAAAAACCTCGAGAACATTTGTCACAAGGGAACTTGATGTTGCTCTCATGTAGCTTTGCTACATGATAGTCCAACATTGGCTGTGATGGAAAAGTTTTAATGCAACCTTCTACAGTACATTTATATTTGTCTGAGTGCTTGTGGCGGAAGTTCATGTGATGAGCCAGAGCTTTCAACTCATAAAAACTACTTGTACAATGCTCACATTTCAAAGGCCGTTGACCTGTGTGCCTCCACATATGAACTTCAATGTTGGAAACTATCTTACTGCAAATATTACAAAAACCAGACTTTTCGGAATGTACTCTGTCAATGTGAATTTTCAAATTGCCTTTCAAATTGAAAATCCTGCCGCAGTAATTGCACACAAATCTACTTGGCTCTGTATGCATTTTCATGTGTTTCTTTAAATTGTTTTTATATTTAAACAGGACATTGCACACTGTACAAGAAAACCGTTTCTTAGTTTCTGTGTGAACGCGAAGATGGGCGTTGAGTTGATCTTTGGTACTGAATCTCTTATTACAAGTAGGACATACTTGTAATTTTTCACCACTATGCTTAGTTTTGTGCCTGATCAAGGAACCTAACTGAGTGAAGCTGGCTGGACATTCGGAACAGGTGAATGGTGTCTCCCCTGTGTGGCTGCGCATATGAGTAATCACATCAGTTTTTGAGTAAAACCCTTTGCCACATGTTTCACATATAAATTTCCGCTCTCTTTTCTCCAAATGATTTCTATCTGTATGTCGTTTTAAACTCCCAGGGTCTTTGTATCTTTTGTCACATAAACAACATTGAAAAGGTTTTTCATTTGTGTGAGAGCGCATGTGAGCAATTAATGTAGAGGGATTCTGACATTTACGTCCACATATAGCACACTTACTGGGGCCTGAATCCTTCAATTTGTGCCTTTTCTTTCTTTTTTGCGACTTTGCTTTATTAGATACTACTAAATTTATTTTGGCTGCTTCTGGTTTAATATTCTGATTTATAGATGCAAGTGGGATATCAAATTCATCATGAGAGTCATAGTTGCATGGGGGGTCGCTTTCACAGTTATATAGCTCTGCTTTTACTTCAACTTTGGGTTCACAAACTTTGTAGTCAACACTTTTTAGATCGGCACAAACGTTGGATGAACGTAGCGTTCTTTCTGTAGACTCACATTTTAAAATAAACTGGTAGGCTATAGTCAGCTCCTGCTCACAATAACTACATATATGCGAGGGTAGTCCATCATCTTCTGCTAATTGAATTTTAGTACAGCAGTACATTATTTTATTACTTAGCAAAACACCGTAGTCGTCAGTGGTAAAAATATTAGAATTACCATTGTGTTCACGACATACTCGGCATAATTTGTGATCCATTCTTTCCTCATTCAATTTTCTGGGGCATGTGAGCTTTGATTTTCATTATGAAATCAGTGTCACAGTTTAAAGCTTTTAAACTTATATACTGTGTCAGTGTTTTGTTAAAACTAGATACAAAACACCAAAACAAACAAATAGATCGATTTTTTGACAACTTAATTGAGTTTTCTTTAACCATCTAGCATTTACGAAGGAATTTAGTGCATACAGTCTAATGTTTTGCAAGTTATTATTTATTTTATGGTGTGTAACTTGATGCTGTTTAAAGAAAAAAAGAAGTTGAATTTCTACCATGAAATGAAACTCACCATTAGACTTCTTAGCGGGAAAGTGAAGAGTCATGTCTGCAGTTTTGTTTTATTTTCTAAAATGTGTGTTCTGTCGAATATTAATGTGAAATAATGGTGGATTATTAACCGTTAAGTGTTCGTAGCAAATGCGCATGAGTGGGGGTATATCATTTCTCACTTCTCATTTCCATTACCATTCATCATCATCATAAAAAAACTCACTATCACTTTCTTTTTTCTTTTATTTGATGGCTTCGTGCGATTAGCACATTTAGCCAGTGTTAAAGTATTTTTTCTTACAAGTTTCATACATAAATATATAATATTTCCTTCCAGGATGATGAATGATAATTGAAATGAGAAGTGAGAAATGATATACCCCCAACCCCTCGAGTATCTATATATAAAGATGTGGGGCTTTACTAATTCCTCGGGCGGACTTCTTGAAAGAATTTGAAAAGTGAAGTTGCACTGTTTTGTTTCATTTGCCAACACCCATGCGCACTTGCTACGAACACTTAACGGTTAATAATCCACCATTATTTCACATTAATATTCGACATAACACAAATTTTATAAAATAAAACAATATCGCAAAAGTAGGTAGGTAGGTACAGACGCCTGCACATCAACCTACCCAAAACTGTCAAATTTCTTCAATACATTGTCAGCCATATGCCATAAACATAAAGTTCAAAGTCTATTGAGGAAATTTGACAGTTTGTGGTAGGTTGATGTGCAGGCGTGTGTACCTATGGCTCTATTACTCTTTGCTTTTCTGCCAAGAAGTATCGTAACGTAATGGCACGTGTTCGATTACTTTAAGCCCAGTGTTCGAATCAAATTTTACTGGATGACCTCTAAAAAGCACGTCGTCTGTATTCAATGGTTGCTGACAAAAATCAGTTGCCAACTCCTATTTCTAATGATTAAAAAAGTTTAAATCACTGGTGCCAGTACCGGCTCATAAATAATAGTGTATGGTTAATTAGCCTACCTACCAGCCCCATCTACACATAAGATTAAAAACAAAACGCTTACCTAAGTAATTACTTTGGTCATAACATAACAGACGTAATGCAACCAGCTAATAAAAATTATTAATTTCAGTAACATTTTAAATAATATATTTATCCAACATTAGTTTTGAGTGTCTCTTATTATTATAAACAAAAGACATAATATTTTTTTATTTTATCATTAGCAGGTAGTAATTAAAACTTGTTGTTTTCGTTGGCCGTTTCTAATGTAATCTAATATTTCTAATACATAGTATGTGTATTAATACTCGTTGTTAGAAAAGAACAAAAACATAATTATACTTAATAATTATTTTATTTAACTGATTAACTTGATGAATATATATTTAATCTTTTTCTAAACTTATTTCTATACTGTTCTAATGATTAAATGAAAATAGGTAGGTATTATAGTTATCTACTATAAGGGATTAGTTAATTGCTCAGAAGTGCAATAGGATAACTGCGAAGCGTCATTAGTACCGTTAAGGTAACCGCGTCACAACCCTTCCATTGCCATCCGTTGTAACGGGGGTGAACCCCACCCCATTCCGCAAAAGGGGCGTGGCTTCTTCTACGGGGGCGCTTGGGCAACCCTCAACCCACTGAGTCCAGCTTCATTCACGTCATACGCGGATTGCACTACAGACTAGCTGCAAATTAAAATGGCTCTCTGGACGCCTTACGTACAGGAAACCGCTCTCGATTTGAGCCGGTCGACGGTCAAGCGGGAGCGAAAACCGTCTATGGAAACCATCTCCAGCATATCACCGACTTACTCAGAGTACGCGTATCCACATTATCCAGTGTCGCCGGCTTTGCATGCCGCCGCGCATCCAGCCTACTACCCCGGCTACACGGACCAAGCTCACAGTGTTCCAACCGCCCAGATATCACCTGATTCAGTTGGCAGCGCTGCCCAATGGTCGCCGCGCTCCAACCAGCCGAAGTCTATCGGTTCTGCACCATCACCGCCGCAGTCACCAGAGTTGTACGACATCGAGTCTTTGGACGACGATGTCGAATACCAGGCGTTCGAAAGAGACGCGCTAAGGGCAATGGCGGAGAAGAATGGGGGATTCCTGCTTGGGAATAACCCGCGCATGCGCAGAGTGGTGCAAACAAATCAGACAGCGGACGACAGCTATAGAAAACAGCGGGAAAGAAACAACTACGCCGCGAAACAGAGCCGCGATAGGAGGAAGTTGAGGGAAGTGCGTCTGGCTTTCCAAGTGACATATTTGAAGAAGAAAATGGCTGATCTTCGTGCGAGGCTCACTATGGGCGTGTGCGGACGTTGCCAGCAGATCTGTGAATGCTGAATTGTTTGTGAAAGAACTCATTAGGTTAAGTTTTGTGCAATTTTTAACTAAGAAAAAAAAAATTGTAAATAATGTACATTGGTAGGATATTTATGTAAATATATTTAAAACACTATGTTAGTTGCTAAGATGCCAGCTGAACTTATTTGTTAAATTTTAATGTCTGTGTTCTCATCGGATCTTATGCTATACTTTGCGTTCTGTAGATACCTACTTTGTTATTTAGAATGTCAGTGATGCAATTTTGTAATTTTGTGTATTGATAAAATTTTGTGAACATATGACTGTGCCAAATTATTGTAAGTTTATTTTTTTTATTTATTTGAATTATGCTGACCGACATGTAACAATAAAGTATCTGAAAGAAATATCACATTTTTATTTTCTTAACTATCTCTTTCTACTTTAGTAAACAGCAGAATTTTGAAGAAAAAATGTTGTCTGAAGAATTGTAAACGTATTTTTTAGAATAGTAATAGTAAAAACTTAATTTTTTACTATTACTATTCTAATGTCTAATTCTTTTTAACGTTTTTTAAATTAAAAACACATCAGTTGAATCCTGAAATTGTAGAAATCATTAAAGTGTCATATTCAAAAATACTTACTTAAGATAAGATAGGTACCAATTTTCTCGAAGTTCGAAGACAAACGCCCCCAAAATGTCCGGTGGCGCTAAAAATGCCGCCTGAGGCAAACAACAAAAAATCTCAAAAAAAAACCCTTGCTACCAAAACCTATAACTAAAAATTGCAATAATTTCAACTCAACGTATGATAACACTTAATCGCAGCGTATTTAGTATTAACTGTAGAAGCGTGCACAAAAAATAAGAAGCAAACAAAAGAACAGAATCTGATTTGATCTCATCCTTATACCTTATACCTAAGGAATGATGAAGGTCTTCATATTTATTTCATTAGGTATGAGATAAGTTAAGAAAATAAAAAAGTACCTAACCTAACGTTATTTATAAGCTTGAAAACGGTTGCATTTGCCCGATCGCTTTGATTCGATTTGCTTAGTGCTAAGCACGCCCTTAACTAGGGCACCTATTTGTTTAATAAAGTAGGCAAGTAAATCCAGCATCAATAGGGGCCATTTCACATTACATCAAAACGGTTTCAAAGTTATTATGTTATTGGAAGCCACGTGCGTAGCTACTCGATCCAATATTTAGTTTCACAACTTCTAAGAATACTCTTTCGCCAGTCACTATATCTGTCACATCTCAAATTCCGAATATTATAAAGATAACACAGGCACGCGGATTGTGAAAACAGATTTGCTGATCCCAGCACCTGTTCGTAAAGGATTGTTATGATTTGGGCACACGCGCGCTCTTACCACGATGTGTGATATTCTGATCGGTATTATATATTCTTTTATCTTTGGCAAAATCAGGCAGCTGTCATGTGAATTATCTTTTAAAATCTGTAAGGGATAATAAAGTTGGATGAAAAAATCTGGTACACTTTTGGAGAGTCGCTTTGATGTCACGGTATATAAAATCGCAATTTTGATCTCGAGTTGAAATCTGAAATACTTACCAATGTACTTCAGTATACTTATATAAAACATTTGGGTGGTGTTTGTCTAAAAAATTTAAACAAAAATATGTAGCATATCTCAGAAAATAGGTGTTAAGAAACCTCTACTCGTATATCTATATATCGAATACGTATTTCCCAAGACCTAATTTTATACTGAGTATATGATCGAAGCGTATCTAATCATAGTTTGTGGAGGGTATGTGTGAAATAAAACCTTATTTTGAACGAGTCAAAAATAAGGACGCAGAACAGTTCAGAACAGAAAAGTTCAAAATTCAGTAAAAAACTTACATGAGAGCGTTGATGTCTTTTCAACGCAAAGAATATTCAACTTAAAAAGATTAACACGTATGCGACGACGTAGTTATTTTTTTGTAGCTACTATGAAACGTCTTTATAGAAGCCTTCACAGAATTCTGCGGCCTGTAGCAAATTGGGCGATGGGACAATTTTTAAGTGAGTAGTGACTATGGCTAATGAGGCGCCATCAATCAAATTCACACGCATTCTAATAATTTTATTGTATTTTTGTATGTAATTAACATTCGTTTCACACTTGTTCTAAGTCAATTATAATAATTCTAAGAAAGCAAGTTTCTGATTGTTAAGATGTTCTAATAAGCCTTATTCATAATTTGCGCTAGCGGAAGTTTCCTCTAAAAAAAGTTTATACCTATAAGTTTTTAATTCACAACCGTAGTATAATCTGTGAAACCATCATCGCTCATTGGTTCTTGCTACGGATCGATTGATGTCGTAGAATAGGGTGGGCACTGGGCAGTGGGCTTATTGTGCGTAGGGGAGCGCCCTTAGTCACTCAATTAGTGCGGCACCCTCGTATAAGCTCAGCAACTTGGGTAATGGCTGCAACGGTCGAGCTTGCGTTGGATTACTGGGAAAATATAAATCCGTATATACAAAGGTGTAAAAACTTTGCTGTTACTTTTACAGCAGAATTGATTGGTGGGACTTCAAAAGTACAAACATTTTAGGTAAATAGGTATCTTGGTTTCAATATCCTCAATATGCCTTTTAATCTCCTATTGCTGACTCAGGCCTTCTCACATTAATAAAATTTCCATAGTAGCACATGTGGAGATTGGGCTATACTTAACCCACCGTGCTATCCCAATACGGGATAGTGGCTAATAAATGTAAGTATGTTAAAACCAACAACTAACAAACACGTCAATGTTAATTTTCCTCGATATATCAAACTCTTAAACTAGCATTTTTTTACTAACAAAAATACGAATACTTTGCTAACCGTTTAAATAACACCCCATGTTTGAATATACATATATATATATATATATGGTATTGATACAACACTATCATTTTCACACACCTAACAACAAACGATCAACGAGCAACGATCAATCAAAATCGGCTACGTAAATAAATATATACATATACAAAAGGATGTAACTGCGGCATAGCTACGGTAAAAAACTATTGGTTTGCTTACAATGCGCCGCCCCCTGGCCTGGGGTCGTTTGGTTAGGGCGTTGCACAACGGAGGTTTGTTACCTTTACGCAACACATTATGTGTTAGGGAAGGTCATACTCATAATATGGGCGGGAACTGTTCACCTTTGTGCGACTCGGGATCGGGAACGATTAGGTAAGAATGGAGTAGAAAAAAAACTCTAAGTAGGTCGTAAACTTTTTTGACATGAAAAAAAAAGGTCACGTAATATTATTTAATACAGTTTAGTTGTCATAATATAGACTATGGTATTTGTCAAAGTAACAAATCCATATTATACGAATCGGAAGACTTTCTAAGTGTGCTTGGAATCACGAACTCTGCAAGGGATATGTATCATTGTAGTATTCTCATACAAAGATTACTAGAAAACATTGTATTATTTTTTAATTTATTTTTTTAATTTAATTAAAACTGTAAATTACACTTGAAAAGGATTCTATAGTTTCAATAGGGACACCAATGTCACGGAAGATTAGTTAAAAGAGCTGTCGCCTGTCCTGCCTTGCCTCTGAGGCAAGTCACTTTTTCAAGTACAGGCCTGCACATAAACCTATCAAAAACTGTCAAATTTCTTCAATATATTTTCAACCATATGTTTGAGGCATAAAGTTCAAAGTTTATTGAGGAAATTTAACAGTTGGTGGTAGGTTGATGTGCAGGCGTGTGTACCTTGTATTCCTTTTATTGTATATTATGTGTGTGTTAATAATTAATGCTTTTCTTTCTTTGTTTCAATAACGATTAATAATTCTAAAGAAATTATTATCTGTAGGTATCTTTTTAGATTCTGCTTTCGACATAAGTAAGTAGTTCGATGTTAATGATGTACAGCTGAAAAATAATTTAATTATGTACCTCGTGCCATTTTAAGTGCAATTGTTTCTGTGTCAAGCAAACGGTAGGATTACAAACAGCAGAGACATAAGACTATAGGTAATTCCAAAACGCACAAGTCTAGCTAGTGCAATAAAATTAAGCTGGAATCATGAAATCACTAAGCCTACCTTTCCGAATTAGGAGAAGTATTTACTCAACGGTTGTTAGTGTACGTAAAGGAAGCATTTGTTTGTTCTTTTTAAATGTCCTCCAAAATAGATTGCATATCGATAACAAATCGAGAAAAGTTTTGTTCGTGAACGGTACCGTTGTTCTGCGAATTATTTGCGAGACGCCCGCATTGTTTATACAGTGAAAGAGAACCCTTTTAAATTTTAATCCGTCACAAATGTTTAAAGTCGGACACAATGACCAAAAAGTTGTCTATTCACAATTTGCATATTGCCGGACGGTCCCAGGGGTGTAGCGGGAAAATATTAACGGTCCGCTTTGTGTTCAGGCGTCGGAGCTTGGGTGACCACCTACGTAATAATTAAAATTTGACAGCAATACATGTAGACATTTGCGCAACGCCGCCGCCGTCTGGATATGGTGATATCCATCCACCATCATACCTATTTCACATCGCTTTATACCGGAATAAATGTTACGAGATTCAGTAAAATTTAAAATTGAACGTGTTAACATCAATATGGTTCAAAAACCTAAGGTTTTTAAAAATCCCGAGATTTTTTAGACGACGTTTTATTTGTTTGACCACCAGAGATTATTTTGCATTAATCAATTTGATGTATATTGTATGTATTGGTTATAGGTACTTATAGTAAAAAAAAAAAACAATAAACCAAACCTAAGCATCTTTACAGGGCTTTTCTTAGACTGTTATATAAAACATTGAGTATCTAAGTATTGGATAAACAACATTTACAATCGGAAGTTGCATGCATATAGGTATATAGCACTTAAAAGGGACAACAAAGTACTAAGCACTTTCTCGTCTCGCGTTAATATTTAAACGGGAAATCCATTTACAGATAACGGTATAATCAAGCCATCTGTCACGTGCGTGGCCACGAAATCTCTTCATCAATCTATGCTCATCGATGTGCCACACCACAATGCTCGCCGAATCACCCCCGCGACACAAAATATCCGCATTGAAATTGAGTACCTACTCCTTTTGTGGTCGGAGCCCCGCTTGTGTGAATGTTGGAACCTTCATCGTTGATTGATCAATCGATTTGTCAACAAAGGTTTTAATTGTGATCTTGTGGCGAGGAAATAGCAATTTGAACGCAATGAAATGGTTCCGTTAACTCTTTTTAGGGTTCCGTAGTCAACAAGGAAACCTTATAGTTTCGCCATGTCCGTCTGTCTGTCTGACCCCAGTCTAGCTCATAGACTCTTAGTACTAGAGAACTGTAATTTGGCATGGATATACATATTAACTACGCCGACAAAGTGGTAAAGTAAAATTTAGAAAAATATTTTTTTTTAGGTTCTACACGTGAAGTGGGGATAAAATTTTTTTTTCTTGTTTACCCTTAAGTGTAAGGTGTCATTGGATAGCAATTTCAAAAATATTGCGGGTTTGTGAAAACAGTTTTTTGATTGAGGCATCAGTTTGTGAACTATTAAGCTTTAAAGTAAAAAAAATTGTTAGAGTCAAGTGCCTGCCAGCCAAATGATTGTTTTAGGATACGTGAAAAATTCATGGTAGTTGTATATATGATGAATTTAAAAGGAAAACTATCACATCTAAGTAGGCTTTATAAGTTTACGAGTAACAGTCGACCAACTTATAAAATGTACTTGGCGCAGTACAAATTCCTCATTGGGAACTACTTAAATAACGTTGTCAGGTGTGTGAAACCGGTAGTATCTACATTTAAGTATATGAGCCATTCATAAAAGCCCTCTTCTCAGAGTCCGCATTATTGAGATGGGCTACGGAACCCTACACTGCGCGTGGCCCGACACGCACTTGGCCGGTTTTATGAATATTTGAAGTAAGGTTCTTATATGCTATATTCTTTTTTCTAATATCTACTTACATGCTGACGAAGTAATTCGTTACCACACGATAAAAAGCTTGGGTGACTCGCCCTTCTGTTTGTTTGTGTGTACATAAAAGCTAGGTCATCATGATAAAACATGCTGGATAGACGGCTAGGTAGGGTAGCTAAATCACCGAAACTACTTACCAATAATCGGCACAGTCAATAATTAGTTTATGAATAAGACAGTAAAATTTTACTTCCCAGTGTCCTTCATAACATAAAGTATCAGTACAAATGGCAACTTATTTTTTCTATTCATTTCACTTGTTTCTTAAACACTCACTTTCTATAGAATTTTATTAGAGCTTCTATGTTAGATAGAAATTAGGACATTCCCTCTACCTAAGTTAAGCCTTATTAGGTGCAGGTTTATTGCATGGAGTCCTTATTTCATTCTTTATCGGTTATTTGTGCGCTTTTTCTCAGCACGTGCCGCCCCGGTTTCGCCGCCTACCTGCGCCCGCGCCGCGCCGGTGGCCGTACCAAAGACAACATCTATTGTCAATTGCAGGGTCGTTTGCGCATTTCCTTTGAATTTGCTTTGGAATATAATAAACCCGCATAGTTACTCCTTTCTGACGACATTTAATCCAGTGCGGTAGTAAAAATTTATGATAGGCTTTTTCCATTAATGGGGAACAGTGTTCGAGAAACATTTTTTTAAAAAGAACGGTTAAATAGCAAACTGCAGAAGTTTCTGTGAATTGCCAAATTATGTTTATGTTCAATAAAAAATATGTGTCGTGTAAGTATGCCTTGTTAGAAATAAAGCCGTAATCCATAATACAACGTTTACAAATGTCTATTGTAAAATAAAATATCGTAGTTTAAAATCTAGGTCTTATCTATATCACAAATTCATTAATTATTCTGTGAAAAACTTGCCGAAATATGATAGTTAACCACGGAGCATAATCTGTGGATAAAACCTAAAACGTAAAAACTAATTTTAATGTAGGAAGAATAATTATGAAATGCCATTATAGAGCTTAGTATACTCAAATTAATATTATAAACTTACTACACTATGTGACACACATAAAACATAAATTACCAGACTTATACCCATAAGTATGTATTTAATTATTCATTTAATCTTTATTGCACAATACAATAAAATAAAGTACAAATGGCGGACTCAATGCCAAATGGCATTCTCTACCAGTCGACCTAAGGGCTAGGCAGAAAAATTAGTAAGCGGTGCGACAAAGAACGTAAATGAAACATATACTACATACATTTATAAGAACTGAAATATACATATGAAGTTAACTAAATTAAGTGATAATAATATAATATACATACCATTAAAAAAACTTAAATAAAAATAGACTACATGAACATACTTAAGCATAAGTAACAGAAGAAAAGATGATGGGAATCTCTTACGTGGGTGTTGATTCTTGTAGAAACAGTTTATACACCATTGTTTTAAAGACCATTTTACTTGGAGCTTGTCTGACTTTTTCGGGGAGAGCGTACCATAATTGAATGCGCTGAACCGTGAAGGAATTTGCAACGAATCCTGAATGATGCAAAGGAGTGGCTAAGGAGGAGCTAAGGAAACTGAAACTACATTTTAAGTAAGAAGGAGAATTAGGATCATTTAGAATAGAAAATAGAGTTGTTAGAATTCTGGACTTACGACGTTGCGGGATGGTCAGCCATTTAAGCTGAAGACGATAGGAAGATATATGGTCGTATTTGGGTAAACCAAAAAAAAGCGTATTGAGTTATTGAGAAGACGATCCAATTTATTAAGAAGGTCCTTATTTAAATCGGGATAGCAAACATCAGCATAATCAATAATTGGGAGAATAAGGAATAAGGTAGGTAGGTAAGGTATATGACAAACAAGTAAAACCGTAAAACCGCTTTTTACCTAAATATCCATTTCAAATTAGCCATCATAATATGAAAGCTTCCTTTATGCCGTGACATAAGTACGGCAGACCACCGTGACATCATTATTGGCCACAGTAAAGAGTTTGCCCCACTGTCCGGAAGTTCCTCGGACGGTACAATAACGCCGAACAGATCCGTCATCGCGACAGTTGCATCGTTAATAACGCACCAAGGACTTCTCTCAATGCGTTACTGGTCACTCGGATCATTTACTATTCCACGCGCATCCATGCAGAATGTTCTAATACAAGAAATAGGAAATGAACTAGCTTTGACGTAAATCAATTATTTGGATATTTCAAAGAAATGGTCGGAAAAAATATCAAGAGGAAGGAGGAGGCTTTCGTCCCGCGTTGTCAATTAGTTTACTTCAATTATACCATCTGTTGATTGTTATTTGGCTGTTTGCATCGATGAATATGTCGTCGTCATAACATCATGTTTTTGCATGACGTTGCAAGGGACCGGAACATAGGAAAGTACCGTGGAAAGGCCTAGCCCAGGAAAGAACACTTATGGCCGGTATTAAAAATATAAAATTAGACGCAATGTCATGAAAAAAATTGTAAAACGTGTTTAATGATTTACCTAAGTATCTAAATTTATCAAAATTTCTCAAAACAAATACATTAAAATTAACTAACTGTCTATTTATTTTATCGTCTTACGTCTATTGGTAATTACGTATTTTTTAGGTACAACAACAACGGTTACATTTATAAAGTTGGTGCCAAACAAACTAATTAAGCTCATGAAATGTACTTACTTAGATAAATACCCATTCGCTAAGAGCGCAATTAACAGGGTAGAAAACAAAACTTCAAAACGGGTACTTAAAGAACATTGGTGACAGATTTACTTTAATAATCTTTCGGGAGTGTTACGGCAAACGCTTATAATAGTAAAATACTTATTATGCAAGGAATTATTATCATAATTCTGCAAGTGTTAAGAAAGTGTTAAATATAATAGTTAAAATCGTTATTATTTTGATTAGAAACAAGTTTTGCCCAAGTGCTAAATTATTTCAAGCGAAAATTATTAATTTCAACCGCAACAGAGTAGTGCTATTGTTTCCCATTGCCGTTAGTTCGGTGCAGGTAGCATATAACCCTTTTGGGGCCCTTGCACTCGGCGGGGGTAAAACCACCCCTAAGCCCCGCCCCTAACCGCATACGAGACGCCTGCTCCAGTGATGAAGTGATCGTCACAGTCCTCCGCAGTCTGTTCACAAACAAGCACGCACAACAAACAACCATGGCTCTTTGGATGCCTTACGCCGAAGACTCCGCTTTGGATTTAACCAAGACAACATTGAAACAAGAACGGGAGTACAACTCGTCTCCAAGCAGCAGTGAGCAGTCGTACGGATACGCGTATCCGCCGCATACGTGTCAGCCTGAATATCCGACCTACCTCGGTTACCCGTATCCGAATACTGGTTTCACCGTGCCTTCAATACAAATGTCTCCGATATCAGCAGACAGCACTTGCTCCGGGTACGACGCCGCACAAATCAGTCCAACCTTTGCAGTGAAGCCTGGTACATTGTCGCCGCCAGAATCTCCAGTGTCTCAGCCTTCGAGGTTATCCTACATCGATGTGGATGGACTATCCGACGATCCTGACTTCCAAGCATTCGAAAGGAACGCTTTAAGGGCTATGGCTGAGAAAAATGGGGGTACTCTTCTGGGGAATAATCCAAGAATGCGCCGGGCAGTTCGTTCTATGAACCAGGACGCCACAAACGATGTATACAGAAAGCAGCGAGAGAGGAACAACGTTGCTGCGAAGCAAAGTCGGGACCGCAGGAAGCTCAGGGAGATCCACCTCGCCTTAAAAGTGTCGTACCTCAAGAGTGAAGTGGCGACTTTAAAGGCGAAGCTGGCCTCCAAAGTATGCAGTCGGTGTCAACAACTATGTGTGTGCTGATAGACTTCTCAGTCTGCTTTCAGTCTTTTTTGTGCAATTTTTAATGTTATATAATAAAACTGTAAATATGTAGAATAAGAACTTACTTTTGTAGGTAATTAATAAGGTTTTGTATTGCCATTACAACTATTGTATTGTGTTAAGTAAGATTTATATAGTGTGCAATTTACTTAATTGTAAGAGACTGATGTTGGTAGTAAATAAGGGTTATCAATTACTTACCGTTAGTTGTATAAGTTCATCTAGTCTCGACTTGTATAAAATGCGAACAAAGAATAAATCTAATTTGAATATAATTATAACTTGTGTTCTTCCCAACATTACATCTTACTTTGCCTTATAGGTAGATATATAGTTTATTTATCATTTTATAGCCATATAATTTGGCAGTTATCAGGCTCTAATGAAAAGAAGAAAGAAATTTAATAAGTAAGTACTTAATTAATATAACAAATATATAAAAAAAGACATTTGATAAAATTGTGTTAACTTACTGAACTACTGTTTTTTTTTAATAATTAAAAAAAATTATAAACTATAAAAATGTGAAAGTTTTCATAGAGGTCAGGTATTCGATTTATAAAAAAAGAACTACATTTATCTACTGGTTAGTACCAGTTGCAAATGATTTTTATGGTTTAAATTTACTTGAACTAAGTAATTTACTTCATCTGAATATAAAAAAGCTTTATCAGCCATAAATGAATTTTCATTTCTTCGTCCAACTCATTATTTATTCAAGTACCTAAGTTAATGGCTGTACAATTTTTGGAAAGCATTTTATGATTAAAATTAGTATATTATTGCATTGCATTTCCCTAACAAAATTCAGTAATTTGATCAAATTCCTGAAGAGGTTTAGTAAAATGATAAAAATAAAATCTGAGAAATCCAAATTATATATACGATTTGGTCATATGGTGAAAGACACCATAAAGTATTACAGGAAAAATAAATCAACTAAGTAACTATTTTTACTCAAATAAATCAATTAAAAATGTAGTGTAGTTGTAGTAGTGTAGTTGATAACTTGATAACTTTTATAAGTATAGTAAGTAAGAAACAAGCAATTTTTTAAATTAAAATCAATAAAGAGAGTGCATTTTATATTCGGTCAATGAAGATTAGTTTTTTTATTCGAACCTGGTGTGAGACCTATGGTCTTATTAGACCAAAGAGGCAATAGTTTCTTCTTTATACCTATGCTTAAATTTTTTTCAGACGAGATAATGTTTTTAAATATCTTTCGTATGAGTTAAGGTTTACATATCCTGTAAGTACTTATATTTATAGGTCTAATTTCACATAAGCGTTCAGCTATTTGATAAGAATTCATTGTTTTGGGACTAAACACCGTTATGCGGCATAATCTTCGTAGAAAAATGCAGGTGCTAAACATCACATTTACACGTTACGGATTATCCTCAGGGAAGCTACAACCTTCCACCAGATTTAGATAACATCATTTATAACAACATCATACAAAGTCAACCAAAAATCACCCCTGAAGCCATACACACAACGATCATACTAGTAGTAAAATGTTCTCAATCAAAACGAATTGAAAGAGGTAAGAAAACAAACGAAAGTAAACCATAAACGCGAGTATATAAGGCTAAAAAACGTGCATAGATTGGAGCAGTTTGGAAAACGCAAACGCTCAAAACACAGTTACAGTTAGGCGTGTACTTCGAGTGCGAAATAAAAGTAGTAACAATTGATGCATTGGTACGGGGCGTACTAGTAATACATCGATTGTGTCAATTGTGTTGATTGTGGACCAGTTGCGATTAGATGTGCTCGCACAACGGAGGCGTACCACCACTGAATAGATAGCGGGACGTGCATATGAAGGGTTTGATTGACATGTCACGCTGTGCGGTTTGCTGTTAGCGGGAATATGGAATGCAAAAAAGCGTGGCAAAAAATATATGCGATTTATTTTAAATAAATAGAAATATTAAGATAACCATGTGACCGGCTGAACGGCATAGCTAGTCAAATTGCACATGAAAATCTTTTGACTTTCATGTGCGAGTATTGTATTACGTCAACAAAGTATTTTTAGTTATTGACTTAATAGGTTACTTATTTTTTTCTCTCATCGTTATCTACTGGCAAAACAGAAATAATTTTAAGTCATTTAGTTCGCTGGAAGGTGGACACCTCTCTTGCCGATTGGTTAACTTCGTCCCCCGCGCGTCTGTGAAGTATAGTTTTAGTTTATCATGGACGTCGACGTCGCATGTTAGTTGGTGATCTATTTCGGAATAATACGCCAATCTGGGATTATATCGATAAATGTGAGTAATCAAATTCTTTGTGTAAAAATTTACTTCTAAAATATCATTTGTGCGAAATGGCAACCACACTATGTGTTATTCTATAGCGTAAAACGTAAACGCCTTAGCGATGTCGATAGTAAATCAACGCCATGACATGAGTGAACGCTCATTTTATTCTATATCGATCGCTACGACGCAAGACCGAATGATGTAAATGCTCTTTACTTACGTTAGAGCAAGCAAAGAGATCTAGTGTATACAGCCTTGTCTAAGTTATTTTTTGTTTGACAAGAAACTGTATAGAAATTACTTTGAATAATAATTAAGGGCTAATAAGTGGTATTTCTCCGAATCTCTTGAGATTTAGTTAAGATAGGTACTACTTACCGAGGCTTCGTGCTAGCACATTTAGCCCGTGTCAAAAGTAATTTCTATATATAAACATACATTATTATAAGTTAAGAATGAGTTGTCGTGTTGGCAAATGAAACAAAACAGTGCATCGTCATTTTTCAGTCTCTCAAGATGTCCGCGGGAAGTTCTAAGTAAAGGCTCACATCTTTACTGATACCTACTCAAGGGGTTGGAAGGAAATGTAATTTGTCACTACTCATTTCTTTTAACATTAATTATCATCTATTAAACATTTTATGTTAGTAAACATTTATTTCAGACCATCTAAGTCCATATTGATGTGTTAGTAACAAAATAATCTCAATCTGTGTTAGTAAACATAAATATAATGCACCATTATTTTACATTACTATTTGACATAGGTTAAATTAAAAAAAAAATAAAATAAAAAATAAATAAAAATAAATTTATTTTAATTAAATTTAATTATAACCGCAGTTATGACTCTTTACTTTCCCGCCAAGAAGTCCTTGAAACACTTGAATGACGTTTGAAACCGAGCGAATTACGAACTCGGTAGGTAACTAGTGCTAGCTATATCTTCAAAATTAGGTCTCAGCTTTAGACAGTTTCTACTGATTTCAATCTTGTACAAGCACAACGCCTATTTACGTTCTAAGCAGAGTTACGGACAAAGACAAAACACTAAAAATCATCTGCCGAAAAACCTTGACACTGGCTAAATTATAGCGAGAGCCATCAAACAAGAAATGAAGTTATTTCGGCGCTTAAGTTAGTTGGAATAGGAGTTCAAAACGCTTTCTTTTTGTACGAGATAGTCGACTATCTACGTTTTAAGAGACACTGGCTAAATTATAGCGGATCAACAAACAAGAAATTGTATTGAATTAATTTTTTGTGTATATGACTGTGTCTTATTTGGTAAGGTGATAAATAAGTACCTAGACCTACCAAATATCTTTTAAAAATTTCAATAAGTTCTTTTATGTAATGAAGCACACCAATTATAACCTAATAGCATTCGTATTAAATTATGTGTACTGGCAATGCTTTCATTTCATATTTTTATGTTCTAGTAATGGAACCAAGATTAAGAGCCTGTCCGGCGCAATTCTCCGTCCTTCTCGATTTCATGGAAAGGTATCTTTGTTTATTATTTAAACGCCTCGGTGACCGAGTGGCAAAGCACTCGGCCCGATACCTGAAGGTCCTGGGTTCAATTCCCAGGTCGGGCAAAGTGTGTTTCGAATTTTTCGATGCAGCCCGGGTTTGTGATCACCAACCCGCATTACCTACCCATCAATTGTAGCGATGACTTGATTTCAATGATGGAGGTCTTTGCCCAGCCGTGGGACAGTTGTAGGCTATTTATCTACTTAGATGGAATTCGGTATGATAAACAATGGTATGTTATATTACAATACACAAGTGTTTACCAAGTGGTACAGACGCCTGGCGCATACTTCAACCTATACAAAACTGTCAAGTTTCTTCAATCAATTTTCAACCAAATGTCTTCAGTATTAAGTTCAAAGTCTATTGAGGAAATTTCACAATTTGTGGTAGTCTTGATGTGCAGGCGCGTACTTAGCTAGTTTATGTTGTAGACATGGCGATCTCTCAAATCCGCAACTGGGAGCGCAAGGTCGGAGAAGAAGTGACCGGTTGTGGCTGAAATTATCCGGGTTATTGAATGCAGTTGGTGGTGGTGTGCTTAAGTCGTCAGATAAATGGAAAAAAGTAAGTAGGGTAGCGGCACCAGCACCAGTGTCCGACAGGAACCATTGATCGACTTTTTTTTCTTTAATCATTACAAATAGGGGTCAGCAGCTGATTTTAAAATAAAATAAAAATAAAAATAATTTAATTCCAGCATAACAATTTGCCTAACTTATTGTTAGTATTACAATTTATTAATTTTGTAACATAAATACACTAAAGCTGATTTTTCAATCGTATGTCAAAGCTTATTCATTGGATAACCTTGACACAATGATAGATTCTCTTTAGAAAATAGGTCACAATGACCATGTCATTGGCTGGATAAAACTTATTTGAGGATTGAAAACTAACTAAACTAAACGATTTTAGTATTAAGTTAGTACTAAAATAATAAATGACATTGTCATTGTATTAAGCAACAATTTACAGAGCATCTGCTTCTTATTACTTAGGTATATACTTACATTATACATTATACTTCTTAGAGCAGCTGTCATATTAATAAAAATCTTTATTTTTTGTTAATTGCAACGAAAAGGTCGAACTCTCGTGCTTAAGTGTCGACCACTAGTACCACTGGCCACTACGAGTTATTGGCATTCACTTAGAGGACACATTTCGTACTAGAGTTTGGCTGACAATGACTTTGGCCGACTACAAATATGGCCAGATAGTCTTACATCTCTAGTCCTAAGTACATACTTATATTTTTTTTACTGCTTTTAAATAACTGCATTTTTAAACTATCATGGCCGCTTACATTACAATAACTATTGTTAGCGGGATTGTTTTTTTTATTGGCTACTTACACGCAACAAAAACGTGGTAGGTACCTAATAATCCCTTTAATAACAATAATTCTAACTCCATTTGTTATAGGTTTGGGCAGACTGGAAAACTAAAACTAAAAAGAAATATTTGAGCATACGGCAATATGGCAGTGAAGCTGGTGGTGATCATGGCAACCAGTCATTGTTGACTGCCTTGGAAGAGAGGGTGGTAGGCGTTATTGGTGCTAAGGGAAAAGCTGTTCGAGCTGGCGTCCAGAAGCAAGGATTCATTGTTAGTATTATATAAATGTTGTATTGTCCTTCTTTATCTTTATAAGTACACCAGCTTGTACCGATCCGATCTGACCCCTTGGAGAATCTAGTAGGGAAGGGGGACACGCACTTTGTGTGTGTGTGTGTGTTGTGTGATGCCATTTCCTTTAGAAAACCTCTGACGGTGCTTCGCTTCACTTCCTTGAGGAACCTTGGAGGAGGCTTGAGGAATCCTTTAACTTTCTCGCCGTCCCCAAAAAGTCTGGTGACGATAAAGCCCAATGGAAATCAGCGAACACTCTCAACAAAAAAAACAGCAACTCGGCCTTTGGGTCAAAGAATAAATCTCATGCAAAATTTTATTACATTACATCTTCAACATCTATAATCGATAAATTAACACTATTTAAGCACAGAGTACCTTACTATAAATTCACTATACGTACCTACTTAAGTTTAAGTGTCTTATGAATTGATTAAACTAATTTTATAACGTCACATTGAACAGTTTTAAGATTAGAACTAGCATGGTCACGTGCATTAGAGTAACTATAACGGGATACTTACAGTTTTAAGATTAAAAAATTTAAATTATACAGATACCTATCTAATAAGAAAGTAATACAATTATTTTTATAGAAAACATCAAAAGAGGAACCATCAGAACGTGAAATTACTTTTGAGATCCCCCAGAGTCGGAATGGTAAGTTTATTAATAAATTTAACCCTTTCTTAAACCTAATTATTTTTATTGTGCATATTTTAATAAATGTTTAGAATATTATAGGTAATAACTTTACACTGATAATAATTCGACAGTACCCAAAATATACATTATTTTTAGATTGTAATGGAACATAATATATTACATAAATTTTACATTTCGGGACTCCTAGTAAATATAAACTTTAACTACTAATATCACATCTCACACCTGGGTGTCTAGTGTGAGTTTAATTTGACATTCGATTACGTTGACGAAAACGAAAATTAGTATGGCAATGAAGCAGCGCCTCCTGGCGACATACAACAATTGTGAGTTAAAATTGTGCCATAAAAATTTTCGATTTCGTAAACGCAATCGAATGAATACGGATAGTAAGTTTCTCTTCACATCTTATAAATAGATAACAATCATACTATATCATAATTTTCAGTTGCAACTCCACTATTGCGATCTCTATCAGATCCACTAGAAGTGTGGGTGCCATTAGTTGGTCATACACAAGCGTCACCGTCACCAGCTCACCAGCCTCCCCTGTCGCCTACTCCGCCTCAATGCCGCTCGTTGGGAGCGCGAAAAAACAGAGGCACTACTGCATTTGGCAAAGCAGCCAGTAAATTCGCAGCGATCGAGTTGCGTCGCCTCGAACAAGAAGAGGTTCGAGACAGACGCTTACACGAACGGGAGATGGAGAGATTACGACTGGAGTCACGGAGGATCGAAGTGGATCGAGAGCACAATGCATTACTACTACACAAATTGGGTGTTATTGCTCAAAGTCTTATTGATGTATTGGCTCGGCAGCAACCAGAGTGTTTAGTGTCGACCGACATTTTTCCTGAAACTGAATGAGAAAGAGCATAAATGTTCCTATAGGACGCTGATTTATTTGTCTATTGGACCTTGAGCAACCTTGATGTAATTGGTTAATCATTATCATCTCAGCCAAAACACGTCCATTGCTGGACAAAGGCCTCCCCCAAGGGTCAAAGAAGATAATATAGGTACTCAAGTTTATATAGGTTGTAAGATCACATTAAGAAATTATTGTAAAGAATTAATAATTTAAAATATTAATTTGGTTTTACAAATGCTACTTAGACCAAAATGAATTAATTTTTAAATGTGATTGTGTGATTAATTTTTTTTTTTGTTTCTGGTAAAATATAAATAAAAATATTGTTTGGCGCATTGACATACATACATGTTTTGAAAAATATATTTAGAATGACACAGGTGTGGTTTTTTTAATTTCTTTACTAGCACACAGTTGATCAAACAATCGTTAGTAGCCTTACCTAAGTAAAACATGTTGGCGTTCGTTTTGTGTGATGAATTCAAACGCTCAATGCAGGATTCGTTTGTCAACTCTGCCACTTGGCTCTAAATGAGACGTAACTTTGGTTTATGTAGGTAGATCAGATGTTAATGACGGTAGTTGTTGACATTGAATTGGCGCCTTTGGCTTTCAAAGTAAAAAAGTAAATAGTGTTGAATAATTTCGGCGGGCTGGTTAGAACCACGATAGCTCAATTGGAAGAGCACCTGACCCGGTATGTCAGAAGGGTGCAGGTTCAAATCCTGCTCGTGGAAATTTTTTCAACATTGTGTTTTATAATTATGTAGGTAGTTTATGTATCTCATACATTCATCATTGTATTTGACTATAGTTTATTCCACTTCTCTGGACTTCTGCTGTGCTATACAATAAATACTATTGCATAATATTGTTATATTATTGTTATTAGTGTTGAAGGTTTTTCTTTAAATTATTTAAAGAAAAACCTTTACACCTTTTTTATAGTTATGGCGACATATTTAGATAAGATGGTGGTAGCTAGCCAGGCGGACAAACAAGCCCTACCACTAACCAAACAGAGTACACAAACATGTACTCCCGCTGGGAATCGAACCCGGGACCTCTGGGTCTAAACCGGTGGTCTTAGCCACTAGACCACAGAGGCGGTTAAACATGAAGTTAGGTTTGGAAAAAAATTAACTTAGAATTTTAAATTTTAAATTTGAAGTTTGTATCGAAAATAAAATAGTTCTTAGAAAAAACAAAAACCTAACCGCCTCACAAAACAGCTTCTAGAACACATTTTCGGAAGTCACCACAACCATAACTATTTGGGTAACATCTAAAATAACAAACGCAACGTGTCCATAGCAGCGAGAGAGAAATATCACGTACTTTCTTTTCCCGGCCGTTGTCCAGCGCTGTTATTGTTTGGGATAATCGGTGACCGATGCTGGAGTATCCCGTGGGACAGTGACGACTTGCATCTGCCGTAGCGCAAGCAAACGGTCGTGTGGTGTATGCGATAGCAGTCAGCGGTCTGTACTCTTCGGCCCCGGTATCAATTAAAGCCTGTTCTAAAGCGGAGATTGGCGGAGAGAAGTTTGTAACAAACAATAATATTTAGTTTTTTACCCATGGTTTTTTAAGCTCATTGGTTGATATCTCGGGATGCTAAACGTAATTTTTTATGGCTTTGCAATGTAACAGTGCGCTAACGAGGTAAGTGGACATGTATATCGAATGGTAAATAAAACTTGAACTCAGTACCCTGTAGTGTAATAGTTCAACCAGGTGGTTGAACTAAGTATGTGTTGGTCTAAGATATGTTTTTGGTTAATAAATATGAGATGCTAAATGTACTTATGTAAGAATTTGTTCCTACCATATGTACAGCAATAAAGAGCTATTCTTTTCTATTCTAAGAGGTCACGGCTTCAATTTTCAGCAGAGGTATATTGTATAGGCACTTAATTTGGTTGTTAAACACCATTTTCACACGACCTGCTCGACAATGCCTCATTATATATCATGCAAACCTTACTCAAAGTAAATCATTATAGCCCTTGTCTTTTGCCGGGGTGTAATGTTGTACTGAATTTCATTATAACCCGCCGGGCAGTAATGTGATTCTCACTTCTCTTAGTTCTTATTGTTATGCATTTAAAGTCTAATTTCGTCAAAATCGAACTTATTCGAAAATCGAGCTGGCCACGCCACGGCAAGCCGAACGAAAAAAAATCAATACTTAAAACAAAAGCCGCGAGTATTTCAATACGGTGCAATCAGTATCAGACAAAACTGCAAAAGAAGATAGAATAAAACATTAAGAAAATGTCGAGTGACGAAAGTGATTTAACTCCGGAATACATTAAATTAGACGCCTTAGGTATTGTTAATAACCTACTACCAGAGAAGTCGAAGGAAAAATACTTGAAATTTTAATTTTTAATTTACTTTTTATTGTTATTTACTGTGCCAATTATATATAATTAGTAATGAAAATAGTATTTTAATAAATAAAATAATTTTCTAGTAGCCTTGGTTTTTATAGTCTCGCAAAAGGTGAGAAAAGTAGAGTATACTCCTCAGGGATAAAACTGATTTTGCCTTGGGTGCGCTTAAATCCTTCACTGCTCTCAGGACTCCATTTTAATTCCCTCGCTTCGCTCGGGAATCAACTCAAAACCCCCTCGCTACGCTCGGGAGTTAAATCTGGAGTCCTTCGTTACGCTCAGGATTCAATATCGCGCCCGTGACATAATACAGTGCTTTATCCCCTTGGTGTACAATCTACTATTTAAAAGTTTAAAACCACTTTAGTAGCGTTGTTGTTTTCGACAGTTGGAGATAACATAGCCAGTTTCTCAGTAAATGCGGCTTCCACGTGAAGTGCGCTTCCATCTTCGGTCTTATCGTCAATTACAATCAGGGGAGATGAAGACCAAGCTTTTCCTGCTTGTGGGATATTATTTACTTAGTTCAAGATAAAAAGTAAACTTCGTAACAGCCATCGCGTCGCTTTTAACTTAAAAATTATGGAGTGTACCTGCTCTTTTTGCGGGTTATAATCCGCTAATAGTGGGCATTGTCCACAGATGACGGACATATCCAAAATTTTTTTTGGTTCTGCCGCATGACTCTTGTTCCAAAGCAATAAGGGTCAGAATTCAAGGTATCGAAATCTTACAATAGGCAAGAGTTAAGCCACCGGCGCATTGTGCCTTCCTAGGAAATGTCGTAAATCATATTTGTGTAAGAATTGGAAAAAACACAAGTTTATCAGTACATTGATAAAAGTTGTGCAGAAGAGCCATTGTATAGCATACAGAGTTCGCAATTGTCGATGTGGCTACTTACAATACGGTTAAGTTATAACAAATAACAGGAATTTATTATAAATAACTAATCCCAAACGAATATTACGCAGTAGGAGTCCGTGTACTAAGGATTAAGGAAGCGAATAAGCATATTTTTCTTAGAAACTGAATTTTGTTTATAGATCGTGATGTCTTTAAGAAAATGGTATTTTTACATTTAACTTCTATAAGTATTTCTTAGGTAATTGTGTTTTTAAATTTATTAAGTAAACAGATTAGTTAACTACTTAGCTTCACATCCAATTTTCTTCGTAAACAAATAGAATCATTATTAACATCGAACTATTGTTTGAACATTCATTAACAAAAGATACATTTTTAGAATACTGTAATGAGTTTGTTTTGTTTTGTTTTCGCCTGTACTATACCCACATAATGGATTCCAGGCAATTTACCTGTAGGTACTGTGTACTGCAGACAATGATTTTTATTAATTGCAATATTTGCATTTTAAATACTATTTATGATAATATATTCAAAATGATAATAATAGAAAACATATTACTTTTCATTAATGTTTATAATCAAACTTATCAGCAACTTTCTAGACTTTGCACATCACATAGTTTTTAACCTTTTAAAACAAGGAAACTAAAACCTTTCAAGTTTTTTGATATCACTCATAGTTTTGGAATAATCGCCTGTGCACACTTAACGATTACACCCTGTATATATATATATATATATATAGGCCACTTTGGGCAAAGGCAAAGGCTTATATAATTATATGACAGAAATATCGAGTTTAAAATAAAGCGTCTTACTTAACGCACGATTTTTTATAGAGGCAAAAACAATTATTCATATTTTAATAATGTACATATTTGTTATAATTATTGACCGCTATTTCTTGGCTTAAGCTTTTTATCTTATATTTAAATTACCCTGTACAAACACATACCCACACATTTCAGTACCATACTTCTAATTTAGATTTTACGTATGCAATAACTAAGAAGCTATATTATCCGATAGTACCGTGCCGACAAATATAAATAAAGTACTTACTTATAGAAAAACAACAAAAACGTGGCTAAAATATAACTTTTTAAAGAACTTATTAGTAGTGACCAAGTCGCCGGATTTTGTTTTCTTTAAAGTTTGCATACTCAGTGATGCGGACATGCGTGATCGTCGATTCATAGGCACTTTCTATGGGAAAGATTGTGGCACGCAGGTCCCACGTTTAGTATAACTGTTAATGTGTACGGAAATATGTTAAATTAAAGATGTGCGTAAAATAAAATAAAGGAGAATATACATTTTAGCATAATAGCGAGAAAAAACACTCAGAAAACTGTGCAGTTTAGTTGTTTCTCGTTTTGTACATATTCTTATGTTAAACTTTTTTCCTGAACTTGTTTTCTAAATCTTTATTTGTTTTTTTATTATACACGTTGTATGTTGTGGGAGTAATTTTCAGTGTCTTTGTTATTTTATTTGTTTATTTGTTTTTCTTTTTTATTTACATACCTATTAAAAAAACCGGACAAGTGCGAGTCGGACTCGCCCACTGAGGCGAGGGTTCCGTACAAATGAGTATTTCTTTTTTCATTCTTCGTCATAAATCGAAAAGTATACACTATAAAAAATATTAAAAATCTGTTTAAGCTTGTGCAAATGAAGCCCTTTTATTTGGACCCATTTCATTTGGAAAATTTGGACCCCCGTTCCTTGCATAAAGACCCTGTTTTTTGTGATTTAATTAAATATGTATAGTTTTCAGATTTTTCCCTGTACTTGTAGTATAAGACGATATTACTTGCCAAACTTCATAGTTCTACAAGTACCCTATGAATTTTGATTCCCTTGAGTGTCGAAATATACGTTTTTTGCGACATTAATGGTCGTATCATTTTTTTGTTAACTTAGAAGTTATATTTTTTTCACTGCTTCAAGGGACTGCAGACCTGAGTATATGGTTTTAATTTCAACTCGATACCTCTACGCTTTCCCGAAATAAAGGGTCTTGAGAGACAGACAGACAGACAGACGGACAACAAAGTGATCCTATAAGGGTTCCGTTTTTTCCTTTTGGGATACGGAACCCTAAAAGACAATGCGATTGTTTTAGCCGGACATTATATTATCATCATCATCATCATCATCATCATCATCATCAACAGCAACGGCTAAGAAACGTCGCGAAATCACACGTGACCTACCACGCTGGCTCAATGTGTGACGGTAGGTCACTTACTATTCCAAGCACGGAGAAGTTCCAGATATTTATTTTGATGGGTCTAGAAAAATTGCTTAATTTGCTAGATTGCAACCCGAGGTGCGGGCCCGAAAGCGTTGTGCTATCGAGTTCTTCAAAATGAGTTAGATTACTTAGCATACTTCATAAATATCACATTAAAAATATTTTATTTACTAGGCTACAATAAATTTGAACTCTTAAGAATGTCACCAAGCAATCTATTCGTAAGTTTAGGTACAAAGCGGACTACGCAGCAAGGACATTTATTTTCACTTTCTTTTATAGCGTCAGATATTGGAAAATGCCCGCCCTACCATTGATATATTATTAATGAATATCGGTAAATTCTATGAGGTAAGTATACAGTCTTACTCCTTAGCACCTTTAACAATGATTCTCCAAAGGAATAAATAAAGTTACAAAATCTATTTAGCCATTCCAAAAACATCGGACCACGCATTCTACATACCAGTGAAATGTGAAAGGTATTAGCCATTCGCATTTTTTCTACCAAAGTCAAAGTGACGCTGAAAGGGTATAAAAGGCTCCAAAATTGGTGTGCGTAATCGCAAATAGAAATCTCAAGTCATGCAAAAGTGCGACAATGTGGTAGGTGTGAATGAGAATGGCGGATTACGGAGACGATGGTCAGTTCGCAACTTGCTGATTCACTATACCCTTTATGTACCCCTATTTATGTGGGCGACTGGTCGCGCTTATGGACATGGACAGGGTTAGATTGAAACCATCACCTTCATGTAATTGAAATGCAAATGACAAAGCTATTTCATAAGTGTATATATTATTATTTTATTTAAATTTAAGTGATTTAATTGAATTGTAGTTTCAATAACTAACATCGTATGTTAATAATGTACTGCTTTTTTAGGAATTTAGTTTTGTACACATGTTTAGGTATGTAGTCTGGAACAATACTGTAACCTCAATTTATTACGCTTGTAACGACTCTGTATTCTGTTTCCACAAAGAATTTATAAATAAAAAAAATTAAAGACACACAAGAGTAGGCGCCAATACGCAGCCTCGCCGTTAGCTCTCATCATACCAAATTACTCGGGTATTTTATTTTTATTTATTCGCATTTGTTGTTTACTTAGAGTAACTTACTTAGTTTTTATGTCAAAAATTTTATAAACTTATATGATTTTTGTTTAAACTTTGACTGTACTAACTAATAGTTGAAACTGTTAAGATAATGTGCTAACACATATTATAATAATAATAAATTTTTATTTCGAATATGAAATCCATAAGTGTTAGTAACATTGAAACTTAACGTAAGTTAGTAAAAAACAAGAAAAACATAATTATTTTACTATAAGAAGACGAAGAAGATAAGACGATGTTATAAGAAAGCTGTTGTTTCCTGAATAAAAAAAAAATTGCACAAAATATTAAAGACGTCTGTACCAGTATACGTAAGGGTAAAACTTAATGGAAAAACTTGATATTCATTTAACTTTTTTGTTTTCATTTTAATATTATTTTTAATGCAATATTAAGGCATCGGTTCCCGTCAGTAGTATACGAGCTATGGGGATAGAATCACGATTTATCGCTTTAAACTTGAGCATCGATGCTTAAATCTTTTTAAAGTAGTGACTTGAAATAAATCTGAAATATCCTACTAATATTATAAACGCGAAAGTATGGATGGATGTTTGTTATTCTTTCACGTAAAAACTACTGAATGGATTTTAATGAAACTTTCCTCATATACAGACCATGATGAGTCTGGTCTGTCAGACCAGCATATAGGATACTTTTTTTTACTGTAGTCTTCGTGAACGAAGTCGTGGGCAACAACTAGTAAACCATAAAAACCCGTTGTAGGCGCCAAGTGCTATTTTTTTAGACATACGAAAGCAAATAACTTCAAGCCCCCAACATCAAGATCTCAGCAAACACCACAAGACAAAGCCGACTTAGCAAAACCGTTAGGTGTTATATTTCGTCAGCGACAAACAAAACGGTTCCATTAAGTTTTTCGCAACCATTTTTTTCTCTCACTGCACTGTTGGCCGTCCCAAATCCCCAAAGACATAATCCGGGTCCACGCGGAAGGGTTCTCCCAAATGACAGGCGCGCGACCTAACAATTACTAACAAATATTATTATTGATGACTATCGAACCTAATTTAGACTGTTGAGCCAAAGAAATAGAGTTCATAACCGGTTGAAAAGTATATTGCAGCTGGCACATTCGATGCAGATGTTGATTCCACGCGTCCAATATATTGACAGTTATTGCAATTTCCTATTTACTTGTTATGTAAAGGGTTTCGTAAATGTTGCGATCGATTTGAGCGTAACGGTGGATGCGTTCTGCGTAACACATTGCATTTATGCCTTGTAATCTATAAGAACCGTAATAACGCATTTGATTTTAATGTTTACGGATATGTTAAGAGACATCTATTAGCTAAGCTAAGTTACTCGAAGCTATAAGTATGACTTAATTAGCAGACTCACGTACTTATAATTATGTGTATATTTATGTCTAAATAAAAGAATCAAAGACAAGGCAAAACATGGTTCTCATTAATCTAATATATAAAATTCTCGTGTCACAGTTTTCGTTGCCATACTCCTCCGAAACGGCTTGACCGATTTTGATGAAATTTTTTGTGCTTATCCGGTATCTATGAGAATCGGCCAACATCTATTTTTCATCCCCCTAAATGTTAAGGGTGGTCCACCCCTAAATTTTTTTTGATTTTTGAAATTTTTCCAATACAAAATGATTTGTTTGTAGTGTTGTCATGGAAACTGTCAAAGCGGTACGAAGTCCGCCGGGGGCAGCTAGTAAGTTAATAAAATTCTTAAGATTGTCATCTCGCATGACGCAACCGTCTAGACAAGCCAGATTGAGCTGTATTTCCGCGACTTAAGAGGCTATTTTATTTTGTTTTATTTCGCCTTTTACTTACAAAATACTCTTATAGATGGCGCTAGCAAATAATAAAGCGAGAAAAAAAAGCCCTGATGTCAAGTCAAATCAAGTGAAACCATAGATCTACTCTATTGTACTCTATGATCGTGATCGTGATCCGCTTTCGCCAACATCCTTCCTTGGTACTGTGCTCTTTGCTTTGGTCCTTGGCCTTCGCTATCCACTAACGCGGTTTCGTAATTTCATTTTAAATTTCACTTATTAAGTTTTATGTTTTTGTTTGTTCTATTTTCAAACGCATGCAATGCAGGTGTAGTAAAATTTACCCGACTGTAACAAGGATAAAGTGGTTCTACTAAAATCACTTGCTGTAAAGTGATCTGAGCATTTTCGAATGGTCAATCCATGCTTCATATGTTTAAATTGCTTAAATCCATTCTTCTCGACGAGTTTCATCACTAGGGAACGTTAGCGTTCCTATCTGTCTGCAGAAAGCAACAACGCATGGGACAGGAGACATTTGGTCAGAAAACCTCTCCTTGAATTTGAATCTAGTGTGAAGTATAGATACTTACTGTATTGTTAGCTTTTTAGTGTGCAAGCCTAAGGTTCGTGGTTGAAATAATCAGTTTTTGTTTTTTAAAGATTATTATTAATGCGCTATTAACCAAATTATTATACGGTTTTTTGCTTGCAATAACAAAGTAATGGAGCGAAAGTATGTGCTACGATTCTAACATACTTTCTCAAGAAGTGATATCTGCTTAGCCCTATGGAAGACAGGCGTGACTGTATCTATGTATGTAACAACAAATAGGTACTTTTACAGTAAAGTCATTACCGACTTTTTTATACAGCAAACTCATCGCGCAGAGACGTTAATTAAAGCCACCAACGGCTCTATTATCTTCTGAAGCACGAAGGAAAATATAGAAACAATTTTTTGGTCCCGCTTCAAACGTAGCATATCTACCGATCTCCAAGATCGCACAGATCTGCACAGATCGTACGACCATAACGCAAACCGGCCTTCTAAAATAATATCTGCTTTACCACAAAACGAAGGCTAAAATTAGACACTACTTAAAATAGGTCCTGTCACTTTTTAGCTAATACTTTTAGACAGAAACACAATATTTTAACACGTGTTTAGCCATTGTTTAACATTAAACACTGTTTTGTAGTACAAGGGTATATTAGCTACCACATAGTATAAAACAAAGGCGCTTTCCGCTGTCTGTCTGCCCCTATGTATGCTTAGATCTTTAAAACTACGCAACGGATTTTGATGAAGTTTTTTTAATAGATAGAGTGATTCAATTCAATACATGCATATAATTGGACCCGGTAGGTGGCGCTACTTTAGGGTTCTATAAGATACTGGTATTTATTCAAGCGGACGAAGTCGCGAGCGGGGCGCTAGTAATAAATAAAAATCACCATGTGCTCTTAAACTATCGCCTATATAATTTGACTAATTATCAACAATTACAATAATAAGTGGTTACTTTAAACTTTCTGTTTGATGACGTGCGCCAAGTCATGTTTGCCGCGTACACACTTGAGTTTCACACCAGGGCAGTCCTTTAACCTGGAATGTAAAAAAAGCAATTTGTTTAAGACATTATTAGAGTAAATATTTATAAAATTTATAAAATACAGTGAAAAAATTAAACGCCCACCCGACTCAGCCAGGAATCGAACCTGGGTCTTCCACAATCTGGGCGGCTGCATTGACCGCTATGCTACCGGGTGGGCTGACGTAAGCGCTGAATTTTGTCACTGCTTTTTAATTTTTGAGTGCTAATAGGGGCACAGTGCCATCTATCCAACGGTCGTTGCATCCGATGGCCATGCAGATTCACCTTTGCAGATGAAATACCACAAATTTGATAACACAACGCTATAATTTTTACTTTTTATTTTCAAGTGCTAATTGCTGCACTGCACACGACCCACGACCGTGGGCGTTTAATTTTTTCACTGTATTTATAAATTTTATAAATATTTAATTTAGCTTCAGTGCAGGAATTAGCAATTGAAAACAAAAAGTATAATTTATTATTAGAATAATTTAATTACTAACGGATTCTTACAATTTTTTTTTATATTTTACGGGTAAGCACAGTGCCTTGATCTCACCTAATGTTAAATGATGATAAGGCCAATGATGAAAGCGCACTTCATTAGGAGGATCCTCAACTAGTGAGGCACTGGCTATCTTATCTCTAGCTGCCGGAACACAACAATGCTACAAACATTGATGTCATGGCGACATATTTAACAAGATGGTGGCAGCTAGCCAGGCGGACATACAAGCCCTACCACCAACCAAACCGAGTACACAAACATGTACACCCCCGCTGGGAATCGAACCCGGGACCTCTGGGTCTAAACCGGTGGTCTTAATCACTAGACCACAGAGGCGGTAAAACTACTATGTTTATAATATGACCAGTGATTGGAACGGAGGGTGCTACTTAACTACAGTTACCGACAAGACGAGACAAAGACAAAGAGTGGTTATATAAACTACCAAAATTTTGTTTTGTTTATTTAATTTTAACGCAAATTTTGTTGCGAAACAAATTACAAAAACACAAATGTTGAAAAAATTTTCACGAGCAGGAGATGCAGGCTGATTTTGAAATATTTGCTGACCATAAGTTGCTGCCCAACTAGCATTTTTTTGCTAACAAAAATACGAATACTTTGCTAACCGTTTAAATAACAACCATAATCTTCTATGCCACTTCAGTATATATATTTTTTATGTGTACTCGGACTATACGAAGAAGTAAAAGTACTTCGAACTCCTGGGATCGGCTTATCCGAAACCAGAGGACTTCAGGCTCTTCACTCTTAAAGTCTTGGCAAACTTAAGGCTTTCTTTACAGAGGAAGAATAGTGAAAGGACAAAAGATCCCGATGGGTCGAAGTGCTACTGGGAGAGGAAAACCTCAGCAGGCCCCGGTTCCGGTCCCGGTTGTTTGTCGGTTCTATCACTGGTTATGTCTGATTAATAAAAATTGGTACGAATCCTGTTATTAATTACTCTAATTTAAGTGGAAATAAATCAGTTGGAACAGAAGAGTCCAAGACCGGGCGCACTGGTATGCATTGAGAAAAGCCTATTTCCTGCAATAGATTGATAAGGACTGATTAGGATGAAGATGATATAAAAACAGAACTTAAAATCCCATTGTTCTGTATAAAATACATAATCATAAAGGCAACAATGTTCAAGATGTTCGTAAATAGTTTTAAAAACTTATATTTTGAACTATAATAAATTTTAAAAATTATAATCCTGCTGTAAATCTTGCAGCTTTATCTTCTTGAGATTGTTGTAATTAATTAATGATTTCAGAGAGAGTTGTCCCATCATTTTTAATAATTAAAATATGTCATAACAACAACATACGCAAAAAAACGGATATAAATCAAAATCAAACCTGTTCCTTGGCGACCTATTATTGTATACCTATTCTTCCTCCCGCTGCATGTAGTGTGAATCGAAATGGCCTATATAGGACTTTGCATAAAGTCAGTGTAACGCCATCTATCGGCACATTGTTGAAACTTCTTACGAGACGTATTTTTGTTGCAAAGGTCATGAGGCTGTCGCCACTTAATTAAGATGTTATGATTTATTAACTTTCAAAATGAATGTCATTTTTGGGAAACTGGTACTAGGTAAATGACTCATAGGTACCTTAGTTAAGGTGCCAGTCTTGTACGAATCAGTGTTCTTGCAGTATTATCAGAAACTAAGATCTTTTTTTAGTTATTAAAAAAGCTAAAAATGAAATTTATTTTATTTTATTAAGTTTAAAGTTACTTTTAATCACTTTGTTAGGCTTTAAGGATACCTGTGTTTACATTCTGCGCATTGAAGATCTAATTCATGCACACGTCACGTAAAAAATATGGCAAAAACACAAAATGTATTCAGATAACATTTAGTCTTAAGTCCTCTAGAATAATCTTACTTGCTTACATTCAATCACCAATCTAAAAGTTTTAAGCTTCTACATACAAATCATGATGATTAATCAGCCTTTAAATCTAAAACTTGACAATATAACGCCGATGTCGGAAAATAAATGTAAAATTAATATATTATGTAGAGAGGAAAAGGAGTCAATGCAGCACCTACACTGTGACTGCGACTTTCTAGCTAGGAAAAGAATGGGACTCCTGGGGTCGGCCTATCCGAAACCAGAGGACTTCAGGCTCTTCGCTCTTAAGGATGATGCCAAACTTATGGGATCTATCTTTACAGAGAAAGAAGAGTGAAAGGATGGGGTTGCACAAAAGATCCCGATGGGTCAAAGTGTTACTGCAAGAGGGAAACCTCAGCAGGCCCCACTAAGATAAGATCTTTTTTATATTTTTAACCAATAAGGTACACGCGCTAGCACATCAGACTACACCAAACTGTCAAATTTCCTCAATACTTTATTATAATTATTATTTATTGAAGAAATTTGACAGTTTTTGATAGGTTGTCAGGTTGGCAGGCATCTGTACATCACAGAAGATATGATGTTAGCATAACAATAGAAGAATAGACTAACCTTCCAACCCTGACTAAAACAATATTGTGTTCCTGTAAGTTATGACCAATGCCTGGGATGTATGCCACCATCTCCTTGCCGTTTGACAGTCGCACCAGTACGCACTTTCTGTTTGCAGAGTTTGGCTTCTTCGGTTTCTTTATAACTGTTTTTAACACAACACCCTGAAATAAGTTTAAAAGATTTTATTATTATTAGCATAATCTTCAGCTTTATTATTAAAAACCACAAAAGTATTGCCTAAAAAAACTCAGTTAAAATTAACTTTTTTTTCAATAAGAAGACAAGGGTTATTAAAATACATATTTTTAATTTCTAATAAGAATTATATAACTTTTATACAATTGGAAAATAAAGATATTATGAATTAAGATTAATAAAGGTACTTATATAAATCAATTACAGTTAAAAAAAATGTGGTTTGCTTTTCTTAATGCATATGTAGATTTATTATGATACTTTTTGTAAATGATGTGCATTGCAATTATTTAATTGAGTTTTACTTTTAATGCAGTGTTACAATATTTATTGTATCATTGTTTATTTACCCTTCTTCATTTATGCTTAGCATTGTTTTGTCCTGTCTAAGACACTGCTTAAGACTGGGAAGTGTAGACAAAATTGAGTAGAAGCTTTTTGGCATTATATATTATTTTCCTTTAAACTTATTTACAATAATAAATAAATGAATACTTATGTACCTTAGCAAAAGGGTTTCCATTAAGCGGATTTCTAGACTTTCTTTTCTTAATGTGTGGCCCAGATCTGTGCATCTGTGCAAGAGATGCCATCGCTCTAGACAGTAGCCCTAATGGTTGAGCGTGGTCGACTGTGGACATCTGAGTGCATGGTAAGGCTGGAACTAAGATTTAGTATTTGTTAATTAAATTGTACTGCATTTGATGTTTGTAATGAATAACTTTGGTTATCAGTAGTTGCAAAAAAGATGTGAAAGTAGTTTAGGTTGAAAATGGTGAATTCAAAGTCGTAACGACGATATAAACAACAGTTAATATTATAATCATAGAAATTGGTTAGGGTGTAGCAAAGGGGGTCCGAAACATAGCCGATTTCAAAAAATTTAATCTTTTTTCGTTAACTGTTTTTTCGCATTTTGTGAAAAAAAATTGTGTTTGTTTTTTTGAAAAGGGGGCCCCCTTTTCTACACCCGGACCCAGAAATTTTATCCTCGAAGCTTTTTGCAATGTGTGAAATACTTATTTTGGTCTCAAAGAGAATAAAATATTTCCCAACTGGTACGGACTTTATGACAAAATAAAACGATTTATTCAGTACCTTTTAATTGAGAGAATTGTGATTTGATGCCCAATGAAAGAAGTGAAAAACCTCTTCTTACGATGTTCATCTAAAATAGAACATAGTATAGGTAAGTAATAGGTTTACTATTGTAAAATAAATGATGTTCGCATATCATTATTGTAGGTAATACAGTAAATACCTTAGTAATTTAATATTGTTTTAACTTACAATAAAAATTCAAAAATAAATAGAAGAATCAAGTGAGAGAACATTGGTTGGGCAAACATAACCTATAATTTTGACTTATTTCTTTTTTATCCAGTTCCATTTAAGGAAAGTAAAGGTATCTAGATCATACAACCTACTCCTCAGTAATTGGTTTACTTATTTATTCCTCTAAAGTACTTATAAAATGTTGATTTTTAGCTTAGTCATTTTTGCTACTTATGATTGTTATGCCTCTACAAGGAAACACTTGGCTTGCATTTTTCTGATGTAAGGCCGAAGACAATTATTATTTAATGAGGTACCTATTGGCTCTGGCTTTTATCTTTAGCTGTTTAGAACACAACAATGCTACCTACTTACATAAATTTATAAAAGCCACTAACACTAACTAAACTGAGTAGGTACAAAGATGTACCCCAGCTGGGAATCGAGTCCAACTAGGTCTAAGATTAGTCTGTTGGGTGGTCTAATCACTACCATAGAGGCGGTTTTGTAAGCCTATACGTTGCATTCATTCAAAGAAGAGGTTAAATATTATTATTTATTTATTTATTGTAATGATCACTATTATAATATAACATCATTGATTTCTTATACAAAATATTATTAAAATTAAATAGATTTTTAGCTATTTAGATGTCAACTATAGTATATATAGTATAGTCAATTATAGGCGAAGACTGCATGCAAGTACATACTTACTTAAATAAAATTGGGTTAAGATAATTTGTCACAAAAGGCTATCAGAATATATTATGTAGGTACCTACTCTCACTTATCTATGTATGGCACACACAACCATCAAGAACAATGTATGTATGACCATATTGTTATAACACATTTAGAGATTAAAAGTTCCAGCTTAATTGGTATGGGCACCAATCCAATAGCGTCAGGTGGGCGGGCGCAATGTCGGATTCGTATCAGCTCGAGTGCGGTGTCAGGCAGGGCGGATTAACCTCTCCGACCCTGTTTAATCTGTACATAAACGGGCTAATCGTAGCGCCCAGCAGTCAGCATGTCGGATGTCACGTTGACGGTTTGTGTGTCAATAACTTAAGTTACGCGGACGACATGGTGCTGATGAGCGCGTCGATCTGTGGCTTGAGACAGCTGTTACGAACATGCGAGGAATATGCTTGTGGGCACGGCTTAGTGTATAATGTTAAAAAGAGTCAATGTATGGTTTTGAGACTACCGGCGCAAAATGTTTTGGGAGCATGCCTGCGGTTAAGCTGAATGGTGTTCCTTTGGAAAGGGTTGAACAATTTAAATACCTAGGGCATGTTCTAACTGTCGACCTCAAGGACCACGCAGATATAGAACGGGAACGGAGGGCGTTGTCGGTAAGAGCTAATATGGTAGCCTGCAGATTTGCGCGATGCTCAAAAGAGGTTAAAATTACGCTCTTTCGAGAGTACTGTACATCACTCTACTCGTGCAGCTTGTGGGCTGATTACACTCAGAGAAATTACAATGCCCTCCGTGTCCAGTACAATAACGCCTTCAGGGCGGTGGCGGGGCTGCCCCGACACTGCAGTGCCTCAGGCATGTTCGCGGAGGCGCGCACGGACTGCTTTCACGCGACTATGCGCAAGCGCGCCGCGTCCATGGTGCACAGAGTGCGAGCCAGCTCCAACACCGTCCTGGAGATGATCGCGGGAAGGCTGGACTGCCCATTCATCCGCCATTGTTCCGGTAGTCATGTTAGACATGCGCAAAACAGTACGTCCAAATGTAATGCAACATCACTCATCACGTCCGAAAAAGTGATATCACTCGGTAACATCACACATTACCCTAAACATTACTCGGTATTATTCAGTGATGCCAGTATACGTGGAATAGTACTCGGGTCACATATTCATTTTATTACTTGAAAGTTGAAAACTAACGCGCGAATCACATTACATTACAAGAGAGTCAATGAAAATAATGTTCCAAGGCATTAATTTGTATGGAATCTTAGGGTCAACTCACAGCACTAGCACAGAGTCAAAGCGTCATTCTGAAATTGCTCGTAGCCATTGACCTTTATTTCCACATAAAAACGTAATGCTCATACTTCAGAGAAGAAACTTATCCCGTGCCCGTCTACGAGTGATTAATAATAATAATTTCGTAAAAAATAATAAATATTGTCGTTTTTTCATTAAAGTTATATTAGGGCGCGCGCGTGTATCACGCGCCGCGGCATGCATCGCATCGCATCAGTCTCGTTCATTCATGTCATAGAAGTAATGTGTGATGTGTGATGGTTAGAACTGTCGCGTAATGCGTGATGTTGCATTACCTCTCCGAGTGATATTACCTATGTGATATTACACGCATTACTTACCCATGTCTATCATGTTGCCGTCCCGGTGCCGGAGAGACGGTATTGACAGCCGCTCGAATAAATAAAATTTATTATTATTATTATTTCATTTAAGGTAATTGGTTGGTTTAAAATTTGATTTATTTATTTTATAATTTATTGATTAATTTTATTGCCATGTGTTTGTATATGTTTGGTAATTTGATTTTTTTGAATGATTTAAATGTAATTTTGATTTAAAATTTAATTTATAAAAAAAAAGGTATTTATTGTAACTAACCCAAATGAGCCATTGATGCTTGAGATAAATAAAATGAATTGAATTGAATTAATCCGTCAAACTTTTATTCATCCTCAAACTCTTATGCCATTTTGACCTTTACATTTTATTGGCATTTTAACATAATCCTCTGGAGTTTTTGAAAGCCAAGTTGCTGGTCTAGGGGTTAGTCACATCTATTGACACTAACTAATACCTATAGGTACACACGCTTGCACATCAATCTACCACAAACTGTCAAATTTCCTCAATAGACTTTGAATTTTATTACTAAGATAGACGGTTGAAAATGTATTGAAGAAATTTGACAGTTTTGGATAGGTTGATGTGCAGGCGTCTGTACCTAAAAACACCTACACATAAATTGAAAATTACACAATACCTACCTATACAAAAATTGATATAAAAACTTAACAATGCAGTAGGTAACGAATAACGTGTACAAAACGGAAAAGAAACAATGAAACGTAAAAAATAATGATAACAGGCACCTATTCTATGCCTTTCATCGTCCGGCATAAATTAATTTCGAGAGAAAGACGTTGAAAGATAGGGTAATAAAATTGGATTTAATTAGGTATGTAAACAATATGGTATGAAATAATATTATTTTATTTTGGGTTGCTTTGACAAATGTAGGGCTGTTTCTGATCGCACCAGTAGTCACGTAGACCATAGTTCAAAGCATCCATACCAACGCAGTGGGGATCGGCTGGAGCATCACTGAAAAATCAAATTACAAGTTAAGGTAATTTTTTATTTCCATAAAAAAATTATATTGTCAGATTTTATGCGTATTTATAAGGGAACTATGCGTTTAAGGAAACGAACCTTTTGCACTTAGCACATAAAAGACGTAAAAGGCTTTACTACAAAACGATGGTTAAAGTTAGAGTTAAAGTTAGAAAAACAGGTAATATTTTTAAACTGAGACACAATATTTTAAACCCGTAGGTATTTTGCCATTGTTTAACTTTAAACACTGTTTTTTGTCTCCTTGATAATTACATTCAGCATTCACTATTTATTATGATTTTATTCTGACTTCACGATTGGTGCAGTTGCGGGAAAAAGTGGTATGCTTTAACCATCGGGTGATAATTGAGTAGGTGTTGTCACCATCAACGCCAATCTATAAAGATTCCACTGGACTTCTTGGCGGGAAAGTGAAGAGTCATGTCTGCGGTTTTGTTTTATTTTCTATAATTTGTGTTATGTCGAATATTAATGTGAAATAATGGTGGATTATTAACCGTTAAGTGTTCGTGAGTGTACATGAGTGTTGGCAAATGAAACAAAACAGCGCAACGTCACATTTCAAATTCTCTCAAGAAGTCTGCGTGAGGGCTTAGTAAAGCCCCACATCTTTACTGAGATACTCGAGGGGTTGGGGGGTTATATCATTTCTCACTTCTCATTTTTATTATCATTCATCATCATCATAAGGACTGGAAGGAAATATTGTATATTTATGTATTACTTGTAAGAAAAATTACTTTGACACTGGCTAAATGTGCTAATCGCACGAAGCCATCAACTAAAAGAAAGAAAATAAAAGATTCCACTGCTATACTCACACCTTCACATAATAACAAATAACAATAGCATAACTTTGGAGACGGACTAACTTCACACTATTGGTTTTTTATTACTTTTTTTATAAACTGTCTGTCTTTTTTTTTTATTAGTTGCTGGCTTCGTGCGATTAAAACATTTAGCCAGTGTCAAAGTATTTTTTCTTACAAGTAATACACAAATATACAATATTTCCTTCTAGTATGATGATGATAAATGATAATAGAAATGAGAAGTGAGAAATGAAATACCCCCCAACCCCTCGAGTATCTCAGTAAAGATGTGGGGCTTTACTAATTCCTCGCTAGACTTCTTGAGAGAATTTGAAAAGTGAAGTTGCACTGTTTTGTTTCATTTGCTAACCCTCATGCGCACTTACGAACACTCAACGGTTAATCCACCATTATTTCACATTAATATTCGACGTAACACACATTTTAGAAATTAAAACAAAACCGCAGACAAGACCACTTTTCCGCTAAGAAGTCCAACTGTCTGTCTTATTCTTTCTTTCTTTTAGTTGATGGCTTCGTGCGATTAGCACCTTTAGCCAGTGTCAAAGTAATTTTTCTTACATATAATACATAAATATACAATATTTTCTTCCAGTCAGTATGATGATGAATGATGATGAATGATAATAAAAAAAGAAGTGATGTACCCCCCAACCCCTCGAGTATCTCAGTAAAGATGTGGGGCTTTACTAATTCCTCGGCGGACTTCTTGAGATAATTTGAAAAGTATAGTTGCACTGTTTTGTTTCAATTGCCAACTCTCATGCACACTTACGAACACTTAACGGTTAATAATCCACCATTATTTCACAATATTTTAATATTCGATATAACACAAATTTTTGAAAATAAAACAAAACAGCAGACATTACTCTTCACTTTCCCGCCAAGAAGTCCGTCTGTCTTATTCATTTGTATATAATTATGTATGTGTGTGTTTGTTTATAAATGTTTTTTCTGTACTTTTTTCATTCTTTCTTTTTATTTTCTTCCACGTGGGAAGATTACACTGGCCCAATGCCAATTGGTGGTTTAGTGGTAGGTATATTGCAGAAAATAGAGATACTTGAGCTGGACTCCAACAGGCACCTTTTAGTAATCCAGTCCAGGTGCCTCAATGAAGCTCCATTTAAGCTAAGCTGAGATGAGCGAAGCCGACCTGTGTGGAAATGAACCAATAGGTACTGGAGCAGAGCTGCGAAGAACCGTTAAAATAAAGGGACTACACTCGGCGTCAAAAAAATCGCACCTCTTAGAAAATCACTTTCAAATGTCATTTACTCTTGATATGCACATGCAGTCGCATTAATTATGATTTTATTTACAAGGTTACTTAATTAACTTAATAAAAAACATTACTTTTCATTATCAAATAAAACCTAATGCAACAAATAAAGTGTCACAAAAATTCGATGCAAATTTTGCTACCCGTGAGAGTTGCTAGTTGCGCTTCCTTTGTGGGTATAAAACGGTCAACACGGGTTCAATGTGGGTCATTCGCTATTCAACCGTTGAAGAGGACACACGCACAGATTTTGATGGATACCACAGCTGATAAAGCCGCTCAAGTGGTTGCACTACTGCAATCAGGGGTGCGGCAGTGTGATGTCGCCCGGCAACTGAACCTGAGCCGTTATTCCGTTCGAAGAGTGTACCAGCGCTTCATAGAGACCGGTGGCTATATCCGCAGACACGGTTCGGGTAGACGTCGCTGCACTTCGGAAAGAGACGACCGGTTCGTTGTGTCGAACTCTTTGAGAAATCGTTTCTCCAACGCTGTTGAGTTGCAACAGCAGCTCCAGGCAGTTCGCAGACGCACCGTAAGCGTATCTACGGTTAGAAGAAGATTGAAGGAGAAGAAGATAGCGGCCCACAGAGCTGCTACGGGTCCAAAATTGACTGCAGCGCATCGGCGAGCCCGCTTGCAGTTTGCTCGTGACCACGTCGATTGGACCCTTGAGCAGTGGAGAGCTGTTCTCTTCTCAGACGAGACGCGAGTGTGTCTTTTCTGCAACGACCGACGGAGAAGAGTATACCGGAGGCAGGGTGAACGTTTCGCCCAAGCCTGCATCCAGGAGACGGTGGAATATGGTGGCGGATCCTGCATGTTCTGGGGCGGTATGTCTGCTGCCGGCAAAACCGACCTTGTCTGCGTCTCCCGGACTGGAGGTGCTCGCGGACAAGGGTCGCTGACTGCTCGCCGCTATGTCACTGAGGTCCTGGAAGTGCATGTGGTCCCCTTTGCCGAATCTTTTGGCGAGGGGTTCACATTAATGCACGACAACGCTCGCGCTCACACTGCAGGCATCGTGAGCGACTTCTTGCAGAGGTCCCAAATCTCTGTGATGCAGTGGCCAGCGCGAAGTCCGGATCTGAATCCTATAGAGCACCTCTGGGACCATCTTAAACGTAAGGTTCGATCTCGGGATCCAGCTCCTTCGACTCTACAGGAGCTCCAAGACGCGGTGATTGAAGAATGGGGGCTTATCCCTCAAGAAGAGCTCCTGAAGTTGGTGAGGTCCATGAGGGACCGTATGGAAGCCGTGATCAGGGCAAGGGGGGGTAACACTAGATTTTAAGTTAATTTTAAGACACTTTTTGTACATTTTTCTTTGTAAATTATCTGTTGTTAATTAGGACTTAATTAAGGATTTTTATTATTTTATTAATTTTAATGTTGTTTGTATAATTATAATTAAACAGAAAGTTAAATTTAATTGTTTTTTGATACTCCTTTTTGTTACCTTTCTAATGATACCCAACACTATCCTCTACATAAGGTTTAAGAATTTTTAAAGATGATTTTTAAAAGGTGCGATTTTTTTGACGCCGAGTGTATTAGTTGATTTCCACACATCTCGGCTCAGCTCAGCTCAGCTTCGATGGAGTGTCACCCTTATACACTTTAAGACTGTAGCGTTCTATCCGACCACTGAGAATTTATTCCTTCTAACTTTGTAAGTCAAACTAAGCCTTATCTCATATCAACGGGTTCCCTCTATCTGGCAGCATTTTGTTGTTCCGAATTTTATTTGGCATAACACACTTGGCATAATTTTCTTTAAACGAATATGTTCAATGCATAAAAATCATTTAGTATAATTATTATTATTTGGTCGAATGTCCGAATTCCCAATGGCATACTTTTTAGATGGCAGATTTTCACTAGGCATAATTTCATTTAGCAAAATTTAATTACGCATAATTTCGTTAGCATAACACTTATTTAATGCGACGATTACTCGGTATAACTTCACTTGGTATACTACGATGATGGCAGTTTTCCATTTGGAATAAATTCATTAGGCATTACTATTTCTAATGAATTTTATGCCATCCGCTGATATGCATAATAATATTGTGACATAAAAATATTTGCGATAAAGGGTAGATTCTGAAGATTGTGCTACATTAGTGACAGAAACGAATCGCTGCAAAACCGAATCCACGTAGTCTTGTCTGCCCTACCCCTAGAGTGTAATTCAAGCCCGCTTAGGCGCGGAGGGGCGAGGCGGTCCCTGCTGGCCAACAGGCCGAAGCTGCGGTAGTGAGTGAGAACCATTTGCGACGATAAGCTTGCGTGGGACCGCCCCAGAGCCCCGCAGCGCCGGAGCCGTGACAGAAACCTTGCATGCTGCATGCTTGCTTGCTGACTGTTGCTTGCATGCTGCATGCGTGTATGGTGGATGCTAGTATTGCTTATCTACAGAAATGAAAAGTATGCTAAAAGAAGATTCTGAATATTTACTTTCTGTGATATGATGGTTCTGCCTCTTAATTATTATGGATATTAACAGGTTCGCTGTCCAAGAATTATAACAATTGGTTTTCTATTGTTATGTATCATAATATGTGATTCATGGGACAGGGAATGGGTTAAATATACGCTTAAAGATGATTTTGACTTATAAAATTATGGGTTTTGAATGTACATACCTATGATTAATGAATGTGTGCCAAATGATTTTCTGCCAAATGAAGTTTATGCTTTCCGCTGTTATGCATAATAAAATTATGACATAAAAAGTTCTGCGATAAAAGGTAGACCCCATATCAACAACTACGAGGGGTTCTATAACACTATTTCTGAATTAAAATCAATAAGAACCGATGCATTTTTATAAGAACCATTTAAATTAACTCACGTTAACGCCATTCCATTGTGACCGGCCCATGTGTTGAATCCTATGTCCTCTAAGTTTTCACCTGTGGAACAAACAAAATATACCTACAAAGTATAAAACTATATTCGATTCGGATTATGAAGCGTAAATACAAAGATTCTCTCATTTCCTGAAGGTGAATTGATTATTGAATGGTATAGGAAATAAAGTAAAGAATAATGCCATATATTTTATGTATTGGACTGTCTTGGTGCGGAACTCGATGGCGCAGACGTAGCTGCGCTCGATCTGCGAAAGCTGCAAATAAGCAACTTTCATAAAAGCCGGTCATTGGATCATCATCATCAACATCATCTCAGCCAAAAGACGTCCACTGCTGGACAAAGGCCAGGTCATCGTATAGGTTACCAAAACTGTATCATCATATGCTTCTTTGGAAGGCACGTGAAGGTTGTTAAGCTTAACGGCTTAAGGAACCCTTTAAGTTTCCACCGCCTCCAAAAAAAGTCCGGACACGTCAAAAAGGTTGCCTGAGCCAAACAACTAGGTAACATTGCCCAAAAAAAGAGCATTGCAGTTGTACTGCTTCAAAAGCTCAAAGTTACGCCCCAGCACCAATAACAAGGTCTTTACCGTCAATGGTCTTCCACATGTGGAAGTTTCCCAAGTTGGTGATGCCGAGCCAAACCAGCAACTTGTAATTGGTGCCCACGATACTTGGGTAATGTAGACCACGAACAATATTTTGAAGGAACTTGAATTCGTCCTGAAAGGCATAAAAACTTATTATCACATTGCGGCATAGGCCAGTCGCAATCACACGCCTGCACCACAAACTTTACCCACTACTTATTGTAGGGTAGTAGCACCAGTGGCATCCGTATGTATTCGATTACGTTTACGAAAACGAAAATTAATATGGCATTGAAGCAGCGTCTGAGCGTGGCATACGAGAAAAGTTAAAATTTTACCATACAAATTCTCGTTTTCGTTAACGTGATCGAATGGCGAATGAAGCTCGCACTTGGCAGTAGTGGTTAACTTAGTAGGTAGTGTTGGACACTAGTTTACGTCGCCATAAAATAACACCTAGATTTTCATGAAAACTTTACTAGATGCCCGCTAGGAAGCGTATTGTTATTAGAAATTAGTTTACATTTACAATAATCAATAATAATTAATAAATTAAAATAATTATTTATACTAATAGTTACATAAAACAATATCACAATTATTATTGTGACATTAATATTTATTAATCAATTGCGTTATCAAAAATATTATTATATTTCTTTTCTTTTTTATTTGTTCCATTAAATTGTTTAAATGGTTAAAAATTGTTGATGACCGCTGAATTGCCCGTAAAATTTTAAATTACTATGAATCCACTATATACACTCGAGAGCAATGAATCAGGGTCACTTAAAGAAACCTATAAATCTCGGAAAATAAGAATGCTAGCTTAATGAAATAAATTGTGTTTGATAGACAATTAAATACTCTTTAAATGAAAGTTATAAAAATGAGTCACTACATTTTATTTACAAAAAATTACATAATGAAAAAAACTGCTCGCCTTAAAACAAAAATTAGGAAACGTGACATTTTTGAACAACATTACGATTTTCTTGAATGTTTTAATTACTCGTATTGCCTCCTCGTGCCTGGGGGAGGGTTTCGTTGTTCCACGCATCTCACTAGCTCGTCCCAAGCATGCTCGATCGGGTTGATATCCGGGCTGCGTGCTGGCTACTCCATACGAGTACGATGAGATGATGATACGAGATGTTCATCTCTTGAAGGTAGTCATTCACAATCCAACCTGTATGAGGTCGGGCATTGTCATGGATAAAAATAGCATCCTCACCCGAATTGACCGTAAATGGCGGTCCATTTACACGTTGGTACGTGTTCATTAAGGATTTCTTCCACATATCTTACGCTAGTTAAAGAGCCGTTTTCTATGAACACCAGTTCTGTGCGACTTTCAGAAGAAATTCCGGCCCAGTCAAGTACAGACCCACCACCGTAGGCTACTTTTTCTTCGTTGCATGCTTGCTTGAATCTTTCCCCTGGTCTTCAATACACTCTGTGTCTTCCATCGTGCTTGTTGCATAAATTTTGATTCGCTGGAGAACATAACAATAACAATAGTCCAATTAGTGGTTCTGGGCATATCTTAATCTTGAAATACGATGCCCACACTCCAGTTTAGGTCTAAGTGGTTTCATGTTAGCTTCAGAAAGTCGTCGTCTTACTGTCCATGCGCTTGGGTTACTTCCTCTGAGGCGTCGAAACTGATTTGTAAGTTCAGGTCCTGTGAGAAAGCGATTACGAAGCATGGTGTTCACCAAGTATCGATCTTCTCGTGCTGTGGTACACCTGGTTCTGCCTGTTCCTGGTCTGCGTAGGTTAGAGACATTCCGATATGGGGTCAACGACCAAAACCGGTTAATAAATTTAACTGGCTTCCGAGCCCTGCTGTTGACAGTGACACACCGACAGCCCTGACTGTATCGCGCTGACTCCGGCCGGATTCCAGCATTGTGAGAAATCTGGTGCATTCTTCAGGTGTAAGCGACATGATTACAACTTGAATAATAAATATTGAACACTATCAACATGATTTATACAGCGTGTGTATTCCATACGATTCTAAATTTTAACATACGATAGATTTACGCAGTATTAAGAGGTACAGTAATAAATTATAACAAATACTTTCAATAATTAAGCGTAATGATTTTTTTAAGTTTTCCCGGCCAGCAATGTAATGCAAATATTGAGTTGACCATTTTGAGACTTTTATTAAAGTGCTTACGGAAACGACTTGGTTATTTGAATACATTGCGTGCCGAATTAATTTGTATGAAAAAAAATGTTTTCTTTTGTTAACTTAATGTACCAATTTACGTTAATTAAGGTCTTATCTAACTGCCCTTAAAATATAGGATCGTATTGAATACACACGCTGTATACCCACTTCATTGACAGATTAGAAACAAAAGAAAAAACTAATTTCGTAGTTCCATCTTCAAAAGTCTGCCTTTTTCAAATTTGATTTTTTAATGGCGTCAAATGTCATTCATTATGCTTTGATATTTATTTTGTAGACAGATAGAGTATTAATTGACAATAAGCAATGGAGCTATACACACCTGAATAACGCGGAATTATTGTTACTGCCTATTTGATCAATTTCCGGGCCATCAGATCTCCCGCTTTGGCGATTTGAACTGGCCATCCAGATCGCCAGATCTGACGGCGCCAGACTTCTTTCTTTGGGGCTTTATGAAATCTCGCGTTTACCGCAACAAGCCACAAACATTGCAAGTTTTGAAAACTAACATTGAAGAAGAAATAACCAATTTAGGGCCAGATGTCTTGCGAGCAACAAAATGCCGTAAAACGAGCACGAATGTGCATTAACTGTGGAGGTGGTCATTTGACCGATTTAATTTTTAAAACTTAATGCAATTTTATACCTTTAAATAAACTTTTTGTAAAAACAGAGCGCATTTTTTTCATTTCGAATAAAATGGCAGCCAATTCACATTATGACTTTACTTTTGCCCCACCCTTCATATAAAAATCAATTGCTGTTCGTTTGTCTCGCTAAAACTCGCGAATGGCTGGACCAATTTGGTTAATTTTTATTTTGAAATATCTGTGAAGGTTCAGGGAAGGTTTAAGCGGTGAGAAACATAAATAATAAGTAACGGAAAATACTAGAAACGACAATTTATTTTCCAATACAAAATGATTTGTTTGTTTGTTGTCATGGAAACTGTCAAAGCGGTACGAAGTCCGCCGAGTCAACTAGTATTGTATAATTGTAACTAGATAAGTAAGAACACATTTTTTAACTAGCCCTCTGATGCTGTTGCCTTGCCCTTTCAGGATGTCACATAAATACCTTAATAAATATTCCTCCTATTATTATATTGTAATGTGATATGCAATAAATGATTTGAATTTGAATTTGAATTTGGTCTGTATTCAATGATTGCTTAAGTAAAAAAATCTGTTGCTGACCCCTGCTATCTCTATAACGTAAAAGTGTCGATCAATGACTTCTGTCGAACAATGGTGTCACTATCGTAATAGAAAAGCATATCGCCTATAACTTATTTTCGTCGTCGTCTATAACTAAGTCACAAAATAAGGTAACCCTTTCGGCCATAGACCTAGGATACGCTATGCTTACGACATTTTCATCTAGCGTTTGTTAGACATAGACATAGACAGACAAAGACAATCATTTTATTTACTATTATAATAACACACAACAGTGAAACACAGTTTATATAAGCAATTACAAATGGTTTTATGTATATAAATATAATAAAAGTTAGTTCATAAAAACAACTAAAGAATTAATACAATAAGCTTTTGTTTGACGTCAGACACAGAGCTTTTGCAGAGTCATTTGCCAATATTGTAAGATAAAAAAAGATACGAATACAACAACACAAATCTTTTACACAAGGGTTCCTCAAGCCGTATGAAACGAATCACCTTCAGAGGTTTTCTAGAGGGAACGGCATCACGCACTAGTGCGTGTCCCCGTGTCTTACAAGATTCTCCGAGGGCTTCGGATCGGATCGGGTAAGGACACCCACAGAAGACAAGCTTCATACAAACGCGCTCGAGCAACGAACACGGAATCTCGCAACAGCTGCGCACGGACTGTTCCGAGATGTTCCGAGATACGTGTCCGTGAGAAGGTCTATGGGGTTCGAGGTACTGCGGGTCTCTTATATTGTGACTATAGTACTGAGTGTTTCAAAGCTAGAATTGGTATGGCAAATTTTCCTTTTCCTAATGGCAAATTTTCCCTTTATCACCAGACGGCGCCGCTTTAATGCCATACAAACTCCAATTTGAAAAGACACAACGTGTTGAAAAATATCCACGAGCGGGATTGAACCCGCACCCTATGACATGCCGGGTCAGGTGCACTACCAACTACGCTATCGTGGCTAAATCCAACTCGCCGAAATTAATCAACACTATCTACTCTTACTCTATAAGCCATAGTCGATAACTACGTCATCAACATCCGATCTTAATATGTTTACAATATTGAAAGATCTATTAGGAATTAGGCAAGCTATATTTATGAATATTTACACTTATTACACTTAACTCGTTTTTGAAAATGATAGTCTAGTTTAGTTATAGTTATTCGGTGCAAGTTACCTCAGATTTGGGCACTGCGAGCTTGGATTTCATGGCTAAGCACGATGCTTGAGACGCGTTCCAAGTCTTCGCGTTGTACATCACGTTATACGTAGTTCCGTTTATGTTGTATGTGACTTCACCTAAAATTAAACCGCTTAACTCGTACATTACATACATACACTACATACGCATATATAAATTTTAAATAGGTACATTTATAAATTTTAATAATAAAGTAATATGCATATTCATATTGTAATTACAGCCTGGTTTTAATTTAGTAGATATAATATTGCATACATAATAATGTACAATCTATTAATGTATAAGTAAACTAGCACTTTTCCCGCGATTGTGTCCACGTGGATTTCATGTTTTTCAATACTACAACTCCGTCCTACAATTCTGTACAAAATTCAATACTATAATTCCTAAATAAAAAAAAGAAATATTATAGAACCTTTTTTATCAAAACAAAAAATACTTATAGCTTAAGTTACTTGCAAGGGAAGTAGCATTCTATCAGTGCAAGAGTTCTGGGAATCGGACTAGTAGTTCCACAGATTACACTACACAAACAAACTAACTTACAAATTACATGTTTATTATTAGTAAAGGTGACTTTCATTCTTGGTTACAGGGCCTTACTACGTACAGTATTAACATGTTTACACTCTTGACTAGTTATGACTATTATTCCATTGAATAAAGAGTCACACCGTTAACATGTTGACTGTACATGTTAACATAGCTCTTTAGTTACCTAGTCTTCTAGTGCCTTACAAACAAACAAAGAATAAGTTCCGAATAGTTATTCCATGTTTTGATCCTGTCATGTAAACGTCATTTCAAATTAGAGTAAAAGAAACAAAACACGGAATAACTATTCAAAGCTTATTCTTTGTTTATTTGTAAGACCCTTAGAGCCTTCCCTTTAATAAGTTTCTGATGGTTTCCGGTAATGACGCTCCAATCCATCAATCGAGCTCATACATAGTCAACAATAATTAAATATTTTTGTACGTACCTTTGGGAATTTTACAATGTACTGATGAACAGATAATTGCTATAATTAAAACTCTGCATACCCTGAAAATGATCCATTTGAAATACAGAATTATTGTTATGATTAATAAAATTATAATTAGATTATTAATTAAGACCGTTAATTATTATTTTTATCTACACTAATGTTGTAACATTCTACTTATGTTTCCAATACTTGACTTATAATTACTACTGTTATAGCGCAGACAACAAAACACTCAATTTAAGCAATTTCACATGATGGTATAATATCCACATCGATATCGTAAAATCTCATTATAACATCAATAAAACGCGACCAATTAACCTGGCGAGCCTTATGTCAAAATCCTCATACAAGTTGTATAAAATTTTGATATTAGGCTGGCTTTTGAAAACAGTTGTGTTATACGTGAAAACTTCGTCGAAACTACTAAACTTACACACAAAACTCTTTGGTAAGATCTTGTGCCAATTAAATAAAAAAAGAACAGCGCGCGCTCGCTCCTGATTGGCCCTGCGCGCGCAGCTGCGCTCTCATTGGTTAGATTTTAATGGCGGCAAGTTCACTGTGACAATACACGTACGCGTGAATTTAATGTTTCGCAATGTGTTTTGTTTTTAAAATACAAATTAAAAGTTAAAAATGGACAGCGACGATGATATTTGTTCGCCTCCGGATATTCTAGAATTGGCAACAAAAGTAACTCACAATCTTTTGCCAGAAAAATTTAGAAAATTATATGAAAAATTAACATTATCTTTCAAAATTGTACCATGTTGTATCATGTTGTTCAAATTTTTGAACAATTATTATAAATAAACTATTGTCAGCTTTTACTCTTGTTGTTTGACTAATTGCATTAGTGAAGATAAAGTAGTGTATGCAACTGCATATAACACGGGTATTAAAACACTCGTTACTATTATGAAACTCGCTGCGCTCGTTTCATAAACTCACACTCGTGTTTTAATACCCTTCAATATATGACAGTTGCATAAACTACTATTAAAGAACTGTCACATCACTAAGAACATCTCTTTTTATCTTCTAACATTTTTCATTACGTCATTGTAATAATTTGTAATGCTAAGTCCGAGATTACATATTATAAAAAATCATCATCATCATCATCTCAGCCAAAAGACGTCCACTGCTGGACAAGTGTAAAGAGAGAAGGTATATCAAACATAAAGAAGGTAAATTAATAAGTTTTCTTACATAAATTATTACAAACTTTATTATCTTACAATAAATTAAAAATGTTTTACTTAAGCGATTTCAATTAAACCTCCTGTCCTTTAAGATTATCAATGCACAGCGGTATTCCGCTATATTATTGGAATGCATTTAATTTTATTGAAACGGTGCGTAAAAATGTCCAATACTCACATTGCAAAAGTAATATTCAGATTTCGCTCTTCCATTCTACGCTGCCGAACTATTATATAACGGAACTAAACTAAATAAAACAAATGAATTAAATTTATTACAGACACAGAAAGGATTAGCTTTTCACTAAAACTTGTCAGATGAAGTTGGTATCGTCCCATCGGCTGACAGAATGTTTGCCAACTGAACACCACAAATAATGGCCAATTGAGATAACGGTCACAATGCTCAGTTAACTTAGTCGATTTACACACGATGACGGATCTCGTTGTGCCTTGCGTCTGAGGCCTTGCGTCAATGCGACTGTTGCATCGTAAGGAGTTGTATGAAACCTCGCGTAAACTTTTACAACTCTTACATCGTAAAGAGTTGTATATATCCGCAGGTTGAAGCATACACGGGTGACGCATTGACGCGCGTCAATGCAGCAAGCATGCTTCAGCCGGATTGTCGTCCGCCAGTACGGCAACGTTACGTATATTTTTGTAGCATGCGTCAATGGGACTCTTACAAGTCTTACATCGTAAGAAGTTGTATGAAATCGCAAGTAGAAGCACACACGGGTGACGCATTGACGCACGTCAATGTTCTTACAACGTCATAACATCAACGCGTGGCAATAGTCGACAGGCATTAATGTCGCATTGCGTCGTTCTGACGGACGCCGCCGGCGCCGCCGGACCGCAAGTCGCGCTGAAGCACGTATATACGGCAGTCGCGTTGACGCAGTCGCATGTCGCTCCGACATCCGTCATCGTGTGTGCATCGCCTTAGAGTTGTAGTCAATAATAAACAATCTTGTAGTAGCGAAGTGGGACGAACGCTTCTTTAATTTATTACTTTCTAGACGTAAAAATAAGAGAGATTGCGGTCACACAGTTGGCCAGTAAAATGTTTTGTCAAGTGGTATTTTCAGATAAAAGACTTATACTATTATTATTTTCGATTTTATTTTTGGTCCTTAATAATATAGAGTTACAATATATTTGGTTATGGGTATAACTTTTTGAGTATTTAGTGGTTTTTAAGTATATTATTAAGGGTCTCTTTCACCATCTACAAGTAAGTTCCCATAGGCGTTTATTTACTTGACAGATAGTTCATACAAAACTGTCACTTTATCTGCCAAGTATCTCCTAATCAGACATTGTGAAACAGGCCCTAATTATAGTTAATTTTTGTAAACTGACTTTTATTTGTTTCATGTAGAAAAAATTCGTCACTTGTTTTTAAAGTTTAAAGTTAATCATTGTATAGTCATCATTGTCAAAAATACTGTTTTCCTTTCTATTAGCCTATTCCTATGTTAAATTGTCGTTTTTTAATTGATCCCTTAGTCCGCAACAATAATTATAATAGGTAGGTAATAAATAAACAAAGTTTTAGGATATAAGTACACAATAAAATACATTTTTAGATAAACTCCTTTACTATTTTTCTTTACACAATAAATAAATAACATAATTAAATTAGATTAATTCTTGTTACAGTAGTTATATTTGTCGTGTATTATATAACCTATAACGTATACAAAACAAATTAATCTATAAACCCTAATCAAATACAGAATTGGTTTAGATAAGCTTATTTGAATAGCTATAGAATTATAATATCTGTATTCGATTAAGAGTAGACTTTATACATTTGGTCTATTCCATACAAACCTTAAGGGCCTTACAAATAAACAAAAAGTAATCTTCGAATAATAATTATTCCGTGTTTTGTCTCTTTTACTCTAATTTGACCTGCTGGCCGCCCGTGGCACTGTACAGGGGCCCAAGCGAGCCTAACCAGCTCGTGAGGCTGCCTCACCATGCCACGCATAATCTCGGGGTGGTCCGTCGTGCCGGTTGGTGACCGGATGGTGAGGTCCCGGCGGCCATTCCCAGGGTGGTTCGGGGGCACATCCGTTCGGCGGGTTAGTGAAACTCTTTTGTAGGCAGTTCCCTGGTGAAACATGCCGCCACACTTTGACCATTCGCATCGCAGCAGCATTTCCTCGATTCACGCCTCCCTCCTTTCTTACACCATGACAGCGCATAACATTAGAACTGGTACTTCAGTGGTGCACACCCCCACCACAACCTTACCGTTTGAGGTCGAGTTCGCTAACATCCGCGAACTCCATGTGAGTTTGGATTAGCATTGACTGATTTCAGAAAAGAGTATATATGCGTGTGTGTCAAATACATGGTGGTTTGTGTAATGTTTGTTTTATTGATTTAATGTATTTTTTATGCATAATTAAAAAAAAATATTAACATTATGCAATCCTTCTCTATATAAACTATAAGTGTGCGAAATTTAATACTCCTACGTCCGCGCAATTTTCAAAAATAAAAAGGGGTACACAGTTTTTGCTTCACGTATTAATATATAGACTAGTGGTCGCCCAGTGGTCGAAATTTGACCGTAATTTTATTAAGGCTGCACGGATTGTATCCTAAGCAATGCAAAATTAAAAAAGATAGAATGTGAGTTTGGATTGGCATTGACAAATTTCGGCCGCTCATTTTCCATTTTTGAAATTTACGAAAAGAGTATATGCGTGTGTTAAATACATATGCGTGTGTGTCAAATACATGGTAGTGTGTGTAATGTTTATTTATTGATTTTTATGCATAATTTAAAAAAAATATTAACATTCTGCACTTCTTCTCTATAAAGCACCGTCAGAGGTTTTCTAGAGGGAACGGCATGACGCACTTGTGCGTATCCCCGTTCCCTACTAGATTCTCCGCGGGGTTCGGATCGGATCGGTCAACACATAAGTTGGGCGCCACAGCAGCAAATAGGACTTGACTCAGCATTATAATTATATTATAGCATTATATTATATATAGCATAATATTATATTTAATTTTGTGAGTGATATTGTTTACGCTATTGGCACTCCTTGAATAAATAAATAGACAACATTAAAAACAATATTAACCCATTCCCTGTCCCATGAATCAAACCAATTGTTATAATTCTTGGACAGGGAACCCGTTAATATAGCAAGGCACTATATTAAAATAAATTGATGCGATTTGAAACCTTAGGCGGAGTCATAAAGGCAGTGAATAGAATAGATTTTTTGAAACAGTGAAAATGTTGAAAATGCTGCTTAATAATAAACAATAAACATTTTACCACGTAGAGTTTAAACCGTATAAATCAGTAGAATAAACATTTTAATACTGTCTATTAACGAGGTCTTTGTATTTTCCTTAAGCTTTGACAATTTCATTAGAATTGGTTAATTGGTTTGAAAAATATAAGACGTTTAATTTTGTATGCTAGTGTAACTATCGATGTTTGTTTGGCATATCGAAATGTATAAAGGCTCTAACAGTCAAATTGAATATTTATTTATTTATTTATTTATTTCTATAGGTACACAAACAGATTACAATCAATGCATGAGTAATAATAATATCAACCGTAAGCGTAAAACCCGTGTCCCGCACCGTGGCCACCGAAGTAAAGCCCATTCCCATAACCTCCGTAGAACGATCTAAATTGATTAAAACTATTTTCATTGTCATTATCTTTTTTCTCCATCGGTGTTCGGTAATGAGCGTATTTCGTTTCCACAGTATGTATCTCTCTTTGCAATGGTATCACTGTCACATCGTGCAGTGGTACTAAATGTGTGTGATGTATCGGTATCAGGTACAAAGGCGACTGATGGGTCCCGTTTGTAGTGCTGTGCGATATTGTATGTGATACCAGAGGCAGATTCACGTTCTCATTTCTTATTACATTGTAGTTTGTGTGTATACCGTTGTGGTGGAAGTTTGTATGGATTGGTATCACGTGGAGCTGAGTCGGTACCAAAAGGTGATGTGTCACTGGTATTCCGATGTTCGGGCTCTTTTGCTTTCTGGTGCTTGCAGTGTTGTGGTTCAGCAATATGTGCTGCTGTTGAATAATGGGAACTAAGAGTGGTAGTTTTTGATAACTGCTTGGAACTTCTTTGGATACGATGTTAATCGACCTAGTGACGTAATTCTGTGACGCTTTCTTGTCTTGAGTTAGAGGTGAATTGATGACTGGACGTAGACAAATGACTATCAGAAGCAGTGGTAGTCTTGGGAACTTCATTTTAATCTGAAATAAAATACGTGTGTTAATATTTTTTTAAAAAGCTTGAGTTTAGGTCTGCCAACATTATTTTACATAAAATTTCAATTGTTAGGTCGGAAAAAGAACAGTGATTTGAAGAAGGCAAAAAAAAGTTTTAAATTTATCAATGTTTGTGTTTTAAAACTTTTTAGTGGCATATATTTTTTTTCATTTTCCTTTTTTTTGAATAAAATAATGGATCTTAACTTAAAATGTTATATAGATGTCTTCGAAATATCGAAGAATAGAGTGTTGAATACCTGTACTGTAACAATTTTGTGTTAAGCCCGCCTGACTATCTACCACCATCTTATCTTAGTTTACCGCCATAACGACATTCTTAGTAACATAGTTGTGTAGGTAAGATAGCTAGTTCCACATATATCAAGTGTAGTGCGCTTCGACCTTCGGCCTTATCATCACTTTCTATCGCAGTATACCTAGGTATTGTGCAATGAAGGACAAACACAAATAATTAAAATATACCAGGTCTGTGAATATGACATAACAAAACCACTAATCTAAATAATATCAATCATGGAACGATAAGATATTAGTTGTCAGGTGTTAAATGTTTAAATGTTTGGCAAACAATCATTAAACGAGATTAAATACATTCCTACCAACATACATTCCCCATGTTTTAAAACCTTAGGTTCGCAAATGATAAGTAGAGATTTTTTTTCTAGGCAGCTTTTTTTAACTCCTTGAACTAGAGTAGTCTTGTGTAGTAGAGTAGCCAATTTATCATTCATCAAATCGTCAATAAAAAACGAGTAAAAAACATACATTGCCATTGGATCACGTAGAAAAATGGAACTACTAGTAGCAAACGAAGAGCTTTAAAATTTTGTCGTTTTTTGGAGAGAGTATTCTGAGGGTCTAAGATGGCCTTTTTAGCGTCGCTGGACATTTTGAGGACGCCCGGGTGGCGAGAATCTTAAAGGGTTCCACAAAATGTGTGATCGAAACACCATAGATAATATTAATCGATGGTTAATGAAACTCGCAGGGCACCCCATCCTACTCATACCATTGGTCTTAATAAAACACTGTTGCTGCATTAAATATTATGTTCTATTTCTATTATTAATTAAGTAATATACTTTCCATAATACTAAATACATTTAAAAACATTAAAGATTGTGTTATTTCAGTCAACTTTCTTCCTCTCTGTAAAGAGTAGTGGTAGCCCGCCTTGGATGCTTTGGACGACGTCAAACTTTGGTTCGACTGTGAGGTGCTTCCTGGTCTGTGGTGCTGGCTCCACCGTAAACTTGGAGAGAATGGCCGCCATGCCAGCCAGAGACTGCATCAAGCCTAGTCGCTCACCTGTGAAGGATAGGACAAAATATCTATATATATAAAAATTTATTCCTGTTCGTTTGATTGGCGAAAACTCGAGAATGGCTGGACCGATTTGGCTAATTTTGATTTTGAAATATTTGTGGAAGTTGAGGAAAGGTTTAAAACGGTAAGAAACATAAATATAAGTAACGGAATATACTAAAAACGATAATTTAATTTTCCAATACAAAATGATTTGTTTGTTTTGTTGTCATGGAAACTGTCAAAGTCCGCCGGGTCAGCTAGTAAACAATAAAGAGTCGAAAAGTTTCGAAAAATCGGCAACGCAAAAGCTCATTTCAACCGTATATTAATTGGTTACGGTGATCGCTTATCATTAGGAAGAATATTATATGCTTGTTTGTCGATTCAGACTAATAGAATGAAAATATTGTTAACAAAAAATATTGACTCGATACATAACTGATAACATGACAAAACAAATTATTAATTAACTCTCACAGCATGCGAGTGCTTGTCAACATAATGTTATTACAAACATTCTCACAGACCTTAATAAGGAAAATGCTAAATTTACTGACCTATACAAGCTCGTGGTCCTTCGCCGAACGGAAGAAAAACATATTTCGTAATTTTACTAGAATTTTCAGGATTGAACCTTTCTGGTCGGAACTTTAGAGGATTGTCGAAGTACTGAGGGTCAGTGTGCAGTCCCTGCAAGGGAATAGCGATTGTCGTACCCTCGTCTATGGTCAAGTTCAGCTCAGGAAAAGTATATTTCCTAGTACATTTTCGCCCCAAGTATCCCAAGGACGGAAACAGCCTCATGCCTTCTCTGAACGTCCATTCTAAGTAATTCATATTTTTAACAGCATCGTAACTGAGTTTGTTGTTATGTTCACTTAGTACTTTATCAATTTCCTTTTGCACTTTCTTCTGCACATCAAGGTTGTGAGCCAATTTGTGTAATGTAAAACTAGTCGCAGACGAGGACGTCTCAAAACCAGCCGCGAAGAAAACAAAAACTTGAGCTGCTATTAATTTATCAGTCAACTCTAAGGTGGCCCTCTCTGGAGTGCCATCGGGTTTCGTATTTTCAAGTGATTCAACTTCAATAATACCCTTCTTTTTACAATCCAACAACAAATCTATAAAATCATTTCTATTGGACGGCTTGTAGTTCCTTTCTTTCAGAATGTGACTCACAAGGGAAAAGACTTCATTCTCTAATCGGTCCATATACTTCAATTTCCTACACAAAAGCGGGAATGTGTCTTTCAAAAATGTTACGATTCCCATTCTGAGGTCAAATCTGAAGATTAAGCTACCGAGTTTACGGAAAGCGGAATCTTCTACGTTGAGGGAATCAGCGTCGAGGCCGAAACCGCAGGACCCGATGAAGTCTGTCGTATAGCGCGCCATAAGGTCTCTGGCATCCATTGTGCGGCCTTCGCGCGCTGCGGCCAGTGCTCGGGTTTGTAACTGCTCAGCTCGCTCTACTATCAACGGGAACATAGCTCTTAGCTTGCCACTGGTAAAAGCTGGGGTCATGCGCTGCCTCAGCAACCTCCACAAGTCACCTTCAGCGAAAAACAAGTTTTGCAGAAGAGGCTCAATGCTGGCTTTATCTGGATGAAGCCCACGCTCATAGAAGTAAGCAAAATCTGTAATGAGAATCCGTTTCACCAGCTCGGGATCTCTGATTAGCAGCCCAGGAGTTGATGTACGAAAGGTACCTACGACCCTCTCGTCAGGATAGGCTCTATACCATGCTGTTAACGTCTCTGTGAGACTTCTTCGACACACGTAGTTCTCAAAGTTACTTCCAAAGAAAGGTATAGGTTTCACAAACTTCACATTACGTTTCTTCCAGTAATCAAAATGTCTGATATTGTAGAGGTAAGACGCAATGATAGCTAACACTATAATGGCTATTGTTATCATTATAGCGGACTAAATATAAAGGAGTCAATTAAACAAATTTATAGAGTACGCTTGTCTCACACTGTTCACACATAACATGACACTGAAGAGTCTTATATTGCAAATGTCTAGTAAATGTTCCATTAATCTTATCATTTGTGTAATCACTTATTGTCGACGCTAATTTATCACAATATATATTTATGTTATCACATCAACAGTGCGAGATAGTTATTATTATGTTTGGAATGCAAAGTTCGCTATATTTATTAATATACTTGAGATTTTGTTTAAGATGTTTGGTAGTTTGGGTTTGTGTGCCGTAACAAAAGCGAAACTGTAGCTCTACTTATTCAATTCGCATAAACTACTTCACCGTGTGGGTAGATAACCTATAGGGCCTTCATTTTGTTTATGTCGTTTAACCAAAAATAGGTCCCTACTTTGCTTTTCTAGGTTAGGTTAGGTTAGGTTAGGTTACCCCTGACTTGGGGTGCGAGTCAGATGACCTCCACGTTGGTGCACCCTGGGCAACGGCTGGTTCCAACAGTCTCCCGCTCTGGCGTGTAGTAGACGCTTGGACCCAGCCGGCTGACATCTGGCTAGGCGGGGTCCCTTCTGGACCTTGCAGCTCCCATATGTGGCCCACTCTGGGTCGCATAACTCGCTTGCTCCTTCTGAGTAGTGAGAGGAGTTTTTGACGGCGTCCCTTCTGGGCGTCGTAACAAAGACGGCCGCCTCTTAAAGGTTCTCAGGTCGCACGGGGGGAAAGGGGGCACCGGTGAGAGCGGTGCAACCGGGGTGTACGCCAACCCCGAAGCCGTTATCTGCCCTTTTGCGGCAACGACCCCACCGTTGGCGCCGTGGGTACGCTGCGATTGGGCAGACCGGAGGCCAAACGGTCAAGAGAAGGAAAACTCAATAACACCCCGGAGAACACCGGCTAAAAACCTGTCGGTACCTCCCGCCCCCGACAGTATGTAGGGCGCCCTCGGCGTGTGGACGGCGCGTGGGTGACCTTTTTTGGTCCGGGGAAGGGCAGCCCCTGAAGTGCCATAGTGAGGGGGGGAATGGCAACCCGGAAATTGCCAAACCCAAACATGAAGAGCAGTACTAAAAAGATATTACCCCAGGAGGGTACCCACCGATCGGTGGGAGAACCCCTCCCCGGGACTAGCAAGGCGGGCGATAACTCGTCCGTCTCGTTGGCCCCGGGCAAGCCCCTCGTTTCTGGGGGGGGCAAAGTTCTGCGCAGTCGGGTGCTGGAGTCGGTAGAGGTGCCGGATTCGGACTCTGAGTCCGTAATCATGGGAAGCGTTGGTGGTGGGCGGAAGAGGCCACTTGACCCCGACTTGGACTCCGACGATCAGTCGGGGAACGAGTCTGTGGTGTCGTCGGCCTCGGCCAAGGTGTCGTCGGCGAGGAGAGGGCGTGCAGTCGCCGCCGGAACGACAAGAGATGAGAAGCGAGCCGATGGTCGGCAAAACAAGAACGCTAGGGATGTCGCGAGGGATGGGCGAGAGGGGTTGTCCGATGGACACCCGTCACCTCGCCCCGCCTCTGTGGACTCCTTTGGGGAACTTGTTGGGCTGACCAGCGAGGCTGCTTTAGAGATGGAGATCCCATTCGTCGCGGAACCGTCGGACCCCTTGACGGCCGACGAAATACAGGAGGTGGGCATCAGATGCGCGCTGGCCGTGAAGAGGGTGGCCCAGACATCTGGGCACCTTAAAGGAACGTGCCAGGGCACACTGAATAATGCAGTGGCGGTGATCCGACGATGCCTGTCCAACCTGGCATCCAGGACTTTGGACGATGAGTCCAAGCGGATTGAGGCGCAAAACCTGCGCCTCCAGGAGATTGTGGAGGGTTTAAGGGCGGAGGTCGCCTCACTGAGGAGTGAGGTTGGACGGTACAGTGCGTCACCGCGCTGGGCACAGAGCCCTCAAGTCGCCACTTCCGAACCCGGACGGGAGGATCCTCTGCTGGCAGCAATTGCCAGCATGAGAGAGACGATGGAGGCGTCCACCATATCCATTGGTGCACGGCTGGACCGCCTAGAGGCAAGATCGGTGGCACCGGAGAGTGTCTGCCCGCCCTCTGTGGTTGAGAGCGAGAGGTTTGGGGACTTCCCCCCTCTCCCTACTCCTGCAAGGGTGGCTGGGCGCAAGCGGGTGTCTGCCCCTCGCCATTCCGCTGTGTCGCTTATCAGCGACCAGACGTTGGCTCCTAGAGCCCCGCTTTCCCAAGCGGGCACTAGTAGAGCGCAGCCGCCGGTCCCACTCCCGTCTGAGACTTGGACGGATGTACCTCGTGGTGGGAGGAAACGGAAGGGCCAAAAGACACTTCCCGTTGTGGCGAGTCCCTCCACTCGCCCAACAAAGACGGTTCCGCCTTCGGCTTCTGTGCCGAGTTGTGCAGCAGTGCCACCACCGGTTCACCCGGTGGCGCAAGCGGCACCGAAAAAGAGGAAGCGCAGGAGGGCCGGGTTGAGGCAGCCGAAGACTGCGGCTATCGTCGTCCAGTTGCGCCCTGAAGCGATCGCGATGGGGATGACGTATGCCCAGACCATCGCGAAAGCCAGAGAGGAGATCTCGCTCGCCGACCTCGGTATAGGGGAAGGCGTGAGATCGCGAACTGCCGCCACGGGAGCGCGGCTTATTGAGGTTCCGGATGCCGGGAGCGGCCAGAAGGCCGACTTGCTCGCTCAACGGCTCGAGCAGGTGCTGTCGGAGGTGGCCACGGTTGTCCGGCCTGAAAAGTGCGCGGATCTCCGCGTATCAGGGCTAGACATCGCAATCGCCGCCTCCGATGTCGCTGCAGCCGTTGCTGCGAAAGCGGATTGCTCCGTCGAGAGCGTGAGGGTGGGCCAAATCAGAGCTGGCCCTGACAATGCGCGATCCACCATTGTGCGCTGCCCCATACGAGCGGCCAAAGCGCTGGTGGTGACAGGCAAGCTGCTCCTGGGGTGGAGTACTGCCTCAGTGGTTGCCCTTGAGCCCCGCCCAATGCGGTGTTTCCGCTGCATGGGCGTGGGCCATACGAGGCAGAGGTGCCCATCCGCCGCAGACCGCACTGGACTTTGCTTCCGGTGTGGTCAGCAAGGTCACCAGGCGAGGGTCTGCACACGCCAACCACGCTGTGCAGTTTGTGCCGATGCCAGCAGGCCATTCGGCCATTTGATGGGTGGCAGGGGATGTAGTCCCCCTGTCGTCAGGGCTCGTCCGGAGATGCCGGAGCCACGCCCTGATCCCGAGACTACCCCGAGGGAAGACGACCCGCCACTGGCAGAAGAATCGGCCATGGAGACGGCAGAGGAGGCCGCAACGCCTCGTTTCGCAAGCCCTGCGCCCTACCCTCCCAATGCCTCTGCTTCCAGAGGCACCGGAGATGAAGGCGTGAGGGAGACAAAGGATCCAGGAATGAGTTCCGGTGCTTTAGCCCGGCTCAGACCCAGGTCCAAGGATGGGCGCTTTATCGCCCAAAAACCGGAGGAAGGCCCCAAAGGGCCACGCTGATTGTGGGGCTCTAATGGCAGTCAGCAGTGGGACGCCCGATGGGGCGTGGCCGGTGGATGGCGCGGCCCATTATTCCAACAGATTCCGCGTCAGCCACGAACCGGCGTGTCTGGTTTTCCTGGGGTTTTTAGTGGGTCGGCCGAACAACATCTCAGGTCAACCCCACATACCCCCGCGGGTAGCCCCGACCCGCGGGATGATTCCGTAGGGAATTTTCCCCAGGTTAAAAAAAAAAAAAAAAAAAGGTTACCCCTGACTTTTGCTTAGATCTAGGTACTAAACTGTTAAGATCTTTTTAAGTTTGTTGTGTAGGTTTTCCTAAACGGTTTTGATTAAAAACAATACACGGCTGCAATTGAATCTTAAGAACTGAACTGATAAGCATTATCTTAAGATAACACATATATTATCTAATGAGTCAAAAGGCATTATTATTAGAGATGCCGCGAACAGTAGTTTGGCCGAATACCGAATACTGAATATTCGGCTCTCGGCCGAAGCGCCGAATATTCGGTAATTTGCCAAATATTCAGTGCTTCGGCGTGTATGTATATTATGTGTGCATTTTGCTTTTCTTATTACTGAAAATTTTGTGCTTGTAGCTAAAGGTATTTAATATAGTGAAAGGCTTTTTTTTCAGAAGCAAGCACGTATTAATAATGAAAGAAAACACAAGGTTTGCAATCAACTAAAGCAAAAAAAATAACTATTATTCAAACCTATCACTAACAGATTATAATAAATTGAGATTAAAGAAGATACCCACATGTTTGATTAACATTTGAGATTTTTTGTATGATTTGGAAGGTATTCGGTGCTCGGTATTAGAAAAAAGAGGGCGAATAGGCCGAATACCGAAAAGTGGCCGAAAATTCGTGCCTAACGTAACATCTCTAATTATTATTATCAACAAAATGAAAATTTCACCTTTGAGTCTGCTTCATTAGAGTTTACCCTGGAAGTCTGCTGCAGTTTGAACTTGTTTGTACGGATTTGCTTATTTATCTGTGTTACTGTGCATAAACACGACGTGTATTGGTCGATATTTTAACCAATCAAAGCTGCTCGATTTGATTTGATGAAGTGCGCTAGTATTCTGAGAGTCAAATAGTAAAATTACATTTCATCATCATCATCATCAGCTCATTTTATGTCCCCACTGCTGGGGCACGAGCCTTCCCTATGGATGGATAGGGCCAGGAACGGGCTATAAACCACCACGCGGGCCCGGTGCGACTGCTAATGCAGCCGGGACTAACGGCTTTACGTGCCTTCCGAAGCACGGAGGAAAAATAAATAAATAAAAATTACATTTAGAAATTAAATATTATCGATGCCATGACCTGTTGATGTTAGTCTAACTTATTTAATAACAATTAATTATTTTCAGGAATATAGATTGATGAATTGTCGTCTTAAAAGTAAAGTAACTTAAATCTTTTACATATTTTTATACTTATGATGTTACCTCTGAACTAGACAGAATTCAAGTTAGAGAGGGGCAGGTTATTGGAAAATAAAAAATTGTTACCTTGCGGTTAAATATTTTTATTTTACGCAAACAGCTTCGACTTTGTACACTTCGTAGTAATACAATACGTCTTACATTTTAGATGCGGCTTAAATTGATTTATTTCAACAAAATCTATACTACCATTACAGACTTGAGAAACCCAATGATAAATAGATACAAGCCAGCTCATTTTATGTCACCACTGCTGGAGCACGAGCCTTTCTTGGATGTTTAGGGAGAACAGGCCATAAACCACCACACAGTGGCCCAGTGTGGGGCGGTGGTTGTTAACGACTGCTAATGCAGCCGGGACCAACGAATTTACTTGCCTTCCGAAGCATGGAGGAGCTCGAGATGATACATTTTTGGTCTCCCATCCGATGACCGACCTTTGCAAATGTCGCTTACACCTTAGCAATAGCAACCCGAAGCCCGGTGAAGCTAAAAATGCCGCAGCGGCAATCAGCAATCTATCTCAAAAAAAAAAAAAATAGCAACCCGGGCGCGCCATCGAGCGCCTCAACCTAGTTACAACATAGTTACAAACACATAGAAGGTTATGGTATGGACGATTAGAGTTAAATTAAGTTTATATAAATAAAACAATTTTTACTTTGACTTTGACTTTATGAGACTTAGCAAATTTACGAATAAGACTGTCAGCGCGTTTAAAAAAAACTCATTTTTTTTCTTTGCTTTAGTTAGTTAAATAAATTGGCCATGCAGCATCATTCTTGTTTTAAACGATAGTACAATGTAAGCGCATTATAAAAAAATATATAAAATAGAGGAAGAAAGACACACAGAGAAAATTTAAACATATTAAATGGCATTTTTTAAAGTTTTCGACATCGAGATTATTATTACCTAACTAGTTGTTGCCCGCGACTTCGTTCGCGAAGACTACAGTTAAAAAAAATAGTAAAATTAAAAAGTATCCTATATGCTGGTCTGGGTCATGGTCTGTATATGAAGAAAGTTTAATTAAAATCCATTCAGTAGTTTTTACGTCAAAGAGTAACAAACATCCATCCATATTTACAAACTTTTGCGTTTATAATATTAATAGGATTAATTACATAATTATATTTTTTTATCTTATTTCTTTTGACATCAAAATTGTTATGTTATTTGCACGAAATAGATAAAGAAGGTTTAACTGTTCTGTGGTAATTTGTAACTATTTCTTTTTTAAGACTGTGTTGCCTGAAGCATAAACCTTTTTTTTAATTACAAAAAAAAAGGTACGAGGTGATAAAAAATAACGAGTAGGCTATTAATATGGTTCTTCCGGCAACAATAACGCGATCAACCCCTGGCTAAGCCAACGGTAATGAGAGTTCACATCAGGGCAGTGTACAAATAACGTATTGCGAAAATAGAATTTTGACGCCTGTTTTACGTTAATGTTAACGAAAATGATAATTTAATTTAGCATTGTACTTCCAGAATGCCAAGTGCGACTTTTATTTACCATTCGGTCACATCACGAAAACCAGATTTTGTATGGCCAAATTTTAACTCTCCTTGTTTCTCAATGTTTCAATGCCAAAGAAATTCTCAAAAGGAATTGCCAAAGTTTTCGTTAACATAATCGAATGGTGAATAAATTTGACGACCTCCTTGGTCGAGTGGTTTGTACACCGGTTTTCATGGTGTCGCCATTTCTGTAGGCTTAGCCAAAGTAACATTAAGAAAACGATAGCGAAGTTCGAAAATATTAAAATGTATGGGATTGACATAAGCCGCGGTAAATCACGTGCTCAATCTTATGTCACTCACACACTCAAACATTTTATTCTTTTCGAACTTCGCTATCGTTTTCTTAAGGTGAACGCAGACTTGGCCGCACCGCACGCGCCGCAGTCGCCGCATTCGAATTCTTATATGAAACCTCGCACACCCACCCGCGCCCGCGCCACAGATGCACACTTGCACAGAACTTCATATATGAATTCGAATGCGGCGACTGCGGCGCGTGCGGTGCGGATAGATGTGCGTTCACCTTTAATGTTACTTTGGCTACCGCCACTGAGATCCCGGATTCGATCCCCCGGTCTGGTCAATTTAGAAATTATTGTTTCTCTAAATTGTCTCGAGTCTGGGTGTTTTCTATGTACAACAAGTATGTATTTAAGTATTTTAAGTATGTTTATTATATTATTTTAAGTACGTTTCGTTATGAAACCATAACGAAGCTTCTCTTGGGTTGTAATTGTAATTTTGGATAATTGGTGTAAGTGTTGGAAAGTTTATTTATTAATAAAACTCGCACTAGGCACCCTCGTGACAAACGAGGAGAGTTTACATTTTGCTAAACAAGTTCACGTTTTCACATATAACGTTTCATATATAAGATAACATGAACTTGGATAACGTGTGCATAAACTCGCACTAAATACCCTGAAGTGATTCTTTTCTTCTTATGTTTTAAGCCATTCTTAGCTTATGTATGTGCTATAGTGTAGTATATTATCTTTTGGTCTTGCAGTATAGTGTAGTATATTATCTTTTGGTCATGGCGCTAGCATCGCTCAGAAACGACAAGTATAGTCTATACTTAGTGTGGTCTGCGCAGCCTATGTGTACGCGAAACGTCAACGTTAGTTGGTGCGATAACGGACTGGACACATTTGAACGGGAGCGGTCGGAGAGTTCGCGTCGCACGCGCAGAACTCACTTTGTTTCTAAAATCCATTTGCATCGGGCAACTGTTTCTAAATAATTTAATTATGATGTTAAAATATTATAAAGTGACTGTAAGAAATACGACTACGTCTTTATTTTGAAGATCCATAATGAACTATGTTATCGACGAATCCAAGTTTGCTCGACCGTCCTACCTACAAACCTCCCCGCTGACAAATATGTGAAAAAACGGGAGTTTATCCATATAAGGTGTTTCACATAGTCATAGTCATCCTAGTGTTCGCATAAACTTTAGGAAACAATTTTATTTGCATCTAGTATAAAATCTAAACTTTTGTGGTACGATACTCGACATCCGAAATAGGCCCGTTATCGTGTATCAGGTGCGCCGCGATTGATAATAACCCCTGTCAGTTACCTACCAGAATAATGATCTCTATCGTGCGGACGTCCGGCGAACCAATAAAACAACACTTAAAGACTCAAAAATAGAGCTTACAATCTAACAGCATACAATTGTAGCTCACTACGCTTTTCGGAGATAATCTATGTGTTCTGTAATAGCTAGATAATTAATGGCCGTGCATAAATTAAACTTTGTCTGGGTCGATAGGTGAAATGTCGAAAAGATTTTGGGTTATATAGAATAGAATGGAATAGAAAAAATATTTAATTGATTATTCTGTTTAATAGATTCTTTTCAATGAAACATAACGGTTGGTTCACCCTAATTAACTTGCTGTGCCAATAAGTATGTCTAATGATATTGTCTGAATAACCATGGAACAATGATTAAAAATAAAACGGGTTTCTATTATATTAAATAGTTGTGTTGAGGCGTCAGCCATTTAGCCATCTTATATTAATCTCTTGTAGAGACATACACAAAAACTTATACTGACTCTGTGGTCAAGTGGATAAATCACCGTTGTCAGACCCAGAACTCTTGGGTTCAATTTCTATCGGTTGTTAGTATTTGTTGATTATTTAAATAACTACGTAGGTGTTAATAGTACCTACTCCTAGATTTTTTTACGTGTGCACATATTTATTTACATAAGGAGTTCAATGGCACAGTGGGTAACGCGCCCGGGTTGCGATTGCTAAGGTTAAACAACTTTCGCAAAGGCCGGTCATCGGATGGGTGACCAAAAATGTATGTATCTTGGGCTCCTCCGTGCTTTGGAAGGCACGTAAAGCTGTTGGTCCCGTCTGCATTAGCAGTCGTTATCAACCGCACTGGGCCCGCGTGGTGGTTTACGGCCCGTTCTCCCTATCTTCCACAGCCATAGGGAAGGCTTGTGCTCCAGCAGTAGGGATATAAAATTATTAGGTGGTGATGATGATGACATATTTATTATTTTTGTCTATTGTGGAATAGCGTAATAAAGATAATAATAGAGTAATGAAATATTTTATCTATCTATCTTTCTATCTATATTCCGTCATCGTAAGTCCTGTTTTAAAGTCTGTCAATTTTAGATTAATGCTGAAACAACATCATCATCCTACATCACCAGCTTATTTTATGTCCCCACTTCTGGGACACGAGGCCTCCTTAAGGATCGACAGGGAGAACGGGTTGTAAACCACAACGTGGGCTCAGTGCGGATTGGTGGTTGTTAACAATTGCTAATGCAGCCGAGACCAGCGGCCTAACGTACCTTCCGAAGCACGGAAAAGCTTGAGAAGATAATTTTTTTTTATTTTTTATTTTCTTATTTAGAAAAATAACAGCATTTTAAATACATTTGATACAACTATAAAATCTTACACTTGCCAAAGAAGTTTCCACTAAACAAGTTATACATTCAATAATGTTGAGCGAACATTATTGAATGTATAACCTAAGTATGCGCTGTAAAGAAAATTTTATTTTCGGTCACCCATCCGATCCGATCACGAACCCGAAAGTTGCTTGACGTTAGTAATCGCAGGCCGGGCGCGTTAAAGATACCTCATATCTTAATTAAAACAACATATTTCAGCACTAATCAAAGATTTGTCTGGCTGTGCTCTACAAAGCTAACTGCCTCTATACGCAATACTGTAAATCCAAATTAGTGTCTCCAAAGAAACTTGCGATAGATATAGTAGAGACAAAGGGTTGCGAGGATCTTATGCCGAGGAGATTCATTACGGTTCCGCCGTTTACATTTTGAGTTTGTTCGGCCAAATTAGAACTAAATTAAAACCATCTTGGCGTTCAGGATGACAAAATAACTCAATTAAAACTAATTTTAGGTGTTTTATGAGCTTTCAGCGGTAGGAATGGTGCTATAAAATAAAAATCATTGCTTCTTTTCGGATTAATTTCGAGTTGGTTAAACAGATAATATTAATGTTGATATTAAACAGAACTTTAGTGGATAAAATAAAACATTTCTTTTGAAAAGTGTTTGTTGCTGTCTATTCCGTTTAAAATCTCACCATGTTAATGGGTAGCTAGGCGCTTAGCTAACGTCTCGGTCGCCGAGTGGCAAAGAACTTGGCCCGATACCCGAATGTCCTGGATTCAATTCGCAGGTCGGGCAAACTGTGTTTCTGATTTCCGATTCATGGCCAGGGTTTGTGATCACCAACCCGCATTTGGCAAGCTTGGTGATAAAGCCAATAAATTATGGAGGCATTTTTCCAGCAGTGGTACAGTATAATAGGCTATTACTAGACACTTTTGTTTCCATATTGTACTCATTCAACATTAAGGAAAGTATTGTACTTAGTAAAAAAAAAGTGTCGAATATCAAGAGCAAGTTAGTCGGTACGAGGGCACGACACTCGCCATCCGTCTACACACGTCGGCAAAGAAAGGTGACTTGGACCTCCTTAAGTCTTCATGTTTAGATTGTTTTTTATCTGGGAGTGTAGTGGCATTGGAAGAATCGAGTATGGAGATAATAAGACTAGTGAAGGTTGCGTATATACCTAGCATTTTTCAAGGAAATAGATCCAAAAAGAATACATCTAAGTATACGGTTTTTGCTTGAAGTCATAGCACGAACAATTATAAAATTCGTGTTGTACTTTTCGATAGCGTAAAAAAGGAGATGGTATTTATGGCAGGTTTTTTTTTTGAGAGAGAGATTGCTGATTGCCTCAGACGGTATTTTCAGCTTCACCGGGCTTGTTTGGGGGCGGCGAGGAACGTAAAGGGTCCCTCCCTCAAGCCGTGTGATATGAATCACCTTCGGAGGTTTTATAGAGGGAACGGCATCGCGCACTAGGGCGCGTCCCCGTGCCCTACTAGATTCTCCGGAGGGTTCGGATCGGATCGGTATTTATGGTCCCCCCGCCCGATCCTCTAAATGACAGCACACATTTACAGAATACACTAAACATGCACACCAGTTTAGGCCCAAGACACCGTACTCGTAGAACAAGGGTATGAAGAACCGGTTCACACTCGCTCTACACCAGGTACAGACATGTACCTGGGCGGTTCTCTCCTCCTCCACGGCCCGGTCAACCCGAGCCGAGGTCCGTGCCTTTAGAGGCGCCCTCGGGTTGCTCCGCTCCCCGATCCGATCCGAACCCTTCGGAGAATCTAGTAGGGCACGGGGACGCGCACTTGTGCGCGATGCCGTTCCCTCTAGATAACCTCTGAAGGTGATTCGTTTCACACGGCTTGAGGGACCCTTTACGTTCCTCGCCGCCCCCAAAAAAGCCCGGTGAAGCTGAAAATGCCGCAGCGGCAATCAGCAATCACTCTCAAAAAAAAAAAAAAAAGATATTTATGGCAGCGTCACAACGTCCGTAAACAGTACAAAAAATTGTCAGAATTCCAGAACTTATGACGTTATCGTAATTTAACATAAACGTTACGATTTTGAAGAAGTTTGTACTACTCCAACTAAGTGAGTAGTCACCAGTAGGCTTAGCCAAAGTAACATTAAGAAAACGATAGCAAAGTTCGAAAAGAGTAAAATAATTGACATAAGCCGCGCTAAATCACGTGGTCTTATGTCAATCCCATACATTTTATTCTTTTCGAACTTCGCTATAGTTTTCTTAATGTTACTTTGGCTACCGCCACAGAAGGCGCTACTTTAAATGTCATACAAATCCTGTATCATCCAGCATTGTTTAGAGTTAAAATTACGTAATAGTACACTAGTAATTTAATCAAAGATCCGTAAGCAGATGTTCCTCAAAGGTCAATAATACGGTGAGTTTAGGAAAAGTTCTCGCAGCTCCACGGTTTTAGCTGCGGCCTGCATTATTTATGAACCAGCCCTTTCTGAGTCCACGCCGGATTGGCCCGGTTACGTTTGTAGATTACATTACGATTTCCATAGATTTCTGGGGACCGCGCCGCGCAACCTAGCGAACATGTAAATCCTTGCTTGATTAAAGGGGTGTCGTTTTAGTACCACATCTGGGTCTCGATTGTGGTATTTCAAAGTCTTCCGAGGGACGGTAGAGCAATTTTTTGGCCTACGGGTAAGCACTTCATCTCACCTGGTGATAAATTTAATAAGTATAATTGAATGGATAAGTAAATTGAGAGAGAGTGTATGTAGGCATAGATTTCATGTCGATGTTATGTGTGTTGTTTCATGTTCAATTATATGTTCGCAACAACACAAGCTGAGGCCCTGTTTGACTGTTGTCATGTGTTATGTTATGATTGTTGTTTTTTATTTTTATTTGTTTATTAATAACTGTTTCTCTTTCTTATTTTTTTATACCTAGCTCGGCAAATGACTCCACTCCACCTGATGTTAATTGTAAACGGAGTCCAGACGCAAGGACAACTGGTGCTTCGCGAAAACAACGCAGCATCAAACCCTATCACCAACCTAACCGAGTACTTATAATAGAATCAGGTACGTCTGAGACAACAATTTCAAATGGAAATTGTCTAAGAACCCTAATAACCCTAATTGCACTTGTATTGCTATACTAAGTGATAATTTTACATTTAGCCTTAGTCATTCATAATCATATTTGATACCACTTTCGGTGTCATTGGCAGCATAAATAAAATTTTAACAATATTAGCATAACAAAATAATGGATCGAGAAACAAGTTTGGCTTGCTCTAGTTCTTTACAATCCGGAGAGAAGCAAGGACGCTGTGTGAATGTACTGTACCAATATTATGAAATATTTTTAGTGAGAGTACCAGTATAATATTATCTAGTGACACGTAACACAAGGTGGGTACACTACATAAATACGAAAAACTTAATTCCGATAGTCGGGTCAATGTCGGAAACGATCTTTTCGATATTGTGTCGGGTTTGGGTGGTTGTGGTACCGTCGTTGATTCTGATTTCCATAAAACAAGTGCTTTAGCTACTTACTTTGGGATCAGAACAATGTATGTGATGTTGTCTAATATATACCCGTTTTAGATACAAAATCTGAATGATAGCAATGAATTTTCGGAAAAATAAAATTCGGAATACCATATTTCGGACTAGTAACACAGCGGGTTTTTAATTCTTCGTACTAATGAAAGTCGGAAAATTAAAATTTCGTATTTATGAATTTCGAAGATCACTTCACTCACTGTTCACTTCCCTAATCGTCAAGCTTTGAGGATTTAGATATTTTAAGTCTAACAGTCGGAACACAAAAAAAATACTATCATTAGTTGTTACAGTAGCTATCTCCAGGCAGATTTCAAGACAAATCCCAAGACCAAGCAAATCGAGGGAATCAAGCCTCTGGGTGGGAAAAACCTGCGCATAATACATATTTTTTTACGATTAATATTAATGAAAAAAAAATATTATTCTTATTTTATAAACAAATGTTAATACTCACCATAGATATTTAACGAGAATTTTAAAGTTGATCACAAGTTTCACCAATATTTTTTTAAAGTAGTTTTTTAAAGTTTACACATTTTAGACTTTTAAATTAATTATAATATTATAAGACTAGCGTTTCGGTCAGCTTCTTTCCATGGACTGCATTTGGGGTATAGATCGGGACAAGATGTGTGGCTTATGGCAGCGGGGCCAGGGAACAAGCGATTTGTTAGGTTTGTTTTTACGCGAACCTAACTGACCTAACTTCCTAACTGACGCGAACTATTACTTGTGATACCTTTATGGTCAACTGGTAAAAAATACATATGCACTGAATCCTTTGCAATAAAGAATTAGTTAAAAATCAAAATGGTTGTAATAAGTTTATCTGTATATTGACATAAAAAACCATTAAGGTAAACGAAATTGTGTTTAGTGCTAAGTGTAAATAATGCATGATATATTAGTTATTATTAATAATTATAATTTAACAATTTTATAGCGTTGAACGTTGGCGTTGTGGATCCACGTTCAGGCAAATCAAAATTATACTATCCGGTAGTAAGCTCAGTTAATTTAATTAGGAGACGACCAGCAGCTCAATCTCCCTGTGACCACGGACGCTGCAAAGGGTTCGGAATAAAATAAACTAAATGACAGCGTAAAACAAACGCGAGTAGATCCGTAAAAGTTATTTTATATAAATATTAGGTATGCGATGTTTACGATTTTGTGGCCACAAACTTGCAGTGGCATGCAAACAACGTATCGGGGAAAGGCCGTCTAGCGCTGTCCTTCATCCGCAACTTCGATTCGATATTAAGTATGTTAAATTCGGCTGTATTTATTAAAAACTAAGTTAAATTACACAGTTATATTAAAAGAATATATCGTAATACCTGGCAGTTCGAGGTTATTAGAAATGGAGCGTCTACACAGAGAATAATACAAGCTTTTCATTGTTGATTTTACGAACAAAATTTTCTTCATCCTTACGGCTCATTTTGAATTTTGATAACTTAATTTATCGCATTTGGTGTTCTGAAAACCACTACAGTTTGTATTAATACAATACAACTTGTATTGTTTTTGTCAAAGATTTTGTCGTAACGGTTATCGAAAATAATTCATAAAAAGTTTTTATTTTACAGATTTTACATATTGCAAATTTTGTAATGTAATCAAAAAATTAAGGGAAGATTATAATTTGCTTTTTAAAGACAGAAAAATATGTCTACTATTTATTTGGTCTGTGTCTAACTATCCATGTCGCTTTTTAAAGAATTTAATATTTTGTTTTTTATGATAATTGATTTTACTAAACGGATGAGTAATCATTGTTGTAAAAAAAAAATATTAATGCCGTTAGAGGTCATCGGTGCTACTTTTATTTTTGTGTCGTCAAATTCCTACCTCGATTCTAGACAAAGCAGGTTCCATCTAATATTGTTTCTTTGACAGTGACAAATTAACATCGGTGTGTATGGTGTGTATATTCTTTTTATTATAGAAGAGAGTGTCAGCTTTAAAATTATATTCTACTTTTCATCTCTCTATATTTATATGTCATTCGCCAGTCATCCAGCCATCATGTGAATGCTATAAGAGTCTTCTGTACACCTACTCCGCGAACTGCTATACCTATATACTGTCCTACTGCCTGCAGTTGCTCTGGCAAAGGCCTCCATAATTGAAATCAAGTCATCATTGATGGGTATTGACTTAATCACCACGCTTATGCCAAATGCGGGTTGGTCGGCTATGTATCGAAAAATCATAAACCCAGGCTATGTATCGAAAAATCCAAAACACACTTTGCCCGACTTGGCAATTGCACCCAGGACCTTCGGGTATCAGACCGAGCGGATTACCACCCGGCCACCGAAGCGTTATCGTGCTATACCTACTTAAGTAAATAATATTCATCATAGTCTCCTAGGAATCAGTTCGGTCGTTGACCAGGTTAAAGAGGACGACGTTGAAGCCAACGTGGACTCAGTATTTCCTTATTTTATTTATGAAGACGTTCTTGGCGTTGTCCCTCGCTTGAAAATTTAAATAAATACATTTACATATATTTGGTTTGTGGTTAAATAAAGAAAAGAAGTAGCTAAGCTTATAGTAAAATAAACAGCCTACGACTGTCATAGACTATTTACTTTATTACGTACATTCTGTTAGCCTCACATAAACGGGTTATTACCGATGTTTGCTAATTGTTAGATAATCCCGAAACTGTTTCGAAACCAATCGATGGTGATAAAATTCTAAGAAGATGTTGTTTCAATTAATCAATGCATATCAGGCAAAAATAACTAATCATTACGCCAGTACGCCGACGTTGGCTGATTATGTTAACATTTACAAATGTACAGTTTTCATCGTACACATAATTTTTTCATCTCGAGTTTTCGTAAACAAACTTAAATCTTCGTGTTCGTTAAATCTTGAAATCGTTCACGTTGGCAGGATTTATCTAAGATACTTAAAATAAGGTTGTATAAAAGCATTAAACACAAAGTGAACTTTCCATGTGTTTCCAAAACACCATTTTCCGGGTGGTTTTACTTTCTTTGTCCGGCTTTTTAGCTTTTGTTTTATTACTACGACGAACGGCTCCAATAGCTCACTCAAGCTTTCATTTCCTGTGTTCCGTTTTCGGAATAGAGCCATTGAAAATTTTATCTCCCACGGAAACTGATACATTGCCGAATAGGGTTGTCAGGTTAAGTGCCCCTGTCTACGTTCGATAATCGGTGACCGATTTTTTAGTCGGTGAAAATGAAACGTATGGAATTTTATGTTGCAACGCACATGTCCTACAAAGTCGGTGACAAAATCGGTACTAAAACCTTGGAGAAAAAATAAAAAGTCGGTCGTGGGCGAGCCATCAAACGTATCAAACGACCGGCCACTGGTCGCTAACAATTGATTTAACCATTGTTATAAGTTATTGACGCTCAAAGACTTAAGCCGTAGTGATCGAACATATTCAGAAAGTTTTAGTAGAGAGAATTGCATCACGTAAGCGTTTCTCCATCCCCTTCTAGATTCTCCGAGGCGTTTGGATCGGACGCGAGAGTGGAGTGCCCTTAGGGCTCTAAAGGTTATGACTTAGGCCTTTTTCGGTATTAAACCTGCCGGTCAATCAAAATTGACCGGCAGGTTTTATACCGAAAAAGGCAACCGTATGCAAATGGCACAGTGGCAACGCGACTACACTACTAGTTGCGGTTGCTATAATCGGTCGGTTTATTTTAGAGCGCCCGCCGGAAGTCATGCACTTTTAGTTCGTCAATCGCTCGCTAGTGGCGCTATCGCAGCGTTCTATGTACGTTCCGTAATACGAAATATGTGTTTTGGTATTGTTGCGATTGCGTCTGTCACTTAAAGATCGGTATTAAGCTTACCGGTTGTAGAACACAAAGGCCTAGTTTAATCATATTCTGTTTCGTTTCAATACTCATTATTTAAAATGAAGTTTCTAACTAACCGACTATCTGTTGCGGCCCTATATCAACGGTTATAGTCGAAAAGTTAATAGCTTTTCGCAATACCGGTGGGTGCAATAAACAGATATGCTGAGCAATAAAGAATTCCGGTACGAATGTCTGATAACCAGTGGTCGGAGTAGGTATATTGATTTTAGATACTTGCGTCATGATATCATAACATGGACATGCATTTCTTCCGGAATGTACCGGAGTTTCCAAAAATTTGGTAAATAGAGTAATAAAATAAAAAACCATATGTAAGCAAACAAAATTGTTTATTGTTAATACAAATAATCATTATTACAGTTTTATTAAAAATAATTATTTTTAATCCTCATCGGTTACAAGTTCTACATTTTGATTTTCTGTCTCTATACAATTAAAATAAATAACTATAATTTTTTCAATATTTTCTAATTTTAAGCTATTTCTTTTAACATCTAAGATCCATTTGTAAGTGGAAAATGATCGTTCAACATCTGTAGATGTCAATGGAGCGAATTTGAAATAAAGTTTCTGATTATTTGCTACGCTTTTTTCAATACTCTCGCTGTATTCTCTAATTGTATCTAAATCTGGATTTCGTTCCATAAATGATTCTATTTTATTTTTTATATTCTCATTATTGCACTCGTTAAGCGTAGCCCTTACTTGATCAAATACTAAAAGTGAATCAGCTAGAGATAAATTTTGTTTTTGTAACTCTTTTAGGGCTAGTAGTATAATAGAGTAATTTTCTTCAATATATTTTAAATCATTTTCTAAATTTTGTTTTTCCAAAATGTTTTTTGCGTTTCGTATGGCTATAGCATCAGAACTGCTCAAGCAGGATAAAACTTCTTTTATTTTATCTAAATGTTGAGCGTAGTAAGATGCTGCCTGTAACCAAGTACCCCATCTGGTAATGACTGGTTGCGGAGGCAACGGTAAGTCAGGATATTTTTCTTTTAAAATGTTTACCCTACTAGGAGCCTTTAAAAATACTTTTTTAACATTTGATATAAGAATATCAACATCGTTGTATTCTGACCTTATCTGCTCACTTACACGATGAAGAGCGTGCGCCAAACATGTCACATGCTTCATTTCAGGTAAGTAATGTTTTAAATTTCGCCCTGCAGATAGCATGTACGCTACACTGTCAGTGCAAAGCATTAAAATATTGTCAACTTTCGCTTCAAAAGTGTTTTGCCATAAATTTTCTAGACATTGCAGTACAAATTGTGTTATTGTTTGTCCATTTACTGCTGTTAGCATTTTACAAGCAATCAAATAAGGCCGGCCTGCACTATTACTAGGATGCAATGGTTTTATTAGGAAATTGACTATGTATCGACCAAAAATGTCTGTTGTCTCATCCAGCGATATCCATAGTTTCTCATTTTTATTAGTTTCATAAATCGAATTGATTTTATTCCTATAAAACTTCTCCAAATAAACTTTTCGTAACTGTGATTCGTCAACCACTTTACGATTGGTACAAACGCAACAACAAGTACTGCACATATATTTCTGAAAAAACTCTTTGAACGCTGGATTTTTCATTTGCGACCAAGGAATATTGCATAGAATCAGGAACTTAATGAGGTCGAAGTAAAATTCCTCTTGCGGTCTCTTAAATTTTCCTTGATGTACAGCGCCTTCAATGTGTTTGGTAATGTTGCCTCTATTCACAGCTTTCAAATGACTTTCACACTTTGTACAGTATATAGTGCCACTAGCGTTATCGTAAAGTAGCTCAGGATAGTGCAATAACCACTTTTGCACTGTTTCAGCCTTGACCTTTGCCATATTTATTTATATCTCACCTAAAACAATGATTTAAATTTACAATATATACATACACAACTGTAAAGTCGATAATGAAATTCTGTTTCATATAAAGTGTTTTTTTTAACTGAAGCGGTGATAGCCCTGCGGTGTGCGTACCGGACTCTCATGCGCTGTGATGATTGCTATAAAGTGATTTTTTTAACTGTTTCCAAGTTCTAAAACTTTCTTAAATAGTGAAAATAATTAAAACTTACCCGTACAAAAACAACTTCAAATGGGCCCAATCCAAGAGTAATAAATCGATGTCCGTAGTTATAAGCCAAATTCGTCGTTTTAAGTAGATTTCAGAAGACAGTAAACAAGCCAGGGTCAAGTCAAGATATTCACAATACATAAAATAAGCGCACTCCACGAACCGAAATAAGTGAGTGAGCCACTTGGTCTGGATGTCGGTGCGAGCGCATTGTTTTCGAACAAACAGTCAATGAGTCATCCTGGATACTTGATTCTAATTGGTCAGATGCGTTGAGCATAGAGATAAGAGGACAAAAGACCCTGTTTGCCGGATGTCGTGTGTTGAAATGAATATTATTATTATATCATTTTATACATGCTTAGGCTTTTACTCCAACACTTTTACTACAACAAGGTTTTTACACACCAGTCATTTTTTACTATTAAATTCTGGTCATCTACGCCACTAGCAGCATAGCGTTGAGAGTATTGATACATTTTTAACTAGTTTCATGTAATAATTTCGATGTTTCGGTATTTTTATCATAATTTTCCGGAAACTCGGAGGAGTATCCATATTAACATATACGTTTGATGTCAGTGACCTTAATTCAATATACCTACTCCGACCACTGCTGATAACATTAAAGCTTCGATTAATATTTGTTGTGAATTCATTTATGGTAGTGGTATTCGGTTTGGTTAGTGGTAGGGCTTGTTTATGTAGGGCAAATATTGGAAAATGCCCTATCATAGCAGGACACTTTCCATTACAAATAAACACAAAATTATAGAAGACAACCACAACATGTAAAAAAAACACAAAATCAAAAAACCTAAGTTAACAAATTTACATCAGGTAAAAGTTTCAATTTCCACAATGTCATACAGTACCACTACAGTACTCTAAAAAATTGTTTAAGAAAAAAAAAGTCAAACTACAGTGAATAATATTAAAAATAAGATAAGTATGCAAGAGCAGACCAGCCTCCACAGGCGGCACCCGTTCACGAGTATGACATATGAATCAGCCATCGCTTCGCTCAACCATATTTTAGGGAACGTAACGACCCGACGCACACGCCACCACCGCAGATACAATAAAGAGCAAGCATGACATACTCAAGATACTCTAAATAAAAACTTAATGATCTATTTAACGCAACGCTGTTTGTTATCTTTAGGACACTGCTGATAAAGGCGATCATATCAGTATAAAAATTATATAAATTAATTTTATTATATTGATTCAAATAGAGTATTTGTTTTTTATTATAACCAGGCTGTTTTATCATCTAAATATTCTTTGACTGTATAAAACTTATCTAAAGGTAAATCTAGTACAGTACTTGGTATTTCATAGTAATAGTGTATACCTTGCCCCAAGAAAGAACCAAGAACCTTCTGTAACCTGAACAGTGGCATTACAAGTTTTGTCTTATTTCTAGTATTGAAATTGTGTACGTCACCATGTTTAGTAAAGGAGTTGATATTGCAACGTACAAAAACTATAAATTATAAATATATTGAGATGAAACTGTCAGGACACCAATCTCCTTAAAAATATTTCTTAAGGAAGTTCGTGATCCGAAACATTTCTAATTTTTCTAATGGTATAAGCTGCAGTGCTGAGTTTACCGGCCAATTTCGATATATGAGGATTCCCTTGAAGCTTTGAGTCAAGGGTTATGCCTAAAAAGACTGTAGAATCTACAAACTCTAATTGTTCACCGTTTATTCTAATATCGGTTGGTTCATATCTGACATTTGGTAATATAAATTTAATACATTTTGTCTCTTAGCGTTAAGCTGTAAATTATTAATAGTAAACCAACGGAGTACCTCTGAAAGAGCTTTGTTTACATTTTCATAATTAGTCATACACCTAGTTACATTAAAAATGAGTGAAGTATCATCTGCAAATAATACAATTTCACAGAAGTTCTCTACAAAGAAGGGCAAGTCATTAATATAAATCAAGAAAAGGAAAGGACCAAGAATCGACCCTTGTGGAACTCCCATTTTTACATGAGAACCAGATGATTTAGTACCATTTATATCAACAGTTTGTGTTCTAGAGCTGAGATATGACTGTATTAAATTTAGTGCAAAATTTTTGAGACCGTAATAATGAAGCTTCATCACCAGAGTCCGGTGCTCAACGCAATCGAAAGCCAAGGACAAGTCGCAAAAAATTCCAAGAGCCTTTTGAGACTTTTCTCAGGGATCCAATATATTATGTTTTATAAGAGCAACACCTGCATCAGTAGTAGAACGACCTTTAGTAAAGCCATATTGCTTACTATGTAAAAGGTTGTTTGTGTTAAAATTTAACAACAACTGTTCGAGTACGATTTTTAATAAATTTTTCTTAGCGCTGGTAATATTGAAATGTTCCGGCAGCTAGATATAACATAGCCATTGCCTCAGTAGTTGAGGATTCCGGTATCAAATTAATTAATACAGATAACTGTTTATTGTTCGTAGTTAACATATATGTATTAATAATAACATATTTCTAATAAGTTGGGGCACTTTACTTGAAGTGAAGATGTATAAAATGTACTCGTCGGACCATACTCGGGATAAAGCACATTCATGTATGTGTAATGAGTAACAATAATATTGTTTACAAAGTAATTTAATTCTCCAGATATAAAGGTTTTCTCTTTGCTACTATTAACTGATTGAATAACATGTTTAATGCTGTACTGTGAGGGTCTTACAAATCTATTTATTAATACTTGAAGCAAAAACTTTGTACCCCTTTTTACGAAAATTGCGCAGACGGAGGAGTATGAAATTTCGCACACTTATAGTTTATATAGAGAAGGTTATCCTAATGTTAATATTTTTTTTAAATTATGCATAAAAATACATTAAATCAATAAAACAAACATAACACACACTACCATGTACCTATTTTACACACACGCATATGTATTTGACACACACGCTTGATTATATACTATTTGATACTCTTTTGAGATTAAATTAATAAATTTCAAAAATGGAAGAGGAGCGGCCAAAATCTGTCAATGCCAATCCAAAATCCAAACATTCTATCTTTTTTAATTTTTAATTTCTTAGGATACAATTCGTGCCGCCTTAACAAAATATTACGGTCGAATTTCGACAACTGGACGACCACTAGTAAACAATAAATAATCTCTTTTACTCTAATTTGAAATGACGAACAAAACACGGAATAACTATTCGGAGCTTACTCGTTGTTTATTTGTAAGGCACTATGACTGTAACATGTTGTTTAAATTTAAATTTAAATAATTGCTGACGTTAATCACTCCTAGCATTATAGACAAGCCACAGTGGTTTTATTAATGTTGATTGAATAAGTATTATTATTGTTATTTTAAATCTTTAAGTAAATAGTCTATGACTGTCTCACTGCTGGGCCTCCATAATTGAAATCAAGTCATCACTGCAACCAATAAGTAATGGCTTAATCACCACGCTTGCACAATGCGGATCACCTGATGGAGAGTAATCACCAATCTTCAAGACACAAGCCTATTCCTTCCTTAAAGGCCAGCAACGCGTCTGCGATTCCTCTGGGTTTGCGGGTTGTCCATGGGCGGCGGTGATTACTCTCCATCAGATGACTGGTGATGATTAGGATCTCCCAAGGTCGTAACGGTCCGGAAATACTAATAATAGTGGCACTTGTATTGGACAGAAACCATCAGTGATCGACATTTTTTACCTTTAACCATTAAAATATGGGTAAGCAACTGGTTTTTGACTATAGCAACAATGATCGCCCGCTTCCTAGTTGTCATCCCGTAAAATTTCTATGAATATCTATGTTTTTTTTACGATGAAAGCTGTGTCGGTAATTTGGCCTAAAATTGCAAACACTGGTGTCAATACGATAGTTATACTAACATGTTTTTTGGTGTCTTTGAATATTTGATATTTCGGCACACTTGCATGAAAGTGATCAAGGCGATATACAATATGTAAAAAAACCCTGTCCGATCGCAAAGGGGTACATAGGTATAAAAATGTCAATACCTAACAAAAAAAATACCTAAGCAAATGTTATTTATGAAAATAAAAGATATCGTAATTTAAAACGCAAGTTTTTTGTACCGAAATTGCTCAAATTACCCCAAAATCTAGCTAATATTATAAATGTGACCACACTTTCTATCAATGGTGGCGGCGCCTACCTACCGAAGTGGCGACAATAGTATTGCCATGTATGTTTTGTCGTTTAATTTTTATCGGGGTAAATTTATTTCACTTATTTTTTAAAAATGATTACGTAAATAGAACTGAATCTATCGAGATCAGTTTTCGGCTAGCTTACTCGGTTCCGTAGCTTAAATTACCAAATAATTAGGTCGACCTATCGACCTAATAACACCTTAATGGATCGAACAGGGTTTTTTCACATATTGTATTTGTGCCGAACAATCGGAAACTCTATAGTATACAAGAATCATGGTAATAATTCCGTTAATAAATAACAATAATTACTTTATAATGTTACTAACCATGGCAGCTTAAAAAGTTTTTTAAGGTAAGTACTCGTAGTACAATAAAAGTTATTTGGTAATTTAAGCTTCGGAACCGACTAACCTAGCCGAAAACTGATCGAACCTAAAGAATTACGAGGTCGAACGGAATTGAAAGGAAGGTCAGCAGAATTTACATACGCGTCGGATTAGCATAGAGCTGATTTTGCGGAAGTATGAACGGGCACTAAGTGGAAGGGTCGTTGTAAACGTGCGCCAAGAAAACAGGCGAAAGCATAACGCTGAGTAGATAGTGTAATACGGATTTATGTTACATTTAAAATAAATTCTATATAGGCAAGTATTTGACCGCGATGTCACTCGATGGTAAGTGTAAGATGTCCTCTATCGAACTTTAAAGGAACTAAAAAGTTAAAAAAAATTGGTATTTTTATAAAAAAATTGAAAAAACACGCAAAGATTTTTAAATTAAATTATTTGAATTTTAATGACATGTTTATACACCCTCATACCATTCAGCCCTCGGCACGTACTCACCTTGGCATTGGGTCATCCATCTAATCCATCAAATCAAAGACAGAATCCACATTCATAACACCTAACAAACGGAACGAACGAACGAACGAACTTATTTTCCCGAGTTCCTATGGCCATCTTCCAGCTCCATCATCAGTCTCTGGTTACCATCTAGCACCAAAGTACTCGTCAAGACGGATCAAACGAGTCCAAACTCGATGGAGTTGTGTTGTTTTAACTACCGAGTTCCTAGGGCTACCTTCCGGTTCCATCATCAGACCTTGGTTACCATCTAGCACCAAAGTACTCGTCAAGACGAATCATACGAGCCCAAACTGGATGGGGTTGTGTCGTTTAATTACCGAGTTCCTATGGCCATCTTCTAGCTCCATCATCAGACCCTGGTTACCGTCTAGCACCAAAGTACTTGTCAAGGCGGATCAAACGAGTCCAAACTCGATGTGGTTGTGTCGTTTAACAACCGAGTTCCTATGGCCACCTTCCGGTTTCATCATCAGATCAGCTCCATGTCATAATAATTTTGCATTGTTATCTGATTTACACATGCATACAAAATTTCAGCTCAATCAGTAACCGAGAAGTGGATCAAATTTAACTTACAAAATTTTATTACAGACAAACGGACAAACAAACATCGGGACAGGCGAAACTAAAAAAGCTTGTAAAATAAAATCTTGTATATACGTAGTCCCGGGATCCCACGGTCATGTCCATAATAACATCAACATTCGAGTTCCATTACCCTATTTAGGTTTACCTATTGTGATCACTGGTGATGATGCAGCCTAGGATGTAGCATACTGGCGTAAATAATGCCTGTTCACCCTCGCCTTGAATATGTCCAGGTTGTAAAATAATTAATATTTTGAATCAATAAACAACAAAATTACTTAGCATATTAATATAATAACAGGAAACATCGTAAATTGGAACAAATCTACATACCTACGAACTTAATTTAAAAAGAACTTTGCCAGTTCATCCCCATCATGTACCCAGAGAAGTTTCCAGAAAGCTAGCGGCATTGGCTCGCTGGACAGCGAGGTTCAGTCGATGGCCCAAGGTTACTGAAAGTGTTTTTTTATAGTCTCCTACATTTTTGAGACGAATACTAGTCACCTCTATGACGTCGAAAGCTTTCTGGTGATGTCGATAAGGAGATGCGTTTGCATCGTCAATATTACTGAGATACCCATAATATTCTACAAAAGTTTTCTCTGTTCGGCGACAGGACTTTACTTATAGGAAGAGCAGAGCCCAGTAGTGCGATGTTTAACGGTAGATGATGATGAGGTTGTGGAGTAAAAGGAACAGCTTGCATGCATTTTTTTTTAAATTTATTTGGGTAAACAAACAACAATGACAATACATAATGGATAAGACAGACAATGACAAATGAATTGATAGAATTGTCACCAACACCGTTTACCACAAATTGGTTATTGGCATATGCTACACAGACACGTAAAAATAGAAAGTTTTATCGTATTTTTTTAATATTTTTTAAGCATTCGCATCAACGTTCATGCTCAATGAATGGCAATACAAAACAAATGTATTTGAAGAAAGCAATATTATTGTTTGGTTTCTTCTCTTTGAAGAAAGCGATCTATTTAATCTGTTGTCATTTGTGTTCATCAAAGAAAATTATGCGTATTTTCCCAATAAACATTATCTTTCTTCTTACGTTCAGTAAAAGTGCTACACGAGTAAATTTTACGCTTTGACATTTAAATTGCTCACCTGGTCTTAGACCCAGAGGTCCCGGGTTTGATTCCCATAGTTCGGTACATGTTTGTGTACACAGTTTATTACGTACTTGGTGGTAGGGCTTGTTTGTCCGTTTCGTTAGTTATCACCATATTATCTACAGATACATACATATGTCGCCATAATATCAATGTTTGTAGGATCGGTTGTGTTCTGTTAGCTAGAGATAATTTAGCTAGTGACTCAGTAGTTGAGGATTCCGGGTTTAGTGCAGCTCGGCATTTGGACTGGATTTCGACATTCGGATTTGTCATTATCATCACTTAACATCAGGTGAGACGAAGGCACTGTTACATATTTGTGATGCATAGCTCGGGTTTGTGATCACAAACCGGCATTATTGACAATTACTGTTTGAGAAAATCGTAGTGATTACGGTTGTAACGCCATATAATCATGTAAGCCTGGATGGCTATATATTTCTGCTGCCAAGCAGCAGTGACCGGCATTGCTATGTTAACGTAAAAGCGGTGGGATCAAATAAAATTACTGGTCATAGATAGATAATAAGTAGCAATTCAATGTCGTCAATGTACAAGTTGATGTTATATTATATTACGCATGATGTTATATTACAAGCTTAAATAAAGTGACTTTCCAAGAGGCAAACCTCACACTACTCTCACTTAAATAGAGCAAGATTCCAAGCCCTTATTTTTTTAAAGACCAAATGTGTTGGATTAAGTAGTGTTAGTATAAACTTTGAGTGTTTGCATACTTACTAGCATGGGTCGATGACCAATCTCCCAATAAAAGGCGTTGAAGGTAGGAACGTATAACCGTTAACTTTTATTATAGTCTCCGTGTTGATTTTCATGTATGTTTTAGAGAGTATTGTGAAAAATTAATAATCAATACTGCCAGACACTTCCCGTAGGCGGTTACTTGCGACAGACGCTTTAAAGCTGTTGCGACTAAAGCGCCTATTGCTTTTACAATTGTTGCGCTGTAGAATTGCATGCGCTAAAACGGTAGGAGACGTATAAGTAAGGTCTGGAGGCCTTGGCCGTGAATCATACTCAGTGTTTTGCACTTGGAAAGACCTACAAGTATGTCTAACAGTGGACCAATATAAGCTGATTGTAACAATGCCAATGTTATAAAGTCTTATAAAGAATTAATACATTTGTAAAACCACAACAGTCGTAAACGAAATACAACGCTATGTGACATCCATCTGGTATCTGGCATCTTATCGGGGCGGGTAATGATGTGAGAAATAGGGACCGTTTCCACAGCCATTCAGCCAGGGCTGGCTTTACAGTCCATTATTGAGGGAACAATCGTTAGGGGACTGACATGTTTACGAGACACTTTTCCTTTGGAAATTGTATTTGACTCTTGTAACATTTAATAGTACAGAAGTTTATAGCTAGCAAAAATTTAAATAGATATTCCATGTCGACGATTTATAGAATGTAAAACGTGTAACGATGTGTAATGATGTGAGAAATAGGGACCGTTTCCACACCTATTCGACCAGGACCGGCTCTACAGTCCATTATCGAGGGCACCATTTGTCAAAAGAATGTTGATTTAGTACACATTTTGTTTATTTGCACAATTATATGTATATTATTATTGTACATAATATTTTGTTCCAAATACACAGTCAAATTAATGTTTATAAGACATTTCTCTTTGGAAATTGTGTTTCACTCTAGTAAATTAGATATATGTAAAATAACTGACATTACAAAACCTTCACTATATGTCGACGATTCACAAAACGTTCGGCTTCGTATATTCCTTTGCAGACTATCATTATGCTTCGTCTGAACTTTTATAAGTTACGCATGCATAGTATGTGAATAATTTTTATTTTTTTTGAGAGAGATTGCTGATTGCCTCTACGGCATTTTCAGCTTCACCGGGCTTTTTTGGTTCTTCGTACCCTTGTTCTACGAGTACGGTGTCTTGTGCCTAAACTGGTGTGCATGTTAAGTGTATTCTGTAAACGTGTGGTGTCATTTAGAGGAGGTGGTTGTTAACGACTGCTAATGCAGCCGGGACCAACGGCTTTCCGTGCCTTCCGAAGCACGGAGGAGCTCGAGATGATAAATTTTTGGCCATCAATCCGATGACCGGCCTTTGCGAGAGTTGCTTAACCTCAGCACTCGCAGACCGGGCGCGTTAACCACTGCGCCATCGAGCTCCTCTACATACATAAAATACATCTACATACGTAAAAGTTTCATTATTTAATTGAATCACAAAATTTAGAAATATATACATTTATACCTATATAATATAATACTAACAATATTTTTGAGTCTTAATAACCCATATGGACGAAAAATCTAAAATAAACGATATTTAATTTAATTTAATTTAATTTAATATCCGACATGTAAATTCAGAAAAGAAGTAATTAAAAAAATCAGAAGCGAGGTCTGATTTGACAATTCGAGTAAGGATATGGATCTTTTCTTTATTATTTGTTCGATTTTATGTATCAATATATTATTATAGGTTCAGTACCTATAAAAGAAACGTTGCTTTTAGTATTAGACCAAGATCCCAGTCACCCCAGACTTACGTGATTTTAGGAAAGATGAAATTTTTAGGATTGGTAGTACAACGTAAACTTAGAAAGGAATGGATACTCGCTAAGCTGAAAGCGGGGCCGTTTTACAGGTAGCAGGTATCAAAGGTGAAAAAAAACCATGCCAACTTACGTCAAAGTTGGAAGGCTAGTTTTTACATATTTCATATATGATATTATTATAAACAAACATATACAGTTGCCAGACACTTTCTGTGGGCCATAACTTTTAGCAGACACTTTAAAAGTCGTAAAAAAATGTGGCAACTTACGTCATTTTAGGAAGGCTAAATTTTATATATATTATTAAGTATAATATTTTAAAATATTTCCCAATGAGCCAGACAAATCTGACGGGCCAAACATCCCCCCAGACTCGTTAAAAGTTCCGCTATGCGAGGAAGCGCGAGAGCGTTATTCAAGCGCATAAGTACAAGTCAGATGCACTCTGACGCGTGAATATCTCTCTCTTACAACTCGTGGCTACTCTGAGTTAGTGTGTTGTAAGTTTTTAGTCTATACCACTGTCATACAGCTGATGTTGAAAATGACGAAAATGATTATAATTTTGAAGATTTTTTGGAAGAAGATATAATGGATTCATCACCCTTCGAGGGTGATGAAATTGATGATCAAACGTGGTTATTCACAAATATTTTGTATGATTACAAAAATAAATAATTTCAAAATTTTAATTTCATTATATTTACTTTGATGAAAAAAGATGTACCCAAATATCCTTTGTAGGCACACTTCATTTCTTTCTGTTAGAAACTGTTAAAAACGGACATTTAAAACTTAAATTATTATTATTAGTTTTTATGGATAAATAAATAATATAATAAAATTTAAATATAAATAATATTAATAAATTGTATTTATAGTCAGAGTGCATCTGACTTGTACTTATGCGCTTGAATAACGCTCTCGCGCTTCCTCGCATAGCGGAACTTTTAACGAGTCTGGGGGGATGTTTGGCCCGTCAGATTTGTCTGGCTCATTGGGAAATATTTTAAAATATTATACTTAATAATATATATAAAATTTAGCCTTCCTAAAATGACGTAAGTTGCCACATTTTTTTACATTTTTGATATCTTCTACCTGTAAAACGGCCCCGCTTTCAGCTTAGCGAATATCCATTCCTTTCTAAGTTTACGTTGTACTAGCAATCATAAAAATTTCATCTTTCCTAAAATCACGTAAGTCTGGGGTGACTGGGATCTCACTCTATATAGTTAGATGTTATTAAGTATAAATGAAATACCTGTAACTATTGATTGCTAAAAAAGAAATCCTTAATGATAATTATTTACATATGATTTTACGCAAATATTATTGCGAACAAATTACAATTTGAAAAAAGACAAAGTGTTGAAAAAACTCCACGACTGGTATTTGAACCCGCACCCCATGACCCGGCATGTCATTAAATATATAACATTAAAAAACTTATCATTAAAGTTTGAAAAAAGACAAAGTGTCGAAAAAATTCCACAAACGAGATTTGAACCCGCACCCCATGATCCGTCATGTGGTGATCGAGATTACTTGCGCGGGCAAGCTCTATGGCACACGACGTGGCCTGAGTTAAAAAAGGAAGACTTCAAAGAAAGCTTCGAGTAGGAAACTTCGAACTTTTTCGAAGGAAGCTTCGAAAAAGAGGAGGATGGATTCGGTGTCAGCCAGCCGAGACGCGTAGTTGATTATTCGCTATAAAATAAAAGATATCTGAAGTTTTTATCGCCTTTTATTTATAAGTGGAGCCCGGCATGTCATGTTTTTTTTTACAACTAAATACGAAGCTAGGAGAAGTGTTGCATCATTCAATGGCGTACGAGATGTCGCTTTTTACCAGCCTTAGCCCAGCCCTGTGCAGGGCGGTCTACAACCTATTTGTTAAACCCTTATGTGGGTCCACACTGTGTGCAAAGTAAAGGTGGATGTTTCGTCGATGAGCAAAGGTTCTTATATGCTCGAATTTTCCACGCCTCCGGTTTTGTAGTGTTTAAGCACAAGAATAAATATCTCAATATACGGCTGGCGGGAACTTAAACATGACTTACTCATGTGGTTTAAGTTCCCACCAGCCGTCCGGTAGTCTGAAAGAGATTACTTTAAAGCGATAACACCGCTAAATTGTTACTTTGTTTTAATATTGTAAGTAGTTAATTACAATATAATAGAAATATCTAACTAATGACATGAAACATTTTAAATAGGTTTGAAACTAAAAGAGATTGATAGACTCTCAGAATGACACACAATTACTTTAAATTGACCTTTTTTAACCTTTTTTACACAGATCGAATAAAGTTAACTGGAAAATTATTGTTGTGCTTATTATAGATTATTCCTGGAATTGACCTAAAATTGAAATATAAATAAGAATTTTCGACTCTAAACAGTCAAACTATTTGTTTTAAGTCTATTGTTGCGAAGGCCTCGAGCCTACAATTAGCTTTGAAATTATATTATGATCGCAACCCAACCTTTGGAGAGCGTATTTGCGTATAATGGCTACCTTACTCTCTTGGAGTATCTTTAATATTTAAATTTGTTTACTACTCTCGCTAATTTATGTAGATTTCTCGTAATTTGCTGTGGTTTTATTTAAGAAACAAATAATAAATATTTTATACTTAATATCAAATAAAATGTCTACGTGACTCAATTTTGTCTGCTTACAATTTACATTAATAAATCTATACTAATTATAATAATTATAAAGAGGAAACCTTTGTATTTTTGTATTTATGTATGTTTGTAACGAATAAAGTCAAAAACTATTAGACCGATTTAAAAAATTCTTTCACCATTAGAATGCGCTAATGTAGCTAAGTAACATAGGCTATATTAAAAAAAAGTATACCCGTGCGAAGCCGGGGCGGGCCGCTAGTATTAAATAAATAGGTACTGTATTAAATGTTTTTGTTTTGTTTATATAATTTTAACGCAAATTTTGTTGCGAAACAAATTACAAAAACAAATGTTGAAAAAAAATTTAGAAAAAGGTGCAGGGTCAAATCCTGCTCCTGGATTTTGTTTTTCAAAATTTGTGTTTTTGTTTTTTGTTGGTACTATATTGTTTGATGAAACACGAAATTTTAAATGTGAAGGTAGAATGTATTGATTATCTGTGGGTTTTATGCAAAGAGATTTGTTATAAGTAAGTAGTTAAATGTCTTTGGTTTTATGTAAAAGACATTACCTTGTTTTGTTAGGTATTTACAGGGTGCCTATTACGAGTTTCATACGCCATACGATCACGTAAACAAAAACGAGAATTTATGACAAAATTGTAACTCCTTTCGTATATCGCCAGGAGGCGCTGCTTCAATACCATACAAATTTTTGTTTGTACACGTAATCGAATGAATACGGATAGTAAACAAAAGTTACACTAGGCACCCTGTACTCTACGTATATATGACGTGTACAGTACACCCCGTTACAATTACGCTGTAGGTATGTATTTCTTGTAAACAATTTCAGAAGTTACCGTGCCCTATTGTACAAGTTAACTTGATAGTTCAAAGAGACTATCTGACCGAACGGTATTGAAGTTGGAAGGGTGTTACTATTATCTCCGTCTGGTTATTTTCTACTTTGAATATGTTTTTGGTCCTTTGGCTTTAACTACACTTTAACAATATATGCTCCATCTGCTCATTGTTGGCAAGTAAGAGTTGGAAACGCTCGCTAAAGCAATTTTTTAAACGTGTGCATTGTTGCTATAGTATTTAAAATAGGCGTGATTGATGTTTTTGTTTGACTCTACTATCCATGGTATAAAAATCCATCAATATAAACTTTAGCAAATATAATTTTCATGTTTAATATTTATTTCGTAATAGACAATAAAGTGTTTTGTACTTTATTCAAGTAAATACTCATACTGTTGCAAACACATATAGGCGGTCTGCGTATTATTAAAAGTTATAAAATTATAAATATTATTAGTGAAAAAAAACCGGACTAGTGCGAGTCGGACTCACCCACCGAGGGTTCCGTACAAATTTATGAGTACTAGAGGGAAAAAGTATTTATTTTTTCATTCTTTGTCATAAATCAAAAACTATACATCATAAAAATAATTAAAAATCTGTTTAAGCTTGTGCAAATGCAGTCCTTTCATACGATACCTCACTTGACACGGTTAGCTCACTTCAAAATTTAGACCCCCGTTCCTTGCTTAAAGACCCTGTTTTTTTTGTAATTTATTTACAGATGTATAGTTTTCAGAATTTTCACTGTACTTGTAGCATAAGACGATATTACTTGCCAAATTTCATAGTTCTAGGTCAACGGTAAGTACCCTTTGAATTTTGATTCCCTTGAGAGTGTCGAAATATACGGTTTTTGCGACATAAACGGCCGTATCTTTTTTTTCGTTAACTTAAAAGTTTGATGTTTTCACAGCTTCAAGGGACTGCAGTGTTGAGTATATAGTTTTAATTTCAACTCGGTACCTCCACGAGTTCCCGAGATAAAGGGTCTTGACAAACAGACAGACAGACCGACAGACGGACAACAAAGTGATTCTATAAGGGTTCCATTTTTTCCTTTTAAGGTACGGAACTCTAAAAATATAATACATTCGTTAACTAACTAAGCTCTGACGATATGATTATATATTAACGTAAAAGTAAGTTAACAAAGAAGTGTAATGAAACAACTTTTACGGATCTACTCGCGTTTATTTTACACATTAGTTTTAATTAATGTTTATCCTGACGTTTCGAACCCTTTGCAGGGTCCGTGGTCACAGGGAGACTCTGTAAGTGTAATAAAACTAAGATTTCTACTTTCAACGCCGTAAGGTACTATTAAATGGAAAGGAAGGAAATAAACTAAGAATAGAATGCATACAAGAAGATGACGTCACTACCATGTACCAAAGCTTTATGAACACATACTGGAAACTTTTGGCGAGGCTCCCTTCTCTTCGTATAATGATAAAATAACAAGGAAGGTACTACAACCAAAGTTGGTAAATAAGAAAAACTTTTATTGTTTTGTTTTTATTTATACACAAAGAACACTTACTAATTAGAATCATATGGCATCACAGATTAGATAAAATACTTAAGCACCCATCCTATTCCTTATAATTAGAAAAATCAGAATATTAAGAAAAAAGAACTTTGGATCAATTAAAATATTCTAAAATTCTCATAATTACAAATAATTGTAAAATGTGTGATATTATTACTTTATAAAGATAAGACACTATTAGGCATGTCTTTATAATTATTAAAAAAACTCTTAAATTTTATTAATTTCAAACAAATCATACATTCCTTGTTCCTACGCATTTAAACAATTTGTTCTATATTTATTATCTTATCAATATTTATTAATTTTGCTTCAGCTTTATTGCTGTTGATAACCACCAAATATGGACTGAGCGAACTTCCCGAAGTATTGAACAGCGGGGAATGACGGAGCTGCTAACGATGCGGCACCTTGAGGATTCTGGATCAATACCTTGGGACCCTGCTGATATGTCTGGGATTGCAGTAGTTGTGGCTGTTGCTGAGAAAATACTGGGCCCGGTCTGAAGTAAGAGATTTGTTTACCAGGATTTGTAGGAAGAGTCCTTGTCGAAGCTGTGGCCAAACTTTCCTGTGAGGATTTCGACGGTATATTTTGCGGATTTTCGTATTGCGTTTGTTGGTTCAGCTGCTCTGCTTGTTGGTTTTGAACTTGAATTTGTCGATTGTGATACTGAATTTGTGGGTTTTGATATTTAATTTGTTGTTGGATTTCGTATTGTTGCTGTGGCTGCGGTTGCGGTTGCAGCTGAACTTGATACAGTTGCTGCACTTGGTACTGGGGCTGTGGTTGGTACTGCGGTTGAGGCTGGGACTGGTATTGAGGCTGAGGCTGGGACTGGTACTGAGGCTGCGGCTGGGGCTGGTACTGTAGCCGGTGTTGTTGCCGCTGTTGCGCAAAGGCTGGCGTTGGTTGGCTTTGGGAGAAACTTGCGTAGCTTATAGCTCCTTGAGGTTGGGCGTTGTAATTCTGGTAAACAAAGAATAAGCATGTTAAATATAATGTTTTTTTATTTGAACTATAAGATAGTAAGCTACGACACCGATAAAGACCTAGCATGTTCATCATTTAAAAAAGTGCTCATTTAAAAATAAAAATTTATAGACATTTAAGTTATTTATTGTATAAGGCGAAATTGTTCTTTATACTACATAAAAACTCCGGTTATGGACAGCCATACTGAACTAAAAAACCGTTGAATTTTGAATACCTTTGTATATATATATAAACTATACATAAGGTTTCACATAAATAATACTTAATACTTATGAGGGTAGCCCTATATCGGTAATTAATAACAGATTGGTAAATGTCAAAAAAAAAATATCTTTCAGCTAAGGTAATAAGTTTTACTGAGAGTTATTCTAAAGAAAAAAAAACGGCCAAGTGCGTGTCGGACAACGCGCAGTGTACGGTTCCGTAGCCCATCTCAATAATGCGGACTCTGAGGAGAGGGCTTTTATGAACATTTATTTAATGATGGCTCATATACTTAAATGTAGATACTACCGGTTTCACACACCTGACAACGTTATTTAAGTAGTTCCCAATGAGGAATTTGTACTGCGCTAAGTAAATTTTATAAGTTGGTCGACTGTTCGACCAACTTGTAAAGCCTACTTAGCTGTGATAGTTTTCCTTTTAACTTCGTCATTATACAACTACCGTGAATTTTTTCACGTATCCAAAAACAACCATTTGTCTGGCAAGGTTAATAGTTTACCCGCAATATTTTTGAAATTGCTATCCAACGACCCTCCACACCATGGTGTAGATAAGAAAAAAAAATTACTTAATTAATATGTATATCCATGCCAAATTACAGCATTCTAGTACTAAGTTTTTATGAGCTAGATTGGGGTCAGACAGAAAGACAGACAGACAGCAGACAGCAGACAGCAGACAGCAGACAGCAGACAGCAGACAGCAGACAGCAGACAGCAGACAGCAGACAGACAGACAGACAGCCAGACAGACAGACAGACGACCGACTATAAGGGTTCCAAAAAAGCAGAAGAAGCTGGCAATCCTTTTGGACTGTTGTCAGTATTAATAATATTATTAAACTGATTATTTTAATATTGGCCTGGGAAATTAATCGAACGTGAACGTTAATGAACGGTAATGGTTATTTATGCTGTGAAGTAGTAGTGTGTGCGTTATACGACGGCACGTTCTCGTCTTATATTGAAATGATCAATTTCCTTTTGGTGAGAATTTCTTTTAGCTTTCCGCATAGCAGAGTTATGGATGGCAAAAAGTTAGTGGTTACTCAAGCAGAGTATTTTTTAAATTATAATCCAAAAGGCTAATATGAGTCTTAAGATCGTCATCTATCTACTGGCTAACTGTTTTTGTTTGAATTCGGGAACCAATATGTTTTATTGAAAATTGAAAATTATTTGTTATCGAAAATATTATTACCTGTTGCGGTGCTGGTTTTTCCAAGGCTTTCACATCCACTCGTTGCTCTTCTGACTTTAGTTCACGTTGAGCGGGCTCCTCTTTGTTCTGAACATCATTGGGCTCAACTCGAACATACGTAATTCCAGGTTGAGATGGTACTACTTGGACCACATTCTGTTGCTCTTGGGGATATATTTGTCGATGTACATACTGTTGTTGAGGGACAGCGTTTTGAACGTACTGAATAGGTCTTCGAACTTGGAAGGGAAATTGGGGTATGTGTTGATAAATAGGTTGTGCTACTAATTGAGGCTGCTGAGAGTATAGTGCAGGCTGTGGCTGAATAAATATCTGCTGTTGGTATGGTTGTTGGAAATTAATTGGTCGAGCAAAGTTTGGCTGCTTCAGGGCCTGTAGTTTCTCGTTGTATTGTATAGCGTTTTGCGGCGGCTGGTACGATATCTTGTGTTCGGTGTAGGCTAATTGCGATGCTATCGGGGGGGATACTTCGTAAGTTGTCGGGGAGCCGAGCTGCAAACAAAGTTGTTTAGATTAGAAGGTGAACTTCCTTGGGTGTTGCTTTTAATTTAATTTTTAGTAAAGGTTTATTACCTTTGCAGTGGTTTTGCCCTAATGTAAAATAAATTATTTCCATTTGTACATTTCATTATTATCTCAAAGGGGTCTTTATATGCATAAAGGTAATGTTTCCACTTACACAATTATTATAAAAGATGATACATGTGAGTGTTCCACTTAAACTCTGACTAACTGCTAACTCTACATCCATATTAATTGGTCAACCCTACTAAAGCTAAAAATAAAAGGAAGTATAAATCTAAACATAAAATACGAGTGTTTGGTCATGACACAGAGGTAGTTATAACTTACCCTCGCCTGGTAAATGGACACAGGGGCGTAGAGGTGGCTGGCAATGGCCGTTTGGTAAGGCGGCCCCTGCCCGGTCAGCACATCCGAGATCTTGGCGATCTGAGGCACAGGAGTCGCGTAGATTTGCTGAAACAATGAAAACTTAATGTTAGAGGTAGGAAGGTGCAAAATTGTAGGACAGAAGTATGTAATCAATTCTGTTTGTTTTTCAAAAGTGCAGCTGGATGTTTTATGGTTTCTAGTTAATCCTGGTCGAACGCTAAATTTCGTTGGACGACTGCTAGTTTTGATCCATTGAAAAAAAATGTGATTAATAATTTTGATTTGTCAGAAATAGCTTGTAGTATTTGTTCACATAAAAGTATATTTTTTTTAGATAAAAAACATTTAATTGCTGATCGAGGTTAGTCTAACCCAAATTGCAGATATCACGTCTCTCCGTCTAAAATATATTAAGATTCTACGAGTAATCTACAACATTGAGTTTAGGGTTCCATAAATTAAAATAAATCAATCTTTTAACCATTTGCTTTTTGCCAACATTTTTGCAGCTTTGTATTTCTACATTTTCTCAAAGTTGTTTATCTACACCAGGCACTGCAACTACAAATGAAACTTCGTCTCACAAAAAAGACTTACAAAACTAGGTCAGTGACTCCATAAGATTGCGAAAACTACACAAAGTTGAGGTCAATGTTTTACCAAAACTTTGTTTCCTACTTAGCACTGTCAGGAACAATGAAATGAAGGAGGTACCAACTATGATTGGTCGACAAACAGCTTTGAAATGTTACTGTTCAAAATTATCTGCAGAATATGAAAACGGTATGGCTACTACGGAATCGTCAAGCTGTAAGTCCGAATCGCAATGACTCATCTTTTGTTTCGGACTGGCTCCTCAACGTTCCGAACAGATACAGCCTTAAGTGATGTTGAACACTACAAAATCCTCCCTTTGATATATGGCTGGATGAGCGGAAAGATTTTGGGGAAACTAAACTGAATAAAAGAAAAACAATTTCCGCTCTCCTTTAACATAAAGCGGATCCAGAGCTGACTGCCGTTATAAAATGGCAGCAGAGGTACAAAGGACTAATAGCCTTTTGCCACGTAAACTTAGGCGGCAAATTGTGAAGGCATAAAACTTTGTACTTGAGACGACACATTTGTTATTACAATTTCGTTTTAAAATCCCTCCTATTGTTAAAGGAATAAGCATGCTCCCAGTTCCGAGCCCAACTTTCGCAATGCCGTCGAATGTGCGACCGAAGTAACTACAGTAAAACACACTTTAGCTTATATTGCCCCACTAAAAAGCTCCTGTGGTAAATTTAGCCTTGAATGTGTGCGAAAGGGTCTCCAATAAATATAAAAAGTCATGGCTTTGAGTAGGGCTAGTTACGTAAAAAGTTTTTTCTGGTCTTAACCAGCCAGCGTTGAAACATCTCATTTTCACGAGACGCATAGTAAAACTTCTTCTGTAAATTGTATTCAATATTCACTTGGTTTTGTTGTAAGTACCTAACTAAAGTTTTACATAAACTATTTCCTGTCTTTTATTTTAGAAATTAAATGTTTTTAACGGGTTGTACAAAATGTTTAACGAGGCTTGCGCTAAGCCCCGTTAAACATTTTACACATAAACATACACCAACTTTACTTTTAGTACCTATCCAAAGTTTCAGCCGAGTTGCATCGACCGTGACAGTCTCAGTGACGGTACGCCTAGGATATATCCTAAGTATTATGAGTGAAGCCCCGTAAATAGCCTTTTCCACCAACGACTCCTAAGTTTTAGGTAAACCCAGGCAGCCAACAACAGTCGGTGAGAACAGACATTAGATAAATTATACCTACATAATATTCAGTTCACCCACACAAGCTTCAAAGTTTAATATTTTTTAAATTAATAAAACTTACTTCCTTAAACTTCAAAACAGTGTTTAAAGTATAACAATAAAAAAAAATTATCTCTAAAATGTGTTTGTTTTGTTTATATAATTTTTAACGCAAATTTTGTTGCGAAACAAATTACAAAAACACAAATGTTGAAAAAGTTTCCAACAATTACCGTCATTAACATTGAATGGGTGCCTTTGGCTTTCAAAGTAAAAAGTAAATAGTGTTGAATAATTTCGGCGGGCTGGTTAGAACCACGATAGCTCAATTGGAAGAGCACCTAACCAGGCCCGGACCGCCTAACTCTATCGCTATCGCTCTCGCTATCGCTCTCGCTATCGCGCTCATATATAGCAATAGAGTTAGGCGGTAGGCCCACCGGTATGTCAGAAGGGTGCAGGTTCAAATCCTGCTCGTGGAATTTCTTTCAACATTTGTGTTTTTGTAAATGTATCTATCTCTGTCTAAAAATATTAGCTAACTGATTTAAGCGTTGATTGATAGCATCCGTTTTAAGCGTTGTCTAACTTTAGCATCGTTTTGTAGTAAAGCAGTTAATGTTTTAAGGAATACAGAGATTTAGCTAAAAACATGTTAAAAAGTTTCATACCATTAACTACACTTTACTATTTTAACTACACGTTTTCACTGCTTTCATGACTTTTCACGTTAAGTACTCCGCCGAAGGTCAGTGTATAAATGTACAGGGACGGTTCTTACGGAGATAGGCCGATTAGTGTCATATTATTATTTGCCGGGAAGCGCAGCCGCGCTTGGCTTGATACCGGCTCTCGGGTCAGTGCCGAATTAAGGGTCTTCTTAGGGTTTGATTCTGATTTACGCTCTCATCGAGGACGTTTAACTTTGATTAGGTACAGTATGCATGTAACAATCTGAATTCAACTTTCTATGTAGTCAATACTATAATAAGCGATGATATAATAAAAATAACGGATAAATGCAAGTCGGACTCGCGAAGTAAAGAGTCATTAATTATTATTATTTGTTTTAGTTTAGGGTAAGTTACTATTTATATTTTTTTCGGATGTCAGTATGAAACTATTCCCGTTGCCCAGCCCCAAAATGCAGCGAACGCATACACTACACATTTAAACACTGGGATGGATAGCCTGGTCTTTTAGTGGGGTGACCCCCAAAACATCAGGAGGGGAGTCCCAAATACCACGGCAAGTATTCGTAAAGAATTTTACCGGGCAAAAAAGTTACTATTATTATTAGGGTTTGTTTTAGGTTTTTTTTTAATAAATCAAATGAAACCTTGTTTATAGAAAACTTTTCTGACCAATACTTTATGTCACACAGTTTCTTCATTAATATTAACATCTCTTGGAAACGTGGAATTGAATAATTGTTACTTTCATTTCTGTCGCAGAGTCGGGTAAGAAATTAGGCCACCATTTTTATAATGCATCGTTCTCGCGGCACTCCGCTCCTGTCGAGTCCCTCTTATAACGGAGCTATTCAGGCCCTCTGGGAAAACTTTCCCCACCCAACTAATTTATCGAGAGGAGGTTGCTATAAAAAATCTCTTAAACGTTGTCAAGGGCGGCAAGATAGGTTGATCGCTTTAATAATTTTTTGAGATTGTCAAACGTAAACGGTGGACAGTGGCAGCGGGACGGTTTCTGTTTATTTTTTATTTCGATAACAGTGTCATTGCTCTTAGTTTTCTTAAAGTTGGTCTAACTATTGTTTTACCCGGTTATGGTTATTGTTAGGGCTTGTTTTATATTCGCGTAGTAAGCTTCAATCATTATATGTAAGTCCATCGTCATAACAACAATGTTACCTGTATGCATTGATTGTGACCTTTAGATTAGATGGAAGGTCAACCAATTTCTCGTAAAAATAGAAAACAGATGACAACTAAATACATCTTTAAAAATAAAACCGTTTAAAAAAGCTCTGTAGCATATGAAAGCTTTTCTTTAAAGTTGCTCTGTATTACACGTGGGATCGATTTTGTCTTAACAAAAAAAGGTTTTAATACGAAAGTGTGTATTATTTTTTGTCGACACAAAGAGCCATTCACCGAACGCCACTTGACATCCCAATGTTTAATTACACAAAGTAAGAGCCTATAGATATAGGTAATCAGTAGGTAACCTAGAACAGCTTGGCATTCTTAGCAGTTCCTAAGAAACTGTGAGTCATCACTTAAGTGAGGTTCGGGCAATAATAGGGCACTCTTGTTAAGTTTGAAAAATGTTTCAAAAGAAAATGGTTTGGCCTTACGATGTAAACGTGTGATTGAGTGGTGCGCTAATGATTGCGCTGGTCACATTTAAGTTATACTTTTTGAATTATGAACCTTAAGTTTTAGGCAGGTAACATTTAGGGCATGTTACAGCATGCCCCTACAAATTTACAGAATATACTATAAATGCACACTAGTTTAAGCCCAAGACACCGTATTCGTAGAACAAGGGTACGACGAACCGGTGCACACGCGCTCTATACCAGGTACAGACATGTACCTGGGCGCTTCTCTCCTCCACCACGGCCCGGTCAACCCGAGCCGAGGTCCGAGCCTTTAGAGGCACCCTCGGGTTCTTCCGCTCCCCGATCCGATCCAAACCCTTCGGAGAATCTAGTAGGGCACGGGGACACGCACTAGTACGTGATGCCGTTCCCTCTAGAAAACCTCCGAAAGTGATTCCTTTCACACGGCTTTAGGAACCCTTAAGTTACTCGCCGCCCTCAAACAAGCCCGGTGAAGCTGAAAATGCCGTATGAGGTAATCAGCAATCTCTCCACAAAAAAAAGTTTATAGAAACTTCATTTCTCAAAAGAATTACAAAACATTTACTTAGTGGAAAATTTACAATACATTACAAAATTTGTCCCAATGAGCGTACACAATGAAGATTTGAGTTGTCAATAGCTTTTTTGGAGCGGCGAGAAACTTAAGGGTTTCACTAAAGAAGAAAACTTAACGGTCAAGCCAAGCCGTGTGAAACGGGTCACATTCGGAGATTTTCTGAAGGAACGGCATCACGCACTAGTGCCCTACTAGATTCTCCGAAAGGTTCGGATCGGATCGGGTTTTCTTTAACCATTATCATAACTAACCTTTAAACTGTAAACATCAATTAAGAAACACAAATAAAATTAGTTTAATAACTCCAAGAATTGACCACGGTAAATATAACATAATGTTTGAAGGAGCACAAATGTACAATAATCTACCAAACGACATAAGGAGTGCAACTCATTTGGCCTTTTTAAATCAAAATTGAAACGTTTCTTAATGTTATGTAAATACAGTGTGATGTGCTGGACAATATTATAATTGCTTAAGTATGTTTGAAATTTGAAACATTTAATGTTATTTAAGCTCATTATAAGTGAACTCTGTTCTTTATGAGTAATAAAGTTTCTTAAAACCGAACTGCCCCCCGACCGCCTAACTCTATCGCCATCGCTCTCGCTATCGCTTTCGATATTGCTTTCATAATGCTTTCATATCGCTTTCGAAGTGACAAGATGACGCCATAAACTATAGAACGCGATAGCGAGAGCTATAGCGATAGAGTTAGGCGGTAGGCCCCCTGGACCCGACAACGCAGGACGCTGACGCTGCTTATAAGTAATATGGATGTTTGGCGGCAGAAATGTAATGGTATAGTTATATAGACGATTCCTGTATTAACTTTACCACCGGTTTGCTACTACATTATCTAATATTAACCGCCTCTGTGGTCTAGTGGCTAAGACCACCGGTTTAGACCCAGAGGTCCCGGGTTCGATTCCCAGCGGGGGGTACATGTTTGTGTACTCGGTTTGGTTGGTGGTAGGGCTTGTTTGTCCGCCTGGCTAGCTACCACCATCTTATCTAAATATGTCGCCGTAACATTGTTTGTAGCATTGTTGTGTTCCGGCAGCTAGAGATAAGGTAGCCAGTACCTCACTAGTTGAGGATCCCGGGTGAAGGGCGCTTCCATCATTAGCCTTATCATCACTTAACCCGTAATATAAAAAAAATAAAAAAATAATAAAAAATTAGTTAAACGTTATTAAAATGCGCTTGATATCCACTAATTGCATGCGTTCGTGTGAAAAAAGATTCTTCTTGGTTCCCAGATAAATTGTGTTGATGAAGTAGATGACTTGTTTTTTTTTAATAGTTTTATATCTCATAAACGATTCTGTAAAATAACGAGACTAGTTTATTGCTTCAATGAGGGACAATTTTTATACAAATATTCGCAGACTATATAAAAACTATATTAACGGGATTGTGGACATACTAACTTAATGTAGTTTATTGATTGATATTTTTTTATTATCTGGTGACTTGTGAACCGTAAGTATAAGAAAAATAAACAAACAACTTAAGTTAATATTATGTACACACGCCTGCACATCTACCTACCACAAACTGTCAAATTTCTTCAATAGACTTTGAACTTTATGCCCAAATGATATGGTTGAAAATGTATTAAAGAAACAGGTTCGATTCCTGGCTGGGTCGGGTGGCCGTTTAATTTTTCACTGTATTTTATAAATTTTATAAATATTTAATTCAGCTTCAGTGCAGCAATTAGCACTTGAAAATAAAAAAGTAAAATTTACTATAGCGTTGTGTTATCAAATTTGTGGTATTTCATCTGCAAAGATGAATCTGCATGGCCATCGGTTGCAACGACCGTTGGATAGATGGCGCTCGTGCCGCTAAAAGGCACTCAAAAACATTAAAATAGCAGTGACAAAATTCAGCGCTTACGTCAGCCTTCCCGGTAGCATAGCGGTCAGTGCAGCCGCCCGGATTGCGGAAGACCCAGGTTCGATTCTTGGCTGGGTCGGGTGGGCGTTTAATTTTTTCACTGTATTTTATAAATTTTATAAATATGTATTAAAGAAATTTGACAGTTTTGGATAGGTTGATGTGCAGGCGTCTGTACATTTACATGAATTTGACTATGACTGATTATTTATATACGAACTATCTAAAGCAATTTTAGGTGTAAGCTATAGTATTGATACCACGAGGTTATCAAGCTCGTCAACTACCGTCAATTAATTAAATTTTTCAACTAATCTATCCAAACGTAAATGTACAAAGCTTTTCAGAGGTTTTTTTTTTATATTAAGTACTAACCACCGGCTCCTTTTTATTTTTCGACGGAAAATCTTTTTTCGGGTGCGGTTGTTTTGGCGCATTATTCATAGTCGTAATCGTTCAGTTTAGTAAAAAAAATATAATTAAAAATATAAGTATTGTAATAATTTGTAATAATATATTTAACTAAATGTTTTTTTAGTATTTGATTTAACTTTGACTATGCATTTGATTATTCATTAATTTAAAAAGGTACACCAAAATCCTTTATAAAGAAAATCAATCATAGGCGTATATAACTTTGCATTAATAGCAAAAAATATATACTCTTAAAGTATTAAAGATTAGAAAGCTTTTTGAATTTTGGAATTAAATAATAAGATTGATATTTACATATAATTTTACGCAAATATTGTTGCGAACAAATTATAATTTGAAAAAAGACAAAGTGTTAATGTGCTGAAAAATTTCCACGAGCAGGATTCGAACCCGCACCCCATGCCAACTATGCTATCGTGGCTCAGTCCAACTCGCCGAAATTAATCAACAATGTAAGCCAAAAATTTTTTCAAAACTTTGTCTTTTTTCAAATAAAAAGATGGATTTATATATATATATATTTTTAGAACATTCTTTCATACAAATTCAAAAAGTTGGCCAAGACTAAGAATACGTCCCTTACGGCCGCCACATCGTGATTTGTGTGCCAATTGCGTAAAAGTGACTTTCCACTTAAGGAAAGTCGGGCGACAAAAAAGTGTTTTGGTTTTATACGTGGACACGTGTTTACGCATAATGTGGTTGGTAATTTACAATTACGAAAAGCAATATTAAGCATATTTTGATGGCAAGATAAATAATAAAATAAAAATAATTATTTAAATTGCTTCAAGATTAATTATCAGCATATAAACGTTATGTTGCTAGAATGCCTGTCATTCTATTTTATTTTCTACTACTTTCTTCTTTCTTAACTTTTTTATTTTCCAACGAAGGATAAGGCCATACCGTACCAAGCTGGTTTAATGTGGGTTTGAAAACTGTTACTTTAACATAGCAACTGGGACCAAAAGCTTATCGTGCAAAGAAAAGGAAAAGCTCGATTTTCTATTTTTGTTAGTCTAATTTAAAGATAAAGAAATGTAAAATTAAACCGAATAAAATTTATTAACATACAGAAGCAATACGAATTTCAATGGGTAGGTTGTTATAACGAAACAAGTATCTTAACGGGATATCTTAGAGTTATAAATTACAAAAGGATAATTGCTATTTATTATATCATAATAATATTTGTCATAAAGTTAACAAATGTTAATGTCACTTAGTATAAAGTGGTCCGATAAAATGCTAAGCAAATGAAAGATACTAATTCAAACCTTGAAGCGACAGGTAAAATGTAAATAGGAGATGCCGTGTCTCATATTTTGCAATGCAAATATTGGAATTTGATCGCCATCTAAGTAGGGAATAAAACTATTCAGAATAGCAAATTCAAAATAAAATTTCATCTCGAATGTATTTTGTAAGCTTATAAAGATATATGTATGTAGGATTTATACACCCATACAAAAATAAAAAAACATGATAAAGAAAAAATAAACCAATACAAAAATACTGGTAAGTAGGAACGAAAATTAAAAAAATCCTTATAAATGAGACATTGCCATTCAAAACTACGTAAAGTACCTATAAACCAGTTGAGGATCGCTAAAAGCTCTTATAAGCCCACAATGGGGAGCCAAATTGTCCTTCCCAGTTGTAAAGTTGCCAGCGATTTGGGCTGAATCGTGTAGAAAATGGGGGATTTCTTTCTACGGGCCGCAATATCTGGGGCATGCCCGTTTACGAGGGCCATGGGCCTCTCCTAATGCATTGGGATTATGACGCAATCTTCGGAACATTCATATGGGCACAATTTTACCCTGCGAATCGATCGCAAACCGCTTTGGTAATTTATGGAAAAGTCTTGAATTTTATTGGCGATTTACATTTATTCACGTATGTAGTCAAATTAAATTATAAAATGTATTGCATCATTACAACAACTATTATTACTATAATCACAAATAGTTGGAAATGGTTTTGATAACCTAATAATCGACTAGATTAAATAACAAGGTTGTGCATTATTGTTGTTCTTCAATAATTAGCCTAAAATTGTATAGGCTAAACAACCACAAGCGGATGGTGATAATAAAACGGTCGAAGAACCTAACGATTTGGTCAAACTAACCGTTAAGTCCGGGCGCGAACACCCGGTCCCACCTTGTTGTTCGGTTTTCGTACTACTTACCGGATGCATATAATGTATTTTGCGAATGCCGAAGCACTACAAGAGAAGAACAAGCAAATGCTACCAAATGAATTCGTTTACGAAATAATCTTATAATTACACGAAGTAAAGTTTGCCATCATCATTAGGTAGGAAATGGTTAAAATTCAAATGAGTTCATAAATTATATCATTTAATAAATTTATATTGAATTATGTACTATTTCAATAAATAATTTTATTACTATATCTGTGAAGATTATGATAAGTTTATTCTTAGAAAGAGCGGGTTCTCATAAATTAGCTATTTAGTTACTTACAAGGGTACCAACGACTTAGTCTATAGAATCGTTTACATAATGAAATAAAAATATTTTGGTGTAGAAATTCAACATTATGACTAACTCAACATAATCTAAGGATTGTGTATGTTTATTCATTGCTTTGTATGTACTTCAATTATTCACCCTCAGTATTTAATCTAAACATAAGACAACGAAGGTGGATATAGCTACGTATATCTGTTAAATGAATGTCACAGCTAAGTTGTACTAATTTTCTCTAGTCTAACAGACGGGGATATTGTAGTGTTAGTCATGAGTTAGAGCACTACTGAAATTAGTACTGAAATAAAATCAAGGTTTTAATTCAAATCGTTTAAGTCGAGCAGTCTTAGCGACGGTCACTAATCAGCTAAGCAAATAATTAATCAGTGAGAAGCATTTAGCTCTCTGCGTTTTTTAAAAGTCGTGGTAAGCTCACCCAAGTTCACTAATAATTAATTAATTATAGTTTTAGTATAATGAGTAATTTGTAGTGGCTCGGCTCGATACACGAAGTTTGGGGGTTCAACTCTCAGGTCTGGCAAAGTGTGTTACGAATTTTTCGATGCATAGCCCGGGTTTGTGATCCAACCAACCAACCTGCATTCAGCAAGCGTGGTGATTAAGCCAACACTTTTGCCCAGCAGTGGGACAGTTTTGTAGGCTATTACTTTGAAAATACTTAGTGATAAATATTTAGTAGCGTCAGCCAAATTATGGTTATAAAATACCGCATTAAATACAAATTAAAAATACGATATATCTTCAAATACTTATCGTTTTGTAACATTATATGCTTGTTTAACGTTATGGAGGAAAATGGGTTTCCTCAATGCGAGCATTCAAATGCGAAATAATTCGAGATCCCTTTGCATATGACATTTTTTCGCTTTATGTCGCCGAGTAAAAGCTTTGGGTTTATAATACATCATTGTTAGCGAAATGAAGAGTTGACTTTTCGCTCGTTGGTATCCTTAATTTCCATCTGTTTAAAATTAAATATGGCGACGGGAGACGGGTTGGGCGTTCTCGTTATTTATTGCTCAAAAAGTCTGTGGGCTAGTTTCATTTCAGGGTCTGATATTGTGTTTAGTTTACCTGCGAGAGAAAACTTTATCTTTATTAAAATACGAATACAAAATAAGCAGTGTTTTTAATGAAAGAGATATCCATTCTATTGCAATGGAATCCAGATGAAAGAACTTTTCTTAACATTACAAGTAGAAGCGCCAAATAGGGATGCGGGTAATGGGTCTCGTAAGTTTACCCTAATTGCGGTATTTTTACACCAGCATTGCAACACCAGATACTCGGTGGCCATTACAGAGAGAGACAGAGATAGTCGTTTTGTGGATAAACATGTTCAGAATAATATTATCTTTCTCTAACAGATATAACTGATAGAATTTAGGAGTATCAAAGTGGCATCGGTGTTCGACACCAGCTGTTTTCGTCGCCATAAAATAATATGGAATTTCATTGAAATTTTACTAGATGACAGCCAAGAGGGAAGTAGACTGTGTTCAATTGTTGCTAAAGTACAAAATCAGTTGTTAACCCCTATTTGTAATGATTAAAGGAAAAAGTGCCGATCACTGCTTACTGTTAAGCAATTGTTTACTATAAAAATTAATATTATTTATATTTATTTTATTTATTATATATATTTTAAGGTTATAAGTTTATTCTTCTAGAGGTATTTTGGAGTAGGTTTGAAGCTAAAATTTCAAATTATCCCGCGACTTTAAGTAAAACTAAAAAAACTTTTTGATGGAAGTTATTTAACTATTCAAAAAACTGTCAAAACTTTTTTATTTCATATATCTACAGGTTCATGATAGCCATTGTATGAGAATGGCAAATTATGTATGTTGTGTTGCTTCAATTGAGTGTATATTAAAAACTTTTTAGATTACAGAAATTCATGCTTAGGTCAAATAAAAAATGGGTTAATATTTTTAAAAATGTCATATACGTTTAATGTTCAGGGATTAATTATTGTTCATGTCGACTTACCTATTTTTGCTAAGCAAAATGGACAATTAAGATCAGAAATCAATCCTAACAAGTCAGACTCGTCCGGTAATCTGTCTGGGAATAATCACCGGATATGTGTATCCGTCCGGGGCTAATTATCACCAAAACAAAGATAGTTTTTTCCGTATTCCGTTATTCTTATCTATAAGTTAGTAGGTCCGTGTAAGTAGGTTAATCAAATTGTTAGTGTATCAAAATCGGATCAAGTAGAATAGATGTGTTTGCGAGTTACTTTTAATTAAACTCCACTGACCAAAGGTCTGTGTTAAACTCGAAAGGCTATTTGGAGATGGATAACAGTCAAAGGTTTACAAGGTATTATACTCTAAATTATTTTTTATAGAGTACGAGTCATTTAAACATTATTCGCTCAATGAAATGAAACTTTTTCGCTAGGGTGGTGCTTTCAACGAATTCATCAAAATTCATCGTGCTAGAATACCGAGGCTTCAATGGAAGGGGCGGTGATAATGTCGCGCCGAGCTTAGGCCAGCCTCTGGCAAATTTGTACAAATTCATCGTGATGTTTCTCAATGTCTAATTGAAAGGGACGAAATGTCTAAAATTTCAGCTTTAATAGTTTTTAATGTACGCACCAAAGCAAAATGTTTCGGACCACTGATTTGAAAACTCAAAGTCCTAAAGCTTTGCTCTTTAATGTGAGACAAAAGTCCTTTCTAGTGCGCTAAGTAAGCTGTTTATTGTACGACTCGTTACATTATTGTTACCTAATTATTTTATATAACCAAATATACCGTACAGTATTGTATAGTCTTTATTATGCTTGCTTTTATAGGTTAAAAAGTTTGAACATTGCTTAAATTAAGTATTTTCATATTTTTTTTTATTGATCCTACGTCTTTAACATTTGATATCGTCAGATTAAATTTTTTTTTTATATTTACGGGTAAGCACAGTGCTTTGATTTCACCTGATGTTAAGTGATGATAAGGCCAATGATGGAAGCGCACTTCACCCTGGATCCTCAACTAGTGAGGTACTGGCTATCTTATCTCTAGCTGCCGGAACACAACCATGCTACAAACATTGATGTTATAGCGACATATTTAGATAAGATGGTGGTAGCTAGCCAGGCGGACAAACAAGCCCTACCACCAACCACAACAAATAAACAAAAAGAAAATAAGATGTTTAAAACATGTATTGATATGTCTTTCCAAAGCTAAGAATTTCACCTCCAAGGTATTTAGGACAGCGTTGTCACATCAAGTTCCTCCATCGCAATGCAGCGATTATTCTTTAAACGCCAGCCAGTCATTTTTCTTTTTGGTTTTATTGAAATTGTCGCTGTTAGCGACAGCCCGCATCATCCATTTAGCATTCATAAGGATTGTGAAAGGACGGTGATCATGTTTGTGGTTAAATCATCATCACCGGCTCATGTTATGTCCCCACTGTTGGGGCACGAGCCTTTTCTATGGATAGAGATACCACAAGGAGAGTAGACCATAAACCACCATACGGGGTCAACGCGGATTGCGCGCATAATAATAAACGGTCGTGTAACCATAGCGATTTGGTCAAACTAACCTTTCAGTCCCGTTGAAGGTATTTCGGACTGCGTTGTATCATCAAGCTACTCCATCGCAATGCAGCGATTATTCCAGCCAGTCATTTTTCCTTTTGGTTTCATTAAAATTGTCGCTGTTAGTGACAGCCCGCTTCATCCATTTAGCATTCTTGAGGATTGTTGAAGCGCGAGCGGCTCTAGCTGCATTTTAATTTCGTTCCGGGGCAATCTTCTATTGTTCCGCATGCAATGGTAAACGTTGAATAAACCGACTACCTCATCTGGCTCTTTAAGATTTATTTGCAGAAAAAATTTTCAGACGTTTTGTATTTGTGTTCATGAACAGCAATTGTTATGTTTAATTAGTGACCGCTTGTTAACGCAAACCTTAATTACTAATTACAGAATGTATTATGCATCATCATCATCATCATCATCAGCTCATATTTGTCCCCACTGCTGGGGCTTGAGCCTTCCCTATTACATCCACCACGTATTATTGTTATGTATAATTCATTGAAATGTATCAATGTGTACTTGATGTTTTTGTTACTTAATGTTTTTGAGTTTTATGGGTCATAACAGCTATTATGTTATTATGATTCATGCTTGTCAAGCACATACAAGTTAGCAGCGTCGGTCGCTTACACTTTCATTGGTGATATGGCGACCGGTTGTTGCGACTCCTCAAACGGGTCTGATTGAATCATATCCTACATATTGCGCAATCGCTGGTGTAGTGTAGCCCGTCATACGTCGAGAAGGTGCTTATAAGAGGACGAGTCGCAAGTTGAAGAACCTTTGTGGTAGACTTGCCGTTCGTGATCCCAAACCATCTCCCTGGCAGAGAAGGATGGTACACACGCCTGCGCATCAGCCTACCACAATCTGTCAATTTTCCTCAATAAACTTGAAACTTTATGGTATTATGGTTAAACATTTATTGAAGAAATTTGACAGTTTTGGATGGGTTGATGTGCAGGCGTCTGTACTAGGTTTATTAATGGGTATACCTCCCCTTCCCTCGTCGAACTTTTAGTAGCTGGACAAGGAGGAGAGTTCCACATAACCCGTGGTCGCCCGAGTCCAGGGGCCCGACCGCCCAACCGATAGCTTTGGCTAAATGTATAGTTTATGACGTCATCTTGTCATCTAGCTAATAGGTATAGGCATATATCTATAGCTATAGCCAATAGCTTTCGATATTGCTTTCATAGACGGTACGAAATGACAAGATGACGTCATAAACTATACACGTAGCCAAAGCGATCGGTTAGGCGGTCGGGGGGCTGGTGTACCTATGCGCAAAGTATTTAAACGGGTAAAATAAGCTTGATAGGCACTGTTGATGCAAATCAAATACGACAAATACTGAGTTGCTTTAAGAGGTGGGTTGGATGGATATGGTTAAAACAATATCGGTGCCTTCGGCCTAAAAACGCTGGCTTCTTATATTTTATTGTTTTAAATTTAAAAGATTAGTAGCGGATTAAAATCGTTAAACCTATCAGTTATAACATAATATTAAGTTACGCATAGTGAAACATAAAAAAATATTTTTTTTACCAAATATCTTGTTCATAAATAAAACACCGATGTAGTCTTCATTTTCCTATGCCCTAACATAGCTAAAGTGTTCATTATCATGTTCTTAAGAAAATATTTGTTTTAAATAATGTAATAGGTTACACAAACAGTACTCGAACAGTACGCAAGCAACTACTGATCATTTACCTTTCTTCCGTGCCGCCCCATCCTACGTACCTTAACTATTATTCCACAAACTATTCTACAAACAATAAAAAAATAAACTATGTCAAATTACGTGGCCTAATCCGTATGTAGCAGGTGATAATCTATTCTGCGGCAGTGGGTGCAATCTGCTGAGTCTACAAACAGCGGTGCGGCGTCGAGACAGTGCGGTTTTAATTTAGAAGTTATGAGCTCACTCCACACGGCTTAGTGCTCCACATTGCCTACTTTCGTTTCATCCTAATTTCGTTTGCGGTTTCCTATCGTTACACAATAAGCTCTAGGCAGTTATTGAACGATAAAAATAGTTGACGATTGCTATCGTTATGTTATGTATTAATTTTGAGACGACCACCTCAGTCTCAGTCGGAGAACGGTAGAGTGAAAGTAACGTCAGTTAGAAACAATATGTGAAATAAACGCGAGTATATCCGTATAAAATGTTTTTACTTGCGTAATGTTAAGACGTTTAACAGTCTTCATCATCATCATCAGCCTATACTAGTCCACTGTTGGAAATAGGCCTCTCCAAGTGCACGCCACTGAGCACGAACCGATATTATTCTTTAGATACCATTGAAAAATTAAAAACAAAACATTTTCTGATCTGAAGATCTAAATAAAAATATAACATGTAACAAGGTAAATGTAAAAATAATTAAAATAAACGTATGTCGAGAACATGTAAGCTATCTAATGAAATCTTTAGCTACTACTAAGCTGCTTAGTTAAGTCCGTTTTATGTAGTTTCTAAACGTGACGTGTAGTCCATAAAATAGTTAATGAACACACCTAAGCCCTGATAACGAGCGTGGTTCATATAAGTGTTGTAGGTGACTCACTTATCGATCAAATATCGACAATGTAAGCTTATCGATAAAAGTGCGCATTTCCACAGGAAAGTAGATTGAGATAAGATAGGTTTCTATTCATGCGAATTTAGAACACACCTTCCACCTAGAATTAGGCAAAATGGCGTTGACCCTTATATCTCTTTCTGCTTTTAAGCAGCATTGTTTTCACTACTGTGTTTCTTTTTAAAGGGTATATCCTGTGAAATTACTCGTTATGACAGCATAAGAACTAAAGCTCTAGGGTCGGTAACGCGTGTTGTACCATTAGGTGTCCTAAGCGTCCACGAATCTTGCTTACCATCAAGCGGGCCGCATGCTCGATTACCGGCTCAGTAACAAAAATAAAACTATCGTCATTGGTACAACACTAGCTCATATGGTGAAGGGTGTGTCTCGAGAAAGGCGCACACGCACGTTGCGCACTCGACTCGCCACGACGACGCGACGTGTCGTAGGCACTATAATTAATTATAATGATCGATGTTCACTATCGGATAAATGCGGAACTTGTTATTAGTGCGATGTATTTATTAATTTTTGACATCCTGTTAAATGTATCATAGTTATTTAAATAAATATAAATATCAATAAATAAATATTTAGACAACATCACATACACATTGTTCTGATCCCAAGGTAAGTAGCTAAAGCACTCGTTTCATGGAAATCAGAAACAACGACGGTACCACAATCACCTAGACCCGACACAATATCGAAAAGTTAGTTTTCGACATTGACCCGACCGGGAATCGAACCCGGGACCTCAAAGTTAGCGCCGCCCAAAGTCCGGCGTGCAAGTCACTCGGCTACGGAGGTCGTCTAAAATAATACAAAACAATACTGTTTGCGAAGAGATGTTTAAAGTAAGCCAATGTTTTTAACAGATGCGATCACTCTTTTGCCCATAATCTGAGACAGAGACGCCATATTTTGTACACGATTCTTAAGTTTTGACAACGTTTTGTAGAAGTAGATTTTTGGCTGTAGGTCTTTTGAGTACTCAACATCCTGATAGCTTATGTAGGTATAACCGTTATTTCTAAACGAATACATAGTATTTTTTCTTGCTAGTTTCGCACTTATTATTTATTCATAATGTTTTACGCGCATTGGCGATGCAACTATAAAGGGAGCAGGTATTTTTTTTTTCAATAAAAATTAAAATTAATAAATTGTATTTGTAAGACAGACTCACACTTGACTTGCCTTTTCATGTCTTATGAAGGGTCCGGCTATGTCCGCGCTCGTAAGAGCTAATTCATTTTTGTTATTACGTTATAACCCTTGATCAAAGGAAAAACTTATTTGTGGTGGTACTTTCTTGTTTTTGACGTTTATTATAACAAGCGAATTTGGAGTTAGCCCCGAGTTAGCAGTAAAAGTTTATGTTACTTTGCAACGTATGGTTTCCAGTTGAGTTCATTATGTTACTGGTGTACGCCTTTTTAGGTCTATTCATGTGATAAGTCTTTATCTCATTAAAAGTTTGAAACGTTATTTATTATATGAAAATTAGTCAGTTTGCAAACTTTTTGTTGGGCGATACTAAAATACATTTGGCATTTAAATTTGTTATTTTTTTACAAGAAACACTTTAATTAATGTAAAATCAAAATGTTTATTTAAATTACAAGCGCTTGGCATATATGTAATAAAAGGTAATAAGTCCGAATACGAAAGCGCACATTACCCGAAACTCTTTATTAACTACACGTTAACTACGCTATATGATAAGTTTGTGGCCACAGAACAATAAATCTTCTGTGGTTGTGGCAGCTAAGAGAAACAAAGTCGATTGATAGACATCATGTGTCATTTCTCCAAGTCATATACAACAAGCAGTGAGGCTAATATATCATTATAGTATTGCTTGTACGACAATGTCCGTCAAATTAGCGACATAATGCAAACACGAATTACAACACATACTACAACTATTTTATATATAACAAGAAGTGAGGCCTATATCTTTCTACTTATATGTCAACTATTATTGCTCATTCCAGGCCCAGACCAGGACTTTGTATACCGTAAAAAAATTGCTATCGATACTTCTGTCAAACGAAGACACTGGTAAAAATAAATACCGGTATGCTTGGTATCGTAACCTGGGTGGCATTTTTACCGGCTAATTAGCTAACTGCTCTACGCGGATTGTCTAAAGCGCAATATGTAACGAAAACAGTAGCGATACTTTTCGAGATAACGTTACCTGCATTACCGGCACCAAATTACCTATATCGTTGCGTGGGGGGCGTTGGGGATTGCATCCTGGCACTGCTGCGTCTCACCTATACTGCTGTGAGTGAACGTGGGGAATTTATTGTTTTGCCACTCCTTATGTCATTCAGCGCTTTGAAATAAACATTTAGGTTTGTCAAAGCGTGGAATTTTGAGATTGTGTGCGTGGCAAGCGCATGGGTTTTTCCTGAATGATGGCGGTCGAGGCGCGGGTGCGTAGGGTACACGACCGTACGTGGTCAAAAATGTCAATGTCGCTTATACGACAGTGACAGTGTGGCTGCGTTCGGTGTGTAGTCCGCCTCGCCAGTTTTTTATTTGTGTATGGTTTTTTGTTCATTGTGTACTGTGGCGCGGTATGCGCTCTTGTTGTATTTGTAGTGGCTGTTCCAGGTTAAATGAATAAATGCTGGTTGGTTATACTGAGCAAATGAGGTTTATTAATTTATACACAATTACAAATTATAGAGAAAACTGTCCGTCTATGTGTGCGATGCCGGTGAGAGAGAGCAGACAACGAGGCGCCGACGCTTATATAGGCCTCGCTGGCCCACACACATACGTACATTTGTACACACTACTACTAGTGTTGGGTAACATTCCAACATGTACGATGTTTTTTATTTTGTATACTTTTGTTTTTTTATGTATGTGCATTTTTAATATATATATATATTTAGGAGTATATAGGTTTATTTATATAAGTACAATTATATACACATATATATATTTATATTTTATTTATTTATTAGTCTAAAGAGGATATGGATATATAGGAAACGTCACCTCGTACAGGCCCTGCCAGAATACCAGCGTCGTTGCGATGTGGCTTTGTCACACCGTAGCGACATATGCTGAGGTGGGGTCCTGATTGGCTCCTCACACTTGTGTTCTTTTATTTGTTAATTATTTATTTATTTTTATTTTAATTTTATTTTTTTGTGTCTTGTATTTCATGTCTTTGTGTCTGTGTATGTGAGAGCCAATAAATGTTTTTTCTTTCTTTCTTACTTTCTTTCTTTCTTTCTATATAGAAATAACGTTACTTACCGGTACTTATAGTGGGAATTTGGTAACGGTATCAAGCCCTGCATTCGACAATGTCCGTCAATGTAGCGACATCAAGTCGCAATGCAAACATGAATTACGTCACATACTACATCTATTTTATACACAATTAAAACATTTTATAAGGTACCATAAAGGTTTTACATTAAAACCTTTCAATTTTTACTTTTTATTTTCAAGTGCTAATTGCTGCACTGAAGCTAACTTAAATATTTATAAAATTTTATAAAATACAGTGAAAAAATTAAACGCCCACCCGACCCAGCCAGGAAACGTGGGTCTTCCGCAATCAGGGCGGCTGCACTGACCGCTATGCTACCGGAAAGGCTGACGTAAGCGCTGAATTTTGTCACTGATTTTTAATGTTTTAGAGTGCTTTTTAGCAGCACTGAGCGCCATCTATCCAACGGTCGTTGCAACCGATGGCCATGCAGATTCATCTTTGCAGATGAAATACCACAAATTTGATAACACCACGCTATAGTAAATTTTTACTTTTTATTTTCAAGTGCTAATTGCTGCAGTGAAGCTAAATTAAATATTTAATTAAAAGGATCTACAGTCTATTGTTTTACAAGCAGATTGATCAGTTCAATACTCTCATTTATTGCTCGGCAATCGTGTTTCGAGATTGTAAAATGTGATGGCATTCTCAGGGTAAAAGGTTAACTTGGTTGACTACCATTACCTCTTAATGCAGCGCTTCAATATTGTCAAAGATAGTTTTAAAAAGGCTGGCGGGTATGAACTGCCAGTGGTATAGTGACTAAAACCTTTTTGGATAGAACTACCCGTCCCCCTTTTATCGCACAACCAAACGTAAAATGTGCTCCCATAAAAAAAGAGAAGTGTCATATTATCTTCTTCAATTATAAAATTCGGTTCCCTCCTCTCAATTTTTGTAACAAAAAAAAAATTGAGGACAGTTAAAAAGAGTACATAGGAATATACAATGTTAAACAATATACTAAGCATTTGCTTAGTATTTTTTTTTCATAATTTTCATAATATTATTGTCGTTCTCAAATCAAAATCCATTTGTGCCTGCTTTGTTGAAACGATCAAGGTAATTATTATAAAATGTGATGGTAGACCCCTTGAACAAAGCATTCCAGACGTCTGCACAGAATATATTATTATTTTATCGCTTAATGTATTAAACAATTTTATTTGTATTAGTTTTATAGCGAAACTATCAAAGAATTCTAGTTGCATTTCAAACGATAATGACTTTTTAATGACGTATTATTTCTCTATGATTTTCTAAGCTTAAGCTTTTAGTGCCACCTATATTATAAGATTTAAACGGTCGTTATGGAACTAAGGATGATATTTTTTTAATATCTTACGGTTAAGCATTTGGCATTTATCTCACTTGATGTAAAGTGATGATAAGGCCGAAGGTAGAAGCGCACTGGAGTCCTCAATCACTGAGGAACTGGCTATATTACCTCTAATTGTCGAAACACAACAATGTTACTGACATGGAATTTATCGCATCATATTAAGATTGGTAGCTGGCCAGGTGGTCTTAAAACAAGCCCTACTACCAACCTCACCGAGTACAAACATGTACCCCGCTGGGAATCGAATCACTAGACCACAGAGGCGGATATGAAGCTTCACACACAAAATTGATTTAAGTCAGTAATAAGTACTGATTAATTAAGTGTGTCGAGTCACGAAATTCAGAGTACAGCGGAAGGAAGATTAATATTGCAGTTCCTCATTTTCATTATTCAAAAAAGATGTTTAATAATGGTGATGATAAAATTTTACGCCATGGCAATTTACCTTTCCGCTCAACGAAATATTATCACGGGAACACGTTTTCGTATCTCCGTTAATTAATTTTGTTGAATGAGTTAATATTTTTGATGGAAACGATGACGTTTTTATGACAAAATGGGGAGTGGTTGTTATTATATATCTACACGGAACTTTAAGGCACTTTCTACATTTCGATAATTATCCTATTCCAATGTCAATGATAAATATAACAAACCAATAAGCCAACCTTAATGAAACTTTCTATGCTCTAGAAAAATACAAAGACCTAAAAAAACGTTTATTCAACTCAATTAATGCTGTTTAAAGTTCACTATGGAAAGTTTAAAATTGCAAATTGCATTAAATCAGAAATAAATACGTTGTTTTTAAATATTTTCTAATTTAAATTTAGATCTCTGTTTTACTCTAATTTGAAAACCTTTTTAGTTAAAGTATTTTTTATGGTAGGTATATCAAAAATCAACAACATCGGTGTTTTCATATTTAACCACCTGTTTCAGACCTAAAAGTCCCTTGTACCAGCGTTTTATTTTATATTACCAGCTGTAACCAAAGGTTATGAAGTTAAAAGAAAAAATATAAAAAGTACAACTTTATACAGCTTTTAAGCAACTAAAGGCTACATAAAGCTCTTGTAGATGTCATAAAATTGACTATATATTTTTTTTTGCTAATACAATCCGTCACCGTATTGCAATCACAGGGGATTGCGAGTGGCGTAATCTTTAGTTGACAGAGGAAGAAAGAGTGAACAGCAATCATACGATCCATCATACTGGTCCCTTAATACTTAGTCGGGTTCGCAATCACAATCAACACAAAGGAACGATCGCTGTTTTGAGGTGGAATGTCGTAACTAGCGTTAATTGCAAATTTCAATATTTTTTTGGTATTTTTTAAATACGTTGTGTTTGGAATCTATTCTAATAAGATCTTTCTACTGCAAAATAAACAATTGTGTTTAGTTATTTTAAATACAAAAAATGTAAACTATGTCATATTCCATTTACTTTGCAGTGTACTCGTAGAACAAAGACCAACATATACGTAAAACTAGACAATAAGAATATAAATCATAATAAAATGAGATATAGGTTAAAACGCATTGTACGTTTTTTTTCCACAGCGCTGCATCTGCTCCGGTAGGATATTTAATGTAACTACCGCCAGATCTATTTTGCACAAACGATTTTATGTGTACATTAGTACCTGGATGACCGAGCTTCGCTCGGTATTTTTTTTTTGGTAATTTTCTGAAAATGAAACCTGCATACTAAATCATCGAAGCCGTTTCCGAGATTCAGATTATATATTATACATATATACAAGAATTACTCGTTTAAAGGTATTAGATTCTTTAATATATATCGTTGAGCTTCCTTTTGAAGATTTGTTTTTCTTGCATTACATTAGTATGTAAAATGTAGGTAATTGGACAATTACCTAAATTTGCCACATACTTATTTTTACAGGAGTGTAAGTGGAAGTTGCTCGTAATTAAGCGCCATCTTGAGATTCGGAAGTATACATCCGCTTCCGTAAAAGTTAAGATTTAATTTTAGTTAATTGGAAGGGTTACCACCTACCCACCGCTGCCTTTAATTGGCCTACTCTGCAACAAACCTTTTGATTACCGTTATTGTCTACGTGAAATCAAAGCATGGATTACGGTTTTAAAATTTTTAATAAAAAATATTTTTGTGGCATTTGAGCCAGCATTTTTTGGCAATCCAGGTCAGGTTCTATTAAAGTAGTTTATTGTTATGTATTAAATTTTTTTTTATTTTTATTATTTTATTTTTCTACAAGATGACTTCGAAAACAATCGACAAATTTTTAGGGGAGGTTCTATTGCTGAAATACATTACTTTTGCGAAGGAAAAAAAACGGAGTTGTCGAAAAAAAATGTTTTTTCACCTTGTTAGTTTTCTATATGAACTACTGTAGGTAGGTACTGTAGGTAGGTACTGTAGCTCGCTTACTGTAGTACCACAGTAACAGACTACTCTATGCACCCTATGCAGCTACGCTAGGTACTTACAGCAGCGCGCAAAATACGCCAGCTGCAGTTTATATTTGCGATATATAATTTTTATAAATATAATTCCATTGAGGCATATACTTGTATTTTATCAATATTTTTATTACAATGTCCTCTAAAATATTGTCGACTGTTGACAAAATCACCCTGTAATGTCAGTAAGAAGTATGCAAAAGAAACAGCGTCTCACCAATTCATCAAACATTATTAAATTTCGGTTATGAGAAACAAATGGCTTCGTTAATATTCTACTAGGAGACATAACTTTCCGGGCAGTAGCCATCTCAATTAATCAAATTCTTCTCCTTCTGCGAGTTCAAAAGTGTTGAAACAAGTTATTATTTAACTGTGAAACGTAAAGATATTTTGAGAGTAACGAAGTTCGCGCTGGTTGAGTAAAAAATTACTTTGAAAATTCAATTATTTCACGCTTAATGATTTGAATGCTATTTCGGTTTGGAGAGCCTCGCAAAGTTTTGCTCTTGTTAAAAAGCACTTAAAGATTCTTTTTACAATCTTCAACAATAGCACTACAAGGACTAAACAATATTTGGCAACAAAAAAACAACATAAAATTGTTTGTTGTTGTTCGACATTAAATTTGCTGAAGCTTACATATATTTGTAACTAAGGCCTGGTATCCACCAAAGTGGAGATGGACGGAGAGGAGATTTTTGTTTTACTCTGTAGGCAAGTATTTGAGCGCAATCTCACCTGATGGTAAGTGATGATGCGGAATAGGATGTAGCATATTTGCCTATTTACCCCTTTTTTAAATGTCCAGGTTCAGCGAAGTATAAGTAGCTAAAACTAAATCTTATTGGAAATTTACGAAACATCTCCCTTTTGGTGGATACCGAGCCTAGAGCTTGCCTTTTACATAATTCTTAGTAAAATTTTCGTTATCACCATCATTATCATCTCAGCCAAAAGACGTCCACTGCTGGACAAAGGCCTCCCCCAAGGATCTCCACAACGACTGTTTTTAAAATTTACAAGATAAGTCGTATTTGTTGACTCAATGTCCTATCACAGATATAGGCAACCTTTGACATGTTGAGGGCCAAACTTTAGCGTGCAAATACGTTCGCGGGCCGCGTATAAAAGTACTTAGTGCATTTTAAAGTAGTGATAATATTTTTTGCGAAAGATATTAGACATGAAATAATACGACAATATTATTATAGTACAATTTATTAAAATAACAAAATGAAATTTAAAAAAAATGGTACTTTATAATTAAATCGTTAAATTTGCAATTGTTAAAACTACGAAAGTTAAATACACCGAAATCAATGAGAGACTTAAGCTTGAATTTGGGAAACTAAATCCATCGATATTTGGATTAATTCCACTGATACAAAGACGTAAAGAATTTTCCAAATAATCGTCAGTCAGTCTTGTACGATGTGTTGATTTATTAACTTTCATCAATGAAAAGAACTGTATTTATAAGTACTACAAATCAATCTTCTTGCGAATTTTCTAAGCTGCGGAAAATTGTCTTCTTCTAGGTATTTTTTGTAGAAATCGCACAACTCTACGTCTTCAAATTTGGATTTTAGGAGTGAGTTTTCTTGAATCTCGATCAACTCCACTTGTAAATGTATTGGAGCATTTCACACATTACATTTTGTAGGAGTAGCAAATAAATTGAAACAGTCGTCCATGTTTTTGAAGTCGCTAAATCTGTTCGAAAATTGTTCCGACAGTAACTTGAGTTCTTCAGCATATTGAGCATAAGCAATATTTTCATACGCAGAGAGCGTGTTGAAATGGTAACTGTTACCAGACAGCATCTGTGACTCCTACAAGCGTAGTTTGTTCTGAAACACTTTCAAATGGCTGTACAAATCATTTACTAACTGTCCTTGTTTTTGAAGTTTCAAATTTAAATCATTCAAATAGCCTGTAAGATCGACCAGAAATGCTAAGTCACATATCCATTTTGGGTCACTTAATTCAGATAGTGGTTTATCTTTTATTTTCATAAAGTCTGCTATTTCATTTCTAAGCTCGTAAAACCGTTTCAACATTTTCCCTTTGCTCAGCCATCTGACTTCACAATAATATGTTACGTCGTTATATTCAGCTGATATTTCATCCAAAAACGCCTTGAACTGACGATGGTTAAGCCCTCGGGATCGAATAAAGTTGATGGTTTTTACTACCACATTCATAACATTCTGGAGTCGGACTTAGGACACAAGTTCTGTCGGGGGATAGTGCAATGAAGGACTATCAAATCATCTTTTTGCACATTTAATTCTGTTGCTTTTTCATTCAAAATTCCGATGAAACCTTTACGTAAGCCGACCACAGAAGGTGCACCATCAGTGCATACTCCAATTAATTTTGACCATGGCAAGCCAAAACTTGTAAATACCTTTTGAACTTCAATAAAAATATCCTCTCCTGTAGTGGTTCCTTTAAGTGGCTAAAGCAAGCAATTCCTCAGTAACAGTGAACTCCTTATCAACACCTCGAATAAATATAGCCAGTTGAGCTGTGTCATACAAATCGGTGCTCTCGTCTAATACTATGGAAAATGATTCAAAACCAGCCATACGGTCAGTCAATGTTATTTTTATATCATAAGCCGTCATTTCTATACGTCGAACAACAGTTCGTCTTGACAAACTAATTTTTTCAAATTTATTTTTCTTTTCAGAACACAAAATACTGCAAACTTCTAACATACACTCCTTGATAAATTCTCCTTCGGCAAATGGTTTTTATGCATTTGCCAATTTTGAGCTAATTATAAAACTAGCTTTCACAACATTATCAAGTTGTGTTCTTTATTTATGAAACATTTGTTGCTGTTTTTCCAAATTAGCGGCAAGCTTCTGGATATTGTCTGTTCTTAATTGTCCTGTCAGTGAGTTCAGCGTAGCATGCTTAGTTGAGTAATGCCTCTTTATATTGAATTCTTTCATTACTGAAATAGATTCATTACACAGTAAACAAATAGGCTTACCATTGTGCAAGAATAAAAAAGAATTCTTCAGTCAATTTATCTTGAAACTGGCGACCCTCTGTATCTACTTTTCGTTTCTTTCTACCAGACATAATTTTTGTTTACTTTTCGTACAATAAACTTAATAACAAACTATAATTAGTAACCACTCAAGATGCACACAAAGTCACAAAGCAAGTTGACGGCTCGAGCAGTTCGCTAGGATATCGCTTGTCCAAGTTATCACCTCGGTAGCTCAAATAGAACTGAACTAACGTTCGGGCCATCCACCCGCTTGTGGCGGCGATTATCAAAGAGTGTCACTCTCGTGAGTATAAGTACCTAGTGTAATATTTCTTTAATTGGGTTTTTCAAAGTGTCTCGCGGGCCGGATCATATCTTACAGCGGGCCGGATCATAACACTCACTTTGGCTTACATGTTGATAGTGTTAATAAAATTGCATGGATTGGCTATAATTGTAAAAAGTGGATCATTGTAGGTATTATAGTCAAAAAAAAGTTTGGCTAAAATAAATATTTATTTCGTCACAGCAACAGGACAAAGTCTAAGCGCTGCCGCCGGCAGAAAATTGTTTCTAGTTTGAATCAGTCTAGACACTGCCTTTTTAAAACATTTCGCAACGGCTACCAAAAATGGATATACGGGTAGACTACACAGGAATAGCTCTGTGGCAGATCTGCAGTGTACATTAGTTACTAAATAGCTTGATATTGGAGAAAATCCTTTGGCGCTTTTAACGATTACTGGAATAACAAGAACACACTTACACTTTTAACGAATTTTCTAGCGTTTAATATTATAAAGTACTATTCTAACTCTTGACTATGTAAGGAGTTCGAAATGTCAGGATAAACTAATAAGTAAAATTAAAAACGAGTAAATTCGTAAAAAGTGTTTAATTTCAATGTTATAAGTGTTCGCGTAATCTTAGGAAAACAATATCAAAAAAATGTTCATAAAGAAACAAAACACTAACCCCCTTATTCATAAAACTATTTAAGCATTATTAAGTTAATCATTGTTTTGTCTCTTTTTTTAAATTCAAAATGACGTTTGAGTGACGTTGACAAAACAATATTTAACTAATTAATGCTCAAATAGTTTTTATGAATATGGGGGTTAAAGTTCTATACAAAAAAAGACGATCGGCATCTATCTAAGATTCGATTTTTAAAGTGGTCGTATGGTGCGTGTAAATAGTTCTATCAGGCATTGTTGTTTTGTCCCAATTCACATCGAGTTAAAGTTTTTGCCGTGACAATTGTGAGATTGTAATTTCCTGCCCGTACTCGGAGCTACGTTAGCAATGCGCTTTTTGCATTGCAACTTTGTGCACGTTCACATTTCGTTGTACGGAGTAGGAGCGGCATTCTTGGCTATCGTGTTGGCAACGTTGAAATAATATTGCTGGAATTGTTATCAGCTGTACAAAGTTTTCGACAAGCATTATCGTTGTACCTTTGGATATTAAGCACATTTAATTTTGTTTCTATAATAATCTATGTTTTTTTTAAGTAATAGGTATCTAGAAACAATAAATATTACAATCTTACAATTATTATATGAATGGTATGTTTCATTACGCTAACGTTTACATAGGTACATAGACACATACAAATAAATTTAAGAAAATAAACAAATCAGAAAATCATTACTCATAGCTGGCAAGAGGTTTTTGAAATCTTTCCATTATTAGGTATATGTTTGGAGTTTATATTATTAAAGTGACATCTCACTAATGATAAACGCATTCGTATCGTGTCATCGATCGACTCCTGTTAAATGAAGGTAAGCTTTCTTAAAACACCTTTGAATACTGAGTATCTTTCGTCACTAATCAGAAACCTGTTGAAGTTTAAATGTATAGACTGGCATTCAACATCGTGTAAAACAACAGCATAATACCGCGCGAGCAACACATTATATTTTATTGTCGCACCACAGTGGCTATTACTTCGTTATCATCGCCCATGTTTCTGTGTCACCCCTCAAAAAGGTTATACGTTCAAAACTACACGGAACTTAACGCAAATTAAAGAGACTCTCATAAAAGAGGGCAACCGTAAAAAAAATCTCGCAACAAAAAATTTATCGGTCGACTCGGGGGCCGCCCCACAACTTTTATATTAAATTTCTTTGGCGTCAAACTTCTCTCATAAGTCTCCCTGCTTGAAGGTGGGCCGTCACTCTCGTAGATGCATTGTTCCACGTGATGTCACTGGGGTCACCCTTGAAGGAAGTTTAAAAAAACAGTAACAGTCGCGGACTCAGCCCTTTTGCTTTGAGTGCGCGTTTTATTCATCATTAGATCAAGATAACGAAAACGAGAATTTGTATATTTATTTATTTTTATTTTTTTTGTTTATTTGTTTATTTGTATTTGTATTTGTATTTGTACATTGAAGCGCTTAGATAATTCACTTCTCGTATATAGGTAATCTAAAAAGCAGGTTTCCGAGATAGTTGAAATATTGTCATAGTTTTCGTTCCCGTCAAAGTTCTCTCATATGTCTCTCCGTTTGAGGTGTGCCGTCACATTCAGAGATGATGTGTTCCACGTGATGTCATTGAGACGACCCTTGAAGGCAGCTTTTTTCTAAAATGGCAGTCAGCCCTTAGTTTGCCCTGTTGTTCTGAGTCCGCGTTTTATTCATGATTTGGTCAAGATAACGAAAACGAGATATTTTTTAAATGAAAATATGTATTAAAAATATATAGTTTTTTTTTACATATTATCCTGTTAAACTTCTCATAAGCCTCATAACGGACCCTGTTGCTGTTGTCTTGTGTGTGCGTATTATACCTACCTACATCATTTGATAAAACGATAATTTGTATGAATACATTGAAGCAGCGTTTCCTGCTTCTCGAAGACTGTTTAAATTTTGTTAACGTTATTTTCCCGTCAAACTCCATTCATATGTCTCTATTTTAAGGTGGTCCTCACTCTAATAGATGCATTGTTCCACGTGACGTCATTAGGGTCACCGTCGAAGAAAGTTTGTTAATCAAATTGCATCAATTCAGCAAAAATAATAGTATTAAAAAAATACTTAGTTTTTCCTTTAGCTTACTAATCACAGCTCACAACATTTTGAGACTTCTTGCTTACACAGGGCCCTTGTATCTTGGGACCCTGTTATATTAATACACCTGCTACAGGCGGCATCCACGCCCAAATGCGGAGGAATTAGAAAGGGAAAAGGTCGCGGTCCAAATTATTTTCTACGAAGACCCTGATCTCTATTTCTGCGGTGTGATAGCAAAAAAATATTCGGCGGTTACAATTGTTAGATGAATTGCATGCTTATACAGTAACGCATAAGGTTTGTATTTATTAAATGTACTTAATGTTCGGTAACTGATAAATTAAGTCATAAAAGTAAAAACTTTTTTATAAATTTGCATTCACTATGCTCTATATTAGTAATAGAACTCAAAATACTTTCATAACAAATAATTTTAAATGAAAATATACTTAAAACCCCAGTAAAAACAATTAATGTAAACCAATTAATGTATTATAAGCATCATCCCCCACCAACGACAAAAGTACCCTCGTTATGCTTATAAAACGAGCTCCGAGCCGGCGCGGTTTCTCTTGGTCACGAGCGTTCCAGGCGTAAACATCGGTTGTGTTGCGTTACGTAATATTCAAGGTTTATTTATCGGTAATGTTATTAGTGTTGAGTGTAATTAGGTTTGATTATAGTTAGATACGAGTATTTTGTTCCTCTGATTGTTATAAGTAGTTTTGTAATTTTGGTTGTGAATAATAAATAACGGTCGTTTGAATTGATTTTCTTTTTTTTTAAAGACTTTCTATTTGTGTTTCCAAAATCAGAAGTGGGATTAGTAACTGTTTAGCCCAGAAAGAGGAACAAAGTCTCGTCTACGTTTTTTTTTTGTGTTTTTGTTATCATGACTGGCGGCTCCAGTTCTAGGTCACGTATCGATAGCTCGCGACGTCGTTCTCGCAGTAATACTAGTGGAAGATCGCGGTATCGTTCACATAGCAGGTCTAGTGTATCAACGCGGAATCGCCGGACAAAGCGTCGTTCTCGTAGCAGATCGCAAGGTAAGGGCACGGCGCGATCTCGTGACAGGCTGCGACGGTATCGGTCGCATCATCGTTCTCGCCGTGTTCAATCGCGATCCTCCAGTAGGCAAAATGCTACTGACACATCATTTCATAGCACGCTGAACTCGATTATGAATCGTTTAACCTCGATCGAAAATAGTTGTGTTGCGAATCCTTCGAATAAGACGATAGTGCGTTGCGATCCTGATAACACGCGCGGTACCGTTGATATCACGTCTCAATCAAACGTGTCCAGATGCTGTACCCCGGAACCCCAGGCAAGTACCCGTGATACACGAGTAACTGATAATTTATTAACTACAAACATTTCAACTCCTCAAGTAAATAATTTAGACTCAAGTATGTCCGACCCAGCAAAAGTGCTTGTCGATGCTCTTAGATCATTGCAACCAGTCAGGTCCCAAAATTACTTTGTTTCAAACTTTGATCCCTCTATTCACAACATCGATGCGTGGTGCGAGGAAGTTGATCGTGCCAGGGACGCGAATGGTTGGAGTGACTACGAGTGTTTTTCGCGAATCGGGTCGTGCCTCAAGGGTGACGCAAAAATTTGGTTGAACGAATGGGTTACAGCTGAACGTACATGGACAAATTTTAAACGCGAGTTTAAACCGCTATGCCCCCGCAAATTAGATTACGCCAATATACTGTTCGAGGCCATGATTACAACGTCCGATAAGTACGGTACTTACGCAGAATATGCGCGTCGTACCATCTTACGTTTACGAATAGTCAAGGGATTAAGCGATGATTTGATGACGTTAATAGTGATTCGTGGTATCGACAACCCCCAAATTAGAGCTGCAGCAGCTAACGCTCACTTGGACCCAGATACCATTGTCCCGTTCTTGTCTATTTATACCAAGCCTACCCGCGCAAAATTAGAGACGCATGCTTTAGCACCAAAGAAGCGCCCCTTTCAACCTTCTACAAATCGAAATGAACAGAAGTGTTTTACGTGTGGTCAGAAGGGGCATATTAGCCGTCACTGTCGTCATACCAAGCCAAATTCCAAAACCGTACCCACTCCGAATAGCAGGAGCAATGTCGTTTGCCACTTTTGTAAGAAGTCAGGTCACGTTGAAGACCAGTGTTTCGCTAAAAGCCGCTCTCAACCACGAAATGAACGGAATGTCAATCTTTGTGCGGGAAATAGTTCGAAGACTGGTGACAACGATATTATAGTGGCTGTAGTTGATGGTATTCCTATGGATGCTATCATCGATAGTGGCGCACTTAATGTGTCTCTGATTTCTTCAGACGTACTAAAATACCTTTCTTGCCAACCAAAGCCCACCCGTTGCGTTTTAAAAGGCATTAGTGATAAGGAGATAGTAGCTTCTTCATACGTGACAGTTACTCTTGAGTTCAGCCAGGTTTCAATTGAAGCGGATTTAATTGTAGTGCCTTCCTCATGCATGAATGCTCCGATCATTGTAGGTACCGACATACTTAACCGAGATGGCATCGTGTATGTTCGCACTAAAGATAAACAGTATTTAACTAGATCTGATGATTCTGTTGTCCAAGTTAACGCGATTCAAAATCAATTATCTATTGACATAAACACTCCCCTTATGGGAAACGATTATGAATTTTTGATAAAAGTAATTAAAGAATACTCAGAGTTCTTTATCACCGGTACGGCCACCACTACTGTCAATACGGGTGAGATGGAAATAAAACTAACCAGTTCATCCCCGGTGGTTTACCGCCCTTATAAACTTTCATATGATGAAAAACTTCGGGTCCGCAAAATAATAGATGATCTTTTGAACAAAAAAATCATTAGAGAATCAGAATCGGAGTATGCGAGTCCGATTATACTCGTAAAGAAAAAAGACGGTTCGGACCGTCTTTGCGTTGACTTTAGGGCACTAAATCGATTGACTGTTAAGGATCGGTATCCGTTACCGTTAATCGACGATCACATTGATCGTCTAGGTAACTATAAATACTTCACCAGCCTTGACATGGCTACTGGTTTCCACCAGATACCGATAAAGAAGCAGTCAATTCACCTCACAGGGTTCGTTACACCGGAAGGGCATTATGAGTATATCAAAATGCCTTACGGTTTAACGAACTCTCCGATTGTATATCAGCGCATCATCAACAATACGTTGCGGCGCTTTGTTAAGGCAGGCCAGGTCCTGGTGTACGTGGACGACGTCCTGATCATGAGTTCCGGGGTTCCCGAGGGTATTTCTCTCTTAAAAGAAGTCCTACAAACGCTCACTTCTGCTGGATTTTCTATAAATCTCCGGAAGTGTTCTTTTCTGGCAACAGAGGTGGAATATCTTGGGCGAGTCGTGAGTCAGGGTCAGGTTAGGCCGAGTCCATATAAAATTGAAGCTCTTGTAAATTCGCCTGTCCCCGAGAACGTACGCCAAGTGCGCCAGTTTTTAGGGCTCGCAGGATATTTCCGGCGTTACGTTAAGAACTACGCAACACTCACTGCTTGCATTGCTCAATTGCTTAGGAAAGATGTCGAGTTTTACTGGGGTTCGGAGCAAGAAAAAGTTCGCCAATCACTGATTGAACTACTTACTAGTCAACCAGTCCTTGCTGTCTTTGATTCTCAGCTTCAAACAGAAGTCCATACCGACGCAAGCAGTGCCGGATATGGTGCAGTTCTTTTACAAGCTCACAGCGATGGTAAAAAACACGTGGTAGCTTATTTTAGCAAGGCGACACAAGGCGCTGAGGGTAAATACCACTCCTACGAGTTAGAGACGCTGGCGGTTGTCAAGGCATTGCAGCACTTTCGCCACTACCTTGTGGGATTAGAGTTTAAGGTTGTAACTGACTGTAATGCCCTGAAAGCCACCGAGCGCAAGAAAGACTTGCTGCCGCGTGTGGCGCGTTGGTGGATTTACCTCCAAGACTTCCATTTTTCTATAGAATACCGAAAGGGGGTAATGATGCCACACGCTGATTACTTTAGTCGCAACCCTTCGGTTGTTGTGGCAAACCAGGTTTCAAGGCCACGTAATTGGGCTCAAGTAGCACAATCCGCGGACAACGAGACACAGGAGTTGCTGCAGCAATTGAGGGAGGGTCAACTAGATCCATCTCGTTATGTCGCTCAAAACGACCTCTTGTATTATAAATACTCGTCCGTTGGTGAGGATGCCCGACTGTTGTGCTATATCCCTAAAGGGCATAGACTTAGCTTATTAAGAATATTTCATGACGAACATGAACACATTAACGCTGACAAGACCCTTGATTTGATATTAAGGCACTTTTGGTTCCCGGGGCTTCGCCAATTTGTTAACAAATATGTAGCGCACTGTTTAGTCTGTATCTCAAAAAAAAGGTTACCGCGATCGCCCCATCAAAGCATAACATCTTGGGAAAAACCCAGTTCCCCGTTTAATACCATTCATATGGACGTTTTGGGTCCTCTCCCCATGTCCAACGGGTACAAATTTATATTGGTTGTTGTGGATGCGGCTACAAAATTTTGTCTCCTATATCCAATCTATCGACAAGACGTTGGCGAGTTAAAACGCGCCTCTATGCAAGCGGTTTCGTTATTTGGGGTTCCAAAATTAATAGTCACCGATAGAGGACGGATGTTTGAGTCTGGGGAATTTGTAACCTGGATAACGGAAATGGGTAGTGACTTACACTACATCACCCCGGAAATGCACCACGCGAATGGCCAAGCGGAGAGATACATCCGCACCATTCTCAATATGCTGCGGATCGAGGTAAACCACAAAGCCTCCTCCTGGTCAGAAGTTTTGTGGAAACTACAGTTGGTTCTCAATATCACCAAGCAGAAGACAACTCAAGCCTCACCTCTTAATTTGATGATTGGCACGGATGCAACTACACCAATAATTCAAGCGCTTGTTCGTGATGTCGCTGCCAGCGATACAAGTCCAAATAGAGAAGCTTGGCGTGAAATTTGCCGAAGTCGAGCAAATGAGCTGATGGGAACGAATAAGCAAAAGCAAGACGATTATGCTAACCGATCTAGACGGCCACCCCGTCAGTTCAAACTTAATGATTTGGTATTTGTAATCAAGTACTCGCAGTCCACGGGTAAACTAGATTCGGGGATGCGAGGTCCCTATAAGGTGGTGAAAGTACTGCCGAGTGGACGGTATGAGCTCAAGTTGCTCAGTGGAAGCTATGGGAAGACCACCCAAGCAGCAGCCCAGTATATGGTGCCTTGGCGAGGCGAGTGGTGTCCAGAGACGTGCGCTGCTTTCTTTGAGGGTATGTATAAACCTTCATTATTTGAACTGCAGGCTTACTTAGCCTTGGCGTTCGTTATATGAACTTCAGACAAAGTCTTGGCGTTCTATAGTTGAACTTCGGGCAAATTGCCCTGGCGTTCGTTGAACTGCAGGCATGTTGCCTTGGCGTTCGTTGGACTACAGGCATGTTGCCTTGGCGTTCGTTAAACTACGGGCACACAGCCTTGGCGTTTACCGAAAGAACTACAGGTGTTAAACCTTGGCGTTCTCTAAAGTAAACTTCAGGCTCCCGCTGCCTTGGCGTTCTTGCTGTCTTTTCGAGCAGATGGTGATCAAGAAGCCCGGTGAGCGGTCCTGAAGCTTTCAAGATAAACGCGTAGAATTGGTTTGTCGTTTTAAGAGACGTCTCTGTTATAATAACTCAAAGCGTGAAGTATGTGAGAATACCAAGAGGTGCGAAAGTTGAACTATGAATTGACTAAAAGATGATTGAGTAAATGGTTTGTAAGGTTGAATGCATTACATTGGGTTTACCAGCTTGTTTGCAACTAATTGTTATTTTCAGATGAAAATGTAGATGAGTGTGAACTACCAGGGACAGCCCCAGCCCCTGATGTTGGACTACCAATACCTCCGCTGGATGCAGACGCGGACGCAGACATAGGAGCAGCAGATGTTGCTGGTCCCAGTGGCTTTAAAGCATCCCCAGAAGCTGGACTATCAATGCCCTTGCTAGACACAGAATTGGAAGATGAAGCAGCGGATGTTGCTGGAGACAGCAGCATCACACATGGCATCAGCGTCGAGGACGACTCGATGTCAGGAGAGGCCGTATAAGCATCATCCCCCACCAACGACAAAAGTACCCTCGTTATGCTTATAAAACGAGCTCCGAGCCGGCGCGGTTTCTCTTGGTCACGAGCGTTCCAGGCGTAAACATCGGTTGTGTTGCGTTACGTAATATTCAAGGTTTATTTATCGGTAATGTTATTAGTGTTGAGTGTAATTAGGTTTGATTATAGTTAGATACGAGTATTTTGTTCCTCTGATTGTTATAAGTAGTTTTGTAATTTTGGTTGTGAATAATAAATAACGGTCGTTTGAATTGATTTTCTTTTTTTTTAAAGACTTTCTATTTGTGTTTCCAAAAGTATTACTACTTATTTTTAAACTCAAATAGCGAAAGGTAGAGTGGGTTCGAGACTCAGCTGAGATTGAAGGTGTAATTTGTAATTTTCTATATAGTGTTCCATGATCATTTATCATCTAATAATTGAAATTGATCTATCAGATCTCTTTGACAAATTTTGAATAATTCTTGAAATATTGAATAATTTATGGTTTTCTTTTTTTTTATAACTACTTTTACGTGGGTATCTTCTCGCGTTGATTTTACACATTTGCTTGTATGTTGTATGATGATGATGTCGTTTTACGCAATATACAATTATTTTTATCTTTTAGCTAAAATAAAATGTGTAAAATAATGTCGAGTAGATCCTTTGAAAAGTTGTTTTCTGTTCAATTATTAAAAAACTTTTAGTTTACTCTATAGCGAAAGCGGAACGGCTCAACATTGTGATTAGAATCTAAAAAGGCGGGGCACATCAAATTTATTGGGCACGAAATCATTCCAAAACTTCCTCCCTACTTGTTCATTCATTTTATTACAGATCAATGACCTAATTGGACATTAATTAACTTATTTTAGACTCAAGGAAGCTTTACCTTCACGGCCCTTTGGCGAAGTTAGTAATTTGCGCTTTAAAGAAATATAGATAATAAAAAACAACTTGTACCTACATAGCTGATATAAGGGCCTGTGCCTGACCAAAGAGATGTTCGAGTTATCTGGTTGAATACGAGGTTTTGTTGTTCAATTATACCGACGTGAATCTATTTGTAGTACAAGCGCTATTTAAGCTATCCAGAAGGATAAACATGGCTATTTCTAATGTGTGAACAGCACATTGGAAATATTATTTTAATACTTATGGGTTTGTAGAACTATGAGTAAAAACTACCGACTACGATACGATTAGAAATGAATAATGAGAAATCGATAATTTAGTTGTATTTGCTATTTGATTAGACAGAGGACTGACTCCATGTGATTACGGACCCTGTAAGTAAATAGTGCGAAACGTATAGATAAAATCAAATTCGTTAATAGTGTTCGTAAATAGTCTAAGCTAAGCATAAGGTCAAACACTTTACAAGGTCTGAAGTAAGGGAGAGTGACGCGTCTCGATTACATTATGTGTAAAATTGAACGCGAGATAGATTCGTAAAAAGCATTTTTTTAGCGAAAGAAAAATACTCTGAACTCTTGCGATTGTCATAGGAAAATACTTTGAACTCAATTGGTTGTCGTCGGTATTCAAATTCCATGTTAAAGTGTCACAACAAGTCAGCTATTCGCGATTTTCCGCTATCATGCTGTCAACATGAGTGTAGAACGTGACGACTCGCGTGGAGCATGCAATTTTCAGAAGTGATATCAGATTGACGCGAATCGTGATAAGTCGCTGGCGTGGCGTGAGAAAAGTGGCTTTAGGAAAATGCAATAGTTAAGCTTGATAGTTTCATACAACTGGCTGCCTAGGCTAGTAGTTAGACCGTCTCAGATTTAGTGGTCTTGGGTTCGATTTCCGGTATGTATATTATATAGTACATGTATATTAATTTATTCGGTTTATTTAATAGCAGAACTTGCTTAGTGTGTTAACCTTCTTAAGTCTGTGGACATATAAGAATATCAGTTGTATTGAAATTGTGCTCTGATAGTTAAATAGGCTAGCCAGTTTCAAATTTCGGGTATTTGTTTTGTAATCAACTAAAGCTGGAGCTGGAGGTCGCTTGTCTTTTATAGGTTTCAAAAACGGCTGTTTTTTCGTATTTTTTAAAAAGTTGGGGTCACGGGAACTCTAAAACTAGGAGTATTGTCTAGCTGCGCTTTAAATTATTATTTATAACAGCATCTCGATTTAATGAATGAATGTTACATTTAAATAGATAACGTGAGAGAAAAATAATTGTTGTTGAATTTTCCCAAGACATTTTGCAACGAATATTCTTGTACACATAGTTATTACTGCGGGCATTGGATTTGTTTTATTTTATTATGAGAACGGATTTTCTCCTCTGAAAGAGCTTTAAAGATTTATTATGAAGCTCTCTTTTGTGGAACGCCTATTTTATCTTACTTATTTTATATTACAGGTCTGCTTTATGGATAGAAAATAAATAACAAAAGTATAGAAAATGAGCGTTTTAAAATTTACTAACGATTCTTGTTAAGCACATAACTTGTACCCGATCCGATCCGAACCCCTCGGAGAATCTAGTAGGGAACGGGGAAACGCACTAATGCGTGATGCCATTCCCTCTAGAAAACCTCTGACGGTTCGTTTCACACGGCTTGAGGAGCCCTTTAAGTTTCTCGCCGCCCCCAAAAAAGTCCGGTGACGCTGAAAACGCACGCACCGTGGCAATTAGCAATCTCTCTTTCAATCTCTCAAAAAGCTTTCATTATCATACTGCACTCACTTGAGCTGGAGATTTGTCTTGTTGCGATTCCTTGGACTCGGAGTATTCGATCCCGGGCGCCACTGATGGAGTAGCTGACGAAATAAAAGAACATTAGAAATGATATAATTGTGATCGCATCATAATTTCAATATGATTATTATGGGGCATTGAAGCATAGCATCTGAAACCTAAATCCCTCGTCCAGCCCATTGTCATAAATCGTGCCTTTTTTTCATAGTCAATGGCTTGTTTTTCGAAATTTAATCTTTTAATACCAGGACCAACTCACCGAAAGCTTTGAAGGTAATCGAAAATAAATGAAGTAACCTGTCTGAAAACTGACCACACTCAACGTAGCTTTAAAGTCAACGTCAAAGCACTTATTGACGTTCAAATTATGCAAATAATAATAAAAAAACTAAAAAATTGTTTAGACTAAACTACTGAACCTATCACCACCCCCCCCTAGACAAGTGGCATAACGCTAATAGAAAAGAAATTAAATAGATTGATTATTGTACGGGATTCACATCAGTCAACGATACGTATACGTATCGTTGACTCATTTATATATAAATGACGTTTATGTTAATCCCATACAATAATCATTCTATTTCATTTCTATTCTATCATAGTTATCCTACTTGTCTTGGGGGGCAGTTTGGATTATGGGAGAGCTTTCGACTGAGAAGAGCTGGCAATAAACTCTGTTATTTTAGCTTAACGTTTGCTATAGTTTTTGTGTAATGCCTATTCAAGTCTGCTTCATAGATAAAATAAATAGCAAAAGTGTGGTAGATGAGCTTACTTAAATAAAGTAACAATTCGTATAGAAGCTCGTTTCAATTAATTCTTTGTCACACCTCCAAAAGATGGAATAGTCTACCAGCACAAGTTTTTCCTACTCTTTCCTATGATATGTGGTCCTTCAAACGTGGCGTGAAGAGGCACCTTGTGGGCGGCAGGGTAAGGGTGACTGATGCTGCGTCATTTTCACACTGCACAAGTTCTCCATTTCCACTTAACATCAGGTACACTCGTACCTGATGTTAACTGGAACTTGGGACATTTGTCAGCTGTAAAACATACTTTATTCAACCACAGACTTGTAGAATGGTAGTAGTAGGATGGTGCGCCACAATGAGGAAGGACAAAGGGAAGATCTTCCTCCGAGCTGGGTGGTATAGCTCGGGGACCGAGGCCCAATGGATGTTAGTTAGAGGTGCTATATATAGCGAAGGAAAATGGTGAAACTTCGCTATAGCGATGCAGGCTTCCCATACTATTCGTCGTATGGCGACGTCGTTGGTATGCGTTTGTGGCGCCATCTATTGACATGGTTGAAAAGGTTTTTGCTTCGTGTCGAATATGTGCGGCGTATGCGGCAGGTGACGCCGCCACAGACTTACCAGTTGGTAGAACCGGCGCTCTTTTCTCGATCGCGACATTGCCCTCTTCCAACTCTCTCTTGTCCGTGTTTGTTCTATCTGGTTTCTGTTGTTTTCTAGAAGATGGTTTGACTTCTGCTGCCTGGCTCGCTGCAATAAGCAGCACGATCGCTACCTGATATACAACAAAACGCTTTAGTATTTCACTGCATGTAAAGTGTTAAACAATCTAATGATACAATTTTTTTTTAATAGGGCTTCTTTGGCTTACAGATTAAGAATAGTTGGATTGAGCCACGATAGCATATTTGGTAGTGCACCTGACCCGGCATGTCACAGGGTGCGGGGTCGAATCCCGCTTGTGGATTTTTTTCAACATATTGTCTTTGTTTCAAATTGTAATTTGTTCGCAACAATATTTCCGTAAAATGATATGTAAATAATCATAGATATTATTTATTACATGTATTTTATTCTTAAACAGGGAAGCATTTGGCTTTTGGAACACTTTATAGTGAACACGCGCACTTCATCCGGAATCCTTAACAACTGTGAATCTGTCTTATCTCTTTATAAGAATGCTACTGCTCGTGTTGTTGTGGTAATAGACTTAGATAAGATGGGTTATCTTGGAAGACTTTAAGTTTTTTTCTGTGGTTAGGTCATTTTTAAAGTCTTCCAAGATAGCCCATATCTTGGAAGACTTTAAAAATGGCCAAGCCACCAGCAAAACCGTGTACAACAATATACGTAAGTACTCCCCGCTAGGAATCAGACCAGAGACCTCAGTCTGGATCCAAGATCAGCTAACCACTAAACTACAGAGACTGTAACTTTAACAAAGCGTTAAAATTTATAAACGCAGTACTTATTATAATTACATGTATTCATTTAGTGTTAGTAATAAACTTAAAGAATTGCAGCTAAATAACTAACGTATATTTAGTATGTACCTTCGTATATAATTCATAATATGAGTTTAAGCCTTTAAAAGTAAAACATATTAAGACTTATATAATTAACTTTGTTATTATAGTTAGTCCTAACGAACCTAATTTTTCTTTTGGTATATTACTTTATCTTGTCTAATGTTAAACACATTTTGTAGATTGTGTAAAAATAATTAACATGAGAAAGACTTAAAAGTAATTTAAAAAAAATATTTTTCTGGTGTTTTGTAAGAGAACACGTTTAACTCATCGCAAGGTGGTCGACAATCTATTACATAAAATAAAAGATATCACAGACGTACATTCTAAGTGATTGGATCAGTTGACTTACTTTCGTTAGAAAAAAAACTTAGTTTACTTTCACAAACATAGGATAGGAACCTATTGATGTTAGCGTCTTTAGTTTATACGTAAGTTTGTTATGGCCAGCCAGCTTCATAGAATGCACCTTTCAACAAATAGTTTGTGTAGGGCGTGTGGAGAGAAAACGGAGTCGATGCAGCACCTACTGTGTGACTGCGACTCTCTGGCTAGGAAAAGAATGGGACTCCTGGGATCGGCCTATCCGAAACCGGAGGACTTCAGGCTCTTCGCTCTTAAAGACGTTGCCAAACTCATGGCCTCTATCTTTGCGGAGGAGGAAGAGTGAAAGGATGGGGTTGCACAAAAGATCCCGATGGGTCGAGGTGTTACTGCGAGAGGGAAACCTCGGCAGGCCCCACTAAGATAAGATAAGATAAGATATGGCCAGCCTATAAACCTATCAGCCTATAGATGTTTATAGATACTTAAGATTCTTGGGTTGGCATGTTTATAAAATTGAAATTATTGTTAACTACTAAACATTTATGTCAATTTACATTAAAAAGAAGAAGTACAAAGAGCGGTCTTACCATAAAAATAATCTCTAAAAGATAAATATGATAAAATATTTATAATGACCATGCTAACATTGTAAATGTGTGAAATGAAATTAATTATGAAATTAAATTAAAATAAAATGAATTGATGCCACTAATGACGTGTTGCAGTTACGTCAACAGTAACTAAATACTAATAACTAAAAGTTATGTAAATAATTGGATAAATATAATAAAATGTCTAATTATGGGAGATTTGAAAATTAAAAAAAAAGGGACTGTACTGAGGCACCATGTTGTCAACTTTAAAGTAAAGTAAAAACGCTTTTAAAGTAGTTTTCTTTTTAAATTTAAGCTTTAATACACAATCGGGAATCGAACCCTTTCAAATCTCTCAAAGTTATCGCTTTTTATTACATTGCACTCGTATTAGTAAATAGTGTATTATTTATACAATATTGTATGTAATTATTTTAAATTTATTCATTCATTTTTTATCTTCATTAACCTTAAAACATTCCTTAGGAGAAGACCGGGCCATAATCCACTACGCTTGCTGAAGGGGGGTTGTTGTGGATGCTAATATTTACTATCATACTAAAACAACCGAGATCAACGACTCAATGAGGCTTCATTTGCGTGGAGGAGCTTGATATATTTCAAATAAAACCAGCTCATTATAAAAAGCAATAATAAAAAAAACATATAAAACTCAAATCAAACGCATAAAAGACTTCTTAAATAAAAATGATGAAAATGAAATAATGGTGGATTATTAACCGTTAAGTGTTCGTAAGTGCGCATGAGCGTTGGCAAATGAAACAAAACAGTGCAACTTTAAGCCCCGCCCCATCTTTACTATGATACTCGAGGGTATATCGTTTCTCACTTCTCATTTCTATTATCATTCATCATCATCATACAAGAAGGAGATATTGTTTATATAAGTATTATTTGTAAGACAAATTACTTTGACGCTGGCCAAATGTGCTAATCGTACGAAACCATCAACTAAAGTAAAAAAAAACCGCTTAAAATAAAATGATGCATGCGTTCACACGTAACTAAGACGTAGTGTCGTATACTTTAATTGCACTTTATAAGACATCAAACTAACTAACCGTCAACTTCATCGCACCCACACTGGTCACTGATACACTTCACTCGCGAATTTATGCGCAGACGCCGCTGTGGTTCACATGCGTTTGCGCGGAGCGGGTGCGCCGGAGCGCTTATATGGATTCGAGATTGTCACTCGAGGGGTGGTGTAGTGAGGATGGATGAGAATGGTCGTTGCGATTATATCTGAATAAAAAAAAGAAAATTTCTATATATTAATAGGCGAAGCAAAAACTTTGTACCCCTTTTTACGAAAATTGCGCGGACAGAGGAGTGTGAAATTTCGCACACTTATAGTTTATATAGAGAAGGAAAGCAGAATGCTAATATTTTTTTTAAATTGTGCATAAAAAATACATTAAATTAAATAAGCATTGTTTCATACATTTTTCAAAAATTTCATAAATGGAAGAGGAGCGGCCAAAATTTGTCAATGCCAATCCAAACTCACATTCTATCTTTTTTAATTTTTCATTGCTTAAGATACAATCCGTGCAGCCTTTATAAAATATTGTTTCAAAAATGGAATCGAAGGAAACTAAAATTACGGTCGAATTTCGTCCAATGGAAGATCACTAGTAAAGATAAAAATACAGAATAATTGGTAAACGTGTTAGATCATCATCATCATCATCATCATCATCATCATTTAGTGCCACTAAAGTTTAAAGATCAGTACACAGAACTTCATGCCATGTACTAGATCGGTACATTTTTTAATTTTTTTTTGAGAGAGATTGCTGATTGCCTCAGACGGCATTTTCAGCTTCACCGGGCTTGTTTGGGGGCGGCGGGGAACGTAAAGGGAAACGTGTGAAACGAATCACTTTCGGAGGTTTTCTAGAGGGCACGGCATCGCACACTAGTGCGCGTCCCCGTGCCCTACTATATTCTCCGAAGGGTTCGGATCGGATCGGGGAGCGGAACAACCCGAGAGCGCCTCTATATTTATTCTGTAAATGTGTAGTGGCATTTAAAGGATCAGGCGGGGAATGTCGAAGCGTCTTTTAGGAATGATGTATGAAAATTGGTACAGCACAATAACTTTCATACTTACAATAGAAAGATGTCATTTAAAATTTCTAGATGTCATGTTAAAAAGTTTATGACATTAGCATGTCTTAACGTTTACATTGCGATTTCTATAGAATTTCGTGCTAGGGCCACAGATGCCATCCGTTCCCATACCATTCATCCTATTGCGATAAGGTTTTTGCGCTGGTAAAACCATCACGGGACACGGGTGTTCAACGGCCAAAATCGCGATCGCGGCCAAAAGAATTCAATAAAATAAATGGACCACATGCCAATTCACTTAGTTCCGACCGTACTCGGTTCACACGTGCTCGCATATTGGCAAACGCCGGCATCCGCCAACGCACGCCGATGTCTATCGTACTAGCCCCTTACTAATTGACCTGGTTGGAGTAGTGGAAACTTACTAAACGTACCTACTACACAGATTGCGGCTCGATTACTGGAACGAAACATTTGGGATGTGTTTATGCATTGGGATCTTTCCGTGATGTTTGTTCTGGTTATTTGGAAAGTTTAATTGAAGAAATTTTAATTAATCGCTTCGATAGTTCCAAACAGAAATGTTTTGGGGTTTTAGTCTAATTCGAGCGAAATGCTCTTAACCACATCTAAGGTCATTTTGGCCGTAATTGAAGCTGGAATTAAGCATTCGTGCGTGTAACATTAGTAGAAAATAATAAATTTATTTAGCCACAAAGAAACACTATTATCTCAATACAATAAAAAGATTACATTTTACAACATGAAAGTGATTCAATTTTCCTTTGACAATTTCATCAAGAAATCTTGATAATGTAATATGCAAATTGTTTTTTTAGTTGATTGAGACGCTTTCAGAAAAACTGTTAAAGCGAAATCAGCGCATCCTGAGAAGACTTTTATGACTGCATAAAAAAATAAAAGTGTCACAAATACAATCATTAGCTAATACTCGAGCTGATGCTTCCGTTGTTTCAAAATTTGCAGCCCGAATTACTATTGACTCATAGATGAATAAATGTAAACATCTTCGCAAGAAAGTCGCGCTATGATATACATATTTCAAAAGATTCACGCCTAATAACTTGCACATCGCTACTGCAATTGGACCGGTCGCGGTCTCCGGAGGCTAGTGATGGGACACCACTGAGTACGAAGTAACAACTTATTAATACTGTAATCAACAACTGAGTTAATAATAATAATTATAATAATAAACTTTATTTGCACACAAAAAAAAATACACATACAGACAAATTTAAAAAAAAAATAAACAGTACAAAATAGGCGGCTTTATTGCTAACAAGCAATCTCTTCCAGACAACCTTGGGCGAAAAATAATAAAATTAATAAAATAAAAATGGGTGCAAGTAAAGTTATATCGTAGGTACTTAATATGTTGGTATGTTTCAGTTTCCATGACGCTAATTCTTTGTACGCAGAAATCAGTTATCGTTTGTTTCTTCTTGTACTTTCTTTAGAAATGTGATTATTGTGTACTATGGATGGGTTCACGTGGGTATACAATTTCTGTAGATTTCTTCAGGCAGTTTGGGCTGCCGATGTCGTCCAGCTGGATAGAACTGGCAAAAATGTCCATTTTCTTAATCTTATTTTATTACTGAAGGCCTGAAATCCATCTCAGATCTCTTATCCAGCAAAACACAATGTTTATCGATATAAATAAAGTTGATCTACCTATGTCAATACGAAAAATAAAGAAACAACTTTACATTGAAATTTTTAACCTTTTACTGGTAAGTATTTTTCACAGCTCCTGTCACAGCTCCGAGATAATTTGAACAGTGCAACGGCGCTCTCTAGTTTGTCTAAATGTATTATTTTTGATATGTGACCTCTTTGCGAAATGGCTTCTGAGACGCGAGGTTTACTGCAGCTGCCGGCCAAGACACGTTCCGGGATTTTTCTAACGTGCTACACGTAATTACTTGGCCACTTGAACACTTGCGTATGACTCAGAGGAGAAGTTATGAGATTTGGAAATATTACTGTGCGAATAGCCTCAAACATAATATGACATGTAAAACTTGCACGATATTAAGACACATTTGCAATTATTATTACCATTAGGGCTTAGGCCTTCCCTCATTAACAATATCACGTTAGAAGATTGGGTCTTAACCTACCATACTGGCCGGGGTTAATGGGTTTTAACGACTGTCAGCTTACGACAAAAACCGGGAACAACGAACTAAGCCACTATACAGGCTTAATGCGGGTTGATGGGTTTTAACGACTGTCAGCTTACGACAACAACCGGGAACAACGAACTGACGTGCCTTGCGAAACAGGACTCTGTATTATAAAATAACGTAATAACGGCATAAATTAGCGGCAAGAAAACTATTTTAATGAAGAAGATGATAGCAATCACGAGCTACTAGTCGATCCGATGTCAGCGCCAGCGCAAAATTTATTTTTATGATTTATACCTTTAGACGTTAAGTATAGGATATGATGGGACTGGCATAGTCACTGTGTGATAAAAGTCCCAAAATAAATTAAAGATTAAAATATAAAAAAAAACGATAGCTGTGGTGGTGTTTGAAAAGATTGGGAAATCAGTGTTTTAGTAGCTCAACTGTAAGGTTGCAAGTAGATCATGGATTTTGAGTAGCACCGAAGTGTTATATAATTTTTGATGTCGTGCCCACAGAAACAAAATCATAACATATAAAGTTTTGTGGCTGGACAACCTTAGGAGAGTCCTAAATAACCCGAGGTTATCTATGACCCCGACGTATGCTGCTTAACACAGCATTTTTCCTGGACTTGGAAGCCGGCGGGAAGGCAGGAAACGCCTTCCCGCCGGCTGTATCATGAGAACCTCCGAACCACGTCTTGCACGGTAGTCTACAATACTTTTTTTTTTTTAATTCTTTTACCTCCGACGAAGTTGGAACCTATTTTATGTAATTTTTTTTTTCATGCTAGTTCTCGCTATTATGCCTCTCGTACTTTCATTTTGCATACTAATCTTTCATGAATCATCTTTCGTACTTTTGCGAGTGGGATGCCCGTCTATACTATATCTAGCTATATATTCTTATCTTTATTTATTGAAGTTTCTTGTTGGGAGCAAAGAAAGGTACACAACTTTTTTATTTTACACTAGTTCTTATTTAATAACATTATTAAACTAATCTTATTTTATTACATTCATATTCTAGTTACACTACAAGACTATGTTTCAGTTTCTCTATATGAATATTGTGGATAAAAAATTTCATCTCATCATCATCTCAGCCAAAAAGACGTCCACTGCTGGACAAAGGCCTACCTGAAGGATAAATCATTTTGAGGGGAATTTGCCATAATCGCCACGCTTGGCAAGCGGGTGGGCGATCGCAGTAAGGTGAGAATAATCACAGAGAGACGCTGCTGCTCATCCTCTGGAATGGTCCTATAGTCGCCTTCTACGACACCCACGGGAAGAGATGGGGTGGTGCAATTCTTTATCCCCGGCACCACACGGGGGATACAAAATCTAAGAAGTAACAATTAATTAATACTATTCGTAACTAGTTAGTAATGATTTATTGTACGATATTTAAAAAAAATATTAAATAAGAAAGAAATTATGACCATCGCCATCATAGTAGCACGATGATGACATAACGATTCACGAGAAGGACCGACACATTCAAGCCGTTAATTTGATTGCTTCGTGACTCGCAAACACTTCATTTCCGGTTTTTGATCCACTTTACTTTTATTTGAATTTAATTAGGTAACAAAAACACAAATGTTGAAAAAATTTCCACGAGCAGGATTTGAACCTGCACCCTTCTGACATACCGGGTCAGGTGCTCTTCCAATTGAGTTTTCGTGGTTCTAATAACCAGTCCGCCGAAATTATTCAACACTACTTACTTTTTACTTTGAAAGCCAAAGGCGCCCATTCAATGTCAACAACTACCGTCATTAAGACCCGATCATAATATTTTTACAAATACTAATAATCAGTTAAGAAGTAGGCAAGCTATTTATAAAAGGAGGATGGGGCGCAAGGCCTCCAGACTACGCATTTGCGTAGCCGAGACCCCCCGCCCAGACCCTCAAACCATAGGCGGAACATCCTCTCTCGTGCTCCCTCAAGAGCAAAGCGCCTCCCTTGGGGGGCCAGGCAACCGCCGCCGGCCCCCTCCTCCGCCTGCTGCCGGTATGCTAAAAAAGAAAGAAAAGAAAGGGACGAAAAGACACATACCCAGACACAGACCCTTGGGCTTTTGGGGAGGTATGGTCAGATACCCATGCCAAATCCCTTCCTTACACGCCACTTGCGTCAGCAAGCGCCCTACTATGCGGTCTTGCAGAGGCAAGTCTCCGCACTCCACACAACAAATACACACAACAAATCGCGCGGCCTTCCTCCAGCCCGCCTGCCCTTCTTTGGTGACCCGGACCCCGACTCAGCCTCCGACTCTGACCACGAATCTGACCCGACTCGGACTCCCGCCCACACAAACACTTCCCAACCCTCGACACTCGGCACTCGATGCTCGACACTCGACGCTCGACGTTCGACCACCCGAAGTCGTGTCCTACAACAAAAAAAACCCACAAAGACGGCGCTCAGAAGGAGCGCCGCCGAGACTCCTCTCAAAGCTGCTCAGAAGGTGCAGCGAGTTGTGCGGCCCAAAGTAGGCACGCACATAGGAGAGGCAGGGCTCCAAAAGGGGGCTCCTGCCTTGCCAGATGTTAGCCGACTGAGTCCAAATTTCTCCAACAGAGACCGTTGGAACCACTCTTTGCCCAGGATGCACCACGTATCTGACTCGCACCCCACGGTTAGCCATCCTGGTGGTTGAAACCATAATTTGAGGAACGTGTAACAATGTAAGGACGCTTAACTTTAACCACCGAGAATGAAGGTAGTATATTTTTATTTTATTTTATTATTTGTTCGCCAGTTTCTCATTAAATAATAACTAACATTATTTTTCTATTCTAATACATTTCTAAGCCTAATAATTTTATGAAGGTACCAAGGTGCCTCTTCACGCCTAGTTTCAGGGAAACCATGTCACAGGAAGGAGGGAAAACGAATCTAACCTCGTTGGTTGGCAAGGCGAGGGTGTCTGATGCTGCGTTGTTTTCACGCTGCACCAGTTGTCTTCGCGTCTGGACTCCATGTCCACTTAATATCAGGTGGATTGGAGCAATAAGCCGTATAAACATAAAAAAAAGAAAAACATAATTATCACTTTACTGTCGGCTTAGAATAAGTTCTACTATTACTACCTTGTACTGTAGTGGTACTGTATGGCATTGTGGAAATTGAAACTTTTACCTGATGTAAATTTGTTAACTTAGTTTTTTTATATTATTTTTTTTTACATGTTGTGGTTATTTTTTATATTTTTTGTGTTTATTTGTAAAGGAAAGTGTCCTTTTATGATAGGGCATTTTCCAATATTTTTGACGCTGTAAGGGTGAATTGAGCTGGACACTTGCTTAGTTTTTTTGCCGGTTCTTCTCATCTCCCGCCCAGAGTAGACTTACGAACCGATGGCATAGTGACATTCACAAGTGCTAATTGTATGCTAAACTGAATAAATAATTTTGAATTTTGAATTTTGAACTTTTTGCTAAACAAACGCCCCCCCTGTACCCACTGTCAAATTCAAGACCAATGGCTTAAGGCATATGTTTACTAGGAACCACCCGCGCATTCGTCCGCTTAAATGGCGCTTTTTCGTGATTACGTCGGAATTCTAGAAAATGCCGACTAAATTCTTGTCTACGTCATAAAGAGAAGCTCTTTAAATAATTTCAGCGTTCTAGGTTCTAAGGGTTTGGAATAAACATCGATGAGTCAGTCGGTGAGTAAGTCATGACTTTCCAGATAGTTCGTAATTTGTGGAAATACTAGAATCAAATTAGGTGGTATAAGCAGCTCTACCGTGTGTCTCATCGTGTAGATTAGGTACCTGCACTGCTCATCAGACAACATAAAAATATGTTAATATCCAATGAGCCACTTCGAGGCATCAATAAAAGACATTTTCTGAATCGAGATCATTTTGTGGTTGATTATTTGTTCAGATCTGCTTAATTAATTCTAAAATTTTAGAATATATCCATAATTCGAATAAAGGCTCATCAGACAACATAAAAAAGTATGTTAATTCCCAATGATCCACTTTGAGACGTCAATAAAAGACATTGCCGAATCGAGATCATTTCGTGATTTCGCAAAGCCAGGTGTGTCTTTGATAGCGTCTTATGTCAACGTGTTGGCTAGTTTAGATCGCAATCAGTATGCATTTGATGTCTATTGTTTTAATGAGATGCTTTTGATTTCAATAACCGGTTCCAGTTGAATTCATTATGTGCCTTATTTATTCATTTAACATTTAACATATCAATTCACACAAGTTATGCCAACTAGCAATTAGAAACCAAAAATATTTATAAATAAAGCTACTCCATCGACATCGAGATCTTCATCATTTAAACAACCAACAGAAAATAACAAAGAATTGGTAGAGAAAAATTTCTTGTTAAAGAGACATGTTATATAATAGAATATATTTTTGCAATATAAATCGTTGATATATATTTACTTCAAATGTCATTTATCATTAATACAACAACAATAAACTTTTTATAAAATATACAATATTGATAACAATATTTTTTAACGTGAACACTCGCATTCAATTTTACAGACTTGAATAAGACTGTCTCACTGTGCCTATGGACCCTGTAAAGGGTTCTAAACGACGACCAAGAAGTAAAATTAAACACAAGTAGATTTTAAAGCAATTTTTCATTTCAAGTTAATAATTAAGTCAATTGAAGTAGTCTCAAATACGTCCTTTGTATTGACTTAACTGTCTGCTTGCTACTACAGCCACGTTTGTTTGTGTAGTTGTGATGGTAATGGAACGCCGTTGTAAGTGTAACACGGTTAACTTTAAACCAAACGTCGATTTTACCAATCAGACAAAACAAACCTAGTGTAAGGGCCTGTTTCACAATGTCTGATTAGGAGATACTTGGCAGATAAAGTGACAGTTTTGTATGGAATATCTGTCAAGTAAACGCTAATGGGAACTTACTTGTAGATTGTGAAACAGGCCCTAAGTATGTAAGCCTATTGTATACTGACCATTTACTAGGTTAAAGGCTTTTATCATCGGAATCACGGAATCAAGTCATCGTTACACTTGCTAAATGCGGGTCAGTGATGTCATACCCAGCCCGTTTATGTGATCATCTAAATATGTCGCCATAACAACAATGTTGTAGCATTGTTGTGTTCCATCCCAAAGTTAGAGAAACGATCGCCAGTTTCTCCGTAGTTGAGAGTTCCGAGTGAAGTGTGCTTCGACTTTAGAAGATCATTGTCTGCCTGGTTAGCTACCACCTTCTTATCTAAATATGTCGCCATAACATGAATCTTTATAGCGTCGTTGTATTCCGGCAGCTAGAGATAAGATAGCCAGTGCCACAGTAGTTGAGGATTCCGGATGAAGTGCGCTTCCACCTTAATAATCATCGTCATTAAGCCTTAACATCAGATGAGATGAAGGTCAAGTGCTTATAAAACCTGAACGATATAAAAAAATAACTATTTTTATATCAATAGTAAACAAAATGGTTCTTGGAAACGGCATAATGTAGTATCTACAAGTATATGTAATAAATAATAATAATAAACTTTCCTACACTCACACCAATTATCTAGCCCAAGAGAAGCTTCATTATGAAACTCGTTAAATGGTTACTAGACAACGGATAATCATACTTAAAATACTTAAATACATACTTATTATACATAGAAAACACCCAGACCCGAGACAATTTAGAAAAACAATAATTTCTAAATTGACCCGACCGGGGATCGAACCCGGGACCTCAGAGATGGCGACACCATGAAAACCGGTGCACAAACCACTCAACCAAGGAGGTGTTTAGTAGTTATCTAAAAAAATATATCACCTTTATAAACAGTTGCTCAAAGAACTACATACATGCTAAAACTTTATTATATATCAATATATATTTGCTATTAAATACAACTTGACCAGTTTAAGTCACGCAATAGACAGTTCAGATGACTTGTTCAGTTTACTTCGCATTAAAACGCTGACTTATTTGACATTGCAAGAAACCACTGGAACAGGATGTGAACAGGATACGTGGTCATACATATTTAGTTAGCTAACTTCTCTCGTTCTTTCTATAGGATCCGATTACTTTTGACCGACGAAAACGTTATAAAGCCTAAATATGACTACCACAGAGCTTGATAGCGAAGCGAGTGTTCTGAAAAGGCCTTAGGAGACAACATGTAATTTCACGAATTTGTTTCTGCACGTAAAAAAATATTATGAAACATCGCATAATTACGTTATGCATGGTGTATGCCCATTGACACGAATATAAGACTATTTTCTCGTTTCAGCTCCTCTTTTCTTTCTCTCTTTTTCGTTCTCTTCACGGTTTACTCCGTCAGGTATCGATGATGTCTTCGCAGTTTATCAGCATAATATCTAGAATCTACTTAGCCTTAACACCAGGCTCCCAAGTCTGTTAATTCCATTACGTTCAAACAGTGTGTCGGTAGACAGATTTCGACATTAGGTGCCTTACAAATAAACAAAGAATAAGGTCCGAATAGTTGATCCGTATTTTGTTCCTGTCATTTAAACGTCATTTCAACTTAGAGTAAAAGAGACAAAACACGGAACAACTGTTCGGACCTTATTCTTTGTTTATTTGTAAGGCACTATGACTATAAAAAAACTGTCACAATCAGGCGGTTTAAAAAAAGGAAAATCGAGGCCCAGATGGAGTGCGGCTAAAACAAAAACTATTCTCTAGCAAACCTCTACTTATCTTCACTGATTATTGTTTTTGAAACCAACCTTCACTTATCTAAATACGTCAGCTAGCCATGTTTCTTTGATATTACGGGCTTTAAATCTATTATCTCCACTAAACTTTCGATACGGCAGTGGAAGGCAGAATTGAGTTATTGCCGATTGCTGATACGTATGTGTGGGGTCGCGAGGAACCGATTGTTACATCATCGTGAGTACACAATGTCTGCACGATAAATGTTTATCTATAAATATTTTAAAATTTGCCTCTACAATTGTTATAGCTCACTGTTTGCTATGTCGCGATGTTGCGTAAATGTTATGGCGATAATTTTTTCTAGTAACGTCCGGCCGAGGTTGGCTTGCATGAAATTCGGTTTATAACAAAAGAAAGTAGTTGATAACAATAATAAATTTATGTCAGTTTTTTTATCATCATCGTCATCATCATCTAAGCCAAAAAGGCCACCCCCAAGGATCTCCACAACGACCGGTTTTGTGCTGCTCGCATCCAGCGGCTTCCCGCGACCTTCACCAGATCGTCGTCGTCTGTAATAAATTAACAGTCCATATTTTATATCGAACTGTTAATTTATCGATGTGTAACATCTTTCGGCTTTCCTTCTATATATAAAATTTGTGGGAGGGATTTCGTAGAAAAGAGACATGCACGTATGCGACTACTGTAAGGCACGTTCGTCTTTTATATTATTAGTTATTTTCACACAATTTTCAAAATAATTTCTAGATGACATCGAAGGCCGGTTCTAGAATTTATTTTTTTAGGACAACATCAACATTATTTTTTTCATAACAGTGCCTTTCTAAGTATTTTATTAATTAATTGGAAAGCCTAGTTTTACATACACGCCCCTTTTACGGGGCATGTATGTTTTTTTTGTTAAAAGAGGTTGAAAAGTTTTGTTTAAATTAAGACTTTTTACATTGTAGTCTTATTATTACAGAGAAGAAACAGGTACTTTTTGAAAAAAAAAAAAATAGGGCATGGCAGAATATGTGTAACTATAAAAATATGACCAACTTATTGTAATACCAACCACATTCTTAGCAAATAAAAATATTCTATTCTATTCTATTCAATTCAAGCAATTGCTGACTTTACAAGTACAGAAAACCAATTCATGGTGTGTTTGTATGTAGCATCGTCGTTAGCTGTAAAACGATTAAACCTATTTCAATTGCTTTAATCTAAATTTCAATAAAGTGTGCTCATTCAAACTTAATTTTAATTAATGAATGTATTATTGTACCGGCGCTCTTGATGCGTACCTACGTACATCATTACTTATAACTAGTATTTTGTGCGCAACTTCGTCCGCGTGTTTATAAAATTAAAAAAAAAACTTTTTTTTTATTCAAAATAAAATGTACCCGCCTATGTACCCGCAATAAAATGTACCCGCAAGGAGTGTAGCATTCTATCAGTAAAAGAATTTTGGGAATCAAACCAGTAGTTCCAGAGATTACCCTCCGCATACAAATAAACAAACAAACAAACTTTACCTCTTTACTAATAGTATAGATATAAATAACACCTTTTTTAATTTTACGTATCATTAACTAATATGATTGTCTCTTTCAGTTTCAGATAATTGATGGAGATGCAACGATATTTTATTATGGGATGGTTGGTACTAATCATAATATGTACCGAATTCTAGAAGAAGAGCTTGTTGGCGCAGAGGTAAACGTGATCGGTATGCGATTGCTGAAGTTAAGCAACATTCGCAAAGGCGGGTCATCGGATAAGTGACCAAAAATTTAACATCTTGAGCTCCTCCGTGCTTTGGTAAAGCCGTTGCTTCCGGCTGCATTAGCAGTCGTTAACAACCACCATTCCGTACCGCGTGATGGTTTATGGCCAGTTCTACCTGAGGTGTATTTCAATCCATAGGAAAAGATCGTGCCTTACCAGAGGGGACATAAAAACGAGCTGGTTATTTGATTTAGCGACTCATGGTAGCAGCCAGCGCTAAAGTATATCAATATAATCAACGCTTGTAAGTTCAATTCTAAAAAATATGCGATATATTTTGTACTGTGACGGGGCGGGCGCGGTGCGAGTAAAACAGTTATAAAGTATTTAATTTAACACATCGCTGAATCGAACTTTCCAGATTGGCGATTTGCCGATTTTTAGACAGCGCGTGACATTTTCCATTTTGCTGCTACAGGATTTATTGCGGTGAAAACTTATTAAGTACCTACGCAATGAAGAACGGCACTTTGCTACAGTGGAAGCCATGTGTACAAAGAATACAAAGAGTTAGGTTTTATTTTATTCAAATACATCAAGGAGTTTTAATTTCAAGTTAATTTATAATTTTCTGCGGCATGTATGGGCACTAATGCGCGCGCGCACATTTTAGAATGCCATAAAAGCTGTTTTAGCATTAACCGATTCTTTGAGATTTGTAAAAATCCAATGACATTATTGCTTTGCTGCAATTATTAAACCTAAGATTTTTCATTTCATAATCTATCTTAAGTAGTATGGAAGTTTTTTTGAATATGAAGCTGACTCTTTAATTTTGCTCATCATCATCATAATCATTCATATACATCATATCTTCATACCGAAGTTTGGAGATCAGATTTGATCCCAGAAAGCTTGTTTTAACTGGCGCTAACTAAGTCTAAGTTAATTTTGCTACTAAGTGTTTATATACACATGTAGAAAAAGTTAAAATCAATTAAGATAAGCGAGTACAAGCGATACGAGTATCGGAAACCACTATAATTAAATTGATTGAAGTGCCTGTTTTTATTATTAGTAGTGTTTTATCGTTTGCCCCACAAAAGTCAATTGATAATTTATTGACTTATAAAAATAGTACGCTTTCCCACGATACACATAGTTATTATAATGTAGCGTATGAAATCACCAACCGGTAGGTTGCATCATAATATGTTCTAGACGAGAGTAACCAGATCATTTTCATATTTTTACTATGGACTTGTGCACTGGCGTTTATAAACGCCACCGCCGTTTTAGCATTATTAAAACGTGTTAGTTTTTCGTTTCGTTTTCGTTATTCGTTGTTAAATAGAGTAGTGAGAGTTAGGGTTAGGAGTGACTGTGGAGTTCATTGGCACTGATTTCGGTTTGCGTGTTCGGGATGCGATTGTGTTAATTAACTTGCACTTTACCGCGTCCCTAATTAAAATATATTACACACTTGAAAAATACCTAATTTTACTTAAGTAACTCTTTAAATTATTTACCTTAATTATCCTGGTTTAAGTTCGTTTAAAATCAAAGACTGTTGATTATAAAAAAAATACCCATAAATAGTCATAGTCATCGTCATAATTATTTATTACATCATGTTGGTTGAATTAGCAGTACCACTTATATTAAGATATTCGCTAAAAGAACTTTTAATTAATCGATGTCGAAGATAACGCGAACATACACATATTAAAGAAAAACACCCGAATTGAGATCCCCTTCCTCCTCCTCTGTTAAAAACGAGACTGTTATTATACATGCAGCGTTCACCTTCGCCAGTATGTGACAAAAACATACCGACTCGTAGTGGGTATGAGCCAAAATGAGATCAACTTTCACTGAACTTTATTGCGTATGCAAATTATAGAATAATAATTTGTAACAATTACTTTTACGGCTGTTATGGTGACAAGGTAATAATTTTGTTTGTCTAATCTTAAATGTAGAAGCTCTTTGAGTCATTGTTTTTTTTATAGTGTGTTACCTTATTTTAAATATGTATTATTAAATAACAATATAAAAAATATGAATTAAATAATTTACCTTTACTGGCATACAGACTCACCCACCTTGCGTAGTTTATTTACGCTTTAGCATTACATTAGGTATTAGTTATTTAAATAGGGCACTGGTATATAAATGGTTTTGTACGTTTAACAACATCTGCATGTTTGAAGAAAATCCTAGAACAACCAATACGATTGATTCACCGAACGACACACGCTGATTTTAATAAAGACAATATTGACCTTCTCTCTTCCGTCTCTATTCATCGTAAATCGTACGTTTGGATATCATATCGAAAGCAATTTTTCTCAAGCGTAGTCTTACCCTATGCAAAAATATTCATAGGATGAAACGCTACCATGATTGAAGTGGTTCTAGCCAATATTGAACCTTTTTGTTATAGGTGAATTTTCGGGCAAAGAAAGTTGTATAACCCGCCCCTTATGATATCGGAATTAGATTTAGTTATAACTAAAAGCGTACTAGGGTTCGCTGGAAAGCGTCTTTTGTTATTCTACGGGTGATGATATCAAACTTCGTTTTAGCGATAGATGGAAAGTGCAAATTTCTTAAATATGCTTACCATCTTACAAATAAATAAAGAATAAGGTCCGAATAGTTATTCCGTGTTTTGTTCCTGTCATATAAACGTCACTTCACATTAGAGTAAAAGGTATAAAACACGGAATAACTATTCGGACCTTATTCTTTGTTTATTTGTAAGGCCCTAAGAGTTTATATAATGCCTGTGTCAGCAAATTTATGGTACTAGGTTTTTAATGGGAAGTCTTCCTACTTCGAGCTCTTCGTGGATGAACAAGGAAAGAGGGGGAGTCCCACATATCCAGGGTGCGTCCCTGTCCCCGGAGTATGCGTATCTTATCTTATCTTATATCCCGGAGTATGCGTATGATAGCATTTTACATACTTACATACATTTTACATACAAAAAAAGAAGTGGTTAAAATTATATGAGGAAAATAAGCCCTAAGAATATTTGCTAAGTAACTAATGAGATTAATACTGTCATAAACAATCTGCTGAATAAAATTACGCCATTATATACTAGTGTGGGCAGGCTCTAACAAGGTGGACCGACGATCTGCTAAAGGTCGCGGGAGGCCGCTGTATGCGAGCAGAACAAAACCGGTCGTTGTGGAGATCCTTCGGGGAGGGCTTTGCCCAGCAGTGGTCCTCTTTTGGCTAAGTCAGATGACGATGATGACTCCAGAACCTCAAAAGAGAACAATGCTTTTATTATTCAGTTATTTGTAAAAATATGTCATTATGATTATATTAAATGTTGCTTTGGTATCTATCTAATATATAAAATTCTCGTGTCACAGTTTTCGTTGCCATACTCCTCCGAAACGGCTTGACCGATTTTGATGAAATTTTTTGTGCTTATCCGGTATCTATGAGAATCGGCCAACATCTATTTTTCATCCCCCTAAATGTTAAGGGTGGTCCACCCCTAATTTTTTTTTGATTTTTGAAATTTTTCCAATACAAAATGATTTGTTTGTAGTGTTGTCATGGAAACTGTCAAAGCGGTACGAAGTCCGCCGGGGGCAGCTAGTAACATATAAAAATGTTAACAATGCAACTGTCACTCGAGTGTTGTGTAAACAAAGTGTCGATATTACCTTTCGTGTTGTTACTAAATAAGTTTTCATTAATCACCGAGTCAATCGCAGCTTTTCGTCACTAATTAGAAGTTGCGAAACCAGTTGGCTGTGGATATGGCTCTGGTAAAGATAGCTGTCCATCATCCGTCCAATCTGTTAATTGGCTTAGCCGTATCTATTAATCATCTCATTATCTTGATCTGTTGTTAAATTGAAGTTATTATGGTATATGTCACCGAATGGATTAGTGTTATCTTTTTGTTATGGTAAACAAAGGTGGTATGACAAACTTTCATCATCATCGTCATCATCATCATCATCACCATCGTCATCATCATCATAATCATCATCAGCTCATTTTATGTCCTCACTGCTGGGGCACGAGCCTTCCCTATGGATGGATAAGGAGAACGGGCCATAAACCACTACGCGGGCCCAGTGCGGATTGGTGGTTGTTACCGACTGCTAATTCAGCCGGGACCAACGGCTTTACGTGCCTTCCGAAGCACGGAGGAGCTAGAGATGACAAATTTTTGGTCACTCATCCAGTTACCGGCCTTTGCGAAACTTGCTTATCCTCAACAATCGCAGACCGGGCGCGTGAACCACTGCGGCATCGAGCTCCTCCAAACATTGACAGAAATGAATTAATTAATATGATTCCATTACAATATGATCTATGCAACAATTATTTCTTACAACTTTAATGGTCCTTTTTAAATTAACATTATAATAAAACGGTACGGTAACAGAAGCGATAGATGCTCGAGTGAATGCGAGAAATTGTCGTTCAATCCATATAGCTTCGTTTGACTATGGAATGAGAATCTGTAGCTTTCTGGAGGATGGGTTAGCAGAACTACGAGTATAATAAATGTGTTAATAGCGCATACATCTTTATATATATAAATCTTCTGTGCGTGTGTATGTCACTGAACTCTTTCTAAACGGCTGGACTGATTTGGATGAAATTTTTTGTGTGTGTTCAAGTGGATTCGAGAATGGTTTAGATTTACAATTGGACCCGATAGGTGGCGCTGCTATAGGGTCCATTATGGGATACGGGTGATCTTAAGCGGACTAATAATTTGTTTGTTTTGTTGTCATGAAAACTGCCAAAGCGGTACGAAGTCCACCGGTCAGCTAGTAATAACCTATAACTATTAAAACCCACACCGTTTTATGTACATCTTAACTTATCTTATCTTAGTAGGGCCTGCTGAGGTTTCCCTCTCCCGGTAACACTTCTTATCTTATCTTAACGGGGCCTGCTGAGGTTTTCCTCTCGCAGTAACACTTTAACCCATCGGGATCTTTTGTGCAAACCCATCCTTTCACTCTTTTTCCTCTGTAAAGATAGATGCCATAAGTTTGGCAACGTCTTTAAGAGCAAAGAGACTGAAGTCCTCCGGTTTCGGATAGGCCGACCTCAGGAGTCCCATCCTTTTCCTAACCAGAGAGTCGCAGTCACACAGTAGGTGCTGCATTGACTCCGTTTCCTCTCCACATGCCATAGACGCATTCTGTGAAACATTTGTTTTGTGGCATAGTGCCCTAGTGGCATAGTCAAGGCACTGATGGACAATCGTGCCTGTTTTCTAGTTCTACTCATTTTTTACTACCCATTCAGGACGTCTATTTTTTAGCTGTGGAGAAGAATGGGCGCAATAAACTCCACAGCTTTAATAGAAGTAACGATATTTACAACGACAACGGGTAATAAAATATATGATTGATTATTTAGAGGCTCTATTTGTTATTTTATCAATTTATTTATTTTATTTTAGGTTTGGTTTGGTTGGTGCTAGCAATTGTTGAAATTCTTTTAAGGAATTTACTTACATCGATTTTATATACCTACGTCGAAAGAAATCAAAATAGAGTAGGTATATAACTTTATAGAATCGTTTGCAGATTTAAGGCGAGCTAAAACAGGCGTGTTGAAAAAGAATTCCCGAAACGAGACTGGAATCTGCAATACCGACTGGTCTCTACCATTAGGCATTCGTGGTTGTATCCGACTTGTAAGTACGGCTTCAAATCACAGATTTTTTCCAAAACTTTTTCTGAATGCGTGAGCTTTTTGGTGGTCCGTATCCAAGCTGATGACGATGATGATTATTTAGTGCCTAAAATCATTCCTTACGTACCTAATTATAGTGTTTATTTTACAATGAACATCCATAGATGCTTTGCAATGCTAATTGATGTCTCTCAGTGCGGCAGTTAGAACTTATGCTCATTGCTACCATTAAACCAAAGTGTGGGTGCCACAAGCAATCGTAATTAGATCGAAGCTAAACTATTTGGTAATGCTGTAAATTTGGCATCGGTAATATCGCCCAAACAGCAATGAAAGCGTAATTCGGCTTGTTGTAATTGGCCAATGTGATTGGGTTGGTGTACAGTCATGAGGATAAATATATTACTAGTACTAAGCCCGTGGTCACAGGGAGACTGAGGTGTTGGTCGTCTTATAATTAATAAGTAACTTGCATACCATCATTCATTATTCAAAGGGTTCGAAACGTCAGGATAAAATAATATAAATCAATATGTAAAATAAATAATAATAGAAAATAATAAAAGTTTTTGTTTTGTTTATATAATTTTAACGCAAATTTTGTTGCGAAACACAAATGTTGAAAAAAATTCCACGAGCAGGATTTGAACCTGCACCCTTCTGACATACCGGGTCAGGTGCTCTTCCAATTGAGCTATCGTGGTTCTAACCAGCCCGGCGAAATTTTTACTTTTTTACTTTGAAAGCCAAAGGCGCCCATTCAAAAGTTAATAAAAAAAACTAAGAACAAACTGAGTTACTGAGTGTGTTGTGTAATGGCTTGTGGGAATGTGTGAGTGATTATGTGTGTCTGTAAGTGTGTGAGTTTGGTGGAGTATCTATGCGTTGTTTAGGAGACAAAACGTAACGTTCTTTACTTGATAGGAAAGAAGGAAGAACGAACTAATGTATAAAAGTTTATTTGGCACAAATGCACAACAACATACAACAACACTTTAAAAAAGGTTCGTATAAGTTGTTTTGATACTAGTTGTTGCCCGCGACTTCGTTCGCGAAGAATACAGTACAAAAAAAAATAAAAAAAAAAAAAAAAAAAAAAGTATCCTATATTCTGGTCTGGGTCATGGTCTGTATATGAGGAAAGTTTCATTAAAATCCATTCAGTAGTTTGTACGTGAAAGAGTAACAAATATCCATCTATACTTACAAACTTTCGCGTTTATAATATTAGTAGGATGTTGTTTGAATGTAAACCTTAGAAAACGATATGCATAAGTAGTTGTTAACAACCACCAATCCGCACTGGGCCCGCGTGGTAGTTTATGGCCCGTTCTCCCTATTTTTTAATATGGAAGGCTCGTGCTCCAGCAGTGGGGATTAAAGCCCGGTGAAGCTGAAAATGCCGCAGCGGCAATCAGCAATCTCTCTCCAAAAAAAAAAAAGCAGTGGGGACATAAAATGAGCTGGAAATGAAGCACAGATTGACAACAATTTATAAATGTTTATTAAAAGGCGGCTTGGGAATTTAGCGTCAAATATATGTGATTACTGTGATGTAGTTGTTATTTTATTTTTATTTCAATATAATTTTTCCTTTAATCATTAGAAATTGGGGTTAGCAACTGATTTTTGACTTTTGTTTGATCAACCCTGCCACCTAGCCGGTCATCCAGCAAAATTTCAATGAAATTCTATGGTATTTTTATTGCGACCAAAACTGGTGGCGAACATTGTGTTACTGTGCACTACACAAAACTAGTGTCATTACTCTATTTGTATTTATTTTGTTTACGAAAAAAAAAAGTTATTTTTTTATATGGTAACATATTTTTATCGGTGACTGTACCCACACGAGCTTACCAAGTTGCCTCGTAAAACTTCGCATGGGTTTGTCGCTCGTAAAATTATAACTGGCAGCGGGTACAAATAGATGCCGCTGGTGAAAATGTTTGATCAAAACTTTGGATAATGCGTCTTGCTTAACTGTATGATTTACAATTAATGAAAGATAGCACTTTTCCCGCGACTTCGTTCGCGTGGATTTAGTTTTGTACATACATAATTCAATACTATGATACTCAAATATTTTTTTTTGTCTAAATACATTATATCATTGTTTCTTTTTTTTCGACACTTTGTCTTTTTTCAAATTGTAATTTGTTCGCAACAATATTTGCGTAAAGTTATATGTAAATAATCATAAATATAGCTTGCCTAATTCTTAACTGATCTTTCGTTATTTGTAAAAATATTAAGATCGGATGTTGATGACGTAGTTGTCGACATTGAATAGGGTTCCTTTGGCTTTATAAAGTAAAAGTAGATAGTGTTGGTTAATTTCGGCGAGTTGGATAGAGGCACGATAGCATAGTTGGCAGTGCACCTGACCCGGCATGTCATGGGGTGCGGGTTCGAATCCCGCTCGTGGAATTTTTTCAACACTTTGTCTTTTTGCCAATTGTAATTTGTTCGCAACAATATTTGCGTAAAATTATACGTAAATAATCGTATAAAATATGTAAAAGCTTAACTTCGTGAAATGCAATCATTGAAAGAGAGATTGAGCGGTACGCTGCATATAAAGCGAATGTAAAACCACAGTTAAGCACATTATACAGGTGATTATAGCTAATTTGCTTCATTCAGTAATGAGCAGTTGATGATTGAATGATAGCTCGTTAACGCAGTGGCGTTGTTGGTTTTGTGATCGTTTTAGTTACAAAAACTTCCGTAATGCCATCTAATCAGACAATTTAAAATATCTTATACCTCTTCGTGCTTCAACAGAAATACTAAGCCATTGGTCCCGGTTGTTGCAGAAAAATGGCATTTGTTAAACCCCACCAGCTTTGTGCCAGTGTAATATGTCGGCCCGATCTTCTTAATAAGGAGCTCGGATCAATTACTTCAAAAACACATAATATGTGTTTTTGTTTATGTGGAAGGCCTGAGCCCAGCCATGGGACGTGTAAAAGCTGATGATAATAAGATTGAGAAACACAAGACTTAATTTCGAAAAAAATAAGAAAAAAAAATTGAAAAGGTTTTGAACCCACTACCAACTATGCTATTGTGGTTCTGTCCAACCTGCCGAAATTAATCTACACTATCTACTCTTACTTTATAAGCCAAAGGAGCCTTATTCAATGTCGACCACTACGTCATCAACAATGACGTAGGGTTCAAATCACGCTCCTGTCAATTTTTCAAATTTTTTTCAAATTGTAATTAGTTTGCAACCAAATTTACGTAAAAATATACATAACCATAATTATAAATACAAGAGACTGTCTATCGTTATTGTATCACCTACAACGGACTCCTTAAATTTTTGTTTCGTATTTAATTTCTTACCAGAGAGTTTACCCCAAGATTGGTTTAGGTTATAATTATTCATGCAACGAACAGTTTTTTTTCTTACTTCAACAGTCAGTAGCAGCAGAGAACACCAGTTTTCCTTATTAATTTTACTCCTTTACAAAGTTTCTGTAAGGTAAAGCGCTGGCCAGTAGTTACTGCTTCCAACATAGTTTCAGAGCAAAAGGTTTTGTTGAAAAGGTAGACAAACTTTTTGCTTGGTAGTAGTTATCGTAGTAAAGTCCGTTTTCTTTTCAATTATATCCTAAAAAGGCATTTAAAAGCTTAATTACCATATTGTCCTATTATCTAATGACTTAGCTAAAGCTAATCCGTGTGTGTGTGATCTACTCTTTACAAAATAGATAACTTTCTTTAATTGCTGCTACAACTACTTCACTTTCAATGTTATTTCTAAAAAAATATCTGTGGTAAACGGAGCTGGTAGTCAATTTTAGTTATCATTCATATCACATTATTAGGTATGTAAAATATCTGAATATTTGTAACTTATCTTTATTTGTTAACTGTTTACCCAACCAGCTTATTTTTTTAAAATTTGTTTTCCCAAATAAATAAAAAAATAACAGTAGATTCAATTTAATTAGCTCATTTTGTTTATACAAGCTTTTATTTAACTTGCACTGTTCCTATGTAAGTAAGTTGTCCGTCAAAATTTGCAAACTATTTTTCGACCATTTGTTGGTATCCGATTAAGCTGAAATTTTGCATACACCTTTAGTTCTGGTGACAATACAATGTGAAATACTCAGTATTGTAATAATTTCAATATGGCCGCCGATCCAAGATGGCAGATTGCAAATTTTTTCTCAACCCCATTATTATGGGTATCAAATGAAAGGGCTTGAAGAGTAGAAAACAATAAAGTTAATGACATTACACTAAATTCAATATGGCCGCCGCTCCACGATGGCGGATTAAATAGATTGTTCAATCCCCTTAATATGGATATCAAATGAAAGGGCTTAAAGAGTAGAAGACAATATGGTAATAACATTACACTAAATTCAATATGGCCGCCACTCCAAGATGGCGGATTAAAAGAGATGTTAATAATAAATATTAGAAAGAAAGAAAGAAAGAAAGAAAAAACATTTATTGGCTCTCACATACACAGACACAATGACATGAAATACAAGACACAAAAAACAAAATAAAAATAAAAATAAATAAATAATTAACAAATAAAAGAACACAAGTGTGAGGAGCCAATCAGGACCCCACCTCAGCATATGTCGCTACGGTGTGACAAAGCCACATCGCAACGGCGCTGGCATTCTGGCAGGGCCTGTACGAGGTGACGTTTCCTATATATCCATCCTATTCAGACTAATAAATAAATAAAATATAAATATATATATGTGTATATAATTGTACTTATATAAATAAAGCTATATACTCCTAAATATATATATATTAAAATTGCACATACATAAAAAAAAAAAACAAAAGTATACAAAATAAAAAACATCGTACACAATGAACAAAAAAACCATACACAAATAAAAAACAGGCGAGGCGGACTACACACCGAACGCAGCCACACTGTTACTGTCGCATAAGCGACATTGACAGTTTTGACCACGTACGGTCGTGTACCCTACGCACCCGCGCCTCGACCGCCATCATTCGGAAAAAACCCATGCGCTTGCCACGCACACAATCTAAAAATTCCACGCTTTGCCAAACCTAAATGTTTATTTCAAAGCAGAGACGCAGCAGTGCCAGGATGCAATCCCCAAAGCCCCCCACGCAACGTGAAGACCCAGATTGTAAGTAGATTTTCACCAATAAGTATTACGCAGTTGATGTAAGCTGGATATTAAAGACTAAAAAGTAAAAAATAAAATTTCAATAAAAAAAAAGACTTTTAAAAACAAGCTTTTATTTGAATAAAAACGTAACCCAAAAATTATTTAAATAAAAATTAAACATGATAAAGAAAAAATACGTCAACTAAAAAGAAAAAAAATATTTAGTGACATTTTTCATATACAGGGTATATCGTTGAACGTTTAAATCCATTCGCCCCCATTCTCTATACCTGCATCACCCTGAACAATGTATGTTAGACGACTTTCCCAATATACATACAATTTTATGATAGGTAGATTCTTGGGATGGATTCTAGGGGTATATAAATAAATATAGATATTTTCCAAATGTAATCTGTATTTAAATTTTAAAAGCTTGAGGCACTGATGTACGCTATCCGTTATACACTCACACTGACACACTCACAAAATAATATCAGTGCCTCCAGCTTTTAAAATTTGCTTGATGTAGGTATATAGAATGTGGGCGAAGGAATATAAACGTTCAACGCTATAACCCTGTGTATGAAAAATGTCACAAAAATTATTTTCTTCTTTTTAGTTCGCGGTATTTTTTCTTTTTCATGTTTAATATTTATTTAAAAAATTTTTGGGTTACTTTTTTTTTATTGTTAATTTATTTATAGTTTTGTGTAAATTATTAGTATGTTAATTTTACTAAAAATATAATTATACAAATCAATTATCTATAAACATTTAATGCAAGCATTTGTGAGAAACTAAACGCATGCTATAGATCGGTCCGATAAGTTTTGTAATATTATATCGGCGCGGTTATACTCCCGCGGTTACCAATACTAACTGCGAGCAAATCCCAGTTGGGTAGGTACTTGATTCATCATCATCACCATCATCTCAGCCAAAAGACGTCCACTGGACAAAGGCCTCTTGGTTAATATTTAATAATTATCAAATATATTTCTTCTATTGTTAGTACCAACAAGAACACTGCCGATGAAACCGTATTGCCAATAAAAAATTTGGTCTAACAATTTTGTCTCCTTATAATCTACAGATAGACTTTATATTGCAGATACCAGGACATCATGACTTACTGGGAGATTCCACAAGCTCTGTGACCTGAAAATCTGGCGCAGACCAGCAACACCTATTAAATGTTTCAGAATTACAAGCCGCGTATGAATTATCATATAATTATGCTGCAAATACTTTTCCAGTGCAGATATTTTTCAAGATTTGTGCATAATACGTGAATTAAGTAAGAGGTTAAATAGAATGTGGTAACAATACTACTTACCCATTGTACATAATGGCCTAAAATTAAGTTAAATGAGAATATGGGTTTTAGAATTTTATCTCCTTATAAGCTTGTATCATATTATTATACTTGGGCATCATAACTAACTGGGAGATCCAAAAGCTCTGTGACCTGGCAAATTTGTGGTTTTAAATAAGCGTAGACTCGTATCGTACGGCATGTGCATGCATGTGCATGCATTCAAGTTGTCTCTTAATACAAGCAGCGTATGTATCTGCAATTGTTAGACAGATATGGTATGACTACATTTCTGTTGCAAATATTGTTCTTAATTCGTGCATAGGCACTAAAAACCATAATTAAATAATCGTTAAAAACCTCTTTTAGTACAAAGTTTAATGGAAAAAAAATTGGTTTTACAATTTTATCTCCATATAAGCTCGCGTGCGATACCAGGGCGTCATGACTAACTAGGAGATTCCATGAGGTCCGTGACCTGGCAAATTTGTGGTTTCAAATTAGCGCATACCCGTACGGCAACACCTATTAGGTGCCTTGTAACGAGTTTTAAGAAATATTAATAATGCAATCACACTGGCAGTTCATGAGAAATGCAGAGCCTTGGTAGTTTAAAGCTTAATAAACATTTATTATTATGTTGGCATTTGTTTTTTCAACTTACTTACGTTATGTAAAAAAATACATACTCTTCCGTACTATTTGTATGTAGTTATGTGATTGAAAGTGTCCTTCTACTACAAAAGTATTTTCCAATATTCTGATGCTGTATGAGAAGAAACGCCATTGCCTTTTCTTTCCAGTAAAAGTTCTCCCGCTGTAGAGAGGGACTTTCACAGGTAATTTTGTAAAGAGAAAACCTCGGCGAAAATGGAAAATATGTGTAAGACTTTTTTATATTTTACAAAAAGAAGTTATTATCAATTTTGTTTTTAAACTGGTTCAGGGATGAGTTAAACAAGTCCAGGATATATCCTTATCAACACTATTATACAGTTTGGACACTCTGATGGCAAAGGTGTTGCTACGATAATCAGTTCGAGAAAGCGGAATAATATATAATAATAACAATAATAATATCATAATTATAATTATAATTTGAATATCAATGATGGAGGCTTTTGCCCAGCAGTGGGACAGCTTTAGGCTATTTACTAATACTATTATGTAGAGTACTGTCTCTAAAATTATTAAGGATTTTTTAAATGTCTATGTTGTTTTTTTTTGTATTGCAATAAAATTGTTATGTACTTACGTGTATCTTTCCTTCTATCTACATCTCTGTGTCTATCTACAAGTGATGCTGTAATGATAACTGTTATTAATTCCACCTACTATCCACCTTTGACACGAATATTAAATTAGGGACTAAATAATGAGGCGTGCAATATTAAAAGTGACAAGCATGACAGGGACAAAGAGGTCTGATAAAGAATATGAACAAAAAAAAAACCTGAATCTGTGTTGATCATTATCATGAAACGTGGCACGTTCACTTTATTATTTTGTTACGTTACAAGTAATAGGACAGTGAGGCGTTATACATCTCATTGTAAATGACGTAACACTTGATGAAACAAATTGCCTCAGGTTACTTACTCGTGATACAGATATATTTTTACTTTTTTTTCCCCTATATTTTCTTTATTTTTTTTCCTAACTGACCTATACAATAATAAATAAAAATAGTAACAAACACTAGACAGCATCACATATCTTATTCCGATCCCAAAGTAAGTAGCTAAAGCACTCGTTTTACGGAAATTAGAAACAACGACGGTACCACAACCTTTCAGACCAGATATAATATCGAAAAAGTTACTTTTTCGACATTGACCCAACCGGGAATCGAACCCGGGACCTCAGAGTTAGCGCTGCCCAAAGCCTGGCGAGCAAGCCACTCGGCTAGAGGTCGCCAATGCCTGATCACAATACCTGATCTTAAATGAAAAGGCCGAAGGTGAAGGCGCACTCCCACCTGGAATCCTAAACTACTGAGGCACCCACTAGCTATCTTATCTCTAACTATCGGAACACAACAAAACGGAGCGACAAAAGTTCACTTCTAATGAAGTAGACCTATTTGCTGGTTATCAGTGTGAATTCACGAGGGTTTCGTTATTTATTTGTAGCTACAAACTAAATACTCAGTTATTATAAAAATTAATTAATGTCTTCACTATCGCATTGGTGAAAAACTGTAATGATAGTGTAAGATTTGATGTTATAAATATATTGATAACGTTTTCTGTTGTTAAGTTGTTTGTCAAAAACGGATATAACTGATCCAATTGATACATGATTGTAGACAGCCCGCGACTCTTTACAAAATTTCTAACTTAAAACTATGAAAACTAAACCTGATCCCTTACGAAACGCCATAGTCCATACACTGGTCCAATATTCCTAACAAGTTACATAAAGTTTCAACTTCAACGTAAGCCAATACACAAGATTACTTGCAAACTCGCGCGCATATGGCTTCCTAGAGGCGTGGCTCGCATGCTTTGTATGCTAAGCATATGTTGCAACGTATAAAATGTCACTAGAATTGAGACCTAACGTTGGTCATGGGACCTTTTTGATCTCAACGTTGAGTGGTGCAACTATCATGTGATTTGAACTTTCGTATGTAGATTAATTATCGGTAAATTGCAGGTGTGAGGTATGTAACTTGCGTCTAAAATTTAGATTATGGATAGGATGATAATGATGTCTTGAGGACCTGCATCAATTTCACGGGCTGATACCAAATCAATCAACTATTCAAAAAACATGTGCTTAAATACAACTCAATAACGTGGCCACTTTATTTGGTCAATCAAGACTAAAGGTGTTAAGAAGAGAAGTTAATAAAACAGGACAAGTGCATGCGTTACTTACACAACTTGATAATCTATATTAAATAAAAATGAATCGCTAAATGTGTTGCTAATCGCAAAACTCGTGCACGGCTGAACCGATTTGGCTGATTTCTTTTTTGTTGTGTTTGATGAAGTCTGAGAAAGGTTCTTACGGAGAGAAAATACGAGGAAAATAGAAAAAACTAAATTTTTCTTTTCCCATCCAACCACTCTCTACTGGACCGATTTAAAAAACTCTTTCACCATTAGAATGGTACAATTAGCGCTGAGTATATGTTACTATATAAAAAAATATGTCCACCCGTGCGAAGCCGGGACGGGCCGCTTGTTTATAATATAATTATATATTTTATTTCTGATTATATAATACGTCACAACAAAACATCAAATGGAAGGATTCTCTCTGCATTAGGTAAAAAATATTGTCAATATTTTCTTCCACTGAGCTAAGCTAAGCTAAGCTAAGCTCCCGCTGAGCTAAGGTCTCCATTATTGAAATCAAATTATCGCTATATTTATACGTAATGGGTATTGGCTTAATGCGGGTTGGTGGGTTATAAATAAATAAATAAAATATATATAAATAAATATTAAAACCTGGGCTATAAATATACTAATACTATACATTTAAAAAAATCTAATATAACCTTTGGGACCACCGTGCTCTTATAAGTGATTAAATATTCAACAACATGTTTTTATTTATCAAAGAGTATCTAGCAACACATTTATATTGCTGTGCAATAGTCGATTATCGATAGTTAGATCACCAATAGTTTAATTAAACATGATACGATAAGCATTGAAAAAATGTCAGCAGACAAGACAGTTGGTATTTACTACTTGACTAAAATCCCATTATACTGGTCATGAAATCCCAGCCCCACACCACACTATAAAACTAAAAAATACTGTAAGCCAATTTTGCGTGAAAAGGAACGCACCCAATGAACATCAAATCAACCAGTAATAACATAACTTTGAGACAACCAACACCTCGGTCTCCTGTGACACAATATATATGTGATAGAATATTATGTAAATAAACATGAGAAGACTTGTTTAATGTAGGTATGTACAGTGATTGCGTACAACCTAGAAACATTACTAAGACAAATACTTAGAATAAATGAAGGCCGTAATAATATTATGTGATAATGGTAGCAAATTGTAATAATACACATAACATTTTTTATTTATAGATGTTGCTATAAACGGACCGAGTTTATTTATCATAATTGTTTTTGCTTTCAAAAATTTTTTATACCACGGACTTGCAAGGGTTTGGGATGTCTCCTTCTGAAGTAATGCATAAATGTAAATAAAAAGCGACTGAATCTGTATTAAGTAAAGTTGTGCTCTCGCAACAAGACATAGCAATATTATCGATATCGACGGTATCGGGTACTAAAATAGTTATTTAAATATAAGTCTAATAGAGCTTGTGAATAGCCTCTGTAGTCTACTGGTTAGATCACCGACCTCAGACCTATAGGTCGTTGGTAGGTAGGCTTGTTCTTAGCCCGCCAGGATAGTAAAATTTTAAATAAACGAACTATCCTTGAACAACACTAGTATAAACCGTTTCCATGTCCCATGAGATGTTAGAAGTAAATGCAATAACTAGAAAAAACCGATGTCAAGCTATATTTGTTAACGTTGCTTTAATAATGATGCCATTAAACTTGAAGTTATTATATTATTCTCTTTTTTTATCACTATTCTTGGCTGTAATTATATCATGTATTTTATTGTAATAAACTGAAGGTACAGGTTTAGGTTTGAAGGATTCTAACCGTTTCTATCCAACCAACACGTAACAGAAGGGACACGGGGAGAAAGGAAATAAGAGGGGAGAACGGAAATAAGATAATTATGCCCGACCCAATTGTCAACCTCACCTGCACGCTGTGGTTCTCCCTGCTAGATAACGAACGAGGCTCTAGCGACCGAGCAAAAGTGGTGTAACCATACGCCCGGTCGGACACCTGTATTTGGCTGGAAGAGGCTTCAGTGACCTTGGGGTTTAAATCACTCCAAGAAGACCTGGTGCAGAAGGCAAGGGGAAACCTATTTTTCCAAGAAAGTCGCGTCGTAGCGACCACGACCGCTCTGCCAAGAGAATAACGACTAAGAAGAGAACACGTAACAAAGCACGTAAGCATTCCGAAGTGAGTTTTAAAAGTTTTAAAAGTGAGTTTGCTGTTGGCTTCAGACGGCCTTTACAGCATCACCAGACTTGCTTTTGAAGTGGAGTTGGGCGGGACATGTCTGCAGACGTAACGACGGATAATGGTCATACAACGTCCCTAACATAGCGACCAATAACTAACCGTAGAAACGTAAGAAGTGAACGTGGGTCAATGGAGAGATGATTGCAATGGCGTAGCACGTGAGAATTGGGTTGGAATGGTTACCATCAGAAAGAGATACTAAGAGATACTAACCTATGCCTTCACTTAGCATTGGGTGGCGACGGGCTGAAGAAGAGTTTAGTAGAAGAAGATATGAGACAACATCACATACATTGTTCTGATCCCAAGGTAAGTAGCTAAATCACTCGTTTCATGGAATTCAGAAACAACGACAGTACCACAACCACCCAGACCCGATACAAAATCAAAAAGTTTGTTTTCGACATTGACCCGACCGGGAATCCGGGACCTCAGAGTAAGCGCCGCCCAAAGTCCGGCGTGCAAGCCACTCGGCTACGGAGGTCGTCAAATATATAATAACATCTCGAGTTCTTCCGTGCTTCGGAAGGCACGTGAAGCCGTTGTTCCAGACTGCATTAGCAGTCGTTTACCAATCCGCACTGGGCCCGTGTGCTGGTCCATAGGGAAGGCTTGTCCACCAGCAGTGGGGACATAAAATGAGCTGGTGATGATTGGTGATGATGATGATGATGACGACGATACATCGTGTTATCGCGCTATGATAAAGCAGTACGTGAAAGAATAGTTTTTGTAGTTTTAGACCAACCGTTTGAGACTTTATCAATTAATTTTATTTGGATTTTATGGTCTACTACTACTATGGTCTACTATGGTATGAACTGTCTATAGATGAACGGGCAGATGGGCATCGTAAATCTATATGCGTTCCTGATTTACTTCAGCATCCTGAAACCGTTGCAATGTTCCATTAAGCCAAAGCTCTAAAGAAAATGATATTTGGCCCGACTGTGGATTAATGGTTTTTCCTTACGTCTCAAATTTTTTCCAGTATACATTTACATAAACAAAGCATCGTAAACTTCCCACCATAGCGGAGCGGCGGTAGAAAGAAATCGTGAAACTTAAAATATAGCTATTTAGCTTAGCTTTAATTGCTTATGGCCCTAATTAATTGTTACACGACGATGTTAAGCTTTTTTGCTACGTTTTCCCCTCGGAAACGGCGCGGCTTGAATTGTAACCATTTTTTTTTTGCAATTCAAATGTTTACTTCGTTCACGTGGTGTATGCTATGGAAAATTTACAGCAGAATTTGTATTTTTTTGATTTGTTGTTTTGTTTTGTAGGAGCAACACTTCTATACAACAACCTGTGAAGGCTGGTCTGCTCTTGCATACTTATCTTATTTTTAATATTATTCACTGTAGTTTGACTTTGAGTTTTTTTCTTAACCAATTTTTTTAGAGTACTGTATTGGTACATACATACTGTATGACATTGTGGAAATTGAAACTTTTACCTGATGTAAATTTGTTAACTTAGTTTTATTTATTTTGTGTTTTTTTTTACATGTTGTGGTTGTCTTCTATAATTTTGTGTTTATTTGTAATGAAAAGTGTCCTGCTATGATAGGGCATTTTTCAATATTTTTGACTCTGTAAGGGAGAAAAGAGCCGGACACTTGCTGAGTTTCTTGCCGGTTCTTCTCAATACAAGATCTCCCGCCCGGAGTAGACTTACGAACCGATGGCATAGTGACATTCACAAGAGCTACTTGTAGCCTAAACTGAATAAATGATTTTTTATTTTGAATTTTTTGAATTATACAATTACAAATACTATGATTTATCGCCTCTATGGTATAGTGGTTAGAAGACCAGTCAGGTTGTCAGGTCTATCATCGGTCAAACAAAAATTGTGCGTAAGAAGTTTAGGCCATTGGGTAAGGCCAAATAAAATTAGGACCGTTATTTAGAGGGTTGTCAAAAGGCATTTGTTTGTACTCGGTTAGATCGGTGGTTAAGGTTTGTTTTGTATAAAAATATGTATTGGTAGCTTCCTTAAAAGTAAAAAGAAAAAATATACAAGAATAAAATTGGATACGTTTAAAACAGTGCGAACAAGAACTTATAAACTACTAAATCTTCTGAACTGTAACACAATAATGAAATACTTGAAAGGATAGTGGCAATATATCGCCGTCGTATAAACAATATAAAATTGAAGCCATATTTCGCGGGCTTGTTAATAATGCGCGGGAATAATTAACGAAATTAGACCTCTTGCCGCTCTGACAAGGCGCATATTGCAATATCTGGGGTCACGAAGTGGCACGTCAGGTTAATCTTGGGTATGGTGTAAGAGATAAGAATAATTTGCGCGAAATTTTATTTACCGTAGATAAAAAGTACTGGTTGGTTTTTATAATGTTAAAGACTGCTTTCGTATTATTTTATCCGTTTATTATGTTGGAGTCGACCGGCGACGACGAGCGTAAAAATGTTTTGCCGTAGACCAAGATAATATTAGATAAATATGCTTAGTGTATATTGACTAAAAATAATATGTAAAAGTACATGTACAAATGGCGGTCTTATCACTAAGAGTGATACCTTCTACGCAACCTTTGGATGAACCAAAAAAGATATGTTTGATGTGGGTTAAAGTGGGCTTTTCGGTATACGGCCTTATTATAATGCGGTGTTTTTGCTCATGAGATACTTTGTCTGTTGACCAAACAAACAAAAACCCTTCTTCTACCACCTACCATAGTACGGTACAATTCCATTCATAAATATTTTTTTTAACGCAACACGCAACTGTATCATATTTTAACTCATAATCTGTCCATATATTGGACACCATAATTTGAATTTTATTACCATAACAGAAGGTTTACTCGTAAAACGAATGAAAAATAACAACATGCTGTGCCCATTTAAAGGGTTAATGTAACAAAAAATATTTAATTAAAGTGTTGGGAACGGAAGGTTGGCGACTTCCAGACAATCTCCTACAGAGTTCTCCTAAGATAATAAAGTTATTTAAAAATAAATCGCTATCGCTTGTACCTCAATCCACCGCGCTCGGTGCAATAGTGGACGCTATAAATAACAAGGGATGCAGGCACCCGCTAAATTAGCTTTGCGCTGGATGGTTGTCAGCACTGCTTTATTGTAAGCACACTCTTTCAACTGACAGCCGCTGATGGTACTCTTGCAAAGCATGCTGCCACACAAACAAGGATACCGCTTGATACAAGCACGACACGGCTCAAACTGTTCCAATTAGAGTTATTGTGTTAAACGTCAGTTCCAGTTTGTATGGGATAACTTTAAAGTACATATTCACAATGAAACAACGGACGCACCCGCGCTTTTATTGTGGTTGTAAGCCCAAGTTTTTGTTTATATCAAAGTAGAAGCTACTAGATTTTGATATTCTGACAGCTTTTCTCTCCTCCCCCTTCTAATAGTTATAAACACATATCTTATTAACGTTTTGATGTAAATACTGCACCGGAACCACGTTCATACTTTCATTGTGCCACGTGTTATATGTGTATTTAAAGTAGGTATATATCTACCTGCTGCTCTCCAATCGTAGTGGTATGCCTTGTGTATTCTCTCTTGTGTAAATAAGGCTCTGAAGGAGATGGCGAGACACGAAACGAGCATGATTCTTCTCACTATAATTACAGATAAATGGAAGGAGGAAATGGAGCCTTCGCCCTACAGTGACAAACCAAGGGCTAATATAAAACAAAAAACTATCTTATAATTTAAAATAAGTTGTGTATAAGTCACTATCTGGAGGAGCTCGATAGCGCATTGGTTAAGGCGCAATTGGTTTAGGTTTATGACCCGTTCTCCGTTCACCATATCCATCCTTAGGGAAGGCTCGTGCCCCAGCAGTGGTACGTCATGAGCTGGTGCTGTGATGGTGATGATGGTGAAGTCACTATCGGAAGACATAAGTCTTGTTTGATTTAGTTTATGGAGTGCGTTCGCGTGACGCTGCGTTTTGGTAATGCATATAAAATGCGCTACATACACATTGGTGAGGCTAGGCGGCTTCATATTCATATTCATATTCATATCTTTATTGCACTCCATAAGTTACAAAGATGTTATAAATATAAGTAGGTACATTTATGGACCCTGTAGGGCACGGCAAATAGGAGACTTCTAAACTAGCGTTTTGTTACTTTTGTATTGTTTAGAAAACCATACAGAATAAACAACATAACAAATCAGAGATGCGTTATTTGAATCTCACTGGTGATGTATCATTAAATACACTATGAAATATCATATTTTCTGCATTATTTCGATTTGATTATTAATATACATACCGTTCGAAAATGTTCGATGTAAATATTAGTTAGGTACCTGTGATTTTGAATATGAGGAAAGTGAGCATTCGTAATTGATATCATAAATCTAAGCATTCTTGTACTTTAATTTCGCCATCGTTACAATCTCTTTTATATTCAGGTATCGCAGAAACATCGATCGACATTTTATAATCTTTTTGCGAATCTTTAGGAATTTCAATACTTACTATCAGGGCGATTTCACGCTTTACGCATACCCGCCATTTGTAGAACGATCAGGAAACGAAACTTTTCCCTCCGTTTTTATACCGTGGTAGGGGAAAAGTGAGCGGGGTTGTCCTATATCTAGGTACGAGTACCTACTGTTATAAAATTACAAACTTAATTCAGGTAAAATAAGGCCACAAGCGCGCTACTTCTTGGTCGGCAAGATTTAATAGATTTTAGACTTGTGCGCGCTAGTGTAAACTTGAATTAAATTTACGTGCAGCACTTTTTTTAACAAGCTAATATATGGATAACGCTTATATAAACACTTTACAAATATTTATAAAATACAGTGAAAAATTAAACGTCCAACCCGACCCAGCCAGGAATCGAACCTGGGTCTTCCGCAATCAACCGCCTGGCTGCACTGACCGCTATGCTACCGGGAAGGCTGACGTAAGCGCTGAATTTTTTCACTGCTTTTTAATTCTTTTGAGTGTTAATAGCGGCGCATAAAAAAGTAAAAATTTAAACACTTTACATTCAATATCGAAACGAAAAACCGTTACAAATATTATATTTTATTTATTAATAACAATCAATTCTGCTATTTTAAACGTTTACAGTTGTCTGCCTGATTTTAATATTTCAATAGATTATTGGGAAAATGCTAGAATCAGGTCACTGACACACGATTGTGGACTTTTTGAAATAGCAGTATCGAGGCCCTGATAATTATGATAGTGAAAATAATAAGTATAAAGCTCACTTCACCCATAATTCAAATCTACTGAAAAACTGGCAAAGAATATGTAACTACTGACAGCAAATCCAAACCGCTATCACTGTGGTAGAGGTCGGTTCTCTAACCCTCTAACCACTTGACTACAACTAAGGAGGTTAAAACTTCCAACTTGGTGGCCACAAAATCTATTCTCAAGTGCTTTTCCGCGCCATACGTAGCCAACTCCATATTAGCGTCGAGGAATTGTTTCCATAATAAAATCTCACAGCATTTCACACCACAAATTGGTCAGTAACATAACATGAATAAAACGGCTTTTTGTTCGCAGTTCTTCTAAAATTTTGAGATGTATTTCGAAGTCTGCAACTGGGTACGCTCGTAAAGAGGTTTTATGATATTTCTCAAATTGAAATGCTCTAGGTACCTATCTGCTTATCAAGATGTTTATTTTCGGTGCACAGCCATAAAACAACTATAAAAATGTTTTCGCCAAACCCTTTGCTAAAGTGAATCTTTTCTTTCTTTTGAAGAAAAACTTACAAATATATTTATTTATTTAGTTGGTTAACCAACAATTGCTACACTTACTCTAGGACAATGTTATTAACTATATGAAATGTTTAGGCAAATGCAACAATAACTAAATAAAACACTACATTCGATATAAAATTATATAAAATCATTATTTACTGGACAAAGGCCTCCCCCAAGGATCTCCATAACGACCGGTTTTGTGCTGCTCGCATCCAGCGGCTTCCCGCGACCTTCACCAGATCGTCAGTCCACCTTTGAGGCATTTGTCCAGGAGTGGACGTCTTTTGGCTGAGATGATGATGATGATTATTTACTAGTATCATAATATCTTACAACATTTTATTTACTATCATACAACTGGCAAACGTTCGTAAGAGTGAAGCATTAGTTCTGTGTTATTATGAATAAGTCTTATGACCACTGCTAATAGGAATTTCTAAAAGTAATAAGATTTCTTAGAAGCTACTACCTACTAGTTATATGAATAAACATAGTACTTATGATTAATTTTATGTATGATTTTACGCAAATATTGTTGCGAACAAATTACAATTTCAAAAAAGACAAAGACAACTTTTTTCACCTCTTTATCTTTTTTCAAACATAATAAATACTGAAATGAAACAATTTTTACGGATCTACTCGCGTTTATTTTACACATTAGTTTTAATTAATGTTTATCCTGACGTTTCGAACCCTTTGCAGGGTCCGTGGTCACAGGGAGACTGAGGTGTTGGTCGTCTCATAATTAGTTAGTAGCTTGTATACCCTCATTTAAATTAATCAGGTGCATTCCGTTTTACGCAGAAAGAGCTTACAGTATCTTTTGGTCTGGCAGTATGGTAAAAGTTGTTTAATTTCAATGTGTAGTGTTCGCGTAAACTTTAGAAAACAATATAATAAATACTGTTTCATTTAACACTGTAGTTCAGTTCAAAGCATTAACATGTATCCATTTTTGACTAGTTTTGACTCTTATTCCATTGTATAAGGAGCTACATTGTTTGCATGGTGATGCTCTTGACTGCACACTATAATTTTCTCATATTAACTTTTAATTAACTATACAGGCTGTAATCGTTAAGTGTGCACAGGCGATTATTCCGAAACTATGAGAGATATCAAAAAACTTAACACTGATAACGAAAGTACGTTATCTAATTAGTAAAATGGCATCATTAACTTTTAAAAAAGCAAACGAAAAGTATCCAATATTTTGACATTAAACACTCCCATACATTTAGTATGAGATTAGTAGAAAGGTTTTAGTTTTCATATTTTAAGTGGTCTAGTACTCATTTTACCTTAATCATATTTTATGATTACGTATGATATGAATTATCATATACATATCATATACATTTGCGGAGTAATTATTAAATTACTCCGCAAATGTTAAGGAAAGTTCATTTAGAAACTGTAAATAGAGCTCGTCATTGTATCGCATAACAAGGACGTCATTTCGAACATCTACTTTGATTACAAAATTTTGTGCTTTTATACAAAGAAATAAATATTCAATTCAAAGATAATATTATTATTTTTAATATACATTATTTTGTTATGTTAATAAAGCTAAATTAGCCTTTTAAATTATTCTAAAACAAGGAAACTAAAACCTTTCTACTAATCTCATACTAAATATATGGGATTGTTTAATGTCAAAATTTTTGATACTTCTCGTTCGATTTAAAAAAAGTTATTGATGCCATTTTACTTATTAGATAACGTACTTTCGTTATCAGTTTTAAGTTTTTTGATATCTCTCATAGTTTCGGAATAATCGCCTGTGCAGTGTGCACGATTACACCCAGTATATTAATCAATTAAATACATCTAACTACTAACTATATTTTTAAACCTTTTCTGATTCGGTTGGAAGAAACATCGTCAAATAAATAGTGCAATACAATTATTTTCTTGTTCTCCATGAGAATTATTTTCCACGTGTATAAGTAAATAATAATATGGCATCAGTAACCTACCGGCAGATTTCTCCCAAAAGCGTTCATATTACCTAATGCCTAACACCGAGGCGCTATATGTTTACCTGTCACGAAGGCAATAAACTTTAGTAGGACGCTATTAATATACCAAGGGAGGTAAGATGTCGACCTTACGACCCTTATATTTTACAAGTAACTAAATAAAGTGGTTGAGGTGCAATCAACCCTTTGTCCCATGGACCCTTTCAGCTCGGGTTGGCATGACATCACCGTTAGAAAATTTTAATTAACATTGTTATGTGGCAGTGCATTTTGCGATGTCCTGAGTAAATGCAGTTGAACTAAAGCTTTATATTTTATATAAACAGGGTGCCTAGTGTGTGTTTTATTTGACATTCGATCACGTTAACGATAACTAATATGGCTTTTAAGGCATTTAAGCAGCGCTTCCTGGCGACTTAGGAGAGAGTTAAAATTTTGTCATACTTTTCGTTTTCGTAAACGTAATCAAATGATCACGGATAGTAAAAAAAAAACTCACATTAGGCACCCAGTAGTGTATCGGTTAAATCACCGTACTAACCACTCTAAACTAAGAGGTCCTGACTAGATTGCTGGTATATATTGACTTTTGTTCCGTAGGGTAGTGGGGTAGGGCTTCGCAGACCGGGCGCGTAAACCATTGCGTCTTCGCCATCGTGCATCTCAAATAAAATATTATGTAAAAATAAGCGAGTCCAGTTGAAAATTAGCGTTGTGGCGTCTAGCTGCAACAACAGCTGAGCTGGTCAGCCTTTTCGGCAATTTCAGCGTTTAAAATTTCTTTGTTTTTATGTAACCTTCTTTTATTGTTTTATTTTTTGCATTTTCTTGAAGCTGAATATTTATGATTTACTTACTTACTTACTAAATTTGTATAGTTTTATTTTAACTGATGAAGTAAGAAGGAAGACGCTGCATGACCGGTCGTTATGGAAACCTTGGAAGATTTTCAAGACCTTAACATTAATGCAAAACAAAAAAGTTATATGTAGGTATGTATAAAATAATCGTTCGTTTGGTTTTGGTTGAAATGACGATAATAAGAAGGACAAAAGAAGAAAGGTTTTCCTTTGTGATATTAAAAATAAATATGGTCGTCTTTTCCTCTTAGCATTTACCAAATCTGATTTGGGGGTCTAGAAAAGAGAGCACTCCTAATGCTCTTTTTTAGGTTAGCTGATTCTGATTATTAAGGGACGCTTCCACTGGTTTCATAATTTATTTGTACTGTTCCTTCAAGTCTGCTAAAATATTTGTTTCAATTCATAAAGCTAGGAATTACCCTTTTCGGCAAATATATTATAGGCGAGGTTATAGCCTTCCCAACACATGGTGAGGTATTATATACATAATTGAAAATATTAAGATGTGATGAAGTATGGTCGGTCTGCGATTGCTAAAGTTGAGCAAGTTTCGCATAGGCCGGTCATCGGATGGTTGAACAAAAAGTTATCATCTCGAGCTCCTCCGTTCTTCAGAAGGCACATAAAGCTGTTGATGCTAGCTGCATTAGCAGTCGTTAACTACCACCACTGCCATCCGCATCCTGCTATCCGCACTGGGCCCGCGCGTGGTGTTCAAGGCCCGTTATCCCTATCTATCCATAGAGAAGGCCTGTACCTCAGCAGTGGGGACATAAAATCAGCTGCTAATGACGTGTTATGTAGTTCGGTAGCTTTGAGTTTGAGGCAACCTAATTACCATACCACTAAAAGTTAGATGTTGAATAAATTTTCTGTTAAAGTATCAGTACTACATGCAATTAAGTAGTTACTCCGGTAATTGCGTCTTTAGTAGAAATACATGGAGCTTCCTACTAACGCTTGCTGCAAGCATTCATATCGTTAATTTTCTTTTCTCAGAACGTTTCCCGTGCAGTTACATTGTGTAAGTCGCATCGAAAAACCTTTATGAGCTCATTCCGCTTGGAGGAGCTTAAATGAATAACCAAATCTCTACGGAATGTGTGCTTATTAACTGACAAACTACACTAAATATTCCGTATTATCATACAATCTGGCATACCAAAAAATACTGTTTAAAAGAAAAATCAATGTTTCAAGCATGTTGTGTTCCGGCAGCTACAGATAAAATAAGCCAGTGCCTCACTAGTTGAGGGTCCCGGGTGAAGTACGCTTCCATCATTGACCTTATCATCACTTAACATCAGGTGAGATCAAGGCACTGTGCTTACCCGTTAATATAAAAAAACACACAAACTGAAATGGTTATATAGGTACCTGCGCAATTTTTTTTATCGTAGAGTTAGCAAATGACTCCGCTATATTTGATGTTATCGTCTCTTAGTGGGGCCTGCTGAGGTTTCCCTCTCCCAGTAACACTTCGACCCATTGGGATCTTTTGTGCAACCCCATACCTGATGCCAAGCAGAGTCCAGATGCGAGGGCAGCTAGTGAAGCAGGATTGTGCTTCACAAGCCTGCAAGGCAAGGTGAGGACTCATCTTGCCTTGCATGTTGCTTGCCATGTTATAAGAAGGAGGAAATACGTGTGCTCTCTCAGCTCCCCTTTTTGGTAGATATATCCACTCCGAGCTCCTCCGTGATTCGGAAGGCACGTAAAGCTGTTGGTCCCAGCTTTTTTTTTTGACCCAGGGGAAGTTATTATGATTACCCGACCTTGAGGAGGCCTGTCGGTTATGTGGGACTCACCCGCTCGCCTTTCTACACCCACTGGCACGGAGAGAAGCCCCAAGTCAGCTCCCAGGAATAAGTCCCAGCTGGGAGGGCGAGACGGAGGGGGATACCCACTAACCCCTGGGGGATCAAACTCCGATAAGCAAAAGGCTAGATGGCAGTCACGGGACCTGATCCACTGGGAGTTGATCGCGCAAAGCCGTTGGTCCCAGCTGCATTAGCAGTCGTTAACAACCACTAATTCGCACTGGGCTGCGTGGTAGTTTATGGCCCGTTTTTCCTATTCATCCATAGGCAAGGCTCGTGCCCTAGCAGTGGGGACTTGAAGCTCTTGTCCAACTCTTTGGTGATACTTTTGGTCTTACAAGTGCCGATGGGCTACGATGGCTGTATTCTGTCTGGAATATCTGTGTGATGAGTGAATGTAAAGTCTGGAAATGTATTTATCTGTTAATGCATTTCAGATATAGAGTTCATAGTTGCCCAACCTGTATGTACTCTTCCCGTGGGAAGGCTGAGCACAGCAGTGGGATGTTTATGATGCTGATGATGATGATGATGCACATTTGCAAAAATGTACTGAAAGTGTGCACGGACATGTCATTGAGTGAACAGATGGCATCAGACATGTCCCGTTATGTATACGATGTTTGGTACCTTTATGTTAATAAGGATCAGCGGTTAGAGCAAAATTAAAATAATCCTTCTGTTTTCGCATTACTGCTATAGAATAAATTAAACCTAATCAGCTTATAAACACCCCAATGCCGGCCAGAAGCCAACACATGTGAACGATACAGGTGAATTGTGAATTGAGTGACAAGATGGTAGGTGTTTACGACTGTTATATTGCGACAACAAAAGACCAACGACGGCCTAACGTGATATCTGAAGCACAGAAAAAACGAGATATTTAAATTAAGTCACTAATCCAATAGCTCCGGCATTACGATAGCTACTGAACTTGCAAGGTCGCAACCCAAGCGCTAGCTTTAGCGCCATCAAACTCCCAGTTCTCCAAAAAAATATTCCCACTTCCTCTACTTTATTTCCGTTCGCCTCCAAACAGATTCACAGTCTACCAATATGATTTCTTGGTCACAACCTTTTCAAAATATCTATAGCTATGTGCTTAAACATAAGTGTATAAGTAAAGTAAATCTTATAAATCTTACTATTTATGGCATATGTTTTGTTCTCATACGTTATTGTTAATAATGTCTATGTGCATTCGCTGATTCCGAGAGGTACGGCCATATATCCAGCACATCGCTAGTTTCAACCATATCAATAATTATTTTTGTACTGAGAGAATAACGAACTAGACAGTAGAGCCTATTGTAGTGAAAGTTACGTGTAAATATTGGCTGGTTTTTAGGGTTAAATGCGTTGCCATTTAAATGAGTATCACGTGAGTCTGTAATATATCAAAGGGTTAAGAATTATTTATACATCCTATAAATATCAAAGTTTGTCATTCAACGGTGTTCCAAGTAAAATATTCAGAGGCGGCGGTTCAGGTGTGAATGGGGTGTCAACTTGATGTATACCTTTTACGCTTTTTCGTTTTGGTAATGGTACTTACTTGGCACGTTTAATGTTCCGTTTTGCTGTCGTCAATTTTCAAAGAGTAGATAATATGTACTTTACGTTATTAGGTACTTTATTTTAATGTGTTTTTAACTACGAGAAATATTGTAGGTTTTTTAACAGTTATAATTTTAGTCTGATGTTTTAATCACTTCGTAGGACGTGTGGTCACTGGAAAAGTGGAATGTCTAAAATGTTTATTTGATCATTAAATTAATAAGAAAAATACAAAGTGTTCAATTGGATTTACATCTAAAAACGTGTTTCAAATATTATGGAAACATATTTTAATTGGATTATAATTATATAAGTTAATATAGTTTAATCATCAATCAAAATAATCGTTTTGCTCTGGAAATACATCAATTGCAATCGAAATCTTTTCACAATCACAGCTTTTTAATCCTTCACGAACGTGGAAAAAGGAAAACAATTTTCTTTTGAACTCCAATTTAGCGCGTGAAAAAACGAAAAAAGTGAAAAAAAGCCTTTAATTAAAAAATCTCATGCGAGTTTTATAAGCGCCTGCGTTGTGGTGAGAGCTATGCCGCAGTTTTGCTTTTGCCTGTTGTTCTTGTGTAGGAGTTATCGTATTACGGTCAAGCCCGCTTCTCAGTAGGGTTGTTCCATCTAGTTATATGAAGCAAAAGAAGTTTTCTCGTGTCCAAATGTTACTTGTTGTCTTCTGTTTCTTTTTGTTAGATAAGAAGAAGTTTTATTTTCACATCGTTATTAAAATATTTTTATTACGCGTCTACGCATTATTATAAAAAAAAATAATTTATGCCGACGTGTCAAATCATTTGCATAGTCCGTAGTTAGGTAATCATTAATTAAAAAAAGTGGTTGGTGGTAGGATTCACCATATAAGGCAGGAACCTAATCTAATTTGATGTGCTCTTGTTGAACAGTTTGCATTGGCCAACGCTTGAAAGGGTGTGTAACGTATAATATAACAACATATCATATAATGATCAAAACATATACATTCAAATGATATAGTTTTGTTTAATATAACACTTATTTATTATAATGATGGAATGGTATAATTTTAAAATACATAATTTGGAAACGAATAACAAACGATTAAGCTAAGCTCATTTAATATAACAGCCGTTTAATATAACATTTCCATGATATAATAATTAAAACACATAAAACATTTATCTAGTATAAGAACATTTAGTAATAACATTAATTTACGATAACATTATTTTTGTATAATACTTAAAACATATAATGATTACTTAATATAAAGACAATTAACATAAAATAAGTAATTTAAAATATAAAAACTTAACATTATTTACAATAACAATAAGTAACTTAACATTATTAAAAACTTGTTAACGCAAGTAGATATGCATTATGCAAGCAGACAGAAGAGTTGGTATAAAAATGATTATTATGTAAAACTAACGTTATTAAAGTTCAATTATATCAATTGTTGGTATATCAAGTGAGACGCACCGCGTTAGAAAAACGTAAGCCAAATTACGGGTTGCTGGTTGCCGACCGCTGTTATTAGGGTACCTACTACTACTTGCCAAACTTTGTGGTGTTGGAAGTGCCAGTCAATAACATGTCAGCCGTATTTGTTTACATTAGATATCTGTATTTGTGTATATGTACCTAACAATGTTATTAGCCGCAAATGTCGAACAATCCATCACACATAACATCACTCACTTGATTAAACAAATCTTGCATTTATCGTAACACATAATATACGGCTGTCACTCCAATAACGCTCGGCCAATCACATTAACATAATTAGGTAACTCAATGTCGAGGGTTTTGATTTGTGTACTACTACGCTTATACACCAGAACAGGAGTGGACAACAAATAATATCAAAGCTCTCAATACATATATACTAACGCCATGTATAAATATAGTAAAGTAGTAGTAGTAGTAATAATAATAAACCTTTATACCGTCACATAGCTGAATAAAAGCCATCATCACAACTATAAAAAATAGATATCTTAAATGTGGTAACTTGTCCATAGCTTATAAGTAGTTTTATAATTATTGTTGGTATTTTTTCAATTTGGAAGCCGTTAGCTAACTTAAAATAAATAAATAAATAATTGATAAGTATTGACTTAATCACCGCGCTTGCCAAATACGGGTTGGTGATCATAAAAAAATAGAAACATTCTTTGCCAGACCTGAGAATAGAACCGAAGGCCTCCGGATATAAATAGCAATAATAGTAAGTATAAGATTTTATTGGACGTTGGTGCGTTTTTTAATAATTTAATTTAAAAAAAGGCATCACATTTCACAAAAGTTTAAGTACAACGTTTATCATAAGATAACAGAATTAATGTCGCAGCCATGTCGCGTGCTTGTGCCCCACCTATTATCCGAGTACGGTGCACTCTGCAATTTCACCCGCAATTTCACTCGCGAGATACTCGTACCTACTCGAATAACACTTGTCGGTAAGGCGTTCCGCGAACTTCGCATATCTACGCCCACTCTGCGCACAGTGAATTCAAGATCTGTAAAAGTTGAAGCATATCAGAGGGCTTCAAACTTGGAAAGCCGGTTCGAACTCTCTTTAGTGTACCCCTCCACACACCATTTATCTCGCTCTTTATCCAACTCGCGGCTTACCTTTCTGAATAATACATTTTTTCTTCGGTTGCCTTATTTTGCATGGTGTCAATAATTCATTTATGCTAATACCACGTTTGCCGTACGCTTTGGCCATGTGAGATACTGAGGAGTTAGAGATAGGCTAAATGTAATTTCTTGCTGTCAGGCGTGCCCGTGATCGACGGCCAATTTTTCGTTAAATCAGATAATCACGTACGAAGTACTGTAGGTATCGCCCGCTTTGTGTGCGATTCGGCGAAGGGTTTCCTCTCGTATTGCAAATTCTTTTCATAAGGTGGGGTACATACACATTTTGTGCGGTCTGTCGAGAATAGGGAAATGATGAATCGCTACACACGTGTCCACGTTCTCGTCAACCGCATTAGTATTAAATCTACTTGTTCGGCAGGTAAAGGTTTTGTGTATAAATATAAATATAATGTATGTACCTATATTAAGAACAAAAAAATATTGTTTGAAACTCGGACGCTTGACATTGTCTAAATAAGATTACATTTGAATTAGAGTTGAACATCATGGGGCTCGATTAAGAGTCAACATTGTAAGTAGGTCTACTAGTATTACAGAGATATTAAGATATATTGTCATATTCATATCGCTGCCTATCAAAAATAGGGGCCTAACTCAAAAATCACGTTTTTTTCAGTACAGTCATTTTAAAATGTTTTTGTTTTGTTTATATAATTTAATATATTTAACAGTCATTTTATAAAAAGACAATATGTTTGAGCAATATCTTTTAGTAAAATTGTCGAAAATCACAGTTATTTTCGTTAAACATTATAACTGTTAATCGAATGGATGTCTTATTCACTATAAACTTTGGTATGTTTCAAGTGCGATTTAACAATAAAGTGAAAAAGGAAACTTTTTGAAATAGGCTGGTATCTTGTTATGTGGTTTTTCATCTGCTAACATGAATCTGCATAGCCATCGGTTGCAATAACCGTTGGATAGATGGCGAACTGTGCCGTTATTAACACTCAAAAAAAATATTAAAAAGCAGTGACAAAATTCAGCGCTTACTGACGTAAGCCTTCCCGCTAGCATAGCGGGAAATGCAACCGCCCAAATTGCGGAAGACTCAGGTTTGATTCCTGGCTGGGTCGGGAGGGCGTTTAATTTTTTCACTGTATTTTATAAATATGAAAAAATACGATTCCCTGAACTGTATGTGATAAACTGGAAGATGAGCAACACTTGTTGATGGAATGTACCAAAACTCATAAAGAGCGACAATTATTGACGAATCGACTAAACCTCAAAACTTCCGATTTAGGTGTATATCAAACTATTTTAGCAAACCCTACATCAGAAGTAGCCAGACTTGTCTGCGATATGGTGTTGGTAAGCCGTCAATTATTGATATTACTGTTATTGTTAAACATCAATTAAGTTATTTAAGTATTAGTAAATAAGTTTGATGTAGTAAGTAAAAGTTATGATGGAACTGACATGGCATGCTTAAAGTCCCTAAAAAGAATAGAAAAAAAAACTTTTTGGTAGTTATTGCACTTAAGTTATATACCGACAGGTCTGCCTAAAAAGTTACTGGTAAAAGGTCAAATGAAAAATAAACTTGTCATTTTTATGGTTTTTATTATTACGTATATTTACAAAGCTTTAAAAAGTTCGTTATAGAAAAATATTCGTCAATACTTAGTCGTGAGCATGTTTAGCTAGCTATGTATTCGTGAATAAATAAAAAGTTAGTGTACCTTTTATTGGATTTGCGAGCTAAATACGCCACAACTGAATATTACTATAAATAATAAGGCAGTGAAACTTGACCCTTGTGTATTAGAATGTTACTAACCAAGAAGATCCAAGTGTATAATTTACATCACGTACAACTAAGTGTACAATCGTCATGAGTATTAGAAACTTTGCCGATTTTTTTTTTGATAAAGGGCCACGAGTTGAGAGTAGTATACAATGTTTAGTGATGTCCGTAGTATCCAAGGCCACCTCCGTATCCGCCGAGACCGCCGAGGCCACCGTGTCCGTAGCCACCGCCGCCGTAGCCGTTGTAGGCGACCTGGTTGGCGTAGCTGACGGCGGGAGATCCGTAGTATCCGTGACCACCATGACTGCCATAACCTGAAAACATACGGCTCAGTCAGGTCACTGCGATTTGGCTGGTTGCACACAAAACTGTTAGATTACCGTTTAGGCCTGATAATCAGATAAGATGCAAAAATTAAAAATCATTTAATTAGTTTAGACCACAAAAATTAGCTCGTATGTTATTATGTCATCGGTTCGTAAGTCTACACAGGGCGGGAGACTTTGTACCACAGTATAAAGAAGGAGTATAACATTCTTTAAACTGTGCTTGTACTGAAAACAACCGGCAGGAAAATCAAAAAGGGCATTTATAAACCTATTTAATAAAAACATTCAAAGAAAGTAGTAGTAATTATTATGCTATTATATTAATTATATTATATTTATATTAGCTTATGCACCTGCCCCACTGGCACTGGTAACAAAGGCATCTTATCATTGAAATCAAGGCTCTTTTTAAATGCTATATTTTAAATTTTACGAGTATTAACAACAATGCTGAAAAATAGCATAAAATTAAAACGCAGCTCACACGTTACCCCGCGGTCAGGTGAAACCGTTTCGCTGGGAAACAATCGGCGATCGGATGAAATGGATAATTAGGGTTTCGCACAACCCATAAACGAAATCGAATTTTGGTTTGTGCCGTCTACCGTTGGGGATCGCATATTGCAATTCAAATTGAGATTTGTATTGAAATTAGTTTCGTTCCGCCTAATATAGACCCGAAAGATGGAACTAACGGAATGGGTAATTGTTATAGTTTCTAGTTTGATTTTGCTTTTTGTACTTTTAATATATTTCGATTGGTAAGATAGTAAGTACCTAGTCGTTTAACCGACCAACCCACGTTGGGGTAGCTTGATGTACTATAGCCTGAGCTCGCTGTGAGCTACTGTTTATGCGGAAAATACTCGGCATTGAGACTTTATACGCCAACAATGGTTTTTTTTATCAATAACTTATCATTTATTTTTATCATTATTAAGTTTTCAACCTGACGCAATCGAAATTGAATTCGTATTGAACATAGGTAAAAACACACAGACAATACCGTTGTTTTGTACTACAATCGCGTTATTACCACTTCTCATGTGATTATCTTTCCTAATGATCTTCGATATTGTTCTTGAGTGATTCTCACGGTGTTCAAGTGTTTACTTACCAAGGCCGGAGTAGCCGCCGGAGTATCCGCCAAGGCCGCCGTAGCCGAGGCCGCTGTTGTATCCGTAGCCTCCGTAGCCTCCGTAACCCAAGTTACCGCCGTAGCCGCCAAGGCCGTGGGAAGTGGTGTAGGCCACCTTGCTCACTGCTACGGGTGCGTGGGCTGCAAATAATAATACCATTGTGGTTATCATTATTCAGAATTAACAGAGACTAACATGGAGCTCAATGGCGTAGTGGCTGGTGCATACGGGTTATATTCTTTCAAGTTAAGCAACCTTTGTCAAGCTGGGTCACCGGATTAGTGACCAAATATTGTAAGCTCTTCCCATGCTTCGGAAGTCACTTGAAATTGGTATCATATCATGGTATTGGTTGGTAAGATGGCATCGTAACAACCCATCAACCTTTATTGCAGTGTGTTGCGTTGGGGCTTAATATCATCATTTGCTATTGTTCATATAGAAAGGTTTGACACCACTGGTAAGTTATAGCCTGATCATGATGCTCATTCCTTAATGATGAGCATCAGGGAGCCTGAGAGCTGAAAGCCAGATGGCGTGATCCTTAATTACAGCTGTAAACTCTTCCTACGAAATTTGTTATTTAATGCAACCGGCTAAAACAGATACCAGGCTACAACACTCAATAGTTGGAATGCCCAAAACATGAATGAAAAAAATTGTTACAGAAAACAAAATGTCCATTTGATAAAAAATATACATAAGGCTAATGAACTATAAAATGGTTTTGAGTATTGAACAGGAACACAATGCATACCAAATTATAATTAGAATGTTCAATGTGAAGGTCAGCAAGAAAAATTGACGGAAAAAACAGATAATAGATTTTTAATTTATTCGCTTGAACGCGCACTAAGTGCAGTACCCGATAGTAAAGGTTATTTATAAAAAAAAAACTCCATGTAACAAAAAGTTAATTGACGAATTCAACCTCCTCTGTGGTCTAGTGGTTAGAGCGGTCTCAGATACAGAGGTCCCGGGTTTGATTTGTAGTGGGGGAAAATATTGTGATCGGGTTGATCGGTGGAAGAGTTTGTTTGACGTAAGTATGTACTAAAGTAAATAATATACTAAATTAATTTACCGAATTTAATACTATGTGTAAATGTTTATCTCTAGTAAAAAAAAAGTAATTTTTTATATCTTACGGGTAAGCACAGTGCCTTCATTTCGACTGATGATAAGGCCAAAGGTTGAAGCGGAATCCTCAATTGCTGGGGCACTGGCTATCTTATCTTTAACTGCCCGAACACAACAAAGCTACAAACATTGAAGTTATGGCGACATATTTAGATAAGACGGTGGTAGCTAGCTAGGCGGACAAACAAGCCTTACCACCAACCAAACCGAAAACACAAACATGTACCCTCCGCAGGGAATCGTACCCGGGACCTCTGACCGGTGGTCTTAACCACTAGACCACAGAGGTGGTAAAAATTCAATGTACATATTACGCATATACTTGTATGTGCAATGTAAGCTATAAGTGTTGATGTCAAGGGCCTTTTTGTTCCCACGTCTGTCATTACACTTTGTGACGTCATCGCCAGCTCGCTAACCGTTGTCACTGCAGACATGTAGAAGGTAATTACTCCTCACTACTTAGTTACTACACCTTTAATCCTAGTACTACTTGTGACTCATTAATCATCATCAAGAATTATTCAATGATGTCTTGTTACAGCCCTATGATTAGATTTTATATTTATCATCGTCAAATTGTTGACATCAGCTGTTATAATGACAAATATAATACATAAACTATTGGTAATATTGAAGTAAATATCATAAAGCCTCGTTAACTCCTTATAATTAAAATTTCAAAAATTTCATATAAAAGTAACTAGTCAAATAAAAAAGTATTGTTAAACAAATTCGGAAATTAGTAAAACTTTAAAATATTATGTGTTTTTACCCGACTGCGTCAGAAGGAGCGTTATGTTTTTTATGCATGTATGTATGTATGTATGTATGTATGTATGTATGTATGTATGTATGTATGTATGTATGTATGTATGTATGTATGTATGTATGTATGTATGTATGTATGTATGTATGTATGTATGTATGTATGTATGTATGTATGTATGTATGTATGTATGTATGTATGTATGTATGTATGTATGTATGTATGTATGTATGTATGTATGTATGTATGTATGTATGTATGTATGTATGTATGTATGTATGTATGTATGTATGTATGTATGTATGTATGTATGTATGTATGTATGTATGTATGTATGTATGTATGTATGTATGTATGTATGTATGTATGTCTGTTTTTTTGCCACGCCCTACAGCGTAAACGGCGTGGTGGATTTTAACTTAAGAGGTGTAAAATTTTGTAACAGTATTTAAGTGATTTGTAACTAGCAACATAAGAAACATTATGATTTAAATTAAAATGCTTATTTTTATTATTGTCAAATAGGGAAGTAGCACCGCAGTATTCGACAGGCACCAGTGATGACATTTTTTTTCCTTTAATTATTAGAACTAGGGGTCAGCTACTGGTTTGTGACGTTCATCATCATCAGCTCATTTTATATCCCCACTGCTGGGGCACGAGCCGTCCCATTGGATGGATAGGGAGAACGGGCCATAAACCGCCACGCGGGCCCACTGCGGATTGGCTATTGTTAACGACTGCTAATGCAGCCGGGACCAACGGCTTTACGTGCCTCGCGATGATAATTATTTTGGTCACCCATCTGATGACCGGCCTTTGCGAAAGTTGCTTAACCTCACCACACGCAGACCGGGCGCCTTAACCACTGAACCATCGAGCTCATCGCCTTCGATTTGTGAAGTTAGCGGCATTGAAAACAGACCGCCTGCTACCTAGCTGATACGTAGTAAATTTAAATGAAAGTTATATTATTAACTAGCGGCCTGTCACGCCTCTTTTGAAGGACCCCATAACATAGGAAGGAGTTGAAATAGTAATTAATGAATGTTTCATTCATTATTATTATTATTATTTTTGCTGCACTATTAAAATACACACTATTCTAGTATGTTTTAAAAATGTCACCTCTGATCTTACAGTTTATTAGCTCTCTCCTTCCGACTTGTCTGGAAGAAATCGATTAAAAGTATAGCTTTAAATTATTTATATTTTTTGTTCATGTTTATGTATCATAGTGTTGCAATAAAAGTATTATCTATGTATCTATCTATCTATTAAAATCCGATGCTATTTTATTAAGCTCTCTTGAGTTTAACATCACAAACAAATTCAATAAGTAGTTCAAAGTTCACTGAGAGACTGTCGTAAGTGTCCAAAGTTCTCTTCGATTGCTCTTTCTTGTTTTGTAAGGGTGATCAAAGTTGAATGCAATGCTAATTGTTATTCAACAGTGCCGTATACAAGTTCCTGATATGGTTATACGTCGTTTTCCGAAGGTTTACGCAAACATAACATATTTGTAGCTACATTACACTTTTATATTAAAGTAAAATCTGATGCCATTAAACGTCCTAGGGCATGCTTACATGGAAAAAATGTTTTTAAAAATGGAATAAAACTATGCCATAAGATTTGAAAAGAATAGCACCGAAATAAATACGACGCTTCTGCAAAAACTCTGATACACTACTCCTTTAAATCCTAAGTACGTTCCTGGCAGAAACATTGGATAGTTCGCAAGAGAAACGACCATTTCATTTTGCTCCGGTATTAATCTCTCGTAACGATTTGCCCTGCTCTCAGTGCACTTAACTGCTGTTTTATTGCACCACTAATGTTAGTTTATCGTATCCATTGTACGAGTTGGATCTGAGAACTTTAAAAATGTTACGGGGAACTACGAGTATACAAAACTTTTAATTGCGCTATATTCTATTTGGCGCTATGCTTTTGTTTTATCTGCAAAAACAGAAACAAATGAAAACGATATACGAGAATGTTTTGCGCTGCTTTCGTTTTAATATCGTCATTGTAACTGTACTTGTTTTGTTATCCAATTTACATACTTGGTGATTTTTATGGCTTCCTTTTGGAACATTAATTGCTTAAGTTATTGTTAAGTCTTAACTTAAGCCACTTAACTTAACACACTCTATATAGTCTTATAAAATTATTAAATAAGTCTGTATTATTAAATTGTGGAAAATAATTTTATTTTAAAGCGATATTAATGAAGCTAAGCAAGACTTCCTGTTAAAGACGTAAAACGTAAAACGTGTAAATATATACATTATTCTTTATTGATATCCTCGCGGGTACTGTGTAAATTACTAAAGTTCCCTGACCCCTATTTAGATGTGTTGAGTTCAGCAATTTGTTTAGACAAGAGCTTGGTATAAAGAAAGTTCGGTGTTAACTTAACTTACAAAGACCGGATGCGCAACTGGCCAAGAATTATAAACGCCAAGAAGAGCTTGCGACAGTATTCTCTTTTAAATTTTAACAAATGTTTTTTTATATGTTTAAAATATTTAACACATAAATAAAGTGTCTTCATTTGTAATGGTATATAACGTAAATGTAAGAAAGTAGGATAAGATATGACATTTACCAAAAAACGTCGATTATACTATATCGTTGGGTATCTATTAAAATTTACCAATTCAATATGAACTCTATGAATACACACCAAAGACCTAGAAGGTTCGTAACGCCACGATATCAATCTTTGACCAATTCAAGTTCGGACTGAATCTTAAGTTTTCCAAGATAGCTCTCATTTGTGAGGAACTATACCCAATTGAACTGTTACTTTGTGTTTCGTTTGCTCATCCATAAAATTTGCAACAAGTAGGTCAGTGTACCTTTTAAACGGTCTCGTATTATCCTTATTTATTTTTTAGCAAAGTTTCTAAGCAAGTAATGTGAGCTTTCAAGAATAATCACAAGTTTTAAACAAAAGTTTTCCTATCTAAATGTAGAAGGTTCATTATGGTCCGACCCTAGCTGTTATATATAATTGTTATAAAACTTATATATATATAAAGTAACACAATCTTTCACAACTGGGGCCTAAATGCGAGTTTTATTTACAATTCAATCAACGGAAAACAAGAATCCTACAAGTATAGCATCGAAGTGCCTCTTGGTGATAAACAGGGAGCCTTAATGTTTTTGCCATACAAATTCTCGGTTTCGTAACGTAATCGAATGACAAATAAAACACACATTAGGCATAAGCAGCCAAACCTCGTCATCCGTCACTATTATGTTTTCTGTTACGGGTAAGGACTTGGCCTTCATCTCACTTGATGTTAAGTGATAACAAAGGCCATAGTAGAAGCGCAGCAGGAATCAACTACTGAGGTACATACCATATCCTCCATATCCTAGTCCGCCGAGGCCTCCAAGTCCGCCGGCGTAACCCACTCCGCCATATCCCAGGCCACCGTAGCCCGCGCCGTGGCCTTCATAGCCAAGGCCGCCGCCGTAGCCGAGGCCGGCTAGGCCACGCTTCTCGGTCTTCTTAGCCTCTTCCGCGCACACGGCGGTGATGGCAAGGGCAGCTACAATCTGTGAAGAATAAAATATATCATAAAATAAAACTTTATTACATTATTTATTATTATTCTTTTTTTTTATGAAACAACTTTTACGGATCTTCTCGCGTTTATTTTATACCATGTTTATTATATGTTTATTCTGACGTTTCGAACCCCATGCAGGGTAGTGGTCACAGGGAGACTGTGAGCACGTGTTTTTTGTCTTTATTCATAAAGAGAAAACTCGCAAAATTAGTTTTTTATGCCACCCAAATATTATTAAATCAAAGATTATACGGTTAGCACATTGTTATGAAAGCGAATGTTATTATCATAAGCCTATGCTCACTATTATAATCTTAAAAATAAAAGAAAATAAAGATATAATATGTTAAGAGTTGGTAAAATGTTTTTATTAAAATATCTAGACTGTAATGTATAATTTTTTATATTATGTAACATTTAGCAAACATTAGGCACTGTTAATATTTTATATACCACGTTTTATTACAGAGACTCCGTGTACCGCGTTAAAAAGTAATTTTCTTCTATAGCGTTGCTTACGGTTTGATGTAATTTTAGGTGAATAATATATTCGTTGTAACAGTATGATGATTTAGGGTAGAATATCAAAATTAATTATGTCTACTTTATTCTGGCCAACTATTGTTTGATTTGTGTTTTTAGTTATTTCTCAACTTAACCTACATTATAAACAAGAAAATAATTTTGAAATCCCAGGTAAATTTTTAGGCATTAATTATGTTACAGATTAAAATGTTTTGGATTTGTTTATATAATTTTAACGCAAATTTTGTTGCGAAACAAAAACAGGATTTGAACCTGATCCTGCTCGTGGAAATTTTATCAACATTGTGTTTTTGTAATTTGTTTCGCAACAAAATTTGCGTTAAAATTATATAAACAAATCCAAAAAAATAGCTAGCCTACTTCTTAACTGATCTTTGGTATTTGTAAAAATATTATGATCAGATGTTAATGACGGTAGTTGTTGACATTGAATTGGCGCCTTTGGCTTTCAAAGTAAAAAAGTAAATAGTGTTGAATAATTTCGGCGGGCTGGTTAGAACCACGATAGCTCAATTGGAAGAGAACCTGACCCGGTATGTCAGAAGGGTGTAGGTTCAAATCCTGCTCGTGGAAGTTTTTTCAACATTGTTTTTGTGTAATGTTACAGATTATTAACGTAAAGTTGCTCTAATACTCCGATGCCTAATACTTTCTAATACATATTGTATGTAAACATATTCCCTAGCATAACAGGATTCAATGAAAACAAATTTATATATTCGGTGCAGCGAGGGTGCAGTGAAAAGGAATGAACTTGGTATTTGTTCCAAATTAAGTGAGTGTGTTTGCAAGAGTGTAAGTACTTTCGGCTTTGAATTTTATTGCATTATTATAACCCATTCATATAACTAGAGCACCTTATAATATCTATCACAAAACAAACTCCATGCGTAATACCTTCTTATGGCAAACACTATGCCAACCACCGCTGATTACCCCTGTAACTCCACTATATAGGTAGTAAGTAATAACAGCCCTGCGTCTTCAGTTACAACATTTTACAAGGCCCCGACAGGTCATAATGCCTGTGTTTGGTAGTGTGCCAACGTTAATCGTCACACAGTGTGTTAACACCGCCGTCTCCACGGACGCAGTCAACAATGCGGAGTGGCGAAACATTCACTTCCGATGTCAGAACAAAGGGTTATTTGCGGCTAGACAAAGATATCCGATCGTAATGACGTTAATGTTCAATTAACTCTACTTTTCATGTAAAAAGACGGCTGATGAGCGGGTGGTTAGCCGTCTGCGATTGCTTAACTTGTTAAGCAACTTTTGCACTAGCCAATCATTGGATGGGTGACCAAAAAATATTATCTCGAGCTTTTCCTCCGGGCACGTAAAGCTGTTGGACCTGGCTGCATTAGCAGTCGTTAACCAACACAAATCCGGACTAGGCTCGCGTGGTGGTTTATGGCCCGTTCTCTCTATCCGTCCATAGGAAAGGCTTGTGCCCCAGAGGTGGAGACATAAAATGAGCTAGTAATGATGGTTAGCGGGCTAGCCACCTGTTGGAAGTGGTCATCAGCAGCATCCAGGCTATGCCTATTAGCCTATGAGTACCGACTTGAGTTGCAGCTGGATAGCGCAGCTGCTTTTGCGTGTTGGGGTCGCGATCATGCAAATTGAGCAACTTTCGCAATGCCGGATTGGTGATTGGATTAAAAATATATATACCTGGCGTTTTTCTCTTGTTATAAGATGGCAGTCATTATATCCTTACAATTCACTTTAGAACAGCGTTGGTTATAGGCCAAAACACAATAGAACAAAATTTAAGGTTGCAAATAAATTGTCTGTAAACTTCGATCAATATTATTGATCCAAGTCTTTTAAGCATTACACATCACTAAAGAGAAACGGCAACCAAAGCCAAAAGTCTATTAACAACGTCTAAAACAACGTATACACTAAATAAACACTTATGCAAATGTGAATCGAACTGTTTCGCAAAACTAATGTATAGTCTATAAAAAGCCAATCATATTCAATTTCCAATTTTCCGTAATTAGTTAAAAGCTCAGTTCAATCTACATATGAGTATATATGATTGACTGCTGCACTCAGAGACGTCAATTAAGTTTTAATGACAATTAAGTCTCCTGCTGTCACTTTCTTAAGTATAGTGCTAAATAGAGAAGGAAAGACATTTAATTGTCATTAAAACTTAATTGACGTCTCTGAGTACGGCAGTTGGTGTTCTACAGAAAGGTAAGCTACACTGCCCTTCTTGACATATTATACCGCGGTTTCTAATCGAACCATATAATTTGCTGTGATCAATCTTTTAACTGTTGAGGCACCGACATTATAATGTCCTTTAGGACTACAGTATTAGAAATGAATGTACTGTTTTGCTCTACATTTGATAATTATTCTCGTTTAAATGTATATGCAATCATTCTACTCAGTTATTAGTTTAAATCTATAAAATTATAAAGTATAATATGTTTGAAAATTTAGATTGAAGGGACTAGATATAAGCACTTCTGGGGCAATATACGAGTAGAATACATTTTCATGCTATAAAGTTTGCTAATTTTGAGTAAACATCTATTCTTTTTAATTATTATAAAAAGTTATGTAAGTAATAACTTCCAAAAATATTTCCGATTATATTAACTTCAATGCAGAAGAAAAACAACTCCGTTTAAAAGTTAATTAACACTAATGATATGTAATTAATGTGATAATAAGTATGTTGATATGAAACAACACGGCCAAAATTATACAATGCTCAAAGTTATTACTACAGGAATTAATTATAAAAAATATATGAAATAATGTTTTTTTTTGTGAAATAGACAACAATGACGTGGTAATATGGCACGGTGTTATTCAATATCTACAAAAAAAGAAAACGGAAACTCGATAAAATAAACTACTCTGTACGCTGCCTACTCTGTACTCGTACTGTTTTTGTTAGAGGCAAATATAGTTATTTTTTATTATTATTATTATTCAGAAAAATTTTTTAAATAATTTTCTTTTAATTTCATAGGAAACTTCTGCACTTTTTGTCAATATGGGTTATGTTATGCACCCTACTAATCTTATCCCACTTGTGCGATTTTTGTTACACCTTTCTAAATTGTAATTTGTTTACAATAAAAAATATACACAAATCACTGCTCTGATATTTCTATACTAACTTGAACTACTTCTCTTTATGGACCTTTTTATAGTTAAGTTTTAACGAATATTTTTTCCATGAAACACAAATCCTTACCAAGAATTTCATGTTGGATTTCGGTTGTCTTGTATCACACCACTGAACTGACTGATGACAGACTCCTGCGCCGCTAGCTTTTATACCCAGCATTAGAGACAGCAGCTACGGCCAGCACCAATTATTGTATTTTTTTTATTACCAAGGATAACTAACGTATTGCTATTACGTGAGGGATGATAAGAGCCGAATGTTCTTGTTCGCGCTGTAAAGGATTGTCGATTGAATTGCGACGGCCTAAGATCCATTTTGATATGTCCATATTTTGTTTTCAGTGAGGTTAAATGGGACCAAAAACGTACGCTTCAAGGAGGATTGTAAATTATTTTGTAGGTACTTTTTGCTGTAAAAGTTCTTTTGAACTAAACAATATTCACTATATTGTTTAGAATACTTTTTTAGATAACTAAGTATTAACTTTATTATGAATACAATAAGGAAAATAGCCCTTCAATATAAACCCCTTATTGTGTGAGAGTAAGTTTAAGGCAGCTGTGTGGCCTGAAATGTTTTTTTTTCTATGTTTATTTTTTCTTTCTTTCTTTATTGTTTTTTTTAGGAAAACTTTTGCTGTTTGCTTGCTCCCTTATGTTCCCTTATGCTGCTAGAAATAGCTACCTACTAGAGGTTATCTAGGGTTTGTAGTATACGTAAGCCAGAAAACCCGTGGGTCGGCCTCTATAGGCTAAGATCACAGCTCATGTTGATAATGTCGTGGAGCACATTCAAGCCAGCACGCAAGCACTCAGGCTCTTGATCAGGTACAGATGTATCGTGGTAGGTCCGTGTAGGTATCGGGATTTGTAGGACTTACGTAATTTTAGTGATAGAATCTAGCACGGAATATTGTACTCGTATTACTAGGATAAAAAGTAGCCTATATAGAAAGTTCAAGCACTTCAAACATCTTTGTGCTGTGTAAGGAGGACAAAGATATATATATAAGATATTGTATATAATATATATGTCCTAAATATATGAGTCAAAGCTTCTCTTCGATGGCCATATTGATGCAATGGTCAAGAGATCTTCCAGAACTCTTGGGTTTGATATGCGAATCTCTGCCAGTTTCAAAAATTTTAAAACATTAAAAATATTATATTGTACCTACGTAATAAGTATCTTAGAATATGGGTCAAAGATTTGGAACCCACAATATAATAAATATATTGATCGTATTGAACGTTTGCAAAATAAATTTATAAAATATCTATGTTTTCATGCTAAAATCCCGTACAACTCAATTTCATCTTCTTCCTTTTTAAGCGGCGTGAGATAGCGGATATTGTTTATTTTCTCAATATTGTTAATAATATGATTGACTGTCCTGAACTCCTCTCCAAAATTAAGTTTATCATACCTACTAGATCGCCTAGACACTACACTCCCATTCATATACTATTAGTTTCGTCCAATTACCGACAAAAATATTTTATGTTGCGAATGAGTAAAAGTGTTAACCAATTAAGTGAAGATTACGATTTTGATATATTTTATTCTGGCATACCCTCAGCGAGGCGACTAGTAGGTAAGTAATTCTTTCTTTTTAAGGCTGTTTAACATAGTGGCTGTAGCAGATCACACGTTGGTGTGTGTTTATATTGTTCTAAGTACACACGCCCGCACACAACCTACCACAAACTGTCAAATTTCCTCAATAGACTTTGAACTTTATGCCTTAAAGATATGGGTGAAAATGTATTGAAGAAATTTGACAGTTTTGGATAGGTTGATGTGCTGGCGTCTGTACTAGATTAGGTTAGTTAATGTTCTCACTAATAAATAGATCTATATTGTTTTGTAAAAGCGAAGACCTCTTATTGGCTATCAGTATTTTTAATATTATTGTATAAAATGTCATAAAGCTGTTGGTTTTCCAAATAAAATAAAAATATGACAAAGGTCAGGGTAAGGTATTTTACGACTTTCGGTGTGGGATGGGTATTCATTAAAATCATTCATTCATTTTCGCATACCAACCATCGTTACCACATTTAAAATATCCATGCCTATTACATTTTTCGTAACAAAAGAGTTCCAAATCTTTCAAATTAGAAATGTGCTCAAATTCTCAAAAACCAAAAACCGTTGCGAGTAAACTAAAACACTGAATATTGAAACGTCTCTACCGAAAACATTTACGTTATTCTATGATATTAAAGTTTCTGCTTAATTAAGTCGTTAACCTGAAACAATAAAGAGGAAGTTGCGTTAATTACAACCTTCTTTATTATAAAACGCTTATTAAAAAAGGGTCTTGACGAAAACGGTTCGCCAGTCCGAACCAACTGGTACATGTTCGCTATAAATTTTTAGTACAATTTTAATTAGAACGTTGTGTCAAAATCAACATTTTTCTTTTCGCAAATCTTTTACGTAACTAGAAGTCTTAATAGTTGTAGCAAAATTTATTGATTGAACTTTATGTTTTTTTCGTTTCGACTGAAACATGAAACAAATAAACTTGTTTGTTATGTCAACTTTAAAATTTATTCTACTAACGATAAACCTAGTTCAGATGCAGGACTTTATAAAGCCAGAATATTGACAATTAGAAGCAGAACATTGTCTTTCCTATGTAACCAAATGTGTTCCAAAACAGCTGAATATTTTTACAATTTGTACAAAACAAAAAGAAGGTCGTATAAAGAATTTCAAATCTAGGCCTCAAAGTAAAGCGCCCGGTTCTAATCAACAGGACCCGCAGCGATTTACGCATAGCATTTCACACGTCAGGACGCTTCATACGATAGCAATGTGTCACTTGGTTTCAACGCAATAACCATATTTTTTAAAATTATATTAATGCTTTATGATTTTTAGAACTTTAATAACGATCCTATCTATTCATCCGGTAAGCTAGCGGTTCCCGTTAACTAACGCCTAACGCCTAGCGAAGCTATGGGGAACGAATCTTGAGCGACAAACGCAATGCGATAAACGCAGCGAATGTCGCATAAAGAACCGTGTGCTTTAGTTTGCTTGCATGTATTGAAACGTTATATTTATCAAAGTCATACGCAGCGAAAATCGCATGAGCAACCGAGCGCTTTAGTTTGTTTCCTTTATAAGAATACGGTAATGCGTAGTCATAAATTTGTCTATCAAAATCGCAGCGTATGTCCCATAATGTACCGTGTGCTTTAGTTAGCTTCTCTCCATATACGGATGTGTTGCGTTCCCCAGGCAATGTTCGTAATTATTGCAGTATGTTCCAAGATCTTATTAGAAGATTGTGTTACAGGCTGTTAGAACTGCCTAGCTTTTGCGCAATTATTGTTTGTGGGTTCTTCTTGAACTAATACGGTGTATAAATATTGTAGATGTAGGTACACTAATTTCTTCGCTCGTAACACATGTTATGAAATAAGTTTGTATATGTTATGTAGGTACGTATAAAGGTGTATTTTATTTATTAATTTGGGATTATAACATCTTACAATACATGTTTTGCAATGGTACTTATAACACAATAAAGAAAAGCCAATTAAAATTGTCCACAGTTCAAATTGAAAGGGTTTGTCTGGTAATTCTCAACATGCTTATCGAGCTATGATATAAAATAGATAATTAGACAAATACATATTTCAACATTTATACCTATATATATAACCCCTCGATGATGACTGTGGTGTCTAATTCAATACTCATAATTTGTCACCATCATTAATTATATTGTTCTGTAAGTAAAAAATTAGGCAATGTACCGCAGTATGCCCAACTGCTGGGAACTGCTGGGCCAAAACCAAACCATTTAAATCAAGATACAATTGATGGGTATTTCAAAATGCAGGCTAGTGATCACAAACATTGCAAAGAAAAATCCAAAAAGTTTAATTTTGCCCGAGCTGAAAATTGAAGCTAGGACCTCCGGATTTCGGGTCGAGACGTCTTCTCGATCAGCCATCGAAAAATATTCTGTACAGATCACACATAGAAATCAAATATTAAAAATTATTAAAATTTCAATCATTATTAAAAACAAGCCATTGTTTATAAAATAAACTTGGTTGTATTACCTTTAATAATACTTAATTATTAAAAAGAGGTCAAATAGATACTGTATATCACAATCATCATCGATCGACCCACTTATGGGCACCGAATGAAGAGCTGGTGGTTTACGTTTGCTAAGGTTAAGCAACTTCCACGAATGCCAGTCATCGGATGGGTAACCAAAGATGTATCATCTCGATTTCCTGCGTGCATCGGAGGGCACATAAAGCCGCTGGTGCCGCATTACCAGTCGTTAACACCACCAATCCGCACTGGGCCCGCGTGCTGGTTTATGGCCTGTTATCCCTGTATTGTTTCCATACATAAGGAAAGCTCGTGCTCCAGCAGTGAGGATATAAAAATGATCTGTTGGTGATTATGGTGAGCAACTGGCAACATTGTTGTTTTATAGTGAGGTTTACAGGTTTAGTGTTTAACAGCTCCAGATTTTTTAAGTTAGTCACCCATCCGGTATTTCAGTATTCCGAAAATTGCTTAGCAAAAAAGCACTAATGCCGCATTTATACAATACGTATGTATGTGTACCCATTACAGTACTCGTATAATACGTATTGATAGAATTGGTCCCACAGCTGGGCAAAAGCTTCCATCATTCATAATAAATCTTGATCTGATCGTGATCTGATCTTGATGACTTGTCATATCGCTACAAATCTCAAGTGATGAATATTGACTTAAACACCACACGCTCTCGAAATGCGGGTTGGTGATCACAAACCCGAGCTGTGCATCAAAAAATACGAAACACTTTGCCCAACATGGGAATTGAAACCAGGACCTCTGGATATTGTTCCGATCGCTCAACCATCTTATGTCCCCACTGCTGGGTCACGAGCCTTCCCTATGGATGGATAGGGACCATACACCACTTCGTGGGGGTGTGGATTGGTGGTTGTTAACGACTGCTGATGAAGCCGGGGCCAACGGTTTTACGTGCATTCCGAAACACGGAGGAGCTCGAGATGATACGTTTTTGGTAACCCATCCGAAGGCCGGCTTTTGGCAAAATTGCTTGACTTTAACAATCGCAGACCGTGCGCGTTCAACGCTGAGACAACGAGTTAATTTTAATAAAAATTAAATAAAAAATATAGTCTATCAACTCTCATTAGTTTTCACCTAGTCTGGCCCTAAACAATTTCATTTCATTTCCTCTCATGACATCTAACTGCCGCCAACTACACCTAATTTGACCAAGAGATTTTCACAACGTCCATTGTCGTACAAATTGTCATTTAGGGTACCAATCCTTGAACGGAAAAACGCTACATAAAATCACAGAAGTGCTCTGTCAGTCTATTCCACCATAAATTTGATCAAAAATACCTGAGGAAGTGAAAGTTATTTTTGAAACCACTAAGACATTTTGTTATTGTATTGTTTTGTAAAAGATAACTAAAATTATAAAAGTGTAGACAGCATAATATGAAAAATAAAAAGACTAATAAAATTCTGTCTCAGCTAGTATTGGACATTGATTTTCAATTTGAAAAAGTTTAATAAATTACTACGAGCGGGATTTAAACCTAAATTTTAAACCGAAGCGACAATTCAACACTTTTCCAAATTGTAATTTGTTCGCAACCAAATTTGTGTAAAACTGTTTTTATATCCATAACTTTATTTTTGGTTTTAAACCGCTTATTAAAATTATAATTTAAAAGACAATACATGTTTTAATTTTATTTAATATAACAGAAGTCTTTTCAAATATATTAATATATAACACACGTCATTTGAAATAAACCATAACATTAATTTGCTTATCAATAAAGTAAAAAAAAAACAGTCATAGCCAGTACGGGTCCCTCTGCGCGTAAACGCCATTCATGCTTGACCGTTTTTTTGCTCACAACCTCACTTGAAGGCAGCATAAGTTTTTTCCCACAAAAAAACGTTTCTTTGACCGTGTCCTTCGCTAGGCCGCTCCAGTTATTAGCCGCCGGTTCTGTATTCTGTTCGCACCTGTTGTTGTTATTGTGGAGTTGCGTGATCGACTTGCAACCTTCTTTGTGTTGAATATTATGAGTATTGATACTGGCACATAAAAACAAACCGATACACGGCTTGTGACTGTGTAGACGATGGAATGGCCACCTACCTTTACAACTTTCTAAGTAAACCCATAATTTTTGGATGAACGTGGTCAACAGCAAAACAGCAGTAAGTTATACCCGCTCGCTGCTGTCTGGATTTTGCTTACTTGGACGCTAACCCCTTTATTCATAAAAACTATTTAAGCATTATTTAGTGAGTCATTGTTTTGTCTCTTTTTCTCAAATTCAAAATGACGTTTGTGTGACGTTGACAAACCAATATTTAACTAAATAATGCCTAAATAGTTTTTATGATTAAGGGGGTTAGTATGTATGTTCATACCAATATATTGACTGTTATGCGTGTCAAGACTTTTTGATTTGGTATTTACTTTAGCCGGGTTCTTTGGTCTAAAATGGTTAAACCATAGTTCTCAGACCCAGAGGTCACGGATTCGATTCCCAGCGAAGAGTGATTTGCTCGGTGATATTGGTGGTAGGACTTCTTTTAAGGCCGCCTGGCTAGCTACCACCATTTTATCTAAGAATCTTCTATTACCTATATGCGTATTGGTTTGTGTCAGTATCGATATTGACATATTATTATGTCTCCTTATTGGTTTCCAGGGTAATGTGATCTGCCGCGTGCTCTTGTGGCTTCAAGTTTACCCTAAGCCACACGACGCTTTACAGAGGTGTCACATCGCCACAACTCGTGCCCAAAGAAAGGTCAGAATTTGGGCTTGAATGATAGAGGACTGACGTGTTTGACACCGAAGAATTTCACCGAAAAATTGAAGAATAGATTGGTTGATTCAGTGTTTCATCCATATTTTACGAGCATCTGTCGCCTTTCATTCTCTTTTAGGGTCCATGAATTACCCTACAAGTCCAGACAGCACTTACAATACCAAAAACATATTATTTTATACCCACTTTAACAGCACAAATTTCGTGACAAGTATCTAAATCTTTTTTTAAAGAGCATAACGACACAAGTCGGCCATATTTTCGTCTGAGTCATCGACCTCCAAGGGCGAGCGTCATTACCGAGCCTACATAATGTATTACGTTAGAAAATTGAGAATAGATAACAGCTGGAAATTCGATGGATGAAGAAATTGGGTGAATCACAAAAGGTACGGTCGTGTGTTTACCGAGCACTCGAAGATCGAATACAAAGGATAGCAGATAAATGGGAAAATGTTCCCGTAACGTTGGTGAGTCCACTACTAATGGTATTTGTGTAACCCAATTATTATTTTTGGACTTGGTACGATCAGCAACACAAATTTATCGTAGCGTACTAACTGAATGGTAAGTCATATGTTTTAATTAATTAGCTGAAAGGTAGCCTTAGTGACCGAGTGGTTTAGTTAGCCTGGTATCCGGAATTTCCGGGTCCAATTCCCAGTTTGGGCTAAGTGTGATTCAGATTTCTTGGCATCGCGCGTGTGATAGCGTTTTTGAACTGCGGTGGCAGCTTCCATCAGCGCCTTGAGTGTGGATATTATTCACTATTCACGATCTCGTTAACAAATACGAATACAAAATATTGACTATCCTTGTATGTCCCTAGAAGGTTTTTTGGAGAGAATTTGCTGATGGCCTCTGGCGGCCTTTTTAGCCTCATCAGATTTTCAACAGGTGTTACTGCGATTGGTGAATAAGCGCACACTCAGCGTTCAAGCGAGTTGCAAATAACACCACATAGTTAACACGTTAAATTGTTTTTTAGTTAATTACTCATATATTGACATTGTCTCGTGTCAGTGTAAAAATAAAAATTTTTCGTTTCTTCCTTTCCTGATTTCTACCTTCGCCCTTTCTTTCTTCCTTTGTTTGTTTTTCTATTTTTCTTTCTTTCGTTTGCTGACTCTGTAATAAAACATGAACGAAATTGTGAAAAGCAAACCGATGGTACCGCTTTAGGTGTAAGCGAACCGGATACTCGATGGTATCGCGCGCGGTAAGCTCACCACGATAAATCGGCGTGCCAGCCCGCAACCAGGCGTTCCCAGCGAAGCCGACGTGCTTTGCTCTTGATCTGTAATTTTATGCAATAAAAAGTATAAAAGGGTTATAAAATTTCGGTGTTAAAAATATTTTTTGGGAAAATTTTATTGCGAGTACCTATATGAAAATTAAGATTAGGATGAGAGTAGCTGCGGATCGTGCTTACTAGCATGCGCTTAGAGAGGTCTATGCCCGGCAGTGGGCTAATATAGACTGATGGTGATGATGATATAAAAATTCAGAAACGTGTTAATCGGATTGATGAAGTGTCTTTATTGTGTCTGCGGTGGTAGCGTGTGCGTCGGGTCGTTACGTTCCCTAAAATATGGTTGAGCAAAGCGATGGCCGCCTGTGGAGGCTGGTCTGCTCTTGCAGTCCAGCTTATCTTATTTTTAGTATTATTTACTATAGTTTGACTTTGTTTTACTTAAACAATTTTTTACTTTTACTAGAGTACTGTAGTGGTACTGTATGACATTGTGGAAATTGAAACTTTTACCTGATGTAAATTTGTTAACTTAGATTTTTACCCTTAAATATTCAGGCCCTGTCAGAATAACAGCGCTTCTGTGTCATTCTGAACATCCATGAATGACACAGCAGCTTATGCTGAGTAAGGGCCTTTTAACTTCACACTACCTACCTATTTTATTTTCTGTTCTTTTTTTTTTCTTCTTCCTATCTGTTTTAATATTTTTTCCTTAATTTGTGTATAATTGTTATAATTAAGTGTTTACGTTAATAAAAACTTTTCTATTCTATTCTACTCTATTTTAAATTCACACCCAGCCACTGACTGACAATATTAACATTGCTTTATTTTCACGATCGCAACCTGAACGCGCTAGCTGCTGCTACAACATGCTCTATGATGAAAAGTTTCGTGAAATAATGTTTACAAATACCCGAAACACACTTTGCCCAACTCGAAAGTTGAACCAAGGACCTCCGTTTGGGCCGAGTGAAATGCCTATTGGCTACCGAAGCGTTTAGCTAATACTTATATTCAAAAATTTAAAGTAAAAGTTACAAAGGAATAATTATGATTTCCTTTACCATATCCGGGATATAAATCACACGATAAAGTCTTAAGTAGCTATCAACGTACGGGATACCAGATAGTATCGTGACGCGGTGAACTCGCTACCCGTGGCCAATCAGGTGATAAATTGCAGCGGCAAGCCACCTAAGCCGTACTTTGGGTGAGATTGGCTCGTCTTTTAACATGCAATGTTAGTTAAGGATACAAAAATATGAAAATACAAAAAAAAGATCAGTTAGTTTTTATGGATCAATGGAAAAGTTTTCGGTTTTAAATATGAGAAAATTACTAGGCATTGCGCTGGGGGAGACGCAGATGGTTATGACCTCAGGTCTCATATTATATTCCGACCGGTTTCGGCCATGGCGACCTCTTCGACTCCCAATTGGGTTTTCTAATGAGGTGATGACTCTTCTCCCTATTTTTCCAAAGGGGCATACCCACAGCTTTTAAAACACATGTGCTGCTTCGCTGCTGCTGGGGTGATACGGGTCCGCCATAAGTAAATACCGGAGATCACCCCAGCAGTGTAGGGAACCTGAACAGAAGTCCAGCGGTTCAGATTAAACTTAAACATGTTAAAGACTAGGTACAGTATAAATTTAGCATTATACATAATTTAGTTTACTCTACTTTCTAACCGTTCGAAAATGTTCACACTTAAAATAGTCACCGGTGATTTGGAATAGGAGTTGAGAATAATACACCCGTGAACCTCTCTAAATACCAGCCTAAATGCTCATTTTGGTACCAAGGAACTGCATCTATCTATACTAGGTTTGAAGGATGAGATCCAAAAAAATTACATGGCTTCGAAAAGCAAATATACTCTGCGTGAACTGATAAAACCAATGGTAAAAGCCGTAAACTCATTATGAAACAGATTCTGTGATTGTGCAAATCTCCGTTCCAAACCGTATCAAGAAGGGGTTAAGAATTTGTTCAGTAAAGCAATTTACATTTTAAAACCTGATCTTGAATGGAACTCTTATCGTGTACAATACAGCTTTTTATGATATCGTCGTCCCTGTGAGCTTAGCGTTCACGATAACACGATCTAACCATAGAACGGTGTGACTTTTTCGCCAGGTGTAACATTCTTTCTTTTAGTTGATGGCTTCGTGCGATTAGCACATTTAGCCAGTGTCAAAGTAATTTTTCTTACAAGTAATACATAAATATAGAATACTTCCTTATATATTCTATATGATGATGATGAATGATAATAAAAATGAGAAGTGAGAAATGATATACCCCCAACCCCTCGAGTATCTCAGTAAATATGTGGGGCTTTACTAAGTCCTCACGCAGACTTCTTGAGAGAATCTGAAAAGTAACGTTGCACTGTTTTGTTTCATTTGCCAACACTCATGCACACTCACGAACACTTAACGGTTAATAATCCACCATTATTTCACATTAATATTCGACATAACACAAATTTTAGAAAATAAAACAAAACCGCAGACATGACTCTTCACTTTCCCGCCAAGAAGTGAAAGTGTAACATTGAAAACAGCTATAGATTTTTAAACAACTGCTTTTAATGTGACAAGATAACTTCAAAGATCAATGTAACACTTAATTCAAAAGTAACCCCGTTCGTTCGACTTGACAAAAATAACTTGATGTCGCTTTGATTAATATATTGTGTAATCGTTATTATAGGACGGTTATATTAACGCTGAAAATTATCCATTTACATTATGTTGACGAAGTATTGTAATAATAAAAAAAATGTATAACGTGTAAACAAAAGCAAGTACACACAAGCTTGCACATCAACCTATACAAAACTGTCAAATTTCTTCAATACATTTTCAACCATAATTTTAAGGCATAAAGTTCATAGTCTGTTGAAGAAATTTGACAGTTTGTGGTAGGTTTATGTGCAGGCGTGTGTACTTATAAAAGATACATTAAGTTTTTTAGTGTTCCTTCATAGTCATACTCAAAGATATCTAAAGACATCGATCGTAAGAAACTCTTAAATAATAGGTAACTCTAAAGGTAAGTGACCATTACATTTAAAGAATTGTAACATGGTATGAGTGCCAGGTTTACTACGGAAACCTAAAAAAGGTGTAAAGAAATCCCATGGTAATAGCATATCTCCGATCATGGTCTGATAGTATCACAATGCGTCGAGCCGAGCCGTCCGTTGCCGACCGCATAATATATGGCCACGAAAAACCTGGCGAAGATCCATAGGAATATACACGTCGCCGATTTGTTCAACTCTCTGCCTGTGATGTAGCACATTTATCAGTGGCTTCTGTTTGATCTTGTGCTTGATTATTATTGACAGCCAGTCGATATATGGCGGGGAAACTGCAGGGCAGCATTTGGAATTTATGTTAAGGAATGGAAGGATAAATCGAAAAAAAGTGGGAAGAACAAATTTCAGAAGTTGTCTTATCATTGTTATCAGTCATATGTCGCTGACTGACTGCTTGCCCTTTGCTGACTGTTTAACTCAAGCCCAAATTAACAAAAGCATATTGGGTTAACAGCCGTAAGCTACCACGATGTCTATGAATAAAGATATTTAAAACAAATATTAGATATTTAACTCACACACGGGCAGATTTGTTGAATAGATTATGACAGTAAGGGCCTGTTTCACAATGTCTGATTCGGAGATACATGGCAGTTAAAGTGACAGTTTTGTATGGACTATCTGTCAAGTAAACGCTAATGGGAACTTACTTGTAGATGGCGAAAGAGGCCGTAAATGTAATAACCACAAAGCACAAATTGACAAAGGAGGAAAAGAAAGGTGATATAGTTAGCGAAATTAAGGAACGAACTTTTTGGTATATCTTCTATTTTAAACGTTTTGCTTTGAATGGTGAAATTATTGAAAAACGAGGGGAAACTAAAAACGACAAGTTTTGTTTTTAGCACCCTCTACTAATAATAATTAATTAAAACAATCAAAACGGGTGCTTCAAAAAAATATGAAATTATAATTTTCCCAGTTTATGATTTCTTATTACCTGTTGCTACGTATATTAGTATATTAATAACGTACGTTTCAAAGCTAATCTAGAATGTATTGTTTTCTAAAGTTTACGCGAACACTACATATTGAAATGAAACAACTTTTACGGATCTACTCGCGTTTATTTTACACATTAGTTTTAATTAATAAACGCGAGTAGATCCGTAAAAGTTGTTTCATTTTAATCTAGAATGTTCAAAAACAATTAACACGTCATTCATTGACGTCATTAAATTAGTAATAATAATAATATTATTTATTTATAAAAAGACAACAAAGATCCATGTGTTAGTATACAAATAACTTATATGCAATGTTAGGAAATAATATTAAAAAGAGACTTAATTCTAAAAACACAGTCCCCACCATTAGCTATACGCTTCTTAACACTGTTGCGGCTGCCCCGAACCCGTCGCAGCATAGAACCTATTTTTTGGGCAGTATGGCCGGGAAACTGTCGACCTGCGCATCCGCAAACATTCATGAGGCACTACAATGTCAAAATAACATCTAATTAAACCCAAATCTCCACTAACAGCCTTTCTAAAAATACAATGATTCGTTAATCCAAAACTACTAATTACAACTGTTATAAGTAATCAACAAGTTAATGTACTGTTACCGGCTCTGAATTCGCAAAAAATGGCGAAATAAATAGTTTCAGCGTAGCGTAAAAATAACAGTGTACGTATTTGGATGTAGAATTTAAAGAAAAAAGTAAAGTGTGAAACATTCTGTTCTCACAAGGCCAAAGAATGAGGAAGGAGGCGCAATTCAACTAGAATATGCAACTACCTTGGAACAGGGTTACTTGTGAATCAGGAGTAACATTATACAACATTTACCATTTTTTTTTGTGGTCGTGTATAGGCATGTAGATTCTAAGTTCAAGGGTCGAGAAATGTTGACTGTTCACGGGCTACCCAAGCCTCTACGGGCACCAGTTCTTATACAAATCACAAGATTTATATATTTATATTGTTGTTACAATATATTATGTAAATTGTATGAGAAAAAATAACGTCAACTTTATTATATTTTTTTATTTAATTTGGTAGCTGATAAAAGAAAGAATAGAAAGATAGCCTAGGCGGCTCTAGTGTGACTACCTCTATAGTTATACCTTAAAATGGTTTTGTTTTGTTTATATAATTTTAACGCAAATTTTGTTGCGAAACAAATTACAAAAACACAAATGTTGAAAAAATTTCCACGAGCAGGATTTGAACCTGCACCCTTCTGTCCAATTGAGCTATCGTGGTCGTGGATTTTTTTTTAATATTTGTGTTTTTGATATACCTTAAGTTTAGATAATAATTTTAAAGCACAGGAGGTATGATCAATGTCTCAATCAATTAATTAATTAATTTATTGCACATGTACCTACAAACATGAGACATTACTCTTAGGGCTAAAATGTTAGTAATAGGTACATGGACCCTGTTTAAAGTGTGTTGTTAGTCTGGTATATTACATACATGGGAGTATAGTTATTAAAAAAAAAAAATATATATATATATATTCTTAAGTAACAGAGTGTTCTTGGCGGGAAAGTGAAGAGTCATGTCTGCGGTTTTGTTTTATTTTGAAAAATTTGTGTTATGTCGAATATTAATGTGAAATAATGGTGGATTATTAACCGTTAAGTGTTCGTAAGTGTGCATGAGTGTTGGCAAATGAAACAAAACAGTGCAACTTTACTTTTCAAATTCTCTCAAGAAGTCTGCCGAGGAATTAGTAAAGCCCCACATCTTTACTGAGATACTCGAGGGGTTGGGGGGGTATATCATTTCTCACTTCTCATTTTTATTATCATTCATCATCATACTGACTGGAAGGAAATATTGTATTGTATTGTAAATATTGTATATTTATGTATTACTTGTAAGAAAAATTACTTTGACACTGGCTAAATGTGCTAATCGCACGAAGCCATCAACTAAAAGAAAAAAAAAAGTAACAGAGTGACTTGTAGGACTTTTCATCATATACGTTACGACCACTTTAATAAAAAGTAGAATATGCCTAAGTAAAATTTAAACACTGAAAAAAGACGACAACCTCAGGCGGGAATCGAACCACGCACCTTCCGCATTCCGGGCGGCTGCCTTAACCACTTGGCTACCGAGGTCTGGCTTTCACCCGTCGAAATTTTTCAGTGCTTGATGCTTATGTTCTCAGCTCAGCTTCTAAGATTGATGAAGCAATGTTGACTAAAAAACATAAGCATCAAGCACTGAAAAATTTCGAAGGGTGAAAGCCAGACCTCGGTAGCCAAGTGGTTAAGGCAGCCGCCCGGAATGCGGAAGGTGCGTGGTTCGATTCCCGCCTGAGGTTGTCGTCTTTTTTCAGTGTTTAAATTTTACTTAAGTATATTTAAGCGTTAATAAAACGCTAAAATATATATATAAAAAAAAAACACTTAGAATATGCCTGTCAAAATTTTAACTTACCTCGATACCAAGAGGTGTCGCTTCAATGCTATACGAATTCTCATTAACAGAAACGTGACCGAATGGAGAATTGAACACTAGGCACTCTGATGAGCTGGTCTACAGAGTGCGTTGGATCTTGTCTCTAAACCGTAGCGCATAAACGATGACGATGGATGGTAGACCGATTTGTTTTTAATGGTAATCATCCCGTTGATAATGATTTCAATCAAGTCTGTAGCTGTCATGCCAAATTTGCTGTTTATTGTACCATGGCCAGTGGCCGTGGTCTGACCAATGCAACCTTGACACAGCGAATCATTAACAAGTGTGAGAATAGTCGAAAGCAAGACATTGTGGTGTATCATGGAAGCTCCATACGTATTCGTGGAAAATCGGTTTTGTTATGGCTTCGATTTGCATCTTTTTCTTATTGTTTGCAAGGAGGTAATGATAGACTTAAGAATAACTAACCTGTTTTTGTTTAGATACATTTTATTATTGTATGATATATATACTAAAACATACTTAGTAAAATGATTAACGCGCCCGGTCTGCGACTGCTGAGGTTAAGCAACTTTCGCAAAGGCCGGTCATCGGATGGGTGACCAAAAGTTTATCAACTCGAGCTCCTCCGTGCTTCAGAAGGCACGTGAACCCGTTGGTCCCGGCTGCATTAGCAGTCGTTAACAACCACCAACCCGCACTGGGCCCGCGTGGTGGTTTATAGCCGGTTCTCCGGTGGTTTATAGGGAAGGCTCGTGCCCCAACAGTGGGGACATAAAATGAGCTGACGATGATGATGATGATAGTAAAATATATTATATAGTAGGAATCTGCCAAGAATTCGACCACTCAGCAGCATTGTTTTGGATTGATGTGTTCCGGTTTGAAGGGTACTATATATCCAGTAAAATAATAGAGCATAGTCGCAGAGCATGGTATAAGAACTAAAGCTTCAGGGTTGGCTTCAATGCACGCGTGATACCTTTGGTGATAGAAGCATTCTTGGGCTGGGATTGCCGCTTTTCATCACGCGGGCTATATGTTTGTTTTTCGACTCAATCAGACAAAATACATATACTCGTAGCTACGAGTGCTGAGAAACGTTTGGCATTGACGACAACTGAAGGTAAATGACAATAAAATAAATTTATTAAACAACATTAACACTGTCATTTAAAACAGATTCAAGTTTGTACTTAAAATTACATAGAGAAGGTGTGCTAACATTGCACCGACAAACGCATCATAGCCATCGAGTTATAGGGATTGCTACCACTAGGCTAGGCCTGTCTTGGTAGAAATCATTTAAACCGCCAGGAATCTTCAAGCAATGAGAAACTTTGTTATGTTTAAATAAATCTCACTGTTGGAACGCAATTATGCTTCTAAAACAGCGGTGGCAGGGTTTTATTTAAATTATTTTCTAATCGCTTAAGAGCTGACTAACATCACAACTACAACAAATATAGGCAACAACAATAAACAAATATACAAATAAACAAGTATAGGCGAATAGGTCTTAACATAAATACTAACGTCATTATTCTTCCGCCAATTGTTAAGACTTTGCCCCTAGGCTCAATGGATTATTGTTGCAATTTTTGTTTGCTTACATTAGTGGGTTAAAATATTAATTCTTAGGGTTTGAGTCTTTTAAAACACAAATTTCCATAATGTATTAGGTATTCTTATGAATAATATGAATACGCTCTGTATTTGTATGTTAATTGTCAATTTAATTGTGTTAATCAAAAAAATAAAAACCGGCCAAGTGCGTGTCGGGCCACGCGCAGTGTAGGGTTCCGTAGCCCATCTAAATAATGCGGACTCTGAGAAGAGGGCTTTTATGAACATTTATTTAACGATGGCTCATATACTTAAATGTAGATACTACCGGTTTTACACACCTGACAACGTTATTTAAGTAGTTCCCAATGAGGAATTCGTACTGCGCCAAGTACCTACATTTTGTAAGTTGGTCGACTGTTACTCGTAAACTTGTTAAGCCTACTTAGTTGTGATAGTTTTCCTTTTAATTTCGTCATATATACAACTACCGTGAATTTTTTCACGTATCCAAAAACAACCAATTGGCTGGCAGGGCCCCCCCCTGCCACTTGACTCTAACAAAATTTTGCACTTTAAAGCTTAATAGCTCACAAACGGATGCCTCAATCAAAAACTGTTTTAACAATCCCGCTATATTTTTGAAATTGCTATCCAACACTTAGGGGTACACAAGAAAAAAAATTACATCATCATCATTATTTCACTTCACGTGTAGTCCCAGGTAACCTAAAGAAATATATTTTTCAAAATTTTACTTTACCACTTTGTCGGCGTGATTAATATGTATATCCATGCCAATGCCATGCCATGCCATGCTTTCTAGTACTAAGAGTCTATGAGCTAGACTGGGGTCAGACAGACAAACAGATAGACGGACATGGTGAAATTATAAGGGTTCCTTGTTGACTACGGAACTCTAAAAATGAGTATTCATAATATGATTGGCAAATTAATAATGTAAAAACTTTGTAAGTATTATATCTTTAACTATACAGCAATTTAATATTCAAAACGAACTTGAACCAAAAAGTAAATAACTTACACTATAACTAAATCACCTTTTTGTTAATTAAAAATAATGACCTATTATTCAGAATCAAAATTAATATTTTAATTAGAGTTTTTCATAATTATGACTTTATGTGTTTAATTATATTAAGCGTAAAAATAATTGTACATAAAAATTATTTATTAAGCGTCAAATTTTGTGTAAGTAGGTTCAGAAGTTTTGTGGATCTTGACATAGATAAGGCATAGTTTAGTAAATTACACGGGCAATTCAATTGTTTTGATTTTATCGCAAGTAGGTAATAACGTTTTTTCCACGCTCAAGACAAGAGCTGTATGGTGCTTGTTTCGCACATAAAGTTAAATCATAGCAATTAGCTTTTATACTGACTTGCTAGGCAAATGCCTGTAACATTGGAATCAGGTTATCGCTACACTTATTGGGTGTTGCCTTATTCAACTACAAGTGTATATCGTAGTAAACCGATTTGGATTCTTTGATACGAACCCGGGCTTTGTATCCAGGAATCCAAAACAAACTTTGACCAACCTAGAAACTAAGCATCGTCACTAATTTAATTTTAATAAAATATAACTCAGTAAAATTTTATCAAATATTCACGTCATTTTGTAGTCGCCTCGAAAATATCATTACCAGACGAAATAATGTACACACGCCTGCACATCAACCTGCAACAAACTGTCAAATTTCCTCAATAGACTTTGAACTTTATTACTAAGTCGTATGGTTGGAAATGTATTGAAGAAATTTGACACTTTTGGGTAGGTTGATGTGCAGACGTCTGTACCAGAAAGTCGCGCGAATGTATAAAAAGGATACAAATATGTCTTAAGCCAGTCGGTGAGGACCTTCTTGCATTCATGGTATGTGAGCGGATAAATATTTAAGTGTAATTACTCGAGAACTTGTGTATAACTTAAACTTATTAATTGTTAGTTGGTTGTGGTGCCGTCGTTGTTCCTGATTTCCATGAAACGAGTGTTTTAGCTACTTATCTTGGCCTAAGGCCTAAATCATAGGTACCTTTATATTATTATTTTTAAATAATATTTAGTATAGTTTATTCTATTCTTCAAAACATTTTTTTGCTCAGCATGTTTAAGTACTTACACAAAGTTTAAAGCCGCCACATAAACTGTGTGTTGTATGTTGCTTTAAAATTTTAAAAAAAGACAAAATTCAAAATGTTGTTGTTGTTGTATCTCTGTAAGTGTACCTCTGATCATAACAACAAGATATGTTCCAATAAATAAATGTGCTCCTAATCAATTTGCGCAGAATGAATCATTCTATAATGGGTTTCAATAAACATCTAAGGTTTAACATAATCTGAGTAATTTATGGAGAATCAATCATAAGTTGGTTATTACAAACAATTACTGTGTGAACTTGCGAGGTTCAGTAAGTGAGCTAATTTATAATGACATGCTCTTAATGGTTATAAAAAATCAGGACTCAGGACTGTATATTATTTTGTTTAAGGCTTGTACTCCGTTAGTAAAGTTTTAATGTAGGTAATCATTAAAAAATCATAATTATCTTCTCGTAAAATACAATTTTGAATCGTAGTGTTTCCATACTTCAATGGAATGCAAAGATTTGTCTTTAAAAGGTTTAAAATAACTTTTTTTTGGATGAATATTATTAAGTCCGTCGGTAGGATAGAATTTCTTTCCATATCTCTTTGACGGATGGCCACCTACCACTGTGCATTTTCTGCGAAACTTCTTTCACCACGATCTAGGGTTCTATGGAACTGGCTTACGTTACGACTTATGGACTTAAAAAACAAGCTTTTTTATATATATATATTAACGGGTAAGCACAGTGCCTTGATCTCACCTGATGTTAAGTGATGATAAGGCCAATGATGGAAACGCACTTCACCCGGGATCCTCAACTAGTTTAAGTACTAGCTATCTTATCTCTGGCTGCCGGAACACAACAATGGTACAAACATTGATGTTATGGCGACATATTTAGATAAGATAGTGGTAGCTAGCCAGGCGGACAAACAAGCCCTACCACCAACCAAACCGCTGGGAATCGAACCCGGGACCTCTGGGTCTAAACCGGTGGTCTTAGCCACTAGACCACAGAGGCGGCTTACTAAAGAGTAAAAGACTAAAAGCTAAAGAGTAACAGTAGGAAAGCCTCAAAGGCCGGCAACGCGTTTGCGATTCATCTGGTGTTGCAGGTATTCATGGGCGGCGGTGATTAACAATTTGTTTATTTGCTTTCCATCAGATGACATGCTGCTTTTTTTGCTACCTCGTACATAAAATTATATTTATCTATTGTTTATTAGACAGTTTTGTGATGATCTTATTCACACCAGCTTATTTTATGTCTCCTCTGCTGGGGCACGAGAATTCCTTATGAATGGAAAGGAAGAATGGACCATGAACCACCACGCGGGCCCAGTGCGGATTGGTGGTAGGGAAACGACTGCTACGCAGCCGGGACCAATGGCTTAACGTACCTCTCGGGGCACAGAGGAGCTCGAAATGATAGGTTTTTGGTCACCCATCCGATGACCGGCCTTTGCCAAAGGTGTTTGCTTAACCTAAGCAATGCAGACCGGGCTCTTTAAGCATGAGCTCCTCTCTCATTATCCTGTTTTAAACTGTTACATAACTATCCGGTAACCGATCTGGATATTAGGTAGTGGACTATACGTGTCCACGGAGCAACTCGCTCGAGACACTAGTCTTAAAAGTACCGGATGAAGAATGCGCTTCGGCGCGTCCTGATCTGACGTAGATGGTCCCATGTGCTTGCGTATGGATATCTGACACCTACTTTTGTAACCGGTAGGTTGGTAGGGGGTGTCAGTATAAACTTTAAAGTCGTGTGTAGCGGAGTGTTACATAACTATGTAAAAGTTTTAATTAATATAACAATTGTAAAAGTGAATTGTAAAAGTAAATATAGGTATATAATATAATAATTGTAAAATTCTTATGTAATAACCAAATCAGGTATCAGGTAAACAGGTATTTATCAAAAGAGTCTTTTTTTTTACCTAAGTACTATAGTTATCATGTTGATGTAAGTGTTTTAAGAGCCATTTTACAGTAAAGCTTCATAATGTTCTACGGGATATATACAAACTTAAAGTGCTCTATCTCTCTTATCCACAGCAATAATTCTAATAATGGTCATAGTTATATGAATTTTACGCAAATTTTATTGTTAAAAACTGTTAATTATAAAAAATAAAAAAAATATATAAATAAACCTAGTACTATTTCTATCTGTAACCCGTATACCCGAACATACTTAAAATAATGTTGTATACACCACGCCTGAAGCTACCATAATAATAAAATAACAATTGCCCCTACCACCGTTCCAATTTACGTATGTGCGCATTCAAAACATTGTACCTTAGATACCCAGAGAAGGTCATAATTTCCTCCAAGCTATTTGTATAAGACAAACCAACTATAGGCTCGGCGATTACTCATTCCACTCGCACTACATGTTTCAATCTAGAACGCGGTATGTTAGTAATAGCACATTGTGTAAGTGCCAGATTGTAGTTCGGCGTTCGCTTAATGAACCAACGCCCTACTTACTTCACTACTTACCGGGTCCCTGTGAATCGAGCCCTGTAAATGGTAACTTATTCTTTTGACCACTTCGAAGCTTAAGCGTTTATGTATTTCGATATGCCCTACAAACTTCGGAGTTGCAATTGGTCTATCGATGTTGATGAAGGCCTCTGGTAAGTAGTAGTATTGTTATGTACTTACTGCTAGGTTTACTTACTGTTAGGTTTTACTGTTTGTGTCATAGTATTTTAAGATAATGAAAAAGAGGACAATTAATTTGATTTATGTATCTTTTTACTTTGTTGGGTAACACTACTAGGAATCTTGATTTTCGTTCTGTAATAAGAACAAAACATTTCTATTTCCTAAAATTGTTATTTACGATTACGACAAATCGGAGATACGCAGAACATATTTTCTATCGATAAGACTACACTATGAATTTTATGGTTTATCTTCAACCTCTTTATTCCACCTCACTAGGGATCTACATCATAATCTCTCAGAATACCTGAACCGGTAGTGCTATGTGATTCGGTTCGCTTGTTTGGTCATAATCACGCCTCGCAGCAGTTTACATACTGCCTGTATCTATTGGCACCTGTTGTGGCACGCAACTAGTGCAGCCAACAGATACCGGGTTGTCAGGTCTTGATGTAGGGTTATGATCGCAATTGGTCAATTAACTGTTCAATGCTTGCGATTGTTTTTTCTAAAAAGGTTTGCAATTGTTTCTTGTCATTGCTGCTATTATACTGTAAGCCCCTACAAATGAACAAATTACAAATGAACAAAGAATAAGGTCCGAATAGTTATTCCGTGTTTTGTTTCTGTCATGTAAACTCTTTTAAATTAGAGTAAAAGAAACAAAACACGGAAAACTATTCGGACCTTATTCTTTATTTATTTGTAAGGCACAAAGTATTTATGATATTCTAAGTACAGTATTTCTTAGGTTTGGAAAAGTGATGTATCTCTTTACAGATATTTATCGATCCATTGACATATTTATTTTTATGCAAACTTACAAGATCTCAACATGAATGACAATGTCTGCCCTAAACCCACCATGACCCGGTCAACCTCAGCTTTTCCTAGCCTTTAGAGGAGACTTCAGTTTGTTCCACTCTCGCTCCTATGTAAACGCCTCGGAAAATTTAGTGAATAGTGATATATATATATATGATATATACACCCTACTAGGAATCGTCTGAAGATGTTTCGATCACATTACTCGATGAACCACACAACGTCCAGTTACACTGTCTTGGCCATAGACAAAAACAATCTTACCAAAAACAAAAACCCTAAACCCGACAGAATCATTGGCAAAAACGTTCGAGCCATAACAAAATGTAGTATAGGCCTACTGATCGTTTTGGTTGCAACTGTAATTGTATTAGGCATCTAAGGTTTAATTAAATAAATGACAATAATAATTAAATTCAGGAATATCCTGCTTAATTGAAACATCTGGCAACCTTAAAATCCATCTACTTACAAAATACAAAATGTTAGTTGTAAAGGTACTTCTGTGTTAGTAAACCATTGTTCAAAACATTGGCATTTTATTAGAGTTCGAAGTCAGAAAGGTCAGAACAAAGTGTTATCATTGACCGCATAATTATAACAAATTTTACCTAAGGTTGTTCCTAACCTTTTACGAAGTAATTCGCAAGTGAGTCGCCTTGGAGGAATGTGCAACAAAAATGGTTCTTGACTATTATTTGACAGCTTTTATCAAAGATATCAGAAGGCTGTTACTACTTTCATTAGGTTAAAATAATATGTTTACCTGAAAAAAAGATAATAAGGTCTAGTGGCTAAGACCACCGGTTTAGACCCAGAGGTCCCGGGTTCGATTCCCAGCGCGGGGAACATGTTTGTGTACTCGGTTTGGTTGGTGGTAGGGCTTGTTGGTCCGTCTGGCTAGCTACCACCGTCTTATCTAAATATGTCGCCATAACATCAATGCTTGTAGCATTGTTGTGTTCCGGCAGCTAGAGATAAGATATCCAGTGCCTCACTAGTTGAGCATCCCGGGTGAAGTGCGCTTCCGTCATTGGCCTTATCATCACTTGACATCAGGTGAGATCAAGGCACTGTGCTTACCCGTTAATATTTAAAAAAAAGTAAGTAAACATTACGTTTCTGTATTTACAGAATCTAATATTTATTAGAAGTATTTACGGAGGTTCTGGAGTAAGCTTATCATGGCAGAATACTTGCAAGGAGCTGTATAATAAATAAATAAATAAATAAACAAATAATAATTATGCTTGAATTAGTTCACCAACATAGTGACCCAGTAGGTATTGCTTCAAGTTGCTTAAATTGTCGCAACTCGAACGCGCAAACCTCACACTCATACACACTAGCCTAGAATCAGACACCGTACTCGTAGACTTACAAAGATCTACTCGATGTACAATGGTCCGGTTCACAGGCGCGCTGTGTCTGATCGCTTTTCCCCTCCCCGACAACATGAGCCGAGGTCCTAGCTTTTAGATGCACCCTCAGGTTTACTGCTCTCTAAGCCGATACATCATCAGCTCATTTTTATGTCACCACTGCTTGGTCACGAGCCTTCTCTATGGATGGATAGGGGAGAACGGGCCATAAACCACGACGCGGGCCCAGTGCGGATTGGTGGTTGTTAACGACTGCTAATGCAGCCGGGACCAACGGCTTTACGTGCCTTCCGAAGCACGGAGGAGCTAGAGATGATAAATATTTAGTCACCCATCCGATGACCGGCTATTGCGAAAGTTGCTTAACCTTATCACTCGTTAACCATCAAGCACGATACGAACCGGTGAAACGTTAGCGTGATGCCATCCTCTCTAGATACCCATTGAGGAAAAGCCCTTTATTATAAAGAAAAGTCTTTACAATAAAGTTCAAAAATTATTCCGCTTTACCTGATGTTAAGTACCTCTGTATACATTAAGATTATAAACTCTAATTGTCAAATAAAAACTTACTTACTTAGGTTTCTCGCTGCCCTTTAAATCCGGTTACGCTTAAGGTGCTGACAACCATGAAACAGCGCTCACTGTCAATCTGCATACAAGCAAAAGAGATGCAAATAGTGCAAAAAAAAAAGTAATTTTTAAAAATATAGTCTATCATAACATATATATTGTGTACGTTTTATATAAACCATGTATAAATGAAGCGCATTTTACGTTGATAGGCCATTGGCGGCTAAGAAAGGCAAATACCCGCTGTTCCATAGAGCATTAATTCATCGTTTAACTTTTAACCATGAATCATTAATAATTGGTTCGCCTACACGTCTCGGTATGTCAAGAAACATTGCGTGCATTTTGTTTGTTTGCCATAAAAGAACAAATTTTCACGCTCATCGGCTATGTTTAGAGCTGGCTACAGAAACTGTGAACTACATACGTTAGAGAACAATTAATAAAATTAACAATCGATTTAATGCCATTCGACAACAAAAATTTTAGCTGTAAATCTTTTTAGAAATATTTTATTCTCCACAATTTTTAAATATATATTTTAATATGACATTAAAACTTAGAAATTTTCATAATAATGAACTATATTTCTTATGAAACTTGCTTTCACTCAATACCAAATTGGTCAGTGACTTAGTTACCAACTGTATTTATCCAAGCGGACTTAGAACATGGCGCTGCCGTGGTAAGACAAACTGAACACATTTATAACAAACAAAACTTATATAAACTTATTTATTTATTTAATAATTGTACATGTTGTTGTACAGGTGAATAAATGAATTATGAATATGAAACGAAAACAAAATAAATTGTTAATGAATAAATAATTGCCTAAGTTGCTAGTTCAAGTGGTCCCGTTAGTCTAAGTTTCTCACACGTAATATTATTATGTGTCTCGTGTCACGCGATGTTATGAAACTTGTGTCTATGAGAAGTTGACTCATTTCGTTTAAATTATGGCTGCAGGAAATCATTTCCATATCCAAACCAAATAAACGCAAAGGCCGACTTGTGCCAAAACCTTAATGAGGACGGTTAGTATATTTTAATTCCAATATGGATATGAAAACAGAATAACATAAACATATAGGTACAGACTCCTGCACTTCAACCTATCCAAAACTGTCAAATTTCTTCAATACATTTTCAACCATATCGTTAAGGCATAAAGTTCAAATTTTATTAAGGAAATTTGACAGTTTGTGGTAGGTTGATGTGCAGGCGTGTGTACATTGCAAACGATAGAAACGAAGCAGACAAAATATAAAACATAAGAAAATAAGTAAAAAAGAAAAGAAGAGTTTAAAAGAAAACGGCACTGTAAATAAATAACTGTAAAATATTTATTGCTTACACAAAGAGTTTAAACGAGGATTAAACCAAACTAATTAGTAAAAGGTATAATCTAACTACCTCCGTTTGCGCGGCAGAGCCTTCATCCAAAGTTGTGACTTTGGATTTATTTTGCCAACTACCGCCACGCAACATCGCGACAGCAGTCAGCCACGTGTCCACGGCCGTTGTAACTCGGTAGAAACGTCGGGTATAAAGAAGCTACCTTAGATACCTTTTACTAATTAGTTTGCGTTAATCCCCGTTTAAATTCTTTGTTTAACTATGGAACTCGAAAGTTCAAAAGCATTAAACCATCATAAGCCAACTGTCTCACTAAAAGCTTGTGCGTCTTTCATGGATGTCCAGAATAACGCAAAAGCGCTTTGTTATTGTGACAGGGCTTAACTAGAGTAAGTAAGGACACTAGGACAATATATAAGAAACAAATAGAACACCACACTTTTACACCTCATATATAGAGTTCAAGCAAGCAAAACATATACACACAATCATGTATACAAATATAAAAATCGTTTGTGTCTCCGTGGTCTTATCATAAACACCATAGTCCAAATGTCAAAATTAGGCAACTGATTAATGCTAGTTAATGTATGTTAAAGACTGTCATGTTAAGACAACAACTGGGCCTTTTTTAACACAGGAGAAAGTGCATTACGCATATCACTGCACCAAATAGTTATGTGGGACTCTCTCCCCGACCCCTTCAAGGGGGAGGAGGGTATCCCCACTAAAAATTTCGTCACTTCCCCTCAGTGCCGCCAGGATGATCCGGGACAACAATCAATCACCGAAGTAACAACAACTGGACCTAACGACAAACAAGTCTCAAAACCACGCGGGGGTTCATGATATTACATACCAATCAGTCATTTAGGGCCGCGGCTTTACTAAATTTGCTAAGGTTTGATCATCTTTTCCCGAATGCGTCAGCTATTTTCTAGAACCCACAGATCGCGTACCAAATTTAAAAAAATCTACATTCAAAGCTGAATTCGCGGGAAGACAAGCTATAAACAAGTGAATAAAAGCCATTGTTATTGCTATTCACGTAGGTAAGTGAACTTGCATAACCGCCTGAACAAACATACTGCCAGTGAACTTGACAATCTCAATGAACAGGCGAGTAACGCGTCGGTGCGTACGCTGCTCTGATTCACAACAACCGTTCGATAAAAGACTGGGCGTAAAAAAATGGTACGATCCAAATGGTCAGAACTAAACACGACGCGTACTCTGTTTACCTTCATGAGGTCTTTACAAAAAAGTATAAAATAAACAGTCAAAGTATATGACGTTATTATAACGAGTTGGCTCCTTACAAAAATGATAAAAGATACATCTGTATTGTGTAGCTTAAGTTCGAGTGAAGCGGTTATTTCCTAAATAAATACCATGTAAAAGATGGCTGTTACATTTATTGAAACGCTTTCATCGTAATGAGTAAAAACTACGAAATAAATTAAATGTACAACACAACACAATAGTTCGTTTTTTTACTTAATTACACGTATTAGTTGTGTAGGCTTTAAAACATTTGTGGACTGTACAACGAAGGTCGCCACAATTTTACAGTGTTTGAACAAAAACTATTTGCACTTCTTTTGTTAATACCATTCATTGATTAAGTTGCGGTTAGGTACTTGAAGTAGTAGTTTTTTTACGTAGTTATTTGTATTTTTTACTGATAAAACATTTTGATTCGGTATAAAAATAATTGTATCATTGCTGTCCATGGTTTTATTTTTATATGTATTTAAAAGATTTTGGTTTGAACGGATGTCGACAAAAGCGAACTACCTAACGCGAAAGCAGGCAGCGCCATCTATTGAGCATGCGAATTGAAAATAGAGCATTTATTTATTTAGAAAACCAATAAACACATTAGAAACTTAAAACAAGCAATAGAAAGCCAATTACAGTTCCTGACATGTAGCAACAAAAAGTAGGGTTATAACAGACAAGAACTAGCACAGCAGATAAACCATTAAAAAATGGCTCAAAAATTTTATGTTTAATACATTTTAGTAGCAAGACAGCACCATCTGTTGAATTCAGATACAATCTTGGTAAAAAATATTTTAAGAGATCTACGCAGGTTTTATGACATTTACAGGTAAAAACACGGTAAAAAAGAAAGGTGTACAAGCACTCGTGGGGCGAAAGTAAGTGTTATAAAAAACAGAAATAATATTTATTGTATTTTTCTGTAGTTATAGGTTTCGGATCAAAAAAAACAAAAAATGTTGTTAAAAATGTACCAAGGAATAAATAGAAATTAAAATAGAAAAAAATCTTTATTTGGTACAATCGCACATAAGTATTAATATAAAAAAAATGAACGAAAAATTAAAAGAATAAATAAATGAAATTTTGACACTCGGAAAAAGTTACCGCGTCAAATTCGACAAACAATAGTTGTGACACATAGGAAAAAGCTACGTAAATACGAGTAGGTATATCTGATAGACACAGTTATTTGTATTTGTCTGGACAGTATCCAATCTTATATGAAATAAGATAGACTTTTGGTAATCCAAAAAGGTCCTCGTAAGTGTATTTCAATCAAAACAAGATATCAGAGTCAATCCGGGAGGAGTTTAGGAAGGGAAATATAGAAACAATGCTGTCAGTGTTTTTTAGGAAACAGGCACTATTATTTTAGTTTGACCTGATATGATGACTAGGCCGAGGGAAGATGCATAATTTACCCTTTTATAAAGCGAGTTCAACACCCGCTCCTGAAAAAAAATATTTTTTTCCAAATTGTAATTTGATTCCAACAATATATGCGTTAAATTATATTATCCATAACGGACAATAGGACAGAAACATAATTTGTGTTTTTTATTTGCTTTTCGAATAGAGTAGAAATAAATTAAAATTAAAAAACCTTTTTAATAAACAAGTTTTTATTTATGCGCTAAAAAGAAAAAAAGAAAATTTTTAAAACTTTTAGCTTTTATCAACATATAACGTCATTACCTACACAATTTATATGATATAAAAGCTTGTCTACTCGCATTTACTTAAATTGATTTTTTTTTAGTTAAAATCAATCACATCAAGGTATTTTATTTACTTGTTTATCTACACTAGTAAATCTCGCGACATGCTTTTATATCATACTAACCGTCACCCGCCCGCTTCACTGTGTGACTTCAATTTTGAAAATATATTTTTTTATATAGCACTATCTATCTATATCATTCGCACATTCTCATGTTCTTACTACATACAAATTTTTATCAAGATTGGTCAAGCCATTCTTGAGTTATAAGAGGTCATACAGGCAGACAGACAAAAATATCAAAAATTGTAGAATTGTAAAACGAATATTTATCCCAAAATTTGGCAGAAAAATTGCATGTACAGACAGAGCCTACAGATTTATATACTGGTATAGATATAGATAAATGTGTATGTAATGACGAAATAAGTTTTTTTTTTAATTTATTTGATAAAGTTCTAAGTATAGTATTAACTATTGTTTAAATAGTACAACATAAACTTTTACGTTTTTTCGTGTACTACAATTCGTCTAAGAAAAACAAAAACAAATATTATTATACCGTTAGCGCGCACAAACTACGGGGCTAATGATATGTCTATTAGATTACCAAAAACGTACAATAAGTTTTATTCAGATAATGATATACACATATTTACAACATCCAAAACAATGTTCAAAACTGCAGTTATGTATATGCAGTTATGTATATGTGCATAAGCTTAAGTTAATTAAAAGAGTGTTTTAATTGAATATTTAAAATATAAAATGTTTTTTGTTTTGTTTATATAATTTTAACGCAAATTTTGTTGCGATACAAATTACAAAAACACAAATGTGTAAAAAAAAAAACATTAAATAGTGTTGAATAATATCGGCGGGCTGGCTAGAACTACAATAGGTCAATTGGAAGAGCACCTGACCCGGTATGTCAGAAGAGTTCGGGTTCAAATCCTGCTCGTGGAAATTTTTTCAACATTTGTGTATTTAAAATATTTTAATGTATACTACAACTAATAACCCACGGTCATAATCAATTCGAGCCTCCATGTAAACCAACCACAATATTACACTCACACGGACTTATACACATCGACACAACACAATCAGATTCACACCTATTCTGTAAGTTATCATTCGACAAAATTTCATCCACCTCTACCTATTTTTTATTTTTAGACTACCTACCTGCCTTCATTAATTATGTCAACATTTTTTAGTAGCATAATATGTTTCTTTAATTGGCTTATGTTTAAGTAACATTTTCTGTACCTTGTGTTTATTTAAATGCTGTTGAAACATTGTTGAATGAATAAATAAAATTAGATTATTACAGATATCTGCACATCTGTAATAATCTTATTTATTTATTTAGTTTATAATATTATTTATTTTATATATATACAGGCTGTGCAAATTTGAATGCCGGTATGAAACTAGTTATTAAAAAAATATGTTATAAGTTTATCAAGAAAGTGATGTTTTAATTTATATTTAATATTATTAAAATTTAAGAGACCTTTAGTATCTTTAGGTAAGTTGTTTATAAATTTTGGTAAAGTGTGTTTTAATTGATTCTTTCCGTAAAAACTTGTATAATTTGAAACGACTAGTAAATTGTTACAAGCCTACGAGTGTTGGTTGGTTGGTTGGGCAGCGGGTTATTTGGACGTTGTTGTTACAGAATTGCTCGACTAGCAACTGATATTTGACCTTTTCGTACACGGGGAGGATATTACAATAGTAATCATTAGGTTTATTTTGAATTTTTTCTTTTATAACTAGAGGTACAAGAGATAGATACAATAGTTTTTAAAGTTCTTAGTTGGTTATAAATTTTATTTAAGTGGGTTTTACACGTAAGGCCGTAGCTGCTAAGTCCATAGCCTATAATTGATTCTCCTAGTGCTTTGTAAAGCATTATAAGAACATCATAGGGGATCTTAAATTTAATAAGAGAAAATTTTGCGAATACCGCTCTAAATCTGTCGCACACCTGTATCTATGTGGTCCGTCCATTTCAAGCGATTGTCTATCACCAATACAAGATATTTTTGTGTCTTAGGTAGTTGTATTAATTCAATAATAAAAAACTTAAAAAACAAAACATCATAATATGGCATAGATGAAATACCTCCTACTTTAATAAAAAGATGTACTGACGTATTAACCATTCCTTATACTCTATTAATAAACCAGTCCTTTTCAGAGGGTGTCTTCCCGGATGCTCTTAAGATATCAATAGTCAAGCCTATCCATAAAAAGGGACTGACAACAAACATTAATAATTATCGTCCAATTGCATTGTTACCATCTTCAGCAAAAATATTTGAATCTGCCATGGTGAATCGCTTATACTCATTTTATGAAAAATTTCATACTTTACACGAAAACCAAAATGGCTTTAGGAAAAACCACTCCACAACTTTAGCAATACATAAATATATAAAAAACATATTAGACGAAATAAACAACAAAAAAATTGCAGTTGGCCTCTTGCTCGATATGAGCAAGGCCTTTGATAGAGTCTCCAATAGTATTCTATTAGACAAGTTATATCAGACCGGTATTAGAGGTAAATCCCACCATTGGTTTGAATCTTACCTCAAAAACCGCTTTCAATACCTTGAAATAGAAAATACAGATTTTGAAAAAGGTATGATTTCAAACACAAGATCAGATAGAGTCACAGTCACTGGCTCAATCCCACAGGGAAGTGTTTTGGGATATATCCTCTTCCTTATTTATATTAATAATCTTCCCGACATATTAGACGACCCCTGCATCCTTTTGGCTAACGATATTTCTATAATTATCCCTTGTTCCAGTACCGACGAATTAGAAATAAAACTAAATAAAACTTTATATAAAATAGTAAATTGGCTTGAACCACACAATCTAGAACTAAACCTTAATTAAACTAAAATTATTCAATTTAAACCCTACCAAAAACCAGCACTAAAAATATCATATAAAAATACTCAACTTGACTCTGTACAATCGGCCACTTTGTTAGGAATAGTTCTGGATACCCACTTGAATTGGAAACCACATATCCAACAGTTAATAAATAGATTGTCCTCATTTGTTTACACCTTAAAAGAGTAACATATTTTAAGACCGCCCTTACTGCTTATTACGCATATGCACACTCAAGACTCTCCTACGGAATAACTATGTGGGGGAACTCAAGTGATATACTGAAAGTTTTCATCCTCCAAAAAAAGTGTATCCGAATATTAACACAGATTGACCAACTAGAATCATGTAGAACCTACTTTTGTCAAACATAAAATATTAACTCTAACATCGATGTACATTCTAGACACTTGTAAATTTACTAAAAAACACCCATACCAATACTCCCCAATAAAAACAATTAGAAGAAACAATAGAAATATAAATAAACTTAAAGTCCCTTTCACTAAATTACAATTAATTTCGTCTAGTCCACACAATATGATAATTAAAATCTACAATCATATACCGAACTACATAAAGAACTTAGAAAGCCCTACAATCTTTAATAAGACTTTAAAAACTTTTTTTATAAATAAATGTTATTATAACCTACAAGAATTCTTCAACGATAAAGATATTAATAGTGTAAAATAATTTGATATAAAAATCCAATAAAATATTATTAGTTAATCTATGTGAAACCTATTTTTTTGTTTATTTTATAAAAACATCTACTTAAGCATTGTAATTTAATAGTAATTTTACTAATAGTAGTTAAGTAACCTAGTTAGACCTCTTAAGTACTTGCTGTGCCCTTGCAGGGCGTCACATGTATACCTACTGGAATTTCCTGTTTATGTACCATCTATAAAAATGTAATGTGACATGCAATAAACAAATGATTTGAATTTGAAATTTGAATTCGAATAGGTGGGCAGGAACAGAAATGTGAAGTCAAATCAGTTGATATACTATCAACGTTTTAAAGTAAAAGTTTATTTTTTTCTTTTTAGTTATCGCTGGACACGTTTCTCAGTCTGTTCATCTGATTCCTTTCATTTGATACCCATATTGTAGGCAAGCATTAAAAACTTAATCCGCCATATTGGATTTAGAGTGACGTCACTTTATTTTTCGAGTTATGCTCAACAACAACCTTTCATTTGATACCCATATTGTAGGAATGCATTAAGAATAATTAGTCCGCCATCTTGGGTGTGCTGTCATCTTAGATTTAGAATGACGTCACACAATTAACCATGCATTGTCATCTAAACTGAACATGGATACAAAATTTCAGCTCAATAGGTTGAAGATATCTGCTTTAAAATTGAGTTGTAAGATTCCACCCGAACAAATTACATACATACATTGCAAGCTAAATAAAAGCTTGTAAAATAGAGATGATGATGATCATCATCACTTTTGGTTTTTTTTTAATATATGTTTTCTATTACAATAAAAATATTTTAAAAGTTAAATTATTTTGCCGGAAGTGACGTAGCCAGACGTTTCAGAAAAAAAACTAAAAGATAGCCACTAAAAGATTGTCACTGTCAATTTGTCAAGTAAAAATAAAATCAACGCGTTTAACTGGTTACACGTTTTTTATTTTAACCTTCCTTCTATAGCTTTAGTTATTATTCTGAAGACGATTCGGGCAAATGTTACATTTCTCTGTCATGCCGAGCTGTGACGTCAAGAAGGGATTTTTTACATTTTATTTATTTTCTTCTTAAATATTGATTTAAACATTCTGAAACTTATTTTCTCGAACTCTTTAGGGGCAAATCTAGAAACTTAGAGCATTAAATGCTGTAAGTCTAGAAACAGTATTTTTTATTTAGGCAATTTTTTTTTTGTCGTATTTATAATATTTTAAATAATATTTGCAACCCATCTACATCCATGAGGTTAACAAGACAGACAACAGAGGTTAACAAACAAAGACATAAATAACAGCAACAACTATAGTTCCCCTAGAAAAATCTTTTAAGAATCAGGCAACAGATCTCTAGCAGATCTATATTAACTCATAAAATTTTGTAACAATAACCTACCATATCAACAGTAAGCCAAATCAGGAAACGTTTCTTTTTTTTCAAGTACGAGGTGAATAATGGTTTTTGATACATTTCTTGTATACAGACCTTTCATGAGACTACCTAAAACAAGAAAACCAGTGAACAGCAATACGTTATTCCATATCGTTCAAGACTCTCTCTTGAAAAGGTTCGTAATACATGCTATGCAGGAAGTCAGTACAAATTGGTATCGAGAAACGGAAATGGTATTATCGAATCTTTTGGCTCCAGGTAAGGTTTTCTTTGATCTATATTGAATACTTCTCTTCGTTAAATAATTTTGAACTCGTTGTCTTTAAAAATAAGCACCATGTTTTGTTTTTTACCACCGTTGTTTTTAAAATAAGCTTAAGTTATTTTATAGGTATGCCTTTATAACTTGTATTTCTACCTGCAATACCTATTTTATGTATAAATAATTGATTCGGATGATGAAGTTTTATGTATAATATTTCTGTTCTTTAATATTTTTATCCATTATAGCGCTTGACTTTATTTGACTGAAGACACTTTATATGGAATCCTCCAGCACTAAAAAACTAATTATATTAAATTAAGTGGCGACCGCGTAAAGCGCAGTGTGGGCAGGCCTCCAACAAGGTGGACTGACGATCTGGTGAAGGTCGCGGGAAGTCGCTGGATGCAAGCAGCACAAAACCACACCAACCACACCGGTCATTGTGGAGATCCTTGGGGGGAGGCCTTTGTCCAGCAGTGGACGTCTTTTGGCTGAGATGATGATGATGATGATGACGTATATTTCTAAACGAGCTTGATAAATGTTTCAAAGATTGGCCAAAAGCATCAAAGGATAGAGATTAATGGAAGGAGATATTTGAGGCCTTTTTGCAGCCGTGGGATACAACAGGCTTATAAGAATAATATCTGTGGGAACACAAAAATGCTACTAACATTGGCAAATTGCGGAAGCAATTTTTTTACTAGTGTTCGATAACTATAATAAAAAATCGATGGCATGTGCTTATATTTTCAACTCATTCTTAAATCGAATAATTAATATGATCTTGAAAGTGAATTGAATGTAAAATATGAATTTGGGCTTGGATTTATAAATGAAGAAATGATAACGGTATAACAGTAAACATAAATTTGACCTCATGTCTGTAAATAATAGTAAAAATTCTGTAAAAAATAGTATTACTATGAAATGAAAATTAAATTCTGAAATTTTGTATTTAAAATACTTTATAATGCAAACAAATTGACAAAGTAGTGTTACTGATTTTTTTTTATTATTTCCTACGGGTTTCGATTTACTATATTTGGTCTGACTGTTTTATCTCTAGCTGCCGGAACACAACAATACAAAGATTGTGTTATAGCGACATATTTAGATAATATAGTGGTAGCTAGCCAGGCGGACTTAAAAAAAGCCAAGGCTTGTTTTAAGTCAGTCATGTTAACCAAACCGAGAACACAAACGTGTACCCGGTGGGAATCAAACCCGGGACCTCTGGGTCTGAAAGCGGTGGTCTTTTCCAATAGACCACAAAGGTGGTTAAGATGAGATTTACTAAGAATTACTATCATCTGAACACGGATTGAGATTGTAAAGTTCATGTGGCATTCAGTGAGTCAGCTTTTTGATTCCTTTTATCATTTCGTTGGGAAGTTATTGCTTGTAATAACATAGTGTAGCGATGTCGATAATTATCTTTTCGTAGTTGTACTTTGAACTGACATTTTGTAGCTATAGGCATTGCAAGTAAACGTGAATTTAAATGTTTATACGCGGTTTTTATTGAATTCATAAATCTATCTATCTATATACCTATATATATATATCTATATATATATCTATCTAGCTTGCTATATTGTGTGGACATACGTTAAGGAATAGTTTTTACAAATTTTCGTTCGTTTTCGACATTGACCTGACCGGGAATCGAACCCGGGACCTCAGAGTTAGCGCCGCCCAAAGTCCGGCGTACAAGCCACTCGGCTACGGAGGACGTCAATGTACTGCAATAGAATATAACGAAGTGTTGTCAACTACCCGAAACCCCAGAGCTGGTAGCTACTATATCGCCAACGACTAAGGACGGCCATATTATTTTATTATGGAACCGCTCAAGCAGTTGCGTAGTTCACTCTGCAGTCGCAGCTTGAAGCTGTCGCATCCTGACTGCTTCAAGCTGCCCGTGTGTGGCCTAAACCTTGCCGCCCTAAGCCTTGCTATCCATCGAGGCAATGCAGTTAGTTTACTGGGTACTCTTCTGATGAGGTTGATCTGGGACAACTGTTTTATTTATACCTGTTTAGTTATTTTTGTTTCATATTTTTAGTTATAACCGCCTCCGTGGCCGAGTGACACAGCGCACGACCCGATACCCGAAAGTCCCGGGTTCATTTCCCAGGTCGGGCAAAGTGTGTTTCGGATTTTTCGATGCACATCCCCGGGTTTGTGATCACCAGCCCGCTATTGCCCATCAATTGTCGTGTTGATTTGATTTCAATGATGGGGGAATTTGTCCAGCAGTGGGACAGTCATAGGCTATATACTTTTTTGTTTTTAGTTTAGTAATTTTAAGTAGATTGTATTAAATTACATTGTAATGCTGTCAAGTATCATTTCCTTTTTTATCAGTCAAGAGAACAACAAGTTAGTCACTAGCACAGTAGTAACAGGCAAAGCCGTTCTCTTTTTTATTTTTTTGTTAAACTATCTACCTGTTGTTTTGTACACAATCACGCAGAAACTACTGTATTATGTTGTCTGTCTGAATGTCACGGTCTACTCTAACGGCGTTGCAGAATGAGTCACGTACTTATTAGTAAGTTTTTTATTCATAATGAATGTAGTGTAGCCTTTTTAACAACAGGAGAGAGAGTGAGACAGATAGAGAGAGAGAAAGAGAAAGAGAGAGAATGAGATTAAATATAAAGAGAGAAAGAGAGAAAGAGAGTCCAACCCACTTACCCACCAACAAAGTTGTGGTGCAGAGTCTGAGACAGGTGGCCTAACCACTAGAGCATAGAGTGTGATTATTTAGTTTGTTATTCATGCGTTTGATAATTAAAGTAACATTTGTAAAACTCCAAGTTTAACGATACATCCAACAAAATTAAATAACCATGTTTCAATTAAACTGGTTCAAAACTTTATCAGACCTACGAAACAAATAAATTATAACGTTAATGCTTCTGCGTTCTTATCAACAACCACATATAAATGACTATTTAACTTCCTTTTGGCGACTAACAATTTCAGGGATGTCTTCAGTACATACACGGAAAATAATTAGATATTTTGAATGGTTGTATGTAGCCGATCAAATGCAATAGTTAATGGAATCAGGCGTTATTTTGCGGAAATCCATGGTACAGAAAAATTTAATTGAAATAATATGTAGTGTTAATTCCACTGCAATGCAATAGTAAAAAGAGATGCCGCTAGTACCCACGCTATTACCAGCATCATCACCAGCTAATTGTTATATCCCCACTGCTGGGGCACGAGCTTTCGCTATGGATGGATAGGTAGAAAGGGCCACAAACCATCACGAAGGCCCGGTGCGGATTCGTGGTTGTTAACGACTGCTAATGCAGCCGGGGCAACGGCTTTACGTGCCTTCCGAACACGGAGAAGAATCGTTGGCCGAGCGCGTTAACCACTACGCCATCGAGCTCCTTACCTGCCTATGACTATGACCTACACCATAACATGGACTAATAAATAAATAATACCGAGAATTTTGTAAAAAGCGGCTGCCTACAGTAGATTTTTAGTGGCAGACGGTATTTACAGTTAATTTTTAACCACTTCTAGTCTAGTGGTTAAGACCACCAGTCTCAGACCCAGATTTTTTTAGTTCGATTACCAGTGGGGGGTTCATGTTTGTGTAGTCGGTTTGTTTGGTAGTTGGGTTTATTTCACAGTTGGTTAGCTACCGCCATCTCTCTAAATATCTGTCTAAATATGTCGCCATTACATTAATGTTTTTAGCATTGTTGTGTGCCGACAGCTAAAGAAGATAGCCAGTGCATCAGCAGTTGATGATTCCGGGTGAAGTGCCTTATCTTCACTTTACATCGGATGAGGTGAGGAATTTAGTAAAAAGAAATGATGACCTACATTAGACAATTGAGGGAGTACTTTGGATGGGTATATCTATTACCAAATGTATAAAATAGTTAAACATACCAATTCATTATATTTTTGTCGGATTGTGAAAAAACATGCCATATTGATGTCATCAAACTTTTTTTTTTTTAATTTTACATGTTCTGATTTTCCTTTATATTTTGTGTTTTTATTTGTAATGGAAAGTGTCCTTTTGTGATAGGGCATTTTTGAATATGTTGACACTGTAAGAGAGAAAAGAAATGCCCTTGCTGAGTTTCTTGCGGTCCTTCTCAGTACAAGGTCTCCCGCCCAGAGTAGACTTACGAACCGATGGCTTAACGACGTTCATAAAAGCTATTTGTAGCCTAAACTGAATAAATGGTTTTGAATCACAATTAAAGTATTTAACAATTTTCGTTGGTTCGGCACCAAGCTGAGACTAACAGTTTAAAAAAAATACTGTTGCAGATATTATTTAAAAATATATTTTTTTACACAGCATAGGTATATTGTTCATACAATTGAGTGATGTCGAGCCAATTACAATAACATCAGCCCCTTCTTATTTGTTTTTACATCCATTGAAAGTTTTGAAGACAATAGTTGCTACAAAAACTATTTGTGTTGCAGTCTTCATTATCTACTTATAAATTATTCATTCTTACGAAATTGATTGTATGTTTAAACCTTTATCGATAAATGTTCGTTAATACTTGTTTCATTTGAAATCCTCGTTGTCATTCTTTTGTTATCGCTCGACTACACGACTGCAGCTTTAGTAACGGTAAAGAGGTTCACGACATCGACATGGCGAAAATTCAGTTCACTGTAAATGGAATTAAATGTTCAGGTAGATGATTTCAGTTTTATTCAGTTTATTCTTAAATAACTAAAGAGTTTTAGCGTATGTAATTAATTAGTTATAATAAAAAAATATTTTCATATTTTTTTATAAATGCACAAGAACTTTAAATCTTATGTTTTCGTACAGAGTTGCGCTAATTTCTAAAACTTTTATAAATACCGCTTTGTTACATGTAAAATAGCGTAAAATTAAAGATGCATGAATGTTATATGTTATGTATGATTCAAAATCAATATCACAATGTGTTTTTTAAGACTTCGAGTTTGTCATTTTAAATCTTGCTTTTATTATTTTATAGTAAAAACTGTTATTAGTAATAATAAATGTATTTCATTTAGTCTAAAAGAAATGTCGAACTATGGTAAAATTTCAAAGAAGTTTGACTCATATATTTTTACCAAATTATTGGAACATAGAGAAGCGGTCTGTATGTTAGGAGCCAGACTTCTCAATAATTTACTCCCTTGGTTTACCTGGTTTACTTGGTATTTTTGGTTGGTCAGCCATAAAAATATATTTTAATTAAACGTTAATTAAATGTGAGTAAAAGCAATAAAAAAAATCATAATTATAAAAAAATGTAAACGTATCAAAATCATTCTAAATGGTTGGCGGTTTAAAAAAACTGCCTTTTTTGCAAGGAGTATGTATTGAGAAATTTATTACAGTGGGAAGCGAAATGAGTTCTGACGTGATGCTGTTGGACTACATAAGGAAGTACCTCCAGTTACGTGGTACAAAGTACATGTGCCGTGAGGGCGGCTGTGGCGCCTGCATTGTCAGCGTCGTCAAAGCGCCCGGCGAAGCACATGTCTCTGTTAATTCTGTAAGGAGTTTTCTATTCTGTGTATAGTTTATTAGCCAAATGAGTTCAAATGTGACGCTATTAGACGACGAATGGATGAACGTTGTAGTAAAACCCATGCTTTGGTACATATTAGAATATATACCGAAGAAACGCCTCGGTGGCCGAACGTCTAGGTGATTGAGTGGCAAAGCGCTCAACCCGATACCCGAAGGTCCTGGGTTCAATTCCCAGGTCGGGCAAAGTGTGTTTCAAATGTTTTCGATGCATAGCCCAGGTTTGTGATCCCCAACCCGCATTTGGCAAGCATGGTGATTAAACCAATACCCATCAATTGTAGTAATGATTTGATTTTAATGATTGAGGCTTTTGCCCAGCAATAGGCTATTTACAACTTACTTACTATTCACTACCAAAGCAAAGGTTTTTTTTTACCTACATACCTAGCCTTTAGAGATGCCTTTTGCGCTCTCTGCTCTCAGTTCCCGGCTTGGACTTATCGCAGAAACTAAGTAAGTAAGCATTGCGAACACTTCTACAGTGTAGTCTACCCCTGAAATGCCCAGAATTACACAAAGGGTTGAGGATCCGCCAGAATGCTCTTGTGTAGTTATACTCTAACGACATTAGCAACGAACTAACTCCAACTCTTCAGTTCCACGGCACAAAATACATTGAGTAAAGAGGATAGACGCAGCGTTTGCATCATTATCAAGCACTAGTAATTGTAGGTTTGATATATTTAATTAACTATCGATAGCAATGTGTAAGTTTAAGAAGTTATTGACTCTTACCCCTCCTACTTAAATTAGTTACATTTCAGTAGCTTTATATGCTACTTAAAACAGCAGCACAAAACCCGTCGTCTTGGAGATCCTTGGGGGAGGCCTTTGGTGATGATGATACGCTACTTCTATCTGCAATAATGCTTACTTATCATCGCCTTAGTTGTTTTGATTGTTTTATTAACATTAAAATACATTTACATGCTGCGATAGCCTTTAATTAGGACGTTCGCTTAATTATAACTACATATAACTGTTTTTGTTTTGTTTATATAATTTAAACGCAAATTATGGTTGCGAAACAAATTACAAAAACACAATGTTGAAAAAATTTCCACGAGCAGGATTTGAACCTGCAATTTGATCGGGTATTAATGACGGTAGTTGTTGACATTGTATGGGTGCCTTTGGCTTTCAAAGTAAAAAGTAAATAGTGTTGAATAATTTTGGTGGGCTGGTTAGAACCACGATAGCTCAATTGGAAGAGTACCTGACCCGGTATGTCAGAAGGGTGCAGGTTCAAATCCTGCTCGTGGAAATTTTTCAACATTGTGTTTTTGTAATTTGTTTCGCAACCATAATTTGCGTTTAAATTATATAAACAAAACAAAAACATTTTATAAAAAGCTTGCCTACTTCTTAACTGATCTTTAGTATTTGCAAAAATATTATGATCGGGTGTTAATGACGGTAGTTGTTGAAATTGAATGGGTGCCTTTGGCTTTCAAAGTAAAAAGTAAATAGTGTTGAATAATTTCAGCGGGCTGGTTAGAACCACGATAGCTCAATTGGAAGAGCACCTGACCCGGTATGTTAGAAGGGTGCAGGTTCAAATCCTGCTCGTGGAAATTTTTTCAACATTTTGTAATACATATAACTCTATATGTTCTATCCAGTAATTGCTTATATTTGTGTTTGTCTTGTATCTTGTCCTAAAAAATAATATAATATAATAAACTCTGTGTGTATGTGCAGTGTTTGGTCTCCGTAACATCATGCTATAATTGGGACATAACAACAGTGGAGAAAGTTGGTAACGTACAAGATGGATACAATCCAATACAGAAAACTTTAGCGGAACAAAACGGGACTCAATGTGGATACTGCACTCCCGGTTGGATAATGGCCATGTATAGGTGAACTAAACATTTGACTACTTTTGAGTACTAGGTAAAATTTTGGGTGTACTTATTGAATCGATTATTTCTTGTAGCCTCCAACAAAGTAAAAAGAATCTTACAAAGCTTGAAATCGAACAGTCATTTGGAAGTAACATTTGTAGATGTACTGGCTACAGATCCATTTTGGAAGCATTTAAGAAATTCGCTAATGACCCTACAGAATCTAAAGAGATATCTGATATAGAGGATTTGAAGATTTGTAACAAATCTGAATCATGTTGCCATAAAACAAAATGCGATGACGAAGAGTGGTACTTTGTAGCAGATGAAGTATCAAATATTCTAGAAATTGACTTAAAGGACGGAAAATTTTGGTACAGAGTTTCTACTGTTGGTGATATATTTGAGGTTCTTAATTCGAGATCAAACGATTCATACATGTTGGTAGCAGGAAACACTGCAAAAGGTAAGGTGCTTTAGAAGTTTCTATCTATAATTGTAACACAATATATCTTTAACTAAATATTGTTGAGAGACAATTTACAATCCAGCCTACGCCTGCTGTCCTAAAATCAATAATAACCAAAAATCACTTGTTCTTTTTCTTCCTTTTTCCTAACGTTCTACGTTTAAACTCAGGTCACGTTGTGTGCCGCAGAGCTGCCCGAAGCAAGGAGTCCCGATCACTTCAGTACTTTTGTTTCTAATCCATGGTTGTATTTGTAGTTTTGTCCTTGCATTATTTATATACACTTACTCGTCAAATTTGACAGGTTGTGATAGTCTGATGTGCAGGCGTGTGTACGAGTCTTTATGATACGAGTTGAAATTTCTTCAATTTCTTCAAAAATTTCAATGAATGTTCAACCATTTTTTTTAACAGTTTTGGATAAGTTGATGTGCAGGCGTCTGTACATTGTTTAAAATAGCATAATAGTTTTTAAGATGATTCTATGTCAAACAGTGTCTTCTAAACATGACGATCTTTGCTCGTCAGCGGAATGTTTACAGGTTGAAGACGACTTCAAATTAAATATGAATAAAATAAAATAATCATAGCTATGTTGTTTTGTTACAGGTGCTTATCCAATAGATTCTTACCCTAATGTCCTGATAGATATTACTGGAGTATCTGAGTTAAAAGGTTATACACTGGACCAAAACTTGGTAATCAAAGCAGGGACAACTCTGACTGAACTACTAGATATATTTGAGAAAGGTAGCGGAGAAGATAACTTCGGTTACCTGAAAGCTTTTTATGATCATCTACTGTTGGTTGCACACATCCCTGTCAGAAATGTAAGTTTATTAAAAATATTTAAAGTACTTTTTGCTAAAAAATATTATCAAATGAACAATACTTATTAGCCCATGTTGATCTGGTTTTATGTTGGTCAGGGACTTTAAAATAATGTGCCACCTGTGAACTTCTCTAGTGTGTAGGCGATAGATTTAGCCACCTATCACTACATTCAAAATTCTCTATATTAATCTATACTTTTTGGCTGAACGTGGTCCGAGTAGCCGGCCGTTGTTTCGACTCTGTTTCTCCCTTCGGGAATCACAGGTGGTGACGCTAAGTATGTATATGTTACAATAATTTACTTGCATGCTATAACGTATAATGAGCTGATGAAATACACATTTCAGATCGGCACTATAGCTGGGAATTTAATGATAAAACATCAGCATAACGATTTCACTTCGGACATTTTTCTTTTGTTAGAAACTGTAAATGCTGAGTTAACAATCCGTAAGTATTCAATTTGATGTTGGTGATCATATTTCTATTGAATGAATGATTGAATAACTACGATTACCTACTTCTGGGAACAGTTCGGTTAGAAGCGAATTAATGTTTGACCTCTGATCTGCCAATTGCTGCTGCTCTTCTTGTTTCAACCGAAGAATATTTTAATGCGTTATAATCACTCCTAAATAATAATCATTAACAATGAACAATAGACATAAAGTGCAAAGTATAACCACTTTCGATGTCATTAGCAGTTATGTTTATGCAGTTGTTGCACTATTTGTATAAGCTACCATAGACACATATAAGTCTTCTTTGTTGTCTTACTACGTACAAAAAAATATACTTCTGTAATAACAATATATTTTTTACAAAGTGTTGTAACTACACTACACTACATAGGTATAAAGTGTGCGATCTTGCAATATTATGTTGAGTTCGTCACTTCTTAATGCACATGACGCTAAATACGCCTAAAGTTGTTTTGCCCTCAATCATCTATATATGGAAAATTATTACTGATTTTTCTGATATGGTAGATTTAGTAAACAGGCTTAAAGCATGTCTCACCAACATCAACAAAAGACCTTGTAGACTTGTGCACTTACTACCAGAACACAGCGAATTAACGAATGAGAATTATAAAGTATTATGATAATTTTAATTTCAGTAAACAACAAAGATTCAGAGCAATCTGTTACTATGGAACAATTTTTAAAACTTGATATGAACAGGAAGGTCATACTCAAGGTATCACTCCCACCATTGAATGATGTGCAATTCAAAATTGTCACTTATAAGGTAAGTTGTTATTAGACTATTTTTATGCACTTTTAAACTTTATCGGTTTTATCTCAAATTTGTTGTATGGGGTGAAACACAAATGAGTCACTACCAGAATACCCACGTTGTAAAATGACAATATCACCCAAACGTCCTTATATTAAAACGCCATAGTTACTAAATAGACATTAACGCAAAACGCCATAATAGCAAAACGTCTGGATCTTAAAATGTCGTAATTCAAAATACTTTAGTGGCAAATCGTCGGTCGGTCAAATATTCGGTCTTGTTTAAGTTAAAAACATTAGTATAAAGTACATCTGGATCATCTTGTACAAAGGGCAATGCATCAATTTTACAAGCTATACTTTTCCAACACACTCCTATCTCCCTTTTGTAACTGGTTTACAGTTCACTATTTTTGGTTCCATATAATCATCATAAGATTACTAATATTATTCTTATGTCATCCAACTAATTTGACTTCCGGCTAATAAGATATTCTAAACATACGGACTATTCGCAACTCCAGACGTTTTGCTACTAAGCTCATTCTGCATTTATGTCGTACGGCTGAGTTGACTCTCTGCTGACTGGGTACTCTGCTTTTATGTCATGTAGCTGAAATTTCTTTCGGCTATGTAAGTATGTAAGAAAAGGTCATTCTGATAGAGAGGCGCGAGTTTTATTTTAAATTTAATCACGTTAACGAAAACTATATTTTATATGGAAAAAAATTTAACTCTCCTCATTTGTCACCAAGAGGCTCCAATGCTATATAAATTTTAGTTTAAGTAATCGTGATCGAATGTCAAATGAAACTCGCACTATGCACCCAGTACAGATTTTACATCCTAGACGATATTTAAAGATATTTAAATAAAACACAAATGATTTTATAAAATTCTTAACCAGTTTTGAGGGTTTATTAATATTTATGCTACGAAATATTCACCATTAAATATGTTTCCTTTACTTTAACTTTTTCTTTCACTTGTTCTTATAGTATAAAACAAAAGATAACTTAAAAATAAATTATTTTGATGACTTTTAGATAATGCCAAGAGCTCAAAATGTTCACGCTACAGTCAACGCTGGTTTTGTTTTCAATTTGAGTCAGCCCGACAACGTAGTCCAAAAATGTAAAATAGTGTACAGCGGTCTCTCACCACCATTTACCAGAGGAAGTGCAACCGAAAATTATCTTACTGGCAAGCAACTATTTTTTAATAACACTTTGCAAGAAGCCCTAAAAATTTTAGAGAACGAAGTCGAAGCTGTCGAAAATCCACCTGAAGCATCCGCAGAATATCGAAAACAATTAGCTTTAGGCCTTTTTTATAAAGTATGTTGATGTATGTATTATGACTCTTGATGATAATATTATTTAGTTACCTATGAAGAACTAAATTTTTGTGAAATTTATTCTTCTAGTGTTTGTTATACTTATGCCCCACGGAGAAACTGAACGCTCGATATAGGTCTGGGGCAACGAAAATTCATGATACGCGACCAGTTTCTAAAGGACAACAGATTTACGATTCAAATCCTTTATTATGGCCACTCAACCAATCCTTGGATAAGGTGGAAGCTCTGGTATGTTGATTGTTTCTGAATAATAATATAAAAATATGTTATAGTCCTGAACAGTGGAATCAATATGTTTTGTATTATGCAAAATTGTTGTTGCCTTTCTATTAATGTAACACCAAAGTAAGCAGTCATAATATGAACAGCTACTTTATTATTATTATTTTCTTTATTTATTTTTTCTCATATAAATATACATTTATAAATATTAAACAAAATAAATAAAACATTTAAAAATATAAAAAAAATAGGGATCCACCGGCATCGGGACCAGGGTTCAAGCTACCGGTGGTTAGGGCTCCAGAGACAGGAACCTCTTCACAATGCGTGCCGTATCGAGGAGAACTGCCTTCTGAATCAGGCCCTTTATCCAGCCACCTAGCATCCATTATTATTATTTGTATAGGTAATTCAAGTAGGCAGTTGGAACAACTGATAGTTGCCTGTAGGTATACAATGTAAACTCAAATTATTTGTTTCTTATTTTATTTTATTGTAGTATAGATCTAGTCTATTCTCAGACTTGACTTTGATTGGACAATTAAGTCCTGATTATGACTAGTTTTAATTTTTTGATGTACTTAGCTTCTTGGCTTATTTATTTTCAGCAACAATGTTCAGGAGAAGTTCCATACACAGAAGATTTGCCATCGTTTCCATTTGAGGTGTATGCTGCATTTGTCCTTAGTACCGAATGTAAAGGAGATATTGAAAATATTGATCCCAGTGAAGCATTGGTAATTGTTGCTTTTTAAATCCTTACTGCCTTAGACAGTCATATAACTATAAATGACTATATAACTATAGTAATGTCATATAAATATGTCGTGTCAATGTTGTGTATTGGTAATGATGTTGCTATTTCTTTTAATTTAATGGTTTTCTATAACCTTTATTGCTTTGTATTTTAGAAACGTAGAAAACCTTTTTGATTATTACAGTACAATTTTTTGAATAAAAGTTACTGCAAAGTTAACAAAAATTTAATAAATAAAATATGTATGGAATGTTTCAGGATATACCCGGGGTTTTAGAATTTTATGAAGCAAAAGATATTCCTGGTACTAATACATTTGTGTTACTTGACAATCCACTTTATTCCAAATACGAAGAAGTATTATGCAGTGGTATAATCAAGTATTTCAATCAACCTTTGGGAATAATTGTAGCTGAGACGCAATATCTTGCAGAAAAAGCTGCAAAACTAGTCCATGTCACATACAAGAATGTAGTTAAACCTGTGATTGATATTAAAGATGCAATGAGGGACCCATCTAAAGTAAAACAGTTCATAACCCTTCCTGCAATCATTAGAGGTATAGACATTGCAAAGGTTTTTAAAGGAGGAAACACAATTTATCACCAATACCATTTTCCAATGGAAACACTTGTTTGTGTTACTCGACCATCCGAAGATGGTTTAGAAGTTCATAATTCAACACAATGGATGGATGGAACGCAAGCTGTCATTTCCAAAGCACTAAAAATGGATACAAATAGGTTTGTTACCATATGTTAAGTGTAATTTTTAACAATTGTATTTAATTTTTTTTATTGTACATCTATACATAATAATAATAAAGCTAAAGTGGGTCGAAAGTCTGTACATGGAAGATATTCGAAAAAAAGTTGGCTGGGAATACTTAGAATCGATAACAGGACACGTTCCAACAGTTTTTAAAATTTTTGTCTGTTTATTTGACCGCGCATTACGTGAAAATGGCTGAACGGATTTTTATGCAAACTTTGCACATAGACAGACCAGTACCCGGGCTAGTACATAGGATACTTTTTTATCCCGGTAACAGGTTCCTGCGGGATAGTGTAGTCTTCGTGAACGAAGTTGCGGGCTACAACTAGTTAACCAATAAAAATCTTTCTTCCCAAGATCTTTGAAACGTAAATGGTTACGATGGTTTAGCATTTTTAACTTATACAAAGCAAGCGACCCGTCCCGGCTTCGCACGGGTGGACATTTCTTTTTCAATATAGCCTTATGTTACTCAGCGCTAATATAGCATTCTAATGGAGAAAGAATTTTTTAAATCGGTCCAGTAGTTTTTGAGTTTATTCGTTGCAAACATACAAAAATACAAAGCCTCCTTATAATATTAGTATAGATAAGTAAATGCACGAAAGTTACCAACAACAAACAAATTGTGATGAAGTTCGCCAAAAATCTGTATAATTGTTATAAGTATACTTGAGTTGTAAGCTGTATGTACCACGTTAAGGCATAAAACAGTAAACATATTTGAAGCCCTCGTTGCACAATTTGATAAGTTTTTTTTATTTAGCATAGATGTGCACGTGCGACGTGTTGGTGGGTCGTTCGGCATGAAGATTTCAAGAGCATCATTAGTTGCAGTAGCTTGCAGTTTAGTAGCAAAGAAGTTAAACCGACCTTGTAGAATGATTCAGCCACTCACTACCAATTTGAGAGCTGTGGGAAAGAGATTCCCATGTTCCACTAGTTATGAGGTAATTTATGATTTGCCAAGTATTATGCTTATTCTTAATTAAGTTATTTGTGAAGCCTGAAATTCATGAAATTTGAGACTTGATTCCAAAAAAGTAGAGAACTCCGTTCAAAGTTGTACTATTAACAACTTTCAATGATATAAACTTGTAACTATATTAACCTTTTCTTCTGCTTCAAATGGATAAGTATGACATTAATAAGTTAAAATGAATCAACTTTTACGGATCTACTCGCGTTTATTTTACACATTAATTTTAATTAATGTTTATCCTGACGTTTTGAACCCTTTGTAGGTTCCTTGATCACAGGGAGACTGAGGTGTTGGTCGTCTCATAATTAGTTAGTAGCTTGTATACCCACATTAAAATTTAATCAGGTGCGTTCCGTTTTACGTAGAAATAGCTTACAGTATCTTTTGGTCGGGCAGTATGGTGTTGGGGCTGGGATTTAATATTTTGTATGATGGGATCCCAGGCTGGTGGTAGATTCCAACCATCTTCTGTATCGAGTAGATCCGTAAAAGTTGTTTCATTTCAATGTGTAGTGTTCGCGTAAACTTTAGAAAACAATATAAATAAGTTAGTTTAGAAAATACCTAATTAAAACACATTTTTATTTAAGGCTGCTGTAAATAAATCAGGAAGTATTCAATATGTGAATTATAATTTATATGAAGACAATGGATACACTGTAAATGAAGCACTTTATCTTGTTGACCTCACAATTTACAGTAATTTGTATAAAAAAACTAGATGGAACTTTAAAGGATATAATGTTATTACCGACACACCTAAAAATACTTGGTGTCGTGCACCAGGTAACATGATAATTTTATATGATTTTATATAATTCCAATTAATACAATAACAGCTTATTATAATATTTTTGTTTCGCCTTAATACAGGAACGTTTGAGTGTATTGCGATGGCAGAGTTTTTAATGGAACGCATATCGTATGAAGTATCCGTTGATCCAATAGAAGTTCGCTTAGCGAACTTAGACTTAATATTGCATAGTGATATTCGAGAAATGGTTAATACATTAAAAACAAATTCCGATTATGCAAATAGGAGACGTGCTGTTGATAAATTCAATTCAGAAAACAGATGGAAGAAACGCGGCTTGAGAGTTGCATTCATGAATTATCCCAATACACCGGCTGGCTTACGATTAGATGTTAACCTTTCTGTATACCATATCGATGGGACTGTTGTTATAACACACTCTGGTATAGAAATGGGACAAGGTATAAATACTAAAGCAATACAAATAGCAGCATATTTTCTTAAAATACCAGTTGAAAAAATTAAAATTAAAGGCAATAACACCATATACGGACCAAACGCAGAGATAAGTGGTGGAAGTGTTACAACCCAGAGCGTAGGCATTGGTGTTCAAAAATGCTGTGAGAAACTCTTATTAAGATTAGCACCAATAAAGCTTCTAAAACCGTTAGCGCCTTGGGAAGAGATAATACAAACAGCTTATCTGTTGCAAGTTGATTTACAAACTCATGGATTTGTAAGTCTCCTGAATGCACATATATTTAACATATATGGGGTGTGTTTTGCTGAAGTTGAAGTTGATATACTAACTGGACAGTCAGAAATATTGAGAGTGGATTTAATAGAAGATGCAGGACAAAGTATCAATCCTAAACTTGATATAGGACAAGTATGTATTAATTACAATCATTTTAGTATTAATTTTTTTTAGAAAAAAACAATTCCTTTCCGACCTTACAAATTATTATTTTTGTTAACGTAATCGAATAGTTAAAAAACTTCGCACTCAGCACTTTTTTGAATTACAAAAAGAAATAATTCCCAATAGTAAAATATTAATTATTTTTAGATTGAAGGTGCTTTTATAATGGGCTTAGGGGTATGGACTATGGAGAGTTTGGTGTACAATCTTAAAACCGGAGAGTTGCTAACAGACCGCACTTGGAACTATCATGTTCCTCAAGCTAGAGATATACCACAAGACTTTAGAGTATATCTACGTAAAAACTCCTATTCTGACAAGGCAATTCTTGGAGCTAAAGGTAAATCTTGTGTTTGTTTTTTTGTTGCTAGTGACTCTATGGAGTTATTTTTTTTTTGTTCGCGTGCTCGTATTATCTGTTTAATCGTTATCATTAACATTATCTATAATCTTGCCAGTGAATGCTTGGCTCTTTTTGTTTTCAGTTCAGTTAGATAGTTTCTCGTGGCCACGAGATGTAAGGTTTTTTTTTGTGACACACCACGCATATTTTCGATTTGTTACTGTGATCTGGCCAGCGACTGCTTGGCTCTTTTTGTTTTATTTTAGATAATTTCTCGTGGCCACGAGATATTATGTTTTTTTGTGACATACCACGCATATTTTCGATTAGTTACTGTGATCTGGCTAGTGACGTCTTGGCTCTTTTTGTTTTATTTTAGATAATTTCTCGTGGCCTCGTGATAATATTATCTTTTTTTGGTGCCACACCCCGCATATTTTCTTTTAGTTACTTTGAACAAGCACACATATAGTACCACGCGTACGTAGCAGAAACTCGCACTCTCAGCGGATTGGTTAGCACCAACATTTTGTGTCTGCGAATAGACTTGCACCTTACTTCACGACCGCCATAAAGTTTGCATGGCACTCTATTTCCGTTATTTAAGCTCTTCTATGTCGTAACGTCGACATTAACATGCAGCGTATTTTTTGTTTTCTATTAGCTACTGCTGAGCCTCCTATATGCCTCTCAGTTGCTGTAGCATTTGCTCTTCACGAGGCTATTGCAGCTGCAAGGCTTGATGCTGGCTTTGCAAAAAATCAATGGTTTCAAATAGGTAAGTGTGTAGCGTAACATTGATAGGTATCACCTTACGCAGTGTGTTTTAAGGTCGAAGTTTGTGTTTTTTTAGAAGTTCATTAGCTACATTAAACTTGTAACTTAAGTATGTTTTATCCGCCGCTGTGATTTAGTGGCTAACCACTAAAACTCGGTCTCAGGTCCCGGGTTCGATTCCCAGCGGAAGGTACTTGTTTGTGTAGGTACTCAGTTTGGTTGGTGGTAGGGCTTGTTTGCCCACCTGGCTAGCTACTACCATCTTATCTAAATATGTCACCATAACATAACAAACTTATCAATGTTTGTAGCATTGTTGTGGTCCGGCAGTTTGGGATAAGATAGTCAGTGCCTTAGTGCATCATAACTCTCCTTGCCTACCCGACAAGGTGAGTTCTCACCTAGAGTGACAGAATCCTGCTCCACTATCTGTCCTTGCATCTGGACTCTGTCTCTGCTCAAAATCAGGCATTGAAATTGGAAATGAACTTTTACAAGTATGTAACAAAATATGGTGTGAACCTTTTTTTTGTTTTTATTTCAGATGGACCTTACACTGTCGAAAAAGTGTGTCTAGCCGCCGCTAGTAAAATACAAGATTTCAAGTTTAACTGATTAGGACATTTGATTCAAAGAAAACCGTTTATAAATTACTATCATTTACTAAATAAAATATTAATTATTATGTCATCATCATCATCTCAGCCAAAAGACTTCCAATGCTGGACAAAGGCCAACGCCCAAGATCTCCACAACGACCGGTTTTGTGCTGGCATCCAGCGGTTTCCCGCGACCTTCACCAGATCGTCGGTCCACCTTGTTGAAGGCCTGTCCACACTGCGCTTTCCGGTACGCGGTTGCCACTCGAGGACTGTTCCGCCCCGGCGGCCATCAGTCCTGCGAGCGATGTGCCCTGCCCACTGCCACTTGAGCTTAGCACCTCTTCTAATAACATGTGTAGAATAGCAAATAAATATAATTATGTTTTAGTAGTTAGTCACACGCCTGCACATCAACCTACTACAAACTGTCAAATTTCCTCAACAGACTTTGAACTTTGTCACTAAGTCATATGGTTGAAAATGTATTGAAGAAATTTGACAGTTTTGGGTAGGTTGATGTGCAAGCGTCTGTACCTAATTATGTAAATAGTCTAAAACTGTCTCACTGCTGGGCAAATGCCATCATTGAAATCAATTCATCACTACAGTTGATGGGTAATGGCTTAATCACCACGCCTGCCAAATGCGGGTTGGTGATCACAAATCTGTTAATGTTTATATCACAAAGCTTTGTTTTCATAACATTTATTAAATATTTTCTATATTTCTGTAGTTTAATTTTGTACTGTTGAAGCCACGGAACATGTTCCGTGGTTGAAGCCAACGCTGTATGAATGTGTTTTTAGAAAGTGCCTTTTGTTTACGTCGAACAGACTCCAGTTCCTTATTTTACATCAATTTGAATTTTTTATTTTAAAATGTTTTTATATGCTAAGGCAATAATAGTTGAACTATATTTTCCTTAATCTTACTTTTTTATATTACAAACACTCGTAAGTTCGTGATTTAATTAATTAAATTGTAATTTAATTCTGATTATATTATATTTTTTTATTATTTCTTTAGGTAGTTAAGTTTTAGGTAAGTTAATTAGAAACCGATGTAAGGTTTCTAATTAACTTGCCTGTAATGTTAATAACTTTGAAAATATTAAGCTTTATAGATACTATATAGAGAGTATTTTTTATTGATGTATACTTATTATACATTTTTATCGATGTAAGTCACTGGATCACACACACTGTCTCTTTCTCTCTCTCTCTTTCTCTATGTGTATCTGTCTAGATCGTTTTTCCAAATAAGACGAATCTAAGATATTTTTTCAGAGAAGGCCTATATTTTGGTATGGAAAAATCCAACCACCGATAGTCAATTGTTTGTAAAGTTTCTTTTGAATGTTCAGGGTGTGTTCACAAAAAATATTGAAACGTTCACTTATAGCGTAAGAAACAAGCATTTGAAAACCTTTCTGATAACACCTAAAATAATATTGAATGTAAAGGGGAGAGTAGGTATATTGTATCACTCTTTTGTAACAGAGAGCGTTTGATTAGACGATTTTAATATATACTGACCAATCCACTAAATTGTACCACAGTCACAATAAACTGGTACAATACTTTATAATATAGTTGTAATTGTGTTTAAACGCTTATAAAATGTATACCTATTTATATTATTTCGTTAAAATTTACAATTATTACATGTAGTATTTTTAATTGATAAGTCATTATAATGATAACTTTGTCGATTTAATTTGTATAACGTTCAAATTGTTCAATGATAATTATATAAATCATAATCATGCATTTTTATAATATCTAATACCTTTAAACGAGTAGACTCTTGTAGACTCTTTGATATATATAATCGTAATCTCGGAAATGGCTGCAACGATTTTCATGAAATTTAGTATGCAGGGATTTCGGGTGCGATAAATCGATCTAGCTAGGTTTCATTTTTAGAAAACACTAGCTGCCCCCGGCGGACTTCGTACCGCTTTGACAGTTTCCATGACAACACTACAAACAAATCATTTTGCATTGGAAAAATTTCAAAAATCAAAAAAAATTTAGGGGTGGACCACCCTTAACATTTAGGGGGATGAAAAATAGATGTTGGCCGATTCTCATAGATACCGGATAAGCACAAAAAATTTCATCAAAATCGGTCAAGCCGTTTCGGAGGAGTATGGCAACGAAAACTGTGACACGAGAATTTTATATATTAGATTATAAAAAAAAATAACGAGCATAGCTCGTTATTTTTTGGTGCTAATGTAAAACCTTTTTAAATTATTATGTTAAATTAAAAATAAAACATATTGACGTTTATTTATTCACAGATTGAAAGTTGATTAAAAAACGTTAAAATTTCATTATGCTACCTTTGTAACTGACCTTTTAAATGCAATGTGACCTTAGGTTGATTTTCTGGTCAGGTACACATCTGTATTTCAGATTTTCCGATGCAATTCCCGCATTTGCCATCACCAACTTGCACTAGCATACATTACGTATCAATTGTAGCGATGCCTTGATTTCAATAGTGAAAGACATGGCTCAGCCGCGAATCAGTATATTATTTGTTAATTCCTATTACCGACTACATAAATATAAACAAAAAAACATAAAAAGATTACGTAGTTATTGTTTTTCCACAAAAATATTAACCTTTACAAATTGTTCCAACCCTTTCATAATTATCTTGAGGTAGTTAGTCTTTATATTTGGCGCTACAACATACCCAACTCACCCCACGTGTTACGTAGATTACGAATTAACTTTATGGTTGGCACATTTTTATTATTAATTTAATAATATGATTAGAAAAATAAATAATAAACATCATCATCTCAGCCAAAAGACGTCCACAGCTGGACAAAGGCCTCCCCCAAGGATCTTTACAATGACCAGTTTTGTGCTGCTCGCATCCAGCGGCAAACAATAATAAACATAAGACACCTATATACCTTTATATACCTATATATATATTTTCATTTAATTTTTATTCATTTCATTTAATTTTTTAACGTTTTACTCCCTTTAAGTTTTTGATCATAATAATACAAGATTGCCGATTGATTGAGTGTATGTGTTGGAGAACAAATAGCCATGAAACTGTTGCTATTAACTACTATCGTTCGAGCTATCGTGTTCTAACCAGCCCGCTGAAATTATTCAACACTTTTTACTTTTTTACTTTGAAAGCCAAAGGCGCCAATTCAATGTCAACAACTACCGTCATTAACATCTGATTATAATATTTTTACAAATACTAAAGATCAGTTAAGAAGTAGGCAAGCTATTTATAAAATGTTTTTGTTTTGTTTATGTAATTTTAACGCAAATTTTGTTGCGAAACTAATTACAAAAACACAAATCTTGAAAAAATTTCCAAGAGCCGGATTTGAACCTGCACCCTTCTGACATACTACACATACATACTATACATACTTTGAAATAGGCGCCTTTGGCTTTCAAAGTAAAAAAGTAAATAGTGTTGAATAATTTCGGCGGGCTGGTTAGAACCACGATAGCTCAATTGGAAGAGCACCTGACCCGGTATGTCAGAAAAATTAGTAGCCTAAAATTAAGTTCAGTTACTGTAAAATAGTAACAAAAATTAAGGAAAAGACCGACCCTATTAAGTTTTTACTTCACACACAAAGTGTTTTTATTCCTTACATGTTAACACTAGGCTTTCATGTCACCTGAAGTTAAGTAATGACAAGGACAAAGGTGGAAGCGCACTTCTCTCGGAATCCACAACTACTGAGGCACTGGCTATGATATATCTCTAACTGTCGGAAATCAAGAATTCTACTAACATAGATGATAACAATGGCGATATATTTATTAATAAGAGCAAGTAGCTAGCCAAGCGGATTTAAAACAAGCTTTTACAACAACTAAACCGTGTACATACTCGCTACCGCGCCATGTACTCGCTACCGCGCTAGGAATCGAACCCAGGACCTCTTGGTCTGTATACGTGTCTATATGTGTATACATACTAAGGTTTACAGTTGAAAGCTTAAGACAATTATTTCTCTTAAATTTTAACAAATTACAAGAGAAATACAAAAGATATTAAATAGCAAAATGAGCATTGTTTTATAAATAAATGAGCTATACAGCCCTAGCTTAAGCCCATGTTATATAAAAACTGTTGTAAGACAGGTATTTGGGTAAGTTCAGCATTTGGACATTATTAAATAGACATGAGTAAAATCAATTTTCTTGTTAACGGTGAAAACAAGTTTGGTAAGTATACTTTTTTTAAACGATGGTTTTTTATTCCCCTAGTTTTTCCCCTATTTATTAATAACAAGCCTGTTATCCTATCTAGAAAGTTATATCATTGTGTAAGACATGGGTTTATGTCAGTACTGTCCTACGATTTTTCGCATTTAACCTGAGCATCTATCCGTTTGCCTACTGACGCCCAATTCTATATAAAATATGCATCGTATGTTTTTTTTTATAAGTATTAATAAATTCTTTATAAGCGCAAAAACACCGTGCAAAAAAAATATCTGCTGCAAAAAACCATCAAACAGAACAACGCATTATGAATTTGGTGTGTATGCGTCTTGAACAGAGTCACAGATATTATGTGTATGACACTTGTGTGTGCGCAAACAGTGTGCAAGTATAAGACTATAGGTATATCTAAAATAAGCTCATAAGCTTGATATTTTAACACTTTACCGCCGCATCCTCATTTAAACTACAACAGTGCAAAATCTGTTGGAATCACCTTAATAAAATATTAAGAGACTGCTCAACACTGAGTAAAACCAAATTGTGAATAGTACAAACTCTTACCAACTCTTACCATCGTTATCAAGAGTTAGAACTGAACATTTCGTGATATTAAAGATCCACCGATAGTCAAATGTTTGTAAAGTTCTTTTGAATATTCAGGGTGTGTTCACAAAAAATATTGATACGTTCACTTATAGCGTAAGAAACAAGCATTTGAAAAATCTTTGTGATAACACCTAGAATAATATTGAATGTAAAGGAGAGAGTAGGTATATTGTATCACTCTTTTGTAACAGAGAGCGTTTGTTTAGACGATTTTAATATATACCGACCAATCTACTAAATTGTACCACAGTCACAATAAACTGGTACAATACTTTATAATATAGTTGTAATTGTGTTTAAACGCTTATAAAATGTATACCTATTTATATTATTTCGTTAAAATTTACAATTATTACATGTAGTATTTTTAATTGATAAGTCATTATAATGATAACTTTGTCAATTTAATTTGTATAACGTTCAAATTGTTCAATCATAATTATATAAATCATAATCATGCATTTTTATAATATCTACCTAATACCTTTAAACGAGCAATTCTTTTATACTTATATATAATCGTAATCTCGGAAACGGCTGCATCACCTTAATAAAATATTAAGAGACTGCTCAACATTGAGTAAAACCAAATTGTGAATAGTACAAACTCTTACCAACTCTTACCATCGTTATCAAGAGTTAGAACTGAACATTTCGTGATATTAATGAATTTCAGATTTCGTGTTGGCGCGTCCAATGTCCATTATTTGGGCTGCGAAACGACAAGGCGAGTTTTATTTGCCATACGATAAAACGAAAACGAGAATTTGCATCGTCCACCTCCTAATGCGGCGACGTTAAAAATAACTCTTTGTGTAATAACTGTATTGTGTTTATTTGATTTTGCAGTGGGTTCCGACGTGGATTCCAATGTGACGCTGTTGGATTACATTCGAAACTACTTGGAGCTGCGCGGAACCAAGTACATGTGCCGCGAGGGCGGCTGCGGCGCTTGCATAGTCAGCGTTGTCAAGTCCCCTGGGGAGGCACCTATCGCTGTTAACTCTGTAATCCTTAATTCTTTCTAATTTTTAAAGCTCTTTGTATACTGATTCACCTGGATCGAATAAACCACAAGCCGTGAAACGTTCGAAAAATATTTTAAATTTGACTCTGTATCTGTATAGAGCTGGATGAGAGTGGCGGGGAATCGTGCTCGGTGACGTGCACTTGGAGAGGCCTATGTCCAGCAGTGGACTATTGTAGGCTGATGATGATGACGATGATGATAATGATCTGTATGGCACTTGATTATTGAGAAACATGAGCATACTATTTTCCTTTCCTAATCACGCATTACAAGCAACATAAATAGAAAATGAGCTCATTTGTATAATAGGTAGAGTTTGTATGTATCTTTAACGTGTGGACATCTGGCTATATGATAATTATAATGTTTGCAAATGAAATAAATTATAAATGGGTATTTATTCAAATGTCTTAACACGGGACCTGACAAATTTTAATGCCGTTAAGTTATGTGGGTAATTTGCAACCTTGGGCAAAGTTAATGTGTGTTTCGTATAAATTGTTTAGTGTAATGTCTAAGGCAATTGGCAACTTAGCTAAAATATATTAGGTATGTTTGATTAGCTTTTACATACAGTTTCCAAGGTGTTTTTAACTTTGAAGATGATAATTAAGAATGTTTCTATTACAAATAACAATGCATAATACCTCTAAACATTAACACAATATACATAATTTTTATTTTACAGTGCTTAGTTTCGGTCACATCTTGCTACAATTGGGAAATAACAACAGTAGAAAAAGTTGGCAACAGGAAAGATGGCTACCATCCCATACAGACAACTCTAGCTGAACAAAATGGCACTCAATGTGGGCATTGTACCCCCGGATGGATAATGTCTATGTATAGGTATTATATTTCAACATGATCTTATAGTATTAAGAACTAAACATATTATGTAAAACATTGTAAAAAAATATCGAATTAACTTTCTTACCAATATATATGTAAAATTATGTAGTACAGGCGCCTGCACATCAACCTACCACAAACTGTCAAATTTCCTCAATAGACTTTGAGCTTCATGCCTTAATAATATGGTTGAAAATGTATTGAAGAAATTTGACAGTTTTGGATAGGTTGATGGGCAGGCGTGTGTACTTAATCGAAAATAAATAGGCAAGCTGAAACAAAATATTGATAACAGATTAAAATCTGTAGTCATATATTGACGTGGTATTATTATTAGAACAATGTATTTGAGCTTTTCTGATATATTGAAATGAAACAACTCTTACGGATCTACTCGTGTTAATTTTACACATTAGTTTTAGGTCATGTTTATCCTGACGTTTCGAACCCTTTATTGAGTCCGTGGTCACAGGGAGACTGTTTTCTGATATGGGAGACTGGAGACTAGGGAGACTGTTTTCCGATATATTTTTTCGTTTCACAGCCTTTTACAAAGCAAGAAGAAGGGCAAGAAGAAAGTTGAACAACTCGAAATAGAAAAATCGTTTGGAAGTAACATTTGTAGATGTACCGGATACCGACCTATCTTACAAGCCTTTAAAAAATTTGCTCAAGACACATCAGATACCGTTGAATTACCTGATATAGAAGATTTAGAAGTGTGCAAAAAGTCCTGTACAAATGATTGCGATGAAAATGATTGGTGCTTCGTATCATCAAATGATTCTTCAAGTATAATAGAAATTAATTTAAAAGATGGAAAGAGCTGGTTCAGAGTTTCTACAGTAGATGACATTTTTGATCTATTGAGAGCAAAGGGCGATGGCTCTTACATGTTAGTAGCAGGAAACACAGCCAAAGGTACCTAATTCTCATTGAGAATAAAATTATTAGTATAATACGTATCACTTTATAATGTTTTATTACTCAATTTGCTTTGAAATTAAAACATTAGTGATTAAAAACAATATTGTTACAGGAGCATACCCCATTAATTCATACCCCGACACAATAATAGATGTGAGTGGGGTATCTGAACTAAAAGGTTATACATTGGACCAAAACCTTAAAGTCGGTGCAGGGACCACTCTCAGTGAGTTTTTGGACATAATAGAAGTGGTCAAAGAAGAAGACAACTTTGGTTATTTAAAAGCATTCCATGACCATATTCAGTTGGTAGCTCACATCCCCGTGAGAAATGTACGATTATTTATTAAAATTTTAACAAGATATATTCTGTAAATTTTGTCTTATGTTTTTAATCACTTTATAATCACAGACCTTTTATAATAATGTAAATAATTTAATTTCCAGTTGGGATCAATTGCTGGAAATTTAATGTTGAAACATCAACATAACGATTTTTCGTCTGACATTTTTTTGCTCTTAATAACTGTTGGAGCTGAACTGACAATACGTATGTATTTTTTTAAATATTAAACTTTGTTATTTCATTTCAACTGTTTGTGCGAGGTTAATATTCTAGGATTACAAGGCATACATATTCGTACCGTGGATACGAGTAAAGAATCAGCTAAAGAGTGAGCCCATGATCGAAAGCCCATGAGCTGGTGTAAATTTACCGTCTCGTTGGGTACATTTAAACCGACTAGGCGTTTGTGTGTGGTTGAAAACTAAACTTTAAAAGTATTACATTATGATACATCTATTACTTTTAGAGGTATTGTTTATAACCCAGTAGGACTAAGTGGGTATGATAAACGTGCATTTAGATTTTTTTTACAAATTGTAATTTTACTTTGTGTAGCATTTCATAGGTAAAACAGTAACCTTTATTTTTTTAGAACATTATGACAACACGAAGCAGTTTGTGACAATGGATGATTTTCTTAAACATGATATGAAGGGAAATATTATTTTAAACGTATCATTGCCTCCGTTCAGTGACAACCATAAGATTGTTACATACAAAGTAAATATGTTTTCTTTTTATTACTTATTTTATTTAATACAGCCAGTTGCATAATTTATATTGAGTTTTAAAATAACTATTTCAGTATTTAAGTTAGAGTTTTTTATGTTAGTTCTACGAAAGATAATCATAATGTTTCAGATCATGCCTCGATCTCAAAATGCTCACGCCGTTGTCAATGTCGGCTTTCTGTACAAATATAATCAGTCTGATAATGTTGTCGAGGAGTCTAGAATATTTTATAGTGGCCTTGCACCTCCATACACTAGAGCGTTAAAAACCGAGAAGTTTTTGGTCGGTAGACAGTTGTTTTCAAATGAAACTCTACAGGGCGCAATCAAAGCCCTGAATGATGAAATAGTAGCAGTAGAAAACCTACCTGAACCACCTGCGGAGTATAGAAAACAATTGGCTTTGGGACTTTTTTATAAAGTAAGTTACAGTTTTTATTGATGTATCATTACATTATTCATTATATTTATTTTTAGCGGTGCGTTGGTTACCGCAAGCTGCCTTTTACCCTGGTTTAAAAATACAGCTCTTCATACCTCATATTCATCACAGCTACTAAACAAACTGATTATACTTCACAAAATTGTTATTTTATGACTGTGATGGATATGATTTTATTACCTAACTATAATCATGTTATTTTTAGGGTTTGCTCTTTCTTTGTCCAAAAGATAAACTTAAAGGCAAGTATCGTTCAGGAGCAACTAAAATTCGTGACTCACGTTTGGTTACGAAAGGCCAACAGACCTACGACACAAAGTCTGCATTGTGGCCTCTAACCCAACCATTAGAAAAAGTCGAAGCACTGGTACGTATATGTTTTCTATTTTTCCTTCAGACTTCAGACATGCATTGTATGTTTTATACCGAAAATAAACCATTAATTAAACACACCAGATTATTGAGTTCAGACTATATTAACAGCGTGGGATTGGGGTTGTGATAGTGTGTGTGCAATCTTTATGCTATGCATATTACTTATTTATATTTATAAAGTTTATGCGAACACTACACATTTAAATAAAACGAATTTTACTGATCTACTTGCGTTTATTTTACATGTAATATACTCATAACCTATTTATACTATATTATTATACTTATTATAGCAAACCGAAATCTCATGTCCTATTTTATAAAACAACTCGATTACTTTTGGAGATTTTTTAATTGTATTTTTACACAGAGACAATGTTCAGGAGAAGTTCTTTATACCGAAGATATGCCGTCTTTCCCAAATGAAGTTTTTGCCGCTTTCGTATTAAGTACTGAAAGTTCGGGGAAAATAGATGCAATTGACCCCAGCGAAGCTTTGGTATGAGATAAAAAAACATCAATATTGATTTTTATATAGATAATTTTGTTGTTGTAACGTTTGTTGTTTCTTTTTATTTATCTAGAGTCACCCTGATGTTGTAGCATTTTACGATGCTAAAGATATACTAGGTATCAACTCATTTACACCAAATGACTATCCCGGTTTCGTAGCCTACGAGGAGGTATTATGCAGTGGGGACATCAAATTCTACAACCAACCTATTGGAGTAATAGTAGCCAAAACCAGGCATTTAGCTGAACAAGCTGCTGGGATGGTACATGTCACATATACAAATACGAAATCTGTAAAACCTGTTGTAGACATAAAAGAAGCAAAAGAAGATCCGTCTAGAGTGACTCAGTTTATAGCTTTACCTGCTTTAAGTAAAGGATTTGATGTTAAGAAAGTTATAAAAGGTGAAAATACAATGTATCAGCAGTATCACTTTACTATGGAGACTTTAGTGTGCGTGACGCGACCATCGGAGGATGGTATTGAAATTCATTGTTCAACACAGTGGTCAGATGGGATACAGATAGTCACAGCCCGTGCTTTAAAGTTGGATGCAAATAGGTTAGTTTTTCATAATTTATAACTCAGGGGCTTGAGAAGTGACGGCTTTAGGGTCATCCCTTAGTGTTACCGCGGTCAGGGTGTTTGGAGAATACATCTAACTCGTCCTTTATCATCATTGGAGAACCAAGGCGGCAGATGTGAGTTAGATCGATTAGTTAATAGGGCTGCGGACGTCATGTTTGCATAATTTAAATATTCTCATACTGTTCGAGAATGAAAAAAATATCAGATGGCCGGTTGGTGAGAACAAACAAAACCTGGAAAATAGTAAACAGCACAAGTGAGAGGACTCTTGGGGGGTTAAAAACTTTTGTTTAAAAATCGATCGATGACCGAAAACAAAGTAATTTATACAAATCTTATAATATTTACTTATCAGCATGAAATAATGTAAAATTTGTGAAAAATCTTATAATTCAACAAAAAATAATGTTTCTTTAAATGGGGGATGTTTTTTACTCTTTATTTTTCTAGCTATAGAAGTAGAACTAGTAGGAACAACCCCTGATAAGCTACATTTTAAAATAATTAACTCATATTACAGCTTAGACGTATATGTTCGACGTATCGGCGGTGGATATGGTGTAAAGGTTTCCCGCACCAATCAAATTGCTGTAGCCTGCACTCTAGTATCAAAAAAATTAAATCTACCTTGTAGATTTATACCACCACTTACAACTGTTATGAGAGCCATTGGAAAAAGGTTGCCTTCATCAGGAACGTATGAAGTAAGATAATAATATTTTTTTTAAATTATCCCTAAACTTTAGTACTCAAACAATCATGGAAGTCTCTTGGGAAGTTTAAATAAACCTTATTTATATTTTATTCGGCTATTAAGCAAAAGTATCGAAAGCGGATAACTTGTAGGCGCTAAGAATTTTCATGACGTGAGAAAGGATCTTACTTGCCTTTAACTGTAATGAATTTTTACTTTTTTGGCTTAAATTTTCTAAACACTTTCTATTACATTGAACTCTGATCATTGTGACCAAATGGTCTGCCTTCCACGTCTGTGTAACGGTGTAATGAAAACTAATATCACGTTGTACCAAAGAGGTCGTATTTTGTTTTATAAAGACTTATTTTTTAAATACTGTGTGTAATTAAAAAAAAGCTTTATCTCTAAAAATAAGTAGGTTAGTGGCACTGTATACTTTAAGTAAATGAGCTATTATTTCTAAGACTATCAATCACAGCAAATTATTGTAAGTTAAAAGAGTATGTTGGTTAACAAAGACTAACATCTGGGAATATTATAAATATAATTAGTGAAACTGGAAATGTCAAAAGTCGTAATAATAAGTAAGTAGTTTAGTAAATTAAACCTCGACTTGCTTATGCAGAGGTAGCTGCAGTATTTGAGAAGTTACTGGCATTTCAGTTTCAACTACATAGACTTTGAACACCTCCTCTACTATGAGTATAACTGAATAATAATATGGTATGAAAGTAAATGCAAAATATAGTTATTTTAGTTAAAAAAATATTAATTATTCTTGGTCGACGAAGACTGCGTAAAAGCAATAAGTAGTCTACGTCAACGTCCTGAATAGGTTGTAGGTAAAACTTTTTTAATGTGCTTACTCACTAGGTTAGTTTGACTAAAGACTTTATTTTTGACTTCGACTTTTGACTCTGAAACAAAATAAATAAATAAAATTAAATTTTGTCATGGCAATTAAAAGTATAAAAAAAGTTTTAGCTTCTGGAACAATATCAAATATTTGCTTCATGTACCACCAAATAATATTAACGATCAAGCATTGAAAATATGCTTTTTATTGGGTTATAGTCTGAACAACTATTTTAGGTTCTCTTCAATAATATTGTACATACTGACTATCACTAATATTGTACTATTGATGTGTTGTAATTAAATAAAATTATCTGATAATGTTTATTATTAATTGTTATCGTCACGATGGCTGAAGTAACTAAGCACTTAACTAAATATAACGTTGTTAATGATACATTTTAGGTTGGAGTTGATAATTCTGGCACAATTCAGTATATGAATTTAGAAATCTATGAAGATAATGGCTACATGATCAATGAAATTTTATATCTTTTTACTGTAACCAACTATCCCAATGTTTATAATACTTCAAGATGGTCATTCAAAGGAAAAAATGTCATGACTGACACGCATAAGAATTCTTGGATGCGAGCACCAGGTTAGATTAATTAAATAAATATTTACTATTTTGAATTTAAGGGATCATATAAAATTATATATTTTAAAAACAGGTTCATTGGAAGCCATTGCAACGGCCGAATTCATAATGGAGCGAATTTCATATGAAACATCTGTTGATCCAATCAAAGTACGTCTGGCAAATCTGGATGTCTTAAAAAATAATGATATCAAAGAGATGTTGGAGACTCTTAAATCTGATTGTAACTATAAAGAGAGACGAAACGCCGTTGATAAGTTCAATGTTGAAAACAGATGGAAGAAACGAGGCATAAGAGTTTCATGGATGAAATTTGGTAGTGTACCCATTGCTCTACGTCTCGAAGTCAATCTTTCAGTTTTTCATGTCGATGGTACTGTGGTTATTACGCATTCTGGTGTTGAAATGGGTCAAGGTATAAATACCAAAGCTGTACAAATAGCTGCACATTTTTTAAATATACCTGTTGACAAAATTAAAATCAAAGGTAACAATAGTATTATAGCACCGAATGCAACTTTAAGCGGGGCTAGTATAACCACACAAACCGTAGGCATAGGTGTTCAAAGATGCTGTGTTGAATTGTTGAAAAGACTAGCACCTATAAAGCTAACAAAGCCTTTAGCACCGTGGGAAGAAATCATAGCAACTGCATATAGTCTCGACACTGATTTGCAAGTCCACGAGTATACAAAGTTTTCAGATGGTCTTCTAGATGTATATAAACTTTATGGTGTTGCAATTGCTGAAGTTGAAGTTGATGTATTGACCGGAGAGTCTGAAATATTAAGAGCTGATTTGCTTCAAGATGCGGGGCAAAGTATAAACCCTGACTTAGATATTGGTCAAGTAAGTATCGTTAAATCAGCCGGTAACAAGATTTTTTTTATTTCATAATGAGAAAGTGCTTGGCTTACATTTTACCACGTATTGACGCTAGGGCCAAAATTCGAAGCGCACCTGACATCATCAACTATTATGAAACTAGTTTAGAATTTTTTACTTTTCTCAACTCATTTTCAAATTACAAAAACACAATGTTGAAAAAATTTCAACATTGAAATTTTTTCAACATTGTGTTTTTGTAATTTGTTTCGCAACAAATTTTGCGTTAAAATTATATAAACAAAACAAAAACATTTCATTTTCAACTTTTGGCGAACATTGATGAATTAAAAGAAATTGCATTTAATCAGAAAAAAGTGTGGGATATTTTTTCAATGGGCGAGACTTTCCCCACTGGCAAACGACGGGTCAGAAGCACTAGCAGCACCAGTCAAGCTATATAGCCCTGTCAATACTAAAAATTTTCGAGAGTAAGGGATATCAAATTGTATCAACGTTCTTGATGCTTATCCTTATCCTGGGCATACCGTTTTAAGTACTTTATCGTTTTGAAGAAGTTGCAGCGACCGTGAGTCACAGTGGCTAACAGTGTTCCTTAGCCTTATATCACTGTATTTTTACAAGTACTGAATTTCAAGCGACAGACCGTGTCAATGGATGTTATAAAAAATACAGTAAGTGATCAATAGAGAGAACTTGCTGACGAAATTTTCGTTTTTATAAACTTATTTCGTTTGGAACTGCAACACATCGTCTAACAGTTATTGCTCAGTTAGCTTGTATAGGTGTTTATTTTAACGTTTTATTTTCGTTTTTTTTTAATGGACATTATAATGCACGTAACTACAATATGCTGGGGCTGGGATATTAGTTTACCCTTATATGCCATACTGGATGTCGTACTTTTCAAGCTAGACCATAGCAACAGTCTTTGTCATGCCAATAAAGGTAGATTTTAACACAAATCACACATACAAAAGACTGATGTTACCAGTAAGTTATTCGATCTATTATTGACACTGCAGAGTCTGTAAATATCTTACAAAAAGTTTATGTTTCAAATTATTATTTTGTTTGGATATTTAAAGTAATATTTTTGAGCTTTAAAGGATTTTGCATGCATCATCATCGCCATCAAACGCAGTTTGACTTCACCTACTCTTGTATATCCTAGTATATCCTATATATAGTATATCCTCCTTTTCCTAGTGCAATTCCCATTACTTTTACGCTAGTCGCATCTAGTGGCAGCCCACGATTTCGTTTAGCTGCTGCTGGACGTTTGCCGTTCTTTTTGCCACTTTTCAACCACCATTCATACACGTGCATGCATACTGATTTTAATTAGTTCAATCTAATACTATCCTCTAGAGAATTTCGAATCACGTTATAACAATAATGTCTTAAGCTGTATACTGGTTTATGTGAAAAAAAAAACCTTATCAAGTGGAATTCACAGGTTGAAGGTGCTTTTGTAATGGGTGTCGGATACTGGACAAGCGAAAAAGTGGTATTCAATCCTGAAAACGGAGAAATACTTTCAGATCGTACATGGAATTATTATGTGCCCCAAGCGAGAGACATACCTCATGAGTTCAATGTTAATTTACGAAAAAATTCGTACAGTTCCGATCTTATACTTGGAGCAAAAGGTTGTAATTTTTACGTTTGTTTATATATTTTTTTAATTTTTGCATTAAAACAGGGTAGCCCTCGGCTTTCATAATTTACGGATGGGTGGGTAACGATAAGCCCAGTGATAAAAGTGCACTTCACCCGGATTCATGAAGCACTGAGAAACTGGCTTTAATATCTCACATTGTCCTAACACAAACATGGTCTTGTTTTATGTTATGGTAAAACATTTGATTATGTACACGTTTATTAATAGATAATCAAAGGGCGAAAGGTATAGACAAGATACTTCTAGTTTCACAAATTTAGCAGCTTTGTTTTTTTTTGTTTTCAATTAAATAACATAGTTTCGTATTGTTAGTTTTATATCAATAATTGAAATTTTAAACATTGATCATTACTTAATTACCCATTATGTTTCTTTCCATTTCTTTGATTGCGTTAATCTGATTTAACCTTTTTTATTTCAACAGCAACTTCTGAACCACCGATATGTATTTCTGTTGTGGTACCTTTTGCGATAAGGGAGGCCATTACATCAGCTCGGCTGGATTCTGGTATTCCTACGACTGAGTGGTTTGCAATAGGTAAGTTTTACACAACCTTTAATATTCTTGATACTTGATACTTAATCACGATTCAAAATTAAAAAAAAAAACAAAACTCAAAATAATTTATTCAGTTTAGGCCACAAGTAGCTCTTATTAATGTCACTATGCCATCGGTTCTTAAGTCTACACAGGGCGGGAGACCTTGTACTTAGAAGAACCGGCAAAAAACTCAGCAAGGGCGTTTCTTTTCTCCCTTACAGCGTTAATAAGGCTTTTGATCGGGTCTGGCACAAAGCTCTTCTCTCCAAGCTCCCGGCATATGGTCTGCCTGCTCAGTTCTGCAACTGGGTCGCTGACTTCCTGCATGTGCGCAGAATCCGTGTTCTATCTGATGGATGCGCTTCGCGGCTCATGTCAGTGAACGCTGAGGCCCCTCAAGGCTCCGTTCACACACTCCGGACACCCCACGTTGTTCCTTCTGTATATCAATGATATGCTTCCACTTGGAAATATTCATTGCTATGCAGATGATAGCACGGTGCATGGGGGATATAACGGTCATCCAGCGGCAGGGTGATTTGAAACCGGAGTGAATTGAGTGAATCTTGTCATTGAGCTCAATCGAGTATTGGACCTCATATCTAATTGGGGCTCCAATAATCTGGTTGAGTTCAATGCCAAGAAAACACAGGTATGTGCGTTCACGGCAAAGATGTCACCATTCCTTCCCCTTCCAACTCTGAAGAGTACATCTCTAAGCCTGCAGAGCAGTATCAACATGCTCGGTATGACGATACGCTGCGATCTGAACCAAAGGGACTACATCGAAACCGTGATCAAAACAGCCTCACGAAAACTCGGTATTCTGAACAGAGTGCAGCGATTCTTTACGCCGTACCAGTTGTGCTTTTGTACAAGACACAGGTACGGTCTTGCGTGGAGTATTGCTCGCACGTCTGCGACGATTCCGCAAAGTACCTTCTCAATGCCTTGGACAGATCGCAGCGTCACGCTGAACGCATTATTGACAATGCAGAAGTGGGAAATACTCTTGAATCTCTGCAATTGCGTAGAGATGTTGCGTCACTCAGCGTGTTTTACCGCTTATACCATAGCGAGTGCTCTGAAGAGCTCTTTGACCTTATCCCACCTTCTCCCTTCCTTCATAGAAGTACACGTGCTCTTCGGAGACACCACTTCACTGTCTCAAATAACCCATCGCGCACAAAGAAGTTTGGTGAATCGTTTTTTTGTCGCACCTCGAAAAGATAGAATAGTCTACCAGCACACGTTTTCCCTCTTTCCTATGATATGGGGCCCTTCAAACGAGGCGTAAAGAAGCACCTTGTGGGCCGGCAGTGGCTGGAGTGATGTTATCTGATGCTACGTTTGTTTTCACGCTGCACTAGTTATCTTCGCGTCTGGACTCCATTTCCACTTAACATCAGGTGGGATGGAGTCATTTGCCGAGCTATCTATAAAAATATATATATATATTGGAAATGCCTTATCATAGCAGGACACTTTCCATTACAAATAAACACACAAAATATAAAAGACAACCACAACAAATAAAAAAACAAAATAATAAATCTAAGTTAACAAATTTTTATCAGGTACCAGTTTAAATTTCCACAATGTCATAAAGTACCACTACTCAGTACTCTAGTAAAAATAAAAAATTGTTTAAGAAACAAGATTACAAATTATAATTATAGTTTTTGGTTTACAACGTTAGCCTCTGGGTCATGAAGATGTAAATCTCATTAAGAACAGCGATATCTCCAGCAGATAGATTTTACATCGTTTACTATTTGTTATAATTGCCATTATGCTAATATTCCGCATCAAAACCACTTTGCATATTTCAAATTTCAGATGGACCTTATACATTGGACAAGATTTGTATGTCAGCAGCAACGAAAACAGAAGATTTTAAATTTTATTAGATAAAAAGTTCACTTCACATTTTAACCCTATACTTGGCAGAGTTTTTTTTTGTGGAATTATTTATACTTTTTGTATAAATGTGTTCTTTTCTCAGTACTCGAATTTTTTTGTAAGTTAAGTGTCTCAAATAATCCACTATGCCAAGAATAGGGTTGTAAAATCATCTCTCATCTATTCATAATTAAAATGATTCATTTATTTACCGTAAGTCATTTATTAAATTCAATAAAGATATTTTGATGTATTGAATAACTGTCGTCTATCACGAGTAGATTGAATAAAGGAGGAACTTTATAAACTCTTAAAATATATATTTATGATAATTTTAAAATAAAACTACAGTACTCGTATGTGATAAAAAGTCACATGATTTGATGTTAATGACATGGTGTACTCTTTGGTGTCCTTATTTGTCTACTTTGCACATTATTTTATCCGCATCTGGGTCAAGTGCGGTTGACTGTAGTGTTGACTGAAGTGCGGTTGAAGAGATCCCGGGTTCGATCCCAGTGGGGGTAAATATTTGACTGGAGGTGTCTAATATTTTTTGGTGTGGGATGTAGGGCATGGAAGCAAAAGCATTTGATGCACTGGCTAGAGAGAATCGTGGGTACTATAGCCGCTGTGGTTCATATCTGGTTCAAGGGGTTATCATATGGTCTTATAACCGTATTTATTGCATTTGTGAAAACGAAACGTATGTAGTGGCGTATATACACGCGTATCTTTTCCTCGACTGCAATAATACTGCTATAATTGCTTATAGCCAAGGGGCAGCGACTCTGCCTGGCAATACAGCGGTGTCCCGATATCACGGGAATCTTTGAACCGGGGGTGGCGCGTGGTGGTCTATTAGATCTTTATTAATTTAAATAAGTTTTATGTTATTATTCAAGAAATAACTAAGTAATTCAATTGTTTTTTTTGTAAATCTTCTTTACTACTTTATTTTTATCTTACCTTACAAACTTAAAAGCAATGGTAATATACACATTACAGTGCCACAGTGCTTATTTCTACTTCATCATTTTACTTAGCACAGAGACTGACGCACTTTGTTAGTTTTTACAATTATTTTAATAAGACTGATTCTGCATATAGTGTCGTAAGTCCTAGAATATGACAAAAGTTTTCCTTAAATACCTTATTTTATTTTGTTTAATATTTTGAACAAGGTAGATGGACCACTTTATCTGAAAAAAGCGGGTCGTGGGTTTACAAGATATGGGTACGAATTATTCGCGTAAATTTAAGAAGCAATTAGGCTAAGGTACCTAGTTACCTTATCATTAACCATGAAACAAATATCCATATGCTCACTTACGCTACTTTCGACGATACCAAAACTACAACTAAGTGGACAGATGGACCAGTTGCAATATTTGGAGAAAGTGAACTGATTACCTGTTCACATGACACATTTCTTTAACGCAGGTCATTTTGCGATGACGAATTCATATCGCATTATCAAAAGTTATCGGATATCATGTAGAACCAAGCTTCGAACTCTTCAAGCACTAACTTCAGAAACTCTACAACTTAGTCAAAATATATGGCTCAGCTGCTGAGATTTCACCCAGTAGCACTTCAACCCGATAAGGATCTTCTTCTGTCTTACTGCTGGACACAGGTCTCAACCATTGAAATCAAGTCGTCGCTTAATCACCACGGTTACCAAATGCGGGTTGGTGATCACAAACCCGGGCTTGCATTGAATGTTACCAACTGCTCGACCTGAGCATTCAATCAAAGTTATTTACCAAATTGGCAACAGTGCCTATAAAGTAATAGCATACATTCGTATAAAATGGTCGAAATATAGTAAAAAACAATTAAGTGCGGAATGTTGTCCAACATCCAAAAATTCCGTTAAACCGATACGAAATGCAATGGTCGCCTATAATTCTGTGTTTTTTATGTGTGTATAGTGTATTGCCAATGCGTATTCATGTTATAGTGTAATCAGCTGGCATAGTCTGATACGGAAAACGTGTTTTATGTTGGTATCGGACTGTTCCTACATCATAATATTCCGAGGTTAAAATAGTCTCTATAGTTAGCACGACGCCAGCACTTCAGACTACCACAAACTGTCAAATCTCCTCAATAGACTTTGAACATTATGTCTAGTATATATGGTATACTCGTATATGGTTGTTAGTTCCTCAATAATTAACGTTACTTTAACCTTTAACACCTCTGTTTTTAACCACATTGTAGTATTGGATCACACTTAGTTGACGATTAATTGGTTTGATATGTAATTGAGGAAATACGTGGATAGAGCAGTAATAAAATTGAAACTTGAAAAACTTGTTTAGAACTAACTGATAATACCTTATGAGTTTAATCACTTTTAATGTCTTACACTGAACCACTTTAACACACGAGCGGTTTTCGATGTTCACTGCGTTTCTCTTATTATGGTTTCAGTTGAGAATATTGATGGCGCTGTGTTTAACGCGCCTAGTCTGCGAGTGCTGAGGTTAAGCAACTTTTTGAAAAGGCTAATCATTGGATGGGTGACAAAAACTTATAAACTTAAGTTATTCTGTGCTTCGGAAGGCGCATAAAGCCGTTGGTCTCGGCTGATTAGCAATCGTTAACGACCACCAATCCGCACTGGGCCCGCGTGGTGTTTTGTGGCCCGTGCAGCAGTGGGGACATAAAATGAGCTGATGATGATCAAAACTTCAATAGTTTTTTTTTTATTTGAGAGAGATTGCTGATTGCCGCTGCGGCATTTTCAGCTTCACCGGGCTTTTTTGGGGGCGGCGAGGAACGTAAAGGGTCCCTCAAGCCGTGTGAAACGAATCACCTTCAGAGGTTATCTACAGGGAACGGCATCGCGCACAAGTGCACGTCCCCGTGCCCTACTAGATTCTCCGAAGGGTTCGGATCGGATCGGGGAGCAGAGCAACCCGAGGGCGCCTCTAAAGGCACGGACCTCGGCTCGGGTTGACCGGGCCGTGGAGGAGGAGAGAACCGCCCAGGTACATGTCTGTACCTGGTGCAGAGCGAGTGTGAACCGGTTCTTCGTACCCTTGTTCTACGAGTACGGTGTCTTGGGCCTAAACTGGTGTGCATGTTTAGTGTATTCTGTAAATGTGTGCTGTCATTTAGAGGATCGGGCGGGGGGACTTCAATAGTATGACGTGCTATGAACCATACATTTGCTTATTAAGATCACCTCTATAATAATATTCTCCAGCGTACGCTCAGGTTGTGGAATGAGCTTCCAGCGGAGGTGTTATCAAAGTTGACAACATATGCAACCTTATTGGTAAATAAAAAGAAACGCTCGTATCTTTTTTTAGAGAGGTTGTTTTGTGTGATGGCCTTTGGCGGCATTTATAACATCACCAGACTTTTTGGGGCGGCGAAAAACTTAAAGGGTTCCTTAAGTCGTGTGAAACGAAACACTGTCAGAGGTTCACGCACTAGAGCATGTTCCCTTTCCCGTTCCCTACTAGATTCTCCGAGGGTTTCGGGAGCGGAACAACTCAAGGGCGCCTCTAAAGGCTAGGTCGTGGGGGTGGGGAGAAGCGCCCAAGTACATGTCTGAACGGCTACTTAACGGCTTTACCAACACCAACACTTGCACAGTTTCGCCACTAGACCGACAGGCCCCGCTAGAATACCAGTATTGCAACAATACAATTTCAGGCGGGGGTCCTGATTGGATACTACCTATGATTCGACTACCTATGATTCAAACCCGCACCCCACGATGAATACGAATCCCGCTCGTGGAAATGGAAATGATAAAAGAAGCATTTTTTAATTAATTTTTAAAATTGCTTGTACCAATATTTGCGTTAAATTATATACGATCATAAATATAGTTTGCCTGATTGACATACCATATATATGTCTTGCCTAGTTAAGTGACTTTGATAAAGACAATAAGGAGCACGCATAATGATATCACAGCGTGAGAATTAGTCACCACTGGTTCAAAAATCAACCCCTTGGACATCAAGAGGAAATAAAGTCAATTGCAAGTAAAGAAAAAGTTATTAATAAAGAGGTAGCTATTACAAAATTTTAATCAGCAGGGTAGGTTTATCTGACCTACTATAATCTAGCGCTACTATTCTGTGGCTAAAACATTTAATTGGTACGTAGACCGACATCTTGCTTTAGCTGTTAAACTGAATAAGTCTTGCATAGTGTACTCAAAGTAAAAACGAAAGAATTTAAATAATGTTTCAGTATCAGCATTATTAAATCTTTATATATACGAGTGTAAATCTTCAGTGCGTGTGTTTGTAATGGAACTCCTTTTAAACGCGGCTGGACCGATTTGGATGACATTTTTTGTGTGTGTTCAAGTGAATTCGAGAATGGTTTAGATTTACAATTGGACCCGATTTACGTTGGTGGCGCTGCAATAGGGATCCATCATGGGGTACGGGTGTTTTCAATCGGATGAAGTCGCGAGCGGACCTCTAGTATTTTTATATGAAGTTAAATATTGAATGAGCCGAAAATACTTTTGTTATACGGCTGTACCAACACTTGCACAAATAGTTTTGCCACTAGTGACGGTGCAATGACGTCTGAGCAATCAGCGAATTCTCTCCAAAAACAAAATAGACCGACAAGCCCCTTCAGAATACCAGAATTGCTGCGACACGCCTCATTCGCAAAAACTAAAGCAGAGACGAGGTCCTGATTGCATGTTACGTATGATTATGGTAATACCATAAAAGCTTTATTTGGACAACAGGTAAGAAGCAGCACTCAGAACAGTTTCGAGACAAGTGTCGTTGACTTCTATCAGAGGCCCTACTGGCCACTTGACACATTATTATTATTCACGTTTTATCGTTTTGCGTACTTATCTTCAAACTTCCGTATGAAGATCGCACTAAATGATGATGATGACGTTTCATCTCCCACCATTATACCACGTGGGTCAAACAGCAAATCCTTTGTGCATTAATTTCCGCGTTACTGTTTTTATTTCAATATTCGTCACAAAATATAGAGATTTAGGGAATTTAGTTAAGATTTAAAAAAAATTATTACCCATTTTTGCGATAAATTTTTAAATCGCATAATATATATAGTACAGTTGAAAAAAAGTTTAATAGTTTCAATGATGTCTACTATAAAAATTCGATGGATTACAGGAGCTCGATGGCGCAGTGGTTAATGCGCCCGTCTGCGATTGCTAAGGTTAAGCAGCTTTTCTATAGGCCGGTCACCAAATGAGTGACCAAAAATGTATCATCACGAGCTTCTCTGTGTTTCAGAAGGCACGTAAAGCCGTTGGTCGTGGCTGTATTTATTAGTAGTTGATCTCTGTGTTTTCTACAAGTAAAGAAAAAGTAAAAGAATTAGTTTTAAAAATAAAGAACACTAAAAGTTTTTATGGGATACCGAAATTTATTTACCGAAAATTATTATGTATGTTTAAATATATACCTTTAAATTACTTAGCCTCTTAAATCAGTAAAAACATGGTGCCGCACTGTTCATGTGAGTTATAATTACTTCGATTGTACCGCACTATCGTAATTTGGTAAGTCGGGTCAACTACCGTACCAGTCAGTTTGCCACAGTGAAAGCACACAGACATGGACAGAATCAGCTTCATTGTAAACGGAGTGAAGTGTCACGGTAAGTTCTCTTTTTAAATTTTCCTTTTTTTATTTCATTGTTGTTTTGTTTTCTTTTTTTAAGTACGCGAACACTACACATTGAAATGAGACCTTTTTTACGAAGCTACTTGCGTTTTTAAATTCATATTTGATTTTATCTTGACGTTTCGAACACTTGACAGGATCCATGGTCACTATGAGACTAACTAAAACACGAATAGTTTCGTAAAATTTGATTGGTGACCAAAGAAAAATAGGCGCTTTTGGTGCCTTTTTTGAAAATGTCTGGGCATGAACAAGACTTTGTTATATGTGAATATATCTTCTATAAGAATAATATTCTGAATACCAGCTTAGTCCTCAGCCGTTCCAAGATAATTTAAATGAACGAAATAATTAATACAGGAAGTTTTTGCAAAATCCGAATTTGAAAATCCAAAACTATGAGAAATAATACTCAATAGAGACCTCGGGACCGATTGTGATAAAAAATAAAAATACATTATTAAATCATTAGAAGATGGTTGGAAGGCACATTTTATCGCGATTAGTCGAGGGGTGAAAGTCGTTAAAAACCAATTCTCGATAGGTCAGTGTGGTGGGGTTATAGCCTGATCTACTCATGTGCTTTATTAGTTATATATTAATTTGGTGACCCATCCGTTGACTTGGCCTTGCGACAGTTGCTTTACTTGCAAAATCGCTACCTAAATGCGCATGACTATATTTGTTAGCCTTTCCATATGAACAAATAGTTTAAAGCCCGGCTGAAATGTACCGATATTTACAAGCTGGTGATGATGATGATGATGTTAATTAAATAATTATTTTTGTGTATAAATATGTCTCTAATCTCTGATAAAAAAACTGGACAAGTGTGAGTCGGACTCGCCTACCGAGGGTTCAGTACAAATTGATGGGTACATATATAGTTCAGGAATCGAGTGTGGAACTTTTCCCGACTGTTAGGTTGTACAACATACACCACAATTATTAGGTATTTCTTTTTTCATTCTTCGTCATAAATCGAAAACTATATATCATAAAAATAGTTAAAAATCTGTGTAAGCTTGTGCAAATGAAGCCCTTTCATACGATACCCAATATAACACGGTTAACTTACTTCAAAATTTCCGTTCCTTGCATAAAGACCCTATTTTTTGTGATTTTATTAAATACTAGCTGTCCCGGCAGACCTTGTACTGCCCTATTTCTCTAAAACAAAGTGAAATTGTTTTTTTTTATGTTAATAGCTGCCCGACAATTATTTTCAATAATGACGTGTAGTGCAACCTCTAATCAACTTGAAGGCATACCAAAGATAATTTTATCGCGCCTTTGTTTTGTTTTGATTGACGTCAAATGTTTGATAGCTGGGGACAGAGTGGTTTGTAGGGGAAAAGAAAATTTTTGTTTTTACTATTTTCTTCAAGGGACCGCAGACTTGAGTATATGGTTTTAATTTCAACTCGATACATCCACGCGTTCCCAAGATAAAGGCTCTTGACAGACAGACAGACAGACAGACAGACAGACAGACAACAAAGTGATCCTATAAGGGTTCCGTTTTTTCCTTTTGAGGTACGGAACCCTAAAAAAATGTTTTTCATGTAAAACGTGTTTAAGCAGGTAAAATAACCGTACCGTAAACAAAGACTGTCACGAAAACATTATTAACACTAAAGCGATGTGGTCTAGTGGTTAGACCACCTGGTCTCAGACCCAGAATTCGCGGGCTCCATTCCCAATACACATATTGTACTCGGTTTGGTTGGTAATAATTTGACTTGTTCATACTCCGCTTGGCTCGCCAACTAACGTTACAGTTAAGGGACACTAGTGGTCGCCCAGTGGTCGAAACTTGACCATAATTCACAAAATATACAATGTATTTATAACACTTAATTTTTACATTTTTAGAACTCGCGACACATTCTCCACATAAAACACATAAACTCTGGGTCCGAGACGGGTGGTCTTAACTACTAGACCACAGAGGTAGTTAAAAACTACAACAAACGATACCACATAACAGCTCTCCAAAGATTTAGGTACTTATTGTTATTAATTACTTTAAATATTAAACTTAAATTATTTCTGTATTTTATAACGCCGTAAAGACAGGTCATTGGATTGGTGACCAAAAATTTTTAATTTCGAGCTCCTCCGTCCTTCGGAAGGCACGTAAAGCCGTTGGTCCCGGCTGGGCCAATCCGCACTGGACCCGGGTGGTGGTGTATGGCCCGTTCTCCCTATCCACCCATAGGAAAGTCCGTGCCCCAATAGTGGGGACATAAAATGAGCTGGTGGTAATGTTTGATGTTTCATTGGTTTTCAATCTTATCTTAATTACATAAATTTAAAAATGTAGTGAAAATATGAGTCCCAATGACTGATAAAGGGATAATAAAATTGAATGTTCTTACTTTACACTTTATAATCGTCTGTTATTTAAAGTCAAAGTTAAATTTTTTTTTGGAGAAAGATTGCTGTTTGCCTCAGTCGGCATTTTCTGCTTCACCGGGTTTTTTAGGGGCGTCGAGAAACTTAAAGGGTTCCTTAGGCCGTGTGAAACGAATCACCTTCGGAGATTTTCTAGAGGGAACGGCATCACGCATTAAGGCGTGTCCCCGTGCCCTACTAGATTCTCCGAAGGGTTCGGATCGGATCGGGGAGCGGAACAACCCGAGGGTGCTTCTAAAGGCTCGGACCTCGGCTCGGGTTGACCGGGCCGTGGTGGAGGAGAAAAGGTACAGGTACATGTCTCTACCTAGTGTAGAGCGCGTGTGAACCGGTTCGTCGTACCCTTGTCCTACGAGTACGGTCTCTTGGGACTAAACTAGTGTGCATGTTTAGTGTATTCTGTAAATGTGTAGTTGCATTTAGAGGATCGGGCGGGGGCAAAGTTAAATAGATAATTCAATAGAAGCCTTACAGTCACCTAAAAATTAGGAAACTCCAGAAGGTAAGCTTAATACGTACCGCACTCGAGCAACGCACACTTAGACCTTCCCATGGACAGCTGTTGCGAGATTCCATGTCCGTGGGAGGTTGTCTATGTGTGCGTTGCTCGAGCGCGTTTGTATGAAGTTCCCTTCTGCAGTCCCCTTTTTTTGTGCAGTCACAGTCAATAAGTGTTTTTGACATCAAAAAGTATTAACCTATCTAATTATAAGCTAACTTACTGAATGTACCATTCTTGTGAGTTTTGTGAGAGCCTAAAACCGTGAAGAGCTGGCAAAAAACTCAAAAGCTTTTTCTGCATCTTTTCAAACTTTTTTTATCACCTACATTAGTCAGCACTATATGTAGATATGTTATGAAGACGTTTTTTTCGGTTTCTAAACCTGACCTGACAGCATTTTTCAAGACAAAAAACCTCTAAAGATATATTGTATAAATCTCGTGTTTCATTAGGACATTGACGTTGGCTTGACAAATGATTTATCAGATATACTTACTGCTCTGAATTATATTTTTAAACTAGTTGTTGCCCGCGACTTCGTTCGTGAAGACTACAGTAAAAATAAAAGTATCCTACATGCTGATCTGGGTCATGGTCTGTATATGAGGAAAGTTTCATTAAAATCCATTAAGTAGTTTTTACGTGAAAGAGTAACAAACATTCATTCATACTTACAAACTTTCGCGTTTATAATATTAGTAGGATAGAGTAAGGTATTTCTTTGTGTAAAGTTCTTCGCAACTGATTAAATAAGTATTTAGGTATGTACATTCTATGCACTACTAAGAGTTGGTATTCCTTGTGGCGTCTATAATTTAATTCGATTTGCGTATTTTTTATTCTAAAAAATCTTTATTATCATAAAGGGAAGAAATATATTTTTAAGCCATTTATTACATTTATTCACAGTTTTTTGCCATACGTATTTACATATTTTATGTTTGTTTTGTGAAAAACATATAATTCGTCGGTGGAAAGGGAAAAAGGTCATTAGTGGGAAATCGATTTTTGGGTTGAAACTTTAAAAGTAATTTCGCACTAAAAATGATTATTGGCGCTTTAGCAGTTTTGCCTTACCACCCACGAACAACTAAGTTATGATACAAAGTAATGTTTAATCACGAAAAATAGAGTTTATATATCAATGAAAAAAAAAACGTGTTTCTTTATTTTTGTCAAACTTCATGATTTTATTTCAGTTTTTTTATGCTATTTTAATCATTTTTATTATATACAAAATAATGTAAATGGTTTCAGATCGATATGATTTTATATGATGAAATCTACTATGCTATTCGTATTATCTCACGGGGCTCTTTAGGCATGGCTTATTCCTCACAACAGTAGAATTACCGCAAGTTTCGGTTGCTCCATATACATACTTAAAACAATAAGTATAAGTAAGCCTTAGCGTAATTCTTAAAAGTACCGCTACATTGACCAGACGAAAAATACGGTTAAACCAGCTTTTATACTGTAACGCGACAACATGACACTCTAATTAAGTGTTGATAACAAAACAGTAGGTAATTTAGATCCGTCAGCTCTTAAGTCCTAATCATCATAACAATTATCCGAAGAATCAGAACATAAATCAGTGCACACACAGAGAGTATACGAGGCCTTCTAATGTACATTAGAAGGCATGCGTGTGCGTGAAACTAACGGATTTTATAAAACCGTTTATTACATACTGTCGACAAGTCACCTTTATTTCGAGCTGCAAAGCACAAAGCATTTTATTTTTACTCTCTATGTAGATTATCACATCATTACTATTATAGTTCATTTTACTAAATAATTTGCTGTTATTGTTACAATAATAACAAAAAAAAAATTTAAAGAGCATCTAATTAATAATAATAATAAAATAAATATAGATACCTAATTAATATAACTTTACTGACAATACCTACTAATAGCTACATAATATTTGTCATACTATTGATTAATTTAATATGGGTGTAATGGGTGTGGATGTTTAAACGGTTAGCAAAGTATTGAGTTTGAGCAGCAAAATAGCTAGTTGGCCAGCAAATATTTCTAAATCAGTCTGCAACTTATATCATTCTGAACAGCAGTCTTATGCCGCTCCCCCCTTCCGTGACTGGCCCTCGCTACGCTGCGCTTCGCTCGAGAAAAAAAAATTAACTTAATCTAACCAACAGTAATGATTTTTTATGCTAACCGATTGTATAATTATGCTGACCAAATAATAATTTTGCTGAATATTTGTTTTGTAATACAAATAAATTATTTCCCATTTAATATGTGTGTTTTTTTTTACTTTGTGTTTTAACTTGGTGAAATAAATTAGTGGTAGCGATCTTATAACAAGCCTCACCACACACCAAAAAAAGTACAATATTTTTTTCCACCAACTGGGAGTCAAACACGGAAGCCCTCTTCCTAGAGGGCTTCGATGGCGATGTGATTCGACCACCCGATTCAATGGCATTCTTATTAATTTTTACAGTCGGCTGCGAGATCAGCTCTGACGTGTCATTGGTGGACTATCTGCGGGAGTATCTAGAACTTCGTGGTACCAAGTATATGTGCCGTGAAGGAGGCTGCGGCGCCTGCATAGTCGCCGCTGTTAAGGCACCGGGGGAAGCACCATGTGCTGTCAACTCTGTAAATATAATTTAAAATCTGCTTTATCGTTGAAATCAAATCAATAAGTTAGTGATCACAAACCAGGGCTACATATTTACTGAAACCGAAACATGAAACAAGTATTTTATCAAATAAAGATTTTTTTATATTTCTATTTCTATTTTAAACACATTTTGCCTAACCTGGGAATTGAATCCAAGACCTACGGATAAGGAAGGCCATCATGTAGAATAAGTTCAATGCAAGTACGTATTACGAGCAGGCAAAAAAAATATAAGTATAAGCATCTTTTAAAGTAGGTACTATGGTGTATTATTTACTTATATTTAAATAAATAGTTTTGTTTAAAATAGATTCTTTCTCTTTAGTATTTAAAAACTGGGGTCTGATTGGATCGGACACAATTTTTTACATGCTATGTATAAGTTAATGTGTTTTTAAGTTAATGTATATTTATTTTCTGCAGTGCCTAGTTTCGATAACTTCTTGCCACGAGTGGGAAATTACTACAGTGGAAGGAGTGGGCAATCGGAAAATTGGCTACCACCCAATACAAACGACTCTTGCGCAGTACTATGGTACTCAGTGTGGATATTGTAGCCCTGGATGGGTTATGGCAATGTACAGGTATTGAAGTCAGGCATAACACTTAGTTTTAGTTTATTTTTTAATATTACAAGACGTTAAAAGTAAATAAAATATCTAATTACACTTCCAAAAACATAACATGCTTCTGTTACAATGAAAAACACGAAAATTGTAAATTATTAAATATACGTATGTAATAAGTAAATTTTTCAACACTTTGTCTTTTTTTAAATTGTATATTATTCCAATATTATCTTAATATTGACGTTAATGAAACATTATTTAAATAATTAAGTTAAATATATAGATAATATTTAAATTATATTTAAACAGTTGGTCATACATAAACGGGACGTCATAACTAGTTGAAAAATTAAAATGAAAACAGTTTATTTGGATAATTTTAACAAGGATAAATAAATTACAGGTATACGCTTACAGCTGCTTTAAGTGTAAAACTGCGTTGCAGCCATTAACCCACCTCCGGCAAGTGGACGTGTACCTAAAAAGTGACATTTTGGAGACATGAGTTTAGCTACTGAAATATCACAATCGAATTTGTCTCCAGATTTAGCTCGAATCTCGGCAATTAGCAACCCTGAGTCTGGGGAATTGCAACAGTCAGTGTGGCAACAGTCGGCTTGGGATAGCTTAGGAAGGCTCTAGGTGAGGAAGGCCGGAGGGGGGTCGTTATGCTATCCCTTTTCCTCCTTGCTCATTTATATCCCCACTCCTGGGACACGAACCTTCCCTATGGATCGAAACATCATAGGGAGAACGGGCCACAATGCCCCACTACGGATAGGTTGTTAAGACTCCTAATGAAGCCAGGAATAACGGCTTTACACGCCTTCCAAATTACGGAGGAGCTCGAGATAATACATTTATAGTCACCAATCCGATGACCGGCTTTTGCGATAGTTGCTTAATTTCAGCAATTGCAGACCGAGCGCGTCTACCACTGCGCTATCGAGCTCTTCTTCCTCATTTTATAGTACTTGTAAATTCATGTAGGAATTATAATAATACAACTGAATATTTAGTACTATGGTTATTATATAATTTTACGCAAATTTTGTTGCTAACATGTCACGGTTATCATCAACTGGTTCAAATTCGGATTGTAGATTTTTTTCAATACTTTCCTTTTTTCCAAAATAACTGAATATGGACTTATGTAATGAATGAGGAAATATTTAGGTGATAAAAACCTTAAACCTAAAGTACTCTTTTTATTTATGAGTTATTTTATGGACTAATAGATTGGTGCTTCTAAAGAACATTACACTTTCAGCCTTTTTCAAAACAAGCCAAAATTGACTCAAAAAGAAATAGAGCAGTCCTTCGGAAGCAACATCTGTAGATGCACAGGATATAGGCCGATTCTGGATGCCTTCAAGAGATTTGCCAAAGATTCGCCTAATCCAATCGACATGCCTGACATCGAAGATTTACAGATATGCAAAAAAACTGGTCTCAATTGCGATAAACAGAAATGTAGCAATGATGATTGGTGTTTCGTTGAACATGATAACATTCTTGAAATTGATTTGAAAGATGGCAAATTCTGGTATAGAGTTAATACTGTAAAAGATATTTTTGATATATTAAAAAAAAGGGGGCTGGATTCGTACATGCTGGTAGCAGGAAATACAGGAAAAGGTATTTGATATTCTTTACATATATATATATATATTTATACAGGGTGTAATCGTTAAGTGTGCACAGGCGATTATTCCGAAACTATGAGTGATATCAAAAAACTTGAAACTGATAACGAAAGTACTGTAGGGATTTTACATATTTATATTTACACTTATATAAATATATTTTAATCTACATTTTTACCTAATTTCAATTATTTACATTTATATACAAAAATCAACAAACTTAATATTAACTTATAAACTACATAAAAATATATATAACATTAAAACTTAATCCTATAATCTATTTTATACATACACAACATTAAAATAATTATAACAATCACAATAAATGTCTAAATAATCACACAAAATACAAAAGCTTAAAAATCAGTAATCGACACACATCTTGTTGACACCATTGGAGAAGCGCACCGCAAACCGGTCCTATTGTTCTTAACGGGGCGATTTGCCTGCGCAGTAGGATGCGCGCGCGCCGCCAGTCGCAAATCAATGTTAGACGTGAAACCAGTGTCGCTCGACTACCGCCCGCACGTACTCGCGTAGCTTTGTTTACATTGCTTAAGCTCTATTTGTGATCTATCGCTATTGACTGTTATTTCCTTATCTGTTATCTATCACTCCTTCTATAACATCTGGTGTTGTGTACTGTGTTGTATAAACTTTCTTCTTCTGTGTCGTACAAATAAACTGTTTCCCGTGTACGTGAGTTTGAACCTTATTTCCTCTACCACAACACACACATCTACCCATAACTGGTGACCCCTGACGCACGAAGAACAAGATGAGTACAAACAGTGACAGTGATAGTACTAAAACCGCCATTTCGCACGACGACAACGTCACCAAGCGCCGGAAGCAAAAAGTGCGCGGCTCCAATGGTTCCGACACAAACGCACGTAAGGCGAGACTTTCCACTGGTTCCGACACAAAGACGGATTTCAAGAGAATAAATTTAAGAGTGCTACCTTTTTCTCCTGAAGAACCCGAGATCTGGTTTGCACTCCTCGAAGGTCAGTTTGAAAGCAATTGTATTACCAGCGACTTAGTAAAATTCACAAATGTTATTAACAACTTGGATATACAACATTCCAAAGCCGTGAAGGATATTATTCTCAATCCACCGGCCGAGAATCGTTATAAGAAGATTAAGTCTGAGTTAATCAAGCGTCTTTCTGCTTCTCGAGAGAAGAAAGTGCGTCAGCTACTGGTTCACGAGGAACTTGGTGACCGTAAGCCTTCCCAATTCTTACGTCATCTACAAGATTTAGCTGGCCCTTCTGTTCCGGAAGATTTCATCAAGACGATCTGGTGCAACCGTCTACCCAATAATGTACAAACCGTATTGGCATCTCAGACCATCCAGACTCTAGAACAGCTTTCTGACCTCGCTGACCGGATTCACGAAATTACTTCGCCATGCAACGTCGCAGCTGTAGCAACATCATCTCATGTGACGCATGCTCCATCCAGTGAAATAGCCGAACTGAAGAAGATGGTAGAACGTCTCACGCTGAAGCTTGATGAGCATACTCGCGGGGCACAATGTTCCAGCATCCGATCCAGACCTCAACGACGTACCTCAACTGCACGTCATAGATCCAGATCGAACTCCAGCTACCGCAAATACCCCTTATGCTGGTATCATGCTAAATTTGGACAGGAAGCTCATAGCTGTATCAAGCCATGTGACTTTCACAAGGCGGGAAACTCTGCAGGCAGTCGCTAATGGCGACTAGTGGTTGCCTCGCCTCTTCAGGTCGCCTCTTCGTCACCGATCACAGCTCGAAGACTCAGTATCTGGTTGATACTGGTAGTGACCTTTGTGTCTACCCTCAATCTGCGCTTCGCGAACGTCGTGTGAAAACAGACTTTCAATTAAGTGCAGCTAATGGTAGTGCTATAGACACTTTTGGTTTTTTAGAATTAAATTTAAACTTAGGCTTAAGGCGTAACTTTCCGTGGAGATTTACTGTGGCTAATGTAACGAAACCTATTATTGGCGTAGATTTTCTTAGCTTTTATAATTTAGTAGTTGATTGTCGTAATCAGCGCTTGCTTGATAATACTACTGCTTTATTTTCAAATGCTTGTATTGCTGATGCTGTTGATATTTTTTCTGTCAAGGTCTCGTCGGGCAACACCAGGTATCACGATATTCTTTCGGAATTCCCTGAAATCACCCGCCCTTCAGGCACTTTTCATACTCCCAAGCATAGCACCGTACACTACATACGCACTTCACCTGGCCCTCCCATTTCTTCCACTCCCCGCAGATTGGCTCCTGATAAGCTTAAGATCGCTAAGCAGGAGTTCCAGCTTATGCTTAACAGCGGCGTAGCACGTCCATCTGACAGTCCTTGGTCTTCGGCTTTGCATCTTGCTCCTAAAAAGGATAACAGTTGGCGGCCCTGCGGTGACTACAGATTGCTTAATTCTCGTACAATCCCCGACCGTTATCCTATTAGGCACATCCACGATTTTGCTCAGAGCATATCAGGGTGTAAAGTCTTCTCCACCATCGACCTGGTTAAGGCGTACCATCAAATACCGGTTTTCAAGGACGACATTATGAAGACGGCCATCACAACCCCCTTTGGTTTATACGAATTTCCGTATATGACCTTTGGGTTGAGGAATGCTGGCCAAACCTTTCAAAGATTTGTCGATGAGATGACCAGAGGCTTAGACTTCTGCTACTGTTACCTTGATGATTTTTTAGTATTTTCAAGGACAGCAGAAGACCATGTGACCCACCTTCGGCAGCTTTTCACCCGCATGAAGGAATATGGCATCCTTGTCAACACATCTAAATGCGTCTTTGGAGTTAGTAAGGTAACTTTCTTAGGCTATAGCATCTCTGAGTCGGGCACAAAACCTCTGGACTCCAAAGTACAGGCGATCAATGACTATCCAGCACCTCAAACAGTAAAGCAGCTCAGAAGATATTTAGGCATGCTAAATTTTTACAGGCGATTTCTACCGCACGCCGCTAAAATTCAAGCACCACTAAACTCTTTGCTTGCAGGTTCAGTAAAAGCGTCACACCCTGTCAATTTATCTGGAGACACTCTACTTGCATTTGAGCAAAGCAAGGAGAGCTTATCTAATGCAGCATTACTTGCGCACCCTGACAGCGAGGCTAAGCTTGCGTTGGTAACAGACGCTTCTGACCTAGCTATGGGTGCAGTATTGCAGCAATTGAAGGACGGCAATTGGCAGCCCCTTGCCTTCTTTTCTCGTAGGTTGAGCCCTTCCCAACAAAAATACTCTCCGTATGATCGCGAACTGCTCGCAATATACGAGAGTATAAAGTACTTCCGCCACATGTTGGAAGCACGACATTTTGTGGTATACACTGACCACAAGCCGCTCAGTTATGCTTTTCACGAAAGGAAAACTAACTGTTCGCCTCGTCAGTATCGCCACCTCGATTACATATCGCAGTTCACGACCGACATTCGACACATTTCGGGCAAAGACAATGTCGTTGCCGATACTTTGTCCCGTGTCGAAGAAGTGTCGATACCAATCGATTTTAATGCTCTTGCTTCGTCCCAAACAGCAGACCAAGAATTGGTACAACTTTTGAACGGTGAATCGTCACTCCGTCTCAAAAAGTTACCAACTCCTAACTGCGAAGCAGAGATTTACTGTGACGTCAGCACACCTACACCCAGACCCTTTATAACGAAACCACTGCGAAAGCAAGTTTTTGACACCTTGCATAACCTCAGCCACCCAGGTGCTAACGCAACCTCTAAATTGGTATCAGAGCGATTTGTTTGGCCTGGCGTGCGCAAAGACTGTCGTGAGTGGTCTCGCAAATGTATAGCGTGTCAACGCGCTAAGGTAAACCGTCACGTGTCGTCTCCTCTTGGCACCTTCGATTTACCTCGCTCTAGGTTTTCCTTCATCCATGTGGACATAGTTGGCCCTTTACCTCCATCTCAAGGCTTTAGGTATTGTTTTACTGTCGTGGATCGTTTCACACGCTGGCCGGAAGTCACGCCGATGGTCGATATGACTGCCGAAACCGTTGGTAAGGCGTTAATATCGTGGATATCCAGATTTGGATGTCCAACGGATATTGTCACTGATCGCGGTCGACAGTTTGAATCCACACTTTTCCAATATCTTGGAAAAATGATCGGATTCAAACATCGCAAAACAACCGCGTATCACCCAGCGTGTAACGGGCTAGTGGAAAGATTCCACCGACAGTTAAAAGCAGCAATAATGTGCCACGCCGACTGCAACTGGGTAGACTCATTGCCCTTAGTACTCCTCGGTATACGCAGTGCCTATAAAGAAGACCTTAAAGCTTCATCGGCCGAGTTAGTTTATGGCGAGCCCTTACGTCTGCCTGGAGAATTCTTCCATGCGGCTACATCTGGTTCTACTGACATCTCGGACTTTACCACACGCCTACGCCATTTTGCCATAAAGCTTAACCCGTCTCCCGCTGCGCATCATAATAAGGACAAAGTTTTCATTTATAAGGACCTTAATTCTTCGAGTCACGTATTTTTGAGGGACGATGCATTGCGAGGTTCTTTAAAACCTCCCTACACCGGCCCGTACGAAGTACTTGACCGTAATAACAAAACTTTTAAAATTTTGTTTAAGGGTAAAATTGTCACTGTATCTATAGACCGCCTTAAGCCGGCCTACATACTAGCTGACCCAATCCCCACTCCGATTCCTATTACTCCAAATCTTATTCCACCTCCTACTCCAATCCCAGTAACTATTCCTAATACAGTGCCAAGAACTACACCAGCACAGGATGATCTCAGGAAAACTAGATCAGGTCGCGTAGTACGTTTTCCTAATTACTATCGCCCGTAGTGACGGTCTCTGGGGGGGAGTGATGTAGGGATTTTACATATTTATATTTACACTTATATAAATATATTTTAATCTACATTTTTACCTAATTTCAATTATTTACATTTATATACAAAAATCAACAAACTTAATATTAACTTATAAACTACATAAAAATATATATAACATTAAAACTTAATCCTATAATCTATTTTATACATACACAACATTAAAATAATTATAACAATCACAATAAATGTCTAAATAATCACACAAAATACAAAAGCTTAAAAATCAGTAATCGACACACATCTTGTTGACACCATTGGAGAAGCGCACCGCAAACCGGTCCTATTGTTCTTAACGGGGCGATTTGCCTGCGCAGTAGGATGCGCGCGCGCCGCCAGTCGCAAATCAATGTTAGACGTGAAACCAGTGTCGCTCGACTACCGCCCGCACGTACTCGCGTAGCTTTGTTTACATTGCTTAAGCTATATTTGTGATCTATCGCTATTGACTGTTATTTCCTTATCTGTTATCTATCACTCCTTCTATAACATCTGGTGTTGTGTACTGTGTTGTATAAACTTTCTTCTTCTGTGTCGTACAAATAAACTGTTTCCCGTGTACGTGAGTTTGAACCTTATTTCCTCTACCACAACACACACATCTACCCATAGTACGTTATCTAATGAGTGAAATGGCATCAATAACTTTTTAAAAATCAAACGAGAAGTATCAAAAATTGGAAATTAAACACTCCCATACATTTAGTATGAGATTAGCAAAAAATTCATATCATACGTAATCATAAAATATGATTAAGGTAAAATGAGTACTAGACCACTTAAAATAAGAAAACTAAAACCTTTCTACTAATCTCATACTAAATGTATGGGAGTGTTTAATATCAAAATTTTGGATACTTCTCGTTTGATTTAAAAAAAGTTATTGATGCCATTTTACTCATTAGATAACGAACTTTCATTATCAGTTTTAAGTTTTTTGATATCTCTCATAGTTTCGGAATAATCGCCTGTGCACACTTAACGATTACACCCTGTATACCCTACATATATGGTTATATGTAGGGTGCGGTTTAAAACTAGATTTTTTTATTTATTTTTAAACACTTTGTATATTGTTACGTGTTTAATTTATCATTACAAATTAAATTGCAGTAAATTTCACGTGGCATTAGAATATAAGTAAATGCCAACCATTTTCTTTTTCCAATAGGTACAAGAAAAGATAAAAAAAAATGGATTAGGTGCAGGATTCGAGACTAACGAGTTATATCTGTAGGTCGATCTTTAATTATTAAAGTATTGGCGCTAAAACACACTGTTTGCTCACTAATCTATCTGGCTTTGTCTACAACTTCCCAAATCCATATTATTCTGTAGCTCTTTGCGCTCCTTTTGGAATTTAAAACTTTTTATTAGCACTTCGTTCACTGTTCCGGCGTTATTAAAATGGCGAACAAATCGTACAGATGCTACTAACCAGCATTTTAGCGTATGAATAAGCGTAGGAATATACGCCAGACTGTGCCGCACTGTTATAATTATAACTATATATTTGATAACAGAGCAAGAATATTTTTTTTTCTTAGACAGTTTTTAACTTTTGTTAGTACTGTGTGACATTGTGAAAATTTAAACTGGTAACTGATGTTTTGCAAACTTAGATTTTAATTATTTTCCTATTTTTTGTTTTTTTACATGTTGTGATTGTCCTTTATATTTTGTGTTTTTATTTGTGATGGAATGTGTCCTTTTATGATAGGGCGTTTTTTAATGTTTTTGACGCTGTAAGGGAGAAAAGAGCTTGACACTTGCTGAGTTTCGTGCCTGTTCTTCTCAGTACAAGGTCTCCCGCCCAGAGTAGACTTACGAACCGATGGTATAATGACGGTCACAAGAGCTATTTGTAGCCTAAACTGAATAAATAATTTAAAATTTTGAAGAATAGCACAACATGACGCCAATTACTTAAAACAAAACCTAAGTTTAACCATGGGTTTATCGCTTAATGGCAATAATTGTGTCTTTTATAGTGAGAGGTCAGTGCCCGAGATGACTCCATTCCGGACTAACTAAAAGACCATATTTTATAAAAAAATTAATCTTAATAAATTTTAAATCTTTATAAAAAAGCATGTTATAAAGTGTCTGATTACACAGTGAATGAGTGAATGAAATACTCCAACCACTCCAAAAGCTATAATTGCTTATTTAAATTTAAAGTATTTTTTTAAAATTGTAAATTGTGCTTATTATTTACGATTAGGTAACGACTTTGTTTTTGTAAATGTCGTTACTACTATATAAATATATTTATATAAAAATCAGTTTCTTTTGCGCCCATTCTTCTTCACTGCTAAAAGTCGTCCTTATGGGTAGAAGGAAAAACATTATTATTATTTCTTGTGGGGACGTCGCCAGCCGAACGGACGATCAACCCGCGTTGTTTGCGAGCCACTTCATCCTTTTCCCCGTTTTCCTCTTTGATGGAGTTATCATCAGATGGAGCGATGAGGACAACATCATCATAGGTGTTGTCCTCATCGCGCCCGTGGTCACTAGGGCCGCAAACCTTTGGACTTTATCTAATTCTGCTATGTTTTTCCCTACTGTGGCTCTGTGCCACCATACTATAACTCCGTGTAGGATTTTTGGCAAAATTATTGCCTTGTAAATCCACAGTGCCATCGCTGGTTTCATGCCCCAGGTTCTGCCTATTACACTTTTGCACTGCATCATTGCCATCTTGGCCTTTGAGCATGTGTTACTTATGTGGGTCCTAAAGTCAAGCTTGCTGTCCAGTGTCACTCCTAGATACTTGACTTCCTTTAATGTCTCCAGCTCTTGGTTGTACGGAAAAACATAATATTAAGAGTATTTAAAACAGCTCATTTACTAAGTTACTTTGACCAAAGAATTGGCTTTGACTTTAAAAACGGCTGTAACTTTTTATTATTACAGGAGTGATTCCTATCGATGAATATCCATCGGTACTTATCGATATATCTGGAGTATCAGAGCTGAAGGAGTCGACAACGGATCAGAACTTAGAGATTGGCGCTGGGACAACCTTAACTGAGCTATTGGAAATATTTGAAAACTAGATTATTTCCATTACTTGACAGCTTTTATTGACCATCTCTCACTTGTAGCTCATATACCCGTGAGGAATGTAAGTTGATTTTGATTATTTCGGTTATAGGTTTATTAAAAGCTTAATTTTTAATGTTTCTTGATCATCGACTAAGCTTAACCAAAATAGATGAAAATATACATTAATTGGTTTCAATCATTGTAGACAACTTAAATAATTTTATGGCATATTATTATAACGATGGTATAATAAAACTACTTCTATTTTAAATCGAGGGCACCAGTTGTTCGACAGGAATCAGCAACAGATTTTTGACTTTAGCAACCATTGAACTTTTGATGTAATTTTATATTAGTTTTTACCGACAAAAAACAAGTATCAATCCACTAGTTCAATTGTCGAAAACTGGTGACTCAAACTTGTAGGTAATAGCTATTGTAGTTTGTTGGTGAGCTATCATGAAAAATGTTGCTTGCAGGACACCCGTTTTAATTAGAGTTAGGTTAAATCATTTAAGCTATCATTTGATTTCAGCTGGCAACCATAGCTGGTAACTTGATAACGAAACACAAGAACCAATCATTCGCATCTGATATTTTTCTACTTTTTGAAACGGTTGGGGCTCAGTTAGTTATTCGTAAGTACCTATTTCATATCCTACTAATATTATAAACGCAAAAGTTTGTAAGTATGGATGGATGTTTGTTACTCTTTCACGTAATAACTACTGAATGGATTTTAATGAAACTTGCCTCATATACAGAACATGACCCTCATATAGGATATTTTTTTTACTGTAGTCTTCGCGAACGAAGTCGCGGGCAACTACTCGTAAAATAATAATTACATTACATCTTTTAAGAGTTCTTAATTTCAGTATTCGAAACAATAATCTATATCATTCAAACCTGTGATCTAATTATTTTTTAACTTTCTTGCTTAACGGAAATTAAAATATCTATTGTGCGAATAGAAACTTTAAAAAAGATTTAAACTATGAAAAGTTAAAAACGCTTAAATTCAATTAAGCTAACATGTTATTACAAAGACAATGGGTTATTGACTTTAGAGTATGGTATACCGAAATATATAAAGGCTTGTTCTTACCGATAATATAGCAAATATATTTTTTAATACACTTCGTTAAATGTAAAGAGGAGCTGTTGACTTAACTCTTAACTGCCACAACAATCCTACTAACATTATTATGACGGTGGATATAGCTAGACTTACAAGTCCTGCTACCGCCGCTCAAGTCAAATTGAAGGCCATATCTACACACATCAAAAATGTCTAGGGATCAAGTACATTTTATAGTATCATTGCGTTATAGAATTTATGTTTTTAACTTTTTGGATCGTTATTGATTATTATTATTATTATTATTTTTTTAGTGAATTTAACGATTATATATAAAAAATGTTTTTTACATTGTTTAAATATGGAAAATTAACTGTCAATCTGAATTCCTATAAAAGAGCGTATTGACAATTTTACAAAAGTAGTACAATTTCTGCACTGGAAGTGAAAAAAATTGCAACGATATGGAGTGACGGCGTCATTTGACAAGGGAAGAGATGTTGAGAGCCGTTGGAATATTGGAAGTTGGTTCCAGGTAGCGTACTGTGGCTGCCGCCATTGGCACTACACAGATTGTTATAGGCCGCCTCTGGACACGCTATCGTATCACGAGCAGCATGGCCGAGCGACATGAATGAAGATCTCGTATCACCACTCGAAGATGAGACCGGTACACCCAAAATACTGCTCGACGGAATCGTACTATGACCGCTATGATGTTAGCCACAAGGCTCCACAGCACTTCAGGCTTACTGATAAGCGACCAAACCATTCGGAATCGTTTACGCGAAGTGCGTCTGCGTTCCCGAAGGCCGCTGATGGTTCCACCCATAGCACCCCTCAATCGTAGGGCCCGTTTACAATGGGCTCATGAACACCGAAATTGGGAGAAAGAAGAATGGCGCTGTTGCTTCTCTGATGAATCACGTTTCGGTATGAGGCCGTATACAAGACGCACTCGAGTTTGGAAGACTTCTGCATGTCAAGAACGCTTGAATGCTTGATTTTGTCAGGAAGTTCATCCATATGGAGGGGGAACACTCATAGTTTGGGACGGTATTTAGTTCAGTGGAAGAACCAATCTCATTTGGATCAGGGGCAACCTCAATGCTCAAATCTATGCAGAGAGAATTGTTTCAGATATGATCATCCCCTTGCGAGGCCGATTGGGTGATTCGTTTTGACTAATGCATGACAATGCACGTCGCAACACGCACTCTTGCCGATTCTCATATCAACGTCCTGCCGTGGCCTGCACAACCACCAGACCTCAACCCAATTGAGCATGCATGGGACATGTTCCGAAGACAAGCTTCTTGTAAGCGTCTTGGATGTAAATCTGTAAGCTAAGAAATTTAGACAAATAAATAAATAAATTGCGCGTTACACACCAGAAGTCTTAGTCTACGCTGATAGAAAGAACGCAATGAACAGAGAAATTGCGCGCCAGTCTCCGTTGCCACTGCTACTATCATTAATTTATGGGCATACGAGCCTTTAGGCGAGTTTGGTCCAATTCGCGTTTGGTCCAATCCACTTAATTCGCGGTTAGTCCAATTCGTGGTTTTGTTTGGTATGGTCCATTATTCCGGAATGGTGTTGGTTACAATACCTTATTATTACATGTAAATGATTCCTTGTCCGAACCTTGGGTACTAATTTAGGGTGAATGATACGTCACTAAGTAGTATTTACATGTAAACACTTTTTAGAGTTTCACCCGAGTTCTTCCCGTAAAAACATGTGTTATGAGACTCCATTTTAATTTCACTTTATCACTTTTTAGTCCTATTCCATTGTATTACGAGTTACATTGTTAACATATTAATGCTCGTGACTGTACAATCAACTACACACTTAACGTAACAGTTCCAGTATAAGCGGAACAGTATTTTTTGGTAGGGTTGTTGTGTAATTTTAGGTGTATTACGCTTCCACCATCGACCATGTCGGATACCGCAGCTATTAACCCTTAACTACTCGCATGAGGTCAACGCCACTTTACTCGCCAAAATTCAAACTTCGGTCTGTCCCACCTACAGTAACTTCTTAATTCGCCCTAAAGATGAAATTGTAGTGGCAAACAAAACAAACTTTGATCCTCCCCATCATCAGCCAAGAGAAGATGGTGCAATAATTGCCCTAGAATCATTGACTGAAATGTGTCAAAAATGCATAAAATGCACTAAATTCGCGTGCAATGAGCATGGTCTATTGTCAAGCCTGTGAAGAAACTGATTTGGATAAATTTGTAAGATTTTTTGATCTGATAATGCCTAAAAATTGTAATTGTTATAGGAGATTTCTATTTGTTTTTGAATAGTATCTATTAGTGTTTAAGATTATGTAAAGTATTATGTTAGAATATAGTATTTGCTTAGGACACAGTCTTTTATTTAATTTCTTCATGAGTTAATTAGTAATCTTCAAAATAAATTGGGGTCAGTGGGGACCCCGTGCGAGTAATTGTGTCATTTCCTTCGTGCGAGTAACAAACGGTTAAATAATGATACACTCAATTGAATCATAATGTATCTAGTTACAAGATAAAAAAACCGCATGATTCTTGATTTTGTTATCTTTCACAAGCCCTCATAAGTATAATTTTCTATATAAGTTATTAATATACATTTAAGTAATTAGATTAAGTATTAACAAACATTTATTTTGTATTTCAATAACAATAAGCAGGTATAAATTATACATTTAACAAAAAAAAATACTATAATAATTAATATTATAATTAAAAATGTATGATTCCAGGTGATTACCAAGGCACACAGCTGACAGTATCAATGCAGCAATTTTTGAAGTTAGATATGAAGGGGAAAGTGATAATGAAAGCCTTGCTGCCACCGTTAGTTGATAATGAGTATAGATGTGTTACATACAAGGTGTGTTGACGTTTTAATTATAAAGAATATAATAATTTCTTGTACGCACAAAAATATACAGACACGTTAAAATAAAATAAACAGGAGTTGTACAAAGGGTGGCCTAAGTATATAGGTACAACAGAAACTATAATTTAACCAAACCCCTGAGGTATCTGGGAAGTACCTCGATAGTGACCATAATTTTAGGCGTTTCTTTAATAATTATGCAAGAATCAAAACACTTTTTTAAATAAAAAAGTTTACAAAAAAAAAAATTATTTCATACAAAAGTTTTGCGATTGTCAAAAGTGCGGAATCAGTGTTTGAGCCGCCGCATATTAGGGTTACAAACAATTTAATGTATTTAACGATTTTTACATACTTTTTGCAGTGCCGATTACTTTATTTCAATATACTTATAAGATTTTTTAAAATATTGTTATCTTTAACACAATGTATACACGTCTTTAGCCGATCCCTCAGGGTTTTTGTTACATAACACTAAAATCAAGTTCAAGATCCCGGTGGCTCAAAGTGCTACTGGAAGGGTTTAAGGTTTCCCTCACCTTAACTGGCCCCACTAAGATGTAACAACAACCAATTTTCATAAATATATTTGTCGTTTTAGATCATGCCCCGGGCTCAGAATGCTCATGCAGTTGTCAACGCCGGTTTCTTGTACCGATTGAAACCTGATGGTACAGTGCGACAATCGAGAATCGTCTATAGCGGTCTCGTACCTCCTTCTACTAGGGCGACAGTCGCCGAGAAATTTATATTCGGCAAAAAGCTGTTTACCAACGAAACACTGCAAGGAGCCCTGAACATTCTGCAACATGAACTAGTTACTGTTGCCAATCCGCCAGAACCGTCTACGGAATACAGGAAACGCTTAGCTATTGGTTTGTTTTACAAAGTGAGTCATAATACCTTTTTCTCTACTAATTCTGATTGTGTACTGCCGTGAACAGGGAATAGAACATCGACGGTTCTATAGAACCACCATACTTATCCGCACTGTTAGGATTTAGAAACCAGAAACTAGCTTACTCATTCCTCGAAGCCTGGCAACGCATCTGCGATTACTCTGGTATCACGGATTTTCGATTCTTGTGGTGTCCATAGGTGGTGGTGATTGCTTTTCATCAAGTTACTCTGTGGCTCGTTCTCCACCTGGTGTTGCCGATACCACTAGGCAATTACATTTTGTGTTCCATTTGATTGGTGGTAGGGTTTATCCAAATTCAATTTGGTTTATGCACCATCTATGCTCACTCTGTCACCATAACGATAATAGTTGCTTTGTTGTTGGTTGAGGATTTCGAGTGAAGTTTGCTTTTATCTTTTGCCTTATCGTCACTTACCATCATAAAGGCCAAGCACTTCCCCATTATAGAAAAACGATGTTATTGAGACCAATCTTACAGTGCTACTTACTACATGTTATTATTTTTGGTTCACACAAAAAAAATGTTTCAGAGTATATTGGCTTTATGTCCGAAAAACAAGCTAAATGCTCGATACCGATCGGGAGCTACAAAAATTCATTCGTACCGGCCCGTGTCTGAAGCTCGTCAAATCTTCGATACTAACCCACTGACGTGGCCGTTAAGTCAGCCATTACAAAAAATTGAAGCTATGGTAACTAGTCACCTTTTTATGGTTATATTGATTTATCTATATATTAATACGTGAAGCAAAAACTTTGTACCCCTTTTTACGAAAATTGCGCGGACGGAGGAGTATGAAATTTCGCACACTTATAGTTTATATAGAGAAGGAGTGCAGAATGCTTATATTTCTTTTAAAACTATGCTTATAAAATACATTAAATTAAATAAACATTGTTACATACATCTTTAAAAATTTTCAAAAATGGAAGAAGAGTGGCCAAAATCTGTCAATGCCAATCCAAACTCACATTCTATCTTTTTTAATTTTTCATTGTTTAAGATACAATCCGTGCAGCCTTAATTAAAACACAAATCTCTGGGAAAGGTATAAGCTGGCTATCAAGTTCACAGTTTAATCAAATTTCAACTTTTAATATGGATTTTATAAATTTTGTATTTAATTAAGTAAAAAGTAAAAACTGTTTACAAAATGATTGTCGTGAATTTGAATTTTTAATTTGCAATTAAGTTGATTAAAATAAAACAATTTATAAGCATTTATTCGCGATTTAAATACTAATAAAACTATTGCAAGAGAGAGATAGCCGTAAATAATATTTATCTCAATGGACAGTGTTTGCGTAACAGTATGAAAACAATATACAGGTGTTTTATTTTTAACTAAAAACAGTTGGTTTTTTTCAAAACTAAGTCAAACATGTTCTTCTTTCGCAGATACAATGTTCAGCTGAAGCTCAATATACAGAAGATATGCCTGCTTTTCCCCATGAGGTGTTTGCTGCCTTCGTTCTTACTACTGAAGGGTCAGGAAACCTTGGGGCGATCGACGCAAGCAAGGCTTTGGTAAAAATTTTGGTATTCTTACAAAAGGCTATTATAACATAATATCTGATCTGAGCTGATTGATCTGCGTAGAGGGGCTTGTAGCTGAATGCTGAGTGCCATCGGTTACAAATGGATAGATGGTGCACAGTGCCGCTAATAAGCACTCAAAAATTAAAAATCAGTGATAAAATTCAGCGATTACGTTAGCTTTCCCGGTAGCATAGTGGTCAGTGCAACCGCCCGGAATGCGGAAGACCCAGGTTCGATTCCTGGCTGGGTCGGGTGGGCGTTTAATTTTTTCACTGTATTTTATAAATTTTATTAATATTGAATGCAATGAGATAAACAGTTTTTATATAATCGGTGATAGAGACAAAATGTGTGTATAAATAAAATTATTTAAGTAGGTACTTACAAAATAGTTTGGATTATTTTGGAATTGAACAAGTCAGATATTTTATCTTTTAATTTTATTGTTTAAAGAGTCTACCTGGAGTTATAGATTTTTATTCAGCGAAAGATATACCAGGCCTCAACTCCTTCACTCCGAGTGACAGTATATTATATACAGCTAATGAAGAAGTGTTATGCAATGGTGTTGTTAGATACTATAATCAACCTCTTGGAATAATAGTGGCTGAAACAAGACAATTAGCTGACCGAGCTGCAAAAATGGTTAAAGTTACATACAAAAATGTTAGAAGGCCTATTATTGATGTAAAAGAAGCCAAAAAAGATCCGCTTAGAGTGACGCAATATGCCGCTACGGCAGCAAAGGACAGAGGAAATGATGTAACGAACGTTATAAAAGGTGAAAATACAATATATACACAGTATCACTTTGCAATTGAAACATTGGTATGTGTAACTAAACCATCAGAAGATGGGCTTGAAGTTTATAGCGCTACACAGTGGATGGATGGAACCCAGGTCATGATAGCTCGAGCACTGAATATGGAAATGAACAGGTTAGGCAACAAAGTAAACGTTATTACGAATTGAACCTCTTTTGAGATCGTTTAGTATATTTGGTGCGATCTAAATAACTAATAACTAACTATAAATAACTATCTAATAACTATAACTATATTGTCTGTTAACTTTTAAGCATCGACGTATACGTTCGAAGACTTGGTGGTGCATACGGAATAAAAATATCACGTTCCATACAAACAGCCATAGCTTCTTGTCTAGTTGCAAAAAAGTTAAATAGACCATGCCGGATTATACAGTCGCTACAGACTAATATGAGAGCCGTTGGAAAAAGACTACCATGTTCAAGTGAATTCGAGGCAAGTATTTAAAAACAATATTTAGGTAAATAATAAGTATAATATTTTATTCTATAACTTTATTTATAGATTGGTGTCAACAAAACTGGAGTCATTCAATACGCAGATGTAAAACTATTCGAAGATAATGGGTACAAGATTAATGAAACTCTCTTTCAATTGGGAGTTGATGTACACTATAACGCATATAGAAATGCAAGATGGAAATTTACAGGACTAAATGTCGTAACTGATACACATAGTAATACTTGGTGTCGTGCGCCAGGTAATTTAAAAATAATACAGTAAAACTCTACATGATTATAACATTAAATATTTCAAAAACACAAATGTTGAAAAAATTTCCACGAGCAGGATTTGAACCTGCACCCTTCTGACATACCGGGTCAGGTGCTCTTCCAATTGAGCTATCGTGGTTCTAACCAGCCCGCCGAAATTATTCAACACTATTTACTTTTTACTTTGAAAGCCAAAGGCACCCATTCAATGTCAACAACTACCGTTATTAACACCCGATCATAATATTTTTACAAATACTAAAGATCATATCATATATCATATCATCAAAAGGTATGTCAGAAGGGTGCAGGTTCAAATCCCGCTCGTGGAAATTTTTTCAACATTTGTGTTTTTGTAATTTGTTTCGCAACAAAATTTGCGTTAAAATTATATAAACAAAACAAAAACATTTTATTAAATATTTTAATTAATGATTTACAATTCTCGTTTCATTAGGAACACTGGAGGCGATATCTACAGCAGAACATATGATGGAACATATTTCTTATGAAACAGGGCTAGATCCTGTACAAATTCGTTTAGCAAACTTAGATACGGATAAATTTAGCGCAGTTAAAGAAGTGTTTGAAACATTAAAACAAAAATCTGATTACGATGCAAGAAAAGCCGCTGTGGATAAATTTAATGCTGAAAACAGATGGAAAAAACGCGGTCTCAGAGTTGCTTTTATGAGATGGTCTCCTCAAGGAGGTCCTCGCTTAGATGTTAACTTATCTGTTTACCATGCTGATGGATCTGTAGCCATTACTCATTCGGGCGTAGAAATGGGCCAAGGCATAAACACTAAAGCATTGCAGATAGCAGCTTACTTTTTAAAAATACCCGTAGAGAAAATCAAAATTAAAGGTAACAATACAATAATTGGACCAAACGCATTCATAACTGGAGGAAGCATTGCTAATCACAGTGTTGGCCTTGCTGTCCAAAGATCCTGTGAACAGCTTTTGTCAAGGTTAGAACCTATTAAAGCAAAGATGCCTCTTGCACCTTGGGAGGTAGTTATAAAAAATGCATTTGACGCGGATATCGACTTACAAGTACATGGGTTTGTGGGTACTTCAGATATTCAACAATATAATGTATATGGAGTAAGCTTTGCTGAAATCGAAGTTGATATATTGACTGGAGAACACGAGATAATACGAGTGGACTTGATAGAAGATCCAGGGCGAAGTATTAATCCAGAAATAGATATAGGTCAAGTAAGTATTTAAATGCCCTTATAACTCGTTAAATATCAATTGCTTGGTTTTTGATATAATTCTTACTTTGTACTCTCCCTTGAATCTTTTTACAGGATCCGTTTATCTTTCTGTGTACTGTTAATGTAAACTTTATCAGGCAGCTATTTTACTGTAGTGTACAATTCTAGATCGAAGGTGCTTTTATAATGGGTATGGGATATTGGACAATGGAAAATATTATTTTTGATCCACAAAACGGGGAGATTCTCACCGACCGTAGTTGGAGTTATCATGTGCCGCAGGCCAGAGATATACCTCAAGATTTCAGGGTTTATTTAACCCAGAAGTATCCTAGTCCGGAAGTTATTCTTGGATCAAAGGGTAAATATTATGATTGTTGTACATTTTTTACATTACAAGCGGACATAAATATTCTTGGAACTGAAAAGTAGTGTAAGAACTTTGCTACTAGCAAAATAATTATTTTTTGTATTTTTATTCTTACGAGGGTTTTGACCGGTGAAACAAATGAGCAACTTTTTAGCGTGTATTTTTATTCTTATAAGGGTTTTGACCGGTGAAACAAATGAGCAACTTTTTAGCACGGACTGGTTTAGCGCGCCCGCCCACGATCAACTTTTTGTAGGACCGACAATCGGACCGATTTTTCCGCCGAGGATTTATCATCTATTTTGGGAACGACTTTTTGTAGGACGTATGCGTAGCAACATAGGATCCATAGGTTTCATTTTCACCGGAAAAAATCTGTCACCGACTATCGGACGCGGGCAGGCACCTAGTCTGACTATTGTGCAAAAATAAAATGTGCTTATATTTTTTGCAGCCATTGGAGAGCCTCCGATATGTCTCGCAGTAGTTATACCATTAGCGATTCGTGCAGCTCTCGTGTCAGCGCGTCTTGATTCTGGGCTTCCCTCTAATAAGTGGTTCCCGATAGGTAAGTTGATTTTAAAACAAATCATTACCAGCTCATTTCATATTCTTGCTGCTGGGGTTTTAGCAGTGGAAAACTCGTCGACAGCGTACCACCGCGCCTAGGGAGGCGCGGATAGTTACATAGCTACCCCTACAACTACCGTCTTCCTGGCCAGACCTAAGGACCTCGACAGGGATTAGGGAGAAGGTGGGGCCAATCCACTAAAACGACTGTAAATCCTTTTCACGCGCCTTTAGGGTGACTGGAACTACAGGTTTGACAATCACCAATATTCACCCTAGCGGCAACACATGATCCGCGCTATTTAACTACACTCGCGAGCAATAAACCGGAATCAATACATCGCGGATTGCTAAAGACAAGTTTTTACCATTTTTATGCAATGAATTATAAATTGTGGTAGGAGATCATTTGAAAGGTAATTTAAGCTTAATAATAAGCTTTCAAATGATATCAAAAAAATTTAAAATTAATAAAACTTCCTACCTAAATATAGGGAATTGTTGCAAAAAGTTGAAGGGCCGGAGCTGGATATCTTCCTCGTACCCGTGGAGAAGTGGTGACAATGAATCGGTCATCTCTCACTGAAGTGCAACGCTGTCTTCCAGATACTGCTCTTAGGACAAAGTTTGTAGTCTCCCTGAACCTTCTGTACACCTTCAAGACACAAGACTGGCTTTGATGAAGCTGTCGAGCAATATTACGCTGAGAAATACTTTGCTGGATGAAGATGACGATTTGAGCGACTTCTGCAGGTGTGGTTTCCATTTGCTTTCAGATTCAGTGTTCCCAGTGACGTAAAATATTGGACTGATGACCAATTTTCAAGGATGCTCACTTATTATAGTGTTTCAGGAATCCAAAACAACACAGTATTTCGTTATAAAAATTTCTGTTTTTTGTTTTTACGTTTCATAACGTAAGGGAAATAATCTTTGTACGTGACATTGAAAGAGGTTAAAAGCTTATTAAATTACCTCTGAAATCATTCGTTGGTGGAAAAAGAAAACTACTTAAGCGCCAAAAATCAATTGGTAGAAAATGCATTTTAAATACTACAGTGCATTTCTCACGAATGCCCTTTTGGTGTTTAAGCATTTTTACCTTTCCACCGACGAATATACCATAACCTATTGTAACGTATTGTAACATATTGTATTGTAACGTTCATTGCACAGAAACTGTAAAATATAGTCTAGAACATCCCGCGGTAAAGCGATTCCGGTTTATTGGTCGCGCGTGTATTTGTACTGTGACTCCATTTGCTGGATGTTTTCATCGCCAAAGCGAGCTTCTAATGCGGTCTGGCAAATTCAACATATCTTAACAATGACCTTGCGGTACTTAACTACATTAGTGTTTTTTAGTAGATAGTATTAGATATTGTTTAGTTTTACGGTCGATTCCAATAAATATTGTTTGTTTCCAGATGGTTCTTACACGCTGGAAAAAATTTGCATAGCGGCTGCTACGAAATTGGAAGATCTTAAATTATATTAGCCTAATATTAAAAAAATGAGTTTTTAAATTGAGTGTTTGTCAATATAATATTTTAATATAACATCTACATTGAACAAGAAAGTACAAAAACATTGTTAAACAGCTAAAGAGTTTGTTAACAGTGTTTATGGTTAACTATGGAAAGTTTCAAGAAGCATAAAATTTGTTGTGCAAACTTTAAATTTATATCAGTTAAATATTATCTTTGTTTTTCAGTTTAACTAAAACTAACTTATTGGTTTGAAAGGATTAGACATTTGAAATTTCTATGGAGAGATAGGCGCGAACGTATAAAACTATATTATTACAGACGAATTGAGAAAGTCATCAGAAATTACACTTCACATCTGAAAGTTTTATCCGATAAACTATTTTTTGTAGACAAAATTGGGATTTGTGATTTTGTTTTTGTTCTACTGCCGCATAAAAAAAATTAAATCTTCACCATCATCATCATCATCAGCTTATTTCATGTCCCCACTGCTGGGGCACGAGCTTTCCCTATGGATGGATAACGGGGCATAAGCCACCACGCGAGCCCAGTGCGGATTAGTGGTTGTTAACGACTGCTAATGCAGCCGGGACCAACGGCGTTACGTGCCTCCCGAAGCACGGAGCTCGAGATGAAAAATTTTTGGTCACCCATCCCATGACCGGCCATTGCGAAAGTTGCTTAACCTCAGCTCTTGCAGACCAGGCGTGTTAACTACTGCGCCATCGAGCTCCTCAAGTTCAGTCTATTATAAAATAAAACATACTTTTGTAATAAACAGTATTAATAATTCCAATAGAAACATTTGCTATCCAATATCATATTGAGAAATCACTATTCAACCTATCAGTGTGATATATGGAGGCAATATATTCCAACCCGTGAGATTACTGTTAGTTTTTCATTTTTCTATCTACTAGTGTTGGATCTCACGGATTGGAACTGATCATTTTAAAAAAAATAAAATGAAAGTTAAGTTTTACTATTCAAATAAGTCAATTGACTTTGGGACCGAAAAGACAGAGCTCCGCGATGCCGCGTTAATTACTGCGCGCTCGTTTTGCGATTGCTAAGGTTAAGCAACTTCCGAAAAGGCCACTAATAAGATGGGATAAAAAATGTATCATCTCGAGCTCCTCCGTGTTTAGAAAGGCTGTTGGTCTCGGCTGCAGTAGAAATCGTTAACAACCACCAATCCACATTGGGCCCGCGTGATTGTTTATAGCTAGTCCCCCCTATCCACCCATAGGAAAGGCTCATGTTCTTGCAGTGGGGACATAAAAATGAGCTAGTGATGGTAGTCAAACATTATAAGGATAGATACTCGAATACAAGACATCGTGGTTCAATCCCCGTAGCTCAGACTGTCGACTATAGACCTGAACCCATACCAAGCACAAGGTGCCTAAATTATAACTATATGTTATACGCTTACAGCAAAAATAAAATGTTAGTTTTAAGTTAAGTATATTTGTTAATAACCATAATAAAAGAATTTATTTATATCAGCTAATATGTAAGGGAAATCTCTCTTTTTAATAGAAATCTGACGAAAAGACAACGAAAAAAAAAACAAAAAGTTGAAAATAATTAGGTATACAATTTATTCTAAAATAATATTAAACCGTTTACATCTATTATGTCTCTACATCACTCTACAAATTAAAACAAGAAATTTCAAGCATTTTTTTCATAAGTTGGTGATATTCGGACACTGTCTACTTTCTTCTGTACCTCTTCTAGTTCCTTCAATTGTCTTTCTCTGTCGTCCGTCCAGTCCTGTCTCTTTTCTCTTGTGATAAAAGAGTTTTCTCTATTGTCTTCGTTTAAAGAGTCTAATAAACTATCAGGATCCTCTATATTTGGTTTTTCTTTTGTCATAAACAGACTTTCCTGAGAATTATAAATATAAAGCTGGAAACTGACAGAAGCGTATCATCGTAACATAACATGTTTGATGCGAGCATTAATTCGCATGATCAGTACACAGTAAGACAACCCGCTTACCGCGAGCTTCGTCCTGTTGTCAGTTAGGCGGCAATGACGTATCAAGCTCTCCGCGAATGGTACGTTACGGTTACGTTTGCTGCGGTTAGTCTATTACAGTTACAATGAAAAATAAAAAGCCATCATATCAATGCATTTCTTTCAATTATATAAAATTGTGAGAGAGACATTGAGTAGGTTTCTTCAAACAATTATGTACTAGATTACCGATGAGCGCTTGAAAAACCCATATTTTGCAACCTTTATTGAATCTTTAGGTTTGAGAATTAAGGTTTACAGTAAGCTGAAGTTGTTGATGCGATCCACTGTTTTTTTTTTCAGATTTTGTTATTCGAAAATTAAATGTTTATTTATGAGCAAACAGGACCACTTTCGAGATTTTTTGTTCCGGATCCTTTATCTAGTACATAGTTGATCGAAGGTGGGTTTGGAGGCAGTGCTACTACCCTCCCCGGGAGAGTCCCACATAACCATCTGTATGAGCCCAGGCGAAGTGGTATTCCTAATGCATTTTATCCTGTATAGAAGCCCCTCTTTCAGAGTTGAAGTTCAACTTGAAATAAAAAAGGTGTGTGTGTGTGGGTTTGTTTTGAGTTCTAGTTATAGTACTATGTTTGTTTTCGGTATTTTAACAAAATTATAACAGCGATGAGTTAAAAGACTACTCACAGTTGGTGATTCCTTGTCTTTATTCCATTTCTTTGGGTTATGAAAACCAAATATTTTACGTTTATTGTCTTTTTTCAACTTTGATGAATCATTTTTTTTTGAGGAAAAAAACGGAATCTTCAGTCGTTTAAAGCAGCTGAAACATGAAAACAAGTCTTTGAAGTGCATTTTTAATTTAATGGATGATGTCGAATTTTTATGCTCTTTTTTCACTTTACGGCACGTCGACGTGAGCAAAGACATTGCTGTGATGACGATGGACTCCGATACGATGATAGCTTATGTGGTCTCTAAACATCTACCACTAACAAAACCCAGTACAGTAATTGCAGGTCGGAGCTATTTCAGCAGGTTCCACAGATTTCACTCGTATTTTGAGCAAACTGTATGCAAATGTATTACCGTATGTGCGTAATACGACACACGCTCTTCTTCCAATGTCTTACTGCCTTCCACTCAGGAATCCCTTTTTGTTATTGAAAAATGTAAGCTTATTCGTCACAGCTGTAGCAGAATACTAAAACTATATTTCCAAATAAAACATTTTTCCTTCAAATAAAACAGAAAAAACGAATCGCTGTTTTTTTATAAAAACTATGTTAAAAGAGCAAACGCAGCAAATGCATGCTGCATTTACGACGGGAACCCTAGCAACTTTAAAAAATAGATTTTTTTTTTACTTTTTTACTATTCAATTAGTGTAATTGTTATTATTACCGTTATTGTTGCTTACTTTTTTTTTGTTTTAGTTAAGTTTTAGTCTGGGCATCTTCGGAAGACCAGCGTCTTGGCATTACTAAAATGCTATGACATATACTGAGAAGTAGCCCTTTCAGTATCAAATATTGTATTAATGCTACAGTTATAGTTATTAGTAAGTCCGCCATGTAATATTTTGTTGCAAAACTTTAAAATAAATAAATAATATTATGAATGATTCATTGTTCTCATAAGTTGTGATACTGAATAAATGTTTTTTTCTACTTATTGAATGAATAAAAATAACAAGTGCCTTTCATAACTTACTGTAGGTACTTACTTTGGTGCTGAGCGTCCATCCTTGCGGCCAGAGTTGTGATGCAAGACTGTGTCAGTATTAACCAATTCAGATTGCTGATTGCTGTTTGATAGCTGTTTGTCCTCAGATCTTCTTGTGTTTTTCAAACTATCAACTCCATGGAACTGCATCGTGTCGGAATTGAAAAGTTGTGGATTCATTGCGTCTTTCAATGAAGGCAAATTGTTGTTCAACTCTTGCGGATTCTCCGCAGCTGAGTTTACGTAATCTAGGGCCTTGTCACTCTTTTTGATTTCATCAACTGCATTAGTTCCAGAGATAGTTCCATAATCGTCGTAGTTTTTCAATTTGGTTTTACTAAAAACAGAAAGTGTCGTGTAAAGTATTATCTCACAAAAAATAAAAAAATAACTTTTTACATGACAATAGAACAGGGTCAGCGCTTGATTGTCTTGTGACTGACGCCAGGCACTGTCTTATGTAAAGCAGTCTTAGGACTATTTATTTTTTTTAACACTTGACGTTTGTTTCACGTGATGTTAAGTGACCGTAAGCCAAAGATGGAGACACTAAATGAACTTAGCAAAGAATTAGAGAACTTTACCTTTTTGATTTGCCTTCAACCTCATAGTTATCATCGAGGGCATATTCGTCGGGCTTACGAATGAAGCTGGCCACATCGATTTGAGAAATAGGCTCTTTATCATCAACAACTTCGTATTCAGGATGTTTTCTATGAGCATTATGTTTTGCCTCAAAGCTGATCCTCTGATGGTGGACCCTATCCTTCCGAAACGGGCGCTGCTCATACTTGTACTTTAAACTGTTGTCAGAATTAATATAGTCGTAGCAAAATGTCCATTTGATTACAAGAAATAAACACAATAAATAATAATATCGTGACATGATCACGTGACATGACCGACAGTGTTTGCAAATTACTTTTAAAAAGTTTAAAAGTAGCCAGTGTGCTTTAGAAATAAAATTGACAACCTTTTTAAATATCAAAATCAAATGTGCACGAAAAAAACATTTGTTGGTTGAGCTGGAAAACTGAAGGAGGGATAACTTTATGTGGAGCAGGTATCACAGTCTATTGGTGCTCCTGGCACTACACATAAATTATTTATACAATACAGTGAAAAAAATAATTGCCTACCCGACTTAGCCAGGAATCGAACCTGGACCGGAGAAGGCTGACGCAAGCACTGAATTTTTCCACTGCTTTTTAGTTTTTGATTTCTTTAAAAAGCACTGTGCCGCTAAAGCGGCACAGTGTTATTTATCCAACGGTTATTGCAACCGATGGCTATGCAGATTCATCTTTACAGATGAAATACCACAAAGGAGAATGCCCATTCTTGGTATCGTCCTTGTTTGAACTGTACTAATTATAGTGTAATTTAAATCAAAAATCTAGTTTTTTATTTTCATAAAACCCTGTTATATAATTTGCCTTAACTTCGACGACGAGAAATCCACATATTATTTAGTAATTAAATTCACTTCCATTTTATTTGTTTTTTTTGACATGTCATGTTGTCGTTGTCTCCTCGGTGTTGCCATTTTGTAACAAGCAAATCGATTTATCAAAATACAATCGATTCACTTGTAGTTATTTCATTAAAATAACGAGTTGGCTTATGTTTATGTGTCAATAATTCAATATGATATGAAAAATAAATTAAATTGCATTACAGTATTGTAATTACCCCTGGCAGGGCTCTGGCATAGAGATTGGGCTCGGCAATGCTGGTCTTCCAGCACGCGCCTGGGACGGTATGGGAGGGTAGGAGAGGGGGACTTTGATCTCCTCTTCCTTGCGGCCCGTTTGAAGGCCGGGCAGCGGCGGTTATTGGCCGGATGCGCCTTAGCGCAGTTGGCGCAAGACGCCGGCTCCTCCCGGGGGCGCGGGCAGCCCCGCGCAAAATGTGCGCCTTAGCAGCGGAGGCAAGCGAGCTGCCGATGGCAGTTAGCCGAGACGTGGCCAAATTGCTGGCAGCGATGGCATTGGGTGGGACCACCGCGGCCATGCCAGGCCTCCACAGCCACGCAGGGCATCAGCAGGAGCTCGTTCACTGCGTATAAGCGGGAGAGCTCCTGCCGGTCGATGTTGCCAACGGGGGCGCGACGTCAGCCGCATGTGACGAGTACCCTGGCGAGGGAGGATCCGGCAAATCCGGGTGGTCCGGAAAGCGGAGCGGCGACGGCCCGGTACGAGGACGCTTGTCCTTGTTCTCCGGGAGAACGGGGCTGCGGAGACAGCACATCGCCGCACCTCTCGGGACCCCGCCGGTTGGTGATGTACACATCGCCACGGCAGAGGTCTGCATGAGGTTTGGCTCAGTCGCCGTGGCGGCTGGGTGGGCAGCTGTCCGACGCGGTGGCGCTACGGACGCTCGACCTGAAGGCCCCGGTTGGGGTTCGGGAAGCTGCCCAATAGTGACGCGAGCAGGCGGTGCAGCGGTGGGCTTCGAGTTTCTCATAAAGAAAAACAAAAACAGGCACAAAAACGAAAGACACTTTAAAAAAAACCGGCTAACTAGAGTCACGGCAGACGACACACAAACTAAAATTAAAACAACTTTAGGCGTGAGGTGCCTAAAAAGATTCACAAACACCTTCACAAGCGTCAATATCACGGGAAGAGGGAGATGGTGAATGTGGAAACGGGAGGGTGGCCGCGAAACAAACGCTCGACGCGGGTAGCTCCGAAAAACTACCTGCGGAGACTGTTGTACGTGGCGGCGATAGTTTTCTTCGGCGATCGAGCTGGGGGCTCGACGTTACTGCGGAGCACACGACCGGTTGGCACGACGACGCACGACGAACTCCAAATAAAATAAACGGTTTATTGCTTTATCAAGCATCTAGTGCTGCATTACCGTCTAGGGACCACAGATTTAACAACACATTATGATGTCAGAACTGTCAGATGTTACACGCTATGCAAATATGACATTATGTTTCTACTATTATGATCATAGATCTATGATAGTGTAATAGAAAAAATGGTTCATATACCTGCACAATAGAGCACAAGGCCTCTGAAAACCAATAATTATAAAAAATAATAACAATTCATAAACTATTCTGCCTCATGCTACGGTCACACTATCGCGGTATCGCGAACATTTTCTGTTTTCACGACAAGTCGGGCCAAGCAATAGTCACATTTCAGAACACGGTCAAAAATGTAATTCATTGTCGTGAAAACGGCAAATGTTCACGATAGCGCAAAGATTATTGATATTTCGGAAAAGATTAATATCGATTCTAATTTTTTTAATTTAGAAGACTGGCAATAACGGGATTTTTTTTTTTACACTGACGTTCCTATCTACTTTCGTTCAGATTGTTTGATAATATTTTCAGTGTTTTTGCCCGACTGCAAAGGGTTTTTCGAGCGTATCTTGTATGTATGTATGTATGAAATATTATTTATCACTTCTTATCACTTCTTTTGGTGTGGTGTTTTTGCGAACCAAACCGATACCACAATGGATATTACTCGCCGGTGTATTTATTGTTCGATGGGATTGGCGCACCAGCGCTGGCGCATGTTGGAAGAGGCTACAGAACCTATGGTGAATATTCTCCGTGACTGGATTTCACCAACACTGGTAAGTGAATTCGGCTTTGCTATAGGTATTGTGTAAAGATTTTAAAGCTGAAATAGGTAGGTAACGAATGTTAAGATTCTGTGGGAAATATTTTGATTATCTTATTGTTATCTTCAATGAGATAATTTTCATCACGATTAAAGTGATATCTCATCAAAAATCAAACGAAATGGGGTGTAGGTACCTCCTGTTTGTCATACAGTTTGTTATTTCGTTACTCGTTTTACCCATCGAGCTGGAGAAAAAAATATTTTAATTATTGAATCTGCACATAGGAACCTACAAAATATGGTAAAAATCATCATTGTACAAAATCATTTGGAGCGATACTAAAGCCCATACTACGAACTAGCTGACCTTAAATCTTTACTTGCTAGGTCTCTATTACTACTGACTGCGATGGTGGGCGGTGCACCAGAGGATCACTAACTTTGACTAAGGCTCTGAAGACGGTGGTTCTGATGATGTTGCTCGTTGAAGGGTCTTTAGTTCACATGGCTAAGGAAGCTGAAGAAGTAGTAGAAACCATTTTTCTGGAGGCATTCAAAGACAAAGTCAGGAGACTTATAGGAATAATGCATGAAAGGTTGCAACGCAATGTAGCCTTCTTTGTAAAATAATTATACAGGTTGACTTTTTATCACCGTCCAAACCTTCTGAGATGACTCCCGTGATACAAACGAACAACTCTTACTATTGGACCAACTCCCTAACTCGAAAATAAAATTCAGACGTTCATTTTGGTCGAATGAATGTTGATGTTTTGTATGGAACAGCTGAATTTGAGAGTTGGTCCAATAGTGAGAGTGGTTCGTTTGTATTACGGAAGTCATATCAGAAGGTTTGGACGGTGATAAAAAAGTCAATCTGTATATACTGTGTATACTTGTACACACGCTTGCACATCGATCTACCACAAACTGTCAAATTTCGTCAATAGACTTTGAACTCTATGCCTAAAGCATATGGTTGAAATGTATTAAAGAAATTTTACAGTTTTGGATTATAAGTTGATGTGCAGGCGTCTGTACGTAGGTGACGTATCGTGTCTTAGAGACATGTTCAATGATTTATTTTTGTTTTGTAATTGTATTTTTTGTTTGTTACGAGTCTTAATTCAAATATATGTAGTAGTTGCTTTATAAATAAATACATAAAGTTAATTATTAGCTAAAAATGTTTAGTATGTTTACTTTTCTTATCGAACAAAATAATATTTTTCTTTCCCTTCTCAAATGACGAAAACAGTCTGCCTTACTATTATGAAATAAATGTTAGACCCTTAATATATATTTTCATAACTATAACGTTAATCCGACCATCTTCGGAGAAATCCTCTTAACACGTATTAATGTTTTCGGTAAAATAATTCTGCCCAGTAAATATTTCTGTGCACTATTGCTTCAGAAATGCTTATTTCTTAGGGAGCTAACGCTTTTTCTAATTGGTCCAACCTCAACTAATATCTTAGAGATGTTTACATGTAACGATTAAAATTGAAAAATTTATTAAAGTTTTAGAGGTAGAAGGTGCTCGATAGCGCAGCGGCTTGCGCGGTTGTGTTGATATTTGACAGCTATGAAACTGCTGTCGATCTTCATACAAGCAGAGCTGCAATCCTATCAACACGCTTTACGCCAGCATGCTGGATGATACTCAATTCCCCAAAGTACCATTCATGATGTAGGAAGGACTGAGCGCAGTAATTTTGTAACATGATGATTACAAAAACAAAGCAAACGATAAAAGTGAAAAAAATAATATTTCTGTACCACAGCTGGGCAAAGGCCTCCATCATTGAAATCGAGTCCTCGCTACAATAATGGATAGGTATTGGCTTAATTACCACGCTTGCCAAATTGTTGGTGATCGATCATAAACCCTATACATACATCGGAAATACCAAAATACACTTTGACCGACCTGGCCATTAAACTTTAAGGACCTTTGGGTGCCAAGCCAAGTATTTTGCAAACAATAAGTAAAACAAAAAATTCAAATCGGATCGTGATCGTATGCCGTGTTGTAAAAGTCCTAGAAACCCTATTAACAGTCGTGCGAAGTACCCGTGTGTCGCAGTCAGCGAGGTTCTTATTGGACATTACCGCTTAGCTTCCTTAGTTAATTGCTTGAGTTGCTCTTATTGTCTTAGCGAGCTCTTGTAGCCAGCTAACGAACTAAATTTCTTAGGTGAGCTAGCTGTATAATCGTTTTAAAATGAATCATGTTACAAAATTTATTTATTTATTTTTATATTTATTAGTTGGTACACAAACAAACATTTACAATGGTTAACATTTTGGATCGCAATAACAACAAATAAGCTTATCTCTAAAAAGAGATTTCTTACCATGGTGACAGGATTAGAATGAAAGTAGCTAGTTTGATAGACAAACTGCGCACAGAACTATTAAGAAAATATGATATTTATATAACATAAAGACAACCACACATTAAACTACATTTAAACACAAAAATAATAGCAATGCCTCATATTAACAATGTTAGATCAAAGTTATCTTCACTTTCTGGTGCCCTTCGTAAAATAGGAAACTGTTTACCTCATAAAATTAAATATACCATCTACAACTCGCTAGTAAAACCACATCTAGAGTATCTTATTGAGGTTTGGGGGTCAGCTTCTAAGACAAATATTAAAGACTTACAGATAGCGCAAAACAAAGTAATCAAGCGGTTATTTAACTACGCGTTCCTAACATCTACAAAGCTGTTGTATACTAAAACCGGACTATTTAATATATCGCAAATATACACCTATAATATATGTCTTCTAGTGAACAAAATCTTACAAAGTAGAATTCAAACAAATATAACATTTGCGAAGAAAATCTACACTCATAATTTGAGAAATAAACATAAGTTACTGTTGCGTCCTCCCAGAACCGTAAACTATGGTAAAAAGAATATCTTGTACCAAGGGGCACAACTATACAACAAACTGCCAAATGAAATAAAAGAGTCCCAAAATATTATTATTTATAAAAAAAAACTAAAAGAATATATTTCACATTCCGAAACGTAAAATGTTATCATTCTCCTACTTTCATAATAATAAACATTATGAAGACGGGCTCCCGTGCTATGCTGGACAGATAGCGCACACACAACTAAATAAGCTCTAATGACCATATTGCTACTGTAAAATGACGCTCACCGATGAATACGCATAGTGATGTTGCCTCTGCGCTATTTCTTTTGCATGGTACAATCTCATAATTAGGTACCGGATACAAAATATAAAATAATTGAAATGTAACAAGATACAACTAAAATAAAATGACAATATAAAATTTATATAATATTTTAATATTTCATTTAACTAATATTGAAATGTTACAATAATCTACCAACTATAAAAATATTACTACTATTATTTTATTAACACATCAAAACACTATTTACTAAAGTGTTTATATACAGATTACACAAAGCAAAGTTTAAATAAATATATAAAATAAAAGTAGAATATATATGATATTACTATATACGAGTACTATAGACACACAATATAATAACAATACCATACATGGTCAGATTTACACATGCGAAAACAAAAAATTTGAAAAAACAAAAAAAAAAAAATCCTATGTACTTACCAATTTATTTCTAATGTATTGTTGTAATATAACAGAACAGAACCGCGGCGGGTGGGCGCGGCGGCACTGCACTATTTTGTCACGCACACACGTATTGAATGCACACACTGCACCGCTACCTACAAAGCTGCTGCGCAGCGTTCTCGTAACACACACAGTCATAACTATAGACACAGTGACATTATGATTTTTTTTTTTTGAGTCGATGAGTGTATCTCAGTTTAAATTCGATAGACTCGTTCGGTGATCTGGTTAAAAAATTACTTGTTACAAAAACTTTTTACCCACTTAATTTGACTTTTCGTTTTTGTTCTGTTTTGTATTATTAAAATTATGTATAGCCTAAGTAAAATTTAAACACTGAAAAAAGACGACAACCTCAGGCGGGAATCGAACCACGCACCTTCCGCATTCCGGGCGGCTGCCTTAACCACTTGGCTACCGAGGTCTGGCTTTCACCCGTCGAAATTTTTCAGTGCTTGATGCTTATGTTTTTTAGTCAACATTGCTTCATCAATCTTAGAAGTTTTCACCTCTGAGATCCGAAAAAAAAAAAAAAAAAAAAACACTTATGTATAGCCTAGTTTAAATGCATGTTTCGTCACAAGGCAATTTAATTACTTTTTATAATTATGAATCTCATGTAAGTGAATTCTGTATTCTTATGAGAATAAAGTTTCTTTAAACCTGAATGAATATACTGCTAAATGTAATATAGATTCTATATATAAAAACATAACGTGATTCAGTGCCAAAAAGTACCCACAGTGCGACATTCTCGTAGAGGTATTGGTAACTTATTCCAAAGTTTTGCTGCCTGGACAGTAAAATAATCATCATATATGTTAGTGCTGCAAGGGGAGATAGTAGGCTGAGCGATGAGCGCGTCCAGATGACGAAAGGTACGAGAAACGCTCCTTGAGGTAATGAGGAGAAGATGGGTTAAAAAGAATATTATAAAGAAGAACCAACATATAATTATGGCGCATTCGTATTGGAAGCCATTGTAACCGTTGTCTATATTCGGATATATGGTCATACATATGAAGGCTAAAGATGAAGCGAATGCATACTTTTTGAAGGCGCTCAATCTTGTTCAGTGGTTAGTATTAATAAAAGAATGAATACTTTATGGTTGAGGTAGTATTTTGGATTAGGTAGATTTGTTAACTTGGTTAGTCACTTAGTACATATAACATTTATTTTAGAAAGAAACGACCTATTTAATTTGAACAATGGGATTTAATAAGTTAAAAAAACTTAGTCTATAATTATATGACTTAAAGGCGAGTCATTGATAATAATATGTACATTAATGTTATAAAGAGGTATTTTTAGTTTGTTTGTTTATGGTAGGTAGATAATTAGATAAACTTTTAACTAATACTGTACAGATTACAACTTTTTAATTAAATAAAGTTACGCTATCTCTTTGTAAGTACCTAGTATAAAGCTACCTTTTATTTCGGTTGAATACAATGATTCCAAACGCATACGTATAAGATTTATGTGACAGACCAAATAACAGGTTCGCGAAGCCACACATAAAAACAGATTGGTTGTCGAAAAGTAGGTCTATTAACAGTTCTTCACACTCCCAGCATAATCTCCCCAAACCGGGGCTGACGCGCCTTAAAGACTTGTCCAAAGGGACCACCGCACCGTTGCGGGGCGTGAAGACTCTTTAGAGTAAGGTACCCACACAAGTGGTAAACAGGTGCCCTAGGTTTTTAGTGGGTCGGCCACAACATCAGGCTAACCCTACATGCCCCGAGTTGAAGCTCCGCGGTGTGAAAAAAGGTCTATTAACCCTTTAACAAACATGACATGTTTGAATATGTCATTGTCATTGGTAAACGTACTGAATAAACGGGATTGATCCTGTAACGATTTGGCGCGTGGTGTTTTTTTTATTTTTTATTAAAGGTCTACAAAACTGGTTACTAGATTAACTTAAAAATATGTTTAAATCCTATTTTTGTACTGTTAGAATGGTCTTGAACCCTACTTCCTTTGTTTCCTTTGTATGGCGCACCATCCTACTACTACCATCATACAGTTTGATTGGCCCCGCGATCTGCCAAACTGGAAATGAGAAATAAACCAGGGAAAGCGGTACGCCGACATCGACCTGAACCGCACTAGAAAAATAAGGGGATAACGGAAATAAAACAAAATTATTGTAAAAAAAAAATTAAAAAAAATACCTTTACATATGCCTGTCGTCAAAACATGTCACGCAAAGGTTTTGGTAGCATTTCATGCAATATTTTTTTACTTTTTTTTGCTTGGGTACTATTAAAAGTTCTTCGCAGTATCTCGTAGCACCCCGCACAATTTTTCCGTTTAGCGCTCATCTCAAGGACATGATCATTGTCCTTAGGTTTTACTTGATTTTCTGAAATGATTTTTTTTTAAATTTCGTGTTTCGTGTGTTTTACCACAGGACTCACTGTTAGGAATTAATATATAGGTTCTCAAAAGAAATTAAAAAGTAAAAAAATCTTTGAACAATAAAGTGAGGTGTTTTGTGCAATCACGTAGACCACGTAAAGCGTTATTTTCATGATAAATGCAGCTGACCGACCCGAACAATCTTTTTACGAACTTTGTAGTGTACGGTCGGAATAAAACGCAAGGATGTGGCACTTGTTGTCAGAGTATGCGAGATGATAGATGATTCTATAAGATTGATGATTCTATAATATTCTAAGTGCACTTGGTATCCAGGATTCCAAACCACGCTGCAATACTCTAGAATACTCCGGATGATGCTGTTTTAAATGGTTATTGTAAAAGACTTGGCTGTTTGAATATTTTCATTTGGCGATGTATTACTCAACTAAGTTATAATAATAAAAAATAAAAAAAAAATATGTTTATTTGCCAAATTACAGTTAGCCGTGTTACATACAAGTTCTGTGACTCCCACAATAGGCAGAGCCTGACTTGTGGAAATCTAAATAAAAGTTACCATAATTACAGATTGGCTAATTGTCAAGAATATGGGTTGAATAATATGGTGCACAGTATGACTGGGTGAGCAAAGAAGTTACGATCAATATGTGTTGGTGTAGAAAGGTGTGAGAATGAGTGTATGTGAGAGGAGGGATGAGTGTGTGTTCCTTAACATTGCTTAGGACGAAAAAGTAAATGGGGAGTTAAGGTAGCTCTACGATTTTACACTTGGGATCGAACGACAGGATCAGACCCGCTGCCGTTCACTACCTGCTGGGAGTATTATTTATTTTTATTTATTTATTTATTTATTTATCTTCGGAAGACCAACAGCACATTATGTTTTTTTCTTTAAGGATTTCTTTGGATTACGCATAATTCCAGGACAATAATAAATTTAATAGTTTTCTTTTGGCTTCATGAGGTTGGCAATGCTGTAAGCCAGTTATATTTACCAGCTTGTTATAAATGCGAGGGAAAAGAAATGCTTTAAATCGTTGCGCAAAGGTCGATCTGACTTTAGAGACGGGAAGCTTAAAAATTCTTTTCTTGAAAAGACTATCGCGTGCCGGCAGCTTCAAGGCTTGTTTGTGCATGAACACGGCGGCTCTCAGTTAAAATAGCCTGCGGGCGCTTAATACTTCAGCTTCCTTGTAAACTTTTACAGATGGGTATCGCCTCGGCCTACCCAAAGCTGCTTTTAAGACCAGTCTTTGCGCTCTTTCCAACACTATTAGTATAGAAGAAGCTATCCCACCCCATGCAAGAATGCAATAATTCACTACGGACTGACATAGTGCCAGATAAAGTGACTTCGTTACACTACTGTCAGTAGACTCTCTCAGTGCCTTCATAATACATTACAAGCTTTCGGACTCTGGTGGAGGTTAGTGATATGTGCTTTCTAAAGTTCAGATTCTCATCTATTGTGACACCTAGATACTTCAGTGCGCCAACCATTTCTATCAGGCTACAATCACAAGTAGGGGGGTTATCCTGGGCAAGAGCAGATGCTGTGCAAAAATCATTGTGTACTTTCATAGTTTTTAATAGTGTTGCAGGAGGTCTGGAAGCTGCGGTTTTATGAAAACACAAATATTGTGTTTTGGTGGTATTAAGAGTTAGAATTTTAAGATTCAACCAGCTCCGAACCTTCCGCAAACCTACGACGACGTCCAGTTTCCAATATGATCCACATGTAGACGAAAGCTTAATGAACCATCAATGATTACGCCTAAACCATGAATAGTTGTCACCTCCTTAAGAACAACTGAGCCAAACGAATAAAATACGCACTGAGGCTTTTCCTTCCCCGAAAATTTATTATGGAAACATTTGTATGGATTTAAAATCATTCCATTTATCACCACACCATTTTTGTACTCTATCAATACTTGACTGTAAGACTTCTACGTCTGAATGGGATTTTACCACATGGTATACCTTCAAATTGTCAGCAAAAAATTTGTATTTACAACCTATGGATTAAATAAAATAAATGAAGATCAAGAAAAACATGGGACCAAAATGGAATCCTTGTGGGACCCCTAAAGAAAACGCAAACTCATGAGATTGGTACCCACGAAGTGCAACCAATTGTGAATGATTGCCCAGATAAGGTGAAAGAAAGAAAGAAAGAAAAAACATTTATTGACAAACCGTAAGTGGGTTATTTTCGAAAACTACAAAATATCCCAAAATCTTAAAACCGTGATATTTTTACTAAGGTCAAAATTTGAGATTAGAGGGGCCATGGTGAAGCTTATCGATGGTTATAGGGTTATCCATTGTTTTTGGGACACCCTGTATACATAAATAAAAATGAATCACTGAAATGTATGCACGCGCATAACTTCCGATCGACTGCACAAAATTAGATTATTCTTTTTTTTTGTTATTGCCTGACAACAACAAACACTTTTATTTTTTTTTTTGGAGAGAGATTGCTGATTGCCGCTGCGGCATTTTCAGCTTCACCGGGCTTTTTGGGGGCGGCGAGGAACGTAAAGGGTCCCTCAAGCCGTGTAAAACGAATCACCTTCAGAGGTTATCTAGAGGGAACGGCATCGCGCACAAGTGCGCGTCCCCGTGCCCTACTAGATTCTCCGAAGGGTTCGGATCGGATCGGGGAGCGGAGCAACCCGAGGGCGCCTCTAAAGGCACGGACCTCGGCTCGGGTTGACCGGGCCGTGGAGGAGGAGAGAACCGACTAGGTACATGTCTGTACCTGGTGTAGAGCGAGTGTGAACCTGTTCTTCGTACCCTTGTTCTACGAGTACGGTGTCTTGGGCCTAAACTGGTGTGCATGTTTAGTGTATTCTGTAAATGTGTGCTGTCATTTAGAGGATCGGGCGGGGACAACAAACACAAAAAAAAAGAATTACAAGGTTTGTAAAGAAGAAATTTAAAAGAAAAAATATATTTTTAACTTAAAAACGACAATTAAATTTTCCAATACAAAATGTTTCTAGCTGTGAAACATTTGATGTCTTTGTTTGTTTTGTTGTCATATAAACTGTCAAGGAGGTACGAAGTCCGCCGGGTCAACTAGTTTTATAATAATTAACAAATACTAGCCGCCATTAGATCGGATCATATGTTCTAATATTGCATTTAATAGAATCCTTATAAAACTATTTAGTCATAGTTAAGACTATTGCAGGATATACTACTTTGTCGCCATATTTAAGTTTTAGGGTTATTCTTTAGAACCCGTTTTCATTTCTAGGTACTTTTTTAAAACTCTTCTTCTGTAACTGCCACTACGTTTAAATCTTTTCCATTTATTTATATCCATTTTTACTTTCTTTTACTTTCGCTAACAAATCACAAAATAAAATCAAGTTGGTTGGTGATTTCCGAACACTCTAGTAATATTAAATAATAGGACACTTATGAGTAGAGCTCACCTATAAAAATCTGAGGGCATGCTAGTTTGGTGGATATTATCTTATAGAAGTCACGACTAGGAAAAATCAACCTTATAATATATTTGACCAATAGCAGCCATATCTAAGATGTTTATAGGAGTACAGATTTAAGGGTGAATGGAACAAGACATTAAAAAGAGTAAACAAACTTATTAAATGCGTTTATAGGAACAGACGCGACACTTTGCTAATTTGTTTTATAACATGCGCTTATAAGAATGCCAAGTCTATTATGAATCCTATAAAATAGTCATGTAAACGTTTATAAAACTATATAATAGAATCGAATGTACATACCTGTAGAGTAATTAATCTTTGATGATGCAATTATAAGACCAGTGTCCTAATCAAAGCGTCTATTCGATTTCTATATGACGTTGTGTCCTATTAACCGATCAGTATAGGAGAATTTTGCTTCTTGGTAGTATATATCCCTATGACTGAGAAAGGAGTAACAGTGATACACATGAAAAACAACATAACGCACACCACAATCAGTCTAACACTTGTACATTTTCGCTATAAAATGCTCTAACGAATCCAGATTATGAATTAATGATGTGACAATGAAAATGGATGCGGACAGCGCTAACTACGCCACAGTATCACTAAAACTCAGTAATTCATAATAAATAGCGGTAGCAATCACACTTGCAAAATATTCGAGTTGTAGAGTACATTGTGTTATCAACATTAATACTTTATCAATTCAATGTGTTTAATTAATGCAAAATAAATGTTGTTTTCTAAAGTTTACGCGAACACTACGCATTGAAATGAAACAACTTTTACGGATCTACTCGCGTTTATTTTACACTATAGTTTTAATTATTGTTTATTTTGTTAATGTTTATCGAAACGTCAGGATAAAACATTAATTAAAACTAATATGTAAAATAAACGCGAGTAGATCCAAAAAATAAATAGTCAGTTGAAAACATGATCTTGTTAAAAATATACTTAAGTATTCTACTAGTTCTTTACGTGCAAGATTAGTCACCTGCCTGAAAATAAATAATAATTGTTATTACCGCCATGTTTAATTTTAAAATCACTTTTTCACTGTTTTGTTTAACTCTCTTTGCTCTTAGTAGAAACTTTTGTTGCCAATGTGTACCCCCTAGTAAACATTTAATATAGCACTTGAAAGATGAGACAGCGTATGTGAGACTCGAACTCACAACCTTTCACAACCTGAGGCAGTAAATATATATTTTTTTAAATATTTATAAAATACAGTGAAAAAATTAAATGCCTACCCGACCCAGCCAGGAATCGAATCTGGGTTTGATTCCGCAATCCAGGCGGCTGCACTGACCATTATGCTACCGGGAAGGCTGATGTAAGCACTGAATTTTTACACTGCTTTTTAATTTTTGAGTGCTTTAGCGGCACAGTGCCGTCTATCCAGTAATTTATAAATATTTAATTCAAACTCAGTGCAGCAATTAGCACTTAAAAAAATAAAATTAAGAAATATTTTTTTTTTAAAGTTTCGATAGAAATATTTTTATGAAAAAATGTTTTTTTTTGCAAAGAAAGTAAGTAAGGAAATAGCCTATAACTGTTCCACTGCTGGCATTAAAGGCCTCCGTCATTGAAATCAAGTCGTCATTACAATTGATGGGTATTGGCTTTATCATCACGCTTGCCAAAAGTGGGTTGATGATTACAGACCCGTGCTATGCATCGAAAAATCTAAAACACACTTTGCCCGACCAGGGAATTGAATTGAACCCTTCGGGTATCGAGCCGAGCGTTTTGCCACTCGGCCACCAAGGCGTTAATATTTTGCAAACATTTTGCAAAATCACAATTTATAAAACACCTAGGTACTACTTAGAGCATTAAACCAACCATCTACTAGTTAAAATGAAATTGTTCAACTCTACTGTGGCACTAATACATTCGTGTCGTTAAGTTAACAACCCCTGCTTAATTCGTTCGGATTATGTTCACTTTAATTAAATTACGTCAAAGTAAAACCTCTTGCGTGATAGTTTTAACTTTAATAAGGCGGCTTACACCTTACTACCGTTTCCGATACTAACTAGAAAGGAATAATAGTTTAGATTTTAATAATAATAAAAATATAGTACTTTTAGATGGCGAGACCTTTTTGAATAAAATCTCTTTGGTAAAAAAAGATCAGTTTGACAAAAATACGTTTTTCATTGTTTTTCTTAAACTGATTAGAACAATTCATTATAATTTCTGAATGGAATAAATTATCTCGTTTGCTTCTTTTATAATTTATCGTTCGATTTATAACGGAAACGCCTATAAATAAACTGCAGCCATTAACAATGTCGTAACTGAGAAATTGCTACTTTTCAGTATGACTGAATAAAGTTTTAAACAAGAATAAATAAATGGCCATACTATATAAAATAAAAATAAAATACCAAATTTTATTTACATATGGTGATCTACATATCTTAATAAAATTTGGTATGGTGCAATAGTTTTGAATACTCGAAAAGATCGTAAGGTAAAAAAGTGTAATAATTAATAGGAAAGTGCTAATTGCTGCACTGAAGCAATAAATATTTATAAAATTTATAAAATACAGTGAAAAAATTAAACGCCCACCCGACCCAGCCTGGAATCGAACCTGGGTCTTTCGCAATCCGGGCGGTTGCACTGACCGCTATGCTACCGGGAAGGCTGACGTAAGCGCTGAATTTTGTCACTGCTTTTTAATTTTCGATTGCTAATTCTCACTCAATTTTAACTTTTTTACTGTATTTTATATATTTTATAAATATTTAATTTAGCTTCAGTGCAGCAATTAGCACTTGAAAATAAAAAGTAAAAATTTACTATAGCGTTGTGTTATCAAATTTGTGGTATTTCATCTGCAAAGGTGAATCTGCATGGCTATCGGTTGCAACGACCGTTGGATAAGCGACAAGAGTTGTAGTATATGTCCTACTTGCAGGGGAAAAAGAAATCTGTCATATACTACAAGTGAACCATATACACTCGGTTGGAGTATTTTATCCGTAAACTACCGGCCGCACTACTCGTAATACTCAGGCTACAGAGAAGTGACAACCCTAGGTCAAACTAATACATTGTTCTTGGGCGTCAAGCTCATGGTCAAACAAACAGTAGTAGAAACATTGCAGAAATGTCATAAAATAAATTTGAGTTTTTTTATGGCATAGTTTAAGTACACATGGAAGAGTGCAGAGATAACAATACATTTATGTATAACAACATTACAATGTGTATTTTGTGAATTACGGTTGAATTTCAACCACTGGGCGACCACTAGTTTACATCATTATACGCTTTTATCCTTATTATAGCACTCTCTGTTACGGTAGCATCTCAACCTTTTGTATAAATCTCTCTACAATTGACTAGAATATATTATAAGTAGTTGAAAAGGGTTTGAAAAGGATAAGCAGTATACTGGCTGCTATGTAAAAAAATGACACTGATGTATTAATACGGCGCAGTATGAATAATAGTTTGTAACAAGCCATGTTTTATTCAGCAGTTGTATATCTCTGTTTTGGGGGTTACAACAGTGTTCACATAATTTAGTTTATTCCCTTTGGTTTCGATAGGGCACGTTTTGAAGACAAGCAGTTTATTATTAATACTATTAATTAGAATGAGAATAATGTCACAACAAGTTTTTATGTAACGTTAGTTAGTTACGTTTGTACTAGTGTCCAATAGAGCACTAAAGAACCCCGCCCGATCCTCTAAATGCCACTACACACTTACAAAATACACTAAACATGTACACTAGTTTAGGCCCAAGACACTGTACTCGTATAACAAGGGTACGACGAACCGGTTCACACGCGCTCTACACCAGGTACAGACATGTACCTGGGCGCTCTCCTCCTCCACGGCCCGGTACAACCCGAGCCTAGGTCCGAGCCTTTAGAGGCGCCATCGGGCTGATCCGCTCCCCGATCCGATCCGAACCCTTCGGTGAATCTAGTAGGGCACGGGGACGCGCACTAGTACGCGATGCCGTTCCCTCTAGAAAACCTCCGAAGGTGATTCGTTTCACACGGCTTGAGGGACCCATTACGATCCTCGCCGCCCCCAAACAAGCCCGGTGAAGCTGAAAATGCCGTCTGAGGCAAACAGCAATCTCTCTCTCAAAAAAACAAAAAACTAAAGAAGCTCTTAATCTCTTCATGATAGATTATTTCTGACTTGAGGCTGTTCTCAAAGACTATGTATGTAGTGTTCTTTATAATGCACGTAAATTCATCAGATTTTTTTCTACGGATACATGCTACAGTACGCAGTAACTTGTCGGCAGTTACTCTTACAAAGTGCTTTGTTAAATTGTATGTTTAATTATTTAATTAATGATAATGATATATATAAAGCGCAAATACTATTTCCATCAACGAAAAAAGGTACAAAGGCCTTCATTTTCGTTTGGTAATACCAAAAATCTGCTAGCGCTATAGAACCGTAATTTTCCTCATTGGTTGAATGAAACTCTATGAGAAGAACACTTCTATATACGGCCTTGGGGGTAACCACGAGCTCTTATAGCAGTATTATTGCAGTTGTGAAAACGAGACGCGTGTAGCGGCGAATATACTCGCCTCTCTTTTCCACAACTGCAATAATACTGCTATAAGAGCTCATAGTCGGGGGGCTTATCGCCAATACCACCAATGCCAACCCATTTAGTTTATGCCTATAATTAAATCTACTTTTTTTCCCTTTTTATCTTATTGACTCAGAAATAAAACTAATAATTTTACTTTACACAGACATTAGAGTATGGAGTTTGATGGTTAAGTGGCTTACCTAAATAGGTTGCGATCTCAGAAGTTTTTGGAAGTATTTGGAATGCCAGATCGCCGGATGGGTGACCAAATAAAAATATCTCCAGCTTCTCTAGACAAATTGTATATGGTAGGTTAGCACTATACTTTAAGTGCCTAAGCCCATCAGTGGGACATTTATTGGCTGATAATAAAACCCTTTTGTTTATAAGAACATTACATTCATATTTCTAGAAACAATTCTAAGATTCTTCTTAGATTCTGGTTCTCCTCTAGATTGGAATAGGAACACTCTAAACAAGTTTCAAGACTTCAAAGAGCACATCCCGAGTTTTAAATTAAATCTTATTGTAAATCCTATTCTATTTAAATCAGGTGAGGCAACTCAAATATCAACTAAACTCGACACTTGGATTGAGTTTGGAAGAAGGTTTTCTGGGAAGGTTGTCGATACAAGAGAGCTTGGAATGAATGCAAGAGTTTACTTCAAAAAGTTTTTGAAAACGCTACGGAACTTGTTTTGTTTAGGGAATTGACTTTTTGGTGCTAATAAGAGAAATTGTTTTTATACCACAGTGGCAAAAATGCTATTTAAATAATATTTAGTACTCATTTCGGTTACATAAGTAAGCTTAAAAAAGTTCTAACTTTGCTAGTGAAGTTATAATTATATTTATATTTATAAAAAATATAAACTTTATTTGTCCTCATAACACCAGTGTTAAAAAATAATCTTAAGTAATACGAGTATTTTATTTGGTGACACTTTGGGATTCCGCTTGAAGTGTCTTGGCCTGTGATCTTTGGCCTAATCGTCACTTATTGTCACGCAAGATTAAGGCCAAATGCACTACACGACTAATTCTGTTTGAAACTAATTTTGCTAACATATTACAATTTGGAAAAGTGTTGAAAAATTTAAATTCAAATTCAAATTCAAAAATCATTTATTCAGTTTAGGCTACAAGTAGCTCTTATGAATGTCACTATGCCATCGGTTCGTAAGTCTACTCTGGGCGGGAGATCTTGGACTGAGAAGAACCGGCAAGAAACTCAGCAAGTGTCCAGCTCTTTTCTCCCTTACAGCGTCAAAAATATTGGAAAATGCCCTATTTTAGCAGGACACTTTCCATCACAAATAAACACATAAAAATAAAAAAAATATAGAAGACCACATGTAAAAAAACAAAATTAAAAATCTAAATTAACAAATTTACCTCAGGTAAAAGTTCCAATTTCCACAATGTCATACAGTACCACTACAGTACTCTAATAAAAGTCAAAAATTGTTTAAGAAAAACAAAGTCAAATTATAGTAAGTAATATTAAAAATAAGATAAGTATGCAAGAGCAGACCAGCCTCCACAGGCGGCACCCGTTCACGAGTATGACATATGAATCAGCCATCGCTTCGCTCAACCATATTTTAGGGAACGTAACGACCCGACGCACACGCCACCACCGCAGAGACAATAAAGAGAGCATGACACACTCAAGATACTCTAAATAAAAGCCTAATGATCTATTTAACGCAATGCTGTTTGTTAACTGTAGGACACTGCTGATAAAGGCTATGATATCAGTTTAAAAATTATATAAATTAATATTCTTTGACTGTATAATAAATAATCTTCTATAATATAAAAGTGTAACTACTGACAATGTGAAATAACATGTGCAGGCGAGCAGACTAAGATGACCACACATTATTATCATTAAAATAATCATCAATTTTATAGTAGCCTTTTTTCATTAGACTTTGTTTTATTTCTGTCTTAAACTTGTGTAGTGGCAATTCCGTTAGAGTGAAAGGCACTTTATTGTATATTTTTATACATTTCCCAACAAATGAATTACCGACCTTATTGAGTCTAAGTTTTGGAACGGCAAGTTTGTTTTTATTTCTTGTGTTAAAATTATGGGTGTTACTTTTTTTTTCGAATTTATCTAAATTTTTATAAACATAAATTATATTTTCATAAATATACTGTGAAGCTACAGTTAAAATATTTATCTGCTTGAATAACTCTCTCAGCGTATCACGGGGCTTAAGGCTATAAATAGCTCGAATGGCTCTTTTTTGTAACACAAAAATGGTTTCAATGTCAGCCGCTGAGCCCCACAATAAAATACCATATGACATGACGCTGTGAAAGTAACTAAAGTAAACCAATCTTGCCGTTTCTACATCAGTAAGTGACCTTATTTTTCTAACCGCATAGGCAGCTGAGCGAAGTCTTCCTGCCAGGGCAGAAATATGAGAACCCCATTGTAATTTGTGATCCAAGGTAACACCCAGGAAAACTGTAGAGTTAACTATTTCAACTATTTCATCGTTCATAGTGATACTGGTATTAACCTGCTTTACATTGGGCATCGTGAATTTAACACATTTAGTTTTATTCGAGCGGAATCCGAAACCGGGTAGGTTGGACAGAATATTAGAATATTTTTATTTTGCGTATGAACAGGGTACATGGGGAGACGTTATAATTGTTAGGCTCATCCTATTCAGCTAACTATGGTAGCATGCAAAAGTAAATTATAATAAAAAATTAAAAACTATAATATTATAAAATTACAAAGACAATAAACATAATTAATCAAAATTCATTTAAGGCTGTATGGTGTAGTTCCTCTGCCTTTTTTGTACAACTATTTATTTCTTTATTTATTAAACTTATTGAATTTATTTAACTACTGTGTCAATTAGAAATCTGTCTGTCTTGTTCATGGCGAAAAACTTCTTTCAAGGTAAAATTTTTTATATGTAATGTCGAGCCGTAAAACAATAAATTGAACAATTAAATACCTATATCAAATATCAATTGCTTAATAAACTAATAAAACTAATAGAAATGAATAGAAATCAAGTTATAAATACAATTAAAAAACTATTACAGTCCGTATACTATTTAAAATTAGAAAATAATTATGTCACGTACAAATACAATACAACAACGAATATCACTCAATGTAATGCAAGAAACTTATGGCATCATCATACATGAATTGCAGCACTTAATTTTGTGTTTTAAATATTCTTGCACCGAGTAAAATACGTGTGCCAACTATACAACGTATTAGATTCTTTTAGTAGTAAGTCTTTAATTTTTTCAGGTAGCTGAATATATATACAAAAGCATTTTATTCTGAATTCGCGTAGAAATAGAAATAGCAATATCATTTATTTGCGCTTGAATAAGGTACACTGTATATGTTAAAATTACAATACATATAAAATCTGCCTATTCGGCCATTAACTAATAGCATGCAATTATGTCCTGTATTAAACAATAAAATTCAAGTGTCTTTTATATATTTTTAGCGTTTTATTAACGCTTAAATATACTTAAGTAAAATTTTAAACACTGAAAAAAGACGACAACCTCAGGCGGGAATCGAACCACGCACCCTCCGCACTCCGGGCGGCCGCCCCAACCACTCGGCTACCGAGGTCTGGCCTTTACCCGTCGAAACTTTTCAGTGCTTGATGCTTATGTTTTTTAGTCAACATTGCTTCATCAATCCCAGAAGCCTTCACCTCTGAGATCCGAAAGAAATATTTTTACAAATATTTGAACATTCGGTTAAGACGAAGCTGCGTTATAGATAAGTGTCTTTTATATATTTTTAGCGTTTTATTAACGCTTAAATATACTTAAGTAAAATTTTAAACACTGAAAAAAGACGACAACCTCAGGCGGGAATCGAACCACGCACCCTCCGCACTCCGGGCGGCCGCCCCAACCACTCGGCTACCGAGGTCTGGCCTTTACCCGTCGAAACTTTTCAGTGCTTGATGCTTATGTTTTTTAGTCAACATTGCTTCATCAATCCCAGAAGCCTTCACCTCTGAGATCCGAAAGAAATATTTTTACAAATATTTGAACATTCGGTTAAGACGAAGCTGCGTTATAGATAAGTGTCTTTTATATATTTTTAGCGTTTTATTAACGCTTAAATATACTTAAGTAAAATTTTAAACACTGAAAAAAGACGACAACCTCAGGCGGGAATCGAACCACGCACCCTCCGCACTCCGGGCGGCCGCCCCAACCACTCGGCTACCGAGGTCTGGCCTTTACCCGTCGAAACTTTTCAGTGCTTGATGCTTATGTTTTTTAGTCAACATTGCTTCATCAATCCCAGAAGCCTTCACCTCTGAGATCCGAAAGAAATATTTTTACAAATATTTGAACATTCGGTTAAGACGAAGCTGCGTTATAGATAAGTGTCTTTTATATATTTTTAGCGTTTTATTAACGCTTAAATATACTTAAGTAAAATTTTAAACACTGAAAAAAGACGACAACCTCAGGCGGGAATCGAACCACGCACCCTCCGCACTCCGGGCGGCCGCCCCAACCACTCGGCTACCGAGGTCTGGCCTTTACCCGTCGAAACTTTTCAGTGCTTGATGCTTATGTTTTTTAGTCAACATTGCTTCATCAATCCCAGAAGCCTTCACCTCTGAGATCCGAAAGAAATATTTTTACAAATATTTGAACATTCGGTTAAGACGAAGCTGCGTTATAGATAAGTGTCTTTTATATATTTTTAGCGTTTTATTAACGCTTAAATATACTTAAGTAAAATTTTAAACACTGAAAAAAGACGACAACCTCAGGCGGGAATCGAACCACGCACCCTCCGCACTCCGGGCGGCCGCCCCAACCACTCGGCTACCGAGGTCTGGCCTTTACCCGTCGAAACTTTTCAGTGCTTGATGCTTATGTTTTTTAGTCAACATTGCTTCATCAATCCCAGAAGCCTTCACCTCTGAGATCCGAAAGAAATATTTTTACAAATATTTGAACATTCGGTTAAGACGAAGCTGCGTTATAGATAAGTGTCTTTTATATATTTTTAGCGTTTTATTAACGCTTAAATATACTTAAGTAAAATTTTAAACACTGAAAAAAGACGACAACCTCAGGCGGGAATCGAACCACGCACCCTCCGCACTCCGGGCGGCCGCCCCAACCACTCGGCTACCGAGGTCTGGCCTTTACCCGTCGAAACTTTTCAGTGCTTGATGCTTATGTTTTTTAGTCAACATTGCTTCATCAATCCCAGAAGCCTTCACCTCTGAGGGTTGGGGCGGCCGCCCGGAGTGCGGAGGGTGCGTGGTTCGATTCCCGCCTGAGGTTGTCGTCTTTTTTCAGTGTTTAAAATTTTACTTAAGTATATTTAAGCGTTAATAAAACGCTAAAAATATATAAAAGACACTTATCTATAACGCAGCTTCGTCTTAACCGAATGTTCAAATATTTGTAAAAATATTTCTTTCGGATCTCAGAGGTGAAGGCTTCTGGGATTGATGAAGCAATGTTGACTAAAAAACATAAGCATCAAGCACTGAAAAGTTTCGACGGGTAAAGGCCAGACCTCGGTAGCCGAGTGGTTGGGGCGGCCGCCCGGAGTGCGGAGGGTGCGTGGTTCGATTCCCGCCTGAGGTTGTCGTCTTTTTTCAGTGTTTAAAATTTTACTTAAGTATATTTAAGCGTTAATAAAACGCTAAAAATATATAAAAGACACTTATCTATAACGCAGCTTCGTCTTAACCGAATGTTCAAATATTTGTAAAAATATTTCTTTCGGATCTCAGAGGTGAAGGCTTCTGGGATTGATGAAGCAATGTTGACTAAAAAACATAAGCATCAAGCACTGAAAAGTTTCGACGGGTAAAGGCCAGACCTCGGTAGCCGAGTGGTTGGGGCGGCCGCCCGGAGTGCGGAGGGTGCGTGGTTCGATTCCCGCCTGAGGTTGTCGTCTTTTTTCAGTGTTTAAAATTTTACTTAAGTATATTTAAGCGTTAATAAAACGCTAAAAATATATAAAAGACACTTATCTATAACGCAGCTTCGTCTTAACCGAATGTTCAAATATTTGTAAAAATATTTCTTTCGGATCTCAGAGGTGAAGGCTTCTGGGATTGATGAAGCAATGTTGACTAAAAAACATAAGCATCAAGCACTGAAAAGTTTCGACGGGTAAAGGCCAGACCTCGGTAGCCGAGTGGTTGGGGCGGCCGCCCGGAGTGCGGAGGGTGCGTGGTTCGATTCCCGCCTGAGGTTGTCGTCTTTTTTCAGTGTTTAAAATTTTACTTAAGTATATTTAAGCGTTAATAAAACGCTAAAAATATATAAAAGACACTTATCTATAACGCAGCTTCGTCTTAACCGAATGTTCAAATATTTGTAAAAATATTTCTTTCGGATCTCAGAGGTGAAGGCTTCTGGGATTGATGAAGCAATGTTGACTAAAAAACATAAGCATCAAGCACTGAAAAGTTTCGACGGGTAAAGGCCAGACCTCGGTAGCCGAGTGGTTGGGGCGGCCGCCCGGAGTGCGGAGGGTGCGTGGTTCGATTCCCGCCTGAGGTTGTCGTCTTTTTTCAGTGTTTAAAATTTTACTTAAGTATATTTAAGCGTTAATAAAACGCTAAAAATATATAAAAGACACTTATCTATAACGCAGCTTCGTCTTAACCGAATGTTCAAATATTTGTAAAAATATTTCTTTCGGATCTCAGAGGTGAAGGCTTCTGGGATTGATGAAGCAATGTTGACTAAAAAACATAAGCATCAAGCACTGAAAAGTTTCGACGGGTAAAGGCCAGACCTCGGTAGCCGAGTGGTTGGGGCGGCCGCCCGGAGTGCGGAGGGTGCGTGGTTCGATTCCCGCCTGAGGTTGTCGTCTTTTTTCAGTGTTTAAAATTTTACTTAAGTATATTTAAGCGTTAATAAAACGCTAAAAATATATAAAAGACACTTATCTATAACGCAGCTTCGTCTTAACCGAATGTTCAAATATTTGTAAAAATATTTCTTTCGGATCTCAGAGGTGAAGGCTTCTGGGATTGATGAAGCAATGTTGACTAAAAAACATAAGCATCAAGCACTGAAAAGTTTCGACGGGTAAAGGCCAGACCTCGGTAGCCGAGTGGTTGGGGCGGCCGCCCGGAGTGCGGAGGGTGCGTGGTTCGATTCCCGCCTGAGGTTGTCGTCTTTTTTCAGTGTTTAAAATTTTACTTAATAAAATTCAAATCGCAATTAAAAGTCACATCAATAAGTACCTACGTAAAGTTAAAAATTTAAATTATAGGTACATGTCGTTATATTTAAAAATTCATTAACCGTATATAAGGCCTGATCCGTAAGCCAACTGTATAAAGCCCTTTTAAACCTATTGAACGCCATGTCTTTTATGGATTGAGGTATTTTATTAAGTATTGTCATAATCACTAAAGAACAATTTTTCTTAAACCGAGTACATTTAGGAACTATAGCAGAAACCAACCTATTGGAATTTCTTGTACATCGTGGGTAAACTTTAGCCTGTTTAAAATAATTAAAAATTTTCTTAACAAATTTAGCAGGCTCAAATATGTAAAGACATGGAAGTGGTAGCATGTTTAGCTTTTTAAAGAGTGGTCTGCATGGTTCATCTGGAGCTGAACCACATATTGCCCTCAAACATTTTTTTTTTGAGCTATGAGCGCCCTATTTGTGTCAGTACTATTTCCCCATATGATAACCCCGTCCGATCCTCTAAATGACACCACACATTTACAGAATACACTAAACATGCACATCAGTTTAGGCCCAAGACACCGTACTCGTAGAACAAGGGTACGAAGAACCGGTTCACACTCGCTCTACACCAGGTACAGACATATACCTGGGCGCTTCTCTCCTCCTCTACGGCCCGGTAAACCCGAGCCGAGGTCCGTGCCTTTAGAGGCGCCCTCGGGTTGCTCCGCTCCCCGATCCGATCCGAACCCTTCGGAGAATCTAGTAGGGCACTGGGACGCGCACTAGTGCGCGAAGCCGTTCCCTCTAGAAAACCTCCGAAGGTGATTCGTTTCACACGGCTTGAGGGACCCTTTACTTGGGAAAAAGCCCGGTGAAGCTGAAAATGCCGTAGAGGCAATCAGCAATCTCTCTCAAATAAAAAAAAAACCATATGATAAGTCCGCATCGCAGAACAGACAGCGAAGTAAGCTGTAAGGGAAGTATTTCTAGTAGCTGTTTTTGTTAATTTATAGTATTTCATTGCATACTTTTTCCACAATGTTCTTTCCAGTCTAATTTTTTATCAACTTCTATGCCTAAGAATTTCATCACATTTGTAGTTTCAAGAATTTGACCTTTGTAATTTATATTTAACTAGCGGCCCGCTCGCAAACTCGTCCGCTTGAGTGAATACCCGTATCCTATAGAACACTAAAGCAGCGCCAACCTACCGGGTCCAATTTTATGCATGTATTATACATACAAACCTTCCTCTTGAATCACTCTATCTATTAAAAAAACTGCATCAAAATCCGTTGCGTAGTTTTAAAGATCTTAGCATGCATAGGGACAGACATACAGCGGGTAGCGGCTTTGTTTTATACTATGTAGTGATGTTGTGTCATGACATGGCAAGGCCACGACAGCATAACTTGAAGCGCACCTGCCCCCTGACTATGAGCTCTTATAGTAATATTATTGTTTGGAAAGTAGTAGTAAGTAAGTAGTAAGTAGTTGTGGAAAAGAGACGCGAGTATATTCGCCGCTACACGCGTCTCGTTTTTACAACTGCAATAATACTGCTATAAGAGCTCGTGTTACCCCGCTGATCCGGTTTGTCAGAGGGTGCGAGTTGAAATCTCGCGCATATATAAACTTTTTTGAACGCTATTAATTGCTAGTATGATTAAAACAAAAACAACAAAAGATCCCGATGGGCGAAAAGCTACTAGGAGAGGGAAACCTAGGCAGGCCCCACTAAGCTAAGGTAAGATATAATAATAAAATGAGTCCTTTATTTTATATATTAAAACGTATATTAGAAATAATTAGGAATAAAGCGCCCTAGAGAACTTACACTCAACACCATTATTTGTTATTCGTAGTATTTGACGGCGACGACCTCCTTGGTCGAGTGTACACCGGTTTTCATGGTGTCGCCATCTTTGAGGTCCCGGGTTCGATCCCCGGTCGGGTCAATTTAGAAATTATTGTTTTCCTAAATTGTCTCGGGTTTGGGTGTTGTCTATGTCATTGTATAATAAGTATGTATTTAAGTATTTTAAGTATGTTTATCCGTTGTCTAGTAACCATTTAACGAGTTTCATAACGAAGCTTCTCTTGGGCTAAATAATTGGTGTGAGTGTAGGATTTGAAACGTTGAACCAAGTACACACTCTTCAGTTTCAGCCAGCTATTCATACTGATAGAACAGTCTCATATGAAATGAAAAATTTTCTTTCAAAACACTAGTACATGGCGTGGTTAAAAAGGCGCATACTTGAAATTTCCAACCGCAATGCCTGCACGTAGAAGTGAATCAAATTAAACTAGCGCCGCAGGTGTGAGTAATCCCAAAGGCACGCCACCTCCGTCTTACTTCGTCATAGTTCTATCTAGTTTGTAGTTCAAACGAGCTGTCTGTATTTGACGCTCATTCCAATCCAATAAGGTGGTGTATTCAAATTTGAATTGAATGAATTAATTAATAAAGTTTATTTGGCACAAACACACGACAACATACAACAACAACTTAAAAAATATAGACAAATAGTTTGGCTTAAGTCAAAAATTAAAATTAATCTGAATTTCTACAAACAGGATTTATAACATGCATGCAACGTTGGATGTCGCCGTAGCCTCGGTGGCCGAGTGCAAACGCCCTGGGTTAATTTCCCAGGTCCAAAATTTTTTTTTATTTTTTTGTATACAGCCCGGGTTTCTGATCACCAAACCGCATTTGGCAAACGTGTTAAATAAGTACCCCTTTATTTGTAGTCGTGTAAAATAATTTTCGAGTCGATAAGAAAATTTCAAAAGTTTTCCCCCACTTTATTACAGTTATATAAAGTTCATTGCTTTGATCGACTAGTAACACCAGTAATCGATGAGTTTATACATAGAAAATAAACCCGTGTTGTAATCCTATAAGCAAATTTTTTCTAATTTATTTAATGATACACAAAACAGAACACACCGAATTAACCGCCTGCGTGGGCTGTTAGTGGTTAAGATCACCGCTCTCCGACCCAGAGGCCACGATGGTCCCGAGGTCCCGAGGTTCGATTAATAGCGTGAGGTACATGTTTGTGTAGTCGGTTTGGTTGGTGGTAGGGCTTGTTTGTGTGTCTGGCTAGCTACAACCATCTTATCTAAATATGTCGCCATAAAATCAATGTTTATCATTGTTGTGTTCCGTCAAGTGCGCTTCCAACTTTAGCCTTATTATCACTTAAAATCAGGTGTAAAGGACAAGCGCTTACCGGTTAATAATAAAAAAAAACACTTAATTTACGTAATGAACTAAGGTTACTGTAGCGTTACATTAAAACACAATTGCACGCATAACCCTTCACTTCCCCGTTAGGAGCACGAATAGTAAAGTTCCTTCCAATGAAGTTAGCAGAGGAATTCAATTAATTAATTCCCCGTAATTCGGTACCTACGAAACTTTTTGCCAGACCCTCCGCGAAATGTCGCCACGAAAACTGGGAGCTAGTATTTTTGTAATGGAACTCTTTGGAACTAAAATAAATAAAACCTTTTTTTTTTTGCTTTTTCTTTAAATTAAATCGTGGAGTATAAAGAAAAAAGTATTGGAAGGTGTTCAAGACACCGCGCCGGCGGCGGCGGCCGCCGCTACGTTGTCAATCAAAAGACTTGACGTAATAACGACTTCCAAAATATAGTAGTAAGTTTCTTACGTAGTTTAACAAAAGGAGGTACGATACATTGACACTTAGTTACTAAGCACATTGTGGTTATGTTCTTAAGGTATCTTATCCTACAGAGTGAGGTGGAAAGTGTTCTTCTATGATAGCAAAGGTGTTTTCCAATATTACTGAAGCTGTTATATGGAAAGGTTGAAAATAAATCTCACTTTCTTCTCAGTACAAGATCTCCCGGCGTAGACTTACGAACCATTGACGGTAGCTAAGTAAATTTTAAAAGATCTCCATATTGTCCTAATAAGATGGTGGCAGCTATGAAAGTGGATTTAAAATAGCCCTATTAATATAAAGTAAGAAACGATAATTATAGTTATTAAATAAAAAATAAAAAATATAACTTTACACATATTTTGTTGCAAAAGATTACAATAAAAAAAGTATTGAAAATATTTCACTAGCGGGATTCGAACCAGCAACATGCCGGGTCAGGTGCACAACCAACTATGCTATCGTAGCTTTGTCCAACCCGTTGAAATTATACAAACGAAAACGATAATCAAAACGAAGCGCTAACCAAAGAACATTCCCAGAAGTAATTTATTAATTTCACAATCGATAAGTTCACTCTGCATGTTGTCAAAACGTTGTATTTCTCTTGCAAATGGAGCCCGTATCGCAACGCAACCGTCTCTCTTCCAAATAGTTTTACAGTTAATCCAGTTACCTCAAATGCTCAATGCTTTTTGTTCGACGAAGTTAAAAACTCGGAAAATTCTAGAAAATAAACTCGACGAATAGTTCCATCTGTTTTAAATGGATGCAATATAAGACTGAGAACTTGATTACGGAATGTGCAATTATTTATTATCTGTTGTCGGTTCGAATACCGATAGTGACCTATTTTTAAACACTTGTTACTGCAATAAATAGTTCAAAGACCATAATAAAAATTTGGTTTACCTTCAGTCTCTGAAAGGCAGTTCTAATTAATCTCGAGAGGGAGGCCTGTAAATAGGTTTTTTAATAAACTCGGTCCTTTTGTCAAGATCTCATTGTAAATTCAATATTTGTCGCGAAAGATTCGAATTGAATGCTTCCACCCTTCTTTTGTGACCCATTGTTGTTAAACGAACAATATAGATATCTTCGCGCCCCATTCTTCGTGCCTACAATAGTTTATGAAGTTAGCATGAAAAGCTTAAGTGGAACATAATAGTCTTCATATTGCTATACTTAAACTTTAGAGACTTCAACCACGCTTCATTAACTTAGTTGACAACACAAATGTATAGTTGTTAATACAAATACAAAATTCTTTATTTATCAGAAACTTAAGTCTGTCCTGGTGAACGAAGACGTGGTGTCCTCAACTGTAAAAGTTTTAAACTGTAGCGCAGTGAGGGCGCCCTCTCCCAAAACAGTAAATAAAGGTACCTACAAACTATTACAGGCATATTATGCATAACAATTTTTAGTTTACAAATATATAAATAATGTGACAACAAAAAGTGTGTGTGTATGTGGGGGTGTATGTGTTTTCGTGTGTGTAAGTGAGATACGGAGCTGCATATGTTACTGTATATGTTTTTCTGATTGCTGGTATGAGAGCAACACAAGCCAAGCAAATAATTTACGTCGGCATGGACTTGAGGCCAGCTGATAAATTTGAAGTTCTTTGTTGGCATAGTTATATAGCATACCGCTAAGGTGTAGGTAGTGGCGACCAGCAGATGCAGTGTTACGTCTCATAGTAGGACACACTTAGTCTCCTCTGCGTTTTGTATACGAAAACTGACGGTCAAAAATTAGTTCTGTGTGCTTCCGGAGAATAGTTCGCTGTATGGAACAGTCTTCGAATGGATAGGACATTTAATGAAAGTATTGTGAAGATAAATTGGTGACTTTTACACTATGCTTCCCCAAAAATGGAGATGAGTGAGACATTTTGCGCTGATGGATTACCACAGATGGCCCAGAAGGACTAGAGTGAAGACTGTGGCAAAACACATGAGCCAGGAGAAGGAGGATATAGGATATAGAATACTTTTGTCATTTTATAACTTCAAGATGACCGGTGAGATCCAAAAATCGCAACCAGCCTCGTAATCGATCGCCTGAACCTTTCGCAAGGACAATCGCGTAATGTCAACATAGTTGTTTGCTTAGGTCGTCTTCTATTAGGTATGAATGGTCATCAGCCACTCTTAATCGTTGCCATTAAGAGATTAGCACGATAAGTGGTGTATGAGTGCTTTTAAACAAACCTCGTAAACCTTTAAGTTTGTGTATCCCAGAAACAGAGATAAATTGCCCGCCAGAGAGTCCATCGGTTGCATATTTCAAACATAAATTAAAAAATACTCTAACTCAACCGGAAATCAGTAACTTTGTAATATGTATAATACACATATTATGTGTATGGGTATGTATGTATTGAAATTATAAGTAGTTTAAATAAGTGTAAATATTAAAAAGGTTTTGTAGAATTAGTTCTGCAGACTTCCTTTCCAACCCATAATTACTAGGGTTGGCTGGAAGACATCTCTTTTAGAGATAAGTATTAATTATACAAATATAATGTCCTGTGTAACGTGTGTTTCAGTGTGTGTTTTTATATATACAATAAAAGATTATTTTAATACCGCCTCTGTGATCTTGTGGTTAAGACCACCGGTCGCAGAACCAGAGATCCCGGGTTCGAAACCCAGCGGGAGTACATGTATGCTTATGCGAGGGAACCATAATTATTTCCTTTCTTTTTGAACACTTTTTCAAAATTAATTTGAATTAAGATAGCCATCCTACCTAAATATTTATAAAACTTTATAAAATACAGTGAAAAAATTAAACGCCCATCCGACCCAGCTAGGTAACGAACTTGGGTCTTCCGCAATCCGGGCGGCTGCACTGACCGCTATGCTACCGGGAAGGCTGACGTAAGCGCTGAATTTTGTCACTGCTATTTTAATGTTTTTGTGTGCTTTTTAGCGGCACGAGCGCCATCTATCCAACGGCCACGCAGATTCATCTTTGCAGATGAAATACCACAAATTTGATAACACAACGCTAACGCCCGACCCAGCCAGGAGCCAGGGTGGGCGTTTAATTTTTTTCACTGTATTTTATAAAACTTTATAAATATTTAATTTAGCTTCAGTGCAGGAGTTAGCACTTGAAAATAAAAAAGTAAAATTTACTACCTAAGTTTACAATACATCAAGTATATCAGAGTCACGTTAAGTCTTTTAAGCTGTTTAAGCTTAAAATGCACAAGTATACAAAGGAGCCATGAAATCCCAATACACTTATCCGAGCCAAGCCTAAGCCCGGACTGAGCTGCATTCTTGTGGTATCTCGTCTTCTTGCTCCGACAACTTCCCAGGAGGCTAAACCCGCAATATGCGATGCAACATTCTATATTTATATGTATGTCAACCTTTAGCTGTTCTTATCTAGTTTAAATTACTTACATAAGTTAGTAATGAAAATAGGTAACTTCACAACTTAATGTCTAAATAGACCAATGCTGGGCAAAAGGCTCCTTCATTGGAATCAAGTTATCGCTACAATTAGGTAGTTGACTGGTGAGTCAATAGAGAATCTTTTTATCAACTGTCAATATGATTTTTTTTATCCATATTATATAGTAATGGCAATTGCAAATACAAAGGTCATAGTAAGGTGGGTGTGAGTGTGGGAGGTTCCGAAAGTGGTAAAAAATAATAATTAATAAAATAAATAAATAAATAAAATTTATTTTCTGTATAAAACTTAGTCTAGTTAAACATCAAACTTATAAAATATCATTTACTTACATTATAATGTGATATAACTAATATGAAGGTACTGCTGATATTGTAAAGTTTTAATGATATTGTAAGTAATAGTACGCAGGCTGAAACTTTTTTCATAAATAGTTGACATCGTACTGAGCTGAAATAATCGTCAGCTGCATCGTGGAGGGGGGACTATACGCCAGCTGCTCGCATGACCTTTTAAAAATACGTAAAATAAAGTTATAGTACGCCGGATGAAAATTAACAAGACGATTGTTTAAATTACTAAAAGTGCGAAACAACAGTCGGCTGCATTGGTAGCGGTGGAAAGTCAAAAATATTGGAGCATTACTACTAAGCTGTTTCCTTATAAACACATGTTTCTGGAGCTGCTTGAGCCTTTCTACCGGTACACACGCCGCTGATTGTTGTTTTCGTACTTTTAATAATTTAAACAATCGCTTAGTTAAATTTCATCCGGCGTACTATAACTTTATTTTACGTATTTTTTTTACAAGTTCATTTGAGCAGCCGACACATATTCCCTAACATTACATATTTCATAACTATTTATGAAAAAAGTTTCAGCCGGCGGCGGTGGCGTACTATTACTTAATTTTTTTTTTAACACTCTCGGAACCTCCCACACCCACACACACCGCGGGTGCGCCAGCTGACGCTTGGTTCACATAATAGTAATACGAGATCTGTTCAAAAAGACGGCAATCGAACGGCGTAAAAACACTACCTAAAATGCAACGCTACCTCCCGGCCTATGAGGTTAATAAGGAGCTCGATGGTGCAGTGTTTAATGCGTCTGGTCTGCGATTGCTGTCGTTAAGCCACTTTCGCAAAGGCCGGTCATCGGATGGGTGACCAACAACTTATCATCTCGAGCTGCTCCGTGTCAAGAATGCACGTAATTCCATTAGTCCCAGTTGTATTACCAGTCGTTAAAACAACCACCAATCCGTTTTCCCTATAGGGAAGGCACGTGTCCCAGCAGTGGGGACATAGAGTGAGCTGGTGATGTAATAAATATAACGTGTAATAATTAGGTCACAAATAGCATTAATGAGATCTTATGCTAAAAGTAATAAAGTGCACACAAATTTCAAAAGTTTTCACATAATATATTTCGGTGCTGAGCACACAAAAAGCTAGTGTAAAAGTCATCGATATTCAGCGGGCGACGTCAATCCAATATTTCCATATCCGCCGAGCTCGGCTTACACCGTATCAGGTGCGATTCACAGTGAACGCGGCGCCCAAAGAAATGTGCCCGGAATTTGTTTGGGTTCCGTATTCCGAAGAGTTCTGGATGAATGAGTTCGTAATATATTATTCGGTACAGACATCATAAACTTTACTGGTGGAGTTCGGTATTTTGTTTTTATTCTACAGCGGTTTATTTTTGCAAGATTAGAAAGTTATTTCCAATATCCCACGAGCCAGGCCTAGCCTAGTGTGAAAGTCATTGTACATTCCTGTAATATGGCTTACTATTAATTTTGGTAAACAAACATTTTTCATTTCCTTTTCATTTTTCATATCGTCAATTTATATTAATAACCTCTGTAGCCCACCGGTATTAGACCATGTCTAACATATTAGAGTATGTACATAGCAGAGTACTTACTTGTCAGTTACTTAACCTAAGGCATTATATTATACCTTAGGGTTGGAGATAGTATAGTAAGAACAGCTGGTTTATTTGTTACAGCTACAAGGAATCGGTCTTGAACTAAAGTCGTTGCTATCGAAAGATGTTTACTAAATGTAGCCAGTTGACAAAGCGTAAGAGAAATCTCTTAATTGGGCGGATTGTTAACTACTCGTAGATCCCACATTATTACCGAAGTAAAAATATAAAATACGCTTAAAAAGAAGCAACAACATTGTTTAATTATTGCTGTTGAAATAATTTACTTAGGTAAAAGAGGTTTTATTAAAATAAATAAAGTACAAATAAGGACTTTTACTAATTCTATGATTGTAGCCAGGGCTTATATGCCACAGACACGGCATACGTCACTACACAACACTAGAGTATAGTGAAAGTTCAGCAACACCGTAATCTGTATTCACGGCAGCATATTATATTGCAAGACGGTTTGTATATTTTGGCGATGGATAAGCTCTACTAGCCGTTGAAGACGCAATTTCAATCTGAAGAAAGAGATAAGTAAGAATTTACTGAAGTGCGTATCTGAAACACATGCCATAGTTTAACAATATTTTTGTTGCCTTGTATTTTGTTGTTATTAACGAATTACTAGTTAGCTATTAATATATGTAAATCTTCTGTGCGTGTGTGTCATTGAAATCCTTCTAAACGGCCGGACCGATGTGGATGAAATTTTCTGTGTGTGTTCAAGTGGATTCGGGAATGGTTTAAATTTACAATTGGACCCGGTAGGTGGCGCTGCTATAGGGATCCATCATGGGATACGGGTGTTCTTAAGCGGACGAATGATTTGTTTGTTTTGTTGTCATGGAAACTGTCAACTCTTTGTTTGTTTTGTTGTCATGAAAACTGTCAACTTTTTGTATGTTTTGTTGTCATGGAAACTGTCAACTTTTTGTTTGTTTTGTTGTCATGAAAACTGTCAACTTTTTGTATGTTTTGTTGTCATGGAAACTGTCAAAGCGGTACGAAGTCCGCCGGCCAACTAGTGTTAAAAAATAATAAAACTATGAACGCTTGTAAAGTTCCAAACAAAATAATAGCACAAAAAATTACGCAAATTATACCTACTGCTTTCCTCAAAAACTCACTAATTTTAAATGGAAAATAACAAACACAACTCTAACTCCACATCAATATCGGCATACAACATCGCACAGCTGGAATCTCAGACCTGCCTCATTGCACAAACCCCCATGCGAATATTGGGCCATAATCTACCAGACATTGTGCCAAAACAGGAACAGCTTAACGTGCTTTCCGAAGCAAGGACTTTCTTTTCAGATTTTAACTTTATTTTCTGGAGTGCAACATTTTTGATAAACTTGTTTCTGTATAAAGAACCCGTATAGAAAAAGCTTTTATATTCGAGACCTAAGACATTCAAGTGTGATTTCGTTTTGGCACAAGTTTTTGTAAACCCCAAACCATAAATATTAAATTCACTTACTTAATTTTAATAAGAACAAAGGGAGTCGTTAAACGCAGAACAAAAAACTAATTTGCCAAAGTAAGGAGCCCATAAGAGAGTGTGGAGGGGTTCACTCCAGTTTCATTATCAATTATGCCTTTAGAGGGAGTGGCCGTAAAGGGGGATACAGAGTGTTGCCCAGGGGACTTGTATACAAGTCGGAGCTCGAACTAGAAAGCTTTTGATGCATAGAAGAAAAACGGTATATAACGGGTGAAACACGATATTATCAACGGGGCCTTAATGAGAACAAATCTCTTAGCTTTAACCATTTGGTATCCTTAAATACAGGAAAAAGTTTATCGTCGACATTTATCTGGTATCAATATCGATCGAAACGAATTAAAACTTTAGTTGTACTGTTTAATGCGGATTCTAATGATATTACATCTTGGGAAAGTCGTATTGTATATATATATCGGAAAACAATGAACTTTTTTATCCAGGAAAATGATTGTCCTGATTAAGTGTACAATAGTCATGAACTATTTCCAAGGTGTACCTGTGTTATTTATCTTAAATTATTTTATCTATACTATTGTAGGCTATCTATGTTAATGCTATTTTATCTTTCACTTCTTCAAAACAACAGTGCTCATAACATTACTGTTATAGCTCAGCAGATTTTATGAGGTAAGACAAGGGAGATAAGATAAGCTGATAGTTTATGTGTTATGGTAAGATGAGCTATTATGAGATAAGATAAGCTGCGAGTTCTCTTCTCTTCTCTTATCTTCAAATTCTTCTAAACTCTTCTCTTATCTTCTTATCATCAACATCTTCTCAACATCAACATCTTATTTTATCTTAGAGAGATGCGATAAGATATGCTAAGAATTAACGTTTAAGAGATAAGATAATCTTATCTTATCTCATAAAACATGCTAAGAGTTAATGTGATACGATAAGATGACATAATAAATGCTGAGAGTTAATGAGAAAAGATAATATGAATTCTATTTTAGGTAAGATAAGATAAGCTGAGAGTTTATAAGATAAGATAAGACGTATAAAAATAAGTTGACATATGATATGCAGAGAATTTCAGAAATAAAGATAAGAATAGGTGAAAGTTTATGAGATAAAATAAAAGTTTATGAGATAAAATAAGATGGAACAAGTCTTATCTTATAAACATCTAGTGTTATTAACTCTCAGCATGTCTTATCATAGGATATGCTGACAGTTGATAAAAAGAGATAAGATACGACTATATAAGATAAGATGGATGGAACGAGCTGTGAGATTATGAGATAAGATAAGATAGATGAGATAAGCTAAGAGTTTGTGAAGTAAGATCGAATGAGATAAGATATGCTGAAAGTTTATAATATAAGATAAGATGAGATAATATATGCTGAGAATTTATGACATAATATGAGAGCAGATATAATACTGTTGATTAGTAAAACAGATGTTGACTCAAAAAGTCCTTTAAGCAACTAAACCTTGAACAACATGTCTCCACACTGGGATTTAAGCAACCGCTCCGAACCGAGCCTCAACGCAATGTTCTAATCTAATTAGTTCTAATCTTCGATTATGATTATGTTGATTAAATTTCATCCTTTCCTCTTAAACGAAGTAAACAGTTTATTAGTGATTGTAAGTTTTTTAACAATTATACTTTTAGAGGGAGAGGTAACAGGTCTCCAAGGACCTCTAAACGATTTGGACCAGCGGCGACCGGGAGGAGAACGGTTAACTTGAGCAGGTATTAGTATAAACGGAAATACATATTACGAGTTTATACTCGAATTAAACTGGTTAGGGAGCTAAGAACGGTCTTTTACTGCTGTTTAAATTTTCTTGAATATTATATTATTAATTTTGTTAATGCTTTGGAAAATAGGGCCGAAATTGCTGAAAATGATAAATATTATAAGGTACAATAAAAGCTTGCATAAACATGGCATTTAAAGATGTAACAATCATTAAATTGTACAAATGAATATGTATTTCTAATTAATATTGCATGATACAATAAAATCAAAATATTAGTTAATAGTATTTATAGTGTTAATAAATTTATAAAATACAGTGAAAAAATTAAACGCCTACCCGACCCAGCCAGAAATCGAACCTGGGTCTTCCGCAATCCGGGCGGCTGCACTGACCGCTATGCTACCGGGAAGGCTGACGTAAGCGCTGAATTTTGTCACTGCTGTTTAATATTTGAGTGCTAATAGCGGCACAGTGCCATCTATTCAACGGTCGTTGCAACCGATGGCCATGCAGACCTTACCTTACCTTACATGACCTTACATTACCTTTGCAGATAAAATACCACAAATTTGATAACATAACGCTATAGTAATAATTTTTTACTGTATTTTTTAGTAGTAATATTTTCACTGTATTTTATAAATTTTATAAATATTTAATTTAGCTTCAGTGCAGCAATTAGCACCTAAAAATAAAAAGTAAAATTATTTAATAAACTAAATTATTGTTAAATAAATGAGATTTTTTGTACGATATAAAACACTCTTGACAAAGTACGGCGTATCTTTTTACACACACGACAAATTCCATTGCCACATTTGAAAGGGACATAACACTTGTTCCACAAATATGTTGAAGTTGCTAAGTTAATAATATTGTGCTTGTTGGTGAAATATCATCTGCGCTGTAATGTGGTTTCTGGAAACTTTAAACGCGTAGTACGCATAGTCATGGGGATGAATTTAATTGTTTGTATAGTTTGTTATATAAAAAAATAGTTTTTTAATGTTGTTGCTATTGCTACACAAACTATCTTGATAGTAAAATGATGTTTATTACCTGAACTTGATTACAAATTAATTAATTGATAAACGCTTGCTAACGACGATGCCTTGATTGCAAATGTGTAGAAAATATGAATGAATATGTAAACGCTGACGCGATGACCTACTTAATGTGCGGTAAAACCGTACATTAATGGTATAATCGAAATTTAAAATCCTCAAAAAAAAATTGTCTGAGGTTAGAATGGAACCTACGACTAGTTTGAGGAGCTGTTCTCCTGATAGAGGTATCAGGAGAACAGCTCCTCAAACTAAACTACTGAGGCATTGGTTTACCAGTCGATTTTAAGTGCTTATTTAATGCGTTATTATAATTATAATTAGATTTACAAGTGGAAGTACAAAAAAGGAAAAAAAAATTACTCATAAAATTACTCATTTTCGTAAACAGTAAATACTTTTTTTATATTATGGACTTTTATACAAAGAACTTCTGACTCTCAATTGTTCCAATGTTTTTACACAAAAATATTAATTGAATTGTCAAAGTGAAAATAAAATAATGAAGCTCTTGGAATACTTTGATCAATTTTAGGAATTATGAATAAGTTTATCAATTTAAAGGTTATTGTTATTTGGTCTGTTACAAACTTTTTCGTGACCAATTTATTTTTAATTTTTTGAGAGACAATTGTTATTGCTTTTAGATTCATTAGTTTCTTCGGATTTGTTTGTTCTTTTGTGTAATTATAACAAAAATACCTTTCTTAGTGTTACCGGTTTTTAATTGTGTAATGATAATACTGCAGTACACACCACTAAATAAAAACTTACTGGGTAAACTTCGTAGTTAAAACGTCATTTACAAACATAATTGTGTACACCACAAGAGTGGAGTTTACAGGATGAAGATAATAAAGGCATAAAACGGTGTGTCTACCTGTATTCAACAGAAGGGGAGCCTTTAAGATGGGTACTGTATTTTCCCTTCAACGTCAATATTGTACGTAATATATTTAACCTGTGCGTCGCGGGTTTGAGTAATGAGCTGTTTATTGGGGCACCTTGGCGCATTTTTCATTCGTCACACTTGGGGTAGGTTAATGTACGTTATGTATATTTTTATACCAAAATTAGATTTTTATTAATATCTGGACCTCCGTGCTTAGAAATGCACGTTAAGTATTTTGGCCTCGGTTGTCGTCGAAAGATACCTAGAAGTCGTTGAAACCTATCAACCCGCATTGAGTCAGCGTAATGGATTATGGCCCTATCTATCCATTACTCATGAAGAAAGACCTAAGCCTATGATGATAAAAAATAATTTCGTTACGTCCATGACTTTAGAAGTAGGTACTATAGTAATTAGCCGTAGGTACTATACTAATTTCATCTTTGATTATTAGGTCATTTTGTAATTAGCCTCATGATTATAATAAACCACTTTAAACCAATAAATAGGCCAAAGGTTTCTAAATCATTAAGATGCTTAATTAAAAGGGATTGTTCGTCTTTTAGTGTCACATGATGAATATTTTTCTCATTTGTCACGTCTAACGAAAGGGAAGTTCCTTCACAAACTGGGGGTCACTAGGTCACGGCTCGATTTATTATAAGGGTGGTCCCTTCTGCATTTTAACGATACGACTCAGAGAAAGTTTTATACCTCCACGTGGTAAGAAACCTTTTAAGAAAAACCTTTAATAAAAACTTTTTAGTTTATCCTAGAATCTCGACTACAGTAACTTGACGTAATTCTTCATATCTGTTTATCATGATGAGTGAAACTTTGCTTGGCTTTGATCTACGTTTTATTTAAGAGGTTTCAGTAGAGAATTGAATTCATTGACAATAGATAGATAGATAGATAGATAGATAATACTTTTATTGCAACACTATAAAAACAAAACATAAATATAAACAAAAGATAATAAATAATACATTTGGTTAACTTATGTTTTAAAAGACAGACAAAAGTTATATTCAGTTAGAAGTAACCTAGTCTGGTATAAGCTAAGTTTCTATCTGACTGTTTTTCTTCATCTAACCTAAATTTTAGATATTTAAGCTTGTAATAACATAAAATATTAAAATAAACTTAAAGAAAACATAGTCATGTATTTCTATTCACTGTCTATCTGATCTGCCTTGCATCGTTATCTACTCCATTATTTGACTGTCAAATTTATTTTTATAAAATATTCCCTTTTACTAATTTTCTAACTAATTCTTAATTTTTTCTTATATTTTGAACGCTATGTTTATATAAAATTGTTAATAGTTAATAGTTAATAGTTTTTAAGTAATTGTGTAAAGTCTCATGTTTCGCATACTCAAATTGAGTGTGGGAAGAGACAATGAAGGAAGATGTATCTGGGTGATGGTCCTACTACACCACACAGATACACAAATTGTGTTGGCAAAGTGTTGGTATATCGTGCCGTGTTTGAGGTGCGATGTCTTTGCGTACGCGTTTTCTCCTATGTACTTACGCGTGGTGTCATCATTTGATGCTGCAGGTTGGTACATGGGCGACAGGGTGGCCCTGGCGCGGTCGATTCCCCAGTGGATCAGTCCCCGTGACTGCCACCTAGCATTCTGCTTATCGGAGTTTGGTCCCCCAAGTGCTGGTGGATATCCCCCTCCGTCTCGCCCTCCCAGCTGGGACTTCTTCCTGGCAGCTGACTTGGGGCTTCTCTCCTTGTCAGTGGGAGTGAAAAGGCGGACGGGTGAGTTCCATATAACCGACAGGCCTCCTCAAGGTCGGGTAGTCATAATGGCTTGCCATGGGTAAAAAAAAAAAGGTATGTTTGCCGCATATAGTCGTTTGCTCGTTGAATAATTTTGTAATAGTATAAATTACACTAACAATGTTATAATGTTATAATTAACGACTGCAACTACATCGTTGATGAGAGAGAACTGAAAATGTGTGATAGAGATACATTGTCTTTTTTTTAAACATTATTTGCATTAGCTGTCGTGATGTTTCTAATGGACGCATAATAGCAAGCCTATGATTTAAAAAGGAGCATAGATTTTAATTATAATCACGATTAAAAAGGAAATAACTGATGTTCATTATGTATGTGACTTGACAATTTTGGGCAACTATGTAGGTATTAACATTTTATTTTCTTTTTACCTGTGATTTGAAAATGAGGCTTACAAACTTCCCTTTGGTATCTTACATAGGCTACAAAAGGTATGCAATGCAATATCCATCAGTACAAATATCTATAGGCGGAGAGTAACTCAAATATGTAAGAGATGCCTTACCGGCCACCGCAGCCCCATTAAGGAATTTAGGGGAGGTTTTGGGCAAAGAGCCTTTGCGTATTTATTATAAGGGTCCTATAGAATGCTAATACACGTACTGTGGTATTATCAATTTGTAGGATGCTTAAATTACACATTGTTTGATACTGAATTCTTTTTAGGACACATTTTTTATGCATTCATATATTTTTAATATTATATTTTTAATAGTCCAATAAATAATCTTTTCCTTCCTCCCTTTCTTTCCTTTTTCTCATGTAGTGGAGCACGCCACATGATCATGTAATGACTCAATAAAATATTAATGTTTTATTATAAATTAAATGTGATACGTGCTAAATATGTAAACAAGTTAACGTATGATCGATTACTCAGAACCAACAGTTAACACTTTCCTTTGTTCTGAAATGGTATAAAAGCGCTGTTTTTCCCTAAATAAGGATGAGTTAAGAATCAACATTCGTCGTATCATTTCGACTCCCGACCTCACACTTCACATGGCGACCCTGCCAGTGCACTACTCCTAGGTAGTATTGTGCTGGTCCACACATTACACTTAAAACGCTTAAAAACCTAAAGTTGTTGTTCTCTTCGTCAACCTGTGGGTATTTATGTATTTATGTACTAATACTAATATTTTATAGTATATTTTATTGTAGTTTATTATGATTGTTTATGTAATACTGTAAACTGTTATAATGGATTTATCGTTTGGTAATAATGACCTTTTTCTATCTTGTTCTTCTTCCTCTTCTGATTCCAGCTTTTTAAGCATTGATCGACCTCTGAACGAACTTTTGGAAGATTGTTTCTCCGATTTGTCAAAAAACTTCAACGTGGTGCATATTAATGCGCAGAGCATTCCTGCCCACTACTCGGACATGCTTGTATCTTTTGATATTAAGAACATACACGCTATTCTTATTTCCGAAACTTTTCTTAATCCTCAACTGTCCTCTACTTCTTTCTCTATGCCTGGTTTTAATTTAGTTCGAAATGACCGTGTTAGTTCTTCTCATGGTGGGGTGGCCATATATCTTCGCTCACATATATCTTATACTATCCTTTCTCGATCCCCTCAGCCACCTCCCCTTAATTCTGCCGAGCATCTGTTTTTAGATATTTCCCTTGGTCACACCAAAGTTCTATTAGGTGTTTATTACAGTCCCACCCTAAGAGTGGACTATTTCTCATCTTTAGAACAACTTCTTGAAAACTTCACTCCTGTTTATAAACATACCATTATTATGGGTGACTTCAATACTTGCCTGGTGAAAAATGATTCACGTTCCAATAACTTACTTTCTTTAATCAATTCCTGTAATTTACATATTCTACCCTTACGAGAAACCCACCATTTTCCAAATTGCTCCCCATCACTTTTAGATCTCATGATAGTATCCTCTCCGAATCTTGTTGTTAGGCATGGTCAGTTCTCTGCCGACGCCTTCTCTTACCATGACTTGATATATTTGTCATATCGGGTTCGTCCTCCGAAGGATAAGCCGCGAGTTTTGCTTCAGCGTAGCTTTGCTAGGATGGATCTTAAACAGCTACAGGAGGACGCTGCCAGCTTGGACTGGTCAGCTATTTACAATAGCGACTCTGTTGATGAGCAGATAGAAGTTTTTAATAAGCTCTTGATTGACCTGTACGATGTGCACGCTCCTGTCCGACCGGTTAAAATCAAACATTTACCTGCCCCATGGTTGACAGACGACATACGACAACTTATGGCTAAAAAGAATTCTGCGAAGACTAAGTACAAACTCGATCCATCGAAGCGGAATGAATCTAAATATAATCGCGCTAGAAATCGTTGCAACACAGTGATAAGGGACGCTCAAAGACGTCACATCTATAAATCTGTTCAAAATGAGGACCCTGCTAAAGTGTGGAAATTCCTCAAATCTCTCGGGGTTGGTAAATCTAAGAACGCTAACATCAATGACAATCTAGATATCAATCTTCTCAATTCTCATTTTACCTCTTCGTCACCTATTGACGTCCACTACAAGACTGCCACCTTGCAGCGTCTTTCTAATTTACCAGCACCTGTTTTATCTCCCTTTGTTTTAGATCAATTTACGGACAGTGATGTTAAGAGAGCTATACTCTCCATAAGCTCTAATGCTGTGGGTACTGATGCAATAAGTCGTAATATGATCCTTCCTATATTAGATATCCTTACTCCCATTGTAGTTTTCATCCTTAACACATCAGTTGCATCCCGAGTGTTTCCGTCTGCTTGGAAGGAGGCTTCTGTTATCCCTCTTCCCAAAAAATCAAATCCTACCTTGTATTCAGAGTACCGTCCCATTTCCATACTACCTTTCCTGTCTAAAGTCATTGAAAAGCTTATCCATCGTCAACTCACTTCTTTCCTGAGCAAAAATAGTCTCCTTAACCCATTTCAATCCGGATTCCGTATGGGTCATAGTACGACTTCAGCATTAGTTAAAATAACCGACGATATTCATCGTGGTATGGAGAAACGCCAGCTTACTATATTGACATTATTAGATTTTAGTAATGCCTTTAACTCAGTAGATTTTGATATTCTCCTCGGTGTTTTACGTTCTCTTGGCATATCTCCTGCCGTGGTTGATTGGTTTCAAAGTTACCTGCTAGGGCGCCGGCAGCGCATACGTATTGAGGAATCTTTCTCGTCGTGGTGCAATATTAATGCTGGTGTCCCTCAGGGTGGCGTATTATCTCCTCTTCTTTTTTCAATCTTTATAAACTCTATTACACAACAGCTTTCGAGTTCCTATCACTTGTATGCTGATGATCTCCAAATTTACACACAAGCACCGTTATTAGACTTTTCTCGTGCTGTTGAGGTTACTAACAGGGATCTCGAGGTTATCTTGGACTGGAGCAAATCATTTGGTCTCGATGTCAATCCAAGTAAGACCCAGACAATCATCATCGGTAGCTCCTATTTTGTTTCGAGGATCGATTTTGGACTTCTTCCTTCTGTTAACTTCGCCGGCACTAATATACCATACTCAAAGACAGTGAGAAACTTGGGTGTTGTTTTTGACCAGTGTCTCACTTGGCATTCGCAAGTTGATGCTGTTCGGAGAAGAGTCTTTGCTGCGTACAGTTCAATCAATCGTCTTCGTAACTTCTTACCGATTGGCACAAAGATCACTCTGGCGCAGACTCTTCTGCTGTCCATCATTGACTATGCTGATGTTTGCTACGCTGATCTTTCGGAGGAACTTCTTAATAAACTGGAGCGTTTGCAGAATCTCTGTATTCGGTTTATTTATAACTTGAGGAAGTATGACCATGTCTCGATTTTTCGAGCTCGGCTTAAATGGCTGCCAATTCGCCGGCGTAGAGACTTACACATCCTTTCCTTTCTGTATACTGTCCTCTTTCTACCCACTTCACCTTCATATCTTCAAAATTGCTTCACCTTCCGTTCGACTTCCTCAAGCCATACCTTGCGGTCTGCGTTTAATCTAGCTCTTGTGACTCCCCTTCATTCCACTAATTTCGTTTCCTACTCGTTTTCTGTGCATGCTGTCCGGTTATGGAATGCTTTGCCTGAGCGCATCAGAAGTGCTCGCACGTTGGAGTCGTTTAAGGGTCAGGTTCGGAGTCATTTTTTAAATTTACCTTAGCTATGTTTATTTATTTATTTATTATTATTATTATTATTTTTTTTTTTTTAAATTTATATTGCATAAACTCTGTTTTATATATTTATTTCCTTTTTATCTGTAATTACTTTATTTGATATTATTATTATTATTATTTAGTTTATTTTTACTTGCACCCATTTTTATTTTGTTTATTTTATTATTTTTCGCCCAAGGTTGCCTGGAAGAGATTGCTTGTTAGCAATAAGGCCGCCTATTTTGTACTCTTTATTTATTTTTATTTTTTAAATTGACTGTATTGTTTTTCTTTTGTGTGCAATAAAGTTTATTATTATTATTATTATGTTGTAATTTTTTTTTATTTTTACAGGTAAGCACAGTGCCTTGATCTCACCTGATGTTAAGTAACGATAAGGCCAATGATGGAAGCGCACTTCACCTGGGATCCTCAACTTGTGAGGCACTGGCTATCTTATCTCTAGCTGTCCGGAACACAACAATGCTATAAACATTGATGTTATAGCGACATATTTAGATAGGATGGTGGTAGCTAGCCAGGCGGACAAACAAGCCCCACCACCAAACCGACTACACAAACATGTACCCCCACTGAGAATGTAACCTCTGGGTCAAAACCGGTGGTCTTAACCACTAGACCACAGAGGCGGTTATGCGTGTATGCGTGTGTTGCTTATATTTTAAACTATTACAATGACGCTACTATATACTTTTAATAGTAGCCCAAATCCCATGATGGGCCCCATCTACCGGGTTCAACTGTCCAACCATCCAGAGACCCACTCTCCAGAGACACCAGAGAACTTTCATAAAGATCGGTACAGCTATTTAGAAGAAGGTCAGTGATTACCATACGTATTGAACAATTATAAAATAACCAAGGCATCAGCAACGTGCAGATATCACAACTCGGAACAATAACTCTATAGTTATGCCAGCAAAGAGGCTTTCGTCTTCTCTGTATGAAGGATCACCGCAGCCTACAGATATTTTGAGTATTCTGTGGTCTGTGCCGTAGCTTTATAACTGACGCTTGTGACACTCTCTATGCTTAGGCAACAGGTTTTAGGGAATAATAACACTAACTGCCGTACTCAGAGACGTCAATTAAGTTTTAGTGACAATTAAATCTCTTGCTGTCACTTTCTTATGTATAGTGCTAAATAGAGAAGGAAATAATTTTAATTGTCATTAAAACTTAATTGACGTCTCTGAGTACGGCAGTTATAGATAGCTATAGTTAGTGTTATTATTCAGGCAGTTAGTGTTATTATTCCCTAAAACCTGTTGCCTAAGCATAGAGAGTGTCACAAGCGTCAGTTATAAAGCTGCGGCACAGACCACAGAATACTCAAAATATCTGTAGGCTGCGGTGATCCTTCATACAGAGAAGACAAAAGCCTCTTTGCTGGCACAGACTAATGATAATCATTGCTTGTACTTATTGAAAATGAAAGCTCATAGCACACATTGTTAGTAGCTCTTTAAAAGTTTGTAATAAAAGAGCTCCTACTTGTAGTGACGTTTCCGGTTGAAGTTTAAACTTCTTTAACTCCGGTTTAAACTTATTTTCACTTACTGTACGGATCCGCTTAGTAATTGATAGGAATGATAAGATAGCGTTGGTTGAACACCAATTTATTTACATATAAAAATATACTTAAAATTTTTTGATCGTTATAACGATCAGTAGTAAATTGTCGCTGCTGACGTAAAACGCTGACCCAGCTGAATATAAGGTCATTGACCCGTACACTTACCAAGAGTAAGCACATTCACGTACTGAATTATATAATTATAGCACTTTGACATTTAACCCGAAGCAGAGAGCAAACGTTAAGTTTTATATTCGGGACCGTATTAAAATTTATGTAGACGACGTTATGGCAGGTGTAGGTAACCAATAGCTTTAGATGATGTCCGTACACTGAATATTCATCCTGTGGTTAAAATAAATACGGTATGTATTATGTACGTAGGCTCCTATCTCTTTACTTAAACCAAATATTAGGGGTGGCTATTAGCATCACAGCAAAAAATTTTGCATTTACTTTGAGGGCAAAAGGAAATGTGGCTGAAATTCAAATGGGGGATACCTGGATTTTAATGTTATGTTTCAGAAAGCATCGATTATGCAGCCTTTCCATTTCGTTTTTAATGTTTGCGGTTTTTCATAAAAGCTTATGGTGAGTGTGTATGTGTGTGTGTGTGTGTGTGTGTGTGTGATTTGGGATTTGGGAATTGCGATTTGGGAAAACTGAGATGGGACACTTTTTGAAGAATTAGAATTGTAACCTTGTTTAGCGAAATTTTCTTGAAAAATATATGTACTTACATTAAATCATGTATCATTTAAAACGATCTACTTTCGAATACCTAGTCATCAGTGGGGCCTGCTGAGGTTTCTCTCACTTTCTCTCGACCCATCGGTATCTTTTGTGCAAAATTATATTAGACAGTACAATAATATTCTACAGATTTTGAGTTCAGTGAGGATAACCATTAATAATTTTAAAAAACCTCTAGCTAGTATACATATATCTATTTTTTTTTCTTTTATCAAAGCTACATTAGGTACAAATTAAAATCGACTCAATACCTAACAGCATTCCCTATTAACTTAATGAAGCATGTCATCGAACTGTAATGCCGTTATTGGTATGCAAGTGCCATCAAGCATCCACTAATTTGTCAGAGTAATCATCTTTTGCTGACAAGACGTCTAATAAACGAGACACGAGCCGTGTTATTACAGAAACCATGCTATGAATTACTAGGATGATGTTACCACACAGAGAGTAACTACGTTATAGTGTAATTATAATTTGGATTAGATTCGCTTGGGTATTCGTCTGCTTTATTTCATTACTCCATTAAGGGAATGCTTTCATCTAATTTGACTTATGTTAAGTAAAATAAGGCCGAAGATGGTGACGCTTTTCACCCAGAACCCTCAACCAGTGAAGAAATGGTTATCTTTCTGTTGAAACACAACAGTGCTACTAGCCATTACTATTTTGACTAACCAAACGCACCTAAATTATATGCTAACAACAACCAAACTGAGTATGAGTACACGTGATGTGTTTACAAGAAATTGTAGGACTTCTAGGGTTTGAGACTGTTAGTCACTACATAATAGTCAGAACGTTATTTCGGTTGACGCGCATTACATATCAAATTGACACCACATTGACACACCAATTGACACCTTTTTATTTATCAACCACTTAAAATACACAGTAGGCGATAAGCACACAATGTATTTTCTGAAATAATGATTAGAAAATTTTGAAAGCTCTACTCCAAGGTTAATTATTTCCACTTATAATAACTTTTTTTTTTTATTTACGGGTAAGCACAGTGCCTTGATCTCACCTGATGTTAAGTGATGATAAGGCCAATGATGGAAGCGCACTTCACCCGGGATCCTCAACTAGTGAGGTACTGGCTATCTTATCTCTAGCTGCCGGAACACAACAATGCTACAAACATAGATGTTATGGCGACATAGTTAGATAAGATGGTGGTAGCTAGCCAGGCGGACAAACAAGCCCTACCACCAACCAAACCGAGTACACAAACATGTACCCCCGCTGAGAATCGAACCCGGGACCTCTGGGTCTAAACCGGTGGTCTTAGCCACTAGACCACAGAGGCGGTTAAACTCTTATAAATAAAAGAAATTATTTAATGAATAAAATATAAAATTACAAACCATTACTAAAACTACACAACCCATGATCAAGACTGGTATGTCACCTGTTTTATTGAGGAAATTCTTGGTATTTCTTTCGAGATATTCCGTAAATAAAAAATTCTTGCTATAGGTGGAATAAATCGTTTAATGAAATGGAAGATATAAAAATGGTACCTACGCTTTATTTTCTTCCACAACAACGCGCCGTAGCTCCTGAGTCAGATATATTATCTCGGGGTTGTATATTTATAGCTTAAGCCTAAATTGAATTCTATTTCTAAGATTTCTTTGTCAAAGAATTTTAGTTTCAACAGTGTCAGAACAGAACCGAACAGACAATGTAAATAAAACGCAGCACTAAGGAGCAAATATTATTTAGCATGATTTGCTAAAAAAATAACACAGGTGACAAAATTTAATGCAAATTAAATATTACTATATTTTGACCACTTTACACTATTATTTCGTCTACGAATGAAAACCTTGCGTTGAACCAGCACCGACCAGCACCAAAAAACCAGCAAGAACATAAGCAAAAGCTTTATTATTCTTCGTTATTGTATAGTGGCACATTGACAAAAATAGTTTTCTTATGAAAATTTCTATAAAGTTCTATGAAGTAGGGCATTTTCAAACTAAAAATACAATGAAATAATTGTGTGAAAAAGATAGAAAAGTAAAGTTGAAGGTGAAAGATAAAAGGTTTCATTCTCCCACGGATCCTATAGAGATTGCACATTATTGGTATTAATTAATAGCATTCATCAAAACTTTTTATCGATAGCCACTTCTACTTGTAGTAGTTTCAAGTGTGTACCACTTAGATTTGCATGATATCCCTGAATTAGCTAAACATGTGCACTTTAATTATAAAAATGTAAAGACGCCTGCAGCACATCAACCTATCCAACACTGTCAAATTTCTCCAATACATTTTCAACCATGTCTTAGTCATAAGGTTTGAACCATCCCAGGCCACCTTAGCATGCCTTAATCTTTGCAATAATATTTTTGCTGTAACTACTGCCGAAGCTAACAACCCTAAAGGATCGTATATCTGGGAGATGACAGACAGCATCTTGCGTTTTGTGACCACTGAATCATCTTGGTTTATTTTCGTAGTGAAGTGCGATTCATCACTGTTATTAAATCACCCTAAACTTAACGTTTTAGATTGACAATGGTCACCAATGCCTTTGCATTGCCTTATACCAATGCCTTGTCTTTAGAAGTTTGAGATGACACATCATAATTAAAAACCCATTTTCTAATGGGAAAACAAGCACTTTGTAACATTGCCATTTCACTACAAATTTTATGTAAATCATCAAGATTATCAATACCGTAATTTAAATCATTAACGAAAAAATGTTCATCTATGAAGCGAGCGATGCCAAATTTAATAGACTTTGAAGTCTATTGAGGAAGTTTGACAGTTTGTGGTAGGTTGGTGTGCAGGCGTGTGTACCTACTTCTTCTATTGTTTATTAAAATTAGCACATTAAGTGCCGTTACAAATTATTTAATTAACAATAAAACATCATTATCATCGCGAACGAATTAAACGTACCCAGGTAAAACTTACACCAACTACAGTAAACTCAATTAGTCACATTTTAATTAAGGCAAATTTTATTCACGAGCGGCGTCGTAAAAATATGGCGCCGTAACGAGAGACGGGAAACAAAATATGTTGATAATGAAGTGAAAATATAAGGTGTAGGTAATGAGCAGACTCCAGCGAGGATTAAGGCGACAGGAAAGAACACGGCAGTCTGTTAATAGAACGCGTAATTAAAAGCGTAGCGCTATTGTTACGCTCAAAATTACTGAATAATTATGTGGCAGGTTCAAGATAAGTATCTTTCCCCTTACCAGTTTAAGATAGAGAGATAAATAAAGTGTTGGAAGGAAACCCGTGAGTTGGACATGCAAACGCACTTCTGACAGTTCAGAGTGCCTAGAGCGATTTATTTACCATTTAGGGTAAATAATATATTATTTTGTATTTTTTTAAATGCAAGAGGTCCCAAAACCAGTCTGTTCTTAACTAATAGAAAAATCACCATTTTAAGAACATCCGTAACACCAGAGTAATCGCAGATGCGTTGCTGCCCTTTGAGGAAGAGTAGTCTTCAGCGAGGTTCAAGGCGACAGGCAGTCTGTTAATAGAACGCGTAATTAAAAGCGTAGCGCTATTGTTACGTTTAAAATTACTGAATAATTGCGGCAGGTTCAAGATCAGTACCTATCTTTCTCCTAACAAATTCAAATTAAGTAAAAAGTTGGAAGGAAGTCCACAAACTGGATATTATTATGAAACGCACTTTATAACAGTCCAGAAGTGTCTCTTATTTATCATTCAAGTTATTTTCAATTTGTATGACATAAAAGCTGCTTCTCATAGTGACAAACGAGAAGTATTAAACATCTTGTCTTAAAGAAACCCTTTTTTTTATCGTAAGCGAATGACAAATTTACATAGCTTGCACTAGTTTATTTTGTGGATCTGTCCTCCACTTTTGGTCCCGCATTAAAACTTACATTCCGAAACTAGATAACAGACAGGACATTTCCATATAAAACCAGAGAATACGTTTGAAGTTTTCGCATTTTCCAGCACAATAGTTACGACAATTTAGCAATTTATTCATACTAGATAATATTTGAACGTGTTTAAACATTGGCCAGGGAGTCATAAATATTTTTTATCACTATTTGTCACATGCTTTTTCAGAGCTTTAGATAACATGAGCGGAGTCTGTGATAGGCTGGTCACTCGGGAATGTATTTCATACAGCTCGCTTGATTAGTAATAATAAGTTTTTAACCCTCTGCGACTGACGTGGTAGTCCAACAGACACCATCAAATAGAAAATCCAGTTTATTACCGTTAATTTTTAAATTTGAGTGTCGCCGCTCTCAGTACCTTACTACAGTGACCTCGCGCGTCGGTCAGTGTGCTGAGATTGTTCGAAACCAATTTGCCTTCAGTGTTCTAAACCCACTATGTGAAAATTGTCAAACAAAGCTGTGATTTTGAAGCTGTATACTTTTTAAAACAACCAATGAATATATCCCACGTTTTCTAGACTGATTATTATAATTGTTAGTTTTTGAAATGTCTAAAGTAAAATTTACAAAAAGTTGATTTTTATAATTTTTCTATGTCGTTTTAAGATAAGGTATTTATAAGACTTTGATGAAGATTTGTGTGAAATCAATAAACAGTGTTTAGCTTTGAAAACACGAATTGTTTTTTATTTTATGTTAATTTTAATTAAAAACCGGTCAAGTGCGTTTCGGGCCACGCGCAGTGCAGGGTTCCGTAGCCCATTTCAATAATGCGGACTCTGAGAAGAGGGCTTTTATGAACATTTATTTAATGATGGCTCATGTACTTAAATGTAGATATTACCGGTTTCACACACCCGACAACGTTATTTAAGTAGTTCCCCATGAGGAATTTATATTGCGCCAAGTAAATTTTATAAGTTGAACGACTGTTAGGTACTCGTCAACTTGTAAAGCCTACTTAGCTGTGATAGTTTTCCTTTTAACTTCGTCATATATACAACTACCGTGAATTTTTTCTCGTATCCAAAAACAACCATTTGTCGGGACACTTGACTCTCACAAAATTTTATAATTTTATAATTTTGTATGAAGAGAAAACTAAAGGATAACCAATTAATTAAAGAGTGTTAAACAGTTTTCAGTACTTAGTAAGGAAGTAGTAAGGACTGCTAATGCATATAAGTGTATGGCCTCAACGCTCACAGAAAAACTATAACGAATGCCTTATTTTAAAAAAATATATAATATTGTTTTTAGAGTTTTTCTTCGGTTCTAAAACTTGTAGTTTTTAATTATAAGTGTATGATGCTGACCGCTTTTTCAAAGTATTAAGGTAGGTACTATATTTATGGCGGAAACCTTTGAGGCGTAAAGGATCTCAACCCCATTATAATCGGTTTTAAATTTGCTTGTTATTTAGAATAAACGTAAACAAGAGGAAAACAAAACACAACTCAGTATAAATTAAACAACAAATGTTACATAGAAAGGCCAATAAGCTTATTCTGCGTAAGCAGCTTATTAAATTAACGTATGTATATAAACTAAAGAAAACTTAACATCATCCAACGGTCGACTCCCAAACATCTTTTAACACTCCCAAAGTATCTGTAAGCCTCCATTAAAGGCATAGTTTCAAGAAACAATAATAAGGACACTGTAAGTTTCAGGTCGAGGGACCGAGTCGGATTGTAATGAAGATAAGGCGGACTTGAAGTTAGGATTTTCCATTAAATCTGTCTATGGAGCGCTTAGTTTGGAGATCTAATGGTATAACGTTTGAACAAATTAGCATTTAGTTTAATCCTTTGAGTCTTAAACAGATGATTATATTTTGTGGGGGAATTATATGTGTAATAATAAGATTTAGGGTTTGTTTTAAAGACCGTATTAACTTGCACTTTATTGATATTCTTAAAATCTCTTTCAAATTCTTTTTATATTATTACATACTAGTACTTTAAACGCAGTTCGTGATGTAAATATTTATTATTTAAGAAAATTAGATATGTAGCAGAAAACAAAGATGAGGGCTGTCACTATGTATAAATAATATTAAACACCCTCTATTACCTCATTCGCCTTTTTCATAAATCTATAAATATATTTTTTTATAAAGAAGGCAAATTAACAAATAACGAAAAATACGATTAGTAGGTAACTAATTTCTAGTAGTAAATATGAAAGTAAATGAAATACGAGACTAAATTAAAAAAAAGTCGGATACAAAAGAGTTTGTTTTTATTAGAATCCCAGTAGAATAAAAGTCCGACTATCGTAATAAAAGTGAACCATCTATAGGTATTTCAGACAACTAATGATCCATAATTTAAATAAAAAAGAGAGAGTTAACTCAATAGTTATTTGAAGCCACAATACTCACGAGGGAAGAGCGAAGGACTCCGTAAGTCATTCAAATCTGAACAAAAGTAAATTTATCATCCTCTTTGCACCACAAATTGCTCTGCAAATTTTTTTTTTATTCAACGGCTCCCTCGCAACTCGTTTAAAATCAACCGTTTTCTGCAGAAATGCCCTCTTTCATGGCTTCCTTTGTTAGATAAAAGAAAAGCGCATTGACAAAGCTTAACGGTTGGGAGACACCTAACAGCATTTAAATAGTTTGTTTTGTGCCTATCTACTGAGTGACATTTATATCAAAACAAAAATAAAAAAATAAATAAGTGTGTTAATATTACCTTTATATAACATCATCAACCTATGAACGTCCCAGTAAAGGGTTCAGGGCATTTACAAAAAAAGTTTACAGTAAAAAGTTTTAACACAATTTCATTTTGATAGGTAGGTAAGCGGTTATTATTGGCTTTTGTACAGCACTGAACGTCTTTTAGCTGAGATGATGATGAGTGCAAACTGCGTTGCAGCTATTAACACCAACTTCTCAAGTATCCAATGTTAATTCTCATTATCATCATCAGCTCATTTAATGTCCGCACTGCTAGAGCACGAGCCTTCTATATGGATGGATAGGGAGAAATTAAAAAAAAAAACAAAATTCAAAACTTTTTATTCAAAATGATCTTTTACAAGTGTTTTTTGGACGTCAATTCAAAGCCATGACTTCGTAAACCCTACAGTGGAGACCTTGTACCGAGAAGAAACCGCAAGAAACTAGGCAAGGGCTAGAGAAGAACGGGCCATATACCACCCATAAACGGGCCCATTGCGGATTGGTGGTTGTTAAAGACTGCTAATACAGCCGGGACCAACGGCTTAACGTGCCTTCCGAATCACGGAGGAGTTTGAGATGATAAATTGCCATCCTGCTCCCGGAAGGCGATCGGTGCCTCCAATCGGCACGCAAGACCTGTCGGCGTCACTAGGACGCTGATGCCGCTTCTATTGTGCTTCGCGCTTCCACGCGCTTACACCTCGTGTTCACTTGGTCTTCGTAAGCCATACACCCAAAGCACTGGTGTTGTCAAGTTGTGACTTAGAAAATAAACTATAGTAAATTTTACTTTTTTATTTTAAGTGCTAATTGCTGAACTGAAGCTAAATTAAATATTCATAAAAATTTTATAAAATACAGTGAAAAAATTAAGCTTAAAATTAAAGCTTAAAATTTAAGTTAAAAAATTAAATTCAGCGCTTACGTCAGCCTTCCCGGTAGCATAGCGGTCAGTGCAGCCGCCCGGATTGCGGAAGACCCAGGTTCGATTCCTGGCTGGGTCGGGTGGGCGTTTAATTATTTCACTGTATTTTATAAAAATTTTATGAATATTTAATTTAGCTTCAGTGCAGCAATTAGCACTTAAAATAAAAAAGTAAAATTTACTATAGCGTTGTGTTATCAAATTTGTGGTATTTCATCTGCAAAGATGAATCTGCATGGCCATCGGTTGCAACAACCGTTTGGATAGATGGCGCTAGTGCCGCTTAAAAGCACTCAAAAATATTAAAATAGCAGTGACAAAATTCAGCGCTTACGTCAGCCTTCCCGGTAGCATAGCGGTCAGTGCAGCCGCCCGGATTGCGGAAGACCCAGGTTCGATTCCTGTCTGGGTCGGGTGGGCGTTTAATTTTTTCACTGTATTTTATAAAAATTTTATGAATATTAAATAAACTATGTTACTAATTAAAACTCCACGATATTTGTCCTCGCTAGGACTTGATTTCAAATTCAAAAGTTCTGTTCTAATTACAATTATTTACAATTCATTCACTCTCCAGCGAGAGGTGATCGACCGCGCCAAAATTACACGACAATCTCATCTGTCAGTTGCACACACCTTTTTGTTTTTAATTTACGGCACCGCGAAACTGGCTTTTTGGCTATACAGCCTAACAGTCTTTTCCGAACACTACAGTTATTTTTAATTTGGTTTCCTTTTATACGGTGTTTCAAAACTTGCAAGATCGTTACCGTAAAGTTTTAGCCATCCAGCTTCTCAATTTCTAGGAAATCAAGTACTGGAAGTATATATACTACTCAAAACAAAATAAGGGCCACGAGGTATTTTGTCTGTACCATGAAAATAATAAAACCAATATTAATTTTTTTGTCTCCATAACGAAAACTAATATTGTTTTTACCGTGTAGACCAATAAATTTATTCCAATAATAATGATTAAAAAGTTTATTTGCTTTTGAAAGAAAAAACACATTTAAGGTTAAAAATAAAAACAATGTAAAGTTACTGAAAACAAAACAAAATACTCCATGCTCATCTTTTAGTAACGGGTATGCCCCCCTCGTTTCGTTACGCACTCCTGAAGCCTGGAGTGCATGCTCTCAATCAAATGCCTGACATTTTCCATTGGAATCTCTTCCCAGGCCCTTTTAACAGCGTTGATGAGTTGCTGTTGGTTGTGGATTTCCTGATCACCGTCTCTAACTCTTCGTTTCAACTGAACCCACATGTGCTCTATTGGATTTAAGTCCGGACTGTTCGCCGGCCACGGCAAGACTTGAATTTGAGACGCTTCCAGTACAAACCGAGTCGCTTGAGCCGTGTGTGCACGAGCATTGTCTTGCATCAAGATGAATCCAGGACCCGCTCGCTGGGCAAATGGGATCACATGTGGTCTGACGACTTCCTCAATATACCGCTGAGCAGTAACAGTACCCTCATTTAAAATAGCGAGCTCAGTTTTGCCGTGTAAGCTTATCCCGCCCCAAATCATTACATTTGGATCACCAAAACGATCGACTTCATGGATGCAGGCTTCTGAAAATCTCTCGCCGCGTCTTCTCCATACTCTAATACGCCGATCGTCGTTAAAAAATTTAACTTTGCATTCGTCTGTGAAGAGCACCATGGCCCATTGGTTTATGTCCCAGTCCAAATGTTGACGGGAAAATCTTAAACGATTTGCACGATGATTTCTGGTTAATGGAATACGGACAACTCGCCTTCTTGATGCCTGCTGGTCTTCATACAATCGATTACGAATAGTTTGGTCACTGACACGAGTACCCGTTGTGAGCCGTAAACGATTTTGCAGCTTGCGGGCCGTCGTTGTGCGATCTCGGCGCGCACTTAATCGAATGTAACGATCCTCTTGAGCTGTTGTAATGCGAACTCTGCCCGAACCAGGTCTTCTTCTAACACTGCCGGTCTCTTGGAAACGATTCCATAGATTTTGAATAGCTCTTCGAGAAAATCCTAATTGCAAACCCACAGATCGCTGCGAATGACCTTCTTCAATCATTGTAACGGCTCTGGTTGCTGTCAGCGAGTCCATATGACGCCTGCGTGCATTGCAAAAGATGTTTCTGACTCGAGATATCAATGAACTCTGATAATTTCTAATAAACCAAGAAGCTAAGGAAAGCAAAACGTCAAAGAAAATGGAATCAAAATTTTCAAAAATAATTTTAAATCAAATTTTATTTAAAATTGTTGCCAGCATTAGATGAATACTACAATATTAAAAAGTTTAGGTATCAAAGAGTTTGTATACTCAATATTTTACTACTTTCAATATGTAAATGTTTAATAATTTACACCAAAATGAAAAAATACCTCGTGGCCCTTATTTTGTTTTGAGTAGTATATATAGAATATACCTACTATTAGTATCTGTACCTAAACGTCTATAGAAAGCTTACATACACTAAGGTCTACATTACCTGATTTAATTACTTCCCTAATGATCGTTAATATTAACTGAGGGTGGTTCGGTATATGTGAACGATAATTAATCCTAGATTTACCAATATCCATGATTAACGATTTCCATGTATTTAATTACGTTGTCAATATCATTATTATCATTATCATATTTATTACGGTATCATTACTTATTTTGGAAATAATGTTGTTTAGTGTAAATCTTAGGTAAACATTTTTATGGAATTATGTAAAATTTTACCTGTGAGTGTTTTCTAAGTTAACTATTTGTTTAACAAAAAAAATCTTTTTGTGGGAGGTAAACATTAACTGTCCAAATGTAATAATAACGAACCCTTTTGTTATTTTTTGGTTAATTATTTAAGTTCAGACTTAAGTATGTACTATTCTTCGATTAACTGATCTTTGACAGTTTTTAGAGTAGTCGTCGAATCAAAGTTTATTTTTCAAGTCCGCGTAGAGTTGGAGCTTCTACCGCTATTCACTACTCTGTTTATCCATTTTATAATACACGAAAAATCCTTTTTAAATATTTATTTCTCTGAATTTTCGATACCAAGTTTGGTTTTAAAATCTAGCTGACGATGTTAATGAAAATGAGTGTTTGTCTACGATGGACCTATCACACAACTGCATTCAGCAGACTTATATAATTATAACCGCCAATAACAAAGCACTGATCACGCCACACTCATCACGCCATCTTACAACTAATGACTAGAAACCACAAGAAGCCAAGGAATCCCCCATCCGCGCGACCCCTATAAATACCCAGAGCGATGGAAGCCCGCGGCAGCTATCTGATATGGAGGTTTCATGACGGGCCATTCGTCTATTACTATCGCGTTCGCGTACTTGTCCCCAAAAAAGGTTCTCACACAACCTGATCTCGAAGCGATGTTTGCTATGAATCACGCCGTCATTATTGCCGGTGATTTCAATAGCATACACGCTCAGTGGAGTTGCAACTCAACCAACCGTAACTGTAGAACCATACTATAGAAAACCTCTGACGGTGCTTCATTTTACACGGCTTGAGAAACCCTTTAAGCTTCTCACTGCCCCTAAAAAACCCCGGTGAAGCTGAAAATGTTCATTGGAAATCAGCAAACTCTCTCAAAAAGCAAAAACCTCTTTTAACTACTACAGACCTAAATTGTACTATCGCTATTGCACTGTACCTATTCTTTATTTAGTCAAATATTTAAAACCAAAGCTCGATGCTCGAGCTCGATGGCGTAGTGGTTAAAGCGCCTGGTCTGCAAGTGCTGTGGTTAAGCAACTTTCGCAAAGGCCGGTCATCGGATGGGTGACCAAAAATTTATAATCACGAGCTTCTCCGTGCTTCGGAAGGCACGTTAAGCCGTTGCTTCCAGCTGCATTAGCAGTCGTTAGTTGTGGTGGTATATGGCCCGTTCTCCCTATCCATCCATAGGGAAGGCTCGTGCACCAGCAGTGGGGACATAAAATGAGCTGATGATGATGATGATGATGATTTAAAACCAAAAGTTCTAGTTTTCTTTTGTTCCGTCTTGAACAGTGTTTCGATGACCGTTACGTGAAAAGGTTGGCTGGGCATAATTTAATTATGTTATTTTTTTATTATGTTAGTGGTCGAGTGTTAAAGCTCTCGGCCTGATATCGAGAGGTCCTGGACTCCTAGGTCATGCAAAGTATGTTTTGAATTTTTGCACTACATATCACATAATATGGTACGGTACGGTATTTATATATGGTGGCTTTATCCAACTTTAGCTCTGGCTTTAAGTTTGAACTAACATTGTGTTCTAATAAATACATTTTGTATTTCGTTTTAACTTGAAACGTGAAAGGCGTTATCTGTACTGCTGTACAACTCCCCTAGGCAAGTGGCACAAGGCTAATAGAAAATAAATGGAATAGAATTACTATCGTAAATAAATAAATCGTATGCCAATGTCGTTACCTTGTTGGACGGGCCATCTCTCACTCTAGCGGTCTGTCTTCGTCTAGGCGCCAGGGTAGTCCACCCTCACCGCTGCGTGTGTGGAGAAGCTGTTGACGAGCTTGGCCACCACGGCCTATCATGCGCTCGCAGTGCTGGGCGTATGCTGCGTCACTCCACTATAAACAGCATCATCCGCAGTGCTTTTGCCACCGTTGGTATACCGGCTTTCTTAGAACCAGCGGTGGTATATCTCGCAGCGATGGCAAGAGACCTGACGGGATGACCATTGGGCCCTGGAAGCTTGGCAGGCCGTTGGTGTGGGATGCAACCTGTGCTGACACCGTAGCTCCCTCACATGTACGCGCCACCTCTCTTCATGTGGGGGCTGCTGCGGTAAGTGCTGAAAATCGCAAACGGCACAAATACGCAAACCTGGGTCCAAATTATTTGTTTGTTCCGTTTGCGGTGGAGACATTGGGTCCATGGGGGCCGGAGGCCAAGCAGCTTGTTAAAGAGTTGAGTGGTCGCCTTTTTGAAGCCTCCGGTGACAAGAAGGCTGGCAGCTACCTCTGCCAACGTATTAGCTTGGCAATCCAAAGAGGTAATGTTGCCAGCATTCTTGGGACCGTTCCCATGAGCCCACAGCTGGAGGACATTTTTTATTTATAGGTTTTATTTTGTCTTTAGTTATCTTAATTTTTTTTTCTTTAATGTAGTTATGTTTTGTTTCATATCAAAGAATATTAGTATGATAATAATTTGATACATATATAAATCGTATTGGATTGACAATTTGACACATGCCAACGATACGTATAAATAACGTTTGTTTGGTGTTATCTCAATCCCATTCCCATCCCATTCATTCCATTTCATTTCTTATATAATTAACTATTTTAATAGCGTTACGCCACTTGTCTAGGGGGGCACCCAAGACAATAAGTATGATTGACTGTATCATAATATGGGCTGTACCACTGTAATGTTTTCTATTATCTGGGTAAAAGTAAACTTGAATAAGACCTAACTTATATCAAACCCACATTGGTCAACTTTAAATTGTTAACAATAATGACAAGAAAGTTACATTTTGTGTAGCTCGCGGAAGATGTCGTCCTTTCTCCGGGGACAATACGGCCGGAATTGACTTCGGGATTCGAGACAATTCGACCATTATCCAAGAGAGTGTATGTTCTAAGTTATGAGAGGTGACATCAACAGAATAATAAAAATAAGAAACATGTATTTGGCTTAATCAAAATGTACAAACAGAGAAATAAACTTAAACTACTACTTACTTACTAAACGACTAAACTTAAAAAAAAGTTAAAGAATTATAATGTACACCATCACTGATTGATTCCGCTAATTTAAAATGTCGACAAACGTGCCGGCTGCTAAATTCTGACATTTTTATAGTCGTAACGCCAAAATCAGTATAAATCCGTGATATTGAGTAGTTATTGAGTTCACAGGCTTAGGTCTAGGTCTAATTCAACTTTTTCTATCAGAAAAGATAAATGCTTAAATGATAACTACATATCGTGCTCAGTGACATGCACTTGGAGAGGCCTATGTCCAGCAGTGGACTAAATAGGCTGATGATGATGATGATAATGAAAACTAAGCTATTATTTAATTGAAATTAATTGATATTACTTTTAGAACTAGCCTCGTGATCACGTTAACACTTTAATCAATTATGTACTAGGTTCCCGATAAGCGCTTCAAAAACGGTAGGCGACTTTGGGGCTACGTAGCCACAATGACGTTTCTGGCGATGACAGTAAATATTAAGAACAAATATTTTTCAACCTTAAATAATCTTTAGATTTAAGATTTAAGGGTTACAGTAAGCTGAAGTTGTTGATGCTATCCAATGCTTTTTCAGATTTTGTTATTCGAAATTTAAATGCATAGGTATGAAAAAAAGAGGACAAGAAAAGCTGCATTTTTCTTCCGGATCTTTTTCTAGTACATAATTGATCGAAGCGTTAACTAATGTTAACGCTTCGATCAATAATTAATAATTATTCTAATAAATAATAAACAGACAGTATTAACGAGGTTATTATGAAATTTGAAATTCTATTAAAAGCTTGTCACTTGGCCTTCATTGAAATAGAAAAGTAGAATCACTCCTCCCAGCTAAGAGCCGCTTTCTGACTTCCACAATGGTTGAGATGTTGTTGTATTAGCTTTTGACTGCGGCTTTCCTTCACATACGAGTATGATCGGAATAAGCTTTCACATTGTAAGATACCAAATCTTATGGACAATTCTTCCGTATGATTTAGATTGAACTTAAATGTGAAACTTTCATTCATCATCCAAGTCGCATTTATGATTCTCAGTTTACTATCTTTGACTCAGTTAAAAGCTTCAGCAGATAATATATTTTTATTAAAAAACCCTCTGTGGTCTAGGGGTTTAGACCCAGATGTCCCGGGTTCCACTCCCAGCGGGAGGTACATGTTTGTGTGCTCGGTTTGGTTGGTAGCAGCGCTTGTTTGCCCGCTGGCTAGCTACCACCATCTTATCTTAAATATATGTCGCCATAACACCAATGTTTGTAACATTGTTGTGTTCTGGCAGCTAGAGATAAGATAGCCAGTGCCTGGATAGTTGAGGTTCCGGGTGAGGTGCGCTACCACCTTCGGCCTTATCATCACTTAACATCAGGTGACATGAAGACCAAGTGCTCAACGTAAGATATAAAAAAAATATTAAATTACAAGTGTTGGGATGAACTAAAGTAACAAATCGGATGTGCCGTACACTAAAAAAGATAGGGAAGCAACTATTAGCAGCCTTAGATGCAATTTCAAGGTATGCGAGTAGAACAAGATAGCTAAATCTTTGCTAACTTTGGTTCTCACAAAGTTTATACAATTTATTTATTAATAATAGGCATGTTTTTCGGACGTTACAGTCTTATTGGCAAAATTAAGTAATGAATGTTTCTTCTTCAATATAAAACAAAAATAAGTTTTTTTTTATCTTTCGTTTATGTTAAAAACCAGCAAACTGCGTGTCAGAATTTTTCAGAAGGTAGATTACGGAAGTCTAAAATAATACCTGATTATAATTCCTAAAATAATAATGTAAAAAGTTTCGTAATTTTAATTCCATAAACCTAGATTCATACAAACCATTTAGCAATCTCTTTAGCTTAGCTTGAGCGCCGCAGTCAAACTCTTCAGCTGCCATCAGAATTTTATATGCATTTGCTGCCATACTTTTTTTTATTTATTTATTTATTTCCTTAAATTACATGTATATTTTACAGTTGACAAGGTAAAAGTAATGTTTCAATTTAATTTTACACGGTAGTACTATTAGTTATTCTGTGATTTTTTGATTGTGGACGAAGTGAAAAAAGTATGTAAGGATCGTAGCAAGTGGAAAGAAGTGGTCTCTGCCTACCCCTACGGGAAAGAGGCGTGATTATATGTATGTATGTGATTTTACCCTAAGGTGTAGCAACAATAAGTACCTACATTATTAAAATAATCTAAAATTCAATATTACATACATACATGGTTGCTTATTTAAACATTTTATTTAATTAAAATAAAATAAACAATTTTGATACACAAATTCAAAATAAAATACCTATTAAATTAATACAACATTATAAACAGCAAAATAACTGTTGATTTCTGACAGAAATAGCAACACCATAAAATTTACTTAAAACTATAATAAAAAACGTTTTTTATTAAAAAAACTCTTTTAAACTATATGGACACTTTTCAATTAGCAGTAGCTTTAATGCATTGAAGAACTTTGCATCATTCAAAGATTTAACTTCAGAGGGCAGTTTGTGTGATATCGTTCTGGAGTTCGGTACCTGTAATTCACATGTTTGTTTTAATTAAAATTTAAGTCTGCTGCTTTTCAATTCAGGCTTATTTGTAAACTTTTCCAGGTGACGTCTAATTTGCACAGTTCAACAACATACAGTGCTGTAACGATTAGTGGGTCACTACTCCCTTTGAAAAGCTAGGCTTGCCATTTTTTGGAACTTTCTTGCTAACCATAATATGAACATACAAAACTTGATTCCCTGCTTTCACTCTTCGTTTAGTGTCACTTTCACACTTACCATCTTTTGTGAACCAACTTTCTGAATACGCGAACTCTTGCGCTTCTCGAACTTTTTTATCATCAATCACAATTTCACATTCAGTCACTAATGAAATAACAACATTGTATAGATGTCTTCAGAAAAATAATCTTTCGGTGTGTTCGGAGTTGAATTTCTAGACAGTTTTTTTTTTAAATTCTTTATAGGCAAGTCTTTGACCGCGATCTCACCTGACGGTAAGCGATGATGCGGTCTAGGATGCATACTTGCCTAGATAATATCTGTTCACCCTTGCCTTGTAAATGTCCAGGTTGTACGTGACAGGAAACAGATCCGCAGGAAGGGATTTCCACTCCTTAGCTGTCCTCATCAAAAATGATAGGCGGTAGCCTATACGCATTAAGTGCTTTGCGTCAACATACCTATTGACAGCACAAGGGTGTGATCTCAGTCCGCGTCTAGTTCCCTGAAGATGAAAAGGAGTTCGTGTATTTCCATCGCACAATTCCCGAAGTGTATCCGATAAAATGCCGAAAGGTTGGCAACCTTGCGTCGATGTTCAAGACTCTGCAGCTTGTATTCGACGAGTTGAGAGTTGCCAATGACCTTCTTAGCGCGCTTCTCAATAGAGTCTAAAGCGGTTAGCTGATACTTGGCAGATCCATCCCAGAGGTGGCAGCAGTATTCCATACAGGATCGGACTTGTGCTCGGTAAAGCTGAAACAACTGCCCCGGTGTGAAATACTGCCTTACCTTAAAAAGGATGCCAAGTTCTTTGGCTGCGGTTTTTGTCATGGACTCTTTATAGTGGCCGAAGTTTAGGTTTGCAGATATGGTCATACCTAGCAGGCTTAAATAGTTAGATATCGGCACAGATACACCATGGAAAGACGAAGTCAGTTGGAAGGGACTCCGCTTGGCAGAGAATAAACACGCCTGTGTTTTGGTGGCGTTGAAGTCGACCAGGTTAGCATCACCCCAGTCGGAGATAGCTTCCAGGGCCGTGTCCAAACGCTCAACCATGGTCTCTCGACAAATCCGAACCTCGTCCCCCTTGGCACTTGCTTTGGAGAAATATCTGTCTACAACTGTAGGCGATAGCGCCTGCGTACCCCAGAATTCTGGGTAACAACAGATCGTTGATGTGGAGCAAGAATAGGGTTGCAGACAGAACAGTCCCCTGAGGAACTACGGCATCAATAGCCTGTAGATCAGACGTGCAGCCGTCTAAGATAAACGTATCGATCGCTCTTTCAGAAAGTCCGAAATCTAATTGCAGAGGTCAAGCGGGATCCCATACGACGGAAGCTTGCTTATAAGGCTAGCGTCAAACCCTGTCAAAGGCCTTAGAGATGTCAAAAGACATAACAAGAGTCTCACCGTGTTTCTCTATAATCTCACTTCATAGAAAGAGTGGCATACACAAGAAGATCTCCTGTAGACCGCACTCGGCGAAACCCAAATTGGCGGTCAATGACCTCTTAAGTAAGAGGTCATTGTCTTTAAGGTGTGCCAGGAATCAGTTGTTAAAAACACTTTCCATAGTCTTACAGAGTATAGAGGTGACTGATATTGGTCTGTACTTGGCGGGGTCGGCTTTACTACCTCTTTTTGGAATAGGTTGTACGTTCTCAAGCTTCCAAGATTTGGGAACGAGTCCAGTCTCCAGTGAGAGACGAAACAGGCGATTAAGAACCGAAAACAACTACTCTAGGAGGACTATCGTAGAAATACCATCAGGCTCCCTAGCCTTATTCACGTCCAAGTTTCGCAGGATTTTAAATACCTTTTTTGGCGTATGCAGCAGCGGCAGCAGGACTTGCAGGCTTGCAGGACTTGTCAGCTTCGTTATAGGCTTTCTTCAGATGGTAAATGTTTAGAGCCTTGCGAGAATGAGCATCAAACCAAGAAGTGAACGCGGACTGTTTGTAGGCCTCAGCACGGGCACAGTCGTCGTTAAACCATGGGTGAGCTCTGATACCCGTAGGAACGTCAGCAAATGATATGAAGTATTCCATTACCGGACGAATGACTTCACTTATGGCATTGGTGCTACTCACTCATTGGATCACCTGTAGAAAAACACATTGACCGCCAAGGATAGGATGCGAAGAAATGACGCATCTCATCCCAATCCGCTGACTTGTATCTCCACATCAGTCTTTTACCACTCGGGCCATGATCGGGCGGTGAATATGTGGATACAACTTTCACCAGACAGTGGTCAAAGCTACCTAAAAGGGCTGACACTGACACTGAATAACGGTCCAGATCGGTTGTCAGCAGAAGGTCCAAGCAGTTGGCAGTGTGGGTCACAACGTTGGGAATTCTCGTTGCACAGTTTACGAGCTGAAAGAGATCCAACGTCAGTGTAAATTTGCGCGCCTCTCTCCCAGCGTGATCGGTTTACTAGTATGGGAACAGCCATTCCTGTTGGTGAGGGTTTAAATTCCCCTAATAAGACTAAATGTGCCGTAGGCTACCGTTGTCGAGCCTCGTCTGCTGCCTCGATAAGATAATCGTCCAACCTAGTCGTCTCCAGATCAACATTGTGAGAACGATAGACAGGCATATACAGTGCGTATATGTTTTGCACCTTATACATCCACCAATATCCACATGACGGAAAAACCAGGCATCTCAAGGTTTAGGAGACGCTTAAAACAAATGTCATCACGAGCGTACAAACAGACTCCAGCTTGAGGCACAAACTTATGTTTTAGAGTGTAACCCGGGTAACTAAGGTACGCCGTCTCAGTCGGACATTTGATTTACGTCTCGGTGAGAAACAGCAGCTCAGGTTTATCAGTCTCGACGTGATGATGGACTGCAATGAGATTTAAGTGCAATCCGCCTATATTTAAGAAGTGTACTTTAAATGGGTGGAAGCCCAAAGTTTTAGAAAGGTTTTGAAAGGGTTCTAAAACCTTTGTATGGAAATTTGCTCGTAAGTCTTAACACGCTCAATAATGTTATATTTACCTTCTATTAACCTCCTGAGTGCAAAAAGGGCCCACGTTTTAGAACCTTTCTAAGAGCTACAGCAAAACCTATAGCTCAAATCTAGAACCTTTAGAACTAATAAAACAGAACCCAAATAAAACCTACACAACCTAAATTTAACGTTAATATAACCATGAGATGTAGCTGTTAAGTTTTAAATTAGATTTGGATATAAATCTATGATAACTCAAAACCATTTTGTCGGACATGAATAAATGCCTTTCCAAAATTCTGGAGTTTTAAAACGTTTCTATGAAAGATTTTTTTACACAGAAATAGCAATCGTCAATTTAAATACTAAGGGCTGATTTTTCAATCATCGGATAAAACTTATCCTTCTGATAAAGTATTACGCAATCAAGCTAAAATGTCACCTGTTTAAAAAGAAAAGTCCTGTTATGACAATACATTTTTAAAATGGTTATCTAATTCTTTATAAAACGAATAAGTTTTATCTGTCAATTGAAAAATCGACCCTAAATTATAATTATAATATTACTAGAAAGTATTAAGATTAACCTTTTCAGAAATGTAAGCTAAAAGTTCCTAATATTTGCCAAAATAAGAGCTAAAGGTAATCTCGCGGAACTACTTAAAACGACAAGGTTGTTTCCCAGGTTTAAGGTTATCACCAGGAGTAGTTTAAGACTTGTCAGTCGCGAAAACAACCGTTGAGCACAGTTAGTTGCTTTTAAGTTTTGGTTGTAGGAGTTTTTTGCTACTCAGTCCTGATTTGTTTGCCTAGCTAACTCGAATACAATCTTAAGGTTTAAGATAGGTTTTAGAAATAACGTATTAGCGATTTCTACAATCCATGGTCATAATAATATGGTTGTATCAAAGTTAAAAACTAAACCTTTAGATCTCAGTTTCACATTACATTAGCCTTTTAAACTCTTGTCAGCGGTTGTAATAATAAACTATTAGTTTTAAAACTTATTTTATCAGAACAAAAGAATTTAGTCAGTAAATCCATATACTGTAGGTTTTAATTATATTTTTACTTATAAATGTCCTAACAGTTCCTAATTTGAAAAGAAAAATTAAATGGTTTTAGAATTCCCCTTAACTTTACGTTAGATCATACCAAACGTAAAAAGATTAGTAAAAGTACAAAAAAGTATGCGTGTTACGAGTTTTTTGTTACTAAAAGCGACTGCCACAGACAAATGAGGGCAATTAAGAAGATTAAGTCGAAGCTAAGTGGACTTCGTAGCAATTAAGTCAATACTGCACGCTAATCTACCATCTAATGAAGAAGACAACAAGCCATACAACTGAATACATATTTGTTTTATCTTTAGCCCCCTTTCCTACTTCGCAAACTATAACCGTATAGTGTGTGACAAATATATTAGTAAAAAAATATACATCTAGCGTTTTGTAATTATCTACAATTAATACATAATAGATACGTTTTTGATGAGTATTTGTATTATTTTTATAAAACATTCAAAGCATTTTCATTTATAGGTTATTTGCCCTCAGATCACACTATTGTTAGTCACTTGTAAGTTTGTTTGTTCTTATAAAGGCATGAACAAGAGTTTTGTATGATTTTCATTTCATTTCATTTTCATTTTGAAAATATACTTCTTAAGACCGATATAAGGCAATTGAAAGGATGAAAAGGATTATAAAGTGCGTCCAAATCCACACTTACATCAGCCTTTAGCATAAAAAATACGGTCTTTCTTGGGATATTTATTTGTAAGATTAAATTTTGCTAGTTGGTTATTATTATATACTCGTATTCACAATAATATAATAACCTAACTAAAGTAACTAAAACTAACACGAAACTAAAATAAAATCGTCAATAAATTCCTCCGCGTCACTGTCGACTGGTAATGTACCCAAGAGACTGGCGGCATTGCCACGTTGGCAATGCTTAGCCTCTGGCCAAGGTAAAAGCCAGCCCTTGGGTCATGGGAAGTGTCAACCAGCCGTTATTATTTGGTTTTTAAATCTATATGAAAAGAAAACAAAATATGATATGAAAACAAAGAGACTTCTTGTCAAGTTATATTGCCTTGCTTTCTTTTTTTTTTATATATTAGAAGGATGCAAACGAGCAGGTAGGTCACCTGATGGGAAGTAATCGCCGCCGCCCATGGACATCCGCAAAACCAGAGGAATCGCAGATGCGTTGCCGGCCTTTAAATATTTTTCGACGCCATATTTTTATTTCGTAATAGTATTATTGGCAAATTTTACTTTTTTATGTAAATATCCTTCTATTAATAAAAATGTCCAAATAATATCTTATTCAATTCTGTTTGTCGGGTCTAATTATTTATTTACTTGTAATTTGTGAACCCATCTGAAGATCTGGCATTACGAAATCCTTTTAGCTTTCACTATCATGACCAAAGAGACCTAACCACGAGCTTTTCAATAAAACAAGACGCGTGTATACGCTGCTACACACGTCTTGTTTCCACAATACTGGATCCTCTCTCTGGATACTCTTGCCACATATACTGTAAAATATTTTTCAAATTAAAAGATCGCTTCGGTGGCGGCATAACGCTCGGCCCGATACCCGAAAGTTCATTCGCAGGTCATGCAGGACAAATAATGTTTCGGATTTTTCGATGCATAGCCCGAGTTTGTGATCACCAACCCGCATTTGGCATGCATGGTGATTTAAGCCATTACCCACAATTGTAGCGATATCTTCATTTCAATGTTGGATGCCATGCCCAGCGGTGTGGCAGTTATAAGCTATTTACTTTTCTTTTACTTTAAGAGATCTGTTTCCTATAATGTGTGTTCCTTTTCTTTATATGGGAGTGCGCAGACAACGAACTTAATTTAATTAGACAACAACGAATATTTGTCCGTTAAAATAGATCGCTTACAACTTCATCTACTAACGGGAAGATCACGTACGCAACGCACGCTACAACCACAAAACAAGGAGGACTCTCCTTATTTTGTGCTACAACTAATAAAAGTCCGCGGATAAAATTCCGTCGTCTGCGCACTCCTTTATTAACCTTACGGAATATTCTAACAACAGTTCATACTGTAACAATGAACAAACTACCACTGCGAACAAAAGTCAACTGGACCCGCGGTACAGTCGCATACAGAAGTAACATGCTACTTTTATTTGCTGTGTCAATGCAGGAACGGTTTACAACGGCTCACAATGGATTGGCAAGCTTTGTAAAAAAAACCTACCAACATTCAAAATGAGAGTTTTGTTGGCTAGAAATAACACCGTAGTAATTTTTAAACAGAAAATTTCGAATTTAATACAAAGTTTTTAAACCTCTCTTTCTTACCTTCTTGGATATAATAGTTTTGAAAAGCTAAACTATTTAAAACAAATAGTTTTTTTTTTACACAAACTAATAAAATATTCTGTTTGCAGCTTGCCACTTTTTAGCCTTTACAGCGTAACTGTATTTATAAGGCTTTTATATACGATATATACGACTTCTTTTCGGGAAAGTTAAGAGATATATATGCGGTTTTGTTTTATTTTCTAAATTTCTGTTACGGCGAATATTATTGTAAAACAATGGTAGATCATTAACCCCATTTGTCTGTCGTAACAATAATTTTTTTTTAATAATATCTGAATGTATTTAGTTCCTAAATTAGGTAACTATGTAGGGTAGGAAAATGAAACAATTTATGTAGAAACTGAATATTTTAAATCATCGTCACAATCCGCATAGAAAGTTAAAACACTACTACAAACAGATTTTGACAACTACGCAACGTATAAACATACTTCAATTGAAATTGAATGCAGTTAGTCGCAAACACTTTTGGACAAAATATTAAAAATTATTGCTTAATTTCGAGCACTCGAGAAAATATCGCTTCCGATTTATTATAATAATAATACGTTTTGTGACTCACTGTATTCAATGACATTTTATAATTTAACTACATAATTGCTTTTTATATAATAACATAATAAACACAGGTGCGGATATTTTAGATTTTCTTTGGCTCGTTACATTATTTACTAATAAATACAGATATAACCTTTTTATATACCTTAAATATCCGATCGAATCATTATTATATTTAAAAAAAACATATTCACTAAAATGTTTCTACATGCGTGTACTAATTATCTTTCTATAAAGCTAGAGATCTCAATTTTTACATAGGTATAAATCTATTATATAATATACTTCAGTTATTAATAGAATCAAATTTTCACTTAAAACTGTTAGAATTATCTATGTTATTAATCTAAAACAAAAACAAATGTTCAACATTTGGATTCTGACCAAGAACCCTGTTTTATTTTCCATAATTATATAATAATAACTATACAATATTAATTTTTCACCGTGGCATACAGACATAATGCATATAAGTAATAGTGTTCAATATAATAATTGTTTCGATACAATATAAATTCACAAAAAAAATTAACACCTAATGTTTGAGCAATGAAAATTATTATGGCGTACCTTGTAACGTAACAGCTATTCATAACAACAAACTTTCACGGAACTGAGCAAAGTAAAATGCCCATTTACGTCTTATAATTTGTTACAACCTACTTAAAACAAAGAATGACTAAGTATTTTGACTATTTTTTAACACAAAATACTGCCTCCAGAATACCTACAGAACATAGAATTTGGAATTCTTTGTTGTTGGATATTCTGTTTGAGAACGAAACAATTTTTTAATAACTGTATTTAATTTACATTTCACAAACACTGCCTTCACCACACCAAATGTGAAACAAAATTTGAGCGGACACACCAAAGCACGAGGGCAGACCGATAGCGTATACTCGTAGATACGCAGCTGGAGTAGACTAATAGCCGATAGATACGCATCTGTTTGGTGTGGCGTCATAGTACAGGGTACCACATGGCAAAGGTTCTTGTCGATACTTAATGGAAGATCATTGATTGCGCCATCGATACCGAGGAGAAGACAAGTGCCTTTCTATGCTTACTTATAAGCGTTTACTTACTCATAGCATTGGAATTAAATGGAAGAAAACAAAATAAGACTGTAACCTGACTGGGTATTACGACAGAAATGCAGATGTACCCCTGCTTTGCCTGCATGCTGTACATAGGCTGATTTTGAAGTGGCCCTTATGACCCGCGCAAATGGTGATGGTAAAGTATGCTTCAAAATGCTGATGACGCTGTTTTTTCGCTCTAACGCGGGTAAGATTCGTAACGAGAATGAAAAAAGGACGGCTGGACCGATTTGGATGAAATTTTCTGTGTGTGTTCAAGTGGATTAGAGAATGGTTTAGATTTACAATAGGACCCGGTAGGTGGCGCTGCTATAGGAATCAATCATGGGACACGGGTGTTCTTAAGCGGACAAATGATTTGTTTATTTTGTTGTCATGGAAACTGTCAAAGCGGTACGAAGTCCGCCGATCAGCTAGTAGTTACCTAATTATTTGCGGTAGCGACGTTTTCTGAGTGGCTACAAGCGTGACTTTAAAATCAGCCTTATAGCTGTAATCATGATCACTACAAACTCAGCAGCAGAAAGATACTACGTAGCTACCTATAGAGACGCGTAACGTTTCATTAACGTAATGTTTATTGGCAGTATTTTAAACTCGGCTCATCAGTAATGGTGAAATAACAAATTAAAAAAAAAATACTATGAAAGATAATCATTTCTGATTTTTTACAATATTAAAGTACTCGTGCACATCAGACTTCGTCAAACTGTCAAATATCCTCAATAATTTTTTGAACTTAATGTCTATGGCACATGGTTGAACATTAATTAAAGAAATTTGACAGTTTTGGATAGGTTGATGAGCACTCGTAATAGTTATTATAATGTAAGAATTATTATCACCAGTTTATAAGGATTTGAAAAATAAAACAAGGGGCGTTCGAAGAAATAGAAACAAGTTTAAGCGGCCTCCACTTGTCTACGCCTACATATATAAATAAGTCTTACATTAAGTCTAATATAGATCGCTTATATGAAATAATGATACACCTTTACTTTGATATGGTCAAAACTACTATGTATTTTGGCGAATAATTACAAACTACCTTATCAAATCTCGCAGTGCATTTCGTGTCTCCGAAGGACAGTAAATTCAATACACGGTTTAGTATTAATAACAATATCAATTTTAAAGTCAGCAAAAGTGAAACATTATGATTTCAATATATATTGAAATCATAATGTCATAATCATCATGAGGTTTGCTAGAAGAATTACGATGTTTAGAAGTGAACAGTTTGAAAATGAATGAATGAATTAATCATATTCTTGATGCAGTAGTTAAGTCTGCGTATTTTTTATGTACTTACAGTTTTTTATACATTTCTTCAATACTTTCTTATACCTCAAAGGTTTTTTATTAAAAGTAACATGGTTAGCAAATGTCTCATTTATTAATTACTTTTAAATTGGTGTTCTAAAGTAGCATTTATATTAGTACATATTTAACATTTTGTGCTTGATTGTACTTAGTTACCTGGCTAGAGATAAAACTTTAAATAATGAGCAGAGTAAAAAGAGCATTTCACTATCAACAAGACTGATGTAACGTAAAGTAATCACAACCTTAAAATAACTAAAGCTTAAAATATCGCAACAAAGTTTGGCATTATTGTTTTGTAAGCTATTAACTATAATAATTATAATACTTTTAAGTTATATTTATAATACTGAATCAATGTACACTTAAATATCTTTATGGTATTTACAGAAGCCTAAAGAGAAATTTTTAGATTTATTGAATAGATTGTAACATATTACTACACATCATTGATTTGCTAACACACTTAGCTTTTTATTATCTAAATATTGATATGCTATTATTTCTATTACAATTTAAAACAATCTTTTTACATTATTGATTTATTATCACATAAATATAATACTTACATTTTAACACGTTTTCATATTTGGTCGCCAAGCAGATCTCATTATGATTTATTAGAAAATTTGCATTACTATTAATATCCAGATTTGTTATCTTCTTTTGAAAAGGCTATTTACGTTTCGTTCTTGCTTTACAACTTTTACTCAAACAAACGTTGAGGTTTTAACTAATCAATATATTTATGATTACGTTTTGTAATGATTAAAAAACTTATAAAGTGATTCAGTGTTATCTCCAATTTGTTGAAAAACAAAAGTTATCAGCGTAAAGAAACTTACAACAGTAAAATTTACGACAGCTTTTTAAATAATCTTTATACGTCAGATTTTTTATTGTTCTAATAAACAGCAATATTTGAAAAAGGAATGCAATGAAAAATAATGTTTCAGTGCAAAAGATAGATTTGGACTTCTTGGCGGGAAAGTGAACAGTCATGTCTGCGGTTTTGTTTTGTTTCTAAAATTTTTGTTATATCGAATATTAATGTGAAATAATGGTGGATTATTAACCGTTAAGTGTTCGTGAGTGTGAATGAGTGTTGGCAAATGAAACAAAACAGTGCAACGGCACTTTTCATATTCTCTCAAGAAGTCCACGTGAAGACTTAGTAAAGCCACATTGTATATTTATTTATTTATTACTTGTAAAAAAATTACTTTGACACTGGCTAAATGTGCTAATCGCACGAAGCCATCAACTAATGGAAAAAAAAAAGATAGATTTGAAGTTGTAACTACTAAAGTAAATAAGGAACATAATGATAAGAAACAAGAATACCGCGAACACATAATAGCCAGAAGCAGCCTGTTCCATCAATAAAAACAAATGCTGTCAATACCAAAATTCCCAGTTCCCGAAACGTAACCTGAAGCCACACTGCTACATAATCAATATGCAACCTTCTCTCGTTACGAGATCTACTGCGTAAAGACGACCAAATAGTCTAAAGGCTAGGGGCCACACTTGAGTATTTTACGGAAGGCCTTTCTAAACTCAGGGTTGAAGATGGTGTAGATGACAGGGTTGAGGAACGAGTTAATGTAGCCCAGCCACGTGGTGAGGATGAAGGCGGTCACCCCTGGGGAGAAAGACAACTGGAACTTGTCGCAAATAGCGCCTAGGACGGAGCATGTGAAGAATGGCGCCCAGCAGAATAGAAACACACCTGTGGACAAACAAATGTTTTAAGAATGTACTTATAAAAATATAATATTTTTTAAAGTCGACGGGAACACTAAATTACAAAAATGCTAAAACGAAATAAAGTCATGTTTAAAATAAAAGCGAGTAGATCCGTAAAAGTTATTTCATTTTAAATGAAAATATGCTAAACTATACGGTATATTTAAATGGAAATAGGTTATCTCATAAACCGTTTTTGTAGAAGGTGTTTTGATATTTTGACTAGGATATAAGCAATTTTACTTTGAAATTACTATAAACAATCCCTGAGAAAATGTTCAACTTTTTCCCACAAACGGGATATTAACTCGCGTTTTTTTTTGTTTTCTGGGCTGGGTTCTCTACTATCAGGGTATCCTTGTTTAAGAGGTACCATATAAGTCTTTTGTACGTATTAGTAATTTTATTGTAAAGAAGTTTCTTTAACACTACTTACAAATTATCTATTTGTAAGTAAGTGTTGAAGAAACTTCTTTAGAGAAATACAGTGGAAAAAAGGTTAAATTAAATTAAATTAAAAGTTTAAAGGTGAAAGGCGAAATATGGATATAAGTTTCGCAACTCACCTAATACAATAGCTAATGTTTTCGTGGCCTTCCTCTCCTTCTTCGCCGAAGATTTTTCCCTCTTTTTCTTGCTAGCCTTGTTGGCTTTGTAGATGGTGAAGCGAGCAGTGGCCGCACTAGCCTTCCTCTCCTTTTTAGAAGATGAGCCGTCTCTAATGTCATACTGGCTGGTCTCGTGTTCTTCTTCGGAATGTAATGACGCATGCAGTGCCATTGAAACGCTTCTGTGGAATATGGTTTTATTAAATGAAATGTTTGCTGATACAATTGCACTTAATGATGGTAAGAAACGAAGATTTCTATAAATTGTTAATAATCTGATTTTCTGAGTATTGAATTAGGTTTTTCTCGAATTTATATAAAATGCATCGTGAGTTTTTTTTACCATTTCACCAAGCCAGCTACCAATATCTTATCTTATGCCTGATTCAATAGTAACAACGTTAGTAGCTTTTTGTTTTCCGACAGTTTTATAATGATAGTTAGATGCTTAACAGTTGTGGGCTCCTGGTGCAGTGCGCTTTCAGTTACTAGAAAGTGAGATGGTGTTTAGTGCTCCCTTGTAGTGGAATAAAAAATTAAGACTTAAGAAGAGAAAAATTAAGGCCATATACCTGGTATCAGTTTTTGTTGCCTTCCCATTCTTCTTCCACTTTGTTCCATCGCAGGCCATGTTTTTCAGTACTGTCGCGTCTTTTATTCCCGGAGACCCTGGAGGGGACACGTGCTCCCTAATCGTATCTTCCAGGTTGGACGGTGCGTAGCCCGAATCGTTGTTCCCGTTAGGGTCCATTGGTAGGGGCTTTACGTTTCTTTTAGGAGTACTGTAATAAATAAACGGACTTAAAGATTTTATTTAATATTTATTAAAATTTTGCATTTATTTTAGGTGCGGTTGACTTACAAAATTACTATTACTTTGTTTACTATTAAATGGTTTTTGACTTTTAGTTTTACTGTTTAACTGTATAGTTCAAACTTCAGTATAGAGATAGCACTAAATAATGAAGATGCTGTGTAGTAATTTTGTTTTGTATTACTTAAAAAATCTAAAATAGGTTAATTTAATATCATCTTACTTTGCTGTTTCTTCTGCTACCGTTGCAAGCATGAACTCCGTTGACTTGTCGTTGGGAATGACATGGCACTCATCTGCATCGGCTTCAAGATCAATGGACCTTTTGTCGAAACTGTTAAAGAAGTACATATTATCAATCAAAAAAACTTATAAACATATCAGCGACCGTTATGGTCGTCAGATATCTTTATACTAGTACTATATTACTATTACTACTACTACTACTACTACTATATCATAACTATGTTCGTCCACGCTTCGAAATATATGATGTATGTACATTAAGTCGTTGCATTGGACCAGCGTTGTGGGTTATGGTCCAAACCTATATGTGCCATTGTTCACGTGAGAAGCTTTGAGTCAAGTAGTGAAACATTTATAGACTGACTGATAATACGGTGTTAACTACAAAACATCGAAAATAAGTTAGGAATTTAAAGTAGAAGCAGAAACAATGGAGTTCAATTATTTTATTATAACACTTAAAGCCTCGCTAACGCTAAAACAATAACAGATTGAAGCTAAAGTCAGAATGTACATGAAGCACAATTCCAACTTTTTCAATCAACAGGACGAAACGGTTTGTTTTCATTGAAAAGAATCTCCATACACGTAACTCTTACTCAATTATACTTATCTGACTCGCGTTCTTTAGGAATATGGCTTAAGTTACATGAGCGTAAAATCACACAGATGCGGTACATAATCTGATCTGCTTAAGTCGCGAGCTTCGCGAAATTTTGTTTTTTCATCTGTTTCACTTACAGGAATAAAGTATTTGGTGATTGAATTTTCGGGTTATTTTGTATGCATTGAATTTACATACAACATTAAAAAAGACTGTGAGTTCTGTTAAATTGAAAGGAGTGAATGTTAATTTTAGGGTTAAAAAGGGATTTCCTTAAATTTCCGACAATTATATAGCAATTTCACCAAGTTAAATTTCATTGAAAGTGAATCCTAACCTTAATAATATTATAAAATAGTACTCGTAGAAAGCAGAACTGTGATTGTCTTGAAGTATGATTATTTTTCACGTCAAAAGGGAGAAACGGATTGCACTGAGATATTTGAAACAAATTGATATCCCGAAGCAAATTACTATTTAAAATTAGTAATAACCTAGTGGTTTAAATTGAAGGGTAAATAAATAAATATAGGAGCCGTATCCAATACTAAAGTGATCCTAAATAAATACACCTATATAATTGCAATCGATTTGTAACCGTCATAAATCCAATCAATACTAGAAAAGCAGAACTGTGATTGTCTTGAAGTATGATTATTTTTCTCGTCAAAAGGGAGAAACGGATTGCAAAGAGATATTTGAAACACATTGATATCCCGAAGCAAATTACTATTTAAAATTAGTAATAACCTAGTGGTTCAAATTGAAAGGTAAATATATAAATATAGGAGCCTTATCCAATACTAAAGTGATCCTAAATAAATACACCTATATAATTGCAATCGATTTGTAACCGTCATAACTCCAATCATTACTAGATATTAATTGGTAAAGTTTTGCTCTGGCGCTTCGCTGGCTGCTGCCACGGCTCGCTTGCATTGCAACCTCGGCTCGCGCAATGTGATGACACTAAACACCTGACCTAACTTGCCAATAATTTAGAAAAGCCATGAATTGAGAGACCAAGCTGTGGCAATTTCATTATTATTATACTATTGTGAGCCAATAATTCCCCACTGCTGGTCTATTTCCTCTTAATATTTCAATGATGTAGGTCTTTGCCTTGGACGAATTAACCACGGGACGCGACACTCTGTGATTCTCGCCTACAAACATTTTGCCACGAACCGAGCACTTTAGCCTCGGTTAATGACATCGCACTGTCAGTATCATTTGAACGTCGGTCAGAAAATCATCTACCAAAAAACGACCAAAAATGACGAAATGTGCTGTTTTATTCTGTAAAAACTATAGTGATCGAACACCTAATGTTTCTTTTTACCCGTAAGTACAGTTTTGACTTATTTTAGTCGTTATTTTTTTAAAAATCAAGTAAACTTGAAATGAAATTGTCCTAATAATACGCATAATTTAAAAATACTCTCTATAGAATGCGACGAAACGAAAAAAATGTTCTATTGTAAGTCGGATTATACCTGCCAATAATTCATTCGTTCACCACATTTGACATCAATTAGAGATTACCATTATCGATAGAAATATATCGATATGAATGAATGAATTAATTGTGGACTTATTTACTTTACAAAATGATATTAGAAAATGTAATCTATTTATAATTCAAGTTTTTATTTATTAATACGCCATTTCATTATCTCTTATTATTTGGCGCATTTTTAGATTCCCAACAGACCCGTCACGATAAATAAAGTGGGTAGAAGCAGTTTGCAGACAGGAGACATGGATACCAACTAAAAACCATAGAATATGCAGTAGAATAGTAGAGTAGTACCATAGAAGACCTTCGACAGTTGTTGTATGAATTTGACAGTTACTGCGGCCATTTATTCCAGTATAAACATTACTCGCGTCGAATCCGCACTAATTCAAATTGTCCAGTTGCCCAGCAACAGAGACGATGAAATATCTCTTGATGATGCCCCTATGACCTATCCTTCACCATTTGGTACAAAAGTGGTACATTATATAGCTGGATTTGTCGCTCATAAACTTATTAAAAAAGTAAAGTGTGACACATGCATATCCGCACTCTTGTCGCAATATGGAGGTGATCAATCCAGTCTTATCAGTCAAAAAGATAAAGGTAAATTGGTTTATCTATCTGAAGACACAATTACCATTTGCAATTATTGTGAACTTGAGCTCAGAAAGGGCATCGTGGATAACAAACTCAAAAAAGAGTATATAACAGACTTGTTACTTCCCCAAGTTTGCGCGATAATGCATCAGCATCAGCTTTTTGACGATATTTCTTTCCACAGAAACGAGAATGACAATGTCAATCATCTGGAAGAACTAAGCAAGGCTCAAGCATATTTAAATTTACGAATTGCATTTATTAGAAAGAATGCGGTAAAAAAGATTTAAAAAAACACATTTTTAAAAAACTTATGCATAATAAAAACCAATAATTTGTTATAATATAATTTACATTTGATTTTTGTAATGCCTTTACTACCTCCTTTATCTATACGTTTGCATCGTTTTACGACATTATTAAGATACTCGTACTTTCAATATTTTTACACTTAAATGCAACTAAAATATTATTTATTTTATCTTGCCCAAGAAAACATTTTTTTCTATAATACAAAATCTAGTTGTTCGATATATGGTAGTGATTCTCGTTGTTCATTTATTCAATCGTTCATCGACATCTATTTACGGAACAGCACTAGCACGCACTAGTCTGACATAATATTGGTTGAATCAGATTTCATATAATTGTTCAAGCGTGTCGCGTCCAGTGGTTAATTCGTCCAAGGTCTTTGCCCAGCAATAGAACAGTTATAGGCTAAATATTTGTAAAATATAGTGAAAAATTTAAATGCCTACCCGACCCAGCCAGGAGTCGAACCTGGGTCTTCCGTAATCCGTGCAGCAATTAGCACTTAAAAATAATAAAATTTAGTTACACGCTATTTACTTTACAACTAATTGTCAAAAGTATTAAAGGTACTATTGTTTTATCCTACCTATCTTCATGGTCTTCTTCGTTGCTCCCCGAGCCGGTGTTGGTCGGCCGGTCTTCATGCATCGCGGTCTCCGCCAACCGCCTCGTCTGCGCCACGTTCTCTATCACCACTGCCTGCGTCGCCCCCGTTGTGGGATCACTGGAAACTGGAGGTTTTTTCGCTGCCCGCTGTTTCTTCGCTCTATTTCTTAATGCCTGTAGAATACATTAAATTGTAATCATCTGAGTTAGTGACTGTATGTTTTGCGGCGATGATATTTAAGCCAGCCTTATGTATGAAATAGGTAATCAAATGTTACTTGCATGGCGACACCAAAGTAACTACTCACCTTAAAAATACTATAGTACAGGAACATCATCATGATACAGGGAATGTAGAATGAGCCCAGGGACGAATATATAACATAGTTGTGGCTGTTGAAGAGGCACTCGTCGAAGTCTCTGTCCGGTGTGTCGTTGAGGCCCAGTACTATAGGAGCTCCGATGGCGGCCGATATCAACCACACCAGCACTATCGTGAACCAAACCCGTTTGTTGTTCTTGTGCTTCGCGTATTTTATTGGTTGCGTTACTGCTATATACCTGTTTGAAAAAAAAAAGTTTCTATTGAAAATAACTTTTTATGTATTAATGATGATAATATAAGGATAAATACGACTCTAATAAAATAAATATTGAAGTGAATGCAATTAAAATTTTAAATTGCATATTAAACTACCACCAAGCTGGAAAATCAAGATAATCGCAAGCAACTTCTCTTAAACAATATTTCTCATGTTGTACAGACACCTGCACATCAACCTATCCGAAACTGTCAAATTTCTTCAACACTTTGTCAACATTATTATTAAGGCATAAAGATCAAACTCTGTTAAGGAAATTTGACAGTTTGTGGTATGTTGATGTGCAGGCGTGTGTGCATTCAAATAAATTTAATTTTAAAATTAGGGGTAAAGATAGTAATTTATCTAGGTCACCTATTCTCTTATATTCTTCGTTTCTATGCAGGTACTACTAATGGTAGCTAATTAGATCTGAGTTATGATTTCTTAACTCTCATAAATGAATCAAAAACGAAAAAAAAAATATATATATATAAAATATATATATAAAAATATATATAAAAATAGATACTGTATTTTATTACAAAAAAACTGCTTACCTATCGACAGATATTGCCACTAAATTGAATATACTAGAAGTGGAAGAAGTGACGTCCATTGCTATGTAGACATCACAGACGAATGCTGGCAACCCCCACGAACCGTGAACCTGTAAACAAAAAGGTAGCATAAGACATTGAACATAGTTTTGTTTAATTCTAACTAAAGTCGATAATTTTTCGTCCAGCTAAATAAAAATTAACTTAAACGAGAGTAGATACGTTTCGTGTTCATTTTAATTCATAGTAAACTTTTTTGCGTTTCACAGTTGCGATGATAAGATAATCAGTTCATTGCCAAGACCCTCAGGTTCCAGTACTTCAGTAGTTAAAGATTCCTCATTTTACCTCTATCGTCACTTAACATCAGTTTAGATATAGGTCAATAGCTTCTTGGTTGGGAAATAAAAATGAAACAATACAATTTTATTTTTAAAAAGTAATTTATATATTTTCTATTTCGGATGACCACCAGTTGATCACAATGGCTTTACTGTTAACTTCGTATAATTCATACTTGAGACTCGAACACATGACCTTTCGCAATCTCGGCGAGAGCTCTTCAATAAGTTGTCTTTTATAAAATACGGATCCATCTGAACAAAATAAAAACAGCAAAATTCGGTCCAGACACTGAGATCCGCAATTATCCGGAACCGTCTATCGTACATGCCCAATATATAGAGACACGTATTGTCATGTGAGGGTCATTCTGGCTATATGCCAACGTAGTAAGCGATAAAGCATAGAAAATGTTGCGGGAATCTTACCAATAAACCATGTTCCGTTGAAAATAAAAAAGATGGTTACAGAGGCCACATTCTTTAAACTCCCTCTCGGTTAGCGTTTTAATGGGTTCACCTTCGAAAGTTCGACAGTTAATCAACAAAGTTTCAGAGCAATTTAACGAAATGTAAATGTATAATTTCACAAATCAACACTTCATATAAAATTGTTTTACACACCTTATAGGTACACCTCATAAAATAAGAATATTTCTCCTTACAAAAATACGTTAAATTGACAAAGATATATTAATCATCTTTAATTTAATATAATGATTACTTGGCCAGTAAGACATCATTTAGCAATATTCTGGCTGCGGTTGGTCCTTATTAAGGCAGCATAAAATTGTTGATATTCAAAATAAACCTAAGTTTATTATTTTGCAGAGATTTTCGGAAAGTACCGAATTTAACAAAAACAAGATTAATACAATCAGATAAATTTTACTACAAAAAATCACCAGTCTCAGGAAGCTCGAATGGGAATGGGGACCTTTGGATAACTGGTCCAATGCTCTTACCTTGTCTTTTGTAGCATTGTGAATACAAAATTCAAAATAATATTAACAAGAACAAATTGTAAAAACACTACACATTGAAATGAAACAACTTTTACGGATCTACTCGCGTTTATTTTACACATTATCTTAGTTAATGTTTATCCTGACGTTTCGAACCCTTTGCAGGGTCCGTGGTCACAGGGAGACTGAGGTGCTGGATGTCTCATAATTAGTTAGTAATAAACGTCAGGATAAACATTAACTAAACTAATGTGTAAAATAAACGCGAGTACATTCGTAAAAGTTGTTTCATTTCAAAATGTAAAAAACTAGTTATAAGTAAAAAATAAAACAATAAGACACACCAGATAAATGATTGGCAACATGCTGGTCAACAAATCGATAAGTGCTTACATCTCGCCGTATCTCAGTGGCAGATAAGCGCTCCTGGGAAGGTCAAGTGGGTCCCGGGCATCACGGACAGGTACAAATGGGGTTCGCCTGGGTTTGTTTGTACGAGGCCACTGGCTTAATAACGTGTGCTGAGGTGGCCACGTAATTTGTGATTGGTATAATACTTTACGGTAGGTTCATCGAATTCGTGGGTAACAACCGTGTTTGTTTTAAAAGGATTTTGAATTTGCTTATAGTCGATTGCTGACAGATCAATGTAACAATATTGCACATGATAAGACAATACAATAATCAACTTTGTTTAGCGTACAGAGCTTGAAATCAATTAAACTAAAAATAAATTAAAATGTTTTTGTTTTGTTTATATAATTTTAACGCAAATTTTGTTGCGAAACAAATTACAAAAACACAAATGTTGAAAAAATTTCCACGAGCAGGATTTGAACCTGCACTCTTCTGACATACCGGGTCAGGTGCCCTTCCAATTGAGCTATCGTGGTTCTAACCAGCCCGCCGAAATTATTCAACACTATTTACTTTTTACTTTAAAAGCCAAAGGAACCCATTCAATGTCAACAACTACCGTCATTAACACCCGATCATAATATTTTTTACAAATACTAAAGATCAGTTAAGAAGTAGGCAAATCCTGCTCGTGGAAATTTTTTCAACATTTGTGTTTTTGTAATAAATTAAAAAATAATATTAAACTTTGTGCGGCTCAAGTCATTCTTCTGTTATCCGTTATCAAAAAAGAAAAAATGCAGCGTCAATGTGTCCCACATTAAAAGAGGATTCAGTTTCATGAAAGTATAAAAAAAAAACGTTGCGCTGCTTTTGACAACATCCGGTATCGGGGGCGACTTCCTGCGGCCATTACGTGCGTCCATTGTCCGCCATCTTTTGTGCTGTCTGTACGTTTTATTACCAAAAAGGTGAATCTGCGCTAATATCAGTTCGCACTATACGGAGCTTACGAAATATAATAAACAAGGGAATGAAACGGGAAAAGCGTATCAGGTACTATAATTACCTACCTACCTAGGTATATCTATTTTACTTTATATAATTAAACGAATCTATTTTTATTGAATTTGGTGAGCGTAACACGTCGCTGATATAGCAAACAGCTTTACGTCTAACGTTTTACTAATAAGAATACGAAATTATATACACACAATAAATACGTGAATTCAATTTTGGAATAAAAAGATCAGAATTTTATTCTTTGATGTCTTTGACATAACTTTTTAAGAATAAGCAAATTTAAAAATTAAAATTAACTTGTAAATTTTAACTTTCGAACTCTCGACATATGAACTGCAACAGCTGTAACAACTCTTGCGATAAGGTCAGGAACAAGCTTTTTAATGTTGTAGTAGATAAACTATTATTGAGGTAGCTAATAAATGAATTGTATTCCTTTTTAGAGAAGTCGAAAGCCATATAATATATCTGTGACCTAAAAGTGAGTTGTTAAAATTTCAAGTTCCTATTGTGATTTGAGAGTGAGATTATATTCACCTAAATCGGCCTTCTGTGGCTAATATTTCATTATCCCACTCGACTTATGTCGAGTGGTAGGTACTCCTAGCGGCAATTACGGCATGTTCTTGGGATAATCTCGACATCTAATACTTACAAAATCTTAGGTAGGTAGGTATATTTATTATTTCAGTTTTCTTTTGTTTTATTTCAACCTATTTAAATTATGTAAACAATGAAAATCAGCAAATTGTAATACAATAATCGAATCTTTTCCGTGTTATGACCTAAGCATAATCATGGCATAATCTAGTAATGGTAGCAAGTATACTTACTACTTTATCTTAGTTACATCAGAGTCGTGGCGAGGGTCGAACCTCATTAGTCCATACAACAATTGTTTGTACAAAGTTACGATGAAATATTTATTCGACATATTGCAATTTCAGTATTTTAAATTTAGTAAATTCAGAGATTTTGAGCAAAGGCTATTTATTTTTACCTTTGACATTTTTATTTTAGGTAATTTAATACGGATAGTATTTTTCGCTATTTAGAAATTCATCATCATGATCATCTCAGCCAAAAGACGTCCACTGCTGGACAAAGGCCTCCCCCAAGGATCTCCACAACGACCAGTTTTGTGCTGCTTGCAACCAGAAAGATGAATTAAGAAGTTAGTATCTAGAATGAAGTGGCTCACTATAAATTTATATATTACTAGTGACCCAAACGCGACTTCCTCCGCTTGAGTTTTAAAACCCTATTACAGCACCTCCTAATATTGTGAATCAAAACTATCCAGAGACACACAAAAAAAATCATTAACATCGGCCCAGCCGTTCAAGAGGGAGGGGTTCAGCGACTACATGTATCTCGCAACTTGATCCGCTTGACTAACACCTGTACAGCGCCACCTACTCGGTTCAATTGTGAATCGAAGCTATCCAGAGACCAGAACAGAAAGAGATAACATTTCATCAAAATAGGTCAAGCCGTTTAGGAGGGGATCAGTGACATATACACACGTACTGAAGAATTATAATTATATATAGGTACGCGTAAAGAAGATACCTAACTGACAGTTTATGTTGCAAATAAATAATAAAAAATAATAGAGGGTAAACATATTAAAGCTGGATTAGGCCCGCTGTCGTTGTCGAATGAATGTTATCCCGTAACGTTGTGTGATGTCACGGAAATTATTTATTGTTCTCTACACCGGACATGCTTTTATAGCGCATCTGTGCACGGGCATTTCCATCGAATATACAGTAGGTACAATACTTGAATATAAAGCATAATGGACATAGTAACCACTGTGCAAGAATATAATGCGATGGAATTACACGAACTTATTCCACCTTCTCCTTTTTATCTTCGGGGAACTAGACGCGGACTAAGATCATACCCTTATGTTGTCAACATTCCGCCTTTAAGCACAAGCTTTGCGCCATCATTTCTGATGCTGATAGCTAAGGCGTAGAATTCCCTTTCTGCGGATCTGTTTCCCGATACGTACAACCTGGACATCTTCAAGGCAAGGGTGAACAGGCATTATCTAGGCAAGTATGCTACATCCTAGGCCGCATCATTACTTACCATCAGGTGAGATCGCGGTCAAATACTTGTCTATAAAGAATTTAAAAAATTATAATATTTACTTGAAAATAGTTATGCCATCTACTAAAACTGCTATATACTAGAAATCACTGAATCTGTTGAAAGAAATACATAAAAAACTCGAATACTTCTCATCGAAAGAGATTCCATGTCGCTAAAAATGCTCCCAAGAAAGATTGAGCGTTTCAGTCAGCGCTATAACAACAGACTATTTCGTCTGAAATCTCAAATATCAGAACTTTCTGGGCACGTATTCGATTACAATCGTATTGATGTTCTGATCAGAGTTATTAGCAGCCACGTCAACCATTAACAACAATATTGTTGCAAGTAATGGACAGGAAATTGAGATAAAATATAGTTTTTGTTACCAAAATACTATTGGAGTGCGTATGTACGACAAATATGTATGTACGTAAAACCTTCGACTTATTCGTATAGAAACTTTTCATATTAAAAAAAAAGAAAGTCTGTAAATTTTAGAATGCTCATGGGTACAACTAAGCACAAAACCATTTGTCATTGGAAATACTATTTAAATATTCAAACGAGCAAGTTATTCGAATCTCAGTAGAATTCGAATGCCTACCGAAATCTCTAAAAAGAGAAAAAGTTCAAGAACACTACGTAAGTCCAAACACTATATCACTTAAGCGTTTTCGTATTCAACATTGGTTAGTTCCAAAGAGTATTGTCTCACAAAGGTACAGGCTGACAGTGATGTTCAAATATAGTCTTTATGTCAAGAGCGTGACGGTATATAAGATAGCAAAATGACATTGCAAGTCCTTCTCCCGTCGCGGCCGCCAATCGCCGTGAAGTAAAGTCATTCCGTGCCTGGCTTCCATTACAGGCGAGCCTTCCTTTTTAATACGGCCTCTGCTTTTTACCCTTTGAATTTGAAATAATATCGTCACGTTGTATAAGACGCGTGCCCAGAATGCTGTATTGCCTGCGACTAACGCGCCTTACGTTTGTGACTTCTCGTACGTTCGATTCATAGTTCAACAACTAACAGTAATGTTCTTTTAGCATTTGCTTAAGTTCAAGATGTCTCAAATTACATGTAGGTCTATCTTTCAACTAAAACATGTGATCGCATAGGTCTTTATTCATGGTCCCGTATCAGTTCATCTTACGCACAACTCACTGTGCGTTCTCTCATCTGAAATATGGTCGAGCAAAGTAACTTCTTACTCGTGTATTGTGTATAGGAGGCATTGGTGTACTCCTATATACTTGATCTTATAAAATTTTAATGAATTATCTCTACAGAAAATTATTTAAATGTTTAAGGTGTCCCAATAGTCGATACCGTGTAGATAGCGCAGTGTGTAAGTCAATAAAAGTGTGAGAAGTTATACTGTGTGGGACGGTACACTGTGTTAATGGCTACTGCTTGGGCCGATTTTTATGAGCAAATGTAGGGGTCTACTTTTTATTATTTAGTTTCACGTTACTAACTGTAATTTGAATACAATAAAGAAACGAATGTAAAAAGTCCAAAAATATTATGTATATAAGTACCTAAATTCAGAATCGGTAAAAGAAGGCAATGCTAGGTATATTAAGTTACAAGGTCTTTTTTGCAAATAAAATCCTCGAAGAAACCTTTGCTTTTTACGGGTATCAAATATTTTTGGCAGACAGGCCTATAATGTTTTGATTCTGTATTGAGAATTTGAGAACTTTCAAATCGAAATAATAATGAACCTCCGAGTCCTGATATATGTATTATTATTTTTGTCTTTAGTCATATACAAACAAATGTTACACAATAACTAAAAACACTTTTGAATCCGCGATTGTCAATTTTTTTATTCTACAATAACATTGGACTAATATATTAATCCATCACAATACACACATACCGAAAATAATTATAGTATAGCTACGTACAAACAATGTTGCATATTTACAAATGTCTACCAGACTGCGTTACTGTCTTAGGCATTCGTTTTTCTCTTGTGGTATGTTGCTAATGTTTTTCGAAACAAATTATAAATTGTGATACATTCTCTGTAGTACAGACAATGTTTCAGCCGCAGACTTTCAAGTTTAACCATTCTTCTAATGTAATTCGAAAATATTACTGGGTTTTGGAGCAAACACAATATTAATAACCTGACGTGTTAAGTGACTTGTGTTTTGGCGACAATCGGCATGCGAAGTACGAGACAAAACGACACATTTCGCCAAAACCTATTTATTTGGTACAGTCACGAGCATTAACATGTACAGGTAACACTTTTGACTAGTTTTAACTCTGATTCCATTGTGATGAGTTACATTGATAACATGATCGTGACTGTACATAGGTACAACAAATAAATACACTTACAGAGTGCTAAATACAAATGAAATTTGTGATGTACAAATAAGCCCTTTTATTTGATACCCATATTTGTAGGAATGCATTAAAAATAATAAGTCCGCTATCTTTAGTGTGCCGCCAACTTAGATTTAGAATGACGTCACACAATTAACCTTGCATTGTCTTCTGAACTAAACATGTACACAAAGTTTCAGCTCAATCGGTTAAAGATATCTGCTTGAAAATTGAGTTGCAAGATTCCACCCGAACAAACATACACACATACATTGCAAGTTAAATAAAAGTTTGTAATTTTTTTTTTTTTAAATATATTTAGCCCGACAAATGACTCAGTTTAGTAGAAATGGAGTCCAGATGCGGAGACAACTGATGCAGCGTGAAAACGACGTAGCATCAGTCACCCTTACCCAGCCCACAAGGTGGCTGTTCACGCCTCGTTTGAAGGACCCTATAATATCATAGGAAGGAAGGAAAAATTGTTTTGGTACTTGGCATTTTTGAATTCTTTGCGTAGGCACTACGGCCACCACGAGATTCATTTGATAATAGTGATCGCGTAAACTTGCGAAAACAATCTATATAAATAAAAATGAATGCTGCTCAGCGCAAAACTCGAGAACGGCTGAACGGATTTGGATGAAACTTTGCACATAGAAAGACCATGACCTGGACTAGGATACTTTTTATCCCCGTAACAGGTTCCTGTGGGATAGTGTAGTCTTCGTGAACGAAGTCGCGGGCGACAACTAGTGATAAATAAAGTTCCGTTTATGAATGCAGCATTAACATTTAAGCGTTTATGTAAAATTCTGTATTTATATTCTGATATATGTACCATAGAGTTATAACCCGGATTAACGTTAGGTTAAAATTCTTTGATGAAGCGACGCCGTGTGGCGCTGCAAATACGCTTATACCAACAGCGCGCTTATAGGTTTCGGCAACATGACAAAAAGCTGCTCAGTCAGAGCATAACATGAAAGCCCTAGAGGTATGATTTGGAGCCATATGACGCTTCAACATGGAGTTTCAGTTTCAATTTACCGACGTTTTACTAATATTCATATAAAAGTTACGCAAATGATTGCAACGAACAAATTTTAATTATAATCCGAAAAAAGTGTTGAACAATTTTTCAACAACCTCGGTTTAACGCGGCTTTAGAAACCCGCCGACCCCAAACAGTCTGGTGACTCTGAAAATGCCTCTCAAAAACGCATCTTAAGCATTTGAACTTTATTTCAACTGGTACACTCGCAGAACACACGTTAAATAATAAATACATAGAATAAATATTGGGTACAGTTCTTGTAAGGTAAGGTTTTCTTATTTGTCTACATTTTCTGACGATTGCCATATTATAACAATGGGTCTAACAAATAACACTCCTTAATAACCCGCCCCAAGAGCTCCTAGAGTTACTTGATACTTAAATTACGATAAAAAGTCACTAATCAATATCGCTTAAAGTCATCTGACGAACATCACCAAATAATTTGGCGCGAACCAAATTACCCACCTTATTATAGATCACCCCAATTTCGGAGACGTGTCAAATTATTGGTAAAGTCGTCAGATTAATTAATCGAAGCCACTTCCCTCTTCATTTGATAGAATAATTATCTTTAATTATTATATTAACGGTGCTCCATCATTTATGTTAATTAGTCGGTGTCAATCTAAAAAGTTATTATCACTTTTTCCATTGATGAAGTTTTTTTTAACTCTTTGCCCATCGATTCCTTTGCTTTTCATAAAGTAAATCCAGGAAACTTTAAAAAAAAGTGAAACAGTGATGGCTCAGTATGTCGTAGTCATAAATGAGCTTTCGCCATCGTGTTCGCTTGCGTGTAAAATTGAACACCTACAATTTTATTGTTGAGTAATATTTGGAGATATTCCGTCGAGAATGGGAAATTAAGCGCATGATTCTATTGAGATTTTCTGATATATATTTTAATTACTAAAAATCTTTTGTTCTTATAAAAAATTGGGGTAACGTAATGGTTTCATTAAGCCTCTATTATTGAATGTATAGTCTATTTATAAACTGTCCCACTGCTGGGCAAAGGCATCTATTATTGAAATCAAGTTGTGCTTTTTGTACAAGACACAGGTGCGATCTTGCGTGGAGTATTGCTCGCACCTTTGGACGGTTCCGCAAAGTACCTTCTCGATGCCTTGGACAGATATACGCATTATCGGCAATGCAGAGGTCACTAATGCTCTCGAGCCCCTGCAATTGCGGAGAGATATAGCGTCACTCAGCGTCTTCTCTTCTACCTCTTATACCACGGCGAGTGCTCTGAAGAACTCTTTGACCTTATCCCACCTTCTCCCTTCCTCCATAGGAAGCACGCGTGCTGCTCTCCGGAGTCACCCCTGTACTGTCTCGAACATTCCATCGCGCACAAAGACATTTGGTGACTCGTTTCTTTGTCGCACTTCCAAAAGATGGAATAATCTACCAGCACAAGTTTTCCCTCCTTCCTATGTCATGGGGTCCTGCAAACGAGGCGTGAAGAGGCACCTTGTGTGCCGGCAGGGTGAGGGTGACTGACGCTGCGTTGTTTTCACGCTGCACCAGTTGTCCTTGCGTCTGGACTCCATTTCCACTTAACATCAGGTGGAGTGGAGTCATTTGTCGAGCTACGTATATAAAAAAAGTGTTTTCTACAATTGATAGGTATTGGCGGGTTAGTAATAATCACACACCCGGACTATACATCTAAGTATATGAAACACACTTGACCCAGGAATTAAACCCTTCCTTTGAATAAATATAGTATAATTTGCGGCTACCGGTACAGTTGTTACACAAATAAATGGTTATTAATTCGACTGTTAACAATAATTCTGCATTGCATCCGACATCGAGTAATCGGAAACCTGTTCTCAGTTCACGTCTGCAAATGCCCACAGTTTCGTAATAAGTGAATTTCGCTGGGTCATACATCGCATTGCAATGCAGAGACACAATGCTTTAATATGTTTTTGTTGTTTACCAACAATTGAGTATTGTTCTGTTTTACTCTAATTTTATAGTTATAATTATGTTTTGTTTTGTTTTTCCTTTATTAAAATTTAAAATTTAAAGAGCACTACCTCTCCAACTTGAGCAGTAATCAGTAACATTATAATAGTTATTCAGTCGGATGATATGTATATATATTATTATATTATACTATGTAATTTATTGTGTAATTACAAAAACACAATGTTGAAAAAATTTCCACGAGCAGGATTTGAACCTGCACCCTTCTGACATACCGGGTCAGGTGCTCTTCCAATTGAGCTATCGTGGATCTAACCAGCCCGCCGAAATTATTCAACACTATTTACTTTTTTACTTTGAAAGCCAAAGGCGCCAATTCAATGTCAACAACTACCGTCATTAACATCTGATCATAATATTTTTACAAATACTAAAGATCAGTTAAGAAGTAGGCTAGCTATTTATAAAATGTTTTTAATTTGTTTATACAATTTTAACGCAAATTTTGTTGCGAAACAAATTGCAAAAACACAATGTTGAAAAAATTTCCACGAGCAGGATTTGAACCTGCACCCTTCTGATCTGATCATAATATTTTTACACATATACACATAATATTTTTATAGTTAATGACGGTAGTTGTTGACATTGAATTGGCGCCTTTGGCTTTCAAAGTAAAAAAGTAAATAGTGTTGAATAATTTCGGCGGGCTGGTTAGAACCACGATAGCTCAATTGGAAGAGCACCTGACCCGGTATGTCAGAAGGGTGCAGGTTCAAATCCTTTTTTCAACATTGTGTTTTTGTAATTTGTTTCGCAACAAAATTTGCGTTAAAATTATATAAACAAATTAAAAACATATTATTGTGTAATTTCAATGTACATTAACACGTTGACTGCCGCAAAACCAAGACACAATAGAAAATTTATTGTTTGTCGGTCACCGGTGACCACCACGGCGATTAAAGACTTAAAGGATAAAAAATATATAAAATTCATAAACTAATCAATACAAAGGTACATGTATATATACACTAAATCCATACGTATATACATATACACACACACACACACACATGTATATATGAATGTATATATTATTCATATACCATATTTACTTCCACGTATATTTTCTTTTCTTTACTACAGTAAATATTAGGTACTTCTTGACATGTATTGTATCTAATTTTATGTAAGACCTTGTTTAATCTAATTTATATTATGTAAGGTACAATTGTAAGTATTCTGGCATATGTACCTATACATCTAATTTTAGCGCTTGTAAGCGTTTTGGGTGACTGTATTCAATAAGAAAATTACAAATACCTACTGGCAATACATTTATTTGCTGAAAGTAAGTAAAAAGTAAATAGCCACCTCCTCAATTAAACTTATCGCTATTGATATCAGGTTATGTTTACAATTGATAGGTACCTATAGGCATAATCTTTACGCTTACCAAATGCGCGTTGGTGATCACTGCCCTGGCTATGGACCTATTTGTATCCTAAGTTGAAACACACTTAGTTTGACCATAAAAATTAGTAGGGAGAGAGAACACTTAGGCCTCGGTGGCCGAGTGGCAAATCGCTTCCCCGACGATGTTCGATAGTCCTGGGCTCAAATCCAAGGCCGGTCAAAGCGTGTTTCGATTGTTTTGTTGAATATCCCGGATTTGTGCTCATCAACCAATGTGATGCAGCCACTACCCATCAACTGTACCGATGACTTGATTTTAATAAGAGAGACCTTCTCTTGCCTTCCCTTCTATTTTTAATTGAAATAACGTCACATTTTAGGTAAGTGAACTTTGTTTTTTTATATATTTTATAGTTTAAAGCAAATTAAGTCTCATTTGTGTTGCTATTGTCTAATGCAGTATTGTATGTGTATTGATAGTTCTAATGTAGTATAAAGAAATGCATTCTATCCACAATGTATTAGCCTTTAACACCGTTATAGCACTAAAGAGATACAATCATCCGTAACAATCATCTCGGCGATCCATTTTCAGTGAACAAAATGACAAATTAAGTTACACCATACAATTCTGATGGATGAACGACGCTATGTCAAGAGATAGCTACCATGCGGGCGTGACGTATGAGGGATATAATTTTCGCTGTCAATACGGATAGAATAGGACATATTGGTAGTTGCCTTTTATGCGTTTCGTGACGCTGGTGGATTGATTGATTTACGAAACAAATATTTTATTTACATCAATTTTTTATTCTGTATCGTGTAAGCACTTGGCTTTAATCTTGGTGATGATAAAGTCGAAGGTGGAAGCGCACTTTATCTGGAGTCTTCATCTATTGCGGAGCTGGCTATCTTATCTCTAACTATACTTATGCTACCATGAAGCAAACCGAATTCGAACTTGTGCATTAGGAATCGAACTTTGGAACCTCTGGGTCTAAAAGACAGAGGTGGTTACGAGTTAGGCTAGTAAGGCTAACGCGTTCGCATTGCAATGTTGAAAAGAAAGCAACTTTCGCTGTATCGTTTCACGGGATGGGTGATCAAATTTAAATGTGTCGAGTCCCTTTGAGCTTTGGAAGTAGTATTAAGCTCCTAGCCCTTGGTGCCAAGTGCGAGTTTCATCCGCCATTCGATCACGTTAACGAAAACGAGAATTTGTATGGCAAAATGTTAACTCCTTTCGTATACCGCCAGGAGGCGCTGCTTCAATGCGATACTAATTTTCGTTTTCGTAAACATAATCGAATGAATACAATAGTAAACAAAACTCATACTAGGCCCCCTGGTAGCTGTATGATAGCAGTCGTTGCAACCCAAAAGTAACAATAGTGACAACATTAACGATAAAGCTTTATTTTGTGAATAAATTACGTTATCCACTCTTCTAGTGCCCAACAACACAAAATAAAAAGATTGCAGAAGGTACCTAAGCTTATATATAAGCCCATACTAATGCGCTCGAGCAACGCACAGTCACCTCTGACGGACTGGACAGCTGCACTCGAACTAGAAATACTTACCAACTATGTAACATTTCACATGCTTGACAATGAATTAGTTTTATTCGTATGCAATTCATTATACAAATAAATCAGTATGAAACTACATTTTTTGAACTACATACATAAAATGTTTCTTTTCTTATAACTATTTTGACATTACCTGGTCGTTGTGGAGATTCTTAGGGGAGGCCTTTTTCCAGCAGTGGACGGCTGAGATGATGATGATGATGATATCTTTGTTTATTGACAACATGTTTTACAATACAATAATTATACTAACTTGCTTACACATACATACTATGGTGGTTTTTCAGGCCAAATTAATTCAACATACCTACCTTCACTATTCATGGTATAACTAAGATTTAACAGTCTACTCTCGCATTTCACTCAAACGATGCTGTCGAATTGATGCATGCCCCATTTGAAATTTCAACGAACGTGTCCCAAGTGTGGATGACGTCAACGCTGCCAAATTAACGTTGGACAGATCGACAAGAGATGTATTTATGGTGCCAAATGTCTGCGCAAGTGTGCCCGATAGATTTTGTTGATAATTGATGATGATTCTCATTCAGAAAGATTCCCTCAATCCCTTGATCAATTTATTATGGAACATGACCCTACATGTGTATTTTATGAGTAGGTTTTAATAAAACTAAGCTGTTGCTATACAATGTGTATATTTTTATGCGATGAAGCGATGGCTGATTCATATGTCAAACTCGTGAACGGGTGCCGCTTGTGGAGGCTGGTCTGCTCTTGCATACCTAATTTATTTTTAGTATTATTCACTATAGTTTGACTTTGTTTTTCTTAAACAATTTTTGACTTTTACTAGAGTATTGTATGACATTGTGGAAATTGAAACTTTTCTTGCCGGTTCTTCTCAGTACAAGATCTCCCGCCCAGAGTAAACTCACGAACCGATGGCATAGTAACATTCACAAGAGCTACTTGTAGCCTAAACTGAATAAATCATTTTGAATTTTGATGTAAAACTAGAAGGTGCCAACTCGCGACCAGTCTCCAGTTTTACAGTCTCGAGTTGACGAATAACTCATAAAGCCGAAAAAGCGCACTTCACACCTGGAATCTATAACTACCGAGGAACTTAACTTCCAACTGATTGATGTTTGGCGACATGCTTAGATAAAATGGTGATTAGTGTTAACTAGCCAGGCCGACTTAAAACAAGCCCTACCACCAACTGGATCGAGAACAGACATGTCCCTACTTGAAATCGAACTGACAACGGTGGTCTTAACAGCTAAACTACCATAGGTAGCTAAATAGAAGAGGTCAAGAGCGCCGCTTTTCGTAATGCAATCTTTTCATCATATAAAAATCATCGGATAAGTATGTTATACATTGTCTCCTTCATGCTAGGAAAGCGCGGTTGTTCAAATATGGCAGTTCGTATGATGAGCTGTGGCCCGATTGCCTCATGTACTCCTGTTTGTGGGAAGACCCGTGGGACGTTTAAGGCTGATGACGACGTAATAAAAAAAATAGGCTTTGTTAATTTTTCAAATTAAATTGTAATCAGTTTTTTTGAATCGACTTATTACAGAGAAACCGAGCATCTCATTTTATTGCTACATAAGAAGAAGTATATCGTACATTAACAATTATGAAATCTAATTTTATACATTAATTAATTGTTAAAAACATATGTAGGTATACCCACCATAGTAACACCGTTTTAAAAGTTTCGCGTTTTGTTGTGAATATAATGCTTAGCGGGATTAAATGCAAACTGTATAATACACCTTTGACCCGGATGTAACCACGAGCTGGCTAAAATAGTACATCTAGAATGCTTATACTAAATCGTATTCTACATTTAATGCACACAGAATAAATTAAAATAAGTCCCAAAATAGGGAACAAATTAGTCTTTATTAACATATAACATGTGTATTAAATAAAACGAAACATAACATTAAGCTTAAGTAGCGATTAATTCCTTAGAAAGGTGTTTTAAAAAAAGGTACGATTTTCTTTTTCGCTTTTTTAAAACGTGGTTCTTTAGCGAGTATAAATTCCTTATAAAGGTGTCATGAAATAAAGATTAATTTCGCTTTTTACGAGTGTAACGTGATTCATTAACAAGTTAAGTATTAAGTATATTTAAAGTTCGACTGTTCAAGCCATTGCATTAAAACGGGTTACTCTGTTCATTGGGTTCATTTCGATGCTAACAATATTTTAGAGTTAATATTAATTTTAGTTAAAATAGCAATATGCAATTACTGATAAAACGAGTTAATGATAAGTTTACGTACTTAATTTGTATTATAAATATCACAGGCGAATTTTAATTTTCTATACATTTAGATTGATTGAATATTACATTATTGGAATCATAAAATATACGTTCATATATTTTTTACTTTTTTAGTGTGACAAATTTTTTCAGAAGTTACTATTTTAATAAATAATGTTACATCGACTTTACCGTGTTCGATATCATTCTACTTGACTATGTTAATATGGCCTCATCAGGATAAATTAATTTTCTTTGCAATTGCATTTGATTAACCTCATCACGTGACTTTTATTTACCGTAACAAGGTTGTTCGAAACCGCAAAAAAGGGGTCAAGATATATTTCGCAATAATATTCTATAATTTACTTAAAAACTTAAGTTCATAGCATCATCTTGGCACATAGACACCTCCTTGATCAACGAATGCTGTTCAGCTGAATGGGAACTCCTCAAACTGGATACGCCAAATGACTTGTTTTTGCGTAAAGGTGGTCTTCCGCGAATCCTTCCATCGTATTTGTGACGTTTGTGGTTCAACGGGCTGTAGTCGACGTCTAGCATTTCACCACATTTGCGTTTTGAAGCGGATGATGATGAAGACTCATTTTTATATGAACTGTACGGTGTTGTTATTTCTGAAACAACGTTATAAAGTCCTTGTGAAATGTGTTTTTCAAGAAATGCCCACCGTAGCTTCCCTGAGCTAACTCATTGCATTGTCAGTAGGCGATAGGCGATGGTACTAACTGAGATTATACGGTTTTTTAATTAGTATAGATACGCATACCTGTTTTACATATAATTGAATGTATAAGTGAATGTGTAGTTCTTGTAAGAAACATAAAGTTCTTTAACCTATTTTAAGAGTCAGCCCGTGATCACGGCCATTGCAACTCGGTCGCAACGTCGGTTATTTCTTCGTAATAATTCCAAATTCGTTATAATTAAAATTCCTTCGTTATAAATTATGGAACGGCAAAGTTCAAAAGTGGTAAATTAAGCTAGTAAATTAAAAAATATAAAAAATCGTGCTTGTGCCTTTGCACTTCCTATCTTACGTGAACGAAACGCGTCATTGCATAAGTCGCTCTTCTTGTTTCCAATTCGCAGATGACACATGTCTAGTAGTTGCAGACAAAGACCCTCATATAGCACGCGATCTGCTTCAGGCAGACTTCAACGCTTTCGTGCCACGACTCTGGTTTGGTTTTGAATTCCTCCAAGACCAAACTGCTTGTAATAAAATCTCAGGGACATTAAGACCACTGTATTAAGAAGCGTTGTGGCATATGACCATAGTTGCCTTCACTCCACTAACAGTGACACTTGCGGGTTGTCTCAGTATAGATATTGTCGATACCCAGATAAGTATACCTCGGATTGCAAATAGATAGCACACACCCCGCTATACACGACTTTAAAGTTTATACTGACACCCCTTACCAACCTAGTGGTTAAAAAAGTAGTGTCAGATTATCCGTACGCAAGCACATGGGACTATCTACGTCTGGTCATAACGCCGGATCAGGACGCACCGAAGCGCATTCTTCATCCGGTACTTTTAAGACTAGTGTTTCGAGCGAGTTGCTCCGTGGACACGTATAGTCCACTACCTAATATTCAGATAGGTTACCGGAGCTGTAAGCTCGCTCACTTCTCGTTGCACCATAAGCACAACTCGCAGTTTCACTGCTCGGGTCGTCAACTCTAAAGCCGACTACCAAATGTCCTCTTTGGTGGCGGAGTTATAAGCCCACTCACTGCTCAGTACCCATCCAGGCACCTCATCAGTTTGGATCTAGCGGGCGCCTCTACTAGTTATCCAGACTAGTACCGGAGATGTTGGAAGCCTACTTAATGAAAACCACCAAGCAGAACAACCAACTATGGACAACTCACGTGCCCCGCAGATCCTTTCGATTCAGGCCCCACACTAGACCGCTACTCGGACCCGCTCGCTGTGCACGAAATGGAAGCCGGGCCAGACCTCAACCAGGCAGACGAACATTCCCACTTATACAGCTAACCACATAGCCACCACGAGTATAACCCATGTCCGGGACCTGCCGGAGACGCCCGCGAAGGCATATCCGGCAAGGGGCCTAGGATCCGAACTCCCGTGGTACCCTTGAAAAGACAGCCGGACCCGTAGTTCCAACTGCCATACCCTACCTATCAGGTCAGTAGATAGGGACAAATAGATAGCAATCTTAATTGGCGTAATCACATTGTAATAAGACAATTATAGCCAACATGATAATATTAAAAAAAAGGATGCCTTTCAAAGTTAAATTAATGTTGTACAACTCCCTAGTCCAATCATACATACAGTATGGTTTATGTAGCTACGGCCGTACAACACATACTTAATTAAATACATAACCTTCAGGTTTTAAAACACATTGTATCAAATAACATCCGACGTCAATTTCATGGTAAGTGGTCTTATCAAACATTGCAAAATGTTACCTGTTTATGTATAAAGAAATAAGTCACCCCGTGTGCACGCGCGCGGTAGCTAAGAACCGGCTCCAAACATGTCGTGCGAGTAATGTGTACGGCGAAATAACTGCCTCCTACCATGTACCACGATTAATAAACAAGCTGCCGCATGAATTATGCGGTACTTTACGAAATTTCAATATTAAAAATAAACTTAGGGTCAACTTTCTTGTTAACTTAAAAAATATTTCGTAGATGTTGTTTAACCTATTTCCATAATAGAAACTTTAAATTATATAAGTACTCTTTAAAGGTCTTTAGTGTGAATGTAGTCGCACTATGACAAACGTTAGTGGTTTAACAATGCGACTAAAAACATAATTGTTATTATACATGTTTTAATATAGTATAAATAAAATAAAAAAATAAATAAATGAATGAATACTTCAAGGAAAGGGTACAGTTGCAATAGTCATATAATAGGTTCTATTATGGTCGTTTAAAAGCGTTCTCATAAATTTAAAAAGCTAATATTGCAGCATAAGTACCTAACTCCTCTAGACAGGAAGGAATTCCCACTTTGACGACACAGTTTTAATTTTATATGACCTTTTATCTTTTGGCCTTGTTCCACATTATGTGAATTTTAATTAGTTAGTTTTAGTCCAATTAGGAATTTCTGGATGGGATCCAGTGATGGGTTTAATCTCGGCTGTTGTTAAATGTAATAGGGCGTTAATTTGCGTTCTGTTAGAAAGTACATTTTTTGGTAATACGATAATTTATATTAAATATTATATAGGTATATAAATTGAATAAGAAGTTGGTCAACTTGAGAAAAAAAGGTTTTACCAAAAAATAAAGGAGTACAAACCTAAACTGGTCCCTTGCTCTCTCCAAAACACATTTCTTACCGCCTTAGCCACGCTCGACCAGATATTTTCTTTATTCGACTCCACATTCCTTTCTATTTCGCTAGACCTCTCATCGATCCCTTCCCCATCGTCCACAATCCTTTTTACGCTGACTTTCTTTTTGGTAATAATAAATTTAAATTGTATCTCTGTTTCCTCTTCACTGGTTCTCAGAACTGAGCTGAGACAATTTTGAAGAGACCCAGCTATATTGGTAGTGAGTGCGGTTATTGCATTGTTGATGCCGGCTGCCTGGACTGGTGAGTCGACACAGGTCCTGAATAATTCATTTGAATCTTTAGAGGTGTTTTCTGTTTCCACAATAGGGCTATCTTCTTTGAAGTTTATTGCCCTTGCTGGCATATTCGAGTGCTCGCCTACTGGTGGTGTATTTTCAGATATTTTTTCTTTATGGTGGACGGGTGTTCGTGCCATTGTTTGTCCATGATTCTCGAAACGGTTGATAAGAGCTTGGAAGCGTGGGTTAAGACAAAATTTCGGCTTTTGTGGGCCAGGTGTAAGCATGCGTTTTGGTTTTCTGTATACTGAAAAAAAAACTGAACGATTATTTAAGCCAATTAAAGAAAATATTTGGCACTCATTTCCATTCAGTATTCATTCGTTAATCTGATGTGGAAATAGAAAAATCTTATAATGGAAATTACCAAGAATCTGTTTATACACTCTCAAAATTGAAAATATAATATTTGGTACCTCTCTTGAATTTATTTTCTTGTTCGAAAATGGTGTCATCGGCAAATTTAACTTTTTTCGTTTTCATCGACGAAATTTCAGTGCTATTGGCGGAGTCTTGAAATGTGACATGTTTCTCGGAGCTGTCTTGGCTGCCTAAACGAAGGCGACTACCGACCACGATAATGCTTTTCAATTTCGGTGCAGTATTTTCGTTTTTTGATGCCTGTTATGAAAATAAAATCAAAAGTAACATAAAATAACATAATTATAAGTTTAAATAAAAAATTAGACATCATGAAATTACTAAGATGCCAGTATAAAAACATGAATGTGTATTGAATAATCATGATAACAAATCGTTTTGTGAATAATTACATAAAAGAGGCCTTAAAATACTTTCACATTTCTCCAAAAAAGTTATATAAATTATATATAAATAAATAGATTTTGTTTTGATAAAATATCAAAAGATAATAATCACCTCATTAGTTATACTTTGTGCTGGACTTTCTGAATTCTCAATTTCAGATAATGGAGAATCCGCTCCTTGTTCCGGAAACAAGGACCAACCTCCGGCTACAGGGTGCGTGGGAGTGCTAGTCGTGACTGCCAATGCCAACTTTAAAATATTGTGTTGTACGTGAGACGTAGGCGTTGTCATCTCTTTTTGCGGTTCTGGGTCTAAAAAATGTTTAAATTAATTTACCAAAAAAATAAATGAGGGAAAAATAAAAAATCAAATAGGTACCGTCTGCTACGTCGCTTCTTAATGGGGTGGTTTTACTATTCACAGGAGATCCGTCATAATCATCATCTTGAATGGTTTCTTCATATTCCTCCACAAACTTCTGTCTCATAAGAGCTAGTAGCTTTTTAGCATGAGGTGTTGCTGCTCTTTGTCTTTTCAGCTTTGGAGTTTTTGGAACCAATTTCGGATGAGGAGTTTGTATACCAGAGCTTTTGACATCTTCCGTTTCGCTTTCACTAGATTCATAGTCAACTAAAGTCTTTTTCCTTATTATAGGAGTAATAATAGCCGTTTTACTAGATTGATTGACAGATATAATGGCCTCGAAATTTTCACCTTCATTGTTATTAGACACTTTTTCATACAGCGAATCAAATTTTTCTTCTATTTCTTTTGATTCAGGTTTAATTTCAATTTCTTTACTAATCAATTCTGTTATACTCGTGCATTCGTCTACATTTGTTAAATCATCCATGTTATCGAAATATTTATTGCACTTGCTACAATGTAATGGTAAGTGTTCTTTCAACAGATGTCGTTTAAAATCCGGATTCAAATGTGCAGGGTTGCAAAGAAACTTTTTCCCTCGACAAATCGGACAATTGTATTTTAAGCCATGGACATTCTGTTCGTGTTTCCATCGACAGTCTGCACAACAAAATACCAGTTGACATACAATACAACATGCCTAGAACAAATAAGTGAAAATCGTTTATTCAACAAATAGTAGTAATATATAATTATGATTTGCACTGTCAACCAAACCAAACCGTTCCGTTGTAAATATTAAGGTATATAAAATATTAGTTAATTGTAGTACCTAAAAATACATTTTTTTTAATCTCAGTAAACCTTTTTATCTCTATTAATATAGTTGATGATTTGGGTATCGGAGTTAACTAGGTTTAATTAAGGTTAATAAAAAATAGTAGGTATCGTATTAGTTACGTAAAAAAACTACCTATTGTTGAGTAGTAAAATTATAGTTCGTTAAGGAAAGTGCCTCGAAAGACCAAGTTGATAAAGCTCATAAACTGTCAGAAGTAAATGTCTCAGCGGCTGTCAACCTTTATACTTAATTCCGTATTTGGGTATACAACAGACGAAAGAGTACCGTGCCGTGTTGTGACACTAACGTGTTGTAAGGCGACTGCATTCTGCCCGCGGAATAGATTTAGCGGAAAGCAAAAACGTGTTTCTCCTGACCAACTGCATTAGGATTGGGGCATGTGTATGTACTAGCATCCAAGTTTGTCTGTGCACGATGCTCTTGCTACGTTATATTGTAAAAGTCCCGTACAAAGTCTGATGACGTGGGTTTTGTTAGTGCAATCACTTTTAAATTTAGTCTTTTTAATATAGCATCGTAGTTAAACTCTTTTGTTAAATTTATTCTAAGATCATAATAATAATAGGGTGTTATTTAAACACTTAGCAAAGTAAGTGTTTTTTATATATTTTAGCGTTTTATTAACGCTTAATACTTTTTTTTTTTCGAAATTTTTTTTTTTTTTCAGTGATTGATGCTTATGTTTTTTAGTCAACATTGCTTCATCAATCTTAGAAGTTTTCACCTCTGAGATCCGAAAGAAATATTTTTACAAATATTTGAACATTCGGTTAAGATGAAGCTGCGTTATAGATAAGTGTTTTTTATATATTTTCTTCTTCTAAGACTTCTAAGATTGATGAAGCAATGTTGACTAAAAAACATAAGCATCAATCACTGAAAAATTTCGACGGGTGAAAGCCAGACCTCGGTAGCCAAGTGGTTAAGGCAGCCGCCCGGAATGCGGAAGGTGCGTGGTTCGATTCCCGCCTGAGGTTGTCGTCTTTTTTCAGTGTTTAAATTTTACTTAAGTATATTTAAGCGTTAATAAAACGCTAAAATATATAAAAAACACTTATCTATAACGCAGCTTCATCTTAACCGAATGTTCAAATATTTGTAAAAATATTTCTTTCGGATCTCAGAGGTGAAACCTTCTAAGATTGATGAAGCAATGTTGACTAAAAAACATAAGCATCAATCACTGAAAAATTTCGACGGGTGAAAGCCAGACCTCGGTAGCCAAGTGGTTAAGGCAGCCGCCCGGAATGCGGAAGGTGCGTGGTTCGATTCCCGCCTGAGGTTGTCGTCTTTTTTCAGTGTTTAAATTTTACTTAAGTATATTTAAGCGTTAATAAAACGCTAAAATATATAAAAAACACTTATCTATAACGCAGCTTCATCTTAACCGAATGTTCAAATATTTGTAAAAATATTTCTTTCGGATCTCAGAGGTGAAAACTTCTAAGATTGATGAAGCAATGTTGACTAAAAAACATAAGCATCAATCACTGAAAAATTTCGACGGGTGAAAGCCAGACCTCGGTAGCCAAGTGGTTAAGGCAGCCGCCCGGAATGCGGAAGGTGCGTGGTTCGATTCCCGCCTGAGGTTGTCGTCTTTTTTCAGTGTTTAAATTTTAACTTAGCAAAGTATTCGTATTTTTGTTAGCAAAAAAATGCTAGTTGGGCAGCAACTTATGGTCAGCAAATATTTCTAAATCAGTCTGCAACTTATATCATTCTGAACAGCAGACTGATGCCACTCCCACCTTCTGCGACTGGCCCTCGCTATGCTGCGCTTCGCTAGGGAAAAAAAATAACTTAACCTAACCAACAGTAAGGATTTCTTATGCTGACCGATTGTATAATTCTGCTGACGAAATAATAATTTTGCTGACCAAATTTGTTTTGTAATACTAATAAATTATTCATCAAATTCAAATTTTCAATAAATACGTCATCATCAGCCTATAAGTAGGCGTAATGAAGCCAATACAATTGGGTAGTTGACGGGTTAGTCAATATAGAAACTTTTTAACAACTGTCAAAACGAATATTTGAATAAAAATTGTATGGGATTAGCAAACTATGACGTCACTATTTTGTTCCGTCAATTGAGTGTATATTCATATTTTTTTAGGTTACAGAAATTCCTGCCTAGGTCAAATAAAAAAAATGGTAAATTACAAAAACACAATGTTGAAAAAATTTCCACGAGCAGGATTTGAACCTGCACCCTTCTGACATACCGGGTCAGGTGCTCTTTCAATTGAGCTATCGTGGTTCTAACCAGCCCGCCGAAATTATTCAACAGTATTAACTTTTTGTAATTTGTATCGCAACAAAATTTGCGTTAAAATTATATAAACAAAACAAAAACATTTTATAAAATGGTAAATGTTTTAAAGAATGCTAATGCCCAATGAGGGTTAGTATGCAAATCAATAACCGGAACCTGATTTTGCGCTATGAAGTTATTTAAACTGTTAAAAAATTTACTGTTATTATAACTAAATTAATTAGGTATTAAAACTATTTTTACCCTCACTTGTCTACAAAGGCATTTGATGAAACTTTAAATAATTTATGATCAATTATATAACATTCAACATGTAACCACACCCTTCTAAGTCGTTTTTGAGGATCAGCTACTGAATCTATTTGACGCCGCTTGTCTATTTAACTTAATAAATACAATAACAACAATAATTAAAAAAAATACAGTCACTCTTTCGTTAAACGTTTTAAAATAAACGACTTTAAAAGTAAGTCATTTCAAAAACGCATTATTGACTTGACTTCTAACTGCTCAACAAAGAGTAACTGTAATTTACAAAAAAATATTTTTACAAGAAAACTTAAATGTTTATATAAAATGGCTGAAATTGCTTCAGTACAGATCCACAACAAATTTTACATTTAGGGAGTGCGTTTATAATGTTACATGTTGTTTTGTCATCAAAAGCTTATTAAACGCTTATTATTACCGAATTCAAAATGTTAGTAAAGTTTCTGCTATAGTATTACAAAATAAGACAAACAGATAAATCAATCAAAATGTAAGGTAAGAACTAATACTATCAGCTCATCAGTTTATTACACAAACATTTGACCCTTGGCATAATATTACAGTGGGTTCTGCGGTCAATAAAACCTATCGCTTAATTGACCTAACCTTCAAATAGAATCTCTAAAGATAAAATATATTTTGTTCTCCAATATTGTGTTTTGTTTTAGCTTTCCGTATTGTACCCATTGTACCGTTTGCAAAGACCGTAATCACCAGTTTACCTTGCAAAGTATTCTTAAGATAAAATGATACTATATAATAATGGATATATAATAATGTTAAATACATTATAAACGTGAGTAGATCAGTGTAGTGTTTCATTTCAATTCTCATGAATGGCATATTAGAAAATCATTGTGTATTACAACAAACGTTGAATTATTCAATTTGGACTTATTTTATTGAAACCTATGAATAAAGATCTTGAATGAATTCATGATTTTTTTTATGTCATTCTTGATATTGGTATAGGTAAGTCTGATCACACACTCATCACCAACTCAATTAATGTTCTGCAACCAGGACCAATGGCTTTACGTGCCTTCCGAAGCACGGAGGAGCTCAATATGATGAATTTTTGGTCACCCATCATCGGATCGGATCTGCTGGTCATCGGACCGACCTTTGCGAAAGTTGCTTAGCCTCAACAATCGCAGTTCGAGCGCGTTAAACACTGCGCTATCGCGCTTCTCCGAGTCTGATCAGGTTAAGCTAATTAACATAAAGTAAAAAGTAACACATTTAAATGAAAAAAAGACATTGTTAAAACCATGTTATCAAATATATCATATTATCTGATCAAACTAACATAGATGTTAGTTATTATTAGTGTTAGAACACCTGGTTGAAAGTATGATCTCTTAATAAAAGTCCCATCTGTTAAGACAACATCAAAAAAATTTAAAAACAGTTCCAAATTGTTTGTAGTTTTGTACTCTCGTGTGTTTTACACCACTAAATGGAGATAAATGAGGTAAGGAACAAACCACAACCAGACCATCATACATACATACTACTTTATTAATTGGCACTAGAACGTTACATATTTATTTGTTTACTGATACCGTCACTTTTATAACCATTTCGAATAATTGGGAGAAAAAAAGAAAAAAACATTGGTATAAATTCCAACAAAATATTAGCTATGTTCGAATAAGTGTTTTATTACTTTTAATACACGTGAAATGTAATGACAAGCAATTAAGCGTAATTGCTTGTTATTAGAGTGACAGTCATAATGAAGTTATTGGTTAAAACTTACCTCAACTGATGATTTCATTATGAGATTAGCTTCAACATTGCACGCTAAACTTAATAAATCGTTGAGACAATAACATCACCTGCAAATTTAATAATATTCTTGTTTATATGTTCCAACTAAGATAATTATTTATGATACGATTACAAAGCGGTTAGCATTTTAGAACTGTCATACTACATATACCCTCAACAAATTGGCAATATGTGAACAGTTTCTTTAATACCTTCACTGGTGGTTTTAAGATATGAGACAGAAATTGTTATGCGTTCGGATATCTTTGATGTTGAATGACTTTATGTTAACATTGAAACGGTACCTTATATAATAGTTCTATTAACACTAATATTATTTATTTATGAATGTCTTACAATATACAATCAAATGATTAAGCATAAAATAAACTACTAACTTTTGTAATTAAATGAAATGTAGATAAAAAAAAAATTAAAAAAAACAAAGTGTTTAAATAATTCCACGAGCGGGATTCGATCCCGCACCCCGTGACATGCCGGGTCAGGTGCACCATCAACTATGCTATCGTGGCTCACGATACGCCCGCTAGTGGAATTTTTTCAACACTTTGTCTTCTTTCAGTTTGTAATTCGTTCGCAACAAAATTTGCGTTATATATGTAAATAATGTTAGCATTGTTGGCCAAAACCATTCTCCAATCATTCATATAAAAGTCTCTGCATCACTCTTTTTTTATGTTGAATACGCGTTTTTATATAGAAATTAAAAAATATATATTAAAACTGCAAGAGAGTAGTCCTATATACGTAGGTACACATGACGGCAGATCAACCTACCTGTTGATGCCCACATACGCACGGGAGGAGACGCGAGGGAGGAGGGCGTGACATCATCGCGGCGAGCATCGAACCGGTTGCCGCGGGCGCCCCCCGCTGCCCGTCCCCGACCGACACCAACTACAGACCATTAAACCAACCCCTGTGTTTTACAGTCCGCCTTTTATTTAAGTCTTCGGACCCTTACATTGGTCCATCTCGCCGTCAAAATTGCTAACGGTTACAAGAGAAGTAGGGCCAGACTACGCCCATTCCTGTCCTGAAACTCTTCAGTTGTGGTCTTCAGCATCGAAATTATCTTCGGGAGTCATCATCCTGTGAAAGTTTCTTCATAGCAGCCACGCCCGCTCAAGAACAAAACCATAGAAGGTCGCCGCAAGTTAGACTTTGAACCCGTTACACGTTTGAGTCAAATTCAACGGTCATCCAACGGACGAAAAATGCAAATCATCGCATCCCAAGTGGACGGTTTGGGTATTTTGTGAGTTCGTTCCAATTTATTCCTTCTATTTTCCTTCCTTACCACTATAAAAGTTCTCGATAGCTTTATATTAAGTGAGACATTTCATTTTTTTTTAAGTGTGTGGGTGACTTCTTTTTTTTTCACATTCAATCAAATTCATATTTGCTTTAAAACTGCTAAAAAGCTTAACACTACATTCAATAATCAATTATTGCAAACTTCTTTCACTAGACTGCGTGACGCCGCGGGCGCATTGCTTCCCTACAGCTATCGTCCCGTTTTTTATAAGTGCAACAGGTAGCCGACCGCCCGCTCAGCTGTTCTTTTGTTCTCGGCCAGTGCATTCAAGCAAGGTCATATTATTCACTGTATAGCCGCACGCATACATTGGTTTTTTTTTTTCATCTTTGTTTGCAACAGCGTTCTTATTTTATTATCATTTAATTATCATGTCAGACGAAAAAATTTAAAAATTAATTAGAAAGCGTAGTTGTATGAAGTCTAAACTGACTATATTTAATAATTATATTACTAAACATAAAAGTTGCACAGAGATTACTAGCGTACAACAACTAGATTTGGAAAACCGTTTAAGTAAATTTGATGCCCTATACTCTTTATTTATTAATTTATTTATTCAAATGATCACCAACATATTTAACATCATTGATATCGTAAACAGAACATTTCAAAAATAGATTTTAGCTTAATGTCAACATAATTATAGGTGAAGACTGCATGCAATTACGTGAATAGGATTAACAAAAAAAAATAGTACCTCCGTAATTATGATAAAAAGGGAATTGAAGTAAATATTAAATATGAAAAATTTAAATAACAATTGCAAAAAAAAGAAATATAAATACTTATGTCGCATACAACATATATCAAGAGATGAGAGACTTCCTAAAGCTGCGAATGTCACTCATGAACAAGTCCAAACTCTTGGTTTTAGCTGTACCATTAAACTCCCTTATGATACGATTCAAAGGTGCATTCTGACCAAGGTTAGACCTGCAAGGCTGGTCTACAAGGATGTTACTTCTTGATGCCCGTGGAAGCTTTAAGGGTACATTGAATGACAGCGATTTTAGTAAACACGGGACATCAAGGATGCCATTCGCTAGCCTATAGAGAAACATGAGGTCGTGCATACGTCTACGATCCGATAGAGAACTGATCTTAAAATGGTCTAATCTCTCAAAATATTTTAAAACATTCTTGCCCAAGTTACACGAAAACGTCAAGTGCCATAAAAAAGTGCTTTTGGATGCTTTCCAGTCGTTTTACATATACGTCATAAAAAGGATTCCACACCATACTGCAGTACTCCAAGCCACCACGAACAAATGAGTTATATAAAAGGATCTTTGTCTTAGGAGACCTAAAATCTCTACAGTTTCGGAGGACAAATCCAAGATTCTTGAAGCCCTTGGAACAAATGTCATTAACATGCACATTAAACCTCAGCCTGCTATCCAAACGAACACCGAGATCCCTTACAGTATCAACATCCGCCAAAATGTCTTTCTTAATTTTGTATTTATAGTTAGAAAGTATCTTTTTTCTTGAGAAACGCATCGAACAACACTTGGAAACATTTAAATCCATATGATTACCTTCACACCATTCTACCAGGTTATTTATGTCTGTTTGTAACAGATTCGCGTCCAATTGAGTGTCAACCACTCTGAAAAATTTCAAGTCGTCTGCAAATAAAAAGTAATCAGAATTACCGAAGCACCCGCCAATGTCATTAATGAAAACATTGAACAGCATGGGACCTAAATGTGATCCCTGAGGGACACCAGAAGCAACCGGAAAAGGATCCGAAGTGAACCCATTTACCACCACTTTTGACGCTCTATCTGACAGATACGATCGGCACCAATTCAGCAAGGGTTCACCAATACCATGAACATTGAGTTTGTTAAGCAAAACTTCATGGTTAACCCGGTCAAAGGCCTTGCTAAAGTCCGTGTAGATCGCATCCACCGATGAGCGGCTGTCGAGTTTCAAGGAAACAGAATCAACAAACGAAGTGAGGTTTGTTGATGTCGACCTATTCTTCATGAAGCCATGCTGACGAGAATCTATTAACTGTTGGAAATGCCAAGACAGAATGGGACATAGTAACTGCTCGAATACCTTAGCAAAGACTGGCAGAATAGAAATCGGTCTATAATTAGAAATTAAGTCTTTTTCTCCATTTTTGAAAAGTGGGACCACCAAAGCGACCTTCCACTCCGAAGGAAACATACCAGTGGCCAGCGATTTATTGTATAATAAGCATAAAGGCTTAGCTAAGGCATAAGCACATCGGAGCGCAAAGACTGACGGTAAACCATCAGAGCCCGCGCAGGCTCTGATTTTGATAAATTACAGTGTGACATCGAGATGCTTTCGGAGGAACCCGACGATGAATGTAAAGAACGCGAACAGTTCGAGGACTTGTATCATTCCCTGGTGGCATCAGCGCGCAGTCTGCTTGGTGCTAGCTCCTCCTATCAGTGCGGGCTCCCGGTTGACGGGTCCGTGACGAGCTACGAGGATGTACAGGCGAGTTCCTTTAAATCCAATTGCGTTAGATTGCCTAAGATTGACTTACCGGTGTTTCATGGTCACTATCAACACTGGTTTGAGTTTAGGGACACCTTTATATCTTTAATACATACTAGACATGATATAGATAACATTAATAAGCTGCATTATCTTCGCGCTTCTCTTAAAGGCAGAGCTTTGCTTATAATCGATAATTTAGATTTTAAAGCCGAAAATTACGAGGCTGCTTGGAAGTTGGTATGCAGTAGGTACGACAACAAAAGAATGCTCGTGAGTAATCACGTTCAAGCATTGTTTAGCCTTGAGCGCATGCAAAGGGAGTCTTGTGTGTCTCTTCGTCATCTGATAGATGTTACAAATAAAAACTTGCGAGCCTTATCTACATTAGATCAGCCCACTGAATATTGGGATACTCTAATTATATATATGATGGCTGAAAAATTAGATAGTGTCACCCATCGAGTCTGGGAAGAACATAGAAATACATTAACTAAACCCCCTTCCTTAGACATTTTTATTGATTTTCTTAGCAACAGGGCAGACTTATTGGAGACTATACAAGAAAGTAAAGGTAATAAAATTCAAAAATTCGAAACTTATAAATCTAATAATTCTAATTTACATATAGATACTCCTAATTATAATAATTCTAATATTTACAATAATAAAAATGTAAAAATAAAACATAACTATGATACAAAAAAATCAAAATGTTCCTTATGCAATGAAAGTCACTATTTATTTAACTGTGAAACATTCAGGTCCCTTCCTATTGAAAGTAGAATTCAAAAGGCCAAAGAATCAAAAGTGTGTCTTAACTGTCTTCGTCCAGGACATTTTGAAAGCAAATGTAGTCTAGTGTCTTGTAAATATTGTAAAAAGAGGCATAACACACTTTTGCATTTGCATGAGCCCGAAAAAATGCCTATACCTGCCTTGCCAGTGAATAATATCACAAACTTTGCAAATTCAAATAATTTTCGACAGCGAACTACCCCTCCGCATGTTTTGCTTTCCACAGCGCTTGTGAAAGTCATCGACACCAAGGGAGACGTGCACTCCGCCCGAGTTCTGCTCGACAACGGGAGCACGGCGAACTTCATAACAGACTCGCTATGCGGTAAGCTGGGTTTGTCGCGACGCGAGGCGTACTCCACGGTGACAGGTATCAACAATCATACTTCTCAAAGTACACAGTCTTGCAGCCTTACTATAACGTCCATACATGATGACTATAGACTTAATGTCGACTGCCTTATTCTTCCTCATTTGACTAAATGTTTACCATCTTCCTACATAGATGTCGAACAAATTCCTCTACCTAAGGGAATATATCTTGCTGACCCTACTTTTAATGTCCCGTCCGCCATAGACATATTAGTAGGGGCCGACGTATTTTGGTCTGTGTTAGGTAGTAACCACATCGACTTGGGTAAGAATCAACCCAAATTATATGAAACCAAGCTAGGTTGGTTGGTGTCTGGGTATGTTTCCCGTCTTAAGCACTCTTCTTCCCCCATTTGTAATTTTTCTTTGGAGGAACCCAACCCAGACTTAACTCGGTTCTGGGAATTAGACACTGTTGCGTCAAAGCATTCCCTGTCCACTGAAGAACGTGCCTGTGAGCAGAGTTTTTTTATAAATACTACACGTAAAGACGATGGCCGGTTTGTTGTAACAATGCCACTGAAGGGGGATGCTTCAGTCTTAGGCGACTCGTTTCAACAAGCTAAGTGCCGCTTTTTGTCTTTAGAACGTAGATTCATGAGAGATCCTGTCTTTAAACATATGTATATGGAATTCATGCTCGAGTATGAGCGCTTTGGTCACATGACCAAAAATAGGGAGCCTTCAGCTAACAATGAGCAACAGCCTTATTATTTTTTACCTCACCACGGTGTACTGCGCGAGTCGAGCGTTACCACAAAGCTCCGTACAGTCTTTGACGCGTCCGCTAAGACCAGCACGAGGTTGTCACTTAATAACATCCTTATGGTTGGCCCCACTGTGCATATACTTATGGTTAGGAGGTGCATCATCTCTTGATGATGCAATCAGAATTATTCAAGGGGTCATATCAACTTTAAATACAGCACAATTCCACTTAAGAAAATTTAAATCAAATAGTCAATTTATTCTAGATCAAATTTCCCCAGGTTCCCCTAACTCAAATAATATTTTAGAAATTTCAAACATAAATAATAACGTTTCTTCTAAAACACTCGGTGTCAACTGGCTTTGTGATTCTGACACATTATCATTTTCAATAAATATTAATATAAATAAAAAAGTAACCAAGCGTCATATACTTTCGGTGATAAGTCAAATATTCGATCCCTTAGGTTTAGTTGGCCCATGCATAGTCGAAGCAAAGATCATCATGCAAAGATTGTGGATCAATCAATGCTCATGGGACGACGAAGTATCAGAGGAAATAAAACAGTTATGGTTTGAATTTGCAAACACATTACCTTTTCTGAACAAACTTAACATTCCTCGATGGGTTCTTAACGACAACTCACTAAATCACGAAGTTCACGTATTTAGTGACGCCTCAGAAAAAGCGTACGGAGCTTGTGTGTACATACGTTCTGTGGACAAATCAGGTACAGTGACAGTACATCTTCTTACATCTAAAAGTCGAGTCGCGCCTATTAAGCCGATGACAATTCCCCGACTGGAGCTTTGCGGAGCTTTATTGGCAGCAAGATTGTGTACTAAAGTATTGACCTCTTTAACAATCTCGGTTCCCATTTGTAGATTCTGGTGCGATTCCACAATTGTACTAGGGTGGTTAACTACTCCACCTAGTGAGCTTAAAAGCTTCGTTCGCAACCGTGTTCACGAAATCCAGGAGAGCACAGAGGGTCACACGTGGAGTTACGTACCGTCGAAAGACAATCCGGCGGATCTTGTTTCTCGCGGGCTGAAGGCTGACCTCATCAGCAGTTCGTCTTTGTGGTGGTCAGGTCCCACCTTCTTATTAAATAATGAGGCCTTTTGGCCAACAATGCCCAATGAGAGCGTGAAGCACGATCTACCAGAAATGGTTTCTTGTTCTGTAGCGCTTGCAAATGAAAATACTAATGCTGACTTAATTTGTGAATTTATTAACAAAAAATCTAAATTTACTTTAATCCAACGTTCAATCGCATATTTATTGAGATTTATTCACAACTGCAAAAACAAAAATAACAAATTATCCGGTCATCTTTCGGTTCAAGAACTCCATAATTCTACAAATGTAATAATTCGAAAGGCGCAGTTGGAAATGTTTCCAGATGAATATGTTTTTCTTAAAGCGGAAAAATCAGTGCCCAAAAAAAACCGCCTCATTGCTTTATCCCCTTTTTTAGATCTTAATGATATTATTAGAGTCGGAGGCAGACTCAGTAACTCTCCTTATAGTTATGATACGAAACATCCTATTCTTTTATGTAGTAAACATCATCTTACAATCATCATTTTTCAACATTTTCATCTTAAATATTTACATGCTGGTCCAAAGCTCTTACTATCAAATATTAAACAATCTTATTGGCCTTAAGGTAAGATAAGATAAGATAAAGATAAGATAAATTTTATTGCTGCATAAAAACTTAGCCTAGATACAAAAGACTTATGTAAAGTAATTGGGGTTAGTGTATATAATATTATGTATTACGTAATACCTATGCTAAGCAATCAATATTGCCTGTGTATTAGGTATCTATCTAGAACAGAACGTTAGTGCTTATTCTACAATAAAACATTTACACAATAATAATGACTAACTATTTTAAATGCGGAACTGGAAAGTACTTGAATAATATTATTAATTGCTCTACTTAATTAGAATTTTCTAGATGGTCTTAAAAATTATGTAATTACTAATAATAATTTCTCTGTGTCATCATATGTTTTCCCCTTTAGCCAATCTTGTACGGTTTTTTTACATTGTGCTTTGTTCATGGGGTAAATACATAAAGAAAAATTTAATCTGTTGTACAGAAAACTACTCAGATGACAAAAGAATCTGTGCGTGTTTGATCTTCTGTATCGCTCGGTAGAACAGACAATATCTGCACGTCATCGGCTGGTTTCGAGCGCAGGGTTAAAGGGCATTAATGAGTGTTTTTTAGTGATTGTTAGTAATATGAAAAGCTGGCGTACGGATAGGACATCGCATTTGGTAAGGAGCTCTGCCGTCGGGAAGCGTATTGGTCGGAATGTGCTGACTTTTAGAACTGCTCTCAGCGCTATTTCTAAGTTTACTATAATAGTTTTGTGTGCACCGCCCCATGATGTTATACAATATACAAATAATGACTGACAAAGTGTCAGATATATTGATTTTAGTAGACTACCGCATGCAACGTGCCGAAGATTTTTAAAGACGTAAATTAACTTTCTAACTCTAGATGTAAGGGCTTCAATATGTGGTTTAAATTTCAAATACTTATCAATTATTATCCCTAGGTATTTAATATTGTCAGTGCAGCTGAGCTTAGGGCAGGAGCAAGTGTCAGGCGAATCATTGCACAGATGGGCTGTTATTGAATGTGAGTTTGGGATAGGCTGGGATAGTGAATTATAGGAAAAAGTCATATATTTTGTTTTATCTATGTTAAGTGTCAGTAGGTTATTTCTAAGCCACTGAGTGACTGTATTAAATCCAGATTGAGCTAGATTGTAAGCCTCGTTCCAAGTGTCCGCGCTGAAGAGCAGAGCTGTGTCATCGGCATATGATATTATTTTTCCGCTTTTGGAAAGAGGAAGGAGGCATAAGTCGTTAATGTAGGTAAGAAATAGCAAGGGTCCTATAATGCTCCCTTGAGGAACACCATATTCAACAGTCAGTTCATCACTCATAGTGTCATCTATCATAACGCGTTGTGTCCGATTAGAAAGATAATCCTTGATGAGGTTATGTGAAACACCCCTTATACCGAGTTCATATAACTTCTCGAGAAGTATAGATACCGAAATCGTGTCAAATGCTTTTGCGAGATCAAGGAATATGACTAAGCACTTTTTTTGTGAGTCCAGTCGCCTTACAATATAGTCAGTGAGCTGATGTACTGCATCGTCAGTCGATCTGTCTGCTCTAAAACCGTATTGAGTAGCTGCTAAGAGTTTGTTATTTTCTAAGTATTTTACAAGTCTTTTATAAATGAGTCTTTCTAGGATCTTGGATATTGATGGCAGTATGGCTATGGGACGGTAGTTATTTAAACAACTATTATCTCCATTTTTATAAATAGGGTGAATAAGAGCCTTCTTCAATACATTAGGAAAGATTCCTTTCGCGAAGCATAAATTAAAAAGATATGTAAGCGGGGGAGTAAGTTTATCTTTAATTTTTTTATGAAAGCACAAGATATTTTATCAATTCCAGTGGAACAGTCATTTCTTAAAGTCATAATAATTTGTTCAATTTCGGTTTCGTCAGTGTCGAATAAAGCAAACGAGTTTAAAACTGGTAATTTGGAAGGGGGTGCGATACAGGAAAATGGCTGCATGTTACTGACTTTCGCTTTTGCAGCTAGGTTTTTCCCGATGTTGACAAAGAAATTGTTTACTCTGTTCAGGGAATGTGCAGGCGTAGTAGAATTTGCAATGAGTTTTTGGGCAGGCGGTTTGGTTTTAGTTGTGTAAGTAATGTTTTTAATGACTTTCCATAATTTCTTCTTGTCGTGACCCGCATTATGAATTTGACTCCTTTCATACTGTCGCTTTAATTTCTTTAACAAATTATTACAAAAATTCCGATATCTGTAATAAATAATTTTATTTGTTTCACTGTCTGGGTTTTTATTAAGTGTTCTGTGAAGTTTATCACAATGCTTAATGCAGCGTAATAGTCCAGGAGTTATCCAAGGTTTCATGATTTTATAACGGCGGGATAACAAAACAGTGCGTGTATTAGACTCAATTATTCTAGTTAAAGATGATAAAAGGTATTCGGTTGACTTATTAACGTCATCCGAGTTGTAAATAGTAGACAAGTCTAAGTTGTCTAGGTCATGTGCCACTGACTCATATTGCAGCGTCGTATGTTTTACTTTTGCGTAAGACTTATCGTAGCGCTGTTGCAAACACAACAATAAGGAATTATGATCTGTCAAAGTAGATGTTAGTATAAAAGTTTTTAAAGGGATGTTTGTTTTGGCTAAAATATGATCTAAACAGTTTCTTTCTCTAGTAGGATGCAAATGAGTGGGTAGGTAACCTAAACAGGCTGTCTGAGTTAAATATTCTGATGAATTACGATCTATATTTCCGGGTTTTATATCGATGTTTAAATCGCCCATGACAAATACATTCCTAAATGATGATAATTGTTCTAAAAGAACACTCAAAGACTGTAAAAAGTCGGAAATATTATGATAAGAGGGAGAACGATATATAGCTACAATCGCGATGTCATTGTTTATTTTTCCAATTAGACAGTTTGCATTTACTAGGTCAGGTTCATCTATAATTACCTTGTTCAAATTACTTTTAATGTACAATGTTACACCATCATTTTTTAAAATATTAGTTTTGTTAGTAGTGTATGAGACATAACCGGGTAATTGAGGAATACAAGAAGCTGTGGACAACCAGCACTCAGTCAGTACCATTATGTCAATTTCTACATTGATTTGACTAAGCAATGCTAACATACCATCAAAGTTACAATTAATGCTACGTATATTTTGTATAAAAATATTATGACTATGCTTAATATTACTGATAAACGACGAACATGTATGTGGCTCACAGACCAATGAGTCATATTCATATGAAGAGTCTAGTTCTTTAATAATGTCATGAGTTACATTACCCATCCTTGTGCTGCGTTAAACTATATGTGCGGCGCTCTAGGCGCCATCATAGTCAATTGAACTCATGTATCGTGACTCGGCCATTTTTCTTGCTGGACACTGTTCATCCCCGGTTTTGTGGTGGCTGGGCTTGTTAAAGCGCTGACACGTAGCACAGTTTGCGGGTTCTTGCTGTTTTGAGCATTCTTTTATTGAGTGACCGACGCGGCCGCAGTGCCCACACGTACTTTCGGTCTCACGGCAATATTTCGCCGAATGCCCATATTGTTGACACTTGTAACATCTAGTCACAAATGTGTAATCTCTTACTGGGCAGGAAGTCCAATTGATAAAGACTCTTTCCTGATCAATGATAATTTTGCAAAGGTCAGAAGTTAGCTCCAGTACAAAGTTACAATGTGCCGCGTCTTTTTTACCTGATTTGTGGCTCAGTTTTATCGAGCTAAGGAACTTTTCGCGACCCAGGTGATGATGCTTGTCCGAGATGTTTTGTTCATATAAGCATTCAAATAGGTCCTTCTCAGAAGTGGTGGCGGGTACTCCTAGCAATATAATCTTAGGCCTACGTTTTGTAGTTTCTTCCACTTGCAAACCTGAGCTTTTAAGCTTCTCGGAACGCTTTAACTTCTCGAGGTCGTCTTTTCCTTCGGTGCTGATTAATACACCTCCACCTTTGATCTTCCTCATCCCTCGGACATGTAATTTAAGTTCTTCCGGTTTGATGATGGTCTGAATGAGCTTCTTAGTCTCTTCGCTCGACTTATCTTTGCTCGCTGGATAAATAGCAATGGTACTGGTGCTGGGGGGTCGGATTACAGAACTATTTCGAGTTCTTACCACATCTGCGAAAGATATGCTGGGTGTCTGGGCCTTTGGAGCAGAGCGAATGCATTCTTTGATCACTTCGAGCTGATCGTCAAGTTGGGTAGAAGTCTCTTTTTGATCGGTCAAGGTCTTGATTGTTATTTGTGCTGTAATATATTTTTGTTTCAGCGATTGATACTGAACGGCCAATTGAGATATACCTCCCATCACATTTCTGCTGACGGTGCTTATTTTCAGCTTTTGCTCTGTATTCAGTTTACTCTCGCCTGAAATTGTGCATATTTCGTTCAAGCACTGTTCAATGGAAGAGAGCCATTGCTGAATTTCGTGGGTCGATACAGCTTCGATCTTTGTTGGTCCTTCTGCTCCTTCAGTTGGTCTTTTCTGCGGTAATGGTGGTGGGCTCCTGCTAGTCCTCGTACTCCGGTTGAAGGGACTATCCATTATTGAATTAATATTCAATAAAACAACAGAACAACACTATTCTCAATATCTGCATGACTAACATGCGCTGGCCTAGTTTTACGCGGACGTTACTTGACACAGATTTTAATTAATAGAAATTAATGTGTAAATAAAATTTAATTAGCAGATGGCACGTCCATCTGCAAGCGATGATGAAACACGATCCATGGTGGCCGCAACTTGTCAAAGAAAACGGTGAAAAAGTGTGTTCGATGTTGCAGATATAAAGCTGAAACAACTCAGCCTATCATGGGTCAGTTGCCGGCATCTCGAACTGAACTAGAGTTCCCTTTCTTACATAGTAGTGTTGACTATGCTGGGCCAGTGTTAATAGCAGACAGAAAAGGTAGAGGCTGTAGGCTCCTTAAGTCATTTTTGGCAATTTTTGTATGCAATTCGATAAAGGCTGTACATATCGAGCTCGTCACGGCACTATCTACTGAAGCATACATAGCCGCATTAAATCGTTTTGTGTCACGTCGTGGAAAACCCCAAAGCATCACGTCCGACAACGGAACCAATTTTGTTGGCACTAGTAACGAGTTTTCCAAATTTATAGCAAAATCGGATCTTGAGGGTTTAGTAGCTCAAGAGGGGATAGAATTTAAGTTTGTCCCTGCTTACACTCCCCACTTCAATGGCTTAGCGGAAGCAGCCGTTCGCTCCACAAAGCACCACCTTAAACGGCTCCTAGATACAACGCATCTTACCTACGAGGAGATGGCCACATGTCTCACCCAAATTGAGGCTGTTTTGAACTCTCGCCCCCTTACCCAGCTATCCTCTGATCCCCTTGATTATTCCGCTCTCACTCCTGCGCACTTTTTGATTGGACGACCGCTGATATCCATTCCGCATCCACAGGTGGCTGACATGAGCATCACTCACCTCGACCGCTTCAAGAGGATAGAGTACCTGAGGCAGCACTTTTGGAGTCGATTTTCGTTGGAGTACATCAACCAGCTTCAGCAAAAATTAAAATGGCAGAGCACGAGCGGGGACCTTAAACTGGGATCACTTGTGATCATAAAGGACAGAGCTCTACCGCCCCTTCTTTAGTCACTAGGACGCGTGACCAACATTTACCCTGGCAGCGACGGCGTCATCAGGGTGGCTGAGCTGAAGACCAGAGGAACTATTCGGAGAGCCTTTAATAATATATGTCCTCTTCCAGATTTTTGAAGCCTTCGATAGACTTCAACCCGGGGAGCATGTTGATGCCCACATACGCACGGGAGGAGACGCGAGGGAGGAGGGCGTGACATCATCGCGGCGAGCATCGAACCGGTTTCCGCGGGCGCCCCCCGCTGCCCGTCCCCGACCGACACCAACTACAGACCGGACGACACTCGGCTATCGGACAGCACGCGCGACCCTCTTAAAGTCCCTTATTTTGTTTGTCCGGGAACTACTTTTTTGTAATTTGTTGGCATTACACCAACCCCTGTGTTTTACAGTCCGCCTTTTATTTAAGTCTTCGGACCCTTACACTACCCAAAACTGTCAAATTTCTACAATCAATTTTGAACTTGGTTAAAAGGATCATAATTCATTGAAGAAATTTGACAGGTTTGGGTAGGTTGATCTGCCGCCGTGTGTACTATACAAACATTTTTTCAATCCTCTTTCGTTTACTTCAGGGATTCGCTGGCACTGTCATTCTCTAAAGGGGTTTCCGACTGAGTCATGCTTAGTCCCATCCGTTGATAACATATTTCCGTTACACTTAAAAACATTTACCTAGCCTCTTGCCTTTATTTATAATAACCTATTTCCAATTTCTGAGCTAAAAAGAAGTTTCTTATTAAGCTACTAATGTTAGTAAAAGTCATAAGATTGATTGCCATTATAGCGTATGTACTTTCGCGTAGTACTTTCATTAAATTGTAGACCAAAGGAGATAGATCATTAATGAAATCGCTTTGTATCAAAAATTAATTAATATAGATAATTAGTATATTTTTTTCGTACTTGATCCTTTTTAGAATTAAGTCTTAACTTCGACGGAAAAAAATAATAATAATGATAGTTATGTAAGTGGTTTTATCACTTCCTTCCTTCCCAGAATCAACCATCTTTCAATGTTGCCAGTATTTAAAACCCTTTGTCGATTGATAAACTACTAATCAATAAATGAATTGACGAAGCCATTATGTGAAACGTGTAGCTTGTGTTGTTATTATTATATTGTTGTACATTTAATGAATGTTTTTTTTATTTACTGTATTGGATTTTCTTCAGGTAAAAACGTTTTCTTTCTTAACCTCTCGTCTACGGCGGTACTAGATACAATAGAAATTCAATCAACCTTTTTATCAATTATAAAATAATTAGGAATAACTACAATTGCATAGATATACATTATGCTGAAGTATGGTGATTGGTGATAGCCATTAACCATGGTGCCCATAGCTAGACCATAGTTGCCTCGTTTAACTATTTTATTTTAACTTGATTTCCACTAAACTACTTATAATATGTAATGTTTTGACACTGGATTAATGGTTGCAAAAGAAGATAAGTATATTCGAAAAACGTTGTTTTCGATGTGAAAAATACCTACAATTTGATGAGTTTCATAAGTCTATTTCCCGTGATTCCGGCGAACTAGAGAATTGGGTTTTTTTTTAACTTAATGTTAAGATAAAACTCTACAACATGAGGGTAGGTTTCATAGGGGTACATAATCGTACAATGTGAAACCAAAGTCCATACTTCATTGGGCAATCTCCTTTAGTAATGATAAAAAACCTGTTTCAAGAATGTCCTAACTTTTTCGTGTCTTATATGAGCAAGCCATAATGGTCCCATAAAAAAAATTTCTTTCTTAAAGGTTCAATAACCTTATTTATTACCTTATTTATTAGAAGAAAAATTTTTGAGACTTCAGAAAATTTTTTTTAGGCATTTATTTATTATTATGAGAAATTTAGTTTATTTTAAGTAGTGTAGTAGGTGTTTTGGGAATACGAAATATGCTCCAGTGCAAGCATACCTAGTGATTAACTATTAGAAACTTGATGGGTGATTAACCAAATATGTCACAATACTATGTAGGGTAACGGCACCAGCATTCGTCACTTGAAGACCAATGTTCGACATATTTTTCATTGCCATATCGTCATTAAAATTTTACGGGCTGATCGGTATTCAAAGGCCTCCTTTTTAATTTATGTAAATTATTAGTTTGTTTTCTGAGTTTTTTTTTGGTTAAAAGGGGCATTTGTGTTGCCTGTACATAAAAATATAAATTTTAACGAATAACTCTTTTATTTCTCGTAAACATATTAATCTCGAAAAAACAATTTTACAGTTGCGTTCTTTCTCTCTAGAGTGTGGCAAGCCAATTTCCTGCGGTTTTGTCGCGGCCATTTCATGGAATGCGAGCATCGAGACCGCAACCTACATCCTATGCTTCACAATATGGTGAATGTGTAATGCCGTCATTTTGTATCACTTGTATTTATGGCGTACCCGCCATGCATGCATTCATTCTACCTTTTTATTGGTAGCTTTTTCAAATATTGCAATGAAACTGTTTTGTTTATGACTATGTCTTATATAAATTTGTTAGAAAATAATGTTAGATTTTTAAACGTGATTTTTTGACAATTTTTGACGTGACAATTTTTTTTTTAATTAGGTACAGAAATAATTGAAAGCTGGTTAGCTTTCAATGATTTCTGTATTGGTATGATATTGAGTGAATGAGCATGGCGAATTATGACCCCAATCCACTAATAACATATTTTACATGCTACATTTTTATGGAAAGGGAAAGACCAACGAAGAACTGTGCCCAGCCATAGGACGTTTATAGGCAGATAACTCAAGAAGGTATAGTGTGATAATGATAACAAAACAAAAAGAATCGGAAAAGAATAAAGAAAAAAAAGGCCAAGAGAGAAAACAAAAAGTGAATGAGGTAACTAACCCAACGTCAAAATGTAGGCTTAGCAGGGTGCCATGTGCAATTGTTCTATGGCTCATCATGATGATGCTAATGAAACTAGAATTTGTATGGTAAACTTCAAACTGTAATCGTTTGTCACCGGGAGGCACTGCTTTAATGCCATACAAATTCGTGTTTTCGTTTCCAATTGAACTTACACTAGATACCCAGATTGACCACAAAAGAACTGAGATCCTATCGAATAACGTAAAAATAAGTGAAGGTACCAAGGAAATCTATTTGCTTTGTTTCTAACACCTGTTGCTAAAGCAACCTGTTGGTTGTTCAAATCTCATTTATTATTTTGCAGGTAAAATGTTGTTCGACAGAACCTCTTGCAACGTTTTCCAGATTTGAGACTCGGGTATGAGCATTGATCAAATCAAAGGTGTAGTCGATACTCGTGTATCGACGGCGAAGTGTCGATAAAGCATATCTACATATTATTCATAAAACACTTGTTCTTGTCTTTATAGTTACTAGTGGTCTCCCAGTGGTCGAAGTTTATTATACAAACAATTTCATAATATAAACTTTGCTGACATCAAATCTCACACTCTTCCCATGCGCACATGTGCTTTAAAAGGTTTCCCTTTCGAAGACGCTTGCACATCAACCTATCCAATACTGTCAAATTTCTTCAATAAATAATCAACCATATTGCATCATAAAGTTCAAAGTCTGTTGAGGAAATTTGACAGTTTGTGGTAGTCTGTTGTGCAGGCGTGTGTACACTAACATATAGATTTAATAATTCGTATACAAAATACAGTCAACATTTCGCATCATTGTGGCATAGACCAGCTGATAAAAAAGTATTTGAATTTAAATTAAAAAAAACCGGACAAATGCGGGTCGGAGTCGCCCACCGTGGTTCCGTATAAATTTATGGGTACAATTAGGTACATAAACATATAAAAGAGGGAAAAGTTTTTTCTTTTTTCATTCTTCGTCATAAATCGAAAACTATAGGTACATCATAAAAATAATAAAAAATCTGTTTAAACTTGAGCAAATGAAGCCCTTTCATAATACACGGTTCCCCATATGTGTATTTCATAACATACATATGGGGGTATCGTAATATACGGTTAACTTACTTCAAAATTTGTACCTCCGTCCCCTGCATAAATACCCTGTTTTTTTGTGATTTCATTAAATATGTATAGTTTCAGATTTTTCCCAGTACTTGTAGTATAAGACGATATTACTTGCCAAACTTCATAGTTCTAGGTCAACGGCAAGTACCCTATGACTTTTGATTCCCTTGAGAGTGTCGAAATATACGTTTTTTGCGATATAAACAGCCGTATCTTTTTTTTTCGTTATCTTAGAAGTTTGATTTTTTCACAGCTTTATGGGACCGCAGACCTGAGTTGGTTTCAACTCGATACCAGAGAGACGGCAACAAAGTGATCCTTTAAGGGGTTCCGTATTTTTCCTTTTGAGGTACGGAACCCTAAAAATACATACAAGCGTATGCCATTTTAGTTGAGGTTAAATTGTAGATGGTTTATTACAGTTCCTGTTAATTTAACAGTTTGGAGGTTTAACTAAAACATGCGAAAGTGACTCAAACCGAGTAAGTAAGTAAGTAAGTATGGGAATCAAACCCAATAGACAGAAGCGTCACATAGTTTTTGGCACAGTAAGTGACATATATAGAGTTTTCACATAGTTAGTGACTGGCATTATATTATTAAAAAGCAACAGCAAATACTGTACTTAAATGTATTTTTTTAAATTTGTATTACACTCGTTTTTTGAGTACAAGCCATTTGTGTCAGCTTGCTTTTTGCATTATTTCTTCTTAATCTGTTGTCATTTGTTTTATTTTTATTGTTGGCCATCTGTCATCAACGTCAGCTTGGTAAGTAGGTAATACTACTTCGTTTTTCTTATTTGGTTACGTTTAAGTTTACGTTTCTTTTACTTTTTATACATTATACTAACTTCTTTATTCCTTTCGCTTCCTGGAAATAAAATATAATTTATATTTTAAATTATATTTATAGGTATTTTTAATGTATTTATAATATACTGATTCTTCAAAAGGTAGAAGATTACATGGCCATTGAAAGGACAGCTCCAGCGTCCTGCTCGTTTAATCAGCAATCAGTTAATCAGTTAGTTGCCAAGCTGGTAGATCACTTTGAGTGGCCACGTGGACTCTATTAAAAGAACCTGTAATATGTAACTTCTTAACATAAGAAATAGCAGAAGCGTGCAAAGGTAAATTTGCAGAGTGCTTTCATTATAATAATCTGCACTCAGGGTCCACTGTAGCGTTATAAATATTTAAATAACTGAATGTTTTATATTCATGGCCAGTCTAGATATTGCTGTATTAAAATAACATAAATGGTACCTATACATTTTTCAAATGTATTAATTGTATTATGTATGATTTTTTCATAATTGGGTTACCTATCATATTATTTTTCAGATCCAGAGACGCCGGTCGTGTTTAAGCTTGCTCGAAAACTGCAAACGAAAGCAGGGACACGGAAGACTTCTTTAATATAAAAACAATAAAACATTATAAAAACCTAATTCTAGAGTACCGCCAGCAGCGGGGCAGGGCCCAAGCTACCGGTGGTGGTCAGGGCTGCAGAGTGAGGAACCTCCTGACAATACGTGCCGTGTCAAGGAGTACTGCTTTCTGAATCTGACCCTTGATCCAACCATCAAGCGAGAGCCTCTTAAGATGTTGGTCGAGGTTCTTCGCTATCAGACCGTTCGCTGAAATGACTATCGGGACAATGATCGTCATAGCTAAGTCAAGGTACTTGCTGAGTTTGTCCTTCTCAGCTTTCACGAGGTTCTCGTCATGCGGGATGGTGATGTCAACGAGCACCGCCCGACGTTGAGACCGGTCTACCACCACAAATCAGGCTTATTGGCAACAATAGTCCTGTCCGTGATGGTTGACCGGTCCCAATAGAGCAATGCACGATCATTTTCAAGAACGGGCGCCGTTGCGTACTTGTAGTACGGCACATCAGACTCAACAAGGCCATATAAGAGCAAGTTGCTGGTGAATGATCCTGGTTACTAGGTTGTGTCTGTGCAAATACTCACCGTTAGCAAGATGAGAACAACCAGAAATAATATGCCTGAGAGATTCTCCGGGACGGCGGCATGCCCGACATATGTCAACCGTACCTTCAGGATATACTTCCGGTAGTTGTTCGTCTTGATAACTTCATTCAGCAATTGCACAGACAAAACTTTCGGTTTTGCCAAAGAGATCACCAAAGCGTAGCCAGTTCACCGACGCGGGCAGGTCTACATCAATTCCTGTTAAGGTCCGATAGAACCGCCCATGCAACTCTTTGCTTTTCCATACTTCCCTGCGGTCCTCAGTGCTTAGCACCGTTGGCTTGCGCCAGTTCTTTTGCCATGGAGAGTGGCGTGAGGCTTCTGTCAACTGCTACAACATCACGATGCATCGCGCACTCGTGATTAAGAAAATAATATGTGGAAGTGAAGGCTCTTGGCATTCAAAAAACCACGACCTCCCCAACTTCCGCGGAATGTACAGTCTCATAACCGACGAACGCTGTTGTAGCATGCGATGCGATGTAAGCTACAAAAGTTACAAGTTTACAAAACCTTCTATTCAGGGCGTCCATCTTAGTCTGAGTCAATCCTAATATGCCAAATGAGTATGTCAGCAGGGGCATCACAGAAGAAACGCTCCTTCACCAACTGTTTGATATCTCCTACTGCAATACCTAACGACTCTGACATACCAAGATATTTGTAAGTTTCGGCTTCAGAGAGAGATCTAAGAGTCATTGTCTCAGGTAGTTGTAAATTTGCAGAATTTACAACCTTCCCTCGTTGCACATGCATGACCGCACACTTATCCACCAAATTCCATCTTGATAGCGTTGCTAAACATCTCAGTAATTTTTAACAACTCCACCAAGTCAGGGCGTTTCTGTGTAAACAGCTTTAGGTCGTCCATGTACAACAGATGAGAAATGATCTCACCCTCTCTGCAAAGTCAATAGCCTAGTCCTGAATCCTTCAACAAAATGCTGAGAGGATTCAGTGCTAAGCAGAACCACAAAGGACTCAGACTGTCACCCTAGAATATGCCTCGCTCTATCCTCATAAAGTCCTGTGAGCCAGAGAGACTATCTAGACTACCTGGTTGACGAAGCACTGTGGTCCACTGATCTTAAGTCAAGATCTTAGAGTTGCATTAATTTTATACAACTCTAAAATTATCTCTAGCCATGAATGAAGCACCGAATCATAGGCCTTCTTGTAGTCAATCCAAGCAGTGGAGAGAGGCCTCTTTGGTCCGCCGGACTTGTTGGCACAGATGGTGCAAGCATCTGAAACAGAGGCAGCATCCGATCACGATACATAGTCAGACGAGTTCCTCCTTCTGTGGCCCCATAGTAGGCGCGTGCATACAGTTCTCATTCATTTGTTGAGTACATCACATGCGGCGCACTACACCACCGGTAGCGGAAGCCGGGCGCAAGGCAGGTTGCCTCGCAGGCCCCAAGCGTGCCGGCAGCGGGGGTCGTCCACGTCGCGCAGGTGGTGGCGGCGGCGGGGCCGACGGCCCGCGCTCATCGTCGCTCGACTCACTGGTGTCGGGTGCTATAGCAAACTCGTCACCCGACGACGTTGGCGAGGAACTGGACGATTGCGTGGGCGAAGGTGGTGGGCATGCGTTTTATTGCCAACCCGCTTGTGATCTTGTTAGCATCTCGATCTACATTGTCGTATCAATCCAAAATCCAATTTCTTTTTGACATGACAGTGTACTGTCATGTTTTTCATCAAATTTCTAAAATTACAAAAATTTTGAGATGTGACACTGACAGCGGTTTTTTAAAATTATTATTATTATTATTAATCATCTATTTTTTATTTGACATGGACATGCATTTCTGTAAACTAAAAAAAAATTATGAACACTTAATTGGCGGAGCACGACAGTGACGTCATAGTTTGCCGTTCTTAATAATATTCTATCATAAACATAGTTATGACAGCGGCTAAAAAGTGTCTCTATTGACTAATCAACTATACAATAGTTCAACCACAAAGATCCATCTCAACACAGCAACAACGCTCGGCTAACACAAAAACAAAAGAGTGCTCTGCCAATTTTATTGAACTCAAAATTCGCATTGGATCGTAAAAGCATCACGTCAACTGTCTTAAACGGTTCTTTCCGAGCGGATGAGCGGGCTGATTGCAAGGGCCCGATGAGTCTAGCTCCCATTCACAGGCTGGCTTTTGTTCAAATTCCTTTTGAGAGTTCCTCAAGAATCTTTATCTTTTTGGCGTCCACTGAATGTTCTGTACGTGACGCGTTTTTGTATTGCAACTTTGGTTGGTACAATTAAAAGGAGTGGCTTATTGCTTTCGGGCTGTCTATTTCTGTTTACGCGTTTCGTTCTCTGATTTATAAAAGTTGGTGAAATAACTTTATTTTGTCTGTAACTCGCAATTTTATAGAAAGTATTTTTAACAAATAATTGTCATAACAGCCTGTAAACATTGCAGAAATCAGGCCTCCCTACAAAAGCAATAGCTCATAAGGAGATTAGGTCATTACCCGTCCGTTACAGGCCTGGGGTAGTTAGTAAGTTGTAATAAGTGCCATCTTTACAGTCTTAAGCATACAACACACACAACGGCACACACCAATACCAACACACCAGTACCAGTACACCAACGGCTTAATGTGCCTTCCAAAGAACAGAGGATCTGGATTTTACATAACATGTATGGCCACTATGGCTTAAAATAATCTGTATTCTTCGTGAAATTCGTAAAGCTGAAAAACTTTATGTGATGTAAGGTTATTGATCACCCCATCCTTTCATCCTTTCTTCTACTTACAGCTCGAGTACAGACGCCAGCACATCAACCTAATACAAAACTGTCAAATGTCTTTAATACATTTTCAACCATTATACTTAGGGCATAAAGTTTAAAGTAATTTTGACAGTTTGTGGTAGGTTGATGTGCAGGCGTGTGTACATTACACACTAATTGTGGGCACACGCATACCAAGTACTATTTGCTAATCACCAAAAAGCGTCTCGTTCAACTGGAAAAATGCGAATAGTGGGTATTTAGTATTTTTGGCAGATTCTTTCAAGCAAGCTGATGATCACTGGAACTTCGGGTTACTGGACAATCGAAGTAGGTACTTAAAACAAAAATGCCCTTACAACAGCATTATTGCTTCCAAGCATACCTACAGCTTTTGCGGCTGGATTACAGTCAGTATATAGTTAACATGTTGGTTGGACTTTCAGTGGGTTGCAAAACGCAGAGTAGGTACATACCTAACACACTTTGCTGGCTAGAGAGTTCATTGGATTTTGAATGAAGCGATTTTCTTTTTATGTTATCATAATATCTTTTTCAAACATTAGCGCACACTACATTAGCTTTGTATATTGTGTCTAATATAATAAGAAATGGCCGAGGCAACTCCGAACCGAGTTGTTAGCTGTTCGTATACAAACATTTTTATTAGTCTTAGCCATAATTCTTCTCGATCTTCGGATCTCTTGAAGTTTACCCCTCTTTCATTTCCAGATAGTCCCACATCACAACTCTGTAATGTAGTTTACTTTTTCTTTAAAGTTTAACCTAAAGGAGCATATACATTTTATACAAAGGATATTAATAATTAGCTTTTCTTTATTTTTGTTATTATCCCAAATTAGTAACAAATTGTCGGTCTCTAAACCTTAGTCGGTTATAAAATGCAACGCTGTATTTTTTATTCTACAATAATATCTAATGTACCTATTAAATACAGTTATTACATCGAAAAATTATTGAAATTTTTTTGGTCCTGTTTTTTATTTCATAATCTTAGTAATAAAAGTACTCATATTTACTTTGCTTAAAATAAGAAGTTGATAATTTCAATTTAAGACAGACTATTATTATTTTTAATGTGTTAGATAATCACACAATATTCATATGAACTTTAAATACGTTTTATTATGTAGCGTATGATTAAAGGTACTAAGACTCAAAATCAGTATTGTGAAAAGATAACTTGCGTAAAAAAATTGTTACGACCAGGGCCAAGTGTGCATTGTCCCTAGTGATAGAGGACGAAATTTACGAGCGACGTATTAATTTATTGCCCCAACAAATGAACACAATACAGAAAAAAACTCGCGTTTTTTTGCGTTGTTTGCGTTTATTTGCGTTGGGCAACACTTGAAAGATTTCAGGGAAACGACACTTTTCTTGACTATTTTTTATTAAATTTTCCTCTTGTTAACGGTCAGTGGCGTTCTGCTAAAAACAATTCCGAGTAGGTATTATGCTTTTTTTATTGGATTTACCAATGTTTGTTTACTGTTTTTATTCAATAAGAACAATAATATTGAAAAATATAGGCTAAAATGTCACATTCACCAATATTTATAATCCGAAAGGTTAAGTTACTTTCGCAGAGGCCGGTCATCGGATGGGTGACCACAGATGTATCATCTCGAGCTCCTCCCTGCTTCCAAAGGCACGAAAATCCATTGATCCCGGCTGCATTAGCAATAATTAACAACCACCAATCCGCACTGGGCCTGCGTGGGTTAGTGATATTAGTGACGGTTGAGGCTGTAGAGGTGCCTTTAGCCGCGAATTTGCGCGGTGCGAGGTGCGATATCACGCGGCGGGCGGCTCGCGTGCGGCCACGAGGACGTATGAATTCGAAGGGTTTTAAGATGATCTAAAAATATTTTGGAAAAGTTGGTTTTGAAACAAGTTTATTTTTTGAATAATCTATAATAACTAGGTACATTTTCAATGCCCTTTCAAGTCGTGTAGAGCACGAGATCTGTGGATTTTTTTCTTTATATTCCGAACAAAGCAAGCTAGTAGTTTTGCTAAGATAAACAACAAAGATTTCACGATCGCACCCAGCCAAACCGAACACTTGTTTGTGACTCCAAAAGTTTTTTATACTAAGACCACAAAAACTTGATGTTCCTAAACTCCTATAAAAAGCAGACCACGAATATTTCTTGTTCAATTTCTTTTTTTTAAACTAACATATATAAATTAAACGCAAGCGATAACAGACAGCCTCAGGCATTCTGATATTATTCAATGTTCTTCGCCAAAAACCTATTTTAACTTTGTTAAACAACTATTTTTGCAGTCAGTCTACCTCACCTCCTTTTGAAGTTTTCACGATAAAGTGCTCAAGACAACATTAAAAACTTTTTTCGATTCTTAAAATTTCAGTTTTGAGTTTTTCTCTTGATTTTCTTAGATTTTGCAATGTTTGAATTTAGCATAACCTTTTTTGGATTAAGTTAACATATTTTAAAAGTTTTAGTATACCTACGAAATAAAGGGTAATTGTAAGCTCGGTACTGCTAAATTGTAATTATGTAAACTCGTGTCAATTTATGTTAAAAGGTATTCATTATTTTGGTACATTTTGGTATCTGTGGCAATACATTTAGTTTTTGATAGTTGTCGCGAGTTTACTTTCAATTACAAAAAAATGTCGGGACTAATATGTGGCGAGTATAACATAACCGATTAGTTATGTGGTTGGGCTTTCTGACCGTGTAATTAACAACAACAAATAAGATATTTTTAACCTTTTGATTACAATCTAACAGCCTCTAGTATAACAACGTGATTGATCTCAACTAGTTGTCTATTTAACAATAATAATATTGACTTATAAAAGTCAACAGATAAAAGAAAGACGATAAGGCCGCAGATAAAAATGAATAGCAATTTCTTGTCTTAGTAATAAGGAACGCGCCTAAGTGTATAATAATATTTTTCAAGAAATATATTAATTACTATATAGATCACGTACACGGATCAGTTAAGGGATAAACCATCCTAATAATTAAGGCTAAAACAAGCGATCCAGCCGACAATAGAGATGACATGCGGTCTAAAAACTTTACCCATATCACGGCCTGTCAACTGCATAATACAGCCAGACGCGTAATCGAATTAATTATAGAATTATAAGGCTGAATAACGGGGGTAAGACGGATTCAGTAAATATATAGGTATTAGGTTCTATTTTTATCAAAATGGTGTAAAGCGCAGATAGGGACAAATACACAGTTTAGTGACGTGGCTTCATGGAATGCACTACATTTTTTCACATTTAAGTATTGCGCAGACGACGGACTTTTGTCCCCGCCCGATCCTCTAAGTGCCACTACAAATTAACAGAATACACTAAACATGCACACTTGTTTAGGCCCAAGACACCGTACTCGTAGAACAAGGGTACGAAGAACCAGTTCACACGCGCTCTACACCAGGTACAGACATGTACCTGGGCGCTCCTCTTCTCCACCACGGCCCGGTCGACCCGAGCCGAGATCCGAGCCTTTAGAGGCGCCCTCGGGTTGTTCCGCTCCCCGATCCGATCCGAAACCTTCAGAGAATCTAGTAGGGCACGGGGACGCGCACTAATGCGCGATGCTGTTCCTTCTAGAAGACCTCCGAAGGTGATTCGTTTCACACGGCTTGAGGGACCCTTTACGTTCCTCGCCGCCCTCAAGCAAGCTGAAAATGCCGTCTGAGGCAATCAGCAATCTCTCTCCAAAAAAAAGGACTTGTTTGTGCACTTTCTTGTCAAACATGTCAAAATAGATCGCTTACAACTTCATTGACTAACATACAAGAGGGAATGAAAGTAACAAAAAAAAACTATGTTTTATTATTATTATTATTATTATTTACGCTACTATCCAGCATATTATTTACTTCTTCTTCTTAATGTGCCATCTCCTATTGGAGGTCGGCATCATGACCCGAGGCCCGTGGTGTTACGGCTCGGAAAAGTATAAAAGTACTCTAGAGATTGTACCACTCGACGAGGTTCTCGACGCATAGAAAGATAATGAAGATACCATATATCATCATCATCATCGTCAGCATATACTAGTCCACTGCTGGGCATAGACCTCTCCAAGTGCACGCCATCGAGCACGATCCACGGCTACTCTCGTCCAGCTCTTGCCAGCCACCTTGCGAAGATCGTCGCTCTACTTAGTCTGAGGGCCGTCCTATAACACTATAACACTACATTTGCCAAAACGCGGTCTCCACTCGAGAACTCGTTTACCTCAACGGTTGTCGGTTCTACGGCTAATATGACCGGCCGCCTATATCTAACACGGGCTTACTGATTTATAGGTAAAACAAAAGAAGACCTTTGCGCTAGTACTGATATACTCGTATAGACAAGTAAGTTTAATTAATTTATAACTACGGCTATGTACGTTTACAATAATGATAATGCTTTTCTGTAGTACGCAAATGCCTTGCTACAATAGAAAGCTTGATAAAAAATTAAAATCACTTAGTTAAATTCACATACCTGCATTATCCATTTCATTATCCTAAATAGCCGAGCAAAGCTAACCACCATAACAAGAAACAACAACACGACTAATCCTCGAAACGCGAGCACATGTTGTTATTAATTAGTGAACAGTGCATGTTAAATCAACAAGTGACAGTGACCGTTGATATCAACAATCAGGCGTAGTCAATTAGAGTTAGTCAGTCAATCAGCGACGTGTTAATTACGGAGTCAATTGTAATAATTTGTAGGGCCTTTGTCAATGTCAACAGGGCTTTGAGCGTAGTGCGAGTAATTTAAATTTAAGTTAACTATAAACATTTCTGTTTTGCCTGTAGTTTTTTTATTTGAGTGAGCGATTCATAATAAAGTTTACTTCTTTTTTATAAATTTCATGTTTATTTATATTGCCCCGCGGATCCGGTTTAAGAAACATGCGTGATTTTAGGAGAAATAATTTATGTCCAATTACGTCCAGTTTAGAGTATAGACAGCTAATTGTAGTAGCGTTTTGCACATTCTGATCACAATTTGATAGTAGACCTGATGAGACAAATATAACAATAATTTAATGGCAAGAGAACGGTTGGCAGTTGTCACAGTTCATCTTACTATAATGCATGTTAAATGCGTAAAGTTCATGGACTTAAGGTCTAAGACTAAGACTTGATCTAAGACTTTGGGCCCAAGCCCAGCCGTAGAAATACAATACATAGGTATATGTCTATGTTTCACAATTTGGCTTTGAAACCTGGCGCAAATGGTGGTTTTAATTAGATATATTAAATACAAGAGTCTTTAGGCCCCTGACGCAGGACGCTCGCTTTACCAAGTCCATCCTTTTTTTATTTATTGACGGGTGGTATCCTCTTCCGGATACGCCAAATGCTTGGTAGTCGGCCGTGTTATTAAAGGGTCGCTCGTTCCCGTTTCCTAGGGCAATATCCAGCTGAGCGAGAGGGAGGAAATGAGCCCTTGTACGGAGGGGAGGCGACTCGTGATCATGTGGCAACACTCACCAAGATAAAGTACCCAGTCAAACTTGACCAAAAGCTGTCTAAATTGAAGCCTAAATGCTTTCGACCAACCGAGTTTAGGTACGAAGCTGCGTCTATTGCAAAATTTTGTGCTTTTAATAGCTTTGCGCAGTCAACTTTAACAAAAAAGGGTTAGGTATGTCGGTATGCACTATGGAGATTGAGAGCTACTTCAGAGACATAATGAGGTACAAAATTACCTATTTATTATTACCGATTGATATGTTAAGATGTATGCATTTAAAGAGATGTGAGTTATATGTACTTACTACGGGTAAGAGGGACAAAACAAATTATTAGAAATCAAACAAATATTGGTTTAAACCTGAACTAATAATATAAAAGTATGAAACCGATATTAAGTATGTAGCTATTTGTTACTTAGCTATATTATTTTACCACATTTTTAAAAGAAATAAGATAATTTTCTAAACAGGTTTCTTTTGCTTTTAAGATTAAGAATCGAAAGAAAATCACTGAACATCAATCTTTTGACAATTTTCAAATACTTCTTCCGTAATACCCAAAGATCAATACATATATTGGAAACGACATTGATGAGGTAGAAATGCGAAACGAACATTTTCCACGGAAGCAAAAGGTGAACTTCAAAAACGACTCTTAATTCAGTGTCGCAAGGTTAGCTATTTAATAACTAAAGTCGTTACGTAGCTGTATGTTTGTGGTTTCTCCATTTCGGGCATTGGTGATTGTGTAATTGGGTCTTTGGTGTGTGTAGTCATGACATAGCATTTTTTATATTATTATTTGTGCTATAAAAATATTCGGCTTTGCGTTTTTTATTTTACTCAATTGCAGACGTTATCTCTATCAAAATGCGAATTCAATTGCTTTGTATGGGCTTTGTGCAATTACAATGTGATTTTCAGAGATAGTCTACAATAGTTTTGCTAGGGCCTGCCGTAATTTTAACGTATTATCAGCGAGATACTACCGTAATACATGCAAAATATCTGAGCTTATTTCGACATGATTAAATGCGTAGTAGTTTCTGCTTGGATACTGCCCAGAATCTGATAGAAAAACGACCTGTACGTATTTCTGCCGCCAAGCAACATTGTTTTGCATTGCTATGGTATAAATAAATAATCCGAGAACCAGTAATAAAAAATAATACGTGAAGCTTAACGATCAGTACCGCGCGTGATACTATTAGCACAGTCTATGTAATCTGTGCTATTAGTGTTGCAAGCGACTGGGGTAACCACTTTACATCAGGCGTGTTCGTTTACCGGCACAGTAACATATAAGCGATCCGATCCGAACCCCTCGGAGAATCTTGTAGGGAACGGGGACACGCACTAGTGCGCGATGTCATTCTCTCTAGAAAACCTCTGCCGGTGTTTCGTTTCAGACGGCTTGAGGAACCCTTTAGGTGGCTCGCCGCCCCCAAAAAAGTTCCAGTGACGCTGAATATGCCGTTTGAGGCAGTCATCAAATTCTATTTTTCTATAAAAAAGTAAAATAGGTATAAAAAGATTTATAGTCCGTGTGATAAACGTCCCAGTGCCTTTGACTAGTATTTTAATTTCTTTTTTAGATAAGATAAGATAAAAAATAATTGCCATAAAGAACAACGCCCATTATCGGTAAATTTAAAAAAAGTACATTAAATCACTATTGAATGCTTAAAAATATAACAAATCGCCGGTGTAGGTAATGATTAATAATTATTCATGCTAAACTGTAAGAGAGTATACCTACTCGACTTTGGCTGATATGTTTGGTAATAGTAATAACTGGCGGACTTCTCAGTAGATTTTTCTATCTCAGTATACATTTATATAGCTAGAACAATCAATACTTGTACAATATTTAAAAGTCCACTTCTGGGCCTGACGCTGTACGGCTAATGGGCATTGTTTATTGTGTAAATACTTACACAGCAGGTGTTATGTATATAATAATGGGAACAAACAATTTACCCTAGTCGGGCATGCAATTTTTAGTAGGTAGGTACATATTACATAGAAACAGTTACTATATTGTTTTTGTACCGAAATATTCAGTCAAAATGTAGAACGCCTTATCTTTAAGCCATCTTTTAAATTTAATTTTTAAACAGCTTAAATTTACTGAGGCTTTTTGATCTGTGGGCAGATGATTGAATACTTAGATACCAGTTACATAGGCACTCTTGTGATATATCTCTACCGCAAATTACAATTATTTTACACTGCTTGTCAACAAAATACTGTTACGGAGAAGCCTCTGAAGCCTGGCACTCTATTTTCAGATATTGTCATCCCTACATACGATGTTGCCGCGATATTTCACAGAAACATTGCCAACAACTGGACACAGTCCCACGGGATCATTTGACTGCTACCATCAATCAACCCTCATACACTGGCCGTAGGTTAAAGTGAGGAGATGGATGAGTGCCGTAAGCATCTTGAAAAGCTGTCAATCGAGTCAAAATGTCCAGCATATACTGCAAATCGGAAAATTTGAATTGATCGTTGAACGTTTCTCCTAAACTTATCACAACTTACCTAGGTAAGTAATTTTTTTTTTAACGTAATGAGATCAATTAATTGTACTTTATCAGCCCTAAGAGCGTTAACGCCGCTTACGCCGCACACTAGCGCCGCCAATAAAAAAATCATAGATAATAATAAGAGATAGAAAAAAAATATGCTCAATTATCTATTTCAAACCCTTTGTCTGTGTAGCCTGTCACAGGTTGCAAAAATATACCCTTGTCTGTGGGCGACCTGTCACTGGTCGCGGATTTCCGTAGGTCTTTATCAGTCGATTGTAGCGTATAATCATCCTGCTCAAATTTTCACAGAATGTAGTTAGTAGAACAACTTTTATTTAAAGAATAATAAACAAAATTCCTGAATGATATCATTCATTAATTCTTTTTAAAAACCTAATTACCAATTTTCATGTAAACTTCAAAACTGACGGACTTTCATACAATTTTTCACCCCCTATTCGTTTCCCTTAGAGATCATTGATTTCCGTAAAACCCTTTTTTAGTGGCTAGTTACGTCACTCAATTAACCTACATTTTAAATTTTATCTAACTAGCTTCAGCGGTTTAGGCTCGGCGATGATGAGTCAGTCAGTCAGGACAAGTAATTTATATGTATATAGATAATAAGCGACTATACAGACTGTAGTAGCTAATGGCAATAGGGTATAAGCGACAGCGTACTCTTAAATTTACAATAGGTGTAGGATTTATGCGACAACTTATAATATAAGATAAAATGGAATTAGGCTATAGCCGTCACTAAAGTATTTTTAGGACAAAAGAAAAGAAGCATTAGCTCCAAAACTAAACAAAGTTGAATGAAGTAGAAAGGCATAAGCTTCTTAAAAGTGTGTGTCGGTTCAAAGTAAAAAGACATAACCCACCAAAAACCATAAATTGAACGATTTCAGGCATTAGTGCCATACTAAATAATAAGATCCCAGATCTTGTTGCTTACATCAAATGAAAATTCAAGTGAAAAGCTGTCGCCTAGAAGCGACTATAAAACTCATAGTTGAGACGTGGAAATAAGCGCATTCGAAAGAGCGGAAAATTCAAACTAAGATGGCATTCATAACTGATTTTCGACCCAAGTGTCGCTTATGCCCTATATCCTTTTAACCGTCGACTTCAATAAATGTTCAACCATATAACTACCATATACGTAAAGTTCAAAGTCTATTGAGAAAATATGACAGTATTTGGTAGTCTGATGTGCAGGCGTGTGTACAATTGTTGTGGTTCAAGAGTTAGAAAAAGGAAAGAAGAAGCCAGTTTCTGATGAAGTGTGCTTCCACCATCAGCATTATCGTCACCTATCAAGTAAGGCGAAGACCAATCGATTTCCCGTAGTCAAATAACAAACAAAATCATTTAAAATATTGAAACAGAAGTGGTAATACAATTTGAAAACTGAGAATCAATTCTTAAATATTAATAAGATTAATACAGTACAATTTGATGCAATTAGAAAGCGAGACGCTTCAGTTCTCCCTGCGGCAAATGCCTTAAAAAAATTATATATTTCCTGTGCAAAGAGCTGGCAAATGGAACTTCAGAAATGAAAATGTAATTGGTTAGCATTTACATCGGGCGTCGAGCCACGGTGATTCATTGGAAACAATTCGAGCGTCAAATAAAGTGTAATAAAATGACGTATTGGTATTGATGTGATCTCTCAAACGATTGAACGTTGAAACGATTGATTGAATTTACGAGTATATACGCAAGAAGACATTTAGGGTTAAGTACGGTTGTGGTTAGCGCGTTATCACGTAAGAAAAGCAACTTTGCAATATGTTTCTGGAAGGGTGACCAAATGTGATTTCGAAAAGCACATCTGTCTGTGTTTCCGAACTGCTAATTTCTGGATATAATATCGGGCTCGTAATATTGCATGACTTGGTGACGACCTCATATCATAAAAACAAGGTGACGTCATACTTTTTTTTTCATCGTTACTTCTACAAAAGCTGTGCTTTTTGCGCCCGTTCTTTCTCCACAGCTAAAAGATAGACGACATACCCAGTCAGTAGGAAAAAATGTTCGGTCGATTCGAAAGTTTATTTGAGTTAGTTTAATTTTGAGAAGTTGAAGAAGTTCAGTGTATTTGAATTAAAAAGTTCGACTTTTACTTTGGCCATCTTGGCTTGGCTTTTCATCATCATCAGCCTAAATAAGTCCACTGCTGGACATAGGCCTCTAGGTTTGATTCAGCCGAAATACATGCACACCAGGCAGACCTAGTGGTTGATTAATTTATGACTAGAATTGCATTTATAACATAACCTTTACAACACTTTTATGACTGCATACGCCTTAAATTCAAGCGTTTTATATAAGCACTGTTTCTTTTTTTCTAATACTTACACATGACAATAATCACGTTTTGGATAAAGTTCATAATGCAACAACACTTGAATTTGCCAATTCACATTGGTTTGAATCATGCTTTATCTCAGTAGACAGGTTGTAATTTGTGGCCCGTTGGCTCGCGACTTTTCATTAGCATCTAAACATTTAACTAAATGCCGGAGCAATTATCTGAAGTGCTTACAAACGAGGACCGAGTACATCCCGTTGATTCATTAACTGTCCCATAAATATTTCGGCGCAGAAACAAAAGAAATAGATTATCACAAAAATGTTCGTTCCATTTTCTGTTTTTAATAGTTCGACTGAGTTTTATGCGTGGACATTGAGTGCGATGAGTAAGAACACTGGCGTTTTGCGAAGCGGCAAGCGGATTTCTAGTTCATTGCGTTCTTTTTTTCACCGTTGACTTTGACTGCCGTAGTATAACGCGCAACGAACTAGAAATTCGCTCGCCGCGTCGCAAGACGTAAGTACGTGCTCGACGCTGTGGTCATATTTAACCGCACTGCATCGTGATGAGTTGTGGCCCGATGTGTCCTTGATTTATAGAATTCGCCTAAGCCTAAGCTAATCGTTAGGTGTAAGAGGAGGAATCCCTTTAAACTTGATAGATAGAACAGCGATGATAAATAAAACTGTTACGTTTGAGTGTAGATTTGTCCCTGGTTTATTCATGGCAAATCGTATAATTTTGATACAATAACAAACGTGGCGATTCCGATGATAAAGAACAAATAATAAGGTCTGAATACATAGTTATTCCGTGTTTTGTTCCTGTCATGTAAACGTCATATTTTCAAATTAGAGTAAAAAAGACAAAACACGGAATAACTATTCGGACCTTCTTTGTTTATTTGTTAGGGGGTTAGTGTATTGTATCGTCAACGGTATATAGAGAGAATGCCTTCGCACTAAATAAACATTTTACTTCATATCGCTTTGAATGGCGAGCAGGTTCCCGCCTTTATTTAGGGGGGCTTTCTGGGATTTCCATAAAAGGGAACTCTGCAGACTCCAATAGCCGGCCGAAGGCGAAAGGTCGCTAATTGCACGATATTTCATTCGTTCCGTTGACACTACAATTTCGTGGGATAATTAGAATCTACAACAAAAGGCCGTGTTTTGTTTACGATATTGAGTTGAGTTAACCTAAAGGTAATGAAGTACAATTGATTGTCATAACTTAAAAGGGCTTTCGTAATCACAATCATAATAATAATAAATTGTTGTGAAACAAAGGTACACAATTATATATCATAGAAACTTATGCGGAGCCCAACCAGGCTCGTGTTTTGGTACTTGAGAAATATGAATACGTGCAGTCACGGGTATTAATATGTAAACAATGTAGCTCTTGTAAACAATGAAATAAGAATCAAAAGTGTATACTTATAAATACTTGTGACTGTACACCTAATTTTTACCACATAAATGCAACAAATACCTACCTTTGTTTTTGACTCTAAAAAAGGATGTCAGTTTACAGATCAATAAAATTGTCCAGCTATGTCCTGCCGTAATTATATTTTACTTTCAGGGATCGAGAAAAGGGAACAGTTTGGGGGGATGCTTTTGCCCAGCAGTAAAAAGTAGGCATTTAAAAAACGATTGCTCGACGTTTCGAGCCATATGCTTACGGTTCGTGGTAACAGACATACCTACTTACTTAAATATAAACAATTTCATACTTTATACAGGGTGTTTGGTAACATGTATATAATCCCGAAACATAGCCATGCAATCAAACACCGTGATAATATGCAAAACTATATTTACGAAGATTTACTTTTCCTTAAAAAACCCTCAAATTTATTTTAAAACAATTATTTTTATTAACCCTGACATGTTTTGGCTTCTGTTTCCTTTGGACAATCAGGTTGACGACTAAGAATACGACGAGCATAAAGATCTTGGGTTGTAACTTTGAATGGTTGTAACTTTGCAATTTTATTTAGTAACAAGACACTTCAATATCTCGGCCATATGGTGCTTTTCAGGTATATTTTTAATTTTCCGTTATTCTATTCACTGTATACTATTTGCTATTATTCTGGATTATACAGACAGGTATTATAAAGCACCTTGTATAAGATTGACTCAATCTGAATTGACTCCAACTTATTTGCAATAACAAGAAGGTGTCTAATCTAATAACAACAAAGCCGGTGTGTACTGTCAGTTAGCTCGCAATCTGATATATTGTCGCGAGTGTCCGTGTCATAAAATTATGAGACCCATGTCAGGCTAGCACTGTCAAACTGACATAGAGAAACGTCATCGATCTTCATTTGATTGAGTCCGGTCACGTTTGAGTGTCCATAATTAAATTTACATAGCTATTACGTATGGAAAGGGTGCATTATTGAATGAGTTTTTGGCACTTTGCTGCTGGACATAACAATATCAGTGTATAAACAATTTGTAACTTACAATGTAGATTCTAACATAGTTTTGAACGAGTTATATCACTACTTTTATAATATGTACAACGGGTAGTTTATTTTTGTTTTAAACATAGAAGTACCGTGATTGATTTTTTGTAAATCTGCCAAATGTTTTTAGATTTCACAAATAAAACAAAACTACCTTTTGCTGTATATTTACAGGACATACCTACAACAACTAAAGCTACAGGCAAGCTTTGTATGACTGTCATGGTCGCTTTTCGTCAGGCGGGCCGTATGCCTGTCTGCTGCTTGAGTACCTAACATAAAACAAGAGAAATGTCTATTGGCATGCATGTATCAAAGTGGAGCTAATACATACATGACTAACTACAGTACCGCCTACAGTACTAACTCCAGTATTGACTACTACTGACACACTTTTAATTGGCAGATTTACCATAATTCCTCATTCTGGTGTCAACATGCACTTGAAAAATATTTCTAAAATCTCGGAATCACGGAATAAGGTGGTCACTATTAGTACTTATATAAAATGCATATTTCAAAGTATTATTTTAACTACTATTTATTATTATGATCGCCGACAAAAATTTTCAGCGACCACAGAACGTACTTACGAAGTAACCTATACAATTGTTTTATGTGTAAACATGACATTTCGCGGCAAACATCAGACGACAATGACATAACAAAGCGCGAGGTGCTCGATGGCGCTGTGGTTAACACGCCCGGTCTACGATTGCTAAGGATAAACACCTTCGCAAAGGTTGGTCATCGGATGGGCGACCAAACATTTATCATCTTGACCTTCGTGGTTCCGAAGCCACCAATCCGCGTCCGCGTGGTGGTTTATGGCCCGTTCTTCTTATCTTACCAAAGGGAAGGCTCGTGTCCCAGCAGTGAGCACATAAAATGAGCTGGTGATGATACATTTAATATTATGATTGCCAACAATAATTTCCAACAGACACAACGTGTACGTGCGAAGTAACCTACACAACTGTTTTGTGTGTAAACATGCTATTTCGCGGCAAACATCAGACGGTAATGACACAACAAAGCGCGTCGCATAACGCATACATGAATGTTCAATTAAACTGCTCTAATCACACGCCCGTAGTTGTCGAATCACTAATTCAATACAAGCAAATTTGGTATGTCACGCGGCTCACGCGCTATTTCGGGACTTGTGATTGTGCAACCTTCAATTTGTTGTGTTTATTGCGAGTTTCATTCACCTTTCAACAATTCTTTAACATTTTGCAGCGTCTGTTCTAGTAGTAGTATTTATTAGCATTTATTGTAAGTAGCTATTTCTGTATGAGTAACCACTTAAAGAAAAGAACGTATTCAGATTTTCACGATCGAGCGAGTTGACGACAAAAATAATAGGTAAAATCGGAAGGTGCCAACTCGTGCGCACTCGCCACTTCTACACATGCCAGTTGACGAATAAGTCGAAATAGAAAAGAGCAAATAAATTTATATTAAATTACAAGAGAGACAAAAATGCCTCCGTTTTTTTATATAAGAAGGAGGCAAACGAGCAGGCGGGTCACCTGATAGAAAGCAATCACCGCCGCCCATGGACACCCCGCAAACCAGAGGAATCGCAGATGCGTTGCCGGCCTTGTGGCCAGTGGCTTGTTTTGGATTTTTCGATGCATTACCCTAGTTTTTGATGTCCACCCCGCATTTGACAAGCGTGATGATTAATCCACTACCCATCAATTGTAGTGATGACTTGATTTCAATGATGGAGGCCGAGCAGTGGGACAACTGTAGGCGATTTACTTTACTGCTTACAATAGGGATATATCAACAGCAAAACCAGTCCGGTCAATATTGACACTTTTATTATAACATTGCCATCCAGTCAATCGTCTTTTCGTCTCGTCGTCTCGCTTGTCAGTCAGCTGTCAAGTCAAAGAGTCCGTAACACCACACTCTAAGGTCTCGAACTCTATTCCCATCAGGGAGTACATATCAGTCTACTCGGTTTAGCTGGTAAAGCTTATCCTAAGTCCTCAGATCGAGTGGTTAGACCAGTGGTTTTTACCATTGCGATTTCCAACACAAAGACACGTCCGTCAAGTGGCACACATTGCATAAGTAAGTAAGTGTGTAAGTTTTATTGTAAATTCTTGTAACAAAACATTTGTTAAGAATGTACCTGTTTAAGTCCGTACAGTATCATCGTTCATCTTATTTTCATTCGTTTCATCTTATCTAAGTCTGTGAACAATGACGACACATAAAAAATAAACCATAACACACAAATTGTTAAAATGACGATCTACAATAAATTATGTTTTTGTTCTGACAGTTATATTTAGGATAATAATTAGGTATATATTTTTAAACATGCCTCAATGTCCACATGTATCTACAATTCTTCACGTGGGAAGGCAGCCCAGCAGTAAGACTGATCTAATTAGCTTGTTATTATTTTTTACTTCTGAAACCGTCCAAAAAAAGTCTAAACGTAGCAACTCCCCTTTTTTTTTGGATAGTTTGGTGATTGCCTCACACGGCATTTTCAGCTTCACCGGGCTTGTTTGAGGGCGGCGAGAAAATTAAAGGGTTCCTCAAGCCATGTGAAACGAATCACCTTCGGAGGTTTTCTAGAGGGAACGGCATCACGCACTAGTGCGTATCCCCTTGCCCTACTAGATTCTCCGAAGGGTTCCGATCGGATCGCTCGTGGAATTTAAAAACACTTTGTCTTTTTTAGTATGAACGTATTTTTGGTATATTCATAAGTAATTTTTTTTATAAGAAAAAAATCTACCTGTCCCAGGAAGCTCGAGTGAAAATCGATCCCACGACCCTTGGATTACCGATCCAATGTTCTGACCGCTGAGCTACCGAGACCCCAGAAGATCCATTAAATTTTCTAGTAATTTGTGATTGACGCTGCAAGCGGTATTACGACACTGTAAAGTTGTGAAATTAAGTTAAGTTGTAATTACGTAAATCATTGTAAAGGCAAAATTGTTAATAATTAAAAATAGGTAAGTTCTAATATTCAATTTTTTATACTTTTTATTTTCAAGTGCTAATTGCTGCACTGAAGCTAAATTAAATATTTATAAAATTTATAAAATACAGTGAAAAAATTAAACGCCCACCCGACCCAGCCAGGAATCGAACCTGGGTCTTCCGCAATCCGGGCGGCATCGGTTGCAACGACCGTTGGATAGATGGCACTGTGCCGCAATTAGCACTCAACAATTAAAAAGCAATGACAAAATTCAGCGCTTACGTCAGCCTTACCGGTAGCATAGCGGTTAGTGCAGCCACCCGGATTGCGGAAGACCCAAGTTCGATTCCTGGCTGGGTCGGGTGGGCATTTTTTTTTCTGTAATTTATAAATTTTATATATTCAGTTGAACAGAATCCTGTTATTATATTTTTCTTCTCTGTTCATTCAACTTAACATCTGACGGATGAACATCTGACAATTGTGAATATTGATACACAAAATAAGAAGCGAGAGAATACATTATGAAGCTTTTGACAAATGACCTTAAGACTTACTCAGCATAACGGGCATCGGGAATGATTTGGGAATTTGTGTCACTTTAAATATCATTAGTTCAGTAAGAAATAATAAGGAAAGGAGCTTTCAGTAAGAATAAGGAGAATTTGTTAGTCTTCACACAAACGCATCATTTAAAAAGTGAGACAAAAAGCAGATTAAAGTAAGCGTGAGCATTACGTGCTTACGGTCGCCGACACGCACACAAAGAAAACATGTTGTAGAGTGTATACAGTGAAGGAACAATTTCCCCGAAAGTGGGGAAATGTTATACTTACGTGATATAATAATAAAGTTTAATAGTTCATGATAATGTCGTTATGCGTTTAAAGATAAGTGAGAAAATAAATGTCTAACATCTTAAATACTTTTTTGTTGATAATTTAGTTTATATAAAACATAAATCAATAATAATCAAAAGGACCCCAAAATCAAACATTTAGCTTTTCTCTTTACTAAAATTTGTAATAAAAATCAGAAGTGGTGGTAGCTTATTAATCGGAGTCTCACGCCTCATATCCGTCGTTGGGAGTTTAAATCCACGGACGGAACGAACCGAGGATGATTTGTAATAAAGGTCATAATTTATATCATGACGAGTAGCTTTTTTTTAATATATTCCATAAAAACATATATTATATAAAAACGCAAAGTGTTTTTATTACGTAGGTGTATAAATAATGTGGTTTGTCTTTTTTACTCTAATTTGAAATGTCGTTTACATGACAGAGACAAAACACAGAATAGCTGTTCGACCATATTATTTACTTATTTGTAAGGCACTTTAGGTATGACTAATAAATGAAACTAAATATAATTTAAAAAATAAGGCATTACTATTTTTGCCATCTAAAATTATAAATGCGGACGTCGGAATTGCTATAAAATACTACAATATCAGTAATTTAATATGTACTAAGAAGAAAAACTACATTTCTAAGATCTGGGATTTAATAAAAATAAATTACCAAATTTTTTGCTATTAACCACTCTTAGTGTTGTCTTGTAGGCAACTTTAGGTTAATAAGCCACCTTCATTTTGCTCATCGTTATACTATTACACTAAATAGGGAAAGATATTATCATCTTACTTGCCTACTGGCAACACTTAAAATATATAGTTTCAAAAAATATTTTCATTCTTATAACCAACATAGACCAATGAAAAATGGGAAATTAATTTCTTCTTAATAGTAACACTTTCATAATATCGCGGCTTATAATTTTATAAAAAAAAAACACAAATGTTGAAAAAATTTCCACGAGCAGGATTTGAACCTGCACCCTTCTGACATACCGGGTCAGGTGCTCTCCCAATTGAAAAAATAAAAAGGGATGAATAATTTCGGCAGGCTGCTTAAAACCACGAAAGCTCAATGGATGCTCGTGGAAAATTTTTCAACATTTGTGTTTTTGTAATTTGTTTCGCAACAAATTAAAATAATATAAACAAAACAAAAACATTTTATAAATAGCTTGCCTACTTCTTCTTCTTCTTAACTGATCTTTAGTATTTGTAAAAATATTATGATCGGATTTTAATGACGGTAGTTGTTGACATTAAAAGTAAATAGTGTTGAATAGTTTCGGCGGGCTGGTTAGAACCACTATAGCTCAATTAGAAGAGCACCTGACCCAGTATGTCAGAAGGGTGCAGGTTTAAATCCTGCTCGTGGAAGTTTTTTCAACATTTGTGTTTTTGTAATTTGTTGCGCAACAAAATTTGCGTAAAAATTATATAAACAAAACAAAAACACTTTATAATTTTATTGTTGAAAGTAGTGAATATTTAGCACAATACAAGTCAATTTGTAAAATTTACGTATGAAATGTTAAGTTAGAAGTTTTTTTATCCCTATGCGATGCATTGTGACACCTATTAACTACACAAACCGTCATAATGTGATTAATTGTCAGAGATGTTTACACTAGCGCTTGACCTTGACGACTGACCTACCGTTCGCACGGACTGAGCCAAAATGGCTTAGTTTGAATTGCCTCACTTTTCTTGTGCCTACTCGGTTTCTAGGCGTTATTATTCTAAACCTGTGGCTGAAAATTCACCGACACAAACAAACAAAGATGTGCGTGTCGTGTTTACACACACATCACACACTCCCGTATACTTACTTACTATAATCTAAAACAAGGATAATAGTAACGCAAAACTAAGTTCATAAAATTTCTGCCAGGGTATTGAAATATCTGGTCTTATATTACTAACAAAACTTACTTTTGATTTAATAAAGATTGTAAGAAAAATGATTTTAACTCATCAGCTGGTCAAGCAAGCAAAACGAGTAACTTAATTAAAATTTATCGTACACGACAATAACACGACTTAATGAAACAGTAAAACTAATGAATATTCAGCTTCATAAAGCAAACTGTTGTCTCTTTATATCGGTTTTTTATTGAAACATTGACAGAATTGTTAATTATTACTATGAAAATTAAAGCAGCACTGTGTGGATCCAGGTGTGAATTATTTAACATTCCGTTGTCAAATGATGCAGTTGTTTTAACATGTGCAAAAATGGCCGCAGAGTTGTGCGTTGCAATTTAAAAACAATATTTAGCTGGCAAATGAGAATATGGCCTGCCAACTTTTATGAACTTTAACCATCATAAAATATTTTTGTTTCGTTTAAGTAATTTTAACGCAAATTTTGTTGCGAAACAAATTACAAAAACACAAATGTCGAAAAAATTTCCACGAGCAGGATTTGAACCTGCACCCTTCTGACATACCTTAGCTCAATATCCAATAATAATAATAATAATTTTCAGGTTGTTCTCATCTTGCTAACGGAGCGTATTTGCACAGACACAACCAAGTAGCCAGAATAATTCACCAGCAACTTGCTCTTAGATATGGCCTTGTTGAATCGGAGGTGCCGTACTATAAATATGCACCTGCGCCAGTACTCGAAAATGGTCATGCAACGCTCTATTGGGATCGCTCTATCATTACGTACAGGACTATTGTCGCCAATAAGCCTGATATCGTGGTGGTTGACCGATCCCAGCGCCGGGCAATACTGGTTGATATCACCATACCTCATGATGAGAACCTCGTGAAAGCCGACAAGGACAAGCTCAGTAAGTACCTTGACTTAGCTCACGAGGTGACCGCCATGTGGGATGTTGATTCAACCATTATTGTCCCGATAGTCGTTTCAGCGAACGGTCTGATAGCGAAGAGCCTCGACCAACATCTTAAGAGGCTCTCGCTTCATGGTTGGATCAAGGGTCAGATATTAGCTTTTTATAATGTTTTATTGTTTTTATATTAAAATATTAAAAAAATCTAGTTTTAAGAAAGAAAATAAATAAAGAGTATAATAATAATAATCCGATAGCTAAATTTGGGGAGCACCTGACCCGGTATATCAGAAGGGTGCAGGTTCTAATCCTGATTTTGTGTTTTTTTAACCATCATGTTCATATCTCATCGTTATCATTAGCTTGCAGGACTGATGGTCGCTGGGGCAGAACAGTTCTCGAATAGCGACTGCGTACCGAAACACGCAGTGTGGGCTGGCCCGCAGCAAGGTGGACCGATAGTAGCAATCAGAACCAGCAAGCACCCGCGCATCAAAGATCTTATTTCTTCAATGCAAATAATTAAGTGGATCCGTTGAAACTTGAAAGGAGAAAAAACTTTCTCATTTATATTAAGTCACGATAGTATGACAGGGTGCTATCAAAATTGTATAAAATTAACCTACTGCAAACCAGAAATTCTTCATGCGAGTGACCTTGTCACTCTCACATCAGCTTACGCGGTCACGATGGGAAGTGCCTCCCTTCCCTCTGAAGAATACGCATGGTTGGCTTTCCTATTTATAGCGATGTGCTTATGTTTGAGACGGTAATTTTTTTTCTTGGCGTACTACGATCTTTTGATTTGACGTTAATGGAAGATTTGTAATACATACCTACCTAACGTGGTAGGTACTTTAAAACGACAAGGAGCCCAAATATTTTACGGTTTTAAAACCCTATACTTAGTGGAATTTACGTTATTAAAAAAAGTGTTTTCAAAATTACTTCCAAATTGAAGTTAATACACTTAAGAGATTTTTAAGATCAAATAAATAAATAAGTACCTGTTTATATGGTATCTACTTATTTTAAATTTGATCATGGCAGCTATTTAAATAAAATGTCTTTTCAAAACAATCTAGGAATCGATATTTTTAGCAGATTTAATATATTAAGATAAATTTAAATTGCAATCGATGTTGGCATTAAATAAAAAGGAAATCATAAAATCTTCAGTAAATCAAACAAAGCCAATGATCGACGCGGTGGCTTATTATTGTATGTTTTAATTATATTAAAAAAGTAATTAAAGGGAAACGCAGCCATTACAAACTCATTACTTACAATATTATAGCTATGCATTAACTTTTTTAGTTCTCATGTTTAGATTACTGGTATGAGATTATGATTTATACGACACACAAAAGGGGCAGCGGTAGGTAATAAAATCAAGGGACAGCCGGATCAAAACTAGAAGTTAGGTCGAAATAAATTTCACCTCCATACAAATAAACTAAGACTTTGTGGGGTGAAGCGACAATTCTGGGCAAGCACGGATCGGAGACGGAATACTAATCAGCCGGGGGAATGGAGTCCCAAACAATACGACGGACGTACCCCAGAATATTACGTACACACAGATTCGACAGGAAATTCAAGCTTGCTGCTGTCTATCGGTATTGTAAAAATATAGTGAATAAAAAAAGGAAAATAATTTATGTGTTTTCAAAATAAATAGTTGTAACGCAAAACCATTATTTGGTCAGCAGATTTAACAATCGGTCAGCATAAGAAATCCTTACTGTTGGATAGGTTAAGTTATTTTTTTATTTCCCGAGCGAAGCGCAGCGTAGCGAGGGCTAGTCACGGAAGGGGGGAGCGGCATGAGACTGCTTTTCAGAATAATATAAGTTGCAGACTGATTTAGAAATATGTGCTGCCTATAAGTTGCTGTCCAACTAGATGTTTTAGCTAACCGATTACATTTTTTTGCTAACAAAAATACGAATACTTTCCTAACCGTTTAGATAACACCCATAAAAAATACATTGAAATGAAACTATTTTTACGGATCTACTCGCATTTTATTTTAGACATTTATTCCCTGGCCACAGCAAGGTCTCCCTGTATCGAGGGACCCTGCAAAGGGTTTGAAGCGTCAGGATAAACATTAAATTAAATTAATGTGTAAAATAAACGAAAATAAATTAATTCTTCCGCTAATGTAAATAAGCAATAATTACAATAACTTCTAATATAACACGTTGCATGCCGACCTGAAAAAGTTGGATTTCATGAGATGGTCAAACAAAGACTGACTGACTATTGACTGAGTAGCAAAAAAAATATGGCGCATGCGCAGGCCACTCCCACCACTTGAAACGTAAGTCCCTTCCCTAGTGGCCGAAATAAGTTCCACGAGCCTTTGCGCTGTAGCCGCTATTCTATAGCTCATACAAATCTATTAGGAAGAAGAATCACGTGGTAGCGCGTGAACGGCCACCGGCTGGCGGGCCATCAGACGTGTTATAAACAACACACGTTTTTGTGTATCGTATAGAAAGCGCGATAGAGTAGATAGTTCGGTCAGCACGTGACCTCGGACACTTTTGGGTTTCATTGTAAATCAAATATTAAATGACGTTTTACAGAAACTTCATGTTATAATATTTTCTTTTAATACACGACATTACGACTGTTTTTTAAATGACTAGAAGCAACATACTAGACTAAAATAGCAAATAAACGGTTTAATATAACAATACTATGCTTTTCTATCGTATTGGTGTCAAACTTTAAAGAATGTCCTAAGCTAAGATGAATAAATTAATAAATAAATAATACTTAATACAATTTTATATCGATTTACAAATCATTGGTTAATTCAAGGATTAGGAATCAGTAATTGCAACTTAATTCGGCGATGACATAGCGAATAGTCCAACAGTCCATATCAGTCCAACGGAGCGTGGAATCGGGGCTAATTCTGAAGACCATTGCCAATAACAAGAACCTCTCCAGCTAAGCCCGTAATAGCTTGAAATTGCTATTCAGATCCTGTCCGAATCAACCGCTCTTCGTCTTAGGGTAATTGAGTTTAGAGAATTCGATGTGGTCAGCCTAAGATAATAGTCAAATCAACGCCAATAATTTTAAATAAAGAATTAAGTTGTATGAGTATAACGAGGATATACGATCACTCATAGGAATAGTACAAGCCTATTATTATGAGTATAGACATATGCCTGCAAATCAGTCTACCACAAACTTTCAAATTTCCTCAAAAGACTTTGAACTTTGTGTGTATGGAATTGGCCAGTTTTGGATAGGTTGATGTGCAGTGTGTCTGTACAAGCACAGAGGAAACTTCAAAGTTATTGTTTAATCCAGTTCGCCATTTTTAGTATTACTTTCCATACTTTAAAAAAAAGAGTTCTGTTTAGATATACGTGATTGTGATTTAGCTAACTAACTAGCTATTTAGCTGCTGAGAAAACATTTAAAAAAAATATTAAAAAAAATGTTTTCTACTAACTATTAAGATCTCTATATTTTTTCTTAATAATAGAAAGTTTCACTAAAATTGGCTTATAAGTTTGAAAAACGAACTTTGAAGTTTGTATGGCATACCCAAATAGTTAAAGACCCTTTTCTAGGCACCCTTTCCCTTTTCTAGGCACGCCATTACAAATACCACTTCACTAAAAAACGTGTATAAGACCAAAGGTGTTCGGAGCCATATGGAAGCTCCGTGTCGCAACCCACGTCACATTAACTATGTAAGCGACATTAATGACTAACACATAGGTAATTAAATACATAATGAATAAGTTTTCGTGCCACGCATAGCACGCATTAGAATTTATATTTTTTATTTTTGAGTATACAATACGTTACAAACGTAACCATGGCGCTTACAATTAGTTTCGAAATATCGAACAATCGAAAAGTAAAAAGTAAATAGCTTAAGACTGTCCCAATGCTGGGCAAAGGCCTTTATCATTGAAATCTAATCATCACTACAATTGATGGGTAATGGCTTAATCTCCACGCTTTCGGGTTGGTGATCACAAACCCGGGCTATGCATCGATTTTCTTTTCGAATTTGCTTATTATCGAATCTTCAAATGCTTGTTCATAGGTTTGTTGACACTCAGACATTAGACTTGTTTTCAATACTCAATACTCAATACTGAATACATTATTGCATTCCATACTGTAAACGACAATAATGACTAACACATAGGTAATTAAATATATAATGAATTAGATTTCGAGTCACGCATAGCTCCGAATCACAACTTAAGCCATTAAACATTAAATTAAAATGAGTTGACAAGACAATAAGCAGAAGCGTTAGACGGGATAATTACTATGGTTATTTTTTTCAGTATCTGATACAATACCTTTGTAATCATGGCGCTTGCAATAGTATCGAAATATCGAACAATCAAAAAGAAAAAAAGTTAATAGCCTATGCCCAACTGCTGGGCTGGGCAGCTGGGCAAAGGCCTTCTTAGAAATCAAGTCATCACTACAATTGATGGGTAATGGCATAATCACCACGCTTTTCAAATGCGGGTTGGTGATCACAAACCTGGGCTGTGCATCGAAAAACCGAAACACACTTTGCCCGACCTGGGAGTTGAGCCCAGGACCTTCAATATTGGGCCGAGCGCGCCTAGGGAATTGAATTTAACGAATTCTCTCACGCTTCGATCTTCCAAGGCATGTTCGTACACTCAAACTGTCATACTTGTTTTCGGCAGTAAACCCTGAAGTTTCAGCGCAATGCTCAATTAAAGTAAACTACCTACCTAGGTACCTACTTATTTCTGAAATTGAGCTCCGATGTCGTCATTGAAGATTCCGAGCTCGTACGTCACCGCCACGAATGTTTGTGCATGCAGCAGAATTTCCATTTTCACGTATATTTGTGGCGGAGCGGTGGCCAGTTGCGGTCGCCTAGTCAAATTGCACAATGCTATTGATGTTTGTTTCCGCCACCAGTGATAACGTGCGGGGTTCTGGTATGCGATAGTTTTCTTTTAATTAATTAGTTGAACACGTAACCCTTACTGGCAGCAGGCTATATCTATATGCACTGAAAAATTACTAAAGAAACAATGTTTTATTGTCTCAACGGGTAGCTCTCGGCCTTTATGCTGATGGTACTTACCATACCACACCATACACCACACCACACCACACCATACCACAGTATACAGTATTCTCCCTATCCATCCATAGGAAAGGCTCGTGCCCTAGCAGTGGGGACGTAAAATGAGCTGATGATGATGATGAAGTGTACAAGCCCGCTACTTATGAACATTCTCGCCGTTTACAAAGCAGGTTTGTGCCAAAAGTACATATGCAAGTAATAGCAAACTTAACTTTTAAGATATTGAGTACTTTTTTATGTAATTGAACAAAACAATTTCAACGACATTGATCCGTTTGTTGGATCAAAGACAGGGTTTCAAAACAGGATCAAACAACACTTTCTTGATCCGAGCGGCTACCATGATATTAACGATTGTGAGTCATCATAACTAATGGATACTACTTATAAGTCGGTAATCAATAGGCATTGTTTTGTTTTTTTTTCTTATTTATGTATATCTTTATATTATTATGTTTTTTTAGCATATTTTAGCAGTATTCTATGTTTATTTTTGCATTGTATGTATCTATGTATGTATAGATATTCAAGTATTTATGATACATATTTTTTTATAAAACTTATATATTCTGTTTATAATTGTCCGCTTTACTCCCATAATTAGAAAAAGTTCTGTCATTATAAGGTCAGATAATGTATTGCAAATGTCGCCTACGTATTATGGAAAATGTAAAATGTGGATAGTCATAATTGGCCTTCAAATTGTAAATTTCAATATTGTAAGCTAGTTTTAAATGTGCTGTACACAGCACCTTAATAATAAATAAATAAATAAATAAAAACAGTGAACTTTTCTCGATAAATATATTAGGTACTAAGTATAGTACCTAAATATATTTATCACAATACCCTTTGGTTTAGAAAATACGAGGAAACAGTGTTGATAAAGTACGAGTTGGACAGAGCCACAATAGCACAATTTAACTTTTAAATTTGGTGCACCTGACCAGAAAACTGCAAATCGAAAAACTGAAAACTAAATTATTAAAATCAACTTAACAGCTAATGCAACATAATTATTATCACTCACCATAAGTAAGTAAATATCCTATTACTGTCCCACTGCTGGGCACAGTTTGATCATTGAAATCAAGTCATTACTACAATTGATGGGTAATGGCTTAATCACCACGCTTGCCAAATACGAGTTGGTGACTGGTAATCACAAACCCGGGCTGCATCGAAAAATCCGAAACACACTTTGCCCGACCTGGGAATTGAACCCGGGACCTTCGGGTATCGGGCCGAGCGCTTTGCCACTCGGCGTTCACTCACCATAAGGTAATAAAGAAAACAAAAAAGAATTAAAAAATGTGTACTGCTTCAAAACCAAGAGTAGAACTAAAAAAAAAACTCCCAATAATTTTGTGAAACATCGAACATTACGAGGGTTATAAATCCGCCCGTTCCGCCGGCACTAACCATCCGTCATCAAATTTAAATTTGATTGGCCATCTTTGGTGGAGCCGTGAATTTATGAGTACACACCGTTCGGTATAAACCTCGACACTCAATGTTTATGGCCCACGCTAAATAGCGATACTCCGTATAATTTGGTATCGTTAGCGATTCGCTCCTTTATATTTGTTGTTTGCAGGTTTATTTCTTCGGCTCAATAATGCTCCAAATAATTTATTTGCTTAATTAATGATTCCGTTCCGTTGTTTATGATATATTGTCGGGGAGTATTGGAACCGCCGTTTTATGTAAGCGAGCCTTTACTTCTTAGTTGTTTAGGATTTGTTCGTGATAATATATGTATATCAATACGTGGAAAGAAAACTGTGTACCTTCGATTTTTTTAAGCACATTGCGCGCACAGGGTAGTGTGTCATTAGGCATAGTGAAAGTTTGTGTGGAGAAGAAGTCTCGAAATATAAATCTTATATGTGTTACATTGAGGAGCTCGATGGCGCAGTGGTTAACGCGCCCGATTAGCGATTGCTAAGATTAAGCAATTTTTGCAAAGGCATCGGATGGGTGAGCAAAGATTTATCATCTCGAGCTCCTACATGCTTCGGAGGGCACGTAAAGTACCGCCAACCCGCACTGGGCCTGCGTGGTGGTTTATGGCCCGTCCTCCCTATCCATCTATAGGTAAAAAGCTCGTGCCCCAGCAGTGAGGAAGTATGAGCTGGGGATGGAGTTACATTACATAACATAGTATATTTGGGATATAAGGGACGAACTTTGAACACTGGGCGACCACTAGTTTTTTTTGATTTAGCTTATTTGTCCTTAGTTGAGCCGGGCACAGACTTAAGAAGGCCATAGAGTATCCTCTATGGCCTTCTTAAGTCTGTGTCAATCGCTGTTTGGCGACCTCTGACGCTCTCATGTGTCCAATGTGTGAAGGCGTAAACCCGCTACCTTTTATGCCCACTAGTGTAGCTTGCCTAGAACTATTAAGCAATGCAAGAACACTATAATTAGATAAAGTAAATAGAAATGATAATTATTTAAGTAAATTTAGTAAAGCCCAAGTTAAGTAAATGGTTATATTAAACTTGTACTTATTATCAGAGCAGCCAACATTTTAAATTCATGTTCAAAACATTCATTCGACGTAGCACATCGTTAGGTAAAATTACTAGCTATAATTTTATTCATAGAAGTAAATGAAGATTCTAATGGGAAATAAAGATTCTTTAACCTAAAATAATAATGAAGGCCATATAATTTTTTTTTCGGACGCTTTATTTTTAAAAAAAGTCTCAAATACAGTTCAATCTCAGTAAATGGTTTATGAAGTATATTTACGAAGGTCGAAAAGTGCATTTTATTGTGCCACCTCCTTATAAAGCTGTTTCTCCAACGCACTCTCAGCAAGACGTCTATGTGGCCGTTAATAAAGATCACGACATGGTGCCTGCTTCACAATTCAAAGCAGTTTCCGCTCCTTGCTTGCAAAACAAGCTAAACTGGAAAGTGCTAAATCGCCTCACGAGATAGGATCTCAAATACCGTACGTGCATCGTCGTATGTTTAGACTAAGAGACAGATAATTTTGTAAGGTTCTAAAAAAGAGAAAATGAAACAAACGTCTCAACTCAGAGGAGTTCAAGATATTTTTCATATGGTCACCCGGCCGACTATCAGGCATTGCACAAGTTACTTAACTAGAAAAAACGAACGCCACGACACCTAAGCCTTTGAGCTGAGATCTTAATAAATTAACATAACTAGACTATTCACCTAATAAATTATTGTAGTTAGACGCATTGTCTTGAAAGAATTTTTTTTAAAGAATACGCATAACTTAAGAATGCAACTCCTTGACAAATCTTCCAGTGTCTATTTAGCGTCAAGTCTCTAAACTAAAGTATCGTCACAGCTCATTGTAGGTCTCCATTGCTGAGGAACGAGCCTTCTTAAGAATGGGAACACCACAATGAGAACGGGCCTTAAGCCAACACGCGGACCTAGTACGCCCGTACACCCGGAACCAACGGCTTGACTTGCTTTTGCGAAGCTCGGATGAGCTTGAGATAATGTATTTTTGTTACCCACCTGATGACCAGCTTTTGTTAAAGTTGCGAAAGTTGCTTAACTACAGCAATCGCAGACCGAGCACGTTTACTACTGCGCCATAGCGCTCCTCCACTACACACGAACATATAATTATTTTAAATATATTTTTATAAAAGAAAAATGATTTAACTCTCTCCCTTGGCCTAAACGTTAACTGTTCGCGCCCTCACATAGAATGAAAAATGTCGCGCGTCGTCCGCATACCCAATCGCGTAAACACGGCTCTTTGCGGTTGATGGAATTTCACACTAGCTATATTCCGTTTCTACGAATAAAATCCGACGTAACCACAAATATCATTTCTGTGTTATGTCATGTGTCATTATGGTTAAAGAGCTTTTTTTCTCAGCATTTTTTCATATTGTTTCTTTTAACTGTTTTGAATATAGCCTGCATCTTTGAAATTAAATAATTGCCAATTGATGGATATTGGCATTATTATCACACTGGCTAAATGCGATTTAGTGATCACAAACTCGAAAAAAAAATCCATCTCACTTTTGCCTGACTTTTGACTGACCTGGGAAAATTTAATTTAGAACCTCCGGATATCGAGCGCTTTGTCACTCGGCCACCAACATTACTTATTTGAACTATACAATAAGTTTTTACCAGTCCTGAAAATATTGACTTGATTCAATGACAACCTACATGAATCAACAATTAAGGAAACATCATATTTAGGTACGCAGCTTTCTTATATTACATGAAATCGCTAAGGCAGGAAGTGCGATGCCACTAATTTCACTGAAATGTCCTCGTATTTTATTTCGTGCCCATCCTCCTTACATATCACGCGTACGTACGCGACACGAGTAGTAATGTTGGTCCGTTTGTCAAAGGAGGTCGGCTCATGAATATCATGGTGAATTACCCCAAAGGAGTAAAAGCTTTTGGGCGTGCAAAAATAATGATGTTATAAACTGTTTAGAAGAAGTTAATGTGCCATTTTGATGTTGCAGCTAAGGCATGAACTGCCGGCGCTCGCGTTCGTGTCATGCTTTCCTGAACTTTGAACTTACTAGCTTAGTGATGCTGGTAGGTAAGTGTAAAAGTTTAAAGGCTAGTGTAGGTAGACCGGAGAGCTTTGATAAATGGGGTTGCGCGCAAACGTGAAAAGTCACAAAAGTCGGTGCATAAAAAGTTACGATGTTCATAAAGAGTTTTAGCGTTTTGTACACACTTAAGTTCTTATTAAGTATTGCACAAATATATCATTATGCCCTTGTCAATGTTTAATTTTATCAACTGTACTTGCTGCATTTAACAGAGTTCATGTAATATGCTTACATGTGCATCATAAATAAATTTATATTATTTTACCACGTCTTTGTGTTTTTATAGATAAGTTTTAACACTTTTGTTGCTATTTTGAATGGGTAGGCCTAAACCCAGCAGTGTATATTGGCTAATGATGATGATAAGTGTTATTATATTATTGTTGAGTGATCTCTGAATTAAGTATTTATTTATTTTGTTTTATTCCGAAAACAAACAGCGATATTGTTAATAAAATTTAAAACACTAAATATAAGTAAACACTAACAATATGTTTCACATTTTATAGTATCTAAAGTTCACGCTAGCTTGTCCTAAAGTTAATATAATAGGATAAAAAAACAATGTATGTATACACTTGAAGGAAATAAAGGAAACTCAAATCAATTTTGTAATAACAGAATTACTGCGATTCACTACAATGCAACCGACTCGAACCAACAATGGTCAGATACGGATTTATTAAATAAAATTAGATTTAAAGATGTCCAAATTTGGAAAATCAGTCAGCTCATTGAAATAAGTCGCCGAACGGATTAAAAAATTAATATAGTCTGGTAATTGGTGTACAATGCGAAACGGCTTTATATCTTACGAATCTATTAGGAACTCGAACTTGTAGTTTGGAGAGAAGGTAAGTGTAAAATCTACCTTTGATTGAGAAAAAAATGAAGAAGAAAATTAATGTCTGCATCTTTCTGCTTACTTGCAATAGTAATATTATTATGTGATATCATTTACATAACCGCCTCTGTGGTCTAGTGGTTAAGAAAACCGTTTTAGAACCAGAGGGCCCGGGTTCAATTCCCAGCGGGGGTACATGTTTGTGCACTCGGTTTGGTTGGTGGTAGGGCTTGTTTGTCCGCCTGGCTAGCTACCACCATCTTATCTAAATATGTCGCCATAACATCAATGTTTGTAGCATTGTTGTGTTCCGGCAGCTAGAGATAAGATAGCCAGTGCCTCACTAGTTAAGAATCCCGGGTCAAGTGCACTTCCATCATTGGCCTTATCATCACTTATCATAAGGTGAGAACAAAAGGCACTGTGCTGACATGTAAGATAAAAAAAAACTTGCGTCATAATTAATATCGAAAGTTTGCACCGATACTGAAAGTATCTTGTAAATTTGCGCTAAATTACTTCAAGTTTATTTATTTATTTCTTTATTTAAAACTTTTGCAACATACATTACATGGTGGACTTAATGCCTGAGGCATTCTCTACCAGTCAACCATAGGGTGGTGTAGAAATAACATGGTAGGTGCAATTGGGTGACGACAACAATTTTAGAAATAAAAATTATATATTCTAAAACGCACAATATATACCTAAATATATACAATTTATATATATATATGTATTTATATATATATACTTATAGTATAAGCAAAAATCATTACATAACTACTTTTACAAATATACTACAAAAATAAACGTTTAGTACATAATTTAAAAATTGTACTTACGTTACTGAGGTGATTCTGCCAAGGTTTTATCAAAAAATAGCATACGGACTTTCTTTTAAAAGCGTCACAACTCGTATGTTTTTTTATACGAATAAACATGTTCAATTATCAATACATTTTTTCTTACTTCTGACCTGCATCCTGCGTCCTTATCGTCAACAAGCAAAGAGAAAAGGCTTACAAAAAGTAACATTATAAAAAATATTTTCATTACAGGTACCCGTAGCCCGTAATGGCGCATACAAGGAAGGAAAGGTTGCATATTTTTTTATCAAAATATTTAATTCCATTTCATTTGTGAACCAAATAAGATACAGTGAAATGGTAATTGCGTTGGCATATTTACATTTGGTAGACCTGAGTAGCCGCCGCCCGTGCCGTTTCTGTTCGCCCAATCACGGCTGCAAGTAGGGACTTATCTAAACATTCCTCTACGTTTTAAAGTAGATTGAAAAAAATTCAAAATTCAAAATCATTTATTCAGTTTAGGCTACAAGTAGCTCTTGTGAATGTTACTATGCCATCGGTTCGTAAGTCTACTCTGGGCGGGAGATCTTGTACTGAGAAGAACCGGCAAGAAACTCCGCAAGTGTCCAGCTCTTTTCTCCCTTACAGCGTCAAAAATATTGGAAAATGCCTTATCATAGCAGGACACTTTGCATTACAAATAAACACAAAATTATAGAGACAACCCACAACATGTTAAAAAAACACAAGATAAAAAAACTAAAATGTTTTTGTTTTATTTAAGTATATAATTTGAACGCAAATTTTGTTGCGAAACAAATTACATAAACACAAATGTTGAAAAAATTTCCACGAGCAGGATTTGAACCTGCACCCTTCTGACATACCGGGTCAGGTGCTTTTCCAATTGAGCTATCGTGGTTCTAACCAACCCGCCGAAATTATTCAACACTGTTTCATTATTTACTTTGAAAGCCAAAGGCGCCAATTCAATGTCGACAACTACCGTCATTAACATCTGATCATAATATTTTTACAAATACTAAAGATCAATTAAGAAGTAGGCAAGCTATTTATAAAATGTATTTGTAAATAATACAAAAACATTTTATAAATCTTTCAACTGAGACACGGACCATGTTGAAAACATTGTTATTCACAATTTATCACAAAACGGTAATGTTGTAATTTAGCGAAGAACCAAAAATTTCAGTGACATATATTTATTATGAGTCAAGCGAGCACAGTGACATCTGCGACATCTGCAGCTTCGCGTTTTGTTACCCATTAGAGATGAGATGGTCAGTTCCTCAGAAGTTACCAGAGGTTACCAACACATAATTATATTTCCGCAAGTTCTCTCGACTAACCTGTTGCCAAAGCTACTCATTTCTTTTGAGTTTACATTTCATCTTTACTTTTAAGCATAAATTATCATACAGTCGAATATTTCAACAAGTGTTAACATGATTGTAATAACCCACAAGGAACATAGCAAAGACATTTTTTTTTCTTACAGGTTAAGTAATATAGAAAAATACCCTTTCTTTAATAGAAGTACCTTTGAAATGAAACAACTTTTACGGATCTACTCGCGTTTATTTTACACATTAGTTTTAATTAATGTTTAAGTATCTAATTTTGCACCTAAATTATACAATATCATACAATACTTACTGACAGTCAAGGCAAGCCAAACAAATAGCAATAAAAGCATTATTCTCCATACATTCCACATATAAACAATTTCTATAGGTACCGCCAACACATAACATCAACGGGTTAACGGAGAACACATACCTAGTCAACTCTGACTAACAAAGACAATCCAGCAAAAATCACAAGCTCTCGAAAACTCAATTTCCCGTCACCTCTGAACTCGTATCTCACACTTCCGTCACATCACACTCGCCCAAGGCGAAAGGTCTTGTTTTATCAGCCCGCTCAACTAAAGCCTCGGACAAACAGAGGCGATCTGCAGTCGCGGTCGGATGTGGTAGTCAGATAAATGAAGTATTTTATATAAGCGCCCGCGACCGCTCGCCCTGCCGTTTTCGCTGACACGGCAGGGCGAGCGGTCGGAATGGCATCACGTAAGCGCGTCCTTTTTGCCTACTAGATTCTCTGACGGGTTTGGATTGGGTCGAGAGCGGAACAACCCAAGGACGCCTCAAAGGCTAAGACCTCGGCTGGGGTTGAGCGTGTGGGTTGGAGAGAAGCGCCCAGGTACACACGCCTGCACATCAGACTACCATAAATTGTCAAACTTCCTCAGTAGACTTTGAACCTTATGTTTAGGGAATATGGTCGAAAATGTATTGAGGAAATTTGACGGATTTAGACAGGTTGATGTGCAGGCGTCTGTACATGTCTGTAGAGCGAGTGTGAACCGGGTCTTCATACTCTTGTTCTACGAGTACGGTGTACTATGCGAGTGTGCATGTTTAGTGTATCATGGGAATATGTAGATATGTATCGAAACTGAAGATCTCCTTAAATAATTGAATTAATTTGAATATATATATAAATATATATATGTACAAACAAACACACACACACCACACACACACACACCCCCACACACACACACACACACCCCCCCCCCACACACACACACACACACCCACACACACACACACACACACACACACGCTATAGTCATATTGTAGTTAGATAAGTTGATTAAGTCAAAAATGTCGAGGAATCACTGACACTGATAATACAGTTTTTACTAGTCTCAATGTCAGGGATTCAACCTCCTAATGCAAATGTATATCTAACCCGGCCTACACCATGTATCAGCTGACCTTGTAAACTAACATTTATGGGTTATGAATAAATGATTTATTATTATTATTTATTTATTATTTATGTAGTGGATTTTTGAGGATCGGGCGGGGTCGGTCAGTTGCTACCGTCACCGCTCTAGTGTGAACTAAACATGCTAGCAGTACCGCCATCGCCTCTGTTTGGGCGAAGCGTAAGGGCCTGCTCCAGCTAATACAATCTACCCGCGATTCTCACGTCTACCAGACAATAACCGTATCGACCCCCAGAGAGTAGGTACCGTAGTAACGCAGTAATTGTACGTAAGACATACGTTATCAGATTTGTGAAGGTCTCTCGCTCGGGGACGTGGGGAATTTAATAGCCTACTAAAAGATTGAATTAAGTGCAGCCTCTTACTGTATTTTCCCGGAAGGTCATTCTAGGGATACGTTGTCGAGTGGAATGGTACAATTTATATCGTGCGACAAATAAATGTGACTTGACTTATATTATTATTATGTTCTTGAGTGGAGATTGCGTATTGTCAAACATAGTGTTGGACGCCCTAAAGCCAGGGGAGGCGTCGATCTTCGCAGGGTGGTTGGCAGAAGCTGGATGAGAGTAACTATACTCTCATCCAGCTCAGTGGCTACTGATCGAGCTTAGGAAGCACTTGGAGAGGCCTATATCCAGCATTTGACTAATATAGGTTGATGCTGATAGTTATGGACAAGAGAACCTCGACTATATAAAATTAAAATATCACGTGCTCGGGAAGTCACTTAAAGACGTTGGTTCGAATAAATGCTTTGATTTTGACTTTTTCATATTGATGACTTGGTCGAGAGTTAAAATATAATTATAAATAATCCAATTCATAAACTATTTGTTCTGCATAATATGACTAGGGTTTTAACCACGAGACTATAGAGGTCAAATAAAAACATACATTATTATTATTATGGTAATATGTAATTTTACACAAATCATGTTGCGAACAAATTACAATTTGAAATAATTTCACGAGTGAGATTGGAACCCGCACCCCATGACATGCCGTCATTTATTATCATTTAATAACGTGCCTTACATTATTACTTTAGAACACATTCTCGTTAAAATCTAATGTAAATGTTCCTGTAGAGACTCCTCAATGGACTTAACTGTAATGTTCAGGTTAATATTTCAATATGAATTATGATATGATGAATGTTAGTTTACCCAGGACACGCACGCTTATAAATTTGCTAACTTTGGCTTTGCAATAACATTATGTATGACATTTATTATCCGGGTATAATATATGTTCCTTTAATAAGTTTACGGTGTATAAATAGCCTAGTCATTTTGATATCATATTTTCTAGGCTATGAAAATGCTTAAACTATGGAAAACTGTTTTAATACTCGATAATAATGTAATTTTGCACAGCTAAAAACGTTCTGAATCGTCTGAAGCGCTCCTTAGTATGTTTATTTAAATAAAGATTAACTTGAATTTGATTTAATTTCATAATTTATTACTTTCTTAAATTATTAGTCCTATTGGACTAGATTTATCTATACAAAGTTCTAGGCCTTGATTCTGCTATTTTAAAAGTTCATAATAGTATGTCAGTGGTTTGATTTGGTTACTTGGCCTATGGAAAAAACTTCTGAGTCCTACTAGAGTAAGTTGTTTTTTTTTTCAAAGACGTCCAATGAGGTGAAATATCGTGAGGAGTGGCAGGAATGGGGGAGGCCTTCACCCAACAATGGGATAATACAGACTTACTGTAACTGTAACTAGATTAAGGATCCAAAACAAAAATGCATCACGAAACAAAATCTTGGCTGTATGGGCTAACCCCTTTGTCGTGCTCTTATGAGAAGTTGTCAAGTTGACGTTTGTGCAGGGTTCCCAACTTAGGGGTGTTCCCCCCAAATTTAGGGGGTAAATAAGTGAGATGGGAGTTTTTAGGGGTTTTATATTTTTAGGGGTATTTTAAGGGACTTTTTGATTTATGATTTATTTTACATATAATCCCACGCATATGTTGTTGCGAACAAATTACAATTTGAAATAAGACAAAGTGCTGAAAGAAAACTGTTAAGCCAAACCATCATACCACCATACCATACTATACTATCCTAATTTGAAATAAGACCACAACATAATATTTATGGTCTTATTTCTTATCGAAATTCTAGTACCTACTAATATTTATCGAAGGGCCACGATAACATTATTATAGATTTTCTAAATTATGATAATCGAGGCCTTGATATTGTGTAAATGTTGAATTTTGTTTGTCTCTTTTCGTTGTCGGACAAATTTAACGTAAGTTCTTCAAACTGCAATCCTTGAGACTTTGACAGAATTATAACATGAACATTAAACAATAACATTCACGCCAAACAATTAACGATCACTCTGAACAAGAAACTTTTTTGAACATTCTCATACCAATTCAGTACTTACAAAGTATCGCACTTAGCAAACTCGTCAGAAGTGCTTACCTGAAATAAAAGAGAGAATTCAATTAGAGCATTTAAAGATATCTTACTATGAATCATTAAAAGTTTAATCGCCTTTCAAGACTTATAAGACTTAAATAAGACAGCATTTCATTTTTAAAGTAGAAAATATTGTATCACTTAAAGTATACCTAAATATCTTGTCTACTTTTTATAACTTTATCAGGCCATCAGTTTTATCAGTTTAACTGCCTCTGTGGTATAGTGGTTAAGATTTTCGGTTTAGACCCAGAGGTCCCGGGTCCGATTTCCAGTGGGGGGTACATGTTTGTGTAGGTACACGGTTTAGTTGGTGGTAAGACGTGTTTGTCCACCTAGTCGACAAACCTAGAGATAAGATAGCCAGAGTCTCAGTAGTTAAGGGTCCCAGGTGAAGTGCGCTTCCACTATTGGCCTTTATCATCATTTAACATCAGGTGAGTTGAAGGCACTGTGCTTACCCGTAAAATATAAAAGAACACCATAAATAAAAATATAGGTACTTCATTTGATGGATGGCGGGTCATCAGATTAGGTACTTATTGAAGTTTGAGTATCAGATATTTCGACACAGTAGATAGTATACCATGATCACAGACGTATTGATGTAACTGCGGGTTGGTATTTATGTAGGGGTACGATTGTACGAAAATGTCTCAGAAATCTTTTTGACAGCTCTTAAATATTCACCCGTATTAACGTCAGAATACAACTGTGCCAAAATATTCAATACTCAAAGACAAAAAAAAAACCTAGTAAGAATACAGTTCTTAATGACTCAAATGTACTTTAAAAAGTATGAAGTAATAGTTTTCTTGGAAAAACACCTTAATTTGCAACTAAATCAACTGTAACTCATCAAAGGAAAGTCACCCTTAATCTATCATCTAATCTATTTACAGGTTTTAATTATCGCATTTGTTGATCCGGCGTTAACTAACAAATGGTAATGGCCGCTCGCCGCCACCTTGAACCCCACTTCGACTTATTGAACTTTATTTCGTGAGAACTAATCTAGGGATTACCGCACCGCAAATACAATTCAGAATACAATTCAGTAGTAAGTGCGTAAAAGTAAAAAGCCCAGATAACTGTCCCACGGCTGGGCAAAGGCCTCCATCATTGAAATCAAGTCATCACTACAATTGATGGGTATTGGCTTTATCACTACGCTTGCTAAATGCGGGTTGGTGATCACAAACCCAGGCAACGCATCGTAACAATCCGTAACACACTTTGCCATCGGACCTGGGAATTGAACCCGGGATCTTCGGGTATCGGACCGAGCACTTTGCCACTCGACCACCTAGGCGTTAAACTCTGTAGTTATTATTATTTATTACTAGCTGAACCGACAGACATTGTCCTGTCTAATTTTTTTTAAATATATAATATGCCTCTATTATACATATGAATGTTTCTCTAGCTATTGCTGAAAAGTTCATTAAAATCCGTTGCGTAGTTTAAAAGATCATAGCGTACCTTCAGATAGCGGGAGCGACTTTGTTTTATACAATTTAAGATAATTTTGTTGTAGTGTAGGACTAGATTATCTGTACAATAGTTCAGATATTATATATATAAATATTTTTATGTACCTTAGTAGGACTTTGACTTTTTATGTTCCATCCAGCAATAAAGAAGATTGGGCCGACAAAGACTAAACGCTTGCCTACAGACTTGTATTACTAGAATGATTGAAGCTGAACAACTAATTTAAAACACACAGTAGTAAGGGTACATACAGTATTTGTGTAGGTCTGACTAATAAGGGGCTAGAAGAATAATGGTTTTGGCCAAGGAATTCCCATTCATTCTGTCGATCCTTGGAACAACAAAGATATAATATCGTTCACTCTCACACCTTGTCTTAGGGCGGGAGGCAGGCCCTTATTTACGAGGTACTTACGTTTTTTGGGCACTCTGGGCAAGTGCCCAGGACCCAGCAATTGATGGGGCCCCTTGTTCCTGCCAGATCACTAACCGATAACCGATATTACCGATAAATATATTTGTTTTTCAAAACAAGAATTACTAATTCAGTGACTTTTCTTGCTTTTTAATATAAATAAACCAGGAGCCTTAAAGTGGGAACTCTATCTGGCTGCAAATTAATAAAAATATTTTACTAAAATCTAGCGTAGCATAAGGACCCCATTATCCGTAAGTGCCCTCCAATAGGTCAAAGACGGCCCTGGCGGGAGGCACCGTCGGTTGACGGGAAAACCGCGCCAGGGTTGGCAACAAGAAAAATTTTTTTTGATGGTACAAAATAGCCAAATATCGAATAGAAGTGAGGGAGACCTTTGCCCAGCTTTGACACGAAATAGGCTAAATAAAAATTAATAAATAATAAATAAACAAATAATAAATAGATTTATTTAATAACATTAACACAAACGTTTAAAACAGATTCATGTTTGTACTCAAAAATATAACTTCGACTGACCGACAAACAATTGAATTTCTATTGTGTCTGGGCCCGGCGGCGGTTAACCTGTTAATCCTACTAATATTATAAACGCGAAAGTTTGTAAGTATGGATGGATGTTTGTTACTGTTTCAAGTAAAAACTACTGAATGGATTTTAATGAAACTTTCCTCATATACAGACTATGACCCAGACCAGCATCTAGGATACTTTCTTTTTTTTACTTTTTTTTTTACTGTAGTCTTCGCGAACGAAGTTACGGGCAACAACTAGTAAATAATAAATCAATATAAATCTACATAATACCATAAATAAATGCTTTTTTGCTATTTGCCTTCATCATTATCATCATCATCTCAGCCGAAAGACATCCACTAAGGTCCCCCCAAGGATCTTTACTGCGACCGGTTTTGTGCTGCTTGCATCCAGCGGCTTCCCGCTATGCCTTATTCTAATATCCATAAACAGTAATCAGTCGCGCGCGCGATCATAATTCATAATTATTGGACCATAATTTGGTTTAATGAATGCAAACAAGACTATTAATTAGATGACGATAGCATGACCTATGACTGGCAATCGATTATATTGCTGCCCATTTGCTAGCTAAAATATCACACTGGCAATTAAGGCATAGGAAACTAATGCGGTTGGGTAATTTGTTTATGTGACAAGGGAATATTCATAAACACTACGATAATGGTTATTCTATATAAAATATGCAACTGTATGTTGAAAAACGTATTTCAAAACAAAAAACTAGCACGAACACACTTTTATAAATAAAAAATTATAAAAAAAATATATAAAATGCCAATGAAAATCTTTTTTATTAGCTAGTAGTATAATGAAGTCCCAAAAATAAAAATGAGACATTTATTTGCATCTCATGCAAATCAGCTAAATACGTATTATATGTGCTTTGTATTGTTTTATTTATTTAATATCAAATCATTACAAGGTAAATAGGAATTACGTTAAATGTAGTAACCACTAAGTTACAATAATTTATTTAAATTAATTATAAATCAATAAACTTGTGTTTTGAAAGTCAACAGATAAATCTACACATTACTTACCTTCTATCCTCCTTCTTCATTCTATCTTATGATCTATAAAATAATACTTAAAACTTCTAACAATAATACCAAGGTATCAGGTCCAGGTATCACTAGCTTCGTTCCAAATAATGGTCCCACAAACAATTACTATTCACCGCACCGTTTTCAACGCCTAAAAAACAAAGGTCATGAAGCACATTTGCGGTGTAATCCCTAGATTAGTTCTCAGGAAATAGAGTTCAATAAATCGAAGTGGGTTCAAGCTGGCGGCGAGCGGCCATTACCATTTGTTAGTTAACGCCGGATCAACGGATGCGATAATTAAAACCTGTAAATAGATTAGATGATGGATTAAGGGCGATTTTCCTTTGCAGGTAGAGTTGATTTATTTTACAATCAAAGTAGTTTTGTTAAGAATATACAACCGACACATTGTCATTCTTTTAAAAACTTTAAAAAAATTACAGAAAGCCAATTATAGGTCCTCACTAATAAAAACAATAACAAAAAATTAATAACAATGTGATGCACTCATATACTACACATTTTTCCCTTCGGGTATGAGACCGATGGTTAGCGACCTAAAGCCATTCCAACAAATATTTATAAATAGCTCTTTTGTCACCCATTTAAGTCACCCATCCGATAACCGAGCTTTGCGAAAGATGCTTAACTTCTACAATCGCAGACCGAAAGCGTTTAACACTGCGCCAACGATAGCTCCTATTTTCGTTGTCAAATTCAACTACCTACGTATTAGTGTTGTTATATCTTCGTTTCTTTTTAATGCAAGTTAATATAGTATAAAGGTGATTATTGGTGATAAATACTCCCATTTGTGTTGCAATGTAACATGGGAGAACAGTGACCCTGGAAAGGGTTAGAAATGTCAGGATTAAAAGGAAATAGGTAATTACGCAAAAATCAAAAGTAAAAGTACTTAGATACGTTAAACGTGTGTTATTTCAATATGTACGTAGTGGTTCAATGCTCAGAATAATAACTAAAGCTATAGAAGGAAGGTTAAAATAAAAACCGTGTAACTATGTTAGGTTCTTATAGAAACTAAAAAAACTAACTACTTTTTCTATGGCTAGAAAAGTAGGTTAGACTGCGACAAATGGTTGACATTTAGTTTTTATATTTTTTTTGTATTGTTATGTCATCAGCCAGCAGATGAACAGTTAAAATACATTGTTCTGAGGTTCGATACTTCACAGCGATAATAATACTTCTGTTAACGTACCATCAAAACGGTGTGGTAGGGAATATACCCAAAACTTTTAGGGGGCCCGTTAAACCGGAGCATACCATAAAATAACTTCTATGGTACTCGTTTGCGCCTAAAACCTGATATATTTGCATCGCACGATTCGGTTTATTGCGTATTAATAATAAAATCTTGACAACTGTCATTATGAAGGATTGTATTATTCAAGTTTATAGCTTCGGGTTTGGTCCAAATTAAATTCTAGAAGAACTGAGGCGTTTCTGGTGGATCACAAAAAAAATTGTAGTTAGTTTATCTCAAAAAGATGTCGTTTTTCGTTTGGCTTTGTTCTGCCAGGGTAAATAAGCGCAGAAAAAACAATATTTCAAACTATATAGCAATGCTCTAATGATACGTGTACATTAACCAAAGTAGAAAGGGTTAAATATTTATCTTCAAATTAAATATAATAATAAAAATTTCAAAAATATATATAAGTCGGTATAAATGGGTAACATTTACATATTTATTTATAGTAGTTAAGTTATTCGTTAATGCATTAAACAATTGATTTAATTTTGTTGATTTGATTTAATACTAAAATTTAAGATAGCTTAACGATCTAGCAGCTATACAAACACTCAAGTAGGTACATTTTTTTAAATTAATTTACTTACACTAAAACATATAATACTTTAACATCATAGCAGACCAAAAACCAAAGAGGTTTATCCGAAATGCTAGAACTCAACATAAAATTTAAAATTATATTCCTATGACGCCATCACTACTACGATAAATAAATGAATAAGCAAATTACTTGGAACAAGCAAATTACTTGCAACATGCAAATTACTTGCAGCGAGCGATCGCATCTGCGATCCAGCCTGTGCGCAAAATACATCTGTGTATTAGTGTTTGTTGAGACATCTACATACTAACACTACTTAATTCAAACAAGTAAGTTCTGGCTGTGGTTCTGGCGGCCTTAGGACTTGTTCTATATTGCATGAAAGTCTTTTTAAAAGTAGATTTCTTTAATCATAATTATATTATGTATATATTATATTCTTAGTTTTCATCAAGCTCGTATAATGTTTTTTTGTCAATTTTTTTTATCGGAAGAGTCGTTGGCGCTGGATCGCGCACTGTCCTGGACGTTTCCGTGTATTGACAGTTCGCGTCGTAGACGTTTGAGTAGCTAAAATAGGTGTATTTCAAAGAAAATTACTGCCATTATTGTGTTTTAATTTAGGCATTTAAAAAGGTAATGGCTAAAATTTGTTACTATTTACTTTTGACTACCTATAAGTCAGTAGTAGGATTGGTTTTCTACCATGTTGACGCCAGGTTCAATAATTTTGATTTGTAATTAAATGCGAGTGTTTAAAATGTATATTATATAATTATAGATAAATTTAAAAAGGGGTACGGTATTTTCAGTGAAATCGCCATCTCCTTATAATCGTACCACTTCTCTAAGACTCCGCTCTAAAAACTCGTAATGTGTCCCTCAACACATATAAACCATAATGAAACGGTATTGCGCAGTCATTCCGCCGAATTAGGGTAACATCCCCGACGTAGTATCAGATAAGGGCCTCGTAATGCCAAGATTAGGATTTTAAAAATTCAAAAATAGCTTTTATTCTTTTCCCAATTGGGGTGCTTTTTTATTTTTCGTTTTCAATCACAATGTGCAGCTTTTCCTAGGGACTATCAACAGAACCTAAAACTTATTATACTTATATTAATTCGTTACCTTTATTTACCACTAGTGGCCCGTCCCGGCTTCGCACGGGTGGACTTTTTTTTATATAGCCTATGTTACTCAACGCTAATGTAGCATTCTAATTTTGTTTTTTTTTTAAATCAGGCCATTAGTTATTGAGTTTATTCGTTACAAACATACAAAAATACAAAGCTTTCCTCTTTATAATATTAGTATGACTAACACACCTATAGCACAAAGTAAGGAGATTTCAGAGGATAAGCTTAATACGTACCGCACTCAAGCAACACGCACATAGTACATACCCTCTCACTGCATCCCGAACCATCTCGGAACAGTCCAGGCGCAGCTGTTGCGATATTCCGTGTCCGTGAGAGGTTGTCTATGTGTGCGATGCTCGAGCGCGTTTAGGTGAAGCTTACCTTTAGCAGTCTTCTTATTTTGTGCATCTAGAATTATTTTGCCTTTGACTGATTCAGCAAACATGCGTACTTGGTCTCGATTCTGTTATTTTAAAACGTAAAAAACATTGTGTTGGTGGCCCAATTTTATATATTTTTCAATAGTTCTAATGTCAAAACTAGGCCAAGTACAGAGTACCAAAATACTATTTGAAGAAAAATTGAGAAATCGTTGAGTTAGCTGACTTGGTGCCCTGTCTGCGTGATGTTAAGCAATCACCCACGCTAAGTGACGTTTGAATAATAAAAAACATAATTATTACATTAAATGGTGTTTTTTTTAAAATTATTTTTTTTAATCATAACCCATTTATCTTAATATAACTTTTAATAAATCCGAGTGTAGAAACAAACGCTTAAAGTATATACCTACATCAATTTTATTTCAGTTTCCCGAAAGTTTCAATGCGACAGATTTTGAATTGGAATGCAAAATGATTATTTTGAAAAGTTGAATCATTAAGCACCCACAATAACGGTTGTACTTAGTGTTTCAACTTCGAAATTCTGTTTCGAAATTAATCTCAAATACAAGGAAGTCAGCTTTAAGCACTGGCAATAACATGCGTTTTTATAATTCAACGTAATTATAGGTTAAACACAAATGTATAAACATTCGAAGAACTTTCATTATACACAAATAAAATAATGCGCGATATAATAATAAAGACAATGTACCTATATATGAAATGTATGAAATGCCTCGGTGCTCGAATGGCAAATCGTGGTCCTGGCTTCAATTCCCAGGCCAGGCAAAGTGTGTTTCGGATTTTTCGATACTAAGCCAGGTTAGTGATCTGATCGCCAACCCGCATTTGGCAAGCGTGGTGATTAAGCCAAAACCCATCAATTAGAGTGATGACTTGTAGCGATGACTTGATGTATGAAATGAAAATCTGTACTTAACTGACTCGCAAAATAATTTATGACGCTCTGTGTTGTGATAAAATTATCAGTCCTTCGGCATGAGTGAAATAAAGCCAATGAATAACAATGGACATTGAAATTTTTCCACAAAGCGGACCAACGACAGTGCGCCTCATTGATCTTAGATAAACAGTCCGGACGGCTAAAGGGTTAAATATATACAAAACCCCAAAAGGCCGTATTATCTTGTGTTGCCTCGACATAAAAATACACAGAATTATACGAAAAAATTCAGGTCGCTTTTTAAGTTCCTGCTGCCAAATGAGCCAAAACAAAAGTTTTTTTTTTATCGGATACTATAGATAGATAGATAAAACTCTTTATTGCACACACACATAAAAGTACAAACAAACAATGCCATTTTTTAAATCGGGGTATACTATGTTTTGTTTTTTTTTTGCGGAGTGGTTGACGTGAAGTTTTAGCTTTACAGCAACCCTTTTGCAAGGCCCGGTCATCAGGTAGGTGACCAAAAATTTATTATCTAGAGCTCCTTGCTTGGCACGTAAAGCCGTTGGTCCCGGCTGTATTAACAGTCGTTAACAACTACCAATCCGCATTGTTCCCTGATTCCCGTAATGAAAACCGTAACGATATCGTGGCGATTTAGAAATTTCAACCACCCGTATTCAGATCTACCGTGTACGGTTGGTTGAAACTTCGATCGAACGACTTTAAAATCGGACGTCAGTATGCAAATGGTTTCAACGACTAAGTCGCTACGATATCGTTACAGTTTCTGTTATGGGAATCGGGGGGCTGGGCTCGCGCGGTGGTATAAGGCCCGTTCTCCCTGTGGTGTTTTCATCTATAGGAAAGGCTCGTGCCCCAGCAGTGGGGACGTAAAATGAGCTGGTGACATAATAATGTTAACACTTAAGTGTTAATTTGTTAATTTTTCATTGATATACTTGTCTCAACACACGTTTCGTTATTTCACTTCCATACGAGTCTTTTTGCCGGCATTAATAAGAACGTCTGTACTTTTTAATTACGTTGAGAACTGTTGTGTAGCAAGTTTCGTCTCTTTGTGACGTATATATATACTTTGGGATTACACGAAAAAGTTTAATTAAACAGAAAGCATTATAGTCAGCCAAAGGACGCTGAAGAGATATGGCAAACAATGTAATCTAAAAGTTTAAAAAAAGCTTTGCTAGGTCAGTGGGCACATACGCTGAGTATAGAAAATAAAGTCATTACTTAAAAGCGCAAAAAATAATCTTAATGTCGTGATAGTAAAGACTATAAGATCGTTCACTATCAAAATACTCTACCAACGTTTACTAAAGCTAATATATGAATTCTTATGAGTTTTTACATAGCTTCTTCTTGAGAAGCTATGTAAAAACTATTTACCTGTTAATAATATATTAGCTGTATAATCGTTTATAACTCTGTTATTTGATAAAATTGTATATGAAAAAAAAAACATTGCCCAGTCAGTTTGCGCTGTTTGGATACAAAATACAAGAGGTTTAATAAGTTTTACATACTGCCAAAGGATCTGTTCGCACACAAAAAAATATTACAACATACGAAATCCCTGGTACGTAAAAGGGTCTTGCGATCCTCGTAATCTTCATTTAATACCGCTGAAACTTCTTCCCACACGTATTGTGCGAGGTTTCTTATCGTGTCCAAAAATAATTTTGAGATGTATTCTTATAAAAACATAAAGGCGATTCTTCACGCTTGTTCATAAAAAAATCTAGTTATGCTATATTATTTTAGTTAAGATGTTAGAAATGTCCCACTGCAGTGCTTAAGCAATACACGAACAAGGATATTATCACGTCAAGAGATACGACCATAACCCATCGCGTTGGGCCTCTTTACCAAAACCGATCTGGCCTGATCGGTTTTGTCATCTAGAGCATCATAAACTAATACATAAAAACTGTAAAAAAAAAGTAGAGGTTAAACGCGCCTCCCGGAGCACAGAGGACTTTGAAGTAATAAATTTTTTGTCATTCCCCGAGAGACTAGGAATTGCGAATGTTGCTTCGCTTTCACGATCAAAACTTAAACTTGCTAGCCACACATCATTGAGCTTCATGACTACGTAAAGAATGCTTTATGTTTTTGTTACAGTTTATTAAAACCTCTTTTGACACCAGAAGTAGATATTGTCGATGAGCAGCACCACCACTATACGTTAGCTTACGTTAAATCAAGTCAGCCTAACTTTTTCTCCTCATTCCGTTCCAAAACTGTCATCACTTGCAGAAAAAGTTTAATAAGAAATGTTGCAAGAGTTCTTACGACATAATATAAATCCCCCGTGAAGTTGTCAAGACAAGGGTACCGCCCGTTGAGACATATTTTTAATCCACTTGGAATTAAAGGCAGATACTGGCTTTCATCCACGGCTTAGTACGCATGTTTTAAAGTTTTATCGTGTTTAATGAATTACATACCTAGTTCTTTATAAATATATCATTTGTTAGTAGAATGTTCACTGTCAGACTTTATTACATGAACATGAAGAGATATCGGGCCATAAACCACCACACCACACCATATTAAAGCAGGTAACGCTATTTTAAAATAGTCATCAGGACCAACAAGCTACCAAATTAAAGAGTCGACACAGTAATTTTTGTAGGTATGAAATTTGAAGATATTTTAATTTCTTGAAAAGATAATTACTCAAACACGTTAAGATCAGGCTCTGGATTTTGCTTTACTCAAACGTCCAGTCGTGTCCAGTGGCCTGATTGGACACTTGAACTATGGAAAAAACTTCAGATACCGGTCACTGAGACAATATTGTGATCGTTTGAAAGTAGCAGAATCGAGATACTGATACGAGATACTGATACTGATACTATAAAGAGTATGAAACCCAACTACGTGTGAAAAATCAAGAGTTTTTCATTACCCATTAAAAGACCATAAACTCCACACGCAAAAACTTTGGAAACTGTGAAACGAATGTGCTTCCGAGCGCAATAACCATAATATTACACTTTTTATCGAAGTTAGATGCTCCTAAAGCGGTACAAGAAAATATTGGGCGTGCTCCCATAATATTTACATAGGTGCGTAAAGGCGCTGTCCCACTGTAGCGCACAGTCACGCTACGCACGTTGACTTAGCTTTGCAACCCACGAACACGCTACGCGCTAAGACGTGGTTGGTGACGTCATTTCTACACGCATGGCCTACTCGAATATGTCACCCACGCAGATCAACGCTGTGCACTCTATGCACGAGTCACAGAAATGCATGCGTAGCGAATGAATCGGAACTGTGTTGTGCTACAGTTCTACTTAGCTGCGAGTCTTAGTATAGTGTGTACTGCAGTGCAGAAACGTAAACCCACGCAGCTTCAATGCGCCGCGTGCCCGTGCATAGCGCGCGGTGAAGTGAGACAGCGCCTTAAAGTTCTGTAACATCAGGTAAGCCAACGCACACTTTATGTCTTACACGGTAAAGATAACATTTCCGTAAAGATTTTTTTGTTTATGTAGAAATTTGGCGGGCAATCGTTCTTTTGCACGTGAAAATTTATTACACCGTTTTGTTTTATAGTGGAGTCATCCATTAAGCCAAGTTTCCGCGTCGTCATCTCTGAGGTATGCAAGTACGGGTTCGCTGAGCATCGCTGTGACTCGAAAAAATATTACGATGAAATGTTATTAAATTGAATTTTAGAAGTTTCATTTTGGGATGATAAATATTATACGAAAGTATTATTGAGAATGAAAACGTAGACAAACGGTACAAGCAGAGCTCTTTGTGTTCATTTGTAAGTAACATTCCTTTATTACCTTTTATAAGGAATATGTTAATAATTCATAACAATCTTACATGTAAAAAAATATCAGTAAAAAGCACGTCTGTTAGTAAAAAGTGTTACGTAATTATTAGTAAGAATACAATCTTGTCAAGATAGCCACAAATACTCAAAATATTTAAACTGCTTTATTAATTTTCTAGCTGACTATAATTATTTCTTTTAGAATTTCTAAAGAAAAAAGAAGTTTTCTAGAAATAAAAAGCAGCCTATCCCACTCTCAATTCCATCACGATCTCTGAACAAAACATCGCCTCGAACGAAAGAAGAACAGACAAATAGACGTTCAAAGCTAATAAGGTTACCTTTATTAAAAGCTAGACATTGCAAAAGATAAAACTTGAAAAAGTTTACGCGCAGACTGTCGTGCTTGCTAAAGTGGTGATCTGAAAACTATGCAGGCGATACAAATAAGAAAAGTTTCGCTTAACTCGTGGAACGCCCGTAAAACTTGAATAATTTCTTATAGGCAAAATTATTTGGTGGGCTGACTCCACTGTCTGATGTTTAATTTTGACTTTAAACTCACTCTCGTTGCTCTTTTGTTTCTATTGGAAACGTTCAACTGAGTAACTGCACATTCAGTATCGTAGATTTCAATAGTATTCGATTTTTTTTTTGAGCGGGATTGCTGATTGCCTCAGACGGCATTTTCAGCTTCACCAGGCTTTTTTGGGGGCGGCGAGGAACGTAAAGGGTCCCTCAAGCCGTGTGAAACGAATCACCTTCGGAGGTTTTCTAGAGGGATCGTCATCGCGCACTAGTGCGCGTCCCCGTGCCCTACTAGATTCTCCGGAGGGTTCGGATCAGATCGGGAGCAGTATTCCAATTTAGTAACTTATCTATGAGAATTGTGCATAGTTCATCATCATCATCGTTTAATCCAAAAGACGTCCACTGCTGGATAATGGCCTCCTCCAAGGATCTCCAGATCGATCGGTTTTGTGCTGCTTGCATCCAGCGACTACCCACGACGGTGATCGTCGGTCCACCTTGTCGGAGGCCTACCTACACTGCGTCTTCGAGCGCGGTTGCCACTCGTGAAGATTTTCGCTCCTGTGGCCATCAGTTCTGCGAGCGGTGCTATGACCACTGCCGCTTGAGCTTAGCAACTCTTCGGGCTATGTCGATTACCTTTGTTCATATATAGTTTACTCGTTTTGGATTCGATTCCCGTAGATAACTCCCAAGCATAGTCCTGTCCATGGATGCCGTGAATCAATGTAATTACTAACTTCTATCAAATAGGAGAAGAAGCTGTTTGGGTTTTAAAAGTGGTAATAATATTATGTGATTAATTTTATAATTATTATTCACTGTTGATGGCGTTTGTTATATCAAGCCTTTATTTCTAGCAATTTTTAATTGCAAACTTCTGATTAACGGAATCATGCGTCACTTTGCGGAAGTCCATGACACGTATTAATACAATTATAATATTTAATATTTATTATTATCAAGTAATATTGCTACTGCTGCACGTCCATAAAGGGGTATTTGCGGGCGGGATGGCAGTGCTTACACGCTGCATCCCAGCTTGATAAAGAATAAGGGAGTGCGCAGACGACGGAATTTCGCAGCCTTTGCTACTTTCAGTCCCTAGTGTGAATATATAAAGATGTAAGTGATTTATTTTGACAGATAAGAATGTCCGCAGAGAAAAGTCCGTCGTCTGCGCAATCCCTTAATTCACGGAATCATACTAGGTGGATCATTGGATAGATGGCACTGCTGCCGCAAAAAAGCAGTCAAAAATCAAATCAGTGAAAAATTCAGTGCTTTCCATAGCATAGTGGTCAGTGCAGCAGGTTCGATTTCTGGCTAGGTCGGGTAGGCATTTAATTTTTTCACTGTATTTTATAAATAATTAATTCATACTACATATTTAATTACTTCATATTATTTTTGTTTCAAACTCTGATCTATTGAGCGAAGGATTCAACGTTACTAAACGCTAGACCGGTAAAATTTATGTTGGTCTAATGGAAATCCCAAATTCTAACTAGAACGAAAAATAATATTACACTGTTTACACGCAAACCAGTTTGTTTTGTTTTAACGAAGTTAATGCACTTCAAATAAGAATCCTACTTGAAAACAACATTGAATTAATTTTATCGGTCGCCTTGTTTTTCATCCCAGTTTGGAAACTGGATCAAGGATATCTTATGAAAATGGCATCCTAATGTCTTTTATAGTTCTTTTAATGTAGTTATTTATTTCGATGATAACGGTTTCCTTTACAAATATAGCTACAACATGTGGTCCTAAGGTGTGATCAGAGCCATGGGACAATATATGAACTCATCAAATTAGTGTCATTTCAACGAGTATTTAGATAAAAGTAATAGAAAATGTAAAGCAATCAAAATGAATTTTATAGATTTTAAACCATTAAGTCTATATTTATTGTTAATTGTGTCATTTAAGATATTTCAAACATTTCATTCAACTAACAACGAATGTATTATCAGACTAGGATTAAAACTCAATTAGTTGAAGCTGTACAAAACAACGATGTCTAAAAGCATCAGAACCAAACAACCAAATATTTCGACAAGGAAACTATTACCTCGGTAGGTCAATTAGAAGAGCCATCGTCATTTGTTTTCTAGCAGACACAATTTATGCGAAAAGCTGTGATCCAATGAAGTAAACATTTCTCTTTCCGCCAAGAACACCGGTGTATAAAACTATCAACGCCGCCAATTGTCGTCAACCGCTTAAGCTAAGCAATAAAACAGGAAAGGAAGCAACAATCGTCGGTCTGGCCGCGAGCCAAGTGGCGACGCCGCTGGCTTAGCACGCCGTAACTGGCATAATTTCTTTTGTAATCGTAGAGATTTAAGTAATTTAAACAATGTGCTCACTAGGTTGATTTTAATAATAATTAAAAACTTAATATAATATGGACTTTGTACATTTTAAACAAAATAAATTAAAGGTTTTATTTTTTATTTTTACGGTGTATGTAAAACATTTAAAATTAAATTAAAATATATTTAAAAAAAAACATTAAAAGAATCATCGAATAAACATTGTTAAAAAACGTGTATATCTGGTGAACTTATCTCTAGGAAATGTATCGTCTAGGCATATTATGTCAGTTTGTGTGTGATGAGAATTTTAAAATTAATATTCATACCACAAAAAAAGGGCCTGATATATACACAGATTCAACGATCCAATTCCCAATTCCTATTCCCTCCTCAAGATCCAACTCCTTCCTCAAGGCCGGCAACGCATCTGCGATTACTTTGGTTTTGCGGGTTGTCCATGGGCGGCGGTGATTACTTTCTATCAAGTGACCCGCATGCTCGTTTGCCTCTTTTTGACATAAAACAAAAATTATTCATTATGTATGCCTTATGTCATTCTTATGAACGATATCAGTCGTATTTAGTGAACAGAGTTCAAGTATTATTACGGTCTAGATTAGCATAATTTAGGTCTTATTTACGTTCAACACATTATTTTCAATTTGTTGTTTGGCAGCTTGCCATAATGGAGCCTGTGTCTAGTTTTTAGGATGTTGTTACGTTTGACTTTGGCTGTGACTTTGCTTAGAATGTAGGCAAATACAAAAAGCACAATTACCTTTTTGCTGAAAGAAATGTCAAACGTTTTATAAATGTTAAATCATGGTCAGAGACTACCTGACAGATGGTCAGACGATATCGTCGGGGTGGCCGGAAGGCAGTGTAAAGGCAAGGCTTATACCCGCTGGGTACTCATGGGCTGAAATGATGATGATGATGAAGAGTGAGCAGTTTCTTTGTATGAAGAAATGCGAGAAACCGTAAACCCTGTGATCGACGAAAGCTTGTGTGGTGACTGCGTATTTTTGTATGGATTACAAATTACGTACTATCATTATGTAATTATGTGATAACTATCTTAAAAAAGGAGGAGCTCGATGGCGCAGTGGTTAACGCGCCCGGTTTGCGAGTGCTGAGGTTAAGCAACTTTCGCAAAGGCCGGTAATCGGATGTTTGACCAAAACTTTATCATCTCGAGCTCCTCCGTGCTTTGGAAGGCACGTAAAGCCGTTGGCCCCGGCTGCATTAGCAATCGTTAACAACCACCAATCCGCACTGGGCCCGCGTGGTGGTTTTTGGCCCATTCTCCCTATAAATCCATAGGGAAGGCTCGTGCCCCAGCAGTGGGGATATATTAATGAGCTGATGATGATGATGATGATCTTAAAAAAGTACTTAAACAAAAACTAGTTTTGAGTAATTTTATAGGCAGTTTTTTCTTGTCGTATTACTGTATTGTAAAAATTAATAACAGTTAAATATGTTGTTTCGTTCAAAAGCACTAAGGTTTATCACGTCTTAAACGACAAATTGAATCATCATTATTTGAAAATGAAGGTTAAATCGCATGGCATCATGCGAATTGTACTAAGTAAGTTGTAAGCGAAGTCTTTACCTACAGGTAAGCTAGTTGAAAATTATGAACACGTTACGCTCGATAAACACTGGCTTTTTCTCTTAAATTTGAGTTCGGGAAGGGTTAAGTACTTCAACCGTATGGATCGGCCTTCTATCTATTGTAAGCATCCCTTTTCAGACAGTTTACGAACTATTTATGACTTAGAAAAGCCCTAACATGAACCTAACGTAACAAAGGGTACGTTTCAACAACAACGTTATGAGAAAATAACTGTAAAGTTACTGCTAAATAGAAATATAAATAAAATGAGTGATATTTTTAAGTCTTAAGAATTAGTCGGTAACGTCGTCCAGGCACCTCCCCGGATGCTGAAAATGTAATTGGGCTGCAACGACTACTTTCCATCACATTACTACGCTAAATGGTTGCAATATTTGTACAAATTTTTTTTTAACAAAACAAAGCTCTTTAAAATTTCCTCTACGTCGTTTTGAATTAGCCCACCCACTTGCTCTAGTAGTTTGACTCGGTCGAATTCGAACACTGGCACTTTTCAGGCCAAGCCAGATAAGTCACAGTACGCGTGGCTTTGGAACACTCCACTCGTTTGAGTTATGCGACGAAATAAATTCAGCTTAGAGCTTTTCGTGGCCCCAACTGTGTTTTTATTGTCATTGTGTGTCTGCTGCTGTATAATAAGTGGTTTCTTTGCTAGTTATAGGAAACAGCCGGCATTTGGCAAGTTTTTGTCTGTTTTGATGTATGAACTTATAAGTTTTGGGATTAAGTAATATTAATTTGCTGTATAAATAAACGTAGAAGATGCCCTCAGACTAGGAGGAGCGACAATCTTCGTAATGTGGCTTGCAGAGCTGGATGAGAGTAGTCGCGGATCGTGCCCAGTGACGTGGAGAGGCGTGCGAGGCGTGTACGTGTTGCAGTAAACTAATACAGGCTGATGCTAATGGTGTTAATTATACAGGTAATAAACTGTTACGTTCAATTTAAATTTAAAAAGTAGGTAGTAGGGTACTAGATGTGTTAATCACCTAGGAAGAATAAATTTGGAAATTTGGATTGGCTCAATGAGGAAAGTAAAAGCCTGCTCCATATTTTATTCTAAAAAGTGACAATTTAAAATTATTTATCTAATAATAAATGTATAAGCATCATTCACATTATACCCATCACATCTACATAAACACTTATCTGAACTATTTTCTAGTCCTCAAAGCTGGCTTGTATATTTTATGTAGCACCTTTATTTTTCTTCCATCATTCATTAGATCGAGATTAGCATAATTCGGCATATATAAAGAATTTTGATGATAGATTTTGACGATATCTGCAAACAATAATATCATCTCACCTGAAAAAAAATTTAATGGGTTTGTATTAAGTCCGCCTGGCTAGCTTCTTCCTTTTTATCTAAATATTATGTCGCCTTAAGATCATCGTTAGTAGCATTTTTGCATTCCAACAGTTAGTAGGTATTTCTAAGATAGCAGCAATTCATCAGTAGTCATTGAGGGTTCTGGGTGATTGTTAGACAGACGATCCGATTATCCTATCAGAGCCAGACTTATATGTTATGTTGATGATAATGACTAAAACTACGAGTATTGTTGAACAGTCTGTAAATAGTGGGGTCCGTTGTTGAGTATTAATTGAAAGTCAAAAATGATGTGACTATTAATAAATTAATTACTTAATCAATTAAAGTTTTACAAACACATCGAACAACCTTTTTTTTTTTGTTTCAATGTAAACGAAACGTGTACACACAGTCTCCGTATATTGAAAAGGGCGTTCGTTGGATAATTTGGCAAAGAACAGAACAAAGAGTCTGGTGATGTCACATTAACCAAGAGCAAGTGTTTCGGCGCTTTATTGCTTGTGAAATCCAAGCAAGCACAGAATAATGGCAATTAATTTCCTTCCTTTTACTCTTCCCCTTTAATGGACAGCTCAGCTAATAAATGTCGCCAGCCTGACATAAAAATAATCTTTTTTCAAACACTTTTTTTACATTGGATTGAAACACGTTTTACGAATCTACTCGCTTCAAATTTTTAGGTACCTACTTGTTATTTGATTTTATCAAACCGTTCCGTCAAAGAAGGTGGTAGGAATTTACCACCTGGCTTAAATACTTGTACCTGATCCTCGTTAGTCAATGACGTAAATGACGTAGTAAGCAGGCTAACATTGTTTTACTAAACAAATGGTTACTATTTACTTAATTTACAATTATCGGATACAACCAGAAAAGCCTAATGGTAGACTTAATTTATACCATTAGGCTATTCACAGGATCAGAAATTTATATTACAAAAACACACAATGTTGAAAAAATTCCCACGAGCAGGATTAGAACCTGCACCCTTCTGACATACCGGGTCAGGTGCTCTTCCAATTGAGCTATCGTGGTTCTAACCAGCCCGCCGAAATTATTCAACACTATTTTACTTTTTTAAATAGCCAGACCTCAACCAGGCAGACGAATATTCCTACTTCTACAGCTAACCACATAGCCACCACGAGTTCGACCCATGTCCGGGACCTGCCGGAGACGTCCGCGAAGGCATAACCGGCAGGGGGCCTAGGATCCGGAACTCCCGTGGTATCCTTGAAAAGACAGCCGGACCCGTAGTTCCAACTGCCATACCCTACGTATCAGGGTCAGTAGATAGGGACGAGAGATGGACAATAAGTCTACAGTATACAGTGGAAAGGCCCACAAGGCAAAAGAGGCAGAGGGGGTCTCCCTCTGACTCGAATGGGAAGATGACATCAAAAAGCAGCCGGCCCAAACTGGGGCCAAATAGCACAAGACAGAGATAATTGGGTATCTTTGGAGGAGGCCTTCACCCAGTCTTGGGGTTCTTGCCTAAATAATCTAACATAATCTAACAAAAACTAACAACTACTATATGATAATTAACCAAACTATACCTAATAGAAATAGAAAAATCCTGTAAATAAGTTGCAAAAAATAAAAGGCTTTTTTATTTTATTTTTATTTAGTGGGAGGCAGACCCAGCAGTGTTTTTAAAAAGTCAGGATAAAATAATAATGTTAAATTTAAACGTGAGTAGATACGTATAAAACTGTTTCTTTTGGGGTGTATGTTATTTTCCACTCGTGGGAAGTTTTGTTGAAACCAGTGGACCAGTTTCTGGCTGGCAGTATTTCACACTCGAAATATGTAATTTTAAGGATACGCGCGTAAGTTCTCGCTATGATTGCTGGAAACATACAGATAAATTTTGCTACTTTGAAGGTATTTCAAAATTTAATAGCTGCCCAATAAACTAAAAACTTTTATAGGAAATAAAATGTGAATAAACTAAAATTGAATCAATTAATAACAAACCACATGGATATCAATAAGAAAAAAGGGTTTATGACTCAACTGGTTCCAGATTCATAGTATGAATGAATTAATTATTATAAACTTTTACCATGATTTATTTTAAGCTGAGCGGAAACCAATCTCTATACATATAATGACTTGTCCTGACTGACTGATTCATCAACGCCGAGCTTAAACCGCTGAAGCTTATTAGATGAAATTTGGACTGTAGGTTAATTGAGTGACCAGTCCCTAAGAAAGGATTTTACGGGAATCATACCCTAAGGGGATCAAATAGGGGGTGAAAGTTTGTATGGAAGTCCGTAATTTTTTTAATAAAATACATGAAAATTGGTATTTGGATTTTTTAAAAAAAGAAGAATGTCAGGAATTTTGTTTATTTTCCTTTAAAGGAAAAAAAGAGATGAAGGTTTTTTGAGGAAATCGTTATTTTTAAAGAAAGAATTATATTAAAGCCTAATTTAATCGATCTTTAGATTTTTCAATAAATATAAAATGACGTATTTTAGCATTTTTCGAAAAACCTCCCCTTCGAAAAAAGAGAGTCGAAATAGGGGTGGAAAGTTGGTATGGAAATCTGTCATTTTAAAAGTTAAATCCATCGGTATTTGGACTGGTTAGAAAGTATGAAGTGTTTCAGGACTATCCTTACAAATCTATAATAAGTTAGGCTTTTATTTAAAACAATTACAAGTCGTGTAGCCCATGTGAGCAAACCCCGCGTGCAAAAGTTAGTTTGGTATATGCAATAAGTGATGTTCCTGTGTTTTGAATGTGTTTAAACATTTATGGCGGTTTGACTGAACCGACCTATATGACATTTTGAATGTCTCGACCTTTTCAGCGACTATATTGTTGACAACATTAAGGAAACTTTGTTTGTACCGATATTATTGATTGTCACTAACTATATGACGCTGACTGTACCTACTACTGTTTCTAAATACACTATTCACTTAAACTTGCTCACGGTACACACGCCTGCACATCAACCTACAACAAACTGTCAAATTTCCTCAATAGACTTTGAACTTTATGCCTTAAAGATATGGTTGAAAATGTATAGAAGAAATTTGACAGTTTTGGATAGGTTGATGTGCTGGCGTCTGTACATAACGCTCACGTATTAGAACGCAAAACTCCATTTTTGTGATTTTTGAGGTTAAAATTAGGTCTCGTCAGTTGATCATAAGCATGATACACTTACATGTCAATAGGCTGCTATGATTGCTTCCATTGCATAATATAAAGTTACGTTTTCTTTTATTTTAAGCGTGTTTTGGAAATAAACGTCCAACTAAAGTCTGCTATATCCTTGCGTGTGTCCTCATACCGTCGTCCCTTTGAAAGCGGAGTGTGGGTAATGGAACCTCGATCGATCTGCCGTAATATCCATTTAGTTAAGTCTTATAGAATTTTCCATTGGACACCTGTGCAAATTTCTAAATATTGTCATACATATGTTGTCTGCTATTAATTTTACCCTATTTCATGTTCCTTACAGCAGTTGTGCGAGAGAAGTGAGCGTTTTTTTTCTGGTTCAGTCTGTGCGAATTTTTGTGATTTTCTAACAGTTTATGATATACGAGTACACTAAATTTGCATTCACCAAAATTATGACATTTTAATAATATCACGTCCTTATAATTTTGGCAGATTTTAAGGCAAAAAGATGCATATTTTGCAACAAGAATGTTAGTTACACAATAAACAGAAAAATAATTAAAGAAACCAAAAGATCATCTAAGAACTAACAAAATTAAATACTAAAAGACTAGTCATCCGTGTATTATTTAAAGGGAAATAATTTATTTGTATTACAAAATAAATCTTTGGTCAGCAGAATTACACAATCGGTCAGCATAAGAAATCCTTACTGTTGATTAGGTTATGTTAAATTATTTCCCGAGCGAAGCGTAGCGTTCAGAATGATATAAGTTGCAGACTGATTTAGAAATATTTGCTGACCATAAGTTGCTGCCCAACTAGCTTTCTTGCTGCCCAACTAGCATTTTTTTTGTTTAAAAAAAATATGAATACTTTGCTAACCGTTTATTTAAATTATATTAATTATTTAAAAGTCACTGTGTTTTTCTAGTAACTGTGTATTATTTGAAAGGCTAGCATATTGATATAAAGTATTTTACAATGGGCGACTCCCTTTTACATATTTTTTTAATCTTCTATGATTTTTTTAGGACGATGAGACTGAGGTGCTTTACCATTATATTTATCTAATATTTATACTAGGTAACGATTTTATTTCCGGATCTTTTATCTAATAACTGTGATAAAAATATTCTATCTATTCTAAATTTATAATATCTATTCGTATCTGATCCACGTGGAATCCTAGGGGGCCTGTCAGCGCTCTCCTTGTGAAAAATTAACGATTTGAAGAGGAAAACCACAGCCGTTCGTGACCTCTTGCTTCCAGCATCGCTTTCACTTTGGTAGAAAAAGGAGAACTTAAGGAAGCTTCACATTTTTGATCGTTGCAAAGAACAAATTGATGACGTAGCGCCACCATCATCACCAGATCATTTTATGTCCCCGCGGCTGGGGCATGACCTACCCTATGGATGGTCACACAGGGAGAACTGACCATAAACCATCACGCAGGCCCGGTGCGGTGGTTGTTAACGACTGCTAATGAAGTCGGGACCAACAGCTTTTCTTGCCTTCCGGTTAAAGCTGAAAATACTTTGTCATCATCAGCTCATTCTATGTCCCCACTGCTGGGGCACGAGCCTTCCCTATGGATGGATAGGGAGAACGGGCAATGAACCACCACGCGGGCCCGGTGCGGATTGGTGGTTGTTAACGACTGCTAATGCAGCCAGGACCAACTTTACGTGCCTTCCAAAGCACGGAAGAGCTGGAGATAATAAATTTTTGGTCACCTATCCGATGACCGGCAGTTGCTTCACCTCAGCACTAGCAGACCGGGCGCGTTAACCACTGCGCCATTGAGCTCATCGAGGAAATTTTGTCACGTGCATAAAAATATACGCCACCATAGTCAGTTGAACAACGGCATACTATGTCGTATTTGTTTACAATCTTCCCCTATCGAGGAGCCATTGAGTAGCAATAATTTATGTTGCCATAACTTCCACGCGAGGAAGCTACGAGGTCGTGGAATATTGGCTCGAGAATTTTAAGTCTTCTGAAGGTTTGCCTCCAAGCAAAGCCGTAAAAGTTTGCTTTAATTTAAAACAAAAAAGTTTAGTTAATCGTAGTTTGTCTTAGCAAAACTGCAGTAGTAACGTAGCTGCACACTCTATAGGCTTCTTTCGTAGCAAAACTAAATTTTTATTTGTTGTGATTATGCATAGTACATTGTTTACGAGACTGCTAAAGTAGAAGATGTATTTTGATAAAGCTAGCAATATGCAGCTCCTAGTTTTATATTAAAGTAAGTCTAACGATATGAATTATTTAAAAATAATTTGTTATAAACGTTTCAACGTTGCCTACTAAAAAGGAACTTGATTGATACTCCATAGGATATTTACACAGAAAACGCAACCTAATCTCTCTTCACTAGAAATAAAACAAAAAAATAATAATTTCAAATAAATAAATGCTCACTTTTGCATTCCAGCATCAGCGGTGTGTAGAAACCGCAAAACAATTTCTCTTATTTATCTTCGTTTCGTACGACCGACGTTCAAATTTGGAACAATCTAGCAAATTGGAAACATTTTGGCGCACTCCCATTGACAGCGGCGAATTGGACACTGTGTAGGTATACGGAATTTAAAATTGACGCTCATCTGAATAGCGGCGGGGTGAGGTGACAGTGAATCGCGAAAATTAAGCTCACAGAGCGGTTTATGCGTTGATTGGGCCAAACGAAAACTAGAGTATGTAACTAAACAGAGAACCAGTGATGGTAAAACCCACTTCAAGTTATTACTATTTTGCAATTGTAATAGTAAATTCCGTAGTAAAGTAAATATAAATATGAAAAATTAAAAACTTTTTTTTGTAATAATAACATGTGACGGTTGTTGGAACAAGAAAGTTCTCAAGTTTTTCCTATGGATACTTGGAGCGTACGATCAGCCACTGTTGGAATCATTAGAGAATCATTGGTCAGCGATCATCATTTGGCATATAATTTTTAATGACGCCTTTGATAGCTGTAGCTTTTGACTACTACCTACTTTTAATATTTTTATATCGCAGGGACTGGTAAAATCACCGTTCTCATACTTAGAGGTCCTGATGGTAGATAGTAAGAGGTCAAATAGTCACTTTCGTACATTAGAGTGGCAGGTACAGTAGTTGTAGATTCTGGGCATAATGCTTAAATATAACTTACCACCAGCTTAAATGTAACCAAATTTACCTGATTCTACGAAACGCTATGTTGTTGAATAAATAAATAATAATCTTCTAATACACTTTTGGATGATTTACACAAAACTTTCCACATAGTATTACAAATTCAATAGGAGCCAAACTATAAATGGCACGAACTCATTGTGTCCTCAATTTAATTTAAGCGACAATAGTTACACACGTTCTATGTGACACCTACAAAATCATTTGACGTATTAAATACGAGCGTCGCATCGGGAAGGCATTGGTACTCCAGGGGGCCCGACACTGTCGGCGCCAAAATCAAACATTAACTAACTGAAATCCTATTAATGCGTTTATTGGTAGGGAAATTAAATTTTGCGCGGGAGCACGTTTAACATGAGAATTTGTTTGACGTTTGTTAATATTTGCCAGAGCCGCCAAAATATTGTTTCAACTTTACGAAACGAAACTTTTAATGATACGAAATGTCTGGGGCTTATAAAATTGCATGTTGTTTAAAAGTTGTATAGTCAATTAATTATGTAAAAACATGATTTTGAACCTTTTGATTTACACGTTCTATTTACACATCGCAGAACATAATTGATTGAGCGGCCGCCTCCGGCAGGTCCAGAGGTAAGTATGGACAGCGAGCTTTCCACTTTCGAATCATCATCATCAGCTCATTATTTATGTCACTACTGCTGGGGCACGAGCCTTCCCTATGGATGCATAAGGAGAACGGGCCATAAACCACCATGCAGGCCCAGTGCGGATTGCCACCACTTTCGAATAATTATCTGGAATTAGGGAATGGACTATAAGTACTTTTGAGTTATAGACACTAGAAGACAATTAATACAAGTTTTTAGAAGATCGATCGAAGAAAGTGTTTCTATTCTGATCTGGTGTTAAGACCTAAAGGAGATAGTCGGTGTGGTTTGGTTTGCTTGCACGACATTGTAAAGCTTTTAAGTATAACAGAAGGCAATCATTTTTATAGATAAAGCTTTCCTTTGTATTTCGTATTGTAACGGATTTCCATCATAAGTAACGTTTACAATCACTCGTCTATCAAAAGGAGAAGGGCTTACGCACTAAAAACGATTGCCTCCCCCCAAGAGTGGATTCAGGCATAGACGAATTATGTTCGGGGTAACGTCAAACAATACAATTCGATCCACACAAAAACATGGTTCCCTTTAGGTATGTTATAGTAAGACCATTATTTTATTTTTTTATTAAACTTACTTTATAATAATAATAATAATAATAAATCTTTATTTCTTTCTTTTGATACTTACTTGTAACACATAGTTTTTCCTACTTATATTCTAGGTACAAACATAAGATTTTTGCAGTTGGTGCTTAAACTGGGAAAACCCGTGCTATAAGCACCAGCAACCTTCCATTAGCACTATTCAGTCAAAGCAGGTATAATAAAAAAAAATATTATTAAGTACATAAAAAATACAAAACAATCTTATGTGTTTATGGTGTAACCATAAAAAAAAAACAAAAATTTAAAGTCAATATTAAGTACATGTCTTACTATATCCATTATACCACCAATATATTATTATCAGTAATTTAAATTTAAAAAAAATAAGCTTATTTAATTGTATGAAGTACATTTTCTGTTTGATCGCAATCGAGTGTGAGTAGCCATTTAGTTACCGCTTTTTTACAATTGTCTTATGGCTGAGCAAATAGTCTTTCCCAAACCGCGGCATGCATGGTGAGCGATGGTATTTCAGTATTTAAAGTATTTAAAGCTCAAAAGTATTTTACCAGTTCGCTTTTAATAAAAAAATAAAAATAAATATTTAACCAGTTTTTTAATGTATTTCAGTATTACCAGAATATTTTAATAACTAAGATTTTAAAAACACAGTGTCCAACGTCAGTCGTCCTTTTTAACACAAGCGATGCATCAGCAAAACGGCTCATGAGCCAGTTATTTTTTGAGTGTTAGTTTAATGAGCAAATTCAATTGTGTGTTTTTCTTGCTAAGTGCATCGTGCCTACTTTGTTATTAATTCTACTTTTATTAGTTAGGACCTTTAATTGGCTTTCTGTTATTATTTTTTAGTTTTTAAGTTGTGTCATAGCTGTTGATCTTCCTATAAATAAATTGATAAATAAATAAATATAGTGGGTTTCCCCAAGACCTGAATCCAATAATGCCATGTACTTTTTATTGTTCTTTAAAAATAATAAAGAAGTAGATATAGTAGTCAGAAGTAATTTATCATTAACGCAGAAACAATAATGTTTTTCTCAATACGTCCATAAGCTTACCTGTAACATGTTAACCTATTCCAATATTTATTTATGTACGAACAAACCAAAAATAAAGAAGTTAATAAACATACGACCCAGACATTGTTATAATTCAATCATATTAGGCATTAAAGCAATCACAATGATACCAGCTACTTACCGCACCGCAACGTGGCCGTATAAAAACACTGTTTCTCCGTTTAATTCTATTTTGTTTGCTCACTTGCTGCCATCTGCGGAAGGGGATAAAAACAATGCCTCACATTACATGACAGCCATTTACTTGATTAGACAAGTCTAAAGATATTGAATATCCATACGTAGGTATACAATATTATTCAAAAAAATATTTTACCATTTTTACCTCTGTAAATAAAGAAAAGATACCTTATAAAAGATTTTGTAAAAAAAAATTAAGAAAAAACCAAAACAAAGCACATAGTGCTATTTGGGCTCGTCCGGGATTTGAACCCGGGACCTCTCGCACCCTAAGCGAAAATCATACCCCTAGACCAACGAGCCGCTATTGATAAAGGCAAAATTAAGCTACAGTTAGATTAAGCCTGTAGTGATAAATTGATTTCAATGATGGAGGCTTTTAGCCAGTAGTAAAACAGTTCTATGCTATTTACTACTATGACAACAGACTTAATTTGAACACAGCAATAATTAAGTCTGCCTTTCGCCTTGTTATCACTGGCTAGAGTGTTGTGAATAAAATGCTTCATGCGCTTATACTTAAAATGTGTATGTCAGTAAATGTATTTTTTCTTCTTCTTCTTATCAAATATTTAAATCCGATATCATTGATAAAATAACAGTCTAGTGATAAAGTGTCGGACTAATTCTTATTTTTTTCTTATGTAAGATATTAAAAGCACAAATTTGTTTGAAAAAGTATTTCTTTGTTTTTATTTTCAATTGTTTTTTAATCATTCTCACCGCAGTCGTTCATTGTTTTGTTGAAAACCAGTTTGTGAACCTGTTTTTGGCACTGCACAAATTGATCAGCTAGAAAATTCCTTCGCGTTCATAAGGCCAAGCTTGTGCCTAACTCCGAACAATCAGTATTGAGGACAATCGCTTCTGTGGAACAGTGGAACTATTGCGGATATAATGTCACCAGCGGCAGCGTCTAGAGTTCGGTTCTCAGGGGAAATCTGGCTCGGTACATGCGGTGAACAGATTTCATATATACAAAACGTGTATGAATTAATGCCCTCGTGTGTACCTTTGCTGTTGAAGTTTTGAATAAAGGGGTTAACTTGGGGGGTACTTGGGGGTTAAAGTTGCTCGCGTAGGTTTACCCTTGAGACCCTACACGTGACCCCTGGGTGGTGCTAAATGAGTGACATTGTCTGAGTGGTAGAGCCACGCTGCGTTGCAGCACGAAATGGGCCGGCTCGCCCGGCGTAATACCACCCTCTCACAGAATATCGGCGTGAAACAATGGCACTCGTTGCTGTTGTGTTTCGTCCGGTGAGTGAAAGTACCGGAGGTCCATCTCTCACCCCTCCCCCCTCCCAATTCCTACTCCTTCCTCAAGATCCAACTCTTTCCTCAAGGCCGGCAACGCATCTGCGATTACTTTGGTTTTGCGGGTGTGTCCATGGGCGGCAGTGATTACTTTCCATCGTTTGCCTTCTTTTAACATAAAAAAAGGAAAAATTACAGTAGCTGCGAAGATTGAGGGCTTGTTCTACGTGTTGATAGTGCAAACTATTTGCTATGTATGTTTTTAGTGTTGTTCATTTGTCACTTCACTAGCCAACCACAATTACAGACAAAAGTAACAGGCATGCAGTTAGAATTATAAATACAATAAGTACAATGAGTTAATAAGTACTGATAGAATTGTTTTAGTATGTGTAGAATGTATATGTTTAGTATCTACTTATCAAATCGCGGTAGCTTAATTTATTGAGAAGATATTGAAATGAAACAACTTTAACGTCTACTCGCGTTTATTTTACACATTAGTTGTTTCATTTCAATGTGTAGTGTTCGCGTAAACTTTAGAAAACAATATTATTGAGAAGATACTTGCGGTTGCTCTTTTTTCGTTTTTACGTCCCAGAAACCTAGTATCTAGTAAAATTTATTATAGGCTTTAAGATACTATTTAACAACTTTGTACCTATAAAATGTATTGCTAATAAATAAATAAATAAAAAACCATGTAAGAGGGTCGGAAATAACTTTGAAGCTAATTTGCTATGGAATGGTTTTCGCTGGTATTTAATTTAACCACATTCTACAGCTTTAAGAACGTGCAGATAGTTATTTTGAGGTACCGGATTGGTGGTTGTTAACGATTGCTAATGCAGCCGGGACCAGCGGCTTTACGTTCCTTCCGAAGCACGGAGGCGTTAGAGATGATACATTTTTGGTCACCCATGACTAGCTTTTGTGAAAGTTGCTTAACCTTAGCAATCGCATACCGGGTGCGTTACAAATGCTCAATATGTACAGTACCTACATAACAACGCACAGCAATATGCTTATTAATTACGTGTTCACATAATTACAGATCTGTCTCCACGCTACAATTTCCAATTAGGTTCCACTAAGTTACTAGTTTCAGTATGCTAATTACATAATACTTGTCCTATTAACTCGATGGCAAGACAGTTTGGAACTGATAATATTCGAGATCCTACTATTACGTAGTGCGAGTTTTATTCGTCACCATTTTACCATGTTTTATGCAAAGGTCTATTCTATTATATTTTATTCGCCATTCGATCACGTTAAAAAAACGAAGAAATATTAACTCTCTTAATTTTTCACCAATTTGAGGAGCTCGATGGCGTAGTGGCTTTCGCTCCCGGACTGCACTTGTTGTAGTTAAGCATTTTTCGCAAAAGCTGGACATTGGATGGGTGTCCATAAATTTATCATCTCGAGCTTCTTCATGCTTCAAAAGGCACACGTATGTAAATCCGTTGTATTACTTAGGTGCATTAGTGTTAGCGTGCGAAGAGCTCGATGGCGCAGTGGTTAACGCGCCCGGTCTGTGAGTGCTGAGGTTAAGCAACTTTCGCAAAAGCCGGTCATCGGATGCAATGCCATAAAAAATCTCGTTCGTGATCGAATGGCAAATAAAACTCGCACCATAGACATACCTTAATTAGTTTTCGTTAGTAAACGTGATCGATAAAATTCGCGCTAGCCACTCTGAAATGAACACTAAACTTACCACATCAAAGTTTGAACGAAAGCTCTATTCTATACTACGTGCATTGTTGTAGGAACGTACCAACTTCTGAATGGCTGCTTCGGTTCAATTGTTGAAGTTTCCATTCACAGTTGCTGTCGTGTTGATATGCTCTCAATCTTTCTTTATACCACCTGTTTTTATTTTACAGGAGGTTACAAAAGGCAGTCCAATTAATATATTACTAATTTCATTTGTTTTTATTGTGTGCAAAATAAATGAAATCTACATACTGCCTGCCAACCTATTAGAATCAAATTAAAATGTTAAGAACTAAAAGTTAATTTTAATAACTTTGATTGTGATTATGAACTTCAGAGCTCTATGTTAATAATAATATTGTAATCCTATAACCATTTAGAATTTAATTTTAGAACGGTAATGAGATCATCCAACTTTAAAAAAAAGATACCTAAATACTTCGACGGAAACTCTAACACGAACGCTACTCTGGCACGCCTCCTGACACAGATATTGTAATATTTTTCCATTTATAGCTTCACCGAGCTATTTTAACCTTTATACCCTTGTTGTAAGACCTATCGTAATCGTTAGCATTGTTCTTAATCGTTAGCATTTTGAAATGAAATATATTTAATTTGCGCTTGAGAAAGGTAAATTTTTTGGTCTTAATCTATTTTTCTTCTCTATCTCAGCTGACCATGTAGCATGCAAACATTATTTACCTTTTTAAATTTATAAATAACAATGATTATTCTAATTACATACATATAACAATACAAAATTAACACACCAAATTGTCAAAATTCAATTAAATTACATTAAAATAAAAAAATAAAAAAAAAAAATATTGTCAAAAGTTACTATTATCAATTCAATTAAAAAAATACAGAAATAAAATAATAATAAAAAGTCAAGTGATTTATCAAGTATTTTACAGACATCAAAATCATTTGTTTTGTAAATTATTGTTATTCTAAGAGTCGCTTGGGCTCGTAAACAATTTCTTATAATGGCGCAATCGAGTGGCCGTTTATCCGATGTCAAGGAGACCAATGTCCTTAAATCGCACACTCAAACATGTATTCCATTTTCGTTTTTTTTTGTCAACCATTATAATTCTTGCTTTTATATTACTTAATAGCTTAATATGGATACCTATGGAACAGTATTAAAAAAAAACGTTAAATTGTACGTTTTAATCTAAATATTCATAATCGCCACTTTGTTCGCGTTGTGGTAAAACCATCGTTTTCTAACCAAAGCGTTTGCTGCCTAAGAAGACAGCCCGGGCAATGAGGCCTAGCCCTCGCAGCCCGAACCGGCCCCAATGGGCCGATGAATACAACTAACTAACCAAAGCGTTGGGTACTTAGTATTGTACTCGGTTTGGTAGGTGTTAGGGCTAGTATTAAGTCCACCTGTGAAGCTACTACTGTCCTATTAAACACTGTCGCCATAACAACAATAGCCAGTTCCTTAGTGGTTAAGTAAGTATTCCGTATAAAGAGCGCTTCCAAATCCGATCTTTTTGTATAAAGCCCGGTGAAGCTGAAAATGCCGCAGCGGCAATCAGCAAACTCTCTCAAAAAAAAAACAAAAAAAAAAAGAAGATCTATTTGTCAATCAGTCTGTCAGGTGAGGTGAAAACATGGCGCTGCCACCACTACCAATAACTTAATATTTATTTTCAATGAATGTCGAATGTCATTTGATTTCCTTACTTACATTATGAGTCGTTTAATATTCTCTACACGGATTTAAATTTTTACTTTAGTGAACCAAATTAATTCAATATTGTTAATTTACCAGAATACCTAGGTAAGTTGATTATAATTTACATAGTCTATAATAAGACGTACCTACCTGCAGCTTCTACTGTAGACCTTTCTAAAGGCCTTAGAAGGCCAACAGCAGTTGTTACCTTTAAAAACAGCTTCTGCCCTGCACACAAAAAAATAGCCAATCTTTCCCTTCACATCGATTTCTCCATAAATAGGCATGTTTACAGATAAATCCATTCATTGTTACGAGAACAGTGTAGCGTCATTGACCCGAGTAAACAACAAAGGAGCTATTCTCCGCCGGGACTCGAACTGTGCACATACGGTTGTTTACGAGACGAGTTAGAGATTGAGTGCGTGTCTACAATGATATGGTAGGAGCTATGAGCAATTTTCTAGGTGTAAGATACCGTTGTGCGATGCCCGAGTCAATAAGAAATACTGAATATTTTATCAGATGCTAGGGTTCCCACGTAGATCCCTTCTAAATGGCTACTGTTCTCAATAAATATCCAATTCTGTTGCCAAGAAGTAGTGGCCTAAATTAGGGTAAAACCACCAAAGAACACGCACTAGCAAAAAGATCGCAGTGCTATTAATTAGATGATAAATATATCTGTCAGTATTACTTGTCTGCCATTTGCTTGTTACATAATTTGTGCATGCAATGTCAACAATCTTATACGTACACTTTGGTAGCTTTGCCTCATTTTGTCTTTCATTCTAAAGATTCAAATTTCAGTAAAACCACTGAGCATCAGGAGCATCACTAGGACATCAGGATTAGACGGTAGGTAATGCGCAAGTTACATCATAAGGAACTTCATCTTCATCTTCATACACCCATCATGTTTGCAAGCGTCTCAGTAGGATGTCAGTCACCATAAACCATTAAAGGAGTCCTAATATTTATTTGCTGACACACGTTTAATTATAATTGAAAAAAAAAACTCTTACCATACTACGCACTGTACATACGTTGTGGCACATGCAACTGTGCCAACTAATACTATTAATATTATTGTCACCCATTAAACCTGACAAACACATTCCCTGACAAAGTAGTCACTGTTGCAAATAGTTTCCATTAATATGAGTTTCCATTAAAATTGTCCCTATCCCAGAACCCCATTATCGCCTGTAATCACTTCGGAATAGAACACCATCAGCATATTGATTACCACTTTACCGTAAGTAACGAAGCTTAATGTCTCATAAATTTAAGCTTTGGTTACAGGGACATTCCCATTACTTAGTATTGTACCATGGAAATTGTAGCATGAAATGCCAGGACAAGTAAGGAAGGTATTTTGTTTTCAAATGTTCAATTTGAATAAAGATAGATAGGTAGATAAATTCATAAATTCTGTATTGCTCACACACAGATAATTAAAATCAAGGGTAGGTGTTTCTAAATTTTCTAAGGGTTCTAAATTAAATTTTTATGTTGTTGATTATTTTTGGAGTTTGATAGCTCTCTTTCTTTCTTGTTAAACTTCTTGTTAAACTTATTCTTTCATTCTATGTTCAATTAGTTCGACTATCTGCTGCGTTAAAATTATACAAAACAGAACATAATAAGCGTTCAGCTTTCGTCTATGCCGGGTTCTTTCTGAATTCTTTAAGCCGTTCTTACGTGATAATCTGCCTTGTTTTATTATGTTTTCAATGTGAAAATAATCAAAATTTTTACGTCACTGTAACGCGACACCATTAAGGTTACCAGTCCACTGGAGCGGAGAGGAGAGGAGCGGAGTGGAGCTGTGCTAATATTAACCATTAGGATTACTTAAAACTTACTCCGCTGCAGAGGACAGGGATTTGCGAACTAGTATAAAGATTCCTACATTTTAATTGCAAAGCGCAAAAGTGGATTGGGGAAACGAATCGGGGAAGCGGAGTATTTCGCGTATTAAAATGACTTGTCGCGTGAACTCGGCCTAGATCCGCACCGTATAACTCCCTCGCCCCATACTAATGCTGGTTTCTGATAAATGTCAATTAACTCTTTCTCGTTCAATGTCGTAAATTATTCGGATACATAACTAAACAATTTATTATTATAACAATCTATTGCTTTCCACATAACCATGTGTCATCCACGGATCCATTTGTCACATCACATAGGATGATAATAGGACAGGTAAACAGCACAGGTGTGCCACCTTATCGTATACCGTCGTCCAAGTGCGAGAGGATTGACCTACTTAGAGTGGACTACGATTTGGGTAAGAAGGTTAGAGGTACAATTGGTGGCACGTAGGAGTTATTAAGGGTGCGGGTACCATTAAGAGCGCCGGGTGTGGTATATTACCCTCAGTTGTTCTTGTTTGTAATGTTTTTACCTAGGAATTATACATTACTGGTTTGGGGACGTACTTTTCCTTAACGTAAAAGGTTTATGATCCATTTATATTGAAGATTAGGCAAATGATTCCGCTCTATATGATGTAAAGCAGCGACAACAGCTAGTAAAGCACGATTATGCCACACTTCACACCTAATTTAAAGGACCCCCTGCTGTGCGACAAAATAATGAATTTAAAATAGTTTTTATCTAATATTTTATTTGTTAGAAACCGCCAAGAAAAGTAAGATGTGAATGTTTGGTGGTCCAGCAGTTATACGAAGTGGACTAATAAGTTTAAAACATAAAATTTATTTTGGCGAATACTTCTTGCAAAAACAAATATCATAACTTATTTTTCCCCTATAAGTATCAAACAATATTTTAAGAACATTAGTCTCTAAAGCAATATGTACTCGTATGTGTAAAAGTGACAAAAGTATTGGATAGGTTAATTATCACTTATCGGGAACTAGCAATTAATGGGTCGCGTAATGGTAACGTCCACTTGATTAATTGGTCACTTGACCGGAAAAACCACAGTACAACATCAACAATCAACAACATCAACTGTCAATCAAGAAAATAGTATATAAATTGCACTGAAAATGCAGATTGTAAGTGACGAAAAGGTCGAACGAAAATAAAACCGCAAAATTTCCTATTGTTTATTATTTTATTTATTCTTCCCAGATACTTACTGCACTTACCGATACTTACAAACCGAAGCATTTTATAAAATAAAAATTTTAAAACGAAAAAAATACACTATGTAATAACATTATTTAAAATAGTGTCGCCTGACTCGTAAAAAGTACTGTTAAAGAATTATTAGCGACAAAATACTCAGCCGGCGACTTTGAGTAGAAACAGTTTGAGAAGCACTAGTAATTTGATGCTATAGTGTGAGAATCGCACCTCTAGTACTACTTTTAATCCGTCGCTTTTTGATTTACAACGAATACTAATCGTTATTGTATTAACGAAAACGGTAACGATTAGCCGTGAACGTGAACGCTCGCCGCGGGCGATTCTGCATTATTTATAGAAAATATTTTGCCGGCAAACTTTGAAACGATGCCAAAAGAGAATTACGCCAATGTCCACTTTGGGCGGGAACCGGACTGATTTTTTTAGTTAGCCGCTATTATTTTTATTCGAATCCAGAAGTTAAAGCAGACAAAACGGAACGCGGATATTTTATTTAGACGAAATAAGTTAAGGAGTCGAAACAACGACTCCCGATAACAGTTCGTCAGAAGCTCTTAAACTTTTTGCATTCATCAAATATTTAATCTTATACTTTGTTTCTTTAACCTGTATTTTGGCTTGAAAAGAGAATTTATTTATTATTCAAAAGTTTCGTCGTCAAATAAGTTTTCGTGGATATTTGGTTTTCACTTTTGTTAATAATTTTACAGCTTACTGTCCGCCGTCCTCAGAGAGAGACGTCAATTAACATGATTGCTTGTTTAGTACCGATCTATTTGTATATTAAACAATAAGCAGTGATTTCAAGTCATTAAAAATATACTTATGACTGTTATTCTATATCAGGAAATGATATCTCTAAGTATTATATAGTCAGTTTCATTTTAACTTTGAAGTTATTGTTTTATTTAAATGTAATAACTAGTCTGCGGGCTGGCCCAGGCTGTAAGCAGACTTGCATGTTTAAAAATACATAAATAAAAAATTAATAACTAAAAAAAATATTTTTTATTTACTTTTTTTAGAGGTACAGTAACAGGCTTTCATTATATATTTCAAAAATGACTTAAGTATTTTATTTTATTTGCTTTGTAACAGTCATACTTTAGCTAAAAATGGATTGACGTTATTTTTAAGTGTATTTTGCTACTACTACTTAACTTGAAATATATTCGTTCGTACATCACTGAAAGGTTAGATATATCGTTAGCAACCAACATCAAAGTCATAAGATCTTCGCATATAAGTTACGTAGTTAGTCTCGAAACTTGTTATGTGCTTACGACACTGAAGCGTTAAGCGATGTTGAATAAAAGGAGCGAGCTTTTGGGAGCGAATTGGAATAAACAGCTATCAATAGGTTAACTAATACCATTAATTTATGTGGTAGTATATATTATGTAATTATGTAATGTGGCAGTAAATGTTATTCTATTCTATTCTATTCTATTCTACGTATTTGTTCTTTGGGCACATAACTTGCAAAGAAGATACAATGGAGCGTCTTGTAGTTCAGCCCCTCTAGACAAGTGGCCTAACGCTAAAAGAATATAATGATCATCGCATGTTAATAACTTAATACGTATTTAAATGACATTTGATTGACTTTATGTCAATCCCATAAAACAATCAAATAATGAAACAGCTGTTTCTTTGTAATCATCGCGTCATTGTTAAAATATAAATAAATGGTTTTTTTTTCGGACGTTTAAGGCGTAATACCACAAATTCCTATTGAAGAAACAGCGATCAGGGAAACCTAAATTCTATAGCTTAGTTGGACAAGAAAGAGCTCAATATGATTGTGAAATGTAGTAGGTTCGAGTCTTAATTAAGGCACGCTTTCATTATTCAAGTGCTATTTTTATTAATTAGGAGGTAATGATTTTGAAAATAATTTTCTTTCATGTATTTATTCGTATAAAATTTACAGATTTTTTTGTTTATAATTAGCACGGCAAATAACTCCATTCCACCTGATGTTAAGTGGAAATGGTGTTTAGACGCGAAGGCAACTGGTGCAGATTTTTTAACCTAAAGTTTAGAACCCTTTCCAGTGTCCTTTTGTCAGACTTTAGGGAGACTAAGTGTTGGTCGTGTCACATACCTAGTTTTTTGATGGATAGCTAACATCATCATCATCATCAGCCTATACTAGTCCACTGCTGGACATAGGGCCTTTCTTAGTGTACTCCACCGAGCACGATCTGCGGCTATTGTCATCCAGCTCATTAGAATATATATATATATATATATATATATATATATAGCTTCTTCCAAAATAATTTAATAAGTAACTATGTTACTGATTCTTTTTGAAGTTAGTTTTCGCCCGAGGCTCGGTTGGAGTTAAGTTGTGTTTGTCACGATCTCCCGGGAGAATAGTTGTTTTACTAATATAAGTGTTGTAAGATAATCCAGGATAAGGTGTACCTGCAAACCAAATTTCATCCAAATCCATTTAGTCGTTCTGGCGTAATTACAAAAAAAAACAGTATACTATTCAAATACTAAAAATTGCATGCCCGACTAGGGTAAATTGTTTGTTCCCAATTATGCCTAACACCTGCTATGTATTTACATAATTTTATGGCAATAAAAATTAATATTTTCTTATCTTATCTTATACAAAAAAAAATTGTGATAAACGTTTAAAAATTTCAGTGCGTTTCTCAATTTTCCATTCATGAAATTGAACAAAATGGGGTTGAAATACGTATTTTATAACTCTCCTTTTGTAATAAAGGACGCAATCAGCGGAACGATTTAGTAAGAGAAGTTCGCCAATATTCTTGTAATCCATGAATAGAATATTTTAGAATATTATCGTATCGAAAATTTGGAACGAAACCTAAAATCTGTATAACATTAGTAAGACACTATAGGATACTCGCATACTCGTTCTTCGTTTGGTACACACGTTTTACAATTTGAATAATCAACAGCCCTACAGAGTTCGAAATAGGTTTGCAATTTCTGTACGGTAATAACATTTGCAACGAAGCAGCAGTTGATGCGATCCCCCTTTCCTGAGGCACGTTTTGGTCGGTGTTACGTGCCTCTTAATAGTTGATCGTTACTCTAGATTGCAAAACGCTGCACTAGTGTTGCTAATAGTTTTATAAATATCGATTTTTTTATTCCACTACAGGGTAGCACTGCTTTTATCACGTAATGGTAAATGATGAATGATGATGATGATAAATTAACCACGATGGCTCAATTGGAAGATTACCTGACCCGGTATGTCAGAAGGGTGCAGTACAAATCCTGCTCGTGGAAATTTTTTCAACATTTGTGTTTTTGTAATTTGTTTTGCAACAAAATTTGCGTTAAAATTATATAAACAAAACAAAAACATTTTATGGTAAATGATGACAAGGCACACTTTAACCGGAATCCTAGACTACTCGGAGTATCGCCTATTTTTGCTTAATTATCGGAGAAGCGGCTTTAGAACAAACCCTACCAGCAACAGAACCGAGTCACGAACGACACGACTCTGGTAAAAAATATTAGATGCATCTGCCAGTAATATTTAATATCAAGATTTCTCAAATATGTTTTATTCAGAGTGTACTAACTATCATAATGACATACGAGACGTGACAGACGAGACAGCCGAGACGTGGACCCTCACGGTATGAATGGTCACTCAGCAAGTGATTCAGCGAGCTTTATATACTTAGAGCTATACTCGGTGTTACTCTGAGGAACCGAATCCGGAACAACGTAATAACATAGAGAACTATAGTAATTTTTCAAAATTAAAGAGAATAGTGAAAGTTTCAGTAAAATAAAATGTTTTTCTCTTTAAGTAAAAGTTCGTATTACCATGGTATCGTCCAAAGGACATTGACGATTTTGGCCTATAACACGCACAAACAAATATCCCGCATTATAATTCTTCTTTTATTTTTTTACATTTATATCAGTTATCCGTAGTAAACGGACAACCGGTGGTTTGAAACGAATAATTAAAAGTTATATATACTAAACAATTTGCTGAGATCTACATTGCTGTCATTTCAATGTCAACAGCGTACATAAGAGATGTTCCACCAACTGTTTTAAATGAAATCGATTATTCAATTAGAATTTAATTCTGTTTATTTTTTATCAATTTGTGTCATATCTTTGTTGAAATATGTATATATGCTATCAAAATATATTTGATATACTTTGTATTAGTAAAATCTAGTTGACGTTTAATATAATTATTAAGGAATTTGATATACTTATATAACAATTTGTAAAAAAAACGCAATAACAGCGTTTCGATGGATGTAGTACATAATCGATTCCCGATTCGTTAGTTCAATTAACCGTAATGATTCTACAGTAGGTCTTCAATACCTACCTCCCTATTTTTGCTCACTCGCTCACTTGCTAAATATATTGTAACCTCAAAATCTGATACACTTCGCGTGATTCTACGATTTCCATAATTGTCCGTGTTTAAATAAATCCCAGCTGAGTATTTAGGTATGATTTATTTACAAAACAACGAGCATAGTTTCGTAGCTGTGCATTGATTAGGCCATCAATGTATGGTGGCTTAGCAATGTACATTATAATTTAGTGTTTACATCTCTCTTTTTACAAAAAAAAGGGTACTAGAATTTAGCATTATAAAATGAAAATTTTTGGGATGACCTAACAGTGGATGTAACAGGACATCATAATTTATTATATTGCTGTATTGTAAAAAAGCGATACTGTATACATAAGTGCCCTAAATTTATTAAAAATGTTTAAACTATCGATAACTGTCGCTTCGACATCCCTACTAAGTAAGTAAGAATGTCGGTCCGTCTACGATAATGCTTTCGTTAATCACAGGTGAGCCACTGGGTTAATGAGGTTTCCTGTTAAGTCTATAGCATACACAGCTCCTTTGACACGGGATATAAACTTAATTATGTACGCATATTCTAAGAGCCCCCGACTACAATTTTCAGGTCTCGTCCACGCTTAGCAACAAAGGAAGGACGTGAGCGTGGACATAATAATAATTAAAGCGCTAATGAGGAAGCTTACTATCGAGAAGTATTAATAAGGTTAGTTATTAATAATCTATAAAGGTAGAAACTGACCGGAGCATTATGCCGTAACGTAACATTTTGATGTTACAAGCTTTCTCATGATCAGTACAGTGAGCCGAGCCGCTCGGCACTCCCTCGGATTGTTCCGCTCCCGATCCGATCTGAACCCCTCGGAGAATCTAATAGGGAACAGGGATACACACTAGTGCGTCGTGACGCCATTTGCTCTAAAAAATCTCTGACGGTGCTTCATTTCACGCGGTTTGAGGAACCTTTGAAGTTTATTGCCACCCCCAAAAAAGTCGTTTAAGGCAATTAGCACAATTTTTTCTTTAAGAAAACAAAGAGCTGCTCACCCTGTTATCGATCAATCAGCAATGATGATCAAACTCGCCACGATTGGAACGTTACCATGATACGCTCTGGTCAGTCGCCACCATTTGAAATATTTTTTTCTAATAATTAACGGTTCTCCTAGCAATTCGAAATGTTGGACGATAAAGAAAGAAATCCGGTAATAAAACTCTGTAACGAATATTATACAACGTGTAACCGATTAAACGCACACCCTCTTAAGTGAAAATGAAACTCCATGAAACTGAACAACATTTGTTCTACGACTTTTCGAAATTCACAAATTAAAATATGTCTCTTCAAACGAATTCACTCGGTCAGTTTTGATCTGTCTATGGAAAGATATTTTTTTTTGTCGATTTTCCATAAGTCGTAGAACAAAAGTTGTTCAGTTTCACAGACTGAGTCACCACTTAAGAGGGTGTGTGTTTAATCTGTTACACGTTGTATACTTGATCTGCTACTGATCTAGCTGGCTTTTAAATTTATTGATCACTTAGCAGTCCATTGTTATGTATGTGTGAGCCGCACAAGTGGCTTGCTTAAGTTAATACCCACTTTATCGGACACGGCAAGCGATTCCACTCTAATCGAAATGGAGTCCAGACGCAAAGAGAACTGGTATAGCGTGAAAACGACGCATCATCTGTCACCCTTACCCTGTCAGTCCACAAGGTGCCTCTTCACGCCTCGTTTGAAGGACCCCATGTCATAGGAAGAAAGGAAAACGTGTGCTGGTAGACTATTCTATTTTTAGACACGAAAAGAGATGGAGAAAGAACAAGTCAGCAAACAACTTGTGACGAAAACGAAATTTTAAAGCATTTTAAATTGTTGTTGGCACTGGCCAGTGACAAAATAACAATAAGTTGTTTCTTACACAAGTTATGCAGACTATGTCTCTGGAAAAATCTTTCTAAAAATTGCACTACGTCATGATTATTTACATATAATTTAACGCAAATTTTGTTGCGAACAAATTACTATTTGAAAAAGGAACATGATAGCATTGTTGGTAGTGCACCTGACCCGGCATGTCATGGGGTGCGGGTTCGAATCCCTCTCGTGGATTTTTTTAACACTTTGTCTTTTTTATATTGCCCTACGTCACTTTCACTTTTCATTGTTTGTATTAACATAATACTGAAATTTAAAATATCTATCGGAACTGCAAAATACCACCTGATATTAAAATTTAACGGAAGCCTGCTCTTTACATATAAATCAATTTGTGTGAGGCGGGACCACGTCTCGCCCCATAATGTGTCTCGTTATAATAATGGAACACTTATGGCCCAGAACTTTGGACATTGCGTACCATCTTGTAATAGTTCGGGATGTTACGACAGTTTGCTAGTCGAAATCTGTAAGTATTTAGTGTAAATATATAATCTATTACTTCGTTATAAATAGCAATTGGATTTTTTTTCATCGGCGAGTGATTTTTTTTAATTTGAAAAGTTGATTTGCTCTAAATTTGTTTTTAAAATTTTCGCCTTCTCATCATCATCGTCATCATCATCTTAACATAAATTAATGATCTGTCAAGCTATAGTTTTTAATATGAAATTGTTTCTACGATGAAGAACACAAATTCAAAGACGAAATTAAAGAGCTAAACATATAACTAACTACGCACTACATCCTTCAAGATACATAATTACCTACTCTTAAAATTTTATTTGAAACCAAATACTGGCTGAATGTAATAAAGATCTCAAATTTCCAAATATATGTCTATAACTATTCTTAAATAAATAAATATAAAGCAACTATTCGGAGAGTGGCACTGCTAAAGTTAAAAGTTCTAATAAATTGTCGTTCCGTCGTTAACTAAAAACTATTCCATTAAAAACTATTTTTACGCATCTGCATTGAGCTTCAAACTGTCGCATGCCGTGAGGCAGAGATTAAATATCGCTCTAAAACGGTAATAAAATCAAATGGCCGATAGCTTAACATCCAGAAGCTACGTGGTCGGCCAGTGATGTTCCACCATCGCATTGCTCGCCCACTTATCTTTGAAACAAAATTATAATCATCAGTCCATATTATCAGTTCACTGCTGGACATAGGCCTCTCCTACCATATGCAACTGATCCCGATCTTCAGCTCCTTTATTCAAATTCTTCTTCTCTGTCTTATTTTTCTGTAATTATGAACTGAAACGCACAGTGCGGTTTCAGAAGAGTTACCTGGCGCGAACGTTTAGGTTGTGGAATGAGGTGTAGAATAAGAGTGTGGAATGTTATGTGGAATAAGGGACATCTCGTCTCATCATCTAATTACTTCTACTATTATTAAGAAAAAAATAACAAGTAGTAATTTATTATTAAATATTTCACAAATATTAAGGTGTAAGACCAAAGTCAGGGAAAGCCGAAGGATTGAAGTAAAACTACGTCGAAGTTGTATAATATGTTATAATGTTCTATTGATTACACGATTGCACTTTTAAACAATTAAATAAATTATGAACTTTCAACAGCAAGGTTCAAGGTGCGATCTTGCGTGGAGTATTGCTCACAACTTTGGGACGGTTCCGCAAAGTACCATCTTGATGCCTTGGACAGATTGCATCGGCGCGCTATACGCATTATCGGCAATGCAGAGGTCACTAATGCTCTCGAGCCCCTGCAATTGCGGAGAGATATAGCGTCACTCAGCGTCTTCTCTTCTACCTCTTATACCACGGCGAGTGCTCTGAAGAACTCTTTGACCTTATCCCACCTTCTCCCTTCCTCCATAGGAAGCACGCGTGCTGCTCTCCGGAGTCACCCCTGTACTGTCTCGAACATTCCATCGCGCAATTCCAAAAGATGGAATAGTCTACCAACACACGTTTTCCCTCCTTCCTATGACATGGGGTCCTTCAAACGAGGCGTGAAGAGGCACCTTGTGGGCCGGGAGGGTGAGGGTGACTGATGCTGCGTTGTTTTCACGCTGCACCAGTTGTCCTTGCGTCTAGACTCCATTTCTACTTAACATCAGGTGGAGTGGAGTCATTTGTCGAGCTACATATATAAAAAAAAATATGAACCGGTTTTGCGCGACTCACAATTCGAAGGTTGAAACAAGTTGACAACAGCTAATGCCTCGTTGCAACTCGCAGTGTTTAATGCCCGCCAAATTATTTTAACAGTCCATACAGTGGCGCCAACACTGAATGTACACACGCCTGCACATCAACCTACCACAAACTGTCAAATATCCTCAATAGACTTTGAACCTTATGACTAAGTTATATGGTTAAAAATTTATTGAAGAAATTTGACAGTTTTGGATAGGTTGATGTGCAGGCGATGTGTGACGATTCCAAGTCAACTATATTCCTTTTAATATTTAATCATAGTAGATACATAATTTATCTTACTCAAATAAATGGTTTTATAAAAATAAACTAAATTACAACGATTATTTTATACTACAACTTGCGCCTATATAAATATGACAAATTATATGTAAAATTATGTGACGCTTCAGTGTCATTTATTAAATTCAGTGTCATTTCATAACCAACACCTCAAAAATAACATAAAAATAATCATAACTCTTACAAATTATTAATTATATTGTACATGACGTACCTAGATGTTGAAGTAAATAGAATTGATTAGAACCTACTTATTAATTATATTTTTAAAGGTGTCTTTTACCTTCCCACTTTGCGCTGTATTAGTATGACAACTAACAGACTATATTTTATTAGAATTGGATTTTAAGTTACCTTACTCGAAATTGCATAGTCATCTAAAGTCTGTCGTAACAGCTCTAACGTCAGCTCAAACAAATCTAAAGCTTAATCCGTTTTTAAATACAGCTGAAAGTTGATAATTTACGACTGTATCCCCACATGCCAGCGCGTGAGTGAAATATCACACCAGGAGTTATTCTGAAATAGATACGGGTTTGCAATAAATTTAAAGATTGGAATTGGTACCTATACGGTTTTTAAATCTTTGCGGCACCACCTGCAACTACCGGGATGCTGCAATAATATGAATGTAGCGATGATGAAAAGAATTTTATGTGTGCTTTAGTTTTACACTTTGTAGATACAGTTATATGATATAATGTAATACTAGATATTATTATTGCCTGTGATAGAATCTCTCGTGAATACTACTAATGTCCGATTAAAAATAATAAATAATTCGATTTTTGACGTTGTTCAGAAATCAGATAAAGGTTGTTAAGAAAATAAGGTTTTTCATTATTGCAAATCAGTCAAAAGGTCGTTAAAAAAGTTTTTTATTTAATCAAGATTGCTAAATAGTCGCTCGAACTGTGAATGCTTTTTTAACAAAAACAATTTAAAGTATTTGCTTCTTTCAACTAATTCATTGTACGTACATTTATTTCCGTTTGAGAATATACTTAGTTGATAGGTGTTATATATTAATTTTCCGCCATGTTAGCCTGGTTAATTTTCGTTCATTTGCTCATCATAGCTTACTTTCCGTTATAAAGTCAGAGTATACATTTCATGAAGTCGTCATAAGAAAAAAACAAAAATGAAGAACAAAATTACAGACATGAAGCTGTAGATATAACTACAGCTGTAGATATAGCTGTAGATATAACTACAGCTTCATGATCACAGATTAACAAGAATGAAAAAAAAAAGAAAAATTTTATGTTATCTGTACAAATTTGTCCATTACTATATTCTCAATAGCTCGCTCTTTTACAAATTGTAGCCCGATAGCATTGGCCGTTAATCGTTTCGGCGTCGATAGCAAATTAAATAGAGAGCTGTGGAGAGCGCTGAAAAAAAATGTAGAATTGCTTTCGCACTTGCCGCTACACTTTTGAACCACTCATCACTTGCGATAGCAGCGCTGAAATTTGAGGCGGTATTAAACTTTTCATTTTTGCAATGGCCAGTTTTTTTTTATTAAGGCTCGTTGAAATTTTCCTGTTTTTTGATACTGGCAGCTAGCTATGTGCTTTTGTTGTCATTGAGTTGAGTTTATTAATAAAAATATTCCAGCTTATAAATGTTTGAACATTCCTTTAGTTGGTTGTGGCATTGACTCGTTTTTTTTTGTTTTGGAATTCATTGAGTATTGGTATGTCGGAACGTGGATCCACGGCGCCAAACAATTAAAATTCTATTGTGTCTGGTGTTCAGACAGACCAGAGGTTAAAAAAGATAGACTAAAATTTGCAAAATTGATGATACAGATAATTGCAAATTATTGAATAGAGATATAGAGATTGAGATTAAATAGTTCAGATAACAAAAATACCAAAACTTGTAAATTATTCATCATCAGTTTTAAAATAGTACTGTAGTAGTACTTATTGGTTTGATTTGATTTAAGTTCTCGCACTGCTTTTGCAAGAAAATAGTAACTTAAACAAACACACATTGATAAAACAGATAATTATGATGACTGCAGTCTACGTATTCTGAGTTTTGCAATGGTAGTGTACAGTTTATCTCTCTATGTCTATGGTCCATTCTTAGCTGGTCCCTATACGATAGTTCTCTTATATTATTACTCATGTACCCGCGGTTACGTTTTTAATTAAAATGTCAGCGCAAGGTTCAGAAAACACTTTACGAAACCTTGTATACGAAAATATCAGTACAAAATAAATAATCCCTAACAATACAACTTAATTATATACAAGCTGGCTTGTGTTCTTGAGCGTATAGCTAAACGCCTCCCGCTCGAGCTATACGCGCGTAATCTGTGTTAGTGACAGATTTATGGCGAAAACTCGTTTCCTTTATACACTGTAACACTGACCTTCGCGCGGTTTGCACGTTTATCAGAATAATTAACGTTTTTTGTGGGTATACATAATGAACGGTGGTAGACGTACTTACCTATCTATTACAACAAAACGTTTATTTTTACATAAAGTGATTTTTCAAAATCTCCGTTTACATAATTGTGTACACAAATTCTTTTATAGCTTCACAAACTTTATGGATAATCCTCTTAATTTTGCAAAATTTTTACTATAAGACCAACTCTGAAATTTTAAAACGATCAGTCGTTGTTCCCATTGTGATCGATTCGACCGATTGATAGATAGATCGATCGACTTGAGCAAAATTATGAGCAGAGAAGCCTTAACGTTTCGTAGTAATTACTTTAAATTAAATAATGGGGGTGTATACTATAATTGGGAAATACAATTTATTAAATTGTATTTGGTAAACACTTATTCCGAATTATAATTTGTTTGCAGTGCATAAATATAGATTGTCTATTCAGAAGAGATCTGATCTGATATCTTATAATATGATATTTTAGCTTTCAATTCTTCTTTTCGTAATTTACACATAGCCTCTAACAAATACATTTTTAAGATAAAATTTTACTAGAAAAAAAACAAATAGCCACAGGAAGCTCGAGTGGGAATCGAACCCACCACGATCTTTGGATAACCGATCCAATGCTCTGCCCACGCGAGCTTTCTGAAGCTGATTGATTTTTTCTAGTAAAATTTTATCTTGTAACTATAATATATTGTACGACCTCCGTAGCCGAGTGGCTTGCACGCCGGACTTTGGGCGGCGCTAACTCTGAGGTCCCGGGTTCAAATCCCGGTCAGATCAATGTCGAAAACGAACTTTGCGATATTGTGTCGGGTCTGGGTGGTATTGTCGTTTATCCTGATTTCCATGAAACGAGTGCTTTAGCAACTTACCTTGGGATAAGAACAATGTTTGTGATGTTGTCTAAATAAAATAAATAAATAAATAAAATTGTGAATGCAAAATTTAAAATATTAAAAAAAATCCATTTATTTCAATAAACAAAATTGCTACCTTCAGCAGCACTATGTATTCCAACATTCCCAGCAAACATAATTGGTTTAAGCTATTTTAGAGAGGCTATTAAGCCAAGTCTTTGCCGCCAGCCGAAAATGCAGCTTTGCAAGGTAACATTTCAGTTAAATTCCAACGTTTAGCTGAATTAATTAACTTGTTAGATTCGCAACTACCGTCTTTGGCGACGGCATGTTTTGTCTTGATAAACAGATTCCCTTCATTGTTACATAACTAGATACTAAAGTATTCATAGCGATATCAGCATTTCCTTAGAGATTTTAAAAGCGCGACAAAATAAGGAGATTACAGAAGTTAAGCTTAACCTTCGGAAGGATAGGGGGTGACTCATCACCCCACACGTTCAAAAAAGATGCGATAACTTTTTTATACGTTCATTGAGGGTAGTTGGGTTTTTCAGTATTCTCTTATTTTAGCTTACGTAATTAGTAGCATATATCACTGATTTGCGGACGGTCGTGGATTTTGCTATATTAACCTCGCCGGGATGACCGATCACCCCACTATCCTTTTACGTTTGTGGTTTTTTTCGAGGGGCTAATTGATAATTATAAGGAATATTCTAGAAGTGAAACCCCTTTGAAACTGCAAATACAAGCACGGTGCTCTCCAACGTGTCCAAGGAAAAAAGACAAAAAAGTTAATATTGTTTTTGTAAAATGTAATTTGCCGGTATGTTCCGGTCACCGTAAAGATATTTGTCTGAACTGTATTAAATCATAAATATATATAGATGTATGTGTATAACAACTTAAAATTGTTTTTCATTTTTTGATTTGGAACTTTAATACATTTTTCTTTAAAAATAAAGTGATATTTTTGTATACATATTATTATGTTTCATTTATGCAAATAAGTTGTGGAGAGATGGGTCACCCCCCCCTATCCTTACGTGTATGCAAGAATAGCCTATCCTACCGCAGGTTAATACCGCGATCGAGCAACGCACACATAGATCCCTTGCACGGACACGGGTCTCGGAACAGCTCGAAACAGTCCGAGTCCTGTGAGACGTTATCTACGCGTGCGTTGCGCGCGTGCGTTGTAAGCAGATGGATATAAAAATTTAGCAAGCCAACAAATTCTAGTTTGGTAAATTAATTAATTAAAATTAATAATAATTATTACATTAATAATAATTAATTATATTAATAATAATTAATTATATCAATAATAATTAATTACCCATATTGAAATAATAATAACTTATATTTTAATTGAAAAACTTATCTTTATATTTTCTTATATAATTATCTTTCTAAGCTCTTTCAATGCGCCTTTCTTAATCCTTTCAAAGGTTTTCAATATTTTCTTTTATTCTTAATTAGTTATATCGTGCAAGCTTTTAATGGCTTTGAAGTTTAAAAAAGTCCTTTACCTTTATTTAAACCTTTAAATAAAGGTCGATATATTTTATCCAAATAAATGGTTTAATATTACCTATATTAAAATAGATTTCTTATCTCTATGTGCGTAGAGTTTTCCTTATAAGATTTTACGAAATTCCCACCAAAGGTACGTTTATGCATCATGTTTGTTCCATTACCACCATTCCCCTAATTAGAGGACCTTATAACACCGATATACTGAGTCTGGCCTTAATATGTGGCGGTATAACAAGCCATTCTCATGCAATTTAATTTTAAGGGCCGTAGTTTCATGGGTTGCATAATGGTGAAGCAGAAATGTCCGGAGGTCGACCCCCTATGTATACAAACAGTATACATACAATTTAGTTTGTATACAAACATTTTAGCAGTATTTGAAATTTGAATAGAATAATAACTACTAATTAATTTTCACTTTAATCTACAAATCTTAAATGCAGGAACGCGAAAAAAACAAACATAATGCAATGTTGACACATAAGAAATACTAGGAAACAATAAAAAACTATTTTAATAGATCTCTAAAACGCTGCACATTGCGACAACTTGGGTGGACCATTAATTTGTATGAAAAAGATATATTACAAAAAATCTTTTGGGCTCGTCCGGGATTTGAACCCGGGACCTCTCGCACCCTAAGCGAAAATCATACCCCTAGACCAACGAGCCGATAACTATCACATCAAATTTTATAAACTGTATATAATATACAGGCATTAAGAATCACCGACCTCGTCAATATTAATATCCCGTTGTAAATTATGATATTAACCATTTACTACTATTGATAGTAAGTTATTATTCCAGTGTCTGTCTAGATGATATCACTAGCCTATCGCTGCAAAGTTTAGGGCCTATCATTAAGATTAGCTCGTGGAAGTCTTTTATGGCTTTGACGATCAGTAAAAATGTATACGAGTATACACTTAGTGGTCGACAGATATTATGTCTTTGTTTATCTAACAATTGAACAATGTTGATATAAATATAATAATAACGTGAAATAGGTAAAGTATGTGTTTGACACTTACTTTTAGATACTAGAACAACTTAATAGCTATAAAGATAAAATAATACACACACTGTCAGTATTTTAGATAGTCAGTATCATCATCATCGTCATCATCTCAGCCAAAAGACGTCCACTGCTGGACAAAGGCCTCGCCCAAGGATCTCCACAACGACTGGTTTTGTGCTGCTCGCATCCAGTTGCTTCCCGCGACCTCCACCAGATCGTCGGTCCACCTTGTTGGAGGCCGGCCCACACTGCGCTTTCCGGTACGCGGTCGCCACTCAAGGATTATTCCGCCCCAGCGGCCATCAGTCCTGCGAGCAATGTGCCCTGCCACTGCCACTTGAGCTTAGCAACTCTTCGGGCTATGTCGGTTACCTTTGTTCTTCTGCGGAACTCCTCATTTCTGATTCGATCACGCAGAGTAACCCCGAGCATAGCCCTCTCCGTTGCTCTTCGAGTGACCTTGAGCCTTCTGATAAGGTTCATAATGAGCGACCACGTCTCAGTCTATTTTCAGGCAACTTCAGGTATTTTAGGCACCTTTATTCCGATCACTGATTAACTGCCGTACTCAGAGACGTCAATTAAGTTTTAATGACAATTAACTCTCTTGCTGTCACTTTCTTATGTATAGTGCCAAATAGAGAATGAAAGACATTTAATTGTCATTAAACTTAATTGACGTCTCTGAGTACGGCAGTATTACTTTCAACTTCATGGATGAATTTATAAATGAAAATGTATATTTCATACTAAGGCCTATATCTATGGCAGTAACAATACTTAACTCATTCTAAAGTAAACAAAACAATTATTTATACAAAAATCAAACTTTACTAACATCCAGCTTTTTCCTAACTTCAGCGTCTTTGCGATGTGACTCACAAACTCTTTACTTAAAAGGAGTGAAATTTTCTCCGAGTTGCAGTACCTACTTAACCGCCTCTGCGGTCTATCTTTATACATATGTTGTTGTAACGGAGTAACAGCTATTTATCAACTTTCGCAATGGCCGGTCATCGGATGGGTGACGAAATTTTTTTTCCATCTCGAGCTCCTCCGTGCTTCGGAAGGCACGTAAAGCCGTTGGTCCCGGCTGCATTAGCAGTCGTTAATAACCATCAATCCGCACTGGGCCCGCGAGGTGTTCTAAGGCCCGTTTCGTGGCCTAGTAGTGGGGACATAAAATGAGTTAATTATGATAATGATGGGCTATATTATCTAATAAGATATTAAAAACCTTTTTTAATAAAAAAAACATCGAAATCTGTGTATAGGTATAGATGACGAAGATAATGCGCAAAATACATGAAAAAAAACAGACCAAATATGAAAGTCCTTATTTTAAGTCGGTTAAAAAAAGTTATGTATTTTGATTATAGTTTATTAAAAAACACAAATGTTGAAAAAATTTTCACGAGCAGAAAATTTTTTCAACATTTGTGTTTTTGTAATTTGTTTCGCAACAAAATTTGCGTTAAAATGATACAAACAAAACAAAAACATTTTATAGTTTTTTGGTTAATATTGTTACCTAATCGTTATTTTTAACATTATTGCGATAATGTCAACTTGTCCAGTTTATAAAATTAAATGTGACAGTTATCGGCTCGTTGGTCTAGGGGTATGATTTTCGCTTAGGGTGCGAGAGGTCCCGGGTTCAAATCCCGGACGAGCCCAATCACATTTTTGTTGCGAGTTTTATTATTTACTTGTTTACGGTGACGTCAGGAAGACATCTAGAAAATATATTAAATTCCGTTTTGGATAACGTGTCGTTAAGAAGCCGGCGGCGAGCGTAGAGCCGCTCGAGTGCAATTCAAGGCTCACCTTGAATTGCACTCATTACTGAAAATGATGAATGAAACTTCATTATATTTTCATTTTCTTTAAGACATTGTGTAACTTGACAATATAAACTGTGTTTCTATTGTAATTACATTATGAATGATTTAGTGTTTAATACAAAACAAGTAAGTGGAAAATACGTCGTTTACGTCCTAAAAATGTACGAAATTTATCGAATATATTTTTAAAAAAATAATTATTTTGAAAACAAAATGCTTGATCAAGACCCTAGGTTAATTTTATCTTATTCCGAAAAACAGCATATATATTATGTATGTTGAAACATTATCGAATTGAAAATTATTTTGGTATTAAGTTTGTATGGGAAATTCATTGTTCGCTGCCCTTTTAATAAGGGTGAGTCAACAACACTCATGCCAACTTTTCTTAAAATAAATAAATATTAGACAACATCACATAAGTTCTATGTATATTGAATAATTCACAAAAAGTTTGACTAAAAAGAAACAAATTCTGATAATTAAAAAACTGAAGGTGAAAATCCCTTTTATTTATTTGTAGGTATGTACCTAAATAGGTATTTTTTTATTTCGATAGATTTGGATGCTCAGATTACCGATTGGTTTAAACCTGTTGACTTTAGATAACAAGTGGTAACGGGGCGAAGTTCCAAACGCTTGTTTATTTTTAAAACCAAAATTTGTAATCCGCATAATGAACATGATTTATTCAAATCGCGTTTAGCTTACTCGCTAGCTTGATTTCTTTTTGGCACAATCGCAATCAAACCGCGTGTAATCTTATTACCATTTCGAAATGCTCGGCCAATCAGACCTTGCCCCATTGTGTAACGAAAATAGGCGCATTTTTAACAAAATTCAACTTATATTTAGAGAAAATTTTGTTCTGTGCTTCGGAAGGCACGTACAGCCGTTGGTCCCGGGTGCAATGATAGTCTTTAACAACCACCAACCTGCATTGAACCTGCGTGATGTTTTAAGGATCGTTCTCCATTGGGAAGGCTCTTGCCCAAGCAGTGAGGATTTTATATAATGAGCTGGTGAAAAAACTTTCTTACAGTAAACGCACTGTGACTCAGAAGAAAAAGAACAGAAAACTTATGGCTCTTCGCTCTAAAAGACATTGCCAAAGTGATGACAATCATCTTCACGGAATAAGAATATAATTAAAGCATTATCTTACAAAAAAGATCTATATCACTGTGTCGAAGTGCTACCGAAAAAGAAAACCTTGGCAGGCCCCTTTGAGATAAAATAAAATGCAGAAGACTTACTTACCAAATCGTTAGACACCAACATTGAATCACAGTTTTTTTATTCCACAACGTAGAGGTCGAAGGCAAAGGTCAAACACCTTCACCTAACCTTAGGTAAGTGTCGATAAGGCTGGAGGTGTAAGCACGCCTCAACCTGATTCTTTAACTACACTGTAGAATATATTACGAGTATACCTATGTGGAATATACTATTTACAGATAAATCTCTAACTGAATGGAGCAATGCTACTGGCATGCTTGCTATGGTGACTAAATCTGATAAAATATTGTTAGCTAGCTATGCATTTAAATAAGCCCTACCACCACCAAACCAAATCGAAAACATTAACATGCAACAGGCGCTTAAATCTACATGAATATACATTGAATCAGGAAAAATATTTTGCATCTTATTACAATTGTAATTGTAATTTATTGTTATTAATTTCATGTGGGGGCTGCTGCGGTAAGTGCTGAAAATCGAGGCACAAAAACGCAAACCTGGGTCCAAATTATTTATTTGTTCCGTTTGCGGTGGAGACATTGGGTCCATGGGGGTTGGAGGCCAAGCAGCTTGTTAAAGAGTTGAGTGCTCGCCTTATTGAAGCCTCCGGTGACAAGAAGGCTGGCAGCTACCTCTGCCAACGTATTAGCTTGGCAATCCCAAGAGGTAATGTTGCCAGCATTCTTGGGACCGTTCCCATGAGCCCACAGCTGGAGGACATTTTTTATTTATAGGTTTTATTTTGTCTTTAGTTATCTTATTTTTTTTTTATTAATGTAGTTAGTTATGTTATGTTTCTTGTAAGTTAATTCTTTATAAAAATATTGAAATTGTAATATTTAGGTTTATTTGATAAGATTGTACTACTTATAGACAAAAAAGTAAAACTTAAATTAATAATTGAACAATTTAATAATAACGAGCACAAGAAGGAACGGAAGTATAGCTATCCAACGCGTCAGTCTACAAGAACAAAATATGTAGTACCGACAGTCACCAATTATTACGGAGAGCGTATGAGGCGATGTATTATTCTGACAATATATAATGAGCTACCACCGGAACTACTTAGAGTTGTCATCTCCAAAAACCACCAAACATGTATTTTGAAAAAAAAAAAAAACATTATTTGTCACTGTGCCCATTACATTGTAAAGCTGCATAAATTGTGTACTCCCGTAAAGTAATGTACTGTGTATTATTTAAGTATTGAGTAGTATTATTTTATGTATAATTATTGTTATACAAGTCCTTTATGTTGTTGTATTATAGGTACAGTATTTTTCTTTGTTTCCTTTTATGTCATAGTTAAGTAACATATCGTAACACATAGATAGATATAATTAGAAGATAGGTAAAAGTTTAAATGTAAAATAGATTAAAAACCTAGATGAGAACTACTGCCGACAAACTGCTATACAGTTTGGCAGATAATAATTTTGTGGCAAAAATTTATATTTTTAAGCTAAATTAAATATTTATAAAATTTATAATTTAAATTGAAAAATTAAACGCCCACCCGACCCAGCCAGAAATTGATCCTGGGTCTTCCGCAATCCGGGCGGCTGCACTGACCGCTATGCTACCGGGAAGGCTGACGTAAGCGCTGAATTATGTCGCTGCTTTTTAATTTTTTTTTTGAGTGCTAATAGTGGCACAGTGTGCCATCTATCCAACGGTTATTGCAACCAATGGCTATGCAGATTCATCTTTGCCGATATATTAATATCTTTCTTAAAAAAAAATTAAAAAATTAAAACTTCTTTGTTTCAATTTTGCTTTACAAAATTTGTTTGTACATCAAACTTAGATGCAGTATCAAAAGTAATTTTTTGATGAACGAATAATTGAATTAAAATTTAAACATTCAACGGAATCAAAACTACATTTTCTGCAAAGTAGCGCCTGATTCGATTCAACTCGGCAAACTTCGTGTTTCGGCTGTCGTCGGATTTCTATCAGTTATCTATACTAATATTATAAAGAGGAAAGCTTTGTATTTTTGTATGTGTGCAACGAATAGCCTCAAAAACTACTGGACCAATTTTAAAAATTCACCATTAGAATGCTACATTAGCGCTGAGTAACATAGGCTATATAAAAAAAAAATGTCCACCCGCGCGAAGCTGGAACGGGCCGCTAGTAGAATATAAAGAGTTGATACTACTCCTTTTACTTAATGTTATTGTTAATTTATTTTAGAACGAGAGGAAATACTATTGTGTCATACGTAAATGATTAACGATTTACAGTTTTACATTTGTGTGTTGTTCTGAATTAAAGTTAAGTTAATTATATAATGAATCTAATAATTAATGGACATGGAAATATTATTATTCGATTGCATTCGGAAATGTGCTGATTACCAAGAGACATTAAGAAAATAGGGTCACACTGTCAAACGAGTAGCGAGGTGTTAAAATGCATCTGTGTTTTATCGGAATGCTTTTAGGAAGATTGCCATGTGTGTTGAAAATTTATCACCTGCTATCGTCAGCCTATGAACGTAACATTGTTGGGTTCTACATTTCCTATTTGGACAGACGCCGACGCGGTTATTAGATTATAGCCCACATCAGTGTCCCAATACGATTTTGTGGGTGTTAACGACTTCCATCGTACGGCAATAACCGGGAAACAACGGCTTACCGTTTTTATTTCCTGTTGCTGCAGAAGGTCCTTACACGGTAAGCGGGTTTGAGACTGGCGATCATTTTAAAGAGAAAGACAAATTATGATTCAATTGGAACATTGAGACTGCTTTACTTTTAGAAAACTTTAGAGGAAGGTACATATTTTTGGACTTGCTATAATGTAATTAATGGAATTAACTTTAGATAACTAATATTGTATTAAGGTTACAAAGGTTTTAAAATGTTTTGTAGTTTTTTTAATAAACAAAAAATACACATTATATTTCGTTTATTTTACACGTTTTTATCATACACTAACGTTTTGAACCCTTTGTAAGATCCTTAGTCGTAGCAAAACTTTAAATAAATTTGTAACTGGCAACAATCATGAAGGTATTTTTTTCACTCGACTGTTTTCCGCACAATAAGCGAAAGCTAAGCTATTATGCTATAACAAGCGAAGCTTTGTGCAGGGATTTAATAAATTGTAAGATGTTAACCCAGGCAGTTAAAAAATTAAATTTGTATGTTCTTGATTATTATTAGTGCATTAATATCTTTACATCTAAGAAGAAATTTCTGGCGTGCACGAGAAAATCCGCTAAAGTAGATAAACTTTTGAGACCGCAACACTCTGGTTGGTCCTATCAAAAGTAATAGAATTAAACGTTGTAGTCATCACCAGTTCATTTTATGTCCCCACTGCTGGGGCACGGGCCTTCCCTATGAATGGAAACACCACAGGGAGAACGAGCCATAAACCACCACGCGGCGCGGTCCCAGTGCGGATTAGTGGTTGTTAACGACTGCTACTGCAGCCTTTTGAAGCACGGAGAACTTCAAAATTTCTGGTTACCTATCCGATGACCGGCCTTTGCGAAAGTAGCTTAACTTATGCAATCGCTGACCAATCATCGCAATGTTGTAATGTTATGTATTTTTATTTGACGAATCGATTGTTACTATTGTTTATAATTATATCAGGCAACTGATTGGCTCGATATACTGACGTGCGTGTACGCAAGAAGGTTAGTAGGTTGTGCCTTTCACCGGATTTGAGACAGTGGCGTTTTGTTATAGTGATATTATTTTTGGCAGCGACCGATACCGGCTCGTTGGTCTAGGGGTATGATTTTCGCTTAGGGTGCGAGAGGTCCCGGGTTCAAATCCCGGACGAGCCCAAATAATTTTTTTTATAGCAAGTCTTTTACCTTTATGGTGGGTATTTTTAAACTTTTATTGAAACACTAAAATGTCATAAATTCTTATGATTGTAAGCTGTTATTTATTTTATAATGACTAGTGATCGCCTAGTGGTCGAAATTCGACCATAATTGTGACACATATTATTTTTCGAGATTCCTTCTTCATATTATTACAAACTTTAACTATACCTAATCTCACACTCCTCCGTGCGCCTAATATGCTTAAAATGGAGCACGAAGTTTTATCTTTATGTATTAATACTAGGAGACCTAGAAATTATTTTTGTCACAATTTTTTAAACTAAGCTCATGTTCTTTTTACATACATTTTTAATCAAGTATTGATTTCATACATGTATAGCTTCTGCTAAACAAAAAAAAACACGCGTAAAAAATAATCGGGCTCGTCCGGGATTTGAACCCGGGACCTCTCGCACCCTAAGCGAAAATCATACCCCTAGACCAACGAGCCGCTTGACATGTACGATTAATTTTAATATTGGTTACAAACAATATGAACGTTTTACATTGACTTTTAACTTTCACATGCCTACGTCACAGCACTGTCGGCTGTCAATATTATTAAGTAATTGATAAAAATAAATCCCGCTCTACATTTTGGAGATTAGTCTTGGATAAACTATAATAAACATTGTAATATCATTGTACCAAATTACTGTGACGTGACACGCATATGTATACTCGTAATCATCTAATAGAGCTACAGGTTCTAGGAATACTGTCATATCAACTGTCACTAATTAGGAAGACATGACGTCAGTCGTTATAATACAAAGACACAGGACCATAAAAACCTTAGATAAAAACAGATAACTATATCGTGATTTGTTCCCGTCATGTAAACTTCATTTCAAATTGTTACAAAGACAAAACACGGAATAACTATTCGAAGTTTAAGCTATAATATTATTAGTGTTGGTATTAGTTAGAAAAAATGTTTAAAAGAGAAGACTAAACTTCAACAAAAATAAATCAAACTGAATAACGTGTGGCTAACGCGCCCGGTCTGCGAGTGTTGAGGTTAAGCAACTTTCGCAAAGGCCGGTCATCGGATATGTGACCAAAATTGTATCATCTCGAGCTCCTTCGTGCTTCTGAAGGCACGAAAAGCCGTTGATCCCGGCTGCATTAGCAGTCGTTAACAACCACCAATCCTCACTGGGCCCGCGTAGTGGTTTATGGCCCGCTCTCCCATAGGGAAGGCTCGTGCCCCAGCAGTGGGGACGTATATGTGCTGGTGATGATGAATAACGTGTCAAAAAATGACTAATAATGTTGACTTACTTTTAATAGTAAGAATAAATAGGACCTGTTATGTATTATTTTATTATTATATTTATTTATAGTAACCAATTTTATGTTTAGTACAGAATAATCAGTAACTTCCATACATAAATATGTATTGTAACTCGCCTCAAAAAACTACAATGAATAAAAAAAAACTCTTGAATAAAAATAGTTTTTATTTAATATAAACTCTGATAACTCCTTTCGGTAGTATCTATTAAAAATACAACGACGATCACACGGTGAAAAACACCCTTCCATTTACGCACAAGAACGTTGCGAACAAATCCACCAAAAGCATATTGGATAAATAATCAATTTCCCCCAAAAGACTGCAAACAGATAAATAAAATAATATGTCATATTTTGATGAAAAAGTAACACTGTGCGGTACGTAGGCAATGCGCGCGATAGATTTAGGGGGGCTATTACAAGAAATGATGTCGAGATTCTGCGGCCATCCAAGACGTATCGTATCAGCCCGGTTGCGTTATTCGATTTCCAGATCACGTACCGTATCAGAATTACGCTCCATAAGGGTTCTATGAAGAAGAGAACCTCGTTAGCGAATGTATGTTCGGGAAATGTGTTTCAGGAAGCGAGTTCAAATTTTATTATATTAGATTAGCCTGGGAGTCGGTCAATTCTGGACGTACAGGATAAGCAATCAGAACGGCTCAGCGGGCTAGTATGAGAAATGATGGACTTGAAAAAGATATATCTATATTACCAAAGAGTATTTATACAAACTCTATAAATACTCTTGAAAACTAATTACAACAGTTGTTTTGCACTTACAATAAATTAATATCAAAGTGCAGTTTTCAATGAAAAACTATTTTTTTTTAATTTAGACTTTAATAAGTATTTCATTAAATAATAAGACAATTATTTTCCTTGACGTAATCGCGCTCTGATAAATCGATATCATAGTTTGATGTATCTTATTCTCTAATTCTTGTTAATTTGTGACTATTATTGTACCGTGCAGGAATAATTATAATTTATTGTTTATTGACCTAATAAAACATTAATTACATTTAATAATTTATCAACGTCATCATTTTAATAAATGTGTATTATTATAACCATTAATTTATCGTGTATTCAATTATGAGCAAAATTGTAACTGTATTTCGTACTTTCCTAGAAAAAAATAACACAAACATTGACTTTTTAAAGTTTTGTTTATTTCGTGGTAATTGGAAATTTATGTTAATGATTCAAAAATAGTATTAACAAGTAAATAAATTACGTTGATTGAAAAACTTATAATCCCTCCTTTGTTAGTAACTGAATTGGACTTTCCTTAATTAATTAATTGTTTCTATTTCGGTTTCGCGTTTTCTATTTGCCTTAAAATAATGGAAAATTAACATTTAAAATACTATTTAGGGTATGCTTCGGCTTGGCTGAATGACAAGGCGCTCACTCATAGGTCTGACGGGTTTGGGTTCATTCCCAGTCAGTTATATCAAAATGTGTTTTAAATTTTTAGGTGCAGATATTACAAAACCGAGTTTGTAATAATATTTAGGTAAGTACATTTATTTTCACTAATATATTTTCGTTCAACTATAATTGTACTTTTTGCTTTTTGCTGTCAAAAATTATATAATCGTCATAATAATAATATATTAATTTCATATTTGTCGATATGTATGTCAAAGTCAATGTAAATTTTTTTATTCAAGTAAACTTTAAGAAAAGTGCTTTTGAATCGTCTAATTTTTTTTTTACCTGCTATTTACGAGTACTCTTGATATTGTATAGCACATTAACATTTGTATGAATATAAGCTATGCTTATGTTTATGTCGAAAATAAAAGCAAATACGTTTGAGGCTCCACGATTAAATTTTAAATTTGTCGCTCAAACAAAAATTGCTGCTTCACCTAATCGTTAATTATTTGTAAAAATGTTTCCTTTGAATGTTCAAGGGTTCATTTGTTAACCAGCTTGCGCCATTGCGTAAGAGACAAGCACTTAAAAAAACTCAATTATTGGAAGAGCCCGTATCGCGAATAGTCGGGATTCGAGTCCCAATACACCTGCGACTTTTTAAGAGCATCGATATCATTACTTAGTGAAAAAATATACCTCGTGAAGAAAAGTATACAGATCTGCGATAACCGATCTTAAAATCTCTTAACTCATTTTCAATATTGGCATCTGGATAAAAAAAACAGGCACATAAATACTGTGGCACAGGCTAAGGACCTCTTTAATTAAGGTAGTGACAGTAAGTTGACAAATACAAAATGGTTTTTTTTTTCAAGAACTAGTAACTTTGTTTAAGTTTTAAATAATACAAAATATCAGATGTGCTAAGCATGTTAGTTTTTCAATTACGAAAACTTTTCTTACTTGATAATACTTGATAATTATTGGTACCGTACAGAAACATTTTGTACAGACGCCTACACTTCAACCAAAAAATTGTCAAATTTATTCAATACATTTTCAACCATAACCTTAAGGCATAAAGTTCAAAGTCTATTGAAGAAATTTGACAGTTTGTGGTAGGTTGATGTGCAGGCGTGTGTACATTGGTAGAAAACACTGATTACACAATATACACAACTACTAAGTACTGAGCAGGCAATTTCCAAAGCACGAAAATGCAAAGCTGAGTAAGACTTCTAGAAGTAAGCAACAGAATGCAGCATAATAGAAAAGAGTTTTGCATTGCAAATTATTACAACTTTATAGGCTAGGCGCCAAGAGAAACATATACTCTATGGAAACATTTTAAACTTCTTAAATTAATGTGTCTTAACACGGAATCTAGAGAGTCGTCCCGTTTTTCCTAGTGCTCAATCTAGGTAACTATGTACTCATTACTGCATAATAAAAAACTGAAATAACAATATTAACGTTCAGGAGCTCGATGGCGTAGTGGATAGCGCGCCTGGTCAGCGAGTGCTAAGGCTAAGCAACTTTCGCAATGGCCGGTCATCGGATGGGTGACCAAAAATGTATCATTTCGAGCTCCTCCGTGCTTCGAAAGGCTGCATTAGCAATCGTTAACAACCACCAATCCGCACTGTGCCTGCGTGGTGGTTTATGGCCCGTTCTCGTTATCCATCCATAGGGAAGGCTCGTGCCCCAGCAGTGGGGACATAAAAATGAGCTAAAATAAGTTTCTGACCTCTATTGTTATTGGTTCATGTCGAACGCTGGTGCCACTACATTACATGTAATTTTAATTTCTGGTTCGCGCTAAACGACAATTAATTAATTAGTACATTCGATATAATAAAATCAAAATGGCCGTTTCATTTCCTCAAAGACATTCAACGTATTTGAATGCGCGGGAATCAGCGGACATTGTACGCAGCTGTCGCTTGCTCCAGAAAGGGCTTTAATGCAAAAGTTAATGGTATTAACCATTACATCGTGTGTTACACATTAACGTAGTGTTTCCTTACTATATGCATAAACCTATTATGAAAATGTAAGTAGGATACTTAAAATATAAAGTAAGTAAATAGCCCATACGTGAACTGACACTGCTGGGCAAAGGCTTTCATCATTGAAATAGAATAGAATAGAATAGAATAGAAATAAAGCTATCACTACAGTTGATAGGTACACACGCCTGCACATCAACCTATCCAAAACTGTCAAATTTCTCTAATCAATATTGATCTTTATACCCAAACACTAAGGTTTGAAATGTATTAAAGAAATTTGACATTTTGTGGTAGGTTGATCTGCTGCCGTCTGTTCCTATTGCCAAACAAAAACATAAGTAAGTTAAATTTGGGACAATAAAATTTTTTAAATAGTCCTTAATCATACTAAGTTCGATAATTGGCCATAAAACAGAATAATTTTAAAATATGATAAACAAAGTGAATAGTTACCACGATTCTAAAATGTTAATTATTTAGATATAAGCAAAAACTATTATACATAGTATTTATGACGCCGCATTACATTTCAATTCATTGTCTTGAACATGGTCTCTTGGTCTATGTTTTAAGCTTTTGCTAGCCGATAGAATACTCAGTTTACGTGTCGAGCAATCAATTCGGCTATTTTGCATCTTGAATACCACAAAGAGCCAATCGTACAATAACGAGCACAGTTATGTTAACACATTTTTAGTTTGTAACTCTAAATTAAATGTGATATGTGTGTGTATGGTGGTTGGCACATTGATAAAACGTGTTAATGTAGCGTCGATGAAACTGCAATACTGCGTAACCAACAGTTGCTAATAACGCGAAACTACAAAAAAAAAACAAAATTGAGATTTCCCGCGTATAGGTTCTAAATAGCCATTGGCGTCGTCCCGTGTGCTAAGTACCTAAATCTTTAGATACATTTATAGTTTAATCAGACAAAGACGTAGTAATAAAGAATATAACAAGTTTTTGCGCTCTTCTGTAAAATTGATCACTAGCAAGTTCTAGCAAGTTGGATAACCGGTCCAAAAACCAGCCTTAGGAAGCTCAAGTGGGAACGGTTATTATTATATATATTAAGGTCATGGGATCAATTCCCACTCGAGCATACTGAGGCTAGTTGTTTTTTTCTAGTAAAATTTTTTCTTGCAACTTATATGAATAAATTGAATAAAGGATTTTCAAAGGAACACTACAAATTTTACGGATTTTTATGGCACCCTAGTTTGCTGGGTACAGTGGTCACAGGGAGACTAATGTTTGGGCGACTATAAGATAATAAGATTTAACAAAATAGTAAAAAAAAAAATACGTTTGATGCATGCTTTTAAATTTAATTGACACTACTGATATCGATTGAATGATTGACACTATCAGCAACTGCAATGAAAAAGACAAAAAAACATCAACGTTTTCAAAAATATTCGAAAACGTAGAGACGCTGTTTAACAAGAGTCAATCAAGCAAAAACAATCCTTATTATTGAACTGTAAGTTACCAATTCGTAACGGCTAACCCAGTTATCAGTACCTACTGCCTTTCACTCTTGATAAGATTATTCTTTTACAACCGGTTATAATATCGACATAATAATCACATATTTTTAAACAAATGCCAAGCGGCTCGTTGGTCTAGGGGTATGATTTTCGCTTAGGGTGCGAGAGGTCCCGGGTTCAAATCCCGGACGAGCCCAATCACATTTTTGTTGCGGCTTTTAATACGTACTTGGTAATTGCTTACTACAAGCTTGCAAAGGTCTTTAATTAAAAAATAATGTTCTATAAGCAAAAGACGGTCATAATTTATTTTCAGTGCTTCGACAGCAAACCTTCATAGAATAAGGTATTGTATAATAATTATCCAGTCACGAGTAGTATTTACTTACGTAGATAATATAAGTTCAAATTTAGATTTTAACTCATAGTCTTATAGTTTAATTTCCAGTAGCAAATGAAGTCTCATCTTAGAAGTCTTTCGTCTTACAATAAAATACAAAGCTCACATTTCAAACAGTTATATGATGAGGCATAGTCTTCATATCAAATAACTCGTTTGCCGAACTTGCTAGAGCAAAGGAATATCTTAAATGTAGGAAGGAGTCTATTTGCTCTCTACTATTAGTATTTGCTCAGATTGTATAGGGTAAGATGGGGCATAGTTATATAAAGGAGTATAGTATAAAATAAACGCATAATTCACGTCTTTATTCAAGCGTGTATCCAATGGTAGTAGAATTACGACAATATCAGAATGCTTTTGGGAATGATCTCACTATAAAATTGTATTTTATTTTTACTGTAATGTGCCTACAATATATATTATTAATGCGGTGTATATGAATATTTCTCACTGAGTAATAATTAGGATACGAGCAGTACAAAACCGGTCGTTATGGAGATCCATGGCCTTTGTCCAGCAGTCTTTTGGCTGTGAATATTATGGGATGATGATGATTAATTTATACTGCATAATAAAAATCAGTCGTTTTAATTGCTTTTCTTATAAGTGTGTGTTACATTCAGACACATCAAGTGTTACTTAGTCATACACTAATACCTATTGTTTCATTTTTAACTAGAACTTTAAACCTCAATGCAAAAGGCTATGTCGCTGTCAAAATTTAGTCTATATGGTGTATAATTTTGTAGAAAACTATAAAGATTTCAATCATCACAACAAGATGTACTCGAAAGCTTGCCGACATTAAATGCAAAAGTCACAATCCGTACATTTGAATGACAGGCATATTTTGCTACCAAACTGTGGAGCGATTGGATCGATTGGAGTGGAGCTATTCCTGACACGAGAAATAAATCAATTTTGGTAAGCAACCGCGACTGAGCGACGTGTTAAAAATATGTCATGGGCTTAATGACGCCAAAAAAATTCGCCTTTTCCCCTCGGAAGCACGTCAATAACTTTGAATTGCAAATGCCATACGGCCGATTTTCGGCTGTTTTAAAAACAATGTGCAATTGTTTTACGCTGCCAGCGGCACGGTTGATGATGTAAAATTTTAAAAAGCTACCTTTCATTGAATCCTTCTGCGTTCCAATAGAGGTATTTAACCTGTTTGGAAACATTTAGCCCGGTCAAATTAGCCCAAAAATAGGGGTACCCTTGCATTAATTCACAACAAGATGAAAATTTACAGGCGCGTAAGTGATCTAATCAATACCATTGTAGTTAATTTGAATGACAAAAACTGAACCACTGCTTTGTTCGTAGATTTGTCAAAAGCATTTGATCATGTTTCGCACCTATTGTTACTTCAGAAGTTGGTATTAGAGGACTGGCAAATTGTTGGATAAAGTCAAATTTGAGCAATAGACAGCAATGTGTCGTTATTACTAAATTAAATAAAGACAAAGATTTGTCACCCTTTTATTCACAATATAAAAATAATGTTAATGGTGTAGCACAAGGAAGCGTGTTAGGCTCAATTTTATTTATTTTATATATTAATACTATTACTGACATAACGAAACATAAATGTGTAATGTTCGCTGATGATATTTCTATTATAGTAAGAATGATGTGTGAATGATGTTAATGTAGATACCTAGTAATTTTCTGCAATATTTTTAGATTGCGTTATATTTGCATGCCTCTTTGATTTGGCTAAACATGTTTGTACTACACTACTTATTTTGTACTAATTTTTACTGTGTTTTAGTGCAAATAAATGAATTATAAATTATAAATGATGATACCACTGTAATAAAATCCTGAAAAGTACCCATTGATCCCGTGTGTGCAAAAAAAATTCAAGGTCAAAGGTCGCAACAATGGGTTTCTTGGATTTTTTGCCCAAACGGTTAGCTTTACGGTAAAAATAGCTCAATCTAAAATCAGGTAATTTATCTAATAAAATTGCTTATTCTTTTTTCTATGCCTTATCTATACTTGCGGAAACATCATCTGTAGTAGCCAGAGCCACCTACTTTGGCCAAGTTTATCCTCTTCTTACTTATGGAGTTATTTTCTGGGGAAACTCTGTTAATGTAAAATCTACCTTTATACTACAAAAGAAATGCTTGACAACTATTTACAGTATGTACTCCGATGAGACTTTGAGAAATGTTTTTAGAGAAAAGGGTTATTTGACAATGACGGATACCCGTCAGTGTCATCTCTAACACATAAATACTTATGTGTTAGAGATGGCTGTTTTTATAAAAAGCAATATTCAGTATTTTAAACGTAGAAGCACAAAAAATTGTAATTTGCGAAAGAGTTATGCATATGACTTGTCTTTACCAAATAGCCTGTAACTGGTATCCAAATATTTAATCAAAAAAGCCTCAGTAAATTTAAGCTGTTTTATAATTAAATTAAAAAGATGGCTTAAAGATAAGGCTTTCTACAGTTTGACTGAATATTTCGGTACAAAAACAGCATAGTGGCTGTTTCTATGTAACATGTACCTACATACCTACTAAAAATTGCACGCCCGACTAGGGTAAATTGTATGTTCCCATTATTATATGCTTAAGACCTGCTATGTATTTACACAATTTTAGGGCAATAAAAATTTATCTTATCTTATCTTATCTTATCTCTAAGATTTACCATTTCTGAGAAAAAGCCATTCGAAAGTTAGCTGGAGCTGTATTCTCCGTAATATGCATGACTACGCTGTGTCTGAACATTAATGGACGAGTAACATTTTAAGTTTGCGTGACTAATACATTTATAATGAGTAATTCTGAGAATTTAAGATGAAAGAGTCCTTTATTTGATGTGACCACGTGACCTTGAGCAACATCTGTATGCTGTTCAACTATATGAAGGGCTTATTCTTTATCAGGATTATTCTATTATATCGGGATTATTCTTTATCAGTTGCGCATGAAATTTAAATTATGACTCATTTTTGAAGCAGCCTATCCGTTGCAGATATTTTTTATCATTTCATAGTTTCACAAACTGTCTAGTTATTACTACCCAAATTGTGAAACTTATATGAAATCAATACTTTTATTATGTGTTACGACCCAAAAGTATTGGATGGATATAAAATGTTTTGACTCATCATCATAATCATCAGCTCATTATATGTCCCCAATGCTGAGGCACGAGCCTTCCCTATGGGTGGATAGGGAGAACGGACCATAAACCACCACGCGGGCCCGATGCGGATTGGTGGTTAACGACTGCGAATGCAGCCGGGACCAACGGCTTTGCTTGCCTTCCGAAGCACAGAATGTTTTGACTGATCTGTATAAATATAACGGTCAATATTAGGAATCAGTTGCTCTGGTTACCTACATTTCGATAGTTCCTAACAGGTGTAGGAAAGTTGCTAGTACCTATGTAAAAAATGAACTTACGAGTGCCACAAACATGTGTTTACTTAACTTCTTTTTTGATATCTTCAACCCAATATTTTTATGTTGTGATAGCTAAGCAGTTAGAACAGCGACAAGAGTTTGTTTGGTCTTAACGTAATTGTTATTAATCACCGCTTTATATCAAGTCTATCGGTGTGACTTATAAAAATGTTTTTTTCTTTATGTTACTTTTTCAACTTCCTCTTATCTCTTGTTTGTGTTAAAATAAATGTTTTTTCTTCTTTATTTTCTTCTTCTTCAAATATAGGTTAAAAGGCGGTCAATATAGCGTAGCCATTTTATGGTAAAATATGCAAAGAGTTTTAATTAAAACATAAATAAACGTAAAAAAAAATATTTTGTTTGCTTTGTAGTGCTACAACAAAGACGCTCTAGATTTCATGTCACCTTAAGGTAAGTGAGGATAAATTTCTCTCTACATAATATTTATTTACATGCACTATTTTTTTCGTTACACTTACTTACTAAATAAGTTAAATTTATCATCAGTTTGGTTTTTAGAAAGCGGTACACAAGATATAATAATATTTATGGAAAGAGTAAAATATTAACAACAAATTTAGCATTTTTATCACAGAAATAACAATTTGTATTTCATGATTGTGACCTTTTATGATTGAAAAGCAACGCTGTGGCGTCCGCCGAAGAGTCATCATCTTTAAATTGGATATTTTCGATTTGTATCCAGAGAAAATATAGTTTTGTTGTATGCGCAACCAGTCGATTTCGCCTTTCCACTATCCTAACCGCAATTTAGTTATCGAATTGATTCTCGACACAACTATAGTAACCTTATACTACCTATAAGTTTTTATATTGCTGCTTATGTATAATTTACCGTTATGATGTTGAGAAATATTAATGTACTTATGCTATCTTTACACATACTATGTTTTTTGTGTCTTCAGCATCTACATAGTTATTAGAGGCGAAAAAATATAAATTTATTTTCTTATTAAATTATGTACAATCTTTATATACATATATATAAATTTTCTGTTCGTGTGTATGTCATTGAACTCCTTCTAAACGCCGGACCGATTTGGATGAAATTTTTTGTGTGTGTTCAAGTGGATTCGAGAATGGTTTAGATTTAAAATTGGACTCGGTAGTTGGCACTGTTATAGGGGTCCATCATGGGATACGGGTGTTCTTAAGCGAACGAATGATTTGTTTGTTTTGTTGTCATGGAAACTGTCAAAGTTTTGTTTGTTTTGTTGTCATGGAAACTGTGAAAGTGGTACGAAGTCCCGCCGGTCAGCTAGTATTCTCTAAAATGCTACATATTTATTCTAGGTGGAACGACGATCTTTGCAAGGTGACTGGCAAGGGCTGGATGAGAGTAGCCACGGATAGTGCTCAGTGGCGTGCACTTGGAGAGGCCTATGTCCAGCCGTGACTAGTATAGGCTGTTGATATGATAATGATTCTCAATTAATTTTAAAAGGTAAATATTGTCAAAGAGGTACCTAAAAAAATTATTAAAGTTGCAATATATAATATTTAAATTAATTCTCCAGAGAGATTGTGTGTTAATCTTTCGTGATTTGTAGCTGCGCAAACATCTTATGTAACCGCCTAATACGGTTACACACATTCCGTGCGAGCGTAAATTTTCTGTAATACAAAATCAACAGGGAACGATACAACACTTAACAAAGCGTGCGACGAACGGGGGCCTATTGTGAAAATCAACGTTCGTCTTTTCAATTCTCGATAGGAGAACTGAGACTTTAAGAGACTGGAAATTCGAAACTGAAAATTTTGGGATGGTGGAAATGAAATTTGGCCTAATTTTAAGGAACTTTGGCAATGCCTGGTCCAGATGGGAGACCAAATTAAAAAATGTCAATATTCTCTGTGCGTAAGTTATTGTTCTTGTAGTAGGTAAGGTAGCAGATTCACTATTTGTTTTAATTTAGAACAGTGAATTTATTAAAGCCCACCAATAAATTTATGATCTGCTGTGGTGTACTATATATAGCCTGATGCGTGATCTGAAAACAATTGATACGTTTAGGAAATGCCTTAAAAAGCATCTTCTACAGCAACAGACAGAATCATCAGCGCTCATTTATGTCTCATAAAATTCATTTACTTTTATATTTTTCACCACTCACCGTCTGGTGTTTTACGACGTGTTGATCCATCCTATGATGTTTATTTGTTTCTGTTTTTATTTATTTTTGACAATATACTCTTCTTCTTCTTCATAATTTTCATGGCATGTTTTTGTGTCAAAAGCCGAATAGACAAGTTTCACAGACTTTTTCTGTTTTTTTTTATAAATCCGGAGTAGCGAAGGCATTTAGCGCATCGAGCCTTACTCATTCATTTATTTATTTGATATTTTATTTTTGTTGTATTTCAATATATATAATATTTCTTACAGTATCTTTATGTATTAAACTTGTTTTTTTTTTTATAAACATTTATATTATATATGTATGTAACTATGTTTTATATTATATCATCTTTATATGCACACACACAATACCACAACACTCACCATAGGCCCTGTCAGAATACCAGCGTCGTTGTGGTGGTGTTTGTTTCTCAGCACCGCAACGATACAAAGCTGAGGCAGGGTCCTAGTTGGCTTTCACACACACTCTTTGTTATATAATTATTATTTTTGTATTAGTCTTAATGTTATTTTTTGTAATGTTCTCATATTCTTTGTTTTTTTTTTGTTTTTCTGTTATGTCTGTGTGATAGTCAATAAATAATTTCTTTCTTCTTTCTTTCTTTCTTTCTTTCTTTCTGATAAACCCAATATTTTTTGTTAATGTGCGAAGGACTGTGCCAAGCAGTGGGATGTTTATTAGCTAGTCATAAGACTTATGATAGCTGATTATAGTAAATGACGCAATAGGCTTTTAGTAAAATAATTATCTAAGTAATATGTTTTTAGTTTCAGAGTGTCACGCTTCAGGATCTGGAACCGTACATAGCTTACGTTGTTCATGTTAGGGACTTTATGTTGCCGTTATTGTTTATTTATTGCATTAGTAAAGGACACAAGCCCGGTGAAGCTGAAAATACCGACTGAGGCAGTCAGCAATCTCTCTCAAATAAAAAAATAAAAAAGTAAAGGACATTGGGCAAATCGCGGAAACTTATTGCTTAATTGTACACTTACAAAAATATGACCGAAAATCTTTATATAAATAAAGGCGACACAATGCAAAGTATTTAAATGTTTTGTACTGTTTGATAAATGTACAAACTTAAAAGAAAACGTTTGACTTAAGCGAGAAAAAAGGGATACAGGCACCATTTTAAAAAGAATAAACTACACCCGATAGTGTTCCGAAACACAGACACCACAGACAAGTTCCTAATATTCGTCTACTAATGTTATCAGTAAGTTATTCTAAAATCTTACTCTCATATAGTTTCAATTATATTTAATAAAAAAACAATAATGTATTTTAGTTATTAAAAAAAAATAAATGAAAATAAAAAATACTTAAATAAACATGCTATTGCAAATTCAATAATACGATTCGGAACGATATCGGTATCGTTTCCAGTTCGATAACAGAGTGCTGCTCGTCTGTATGACGCCTATAGGTATATACAGTATTTTATATAGATATTGTCTATTAACATACACATAAAAACGTATAGTTTGACTGCTTATATACCAAGAGCCCAGTGCTTTTAAATTAACCTAAAACCAGTAGATAAATTCTAGACCCGGCGGACATAAGCACTTAAGTCAATTTTTGCTAAGAGCATAAAGATCATATTATGTTTCTTATTCAAAGTCGAGTTTTTTCAGCTCAGACTGTACGGATTTTATTGAAATAAAAAATCCCTTAAAGCACGTTAAATTAGCAATATTTTTATACTTATTTGGTCGATGTACAATAATCCTGAGCTCGTCCTCGAGCGCCATACAAAAATGCGCAATCTCCTTTAGTAATTAACGTATATACTATCCCATTGGTGAACAAAAGCCTTCATCTTTTAAGACAAGTCATCGCTATAATTGATGGGTATTGTCTTAATCACAACGCTTGCAAAATGCGAGTTGATGATGAATGATTCGCTAAATCCATAAAACACTTTGCCCGACCTGATAATTGAAGCCAAAACCTCCAGGTATCTGGCCAAACGTTTTACCACTCAGCCACCGCGGCAGCACATAATAATATTATAATGATTTTTTTTATGAACAACGGTAACTTTACCATAGTCAAACAAACTGTTCTCTGTCGCTTTCCCTGTAAGTGCACGCATCAACAGTTATCGAATTTCGATTTCCGTGATAAGCTCCCAAGTTACTCACATTAATGCTCTATTCACATCACAAAGATAGGAGACATCTAAAAGGATTTATCCTTTGAACTTTGCACGCGAGCGGTAACAACATTAAAATAGCACATTGTTATAAGCCCTTTAGCCCGGTTTAGTTATTGTACCGTATATGGAAAAGCCCATAAAACACAAAAATGTTACTGCTTCCAAACCTAGGAGATGTGTAGTTAAAACTACGTAGAGAACTTAATTATTAACTATTATATGGTATGTCGTTAAAAACTCATTTCGTATCGTTATTATACGTTATGTAGTCTTCCGTTGATTCTATACATATATACTAATAAAGCTAAGAAGGGTCAAAAGTCTGTACTTGGAAGATATTCGAAAAAAAGTTGGCTGGGGATACTTAGAATCGATAACAGAACACGTTCCAACAGTTTTTAGAATTTTTGTCTGTTTGTCTGATTGTCTGTTTATCTGTTTATCTGTTTGTCTATTTATTTGACCGCGCATCACGTGGAAATGGCTGATACTTTTTATCCCGGTAACAGGTTCCTGTGGGAATGTGTAGTCTTCGCGAACGAAGTCGCGGGCGAGAACTAGTACTACTAATTATTAAAACAAAAGTACAGACGCCTGTACATAAACCTATCCAAACCTGTCAATTTTTTTCAATAAATGTTCAACCATATTCCAAATACACAAAGTTCAAAATCTATTGAGGAAATTTGACAGTTTGTGGTAGTCTAATGTGATGTGCGTGTGTACCTGATTTCTGAGTGGTAGAGTCACGCTGCGTCGCAGCACGAAATGATCCGGCTCGCCCGGCGCAATACCACCCTCTCACAGAATATCGGCGTGAAACATTGGCACTCATTTCTGTTGTGCTTTGTCCGGTGAGTGAAAGTACCGGAGGCCCATCTCTCACCCCTCCCTCCCTCCCAACTTGTTACGTAAGTCTGAAATTCTAAAGCAGCATTAGTATTTTTATGTCGCCATTTAAAACCCGTGGTCATTTAATCCCAGCGCCTCGTTTAAGGTGCGGTCCTGAAATTCAGCCTGAATAAAAGTTATTAATATAAAGGACTTGTTTCTGTCTCTGTCGGTCTGTCTCTTTCGAAAGGTATTAAATAAAGTTGCATTAAAGAAAATCAAATTTGTATAATTTTAATACTTTTGGATAATATGGGACTTAATTTTGTTTCTATTCGGCCTATTGCCGTCCACTGCTGAACCTAAGCCTCCCCTAAAAAGCCCAACCATCCCGGTCCTGCGCAGTCCGCATCCATCCGCCACCCGCCATCTTTTTCAAGTCATCGTCGGTCAACTGCGCAGCAGGGCGTCCTACACTGCGTTTGCCTAAACGCGGTCTCCACTAGGACATGACTCTGCTCCAACGATCATCGGTCTTTCTGCAGACATGACCGGCCCACTTTCACTTCAAGGATGCCGATTCTGCCCCGTAGGACATTACAGGCAGGACGCACTGATTGAAAAGTTTCGTTTTCAAGCATTGGGGAATCGACGACTGAAAAAAATTTTGCGTAGTTTCCCAAACACCGCCCAGCCCAGACGAATCCTCCTGTCCGCATCTTTCTTGAAGTTGTGCCTACCCAGTTGTATAGTTTGACCAAGATAGATGTAATCTTGCACAACCTCAAGAGTAGCGTCGTCGCCTAAGACTACAGGTCTCGGGGATATGTGACCATTAAACATGACCTTGGTCTCGTCCTGGTTCATTTTAAGACCTGTCGCAAAGACTCGTCAAGGCTGTTCAGCATTTCTTCCAGATCCTGCAGAGATTCCGCCATAATGACAATGTCATCTGCAAATCACAGGTGTGAGACGTATTGGCCATTAATATTGATGCCCTATCCATTCCAATCGAGTGTCTTGAAGACGTCCTCCAACGCGTTTGTAAACAGTTTCGAAGAGATTACATCACCCTGTCTTACGCCCTGACGCAGTTGGATTGGCCTTGTACTCTTTAATAATTCTAATATAATCGATCTATATATTTTTCAATAAAAATAAGAGATGACATTTGTACAGGAGGTTTCAAAACGGACCATAATAATAATTACTTATACAGATGATCTTACAGATACCTACGAGCCCATACGTTATATCTCACTAATATTGTAACAACACATGTATACTTATAGAGAGCAATAAATTATTGAATTGAATTGAATCTTTAATTGTTTTGTGTTAGACACTTATTTCTGATTCTAGCTAGATTCTAGTGCGCGATGCCGTTCCCTCTAGAAAACCTCCGAAGGTGATTCGTTTTACACCTTTTACGTTCCTCGCCGCCCCTAAACAAGCCCAGTGAAGCTGAAAATGCCATCTGAGGCAATCAGCAATCTCTCTCCATAAAAAAAAGATATATCAGACAAATAAAGTAGTAGAAAAAGGGATAAAAATTAAAATCTTAATATGACATGTTTAGTTGTCTAACTCTTATTACTTATACCTTTATGATATTCACCTTTAATAATTATTATTTACATATAATTTTACACAAATATTGTTGCGAGCAAATAACAAGTAGTGCACCTGATCGCCGGCATGTCATGGGGTGCGCGTTCGAAACGCGGGGGAAACTGTCTATCCTTTGCGGTGACCTCAATCGTCGCAACGTTAAAATAAAATAAACTAAAAACAGAATCTCAGAAACTACACATTTACAGGCTGCTCGCCTTCAACCCGAGATACGAAGTCACAATATTACGAAGGTTGTCTCCTTACAAAGTCTTGAATCAAATATTGACCAGGTGTTTCTCCGCTTTACGAATAATTCCAACATCATTGGGCGAATTTATGTCGCAGGAAATTTAATAAAAAAATACCAAAACATGGTTTTGACACAAAGTAATGATACAAGAAACAAGTTATTAAATTAGGAACGCGGTTTTCTTCATTACATTCTTTAAAGCTGGACGAGACAGAATTTGCAAGCTGGAACAACGCAGAAACTTAGTATCCTGGCATTTTGTTTTGCAATTTATCTTTCCTGAAGTTTTCCCATGACGGCTCCGTATATTTTGTGTCATATTCTTTTAACAGATGCCACGACCTAGTAAACAATTTCTGTTTAGAATACATTTATCAAGCAGAAACCGAGAGATTAGACGCTTAAGCGGTAACCAAGCTTTTGGTATTTCGTAACAATATGTATTATATTTTCATTTAGGCATGCATACGATGGGCCAGACTGATTGGAAAAACCTGAATGCGATCAGTTCAAAACAGAAGGAAATGGCGTAACATGGTGGAATTTTATGCTGAGTGAAGTGATATAGGCTAAAAATGATGACGATAATGCATAAGGAGAGGCCTACGACCAGCATGCACTGATACAGGCTGATTATGATGGTGATGACGATTGATGACGATTTTGAAAATGATATATTATTTTTGGACTTATTGTAAAGTATCAAACAGAGTTATTGAAAATAGTGAACTCTATTCGTTATAATTATAATGATGTTTTAGATATTTGCTTCAAACTATTTTCAGTATCTCATCTACCAATTTTAAATAGCTTTTGTTTTACTGTTAAACGAACTGTTGTACAAATAAATTAAAAGTGTATTACCATCAAAAATGCAGTAAGCATACCTAATGTCTTCCACGAAACCATTACTTTTCTGAAGAGCGAAACACGTTCCAAGTATTGTTCGTTCGCGAGTTTGATAACCATCTTCACGCGACATTCCGCTGGTACATCGGTCTTTTATCTACATCATTCGGTCTATTCAACTAAGTGAAGCGCACAGAAGCCAATTAAAAAAGTTTCCTATCGCGCTCCACCATCCAGTTATGAGTGACGAAGTTGTTGAATGCTCGTTGTAAGTTATATTGTACCACACAGTTTGAGTGTCACTTTTGTGATACCACTTTAAATTTTATTTGGTTTCTTTTACTTTGCCGCTATTTTCGTTGAATCCAAAACTATATTTGGCTACAGTAGTGGTTGTTGTTACGGTCTCCAAAAATATGGCTGAGCACAGCGTTGGCTGATTTATGTCCTGCTCGTGAGCGAATTCCTGGCGACAAGGCGAATCTGCTTTGAGATAAGTTTCTTATCACCCTTAATTATTCAGTTATGATGAGTAACGAAGTCGTTGAATGGTCGTTGTAAGTTGTATTAAACCTACCATCCACTTTGAGTGACATTTTTAAGATACCACTTAAAGTTTATTCGGTTTCTTACATTTGGCAGTAGTTTTGGTTGAATCCTAAGTAAAAAGCAAAGATTAAATAAAAGTTGTCTCCACAATGTTAAACATTATTACAAATATTCAACGACAGAAAACAACGACATTGATATTTTTTAAAAACGTTAAATATTTTTTTTCCCTGTCTTATAGAAAACTTAAATATAATCAGTTTTCATTTGGTAACATCATTAACAAAAATAGCTAGAATATTCTTTTCCAACGTTTTAACTGCAACAGTAGCTTTGAATTTCTAATCGCATGACCTCCTCTCAACAATACTACCTATCTCTATTGAGATAATTAAGTCGCATTTGTAACGGCTCACATTGTCAGGTTTGCTTTTGCGAATAGCACTAACCCCAATTTACTTAAATGCAACCACATCGTACGAAGATTTCCCGAACTTCAAATATACCTATGTAGCTCTTACCAAGCTTCAATTTAATTAAATGAGCCATTTTACTAAACCTAGTACCTTTGTTAACCGTCTACATCGAAATCCTTCGTAATAAAATCGTTCGACACCAATAGAGTTTTCGGAGGAGTCCATTAATACTCTATTAACATCACTAATGAAATTATTCCTTGGGGAAGGCAAGATGAAGTGTTCGCCTACATATACGTGTAGTCGGGCAATCGTATTAAATTTAACGTGTTCAGTTCAATTTTAGCCTTTAGTAGAACGACGTACGTACCTTTTATATATATTATATGCAAATAAATGTATCTTTGCCTGAGGCTCATTGTGTTTTGTACCGAAGTTTGTTCCAATAGTATTGTCGTCGTGCCAAACGCGTTTTTATTGATGTAATGGAAAATTGGATAGAAAATAAAAGCAAGCGAAGTTTTGCTGTTGGATTCGGAACAAACATTTCCGTTTGATATCGATATCAATTAAGTATTGAACTTCGATTCAACATCAATTTTAGACATTCTATTTGGATTTGGGTTAGATTTTAAAACTGAAACAACTGTCGTCCGATTTAAAAGTCTCACACTCGCTGATAATTAAAAATATTAATGGGGCATTTTTTATTCTGGTTGGGTAAAATTTATTGTATTACCTACGAATACAAGATGCGCCCAGGGAGATGCGGCGGGCGGTTATGTGAGTTCCCCCGTGATGTTATGGGGGTGTTTCTACTGAAACACTGAGAGCACTCGGATACTCTCGCTGCATATTAGGGACTGGGCCGCGGGAGCAGTTTTATACTGACATTCGCAGTCCACTCGTCATCATTTAGGCACTGTGTCAATAACCGCATTTTTTAAATCCTCTTTACGAGTAATACAAATTCTATCCATGATGTTCAGACCCAAATATAAAACAATACATTTAGAATAAGAAGCACGGAGGAGCTCGAAATTATAAATTTTTGGTCACCCATCCGATGACCGGCATTTGCGAAAGTTGCTTAACCTCAGCGCTCTCAGACCGGGCGCATTAACCACTGCGCCATCGAGCTCCTCACGGGCTATACATACACTCAAAGAATTAATTATACACCTAATACATTTCAGGTGTAATAATTACAACAACGCGCTGTTGGGTCTACCAACACAAGCAGTGCTGGTGTTTTGTGGAAGCACGTACACACGTACGTACACGTTACAATTTCGCGCTAGAGAATCGCTTCCATATTACACAATGTTCGTGGCAGATCAAATCCCGAATGTGATTCCTAGTAGAGTGGATGGCCCAATCTGTTGACATTTGACGAATATACAGTTATATTGTGACGTATATCAGCACCGTTTAATATTGCATGTGATATTGAGTGTTATGTAAATGTTAGCAACACGGAGCTCTTAAACTAACTACAGTGTATTATCTACGTCAATGGTTGTATAGCTACTGTTTAAATCGTAAAGTCAGTTTTGTAATTGCAGCAATAAAGTATTATTTAAAATATTAAATCTGAAAATATATTTTAGGTTTAACGTAGAGTGAGTCGACATAACATGATTATTTATTTATCACACAATCGTCCTAAACTAAATTAATTGTTACTTTACCTTATTGTTATTAACCTTTTCGCTGTGATTATTAAATGACTCTGCAATACACACATTGCAGAGTTTGTCAAAAGTCATTACTGCTACTCGTATTCACAATAAAAAAATAACAGTTACAAGCGAAGAGGTGCTGACGTTTACACCAAAGAGTACTCGAGTTATTTAAACGTAGTAGCCGGCAAAATTGGCAGTTAAAAATTATGCTCAACGCTCTCACGCCTCGCTTCTCATCAGCAGGGTGTTCACACTTTAATCCTGTGGCTGAATAGCATGTTTATTTCGCGTGCGAGGGTCTACCGCGGAATCCGTTTGTTAGGGGAATTACGTTGTAAAATAGCGTCGTTAACAGCACCCATTATTCACGCTATCGAAACAAATATGCATACGTTAGCATAGGTTAAGGTCGGGAGGAAAGCACTAGACCTTGACTTGTAATAGATTCAACATTTTTGAATGCAGGCTTCGTTAAAATACCTTCTCCTCCTCCTACTGCGACTTTATAGCAATTTTTATAGCAATACGCAATAGTTAAAAAATATGTAAAATTGGAAAACAATAATTTTTCTACGAAACATCATTTTGGAATATCAATCAGCAAGCGTGCGATATAAAAAGTCATCTAAGGGAAAATAAGTTAAACCAATTTAGTTATTGAGTTTCTTATTCTTGGCTTCAGTCTAAATGAAATCTCATAAATACCTTCGAGAATTCTTCAAAAAGTACACTATATATCAGATTGCATGAGTTTAAATAGTCAGAGGCCGGGGTAGATGCGCACTTAACCTAGAATTGTGAACCTCAGAAAAACTGGCTATTTATCTCTAACCATTTCAGATCAACGTTTAAACAGCACAATCGGACTTCACTTGCGCAAGTCCGTCCAAGTCGTCCAAACAATTATTCACGCTATTGAAATGGATACAAGTATGCATTCATTTGCATAGGTTAAGGTCGCGAGAAAACCATGCACTATAAGCCCTTCAATCATAATAAATCGTACAGTTTTAATAGCAGATTTTTAACAGCTTGATAAAAGTGTTTTAAATAACAGTCTAATGATTTTGTATTTTAAAACGGAATAAACAATTACTGTGAATGAAAGTTTTATTGGAACTTTATAGCAATAAACGTACAGCACCTACCACGGTGATATTAAATTAATATATTATTATCAGAGTAAACCTACTTCATATTTCTAATATAAATCCTACGTAGAGAGTAAATTACTAGTCTTTAAATTGCTTACGTTCTAGCCTCAAGAATTTTATCTATCGTTTTTAGAGCGGGTACGTCCCGTTTGGACAACTTCCCGTTTCGTAACCCTAATAAAATACCTAAACAAAAGTAGCGTTTCGTAAACTTTTAATATTTTTCCATACATATAGTTGCGTTTGGATCACTTAACATGTTCCATACATTTAGTAGCGTTTGGACAATCTATAATTCGAGTAGTATCGGGGCGAAAAAGAAACCTAACACATCAATCAAAGTATGGAATACTTTAAATAATAGCTGTATGGTCAAATTTTACTACGAGATGATTCGTCTGGCTGAATTGAGACAGAATTAATTAGATTACAAACGTTATTGTAACCAGAAAAAAAATAACAGTAGGTCGCCTTTAAACATTTGTAGTAAAATCACACAGTTCCAGTGTTATCTTACTTAATTAAAACCTTAAGTTATCGTAAGTCATCAATTTACTGTACTATACTGAAACTATACTGATTAAAACATTTTATAACAACAACAGGAAGCAAAACTAAGTTGTAGTACTTATTCTTTATTTTAGCTAATATTAATAGGATTTATGAGTGGTAGAGCCACGCTGCGTTGCAGCACGAAACGGGCCGGCTCGCCCGGCGTAATACCACCCTCTCACAGAATATCGGCGTGAAACAATGGCACTCGTTGCTGTTGTGTTTCGTCCGGTGAGTGAAAGTACCGGAAGCCCATCTCTCACCCCTCTTCCCTTCCAATCCATACTCCTTCCTCAAGATCCAACTCCTTCCTCAAAGCCGGCAACGCATCTGCGATTACTTCGGTGTTGCAGGTGTCCATGGGCGGCGGTGATTACTTTCCATCAGGTGACCCGCCTGCTCGTTTGCCTTATTTCTTTACAATACTGCATTCACATACAAATCCTAACAGGCCATTAAATATTTGTTGCAAATTTAAATTGTTATTAATGTTATGAAATCTTATTCACAGCTGCTGTGTTGAGTTCGACAAAACGCTTGCGCATACAACCATTTGCTTCATACCCAAAAATATGTACTCTAATATATAATAATAGTTTCATAGCAAATTTTATTTACTAACTTTTGGAAAAACTATAGCAAATTTTTTTGTACACAATTATTATTAAAATACTGGTTGTCCAAACGAGACTAAAGGTATGGAATATAAAAAGTTTACGAAACTCTCCTTTCATTTATTTTATTAGGGTTACGAAACGGAAAGTTGTGCAGACGGGAAGTAACCCTAAGTAGCAGAGCTGAATTGCTTTTAAATGATAAATTAAAAACTTTACTGTCATTAACAATTTCCCATTAAATGCGTAATAAAATGTTTTTGTTTTGTTTATATAATTTAAACGCAAATTTTGTTGCGAAACAAATCACAAAAACACAAATGTTGAAAAAATTTCCACGAGCAGGATTTGAACCTGCACCCTTCTAACATACCAGGTCAGGTGCTCTCCCAATTGAGCTATCGTGGTTCTAACCAGCCCACCCAAATTATTCTATACTATTCACCTTTTTACTTTGAAAGCCAAAGGCGCCCATTCAATGTCAACAACTACCGTCATTAACAGTAATTTTTTCAACATTTGCGTAACAAAATGTTTGGTATGAAATGTTTTTGTTTTTGAATTAAAAACTAAACACGCGTTTGACCATAATCTCACCAGATGGTAAATGAAGATGAGGCTAGAAGTGGTAGTGTAAAATACATTAATACGAGTAAATATTATCAGATTTTTTTCTTTCATAATTATAGTACGAGGGATGTAGGAATATCCTTTAGGACCATAATGTCCACTTCTTAAAATTACCACTTCCCAAAAGGACCACATCCCACAATTACCATTCCCAGATAATATATATATATATATACTTTTTTAGACCGTACGTTATGACAATATAGATTTAAAATGTTAAGCCCTAATTTCTCGCCTGATAAACAGGATTTTCTAGTTCAGGTATGGCAGGCATGACAATTTGTATTTTTTCCTCGTTAGTATGTATGTTAATTTGTATGTACCTTTTGTTTTATTTTGCAAAAGATATTGAATAAATTATTGTTATTATTATTATTTATATATAAAAATAAAAGTACTAATTGAAATGACAGTCTTGAAATAAATTAATTTGCTTGCCTTCAAACACGGTAGGAATACAATGAGGTTGTTATAGAATAAGCGAAGATCAAGCGTATTTTGTCTTATTACTTTCATTAAAAATTATAATTGTATTATATAGATTATGATTAGATTAGATCAACTTCGCATAGCCTGACATTATAATAATCGCATTAACATTACTTTTATTACATAACTACTGCTTAAAGAGCACAGTTTGAGAGTCAGCCACTTCTTTCAAGCGTATCACCATTACAAAAACACAAATGTTGAAAAAAATTCACGAGCAGGATTTGAACCTGCACCCTTCTGACATACCGGGTCAGGTGCTCTTCCAATTGAGCTATCATGGTTCTAACCAGCCCGCCGAAATTATTCAACACTATTTACTTTTTTACTTTTAAAGCCAAAGGCGCCAATTCAATGTCAACAACTACCGTCATTAACATCTGATCATAATATTTTTTACAAATACTAAAGATCAGTTAAGAAGTAGGCAAGCTATTTATGAAATGTTTTTGTTTTCTTTATATAATTTTAACGCAATTCTGTTGTGAAACAAATTACAAAAACACAAATGTTGAAAAAATTTCCACGAGCAGGATTTGAACCTGACGGTAATGACGGTAGTTGTTGACATCAAGCGCCTTTGGATTTCAAAGTAAAAAAGTAAATAGTGTTGAATAATTTCGGCGGGCTGGTTAGAACCACGATAGCTCAATTGGAAGAGCACCTGACCCGGTATGTCAGAAGGATGCAGGTTCAAATCCTGCTTGTGGAAATTTTTTCAACATATGTGTTTTTGTAATTTGTTTCGCAACAAAATTGCGTTAAAATTATATAAACAAAACAAAAACATTTCGTATCACCATTTTCATTTTATAAGTGAAACTACTAAAGCTCTTATTTCTTTGTGCTACAGCTTTGTTGTTTGGAGTGCTTTATCCCGTAAAACGACAGTTAAGCTAACATGAAGCAACAAAGGTTTAAATCTACTGACAAAAGAGTTTAAACAGTAAGTAATAAAAAAATAAGTCGAACAAAGGAGGGAACATACATCATTATTTTCAGAAGAAACATAAACGGCGAATGAATGGAAAAGTTCAACTCGGTACAAAAAATCACAATGAGATTACACTAGTCTTATACCTTTCAATTGTACCGATCCGTGTAGGTTGTTAAATGAATGAAATAGTTAAAGAAAAGGTGTTTGGTAATTCATTATAGTTATTTACATTGTTATTTTTTTCAGTTGCAGTGTTTTAATTTAAAATTGTTTTTTTCGAATGTTCTTTTGTTTTTATTGAAAATTTTATTTATAAGGGTAAATCACTAAAAAAGTGAACACTGTACATTAAAAAGAAACTCTTTGTATAGAAACCATAATTTCTACTGCCATGAAAGTGACTACATACGCTGTCAATAAATTTATTTAAAAATAATACCAGCATGCCCATGATTCTGCATCGCATTAATCAGACTCACATCGCATCCTCACTCATTAGAAACAAAATGGCACCGCTGGCATCGCAATCACTTAGCGTGTGGTACTTTACACGGTAGGTAGATCGCGTAAAATTCTTCGAGAAAGGAGTACAGTTTATTTTGCATAACCTCAGCATTGCTGGTGTCTATATAGCCTGCGGCGACTGCTTCCTATTTTTTATTAAATGTTGTAGAATGCTTATTAACCTCTGATATAGTTTATTTAATAGTAGCCTATCTAAAAAGAGTAAAAAAAAACAACAAAAAAGAAAATCTGATTGTTTTTATTATATAAAATGCAAATTGGTAACAATCTCACGTAACACCTTTCTAAGCGAGATCAGCCTGAATATAACCCACCACATGACAATATTGGTGTTTTTAAAGACATTTTTACAAGATATTTTAATTTGGTCACCCAACCGGTCGACTGGTAGTGAGAAAGCTGTTTAACTTAATAATAATAATATAAACTGTATTTGTACACAATAAATACAGACACATGCATTGACACAGAAGCAGAGTACAAGATAAGCGGCCTTGTTGCTAACAAGCAATGTCTTCCAGTCAACCTTGGAAGATAAAAAAAAACAAATTAAATACATGCATAAAGAAAATAAATATGATATTTTTATCATGTTAAATTGTTAAATTATTAATTTTATTTATTTTTAGAATAGCAAATCAAACTCGCTAGCCACTGCGCCATTCAGCTCCAATCAACAATATAACTCATTCTGTAACAGAATGAGATAAACTCAAGACGCTGTACATAAACAACAACCTCCAGTAGACTGACAAAAACCTTCTACATAATTTCGCCCGAAATCTGTTGCTGTGACAGGTCGAAACAATGATAAATATCACAAAATACGCTCAACAGAAATTAATGAAAACGCCTAAGTTATAAACACTGACATAAATTAGAAACATTAATCCAGTTGAGACGAGAAGTTCCGGGCGCAGTCGGCACCAAATTAACCAAACTTTAACGTAACACAACACGTTTTGGAACACACAAAATGTGGTTTAAAATGTAACGTAGATAAAAAATGTTCGGATAACACGTAATTTGCGTTAGAAAACGTTAAAAATTTAATCAAGTTAAAACTGATGCTATTATTCTAACGAAACTCTTATAAAACTCTATTCGAAATTATTTTAAATATCGTAAGCTTAACATATTAGTAACATTAATAAACATAGCTCGGTTAATTGATCACCAATCACAATTGGCAAGGGTGGAGATAATGCCAATTCTCATCAACTGAAGCACTGAATTAATTTTAATGATGGAGGCCTTTGTGTAGCAGTGAGACAAAGGCCAAATAAAGAGTTCACTTTTGCAAGATACAAGTAAACAAAATATAATAAAACATTTAAAACCCAATAGAGAAAATAGTTCCTAAAAAAAATAAAGATATGGAAAAAATGGTTAACATTATAACTGCCTAGAATATCAACAAACAGGAGGCAGGAGCTTGGCCTTTATCTCTCTGATGTCAAGCGGCGATAAGACCGATCACGGATCAGAGAGTAAGGATCGTTTAAATATTTGCTTTTAATATTATGGTCCTACATTTCCGATTACTTCTGTTTAAAGTCGTAATTACCTTGTTAAATATATCTCTTCTGTGAATATTCTCTTATTTAATGGGTACTTTGCTTTTTCGACTATTGATTTCAACACATTGTATTTAAATCTCATGAAAATCTCACATTAATTTAACCAAATCCCATGGACCCTCGTTGCCGTCACGAAATAAGATTCAAATTGCTCAAAGTTTTAACCATTGCGCAATCGTTAAGTTGTTTAAACAGTAAATCGGCTGTGCGCCCTTAAATACCCATTAGGATCCCCGCATTTTCCCTCAAATTGTAGTCTTAAGTGCTGTTCAACTTCAACTTACTTCTTTCATTTCTCTGATGGAACCGGCCGTGGGTAAAAGATATTAATTTTATGACTAGAAAAACCCGTTCGAGAGTTGAATGATAAGTTAAGTGGAGCACGGAAGAAAAAAAATCTTATCTAAAAGGCTCAAAGCTTACTTAACTCCTGCTACTGCGTGGCTGCTACTACGAAGCGGCATCTTCTTACCAAAGACGGAAAAATAAAATGCAAAATGAAAAAGTATTACTTTGGATTATTACGTGGACATGGAAATTATCAAATTTTTATTTTTCATTTAAATTAAATACTCATATTTAAATAACCACTACTACCATTTACCACCTACTACAAATTCTCATAAAACAAAATAAATAAGTAATTATAATTTGGAAAATTTAACAGTCGGTCGAAGAAAATTATTTCAATAAAGCATTATTATTGCAGAAACGAATTATAAATACATAGATTTTTTAATTTCATATTCAAAGCTAATGTGATATTTTGAACTGTATGATTAGTTGATTGCTCTTTAAAGAACAAATTAACTTTTAAACGACGTCAAATTATAAAAATACTCAATTTATAAAATAAAACATATTATTTTAAATTTTCATATCCCACAATATGTTGTAATGTTTCTCGATATCAAACCGCAAAAAGGTATTCTCGCACTATAAACCAAAACGACGAAGAATAGTAGGTGAGAGTTTTATAGATTCCCAAATAATAATTCTGTCGAAGAGACAATAAACGACCATGTAGTCAGTTGCCATAAAACACGCCGTGAATTCTATTACCTAAGCTACATATAGATTACAATAGATTGCTTTCAGAATCGTGTATTCTGCCGAGAAAAGGTATTCGGAAAACTCTGAACCATACAGAGTATTATATTTTCGGCAAATATATTTTTATTGCGTATATTTTACGGCAAGCCGAAATTCATGTCTCCCCTAAAAGTTTTACTGCGTTTTCTTGTATCACAGTACAATATAGGGACGTTAAATAGATCACGCGTAAGTGTATTATGGCTAAAACTGTCTCTATGTCTTTTTTATTGCTAATGCCATGATTGAAATTAACTTGGTTGGCCGGCAAACATGTGTCAAAGAATGTGTCATCACCATCATCAGTCTATAATAAACGTCTCATTCATCAAAAATGCCATTTCTTATTGTTCGATTGCTCGATCGAAGCTTTGTTCGATTATCTGGAGTTGACTTTCCTTGTCTACATTCTTAATTATTTTAGGTATTACTTTATTTTTAGGTGAAACATTATTTTCGCTATTATTATTATTATTACTTTTAATTCAATGAAATAAACTCTCATAATTTTATTTTATTATTAAGCTTATTAATACACTTTTTGAATCACTGTAATATATTTGCACTTTGTTAGACTTAAAATTTTGTATTTAAGAATGTTATACGTAGCGCAATGGTAGTATTTTTCTTTGTGTTTCGCTGAATTAAATGATTGTCTTAGATCCATGATAATAAATATTCATAAAGTATTTTATACGTTAATATAGTAATATTAAAGTTTGAATTTAGTTCAGACATATGTTATTGATCTATCATTGTTGTTAAAAACCTAAACCTAGATAACTAAGTTAAGATAAAAAATTTTTTTATAAATACTTTATTAAAATTTGTAAATAAGTCTGTAATAGTCTGTAAATGAATAAAAAATTTCAAGTTTTCGCAGAAAAAACTGCGATACCATTAGTACATACGAAGTATTTAAAAAAGTTCCATTAGTTTTGGTATTTTTCACTTCTCGTGCTAAATTGGTCGTATGCAGTCTGCTTTGGGCATGTTGAAAATATTCGTCAGTTACCTTCAAAATGGTATTTTAGAATTCTATTAACTTTATTATGAGTAGAGATAGCATAAAAAAGTCGGTTTAAGGTGCCTCGATAAGTTATTATTACAGTAGTGATCTTTCATACACTGGTGTTATCATTTTTAATTAATAGTTCAGATATAATTAACCACTTACCAAATAATAAACTCCAAACGGCATAACTACAACCGCTACAAGTAGATCGGCCACAGCTAAGCTCACTATAAAGTAGTTCGTCACAGTTTGCAATGTTCTTTCTCTCACAACACTCATTATAACTAACACATTTCCAAACAGAGTAAAAAATGGAAATATTAACAAGAATAGCGCCCAAATATTATACTCTGGTGCCACATCACTCCGATTGAAACATGATACGTTAAATGTGCCATTGAAAGTACAGTTTGTGTATTCGTACACATCGTTTAGAGTATCTAGAGTACTATTATGATCGCTAAATATATCATGGCTTGTATTCCCGTAAAAGTAATCACTAAAGTCTTCTACCAGCATCATATAATTTCCACTGGTATCATTGTTTGTGACGTTTCTAAAGTTTTTTGAGATAGCTTGTCTGGTCTTTATTATTATAGTGTGATTTGATTCTAAATTAAGTTCATCGGGTGGCCGTTTAGAGGGGTAAAGGTACGTCGTAGAACTATGATAGGTAGTTTTATAATAATATGGCACTTGTGTTGCATTTGCCATAGTTCTACTGATTGTTTATGTACTGTTATGTGGCATTACAGCCATTTTGATTTATTCTATGTTGTGGTCGCATTGCTAATTTAAAGTTATTAGAAGTTTCACAATGTTTCTCGACTTCTTCTCTTTTCCATTCCGGTCGGAGTATCTGTAACAAAAAATACTTTATTCAATTATACACTAATAAGCCTTTTACTGTCCCACTGCTGGGCAAGAAATCAAGTCCTCACTACAATGGATAGTGGCTTTATCATCACATTCCACATTTACCAAAAGCGGGTTGGTGACCCAAGATCGAAACACCTTACCCGTCTGGGGAATTGAACCCCAAACCTTTGGATTCCGATTCCAAACCAAGCACCCTTTCTATGCGCCCAAGATTTGAATAATAGCTTATTAATTTCACACATAATTTACATCTTTAAATCTCTAATTCCAGTCACTTATGTTACACAAGTCGAAAAATAAAAAGGGACAACTACTAAGCTATTAGAGATAATGAACCATCCATTAATTATACTCGTTGATTAATGGGATGATGTTTTAATTATCTATTATTTTCATCAGGGCTTAGCAGAAATCACTTAGCGGCAATTAGCTTCGTAAGTAAAAATTATCGTTCATTATTTTAAGTAAGGAAACTGCCTGGTTGTATTGTTCTAAGAAAAAGGTAAAATCTAACGTCAAGAAGACTGATATATTTAAAAATACAACATTTGAATTCAGGAAATTAAATCATAATAATTCGTAAAAATTCTATTTCTCTAAAGATATCTCTATATAGTTATACATTTACATCACGAGTATATACATCACAAAATGTTAAGAAGTTGCTGTTTATATAATTTTGATGTATTTGAATATTTTTTTCGCCCTAAGTGCATAATTCACCTTAACCTAGTCCGATCTTTTTAACGACCGTATTTTGAATAACACTGTGAATGGAAGAAGGATGTCCAGGGGTGGTCCACATATATACAAATATATGTATACATTAAATAAATTGTCATGAAAATCAGGTGAACCGTGACAGCCATTATGCAAATATTGTCCACGAGAGTTCCACAGGGTATGATGTAGGGCATTATGTTAATGTGCGCGACCATTCGTCGTTTGATGGATACCGCTGGATGTCCCTTTTGTGTCTAATATTAAATGACCTTTATTTTATACCTGAAAAAGCTTAGATAGTTACTGTAGAATCCACTATGGCGCCTCTTTTTTCTTGTCTTCTCTCACACTTCTTTTTGTTTTTATTTCAAAGATTACTATTTTTTGCTTTTTAAATATCTTTTGTGTGTTGTATAGGTTGTGTGTATGAGAAATATTTTTCTTTCTTTCTTCTGACTGACTTTCTTGTGACTATAAATTTTTCAACTCGAGCTCCTCCGTACTTTAGCCATACGTGCCTTACGTATGGCCGTTGCTCCCGGCTTGATTAGCAGTCGATAACAACCACTAATCCGCACTAGGCACCAGCATTGGGAATTCGTCTCCGCATCGGTTAGAGCATTCTTTTAACGATCGTGGAAATCAAACAACTGTCTCATTTTCTGGTCTTTGGACGGGTGACTATAATAAAATTTCTAACACAGAGGAGGTGCTTTAAAAGACACTTTAAAATGTTGGCTTATTATGGTAGTTATTACTCCCCACAACAATAAACCTCATGATTATGTTGATAAAAATGTATGTTATCTAAAGTTTTCTTCACAATAACTTAAAAATAAAGTAATGTATTAAAAATAAGTTTTAATATCTCACTTGAACACCTATATCAAATAATCTGCTTATCGGCATGTTCCCGATATATTGAAGCACCTACTTCATATACCCAAATCTTTTTATTGATAACTATAAAAGTTTTATGACATCTGATAAATGATATCTTAGTTTTATTGGTATTCATAAAATTCCACAAATCGTATCACGGCTAATAAAACACAATGTTATAGGAGTTTGCAGTTACTTCTACACATTTCAAATATACCACTAATGCCATCTATCGTAATGTAAAGTTAATTGTATGCGTAGGCACCTTTCCTAATATATATTTATTTTTGTAATGATTATAAAACGTTTAGAGAGTAACTTATGTTTTGATTTGGTACCTACAGTGACTGCATATCAAGTGTACCAGTTTGATCTTCAAGGAACTTATCCCGTACTAAATAGACGTGCTTCTGTAACATAAATATGACGGGCATGACCAGTGTCTGACACGAACTAGTGATCGACATTCTTTTTTTCATTAATAATTTATAATTATTTATAATTATAACAACAACGGATTTTTTTAGTTCAGAAACAATTTACAAATAACTATCCAAAAATAGTATGTCAACATTTTAATTTTTTTTTTTTACCTATAATAAGAGATAATACCTAAGGCAAGATATTTTACTTAGAATAAGATGTCCATAGAGTTACAAAAGTTTAAACAATTTTATCGAACATGATTGTACCACCCGATCCGATACTAGATACAAAGTTAGTCGTGCATATTACTGCAAACTTGTAGGTGCTAGTAGATGCAATAACTCTCATTTTGCACACTTAAAAAATATTTTATCTTAAGTTGCAAAAGTGAACACGTGTTAACGAACACGACTGTACCATCCGGTAAGGGACAAAGTATTCATCTGTTAAGTTTGATCGTACACAGTACTGCAAACAATGTAGAAAAAAAATAAATGAAATGAAATACATTTATTGGCACGCACTACAAAATTACACGATATTTACAATAACAATACAAAACAAAAACAAAAGACAAAGTGTGGCCAACACCAAGTGTGTGTGTGTGCCAAGTGTGGTGTGGTAGGTGGTACTGGATGCAATAACTCTCATTACACTTAAAAAAATGAATTTTATCTTAAGTTGCAAAAGTAAACACGTGTTATCGAACATGACTGTACCGATACAGTCGACCGATCCGATACGACACTAGTATATAACTACTAAGTTGTTCTTGGCGGGAAAGTGAAGAGTCATGTCTGCGGTTTTGTTTTATTTTCTAAAATTTGTGTTATGTCGAATATTAATGTGAAATAATGGTGGATTATTAACCGTTAAGTGTTCGTGAGCGTGCATGAGTGTTGGCAAATGAAACAAAACAGTGCAACGTCACTATTCAAATTCTCTCAAGAAGTCTGCGTGAGGACTTAGTAAAGCCCCACATCTTTACTGAGATACTCGAGGGGTTGGGGGGTATATCATTTCTCACTTTTCGTTTTTATTATCATTCATCATCATCATACTGACTGGAAGGAAATATTGTATATTTATGTAAGAAAAAATACTTTGACACTCTAAATGTGCTAATCGCACGAAGCCATCAACTAAAAGAAAGAAAGAAAGAACTACTAAGTTTGATCGTACACAGTACTGCAAACAATGTAGGTGGTACTGGATACAATAACATTCAGTAAACTTTTTGTAATCTTTAGTTGCAAAAGTGAACACGTGTTATCGAACATGACTGTGCCGTCCGATTTCACTAAGTATCCATCCACTAAGTTTGGTCGTAAACATTACTGCAAACAAGGTGCTAGTGGATACAGTAATTCTCATTCAGCACACTTAAAAAAAATATTTTCTCGTAATGACATTTTAATTATAGCCGTATTCGAAGGCAAGAGCTATCAAAACATCATTACAGATGCTAACAGGGTACCGCTGGGGTAGATAAGAACTTGCTTTTTGTTGGAAACGATCTGATTTATGATATTGTTTTATTTTGTTTCCGGCGTTGAGTACGTAAGAAAGTCGAAATGGGGAAAGCAGAAATATATTTTATAAGGAAAAGACTTTTTCCATCTCTTATTTATACTAAAAGGCACGTTATTCTCGCATTCTCGCATTAGCTCACTTGCATAATTTACTTTGAGCTGCTTTCTTTAGTTAGTACTTAGTACTTAGTTCTATATGCGGCAATGTTTAATCAAATTTTGTTTTATATTGTTTTCAAAAAATATTTTAAATATAAGTTAATTTAAGTAAAAATAAACATTTCCTTTGTATGTTCTTGCAAAAGTTTATTTTTATAAAATGTTACTATGTGCTTAACATAAATAATAGCCCTGTCAACCTATCCAGAAAGCTAAAACGCTAACGCTTGGTATCTCAAGCCATCGGTATATCTTGGTATTTCCATCACGGTTTTAATAAGGGATATTTATTTTGCGAGCAAGATTGCTAATTGTTACATTTATTAAAGAGATCGCACATACATCTTCATATTATTATCAAATCGTAATCAAAACAGGTTAAACGTATCAACATTGTTTGTTACATTGTTTTTTAAATATTCTCGTTGTAACTTTAGATTTTCTCATCTACTCTAAGTGGTTTTAAAAGCGATCACGGCACTCTCAGGGATGAGTCATTACTCGATTCTTTGTCGTAACGGATGGGGCTCTACTGTAAGCGTCAATATGGTTGCCAATGCCTATGTAGCTTAAGACGAACAGATGACTATTACAAATTTTAATGTTCTAAATATTTTACCCAGTCGTCACTGTTCGTGCATCATCGAGACCGCTCGGGCGCCGCCGCCGCCGGGGGTTCCCGTGCGAACTTCGGTCGATGGCCGGAGGCGCCGGGCGTCACACTTCACACCGAATGGACTTCGCCACGGATCACGGACGACAGCAGACGCGCGCGCGACATTTAGTTGACCAATTGTTAATTATAAAACCAGTAATACAGTCCACTTCTCTCTCATTTAAAGTCCTTTAGTTAGGACCCTAACAGTCACTTACCAGGCTACCGCTATCCAGACGGTGCCGTGAGTCTAATTTTCGTTTATAAATAGGAATATAATCAGGAAGTTGTGAAACCGGCCATTAAACTGTCAAAGCGCTCACCCGCCAGCTCTGGAGCCACACCCGACTCTATGGGTCCGTGTCAATCGGACAGGCGACGATCTGACTTGATAGATGACCGATCGCCACGTCATTAGTGGGCAAGTTAGGCTGAAGCACTTATTAACAGCTTTAAACTAAATTACTACTTCCTCTTTGAGTCGGAATGGGATTTGCAACCTCATTATTGTCGACTAGCTTTTTTGATACTTTATGAAATTCAAACGCTGCTAGTCGAGACGGACGAAATTGAGATCGGGAAACTTTGGATGAAATCAAGAAATATATAAAACATTTAAAATCAAAATGTAACCGTAACGGTTTAATATATAGGTGTGCAATAGAGAAATGTAGAAATCGGATTTCCGAGGAAAACGAAGGAAATATCAAAGTTTATATTTGTAGAACAATAACAACTTAAAAGAAGGAACATTTCCATTGAAAGTTATGCAAAACGGGAGCATTAGATGCCCTATGTCCACTGTAAACTTTCAAACAAAGAGTTTCGAAATTGAATCAAATAGCTGACATTTCCCCGAGAACACGGGCAAGTAGCATTTTAAAAACAAAACAGAAAATCAAAAGCCTGAAAAGTTGGCATTAGGATACATTTCAATTTGTTTTATACATACTCTCATCTCAGTTTTAGGTTGACTATTCATTACTTAAGAGGTCTTCGTTTTTATCCACAAAGTGGCGGGGCAGGAGACCATAAAGTTAGTTAACTTTAGTTTTGGAGAGAACCGTTCTAAGTGAGTAATTTGTTCGCTATTTAGCCGCTATGCCTTATCAGGCACCTGAGGTTTTTCAGGGATTGGCGTCTTGGGTCTATAATCAGGCACAGGGGTTCTTACTTGAGTCGAGGATCCAGAGTCCATAATGGACTAAAAATTGCTGACGGAGGCGCTCTCGTGGAGTCCGAAGTGAAAATGGCAGTTTGGAGCTAACTTTCATGAGGCTAACCGAGCCAAGGAAACCAGTGGGAAACAGGATTACACCATACTTATACATTACATTGCTGGGACAGAGTGTGTATGTAATTTCACCTTCAGCTAAAGTTAACCTTTTTTATTAATAATATAAATCATTTCATTGAAACAATTTAGAATTGTGAATTAATTATAAAGTAACAAATATCAAAACAACATAATATATTATTTCAACACAAATAATGAGAAATCTTTATCGAGCGATAGCATCGTATTTGTTACAAAGAATCTGTTCGATTTCTGCTGTTGAATTGAGGGTAGATTGGTAAATCACCACTGAACTCGACTCGACGGCTGGCCGCACGTACTGCGGCAGGTAGCCATTGCGCGTTGAGCTGGACGGACGTTCTCTCCTCTCAATTTTGACCGTGTCGAAACCTCATTGTTAGACGTTCTAACATCCGTATTGTGTGTGTGGACTCACTGCCGTGTAGTGTGCTTCTTCCGAGACCTATTGAACCTAGATTAGCCGTGCTAACCCTTGAAATCCACCTGGACCCTGTGGCGTGCCGAGTACGCCTGGAGCCGAGCATCTTCCACCTGGTCGAATAGAGGTAGGTGGTGTTCAATTAACCTTCTTGGAGGCAGCAGGAACGAACGTTTTCCACCCTCATACACTGTACATACATCTATCCAAATTCACAAAAACCTGCCAGTAAAATTTCTCTAAAAAAGATTGTAAAAACTGAACAATCAAATTGGTCCTTCGTCAGCCGGATAGGTTTTTGTTTATCTAGAACTCGTAGTTCTATTCTAGCCGTGCTAGATTCATATTTTAATACCTAACTCGTACCTAGTTAGCATAAACTTGTAGGTACAGACGTTCTGTACTTCCCAAAATATTTCTATTCCTAATTACATCAGATACTTAATTGTGTATTAACTAGCTCGTAGCTTTATAATACTAAGCAAAGACGTTCTTTACTGCCCTTATTTTATTACATTTACATTGTAATACTCATTGTTAAATTCCGTCATTAGCTTCAACAACCCTCGTTAACTATTTGTTGTCTTTTACTGGCAGCTTCATATTTATATATTTCCACATAACACACACATATATTTGTCGTACACATATTATTTAGTTTATTTGTGATTAATTTGCATCGTCTCATTCGTTAATTGTCGTTATTTTTGAACATTTTATTTGTCCACGTTGCTGTGTAGCTAGTGAAACAAAATGGCGCCTCCCGCTAAGAGCTCAAAAAAAGGTGACGATTCTGAGGAGGTTCAAGTTCCAAATTATGATTTAACCGTGTTAATGCATAAGAAACAACGAATGTTCGAGCAAATGCAAAAAGCATATGATTTATCAATCAAAATTTCGGATACTCAGTCGATTGATTTATTTTTAATGCACGTGGTAGATATCGATAAATTACGTAGTTCATTCGAGGAAATAATCTTTAAAATTTTAGAAAAAGAACTTCATGACGACCCGAAGTCATCACTTCGTAGTCATGAATTAACGAGTTTTGATGAAATATATTTTAGAGTCAAGTTGAGTGCATCGAAATGTAGACCTAGTGCCCATTGCATTAAGGAGGAAATTCCCGGTCGCTCATCTCGACCACGTCTTCCAAAGTTAGAACTTTTTGTATTTGATGGAAACATTGAAAATTTCAATACATTTTACGAGACGTTCTGTTCCCTTGTTCATAATCAGACGAGTATTCCGCAAATAGATAAATTCCATTATTTGTTATCGTGCACAAAAGGTGCTGCGTTGAATATTGTAAAAAGCGTACCTATTTCTGCTGGTAACTATGAACTCGTTTGGAAAAGTCTCCTTGATAAATATCAGGATAACAGAATGTTGGTCGGTAGGTATTTAGATAAAATGCTAAGTTTTTCGCCGCTTCAAAAAGAAACTTCTGATAATTTAAACTCGTTCATTGAGAACTTTGACCATTCATACAAAGCTATAGAAGCATTAAATGTTGAAAACTTGAGCAGTTACGTAATATGTCACATTGCACTGAGAGCTTTAGATCCATACACACGTAAATGCTTTGAACAAAAATTGGATCAAAAATCTATACCAACTTTTGATGATTTGATTACTTTCGTTCAAAATCAGATCAAGGTTTTAGATCATTCTTCGTCCTATTCAGCTAGTTCAAGCGTGCAGCAAACTAACCAACGAAAATTCACTGGTAAAAATCATTATTCGCATGCATCTTCTTCTAACACAAAATTTACATGTTTGCATTGTGGAGAAAATCACATGATTTTCCGTTGTGATCAGTTTCGTAATCTGAGCAACGTTCAGCGCATTAGCCGTGCTAATGACCTGCAGCTATGCCACAATTGCCTAAAACCTAATCATACGTCAAAGGAATGCAAAAGTGAATTTAAATGTTACGTCTGTAAACAAGCGCATCATATACTACTGCACCGTGAGCCGAGCGATAGTGCGCCAAAACCGGTTTACTATTCCGAGTCCGCTGCGTCGGAGCAGCCTCAATGTAATACTCACTCGCCCGCACTCAATAGCAACAACCACCTCGCGTCTACGCATAACTATGCAGTTATACTAGGGACAGCTGTAGTACATATATTGGATTCGTTTAACAACTACCAAACTTGCCGCGTTTTGATTGACTCTGGCGCGCAATCGAATTTTATAACGCTGGACTGCTTTCAACGATTAGGATTATCTGCTCAAAATTGCCCGTACAATATTTATGGTCTAGGTGGCGAAAATGTAAAAACGAACGGAATGGTATCGTGCACCATAAAGCCGCGTAACTGCGCGTCGCCCTGTTTTGATTTAAATGCTGTAATATTAACTCGATTAACTTCCGAGCTCCCTACTGTTCAAATACCTAACAATGTTGTTCATCATTACAAAGATTTAGAATTAGCTGATCCGTGGTTCTATAAAAAATCTCCAATCGATATAATTTTAGCTGCTGACATTTTTCCGTATATTTACGATGGGAAGAAATTAATTATTAATCCCGATGTTCCAATCGCGTTAGGTAGCGTTTTTGGGTATGTTGTGACGGGAAGACTAGAAACGCATTCTTCTAGCAACAATTGCCATGTTGTAGCGGCTACAACATCGCTGGTGTCGTACACCGTTGAAGAGAACTCACTTCATGAGACTCTCAAACGTTTTTGGGAAGTGGAAGCTTCGCCGTGCGAAGTTCCCATTGATCCGTTAGAGGAACTAGCGGAACAAATTTATGTTGAAAAACATTATCGAGATGAAATTGGCCGATATGTTTCTCCGATTTTATTGAATCCTGAGCATAGTAAACCACTTGGTGACTCGTATGACACTGCTCTGAAGCGACTCACTCAGGTCGAGCGGCGTCTCGCTCGATCTCCGGACCTTCGTAAGGCCTACGTCGACTTCATGAAGGAGTACGAGAACCTCGGTCACATGGAACCCTATGAGGGTACAGAACCCTCAGGTTATTTTATTCCACACCACTGTGTGTTACGTCCGTCGAGTACTACGACGCCCTTGCGCGTAGTTTACGATGGTTCCGCCAAAACTACTTCTGGTGCTTCACTCAACGATACACTTTTAACCGGCAGAAAGCTACATCAGGATATACTTAAAATAATAATTAAATTCCGACTTTATGATGTGTGTTTTACTGCTGACGTATCTAAAATGTACAGAGCTGTGATTATAAATCCGGTAGACCGGAAGTACCAGCATATACTCTGGCGTGATAATCCTACGGAACCAGTACGTACCTACGAGCTGACTCGAAATACGTATGGCCTCCGTAGCGCTCCATTTGTCGCAGTACGCACTTTGCACCAGCTGGCGTCGGATGAACTGGCTCGAAATGACCAGCCGTTCAGTGACTCGCTACAGCTAGCCAAGGGTAAGGTTCACACTGAACAGCCAAGAACCAAGGCAGCTGAGATACTTAAAGAGGGGACATACGTTGATGACATTTTGTGGTCATGTGAAAGCCAGGAAGAAGCTTGCACGTTGCAAGATGATTTAACCACCCTTCTTAAAAGCGGGGGTTTTGATTTACGAAAATGGGCAAGTAACTGTCCTGAATTGCTAACTAGAATGCAATCGGACCAGGTTACTGCTATTAACTTTCAAGACGATACGTTATCGTCATCTCTCAAAGTTTTAGGTTTGACATGGTTACCCTCATGTGACTCATTCTCTTTTAATTACAACTTGACTGACGCAAGGCAAACTAAACGTTCTGTTTTAAAACTGCTCGCAAGTATATTTGACCCGGTAGGTTTTATATCACCTTGTACTTTTGTTGCAAAGTGTATAATGCAAGATCTTTGGAAACTTGGCTTGGGCTGGGATGATCAGTTGCCATCTGAGTTGACTTCCCAGTGGAACCGGTTTATCACCGAGTTATCAGCGTTAGGTAACTTGCGAATTGAGCGTCATGTTTTAATTTCGAACTTCAATAAAGTACAGCTGATAGCATTCTGCGATGCGTCATCGCGCGGCTATGCAGCTTGTGTCTACCTACGTAGCCTAGATAGGGATGGTCGCATAAAGGTAAGGCTGTTGACGAGTAAATCTAAAGTCGCGCCTCTAAATCCAATTTTGTCAATACCGAGACTTGAACTTGAGGCAGCCGTGCTCCTCTCTAAGCTAGTTAGTTTTGTCGTACAAAACTTAACTGATTTTAAAGTTTCGATCACTGCATTGGGTGACTCGAATAACGTTTTAGCGTGGCTACAAACGCCACCTTATAAATTAAAAACTTTTGTGGCTAACCGCGTTAGTCAGGTGACCGCTGTGGTGCCATCAAATTGTTGGTTTCACGTGAATAGCGAGAATAACGCTGCCGATGTTTGCTCGCGTGGTGCGATGCCGGCTCGCTTCGTGGAAGGTGCTACTGAGTGGGTTCACGGCCCCGAGTGGCTATATGACAATCAAGCAAAATGGCCAATTAAACCATTTTATGTAAAAGACGGTTTCAAAATTCCTGACATAAAATCGAATTGTGATACATTTGTTTTGAATTCGTGGGATGATAAACACATGATTTTAAAAAATAATTTAGAAGACACATTTAATAAATTCTCCTCCTTTAGTAGATTGCAACGTGTTATGGCATGGTGCCATCGATTTGTGGTTAACTTAAAATCTAAAAAATCTGATAGGTCAGGTGGACCCCTTAGGTCATCAGAGCTGAAGACAGCTCATGACACTATCGTTCGGGTGGTGCAAGTTAATCATTTTCACAATGAAATCGCATTGTTGCGTAAAAATAAATATGTAGCTTCCTTACGTAAGCTTTCACCCTTTGTAGATTCCAGTGAATTCCTCAGGGTGGGGGGTAGGCTCGTGCAGTCCGACTTACCTTACAATATGAAGCATCCCGTACTCCTACCTAAATGTCACACGATCAAATTGATCATTGAATATTTTCATCGATTGTATTTACACATAGGGCCGCGTACGTTACAAGGTGTATTATGTAAAACCTATTGGATAGTTAGTGCTCGTAGCATTATTCGATCCGTGTTATCTAAGTGCAAGATTTGTTTTCGATGCCGACCAACCTCAATTCAGCCCGTTATGGGTACGTTACCCGCGCCTAGACTAAAACCAGATAAGGTTTTCAACCACGTTGGTTGTGATTTGGGTGGGCCTTTCTTCGTTAAGGAAAGTTTAAGGCGGAACGCAAAGGTCTACAAGTCGTACTTGTGCCTCTTCGTTTGTTTCTCAACAAAGGCTGTGCACTTAGAAGTGTTAACTGATTTAAGTTGCGATTGTTTTTTGGCTGCATTTGATCGTTTTGTGGCTCGCCGCGGACTTTGCAGTTGCCTTTATTCGGACTGTGGCACTAATTTTATTGCGGCAGCCAAGCATTTAAAAGAAGTCGTAAGCTTTTTAAACAATAAGGATAATCAAGATAAGATTATCAATGGACTGACAACTCGTCACGTAGAATGGCGTAACAACCCGCCCAATGCAGCTAGTATGGGTGGACTTTGGGAAGCAGGAATAAAATCTGCCAAACATCACCTTCACCGTGTGGTAGGTGATCGGTCACTCACCTTTGAAGAGTTGAGTACTGTTTTCTGCAGAGTTGAAGCCGTTCTAAATTCACGCCCTCTGTGTTCCTTATCAGACAACCCAAACGAGTTTGAAGTTCTTACCGCGGGTCATTTCCTAATAGGTCAATGTTTATTAGCCGTACCGGAATATGACTTCGATGATGTTCCTACGAACAGATTGTCACGTTGGCAATCCATTCAGAAGGCTTCACAGTCATTTTGGAGACGTTGGTCAGATGACTATCTTCACACTCTCCAGCAGAGAGCGAAGTGGTTTGAATCTCCACCTAACTTAAACATTGGTGATTTAGTTTTGTTGAAGTCAAGTCTGACTAAACCTCTTCAGTGGACTTTAGCTCGAGTTGACAAAGTGCATAGTGGCGTTGACAAAGTTAACCGCGTCTTAACTTTAAGAACCAAAAATGGTTTAATTCAGAGATCGACAAATAAAGTATGTCCATTACCCTATGCCAATTAATAACTTCGACTTAACTATATTATTTATTTAAGTTTATTATTATAAACACTTTTAGGTAGGTACACTCCACTTTTGGAACACTTAACATTAATTTTATCAACTTCGTAAGTTTATTTATTTTATATATTTTTTTTTGTATTTCATCTATTTAGATACTCTTCATTCATTTTAGGGAAATCAATCATATTGATTTCGGTGAGGGGTATGTTCGATTTCTGCTGTTGAATTGAGGGTAGATTGGTAAATCACCACTGAACTCGACTCGACGGCTGGCCGCACGTACTGCGGCAGGTAGCCATTGCGCGTTGAGCTGGACGGACGTTCTCTCCTCTCAATTTTGACCGTGTCGAAACCTCATTGTTAGACGTTCTAACATCCGTATTGTGTGTGTGGACTCACTGCCGTGTAGTGTGCTTCTTCCGAGACCTATTGAACCTAGATTAGCCGTGCTAACCCTTGAAATCCACCTGGACCCTGTGGCGTGCCGAGTACGCCTGGAGCCGAGCATCTTCCACCTGGTCGAATAGAGGTAGGTGGTGTTCAATTAACCTTCTTGGAGGCAGCAGGAACGAACGTTTTCCACCCTCATACACTGTACATACATCTATCCAAATTCACAAAAACCTGCCAGTAAAATTTCTCTAAAAAAGATTGTAAAAACTGAACAGAATCCTTCAACGCCGCAATGATCCGTAACAGTTTCAAACCAACGACACCGTTCAATGCAAAATGTACCTACCCCTTCAACAAATGAGTTGCTTCTATCTCCAACAATATTAGTTTATTCAGAAATTGGATTTCATTGTCGCAACAAACAAACGCACTGTTAAACATCAATATACGCAAGAGCCTCATTAAGAGTGGTTCGTTGAATAAATTATTCGATTTAATTAACGAATGGGGATCTTTAAATTTGCAAACAGAATTGTAATTTGATGGCTGCTTTAAGATTGATTTCAATATTCAATAAGTTTAACACAAAAGCCTTACAACATCTGCGTTATATAGACAAGTTTAAGGTACACACGATCATTAACGTAGTTATTAAAAAGTAATCCAATGGCTGAAATTTAAATAAAAGAAAATGGAATTGTGTTTAATACGGTGATTTATTAAAAAGAATATGAAAGCGTATCTAGATAATTTTATTCTTGACATTGAGAGTTATTGCAAATGCAGGGCGAAATGCGTCAAAAAATGTTTAAATATGGCTTCCGGTATCATAAGAATTTACCAGAATAATGTTAACGTTTTTGTCCTCTGTTCTACAACAACAACCAACACGTATAATTATTTTCAATAGTCTACTATTAAGTTCATGGCAGCATTTTTGCTTTTAGATGTTTTACTTTTTGTCAAGGCTTTTAATTAGTTCCATCATCAACTTATAATATTTTCTTAATTTTAATTAGTGAATTAAAATTAAGAAAATATTACTGTCAGTTTTTTTAACGAAGGAGCCACCATAAAGCTAATGAATTATTATCTCCTTTGATAAAACGAGTCCTTATTAAAAACATAAACTAATTTACATCGTTAAAAATTAATTGGGTTATATAATTGGCATAGGTAGTACCTACATAGTATAAATTGGTTGGGCAAATTACGTACGAAGTATGAAGGTATTTATTTTATTTTAATATGGTCTACTACAACTACTACAAAGACCTCACATATAAATCTAGTATTCACCGAATGCAGGCGGCTACATGTCATTAATGCGCTACATCAATCTAGCTCCAACTAATCATAATCGCTTGCACCTAGTTTAAACTGGATAAATCTAGATGTAGCTGCACTTCGGCTTTAATCTCTAATTTTCTTTAATTTAATATATTTTGTAACGAAACAGATTGAAGTAGTGAGTAAATATATTATTCTGATACGAGAGATTATGAGATATCTTGCTAATATCATAATGTTTCGAGCGTTATACTTAGGTATTAATTTGGATTTGACCTTTGTGAATGCAAAGCAAAAGTTTTTATGGACAATCCAATGATTTCTATTCGTGACACAACCTCAAGGATATTAAAGAAATTGAGTGGAAACAAGCTCCCAAGCGTGTTTAAAAAGATTTAGTTCTCGAAGAACTGCTATAGAATTGAAATGGCCTTTTAGAAAAAACCAGAATATTTTTACCTTATTCTGCCAGTACATATTATTTATGTATGATATTTTGTGCTAACATATTATAAAAAACAGACTTAGTTCCTTAGTTCAGTTTGCTATTCTTTTTAATCCATCACCTGTTAGCAACAGTTAGAACCGATTCCAAATCATCAAAAATTTATTAGACATCACATATCAGTTATTCAAGACATTCACGGTTTTTGATATGACCTAAATATCAATTTCTTTTTCTTCATAATAGTGTCGTTTTAGTTCGCACAACAACTTATATGAAAGATGTTTTGTATATTTTTTCGATGAAAGACACAAGTTGATCTTTTTAGATCAATGGTTTGACTAAACTTTCCTATTGCATTTATCCTGATAACCTGGCTTTTGTCTATTGATGTCAACTCAGCTGATTTTATCTTCTCTTTTAATAGCACTCAGCTGACATTAAAAATCTCTTTTTTAAATTTATTTGTCAGTTTCTTACCCAAAGAAAGAAAAACAAAATAAAAAATAAACTAAAAATTATACGCAAATCATCACTTTTTCTGCTTCAATTATTTATTTCTTATCTCTTCGTTTCTTAATACTTCTATCGCAATCAAACATTCTCATGGCCGTGTAAATCGTAGTATATGTAAAAAAAAATCCTTAGTAGAAATCTAAATTCAATATACATATATAATTCAGTAGTATTCAAATTATTATCAAATAGCAGCAATTTCAATCAGCAGGCAAAGAAAACAACGATTTATCTATGTGATATACAATCCAGACATACCTCTTCATAGTTTTATCTCTAACAATTTCTATCTTAATTTGTCTGTCAGTCGCACAGTTCACGTAGCACACATTCCTCTTTATAAATATCCCTTTGTTTTTTTCTTATTTGTCTTTTATTTAACTCCTTGGTGACCGAATGACAAAGCGCCGGGCAAAGTGTGTTTTGGCATTTTCGATGCTTATCCTGGGTTTGTGATCACCAACCCGCATTTGGCAAGCGTGGTGATTAAGCCATTACCCCTCATTGAAGACTCGATTTCAATGATGGGGGCCTTTCCCGAGCAGGGCAGATATAGGCTATTTATTTTAATTTTGTCTTAAATTTTACCTTGTGATTATCAACTCTAGTTATACCCAAAAGCAGCATAAACGTTAAAAGTCCTGTTAAACGGCCTTTGATTAAGATCGCAGACAAATGTTCTAACGCCGATATTTAATAACGTTAAATACCTCATCGACAAAGACTTCCAGATATTATATTTTCTCATTCGACACGCCGAAGATTTGCTATTTCCTTTTGGTAAAAGAAAAATGTTAAGACCTCCCATTATTAAGTCTTTATTGTATCCTCAAGGCAGGAATGTTCTGTGTCATCTCTAAAGGCCAATTCAAGTTCAGACTAATTGATTTCTTAGATAATCTCCCAAGTGCTTTACAGAAAATATTGTTTAATTTTTTTTATTGAGTAAGGTTTCCTCCCGCGGCTATATTGAATTCCTTCGTTCTAAATTGCTATCATTAAGTTTGTTAAGAAAAAGGTAGGTCTATCAAAATGCGAAATATGATTTTATACAACAATTTTGAATATGCTTACGCGAAAATATTCATTGTCCCTTATTATGTAGGCCCGCGTTTTCCTTTGCTATGGTATGGCTTCTGCCTCATTTACTTTTTTCAAGTTTGGTTTTTCGGATTAAAGAAAATAAATTAAAAAGTACCTAGATGTGCATATACATAAATAAGGGTAATACCCCTTATTTATGTATAAAAACTGATTAATTAATTTCAGGTTTTAATACTTAACGCAATGAGATAAAGAGTTGCAAGCGGTTAAAAAACATGTCTCAAACACTCTTCTTACATTTTTCAGTGTAGCCTGTGTACAAAAGTCAAATTAAATTGTCCGTTGAACGATCATTACTTTCATTACTTTTGTTGCCAGCAGCAATAACCCTAAAACTGTGTACCAGAATTTGAAAATGGAATGCCGTACTGAAAATGAAACAATGCGGGAGACATTATATCGGAAAAAGGAATAAAAAAGAAAACAAATAAAAGAGATAGGTACACGCGCTATTCGAAGTTTAGCGTAACGTATTCGTTCAAATTCAAAATTCCGGGCACGGCTCGCGGCTCCAATTTTCAGACGACATGTGGCATGTCACGCTCACACGTGAGCTGCCACCACCTGTCATCGCACAGACTTCACAGACTTTTTTTTAAGGATCCGCTTCTCTATGCAGTGCACTTATAGGTACGTACGTACGTACGTACTCTTTCAAAAGAGGTTGATAGCTGATATTTCGTCTGAAGTTATTTTGTGACAAAGCTGGCTGGTTGTTTTTTTATTTTATTTAAGATGTGGCAAAGGAGCCTGAACCTCAAAAACACCAGAAGGATAGCAAATACGTTACCGGCTTTACACCACCTAATGCCGACGTACGGTTATATTAATATTGTCACCTGCTTAGAAGCAATTACAACTGGTGAACTTTATTATAGTAGCACCAAATAGTTAACATAATTAGGTATTAGTGTGGGTAGAATTCACTGTACAATTTTGGCTGGCATGTTGTATGCTGGCTGGTCATAACTGTAGGCTATGCGACCTATTTGGTAACATTTAGTAATTTTTTATTTATTTTAATTGCCGTATTGATTTTACCACGTTTTTACATTTGCATTTTTTTTAAGATTGAGTAATCTGTATTGCCATAAAATAACTTACTGGTTACTTTACGCATTATAGGTATGTCATTAGTTTCGCTGATAATACATACATGTATTTATTAAATTGCATTTGCGTTAGTAATTGGACGACCAATAGACCAATGTTCCAAAAATAGTTTCCTTGTGTATAAAGCCTACGAAGTTATTAACATTATCATAGGTGGAATTAGTTTAATCAATCTAAAGACAGCATCCAATCAGTGTAATTGATAACAGGCGTGTATGGAGACACTCCATAATTCCTCCACTTCATTTTTTTTTAATACTTAACACGGCAATTGACTTCACACCACCTGATGCTAAGTGTAAATGGAGTCATGACGACCTCCGTAGCCGAGTGGCTTGCACGCCAGACTTTGGGTGGCGCTAAGTCTGAGGTCCTGGGTTCGATTCTCGGTCGGGTCATTGTCGAAAACGAACTTTTCGATATTATGTCGGGTTAGGGTGGTTGTGGTACCGTCGTTGTTCCTGATTTCCATGAAACGAGTGCTTTAGCTACTTACCTTGAGATCAGAACAATGTATGTGATGTTGTCTCATATATTATATTATAATTCCATCGCCATAAATAACTTCGAGGGTGCCTCTAAACAGCTTGCGTATTTTCTATGATAAGGCAATCAGCGTCCTACAACAAAACACCCTCATAAAAAAGAAAACAGGGGTTTGACATCCTTAACATGACAATACAATAAAGCGTTCTGATATATCAATAGCTGGCGATTTTTTGTTTCAAATCGTTGTGTCTATGTGAATTGATAGATAATGTAACTAGTTTTCGGTATGGGTTTACCTGAATCAAAATATTTATATTCTAAGAACATAATGTTGGTGTATTGGCTTAAGCACTACGCTTGCCAAATGTGGGTTGGTGATCACAAACCCGGGCTATGCCTCGAAAAATCCAAAACACACTTTGCCTAACCTAAAAACCTCCGAATGAAAGTCTCTTATTTGTAAGTAAGTCTTGCCTTTTCACCACTCGGTTACTAAGGCGGATATCGGTTTTTTGTATTAATTATAGACTAGTAATAGACCGCAATTTTACCTTATGGTAAGTGATGATGCTGCCTAGGTTGTAACATACTTGCCTAGAAAATGCTTGTTTACTTGATTTTGAATACAGGCCTTCAATCTGCGCGGCCAGTCGTCTATCGTAGCACGAACGAGGTCCATGTCAATATCGGCGGCTGCCTTAATCAAGGATGTGTTGAGTGACTCCAAATTGGGATGAGGCTTTGAGCACGCCTTTTCCTCCAAGTGTTGCCATATCTTGTAATCTAACGGACTCAAATCTGGACTGGAGGAGGGCCAGTCTTCGTGCCGGATGAAGTCGATTTCACGCGCCGCCAGCCAGTCTTGTGTGCTCTTCGCTCTATGAGCTGGCGCCGATTCTTGTTGGAATACCCAGTGCCTGTTATTGAACATGGTATGAGAAACAGGTTCCACAAGGTTTGTCAGGACCTTATTTTGATAAACAACTGCATTCGTTTTTACACCTTTCTCACAAAAATGTACCTCTGTTAAGCCCCAATAAGAAACTCCCAACCATACCATGAGCGAGGATGGAAAATGACCTCGTTGGACACGCGGAATACGGTTGCTCGCTTCTTGACTTGAGACTTCCACTTTTTAGCAGTCCGCATAAAGAATGATGACGCAAAACACTTTGTGTATATTAACCGCTCACATGCGGCGAGCACTAATCAGTGCCCTAAACAATTTAAGCTAATCTTTAGTGGGATGTAGATATCGATATAAGTGGACTGTAATTAATATTCTATTGTGTCTGTATTCTAAGCAAACGACGGATTAAAGGGTTAATAAATTAAGAATAAGATTAGGAAATACTAGATTCCCGATGAGCGCTTCAAAAACGGTACACGACTTTGGGGCCACGCTGAGCCACAATGACGTTTGTGGCGATGACCGTAAATATAAAGTACAATTAATACTTTACAACCTTATATAATGTTAAAGGTTCACAGTAAGCTGAAGTTGTTGATGCTATCCTATGTTTCTTCAGATTTTGTTATTCGAAATTTAAATGTATATGTATGAGCAAACAAGACACTTTCGAGGTGCATTTTTGCTCCGGTTCCTTTATCTAGTACCTACATTGTTGATCGCAGGTGTTAGTACATGCCACAGCAGACGCAAACATGTCGTCAGAGGAACTCGCTTAATAGGTGTCGGGACAAGCGCTAAGTCGGGTCAGTGGCAACACGCGGTCACAACTCGCTCCACAAGTTTGCATTCAGTTAATAACAAGTCGGTTGCTGTAGCTTTAGCTCTTTAATAAGGTTGTAACACATGTTTCACTAGATATTATTATACAAACTTTTTTTATTAAAAATGTAACAACAATGTACAAAATACCAAAAGTAAAACACATTTACTTTTGGTATTTTGTACATACTGGATACCTACTAAATTTTCAGTTGCGGATGCATGGTTATTGACATATTTATTGACATTTTGGCTTAACGTATAAAATTATTCTAAAAGTACTATAGGCATACATTTATATCTTAAATATAAAATGGAACGCTAAAGTTTTAAAGTGCACATTGGACAATGGGGCAAATGTAAGAATCGGGACACGGTTGTGTTTGTAGAGGTTTTTAAAATAGCTGAATCGAGACCTAACTGAAGTGAAAGTCATTGTAATGTGCAACAATAAAAACTAACTAAGAATTAAAAAATGTTAGAAATCGATTCATTTCTCGCTTTAAATTCATAAAAAGTGTTTCAATTAAATAGGTTATGACATCACAATATAATAGAGTCATCACCAAATGTCTCATGACCAAAAAACTAAGTCATTTATGTATTATCAAACAATAAAAATTATATTGTGTCTGAAAATTATATTCACGGCAGACGACGGATTAATACGAAAAAAGAAAACGATGAAAAAAGCTTCGTGGATAAGTGAGATTTGGCATAGTTAAAGTTCATAAGAAGAAGGAGTGCAGAAAGATAAAAAAAATCATTATATTTTGTGAAACAGTCGAATTTCGACCACTTGCCATCCACTACCACTTATTGAAGAGATGTCTTTACTCTGAAGGAGTGTACCGCAACGCTGTAGAACTTCTTTAATTAGTATCGGATCGGGACACTTAGCCAGAACTAGTCCCAAGCACGTGGTCACCGCAGCTTGACGCAAGTTTGCTTTTAGCTGGTTTTACGAGTCTCTGGAAATAAATTTAGTTGTATCTTACTTGAAGTGGACATTAAAAGCGGTTACGTCGCTATTAAACCTAACGACTTTCGAAATTTGAAATCTCTGACTTTTAAGTTTTGCCTTTGATCCCTTCTTTTTTATAAATGTACAAAAAAGGTTGTAACTCATAGATTTGAAAGAAAACAAAAATTGAATGAGTCTCTATCACTTTTAAAGGTTCGTTATGAGAACAAATAGTAATCCCTAAGATGACACCCAAGACAATGCATTTAAAAATAAGAGAAAATATGATTTAATAAGGTAGGTACGATGACATACTTGCGTGACGCCAGTTCCTAGAAAAGTACGAAATTGAGAGAATTCTATCAAAACTAGTGGTCGCCCAGTGGTCTATATTTGACCGTAATTTTTATTAAAAGATGTTTACTATTTCGGCTGAAGGGTTTTGTAGGAAACAACAGCCATGAGAATTTTAATAAAATATGTGTGACATTAACAGATTAAAATCATCCGCATTTTTTAATATCCTTTGAAGTTTTTTAACACATATTATACATACATTTTATCTTTCTGCACTCCGTCTTTTTATAAAATTTAAGTATGCTAAGTCTTACAGTCCTCTGTGCGCGCAATGTGTTTAAAAAGGGGGACAAAGCTTTTTATTACTTAGACTAGTAAGTGGTAATTAGTGGTAGTTTTGTTAAGGCTGCACGGATTGTATCCTAAGCAATGAAAAATTAAAAAAGATAGGATGTGAGTTGTTTGGATTAGCATTGACAGATTTCGGCTGCTCCTCTTCCATTTTTGAAATTTTTGTGAAATGTATGAAACAATGTTTATTTAATTTAATGTATTAATTTATGCATAATTTAAAAAAATATTAGAGTTCTGCACTCCCTCTCTTTATAAACTATAAGTGTGCGAAATTTCATACTCCTCCGTCCGTGCAATTTTCGTAAAAAGGGGTACAACATTTTTGCTTCACGTATTTAATATAATAGATAAATAAAATTAAACATAAATTCCTTTTAGACAATCTCTACTCTAGGCGACTGTGTGACCACAGGCAAATATGGAGTCTCTTCACGCCAAAAGAACATGGCCGTCAAAATTATTGTATCTCAGGTTTGCACATCAACTCTATTGTGAACTAAAAATGGTGTTTTATTTTGCTCACTGGACTTGTAAATAGAATGTATTCATAATTGACACCCACGGAAACCATAAAAACGATACCCATATTGACTTTTTTTAAAACACTTCCGCCATCTTGAATTTCGAAATAGATGTCATATTCATAATTGGCACCCACGAAAACCTTAAAAACGATACCCATATTGATATTTTTTAAATCACGTCCGCCATCCTGTATTTCGAAACAGATGCGTCGGTGGAAAGGGAAAACTGCTTAAGCGTCAAAAGGTCATTATTGGGAAATCAATTTTAGGGTTGAAACTTTAAAATTTATTTCCCACTAAATGATTTTTGGCGGTTAAGCAGTTTTCCCTTACCACCCACGATGTCATAAAAAGCGAGACCCATATTGATTTTTTTAAAGTTTTTACAGACGAGTAGAGCCTCAGAATAATAAGTTACCTTATTCATAAAAACTATATAAGCATTATTTGGTTAATCATTGTTTTGTCTCTTGTTAGCAATTTCTAAATGACGTTTGTGTGACGTTGGCAAAACTATATTTAACTAAATAATGCCTAAATAGTTTTTTATGAATAAGGGGGTTAGACTATATTGTTCCGAGGATAGAGCTAATTAAAAAAATTAAGTCCCCGCTTTCTTGGACCTCCAAATATAGATGTCATATTTATTCATAAACAGCACCTTCGATTTCAATATGAAAATATAAAAAAAACATTATGATAGTTGTTGTCATTAACCCTTTTTACCTCGTTTCCTCCGATTCCATTTTTGAAACAATATTTTGTTAGGGCTGCAGGGATTGTATCCTAAGCAATGAAAAATTAAAAATGATAGAATGTGAGTTTGGTTTGGATTAGCATTGACAGATTTCGGCCGCTCCCCATGTGCTCTCCTTCCATAATATAATTTTTTGAAAAATGTATGAAACAATGTTTATTTAATTTAATGTATTTGTAACACATATTAAACATATTTACCGTTTGTGAGATCTACTTCATATAAACTTTAATTATACCAAATCTCACACTCCTTCATGCGCGCAATTTGCTTAAAAAGGGATCCAAAGAATTTGCTTCACGTATATAATATATAGATATGAAACGTTCGAAGAGAAATCCTGGTGAGTTTTCACTATATATTGAAAAGTTATTGTTTTATTTTTCAATATGCCATATAGTATTATATTATAGTACAGTTTACGAAACTTGTACATGAACAAAACATACCTAGCATAACACTTCCTTAAAGTAATCCAAGATGCCCTTGTGAAGTTTATGTTACGACCCAAAACTTTATTGGTATACAAGGGTTGGTGTCAATATTACCAGACCAAGCTTGTAATGGTATCGAGATGGCTCGGGTGCCGCCGCCACCGTTCGTGGGTCTTCGTGCGATCCTTGGGTCTTCATCGCGTGAGAGTCTCACCACCGACCATTTCGCTACGGTGGCGGTGGCGGCGGTATATTGATAACGACATAGATACTATGAAATGACGTCTGTAAAATTTTAAGTTTCATTTGCGAATAGCCCTTGTCCACCGATCGAGTCCTATTTTTTAACCATCTTAAAAAAAACTGACTTCAAAAAGGAAAATAAAAAGAGTAAAAAATAAATTTACTTAGCACGTAAATCGTATTTTGATTTAACTAATCAGAAATGATTAAATAAGTATACAAAAAACAGTTCTAAAAAGCAAGAAATAATATTGTAATCATATTATTAATTACCTAGATACGCATATCAGTTTTAAAGAAGGTCTATTGAAGTTGGGTGGTTGGTGGTCGGCTGGGGGACAATTTAAGCTTTTATAGTTGTGCTATTATCTCCATTTTTTTATTGTAAAAGCCCCACCCGACTGCAATAGACCTTCTTTAAAACTGTTATGCGTATCTAGGTAATTAATAACATGATTTCAATATTATTTCTTACTTCTTAGAGCTGATTTTTGTATAAGTACTTATTTAATTATTTCTGATTAACTAAATTTTTATATTTCTGAACCCACAAGCAAGCATGAACCCCTTGATGAAAATGGTCATCGCACCCTAGAGGCTATTGTGACCTCTTTTGAAACCAAGCTCTGCTGCTGACCCTGTTTACTTTGCTCATATTTCTAAGCTTATATGTCTCTTTGAACCGGAGGAGATCAATACCAAACAATACTGCTTGGTAATAGAAATCATTTTGTGTTCTAATGGTTCAGACCACTAGACCACAGATGTAGTACCACTGGACCCAGACCCAGAGCGAGAGAGTACATGTTTGTGTACTCGGTTTGGTTGGTGGTAGGGCTTGTTTGGCCGCCTGGCTAACTATCACTATCTTATCTAAATATGTCGCCAAAATATTAATGTTTGTACCACGAGTACACATTCCCGTTCCGACGCTCTTGCCTCGCACACCCGTGTGCCACGCGCTCTTTCCGAAAAAATCTCCGTCTCCGTTAAAGTCAATAGCTAAGTCTCTAACATTAAAAATATAATGCTAAAATAAAACCAATTCGTTCAACCCAATAACTAATTGCATCTGATTTGTGAGCATTCTTCTAATTACAGAAATGTTGTTCATATTAAATATTAGAAGTTTCGCAAAAATGCGAAATATTTATTATTTTCATTAATTTAGCACCATTCTTGGATATTTTTTGCCTAGGGATCTAGCTGTCTGGACAATTATCAAAAGTTCTTTGAACTGTTAACATCATTTTTTCTAACGTCTACACTTAGATTAATAATAAGTGATACATTAAATGCTGAACTGTGCTTATAACTCAAGTCATTTACATTATATAACCCTCGAGAATTGCTTTGAAACAAAGACGATCCAAGGGAAAACTGACTTTGATCCAAATTAGATCTGATACTAATTTATTGTCATCATCAATCATAAGGAAAAATGACGGTTTATGAGCTTAAACAAATGAAATGGAAGTTCATTCGGTAAGGAAATTGGCAAGGCTTATCGTGATAAACGGAAAAACGTAGAACCAAAAGGAAATGCTACGTACGGTCTTAGTACCTACTATTAAAAACTGTTACCTTATAATAACAATATTGACTTATAAAAAGTGCAATAGTTGAAAGCAAAACATTTAAAAGCGACAGACAAAGAGCAAAAGTAAAATGCTGTTCCAAAATTCCAATGGGTGGGAGACAGTGGTGGGTTATGGCCCGTTTTTGTTAGCTACCCTCAAATATTTTTTGATTTGCTTAAACTGTAACGAATATATATAATTTTACATTTATAACTGCCTAAGTAGGTAGTAATCTTTGCATGTTAACGTGTAATTTTTGTAATGCTGTGTATGCACTCATAAGGGAGGCATTCCTACTCACATCTTAGTTTTTCTTATTATTTTTAGTTTAGTTTAAATGTATCCTGTTGTGTACAAATAAAAAAAATAAGCTGAATAACACTCAAGTATGTCAAGTTCAGTGCATTTTCCGTAACATTTAATCACAGTTGACACATTTAAACCTTTATGCACAACAATTTAAACGAGTTTTTAACGCTCCAATCGAAACTAACTATAAAAGGAAGCCGATATTGAAATTTAAAGTCACGATTTAAAACACTGCATTGGACCATCGTAAATCTTGGGATAAAAGAGGTTTATTTACACACTGGCTGCTGAAAATCAAACGAGAACTTTATCTGTGATGGTAGTCGAATGTTTTATAGACCCTTTAGTGTCCCGGGGTAGTTTCTATTCTATTTCAACTCAGTATTCAAGGGATTTAAATCGAGGACCTCAGTGTAGACAAGCTCGTAACGAATGGGCTTGCTATAAATCAAGGAGGTTGGGACTATGATAATTTAGTGGTAGCTACTGCAAATATACATCAAACATGTCGAGAACTGCATGAACAGTACATTGTTAATATTGGGATAGGGGTTTGGTGTTGAAGATAGCGCGTAAGGTCAACGATCGTGAAAGTGAGGCATCTTTTATAAAAGTCGTGTATAAAGGTTATATTATTAAGCAACTTTAAAGATACACGTGATAAACATAAATAACACTTTTTCACAATTGCAATTTTTTGCTACAAATTTTTGCGTAAAAAATCTATTCCATATTTTGTTCTCAGCCGTTTTTTTTTGTTGGATAATATTATTTTGGTAATAAAGTTGATAAATAATAAACTTTTCTGCTAGTATTTTATCTTGGCTGTAGTTTTAGGACGTAATTCGTTAATACTCTGTATGTATGCAGCAAAATTACGAGATGTATTTTATTATCTAAGACGGCCTGCTAGGTCTTATGATTTTGTTATATGGATTTAAATAAAGCAAGCTATTTTATTCAACTGAACATGGGTTATTCGAAACAATTGCTTAGCAGCACAAATGCGTATAACTAGGTTCTGTAAAATGAAAAGTTTGCTGTAAATTACAAAACATTAACTTGCAAACCGAACAGAAGCACAATTGGGCTACATCAAACAAAAACTGGTAATTTTTATTTAAACCTATTTCTCGATAGCAAAATCCTAAAAAAAGAAGTAGTTTTTAGTAGTTAAGTGTTATGTGATAAAGTAGGTTATCTAATCAACAATATAGATAAATAATATCGTAAATAGTCAATAAAAACACCACCTAGGTACTACGAGTATAATTTAGCTTATTGAATTTTGAATAGAAAATTTTGCGAATAATTCGAAAGAAGACAAAGTGTTGAAAAAATAACTAAATTTGCGGTAAATTATATGTAACTAATCATATTTTGCCAATAGCCAAATTTATTGTTCAAGCAATAGTGATTTTTCCCTCTGACGTACAGTTATTCAGCCATTGTACTGAAATTATCTGTTAATTTGAAAATCGGTTCGACAAGCAATAAAAAAATGTTCATGCAATTTTCTGCAGTGCAAGACATAATATTGCGCCAAAGGAAAATTGTAGCCCATCGACTCTCAGTGACTCGAATGATTAAAAAGCTGGAAGTCTCATCAATTGAATTATGTTCGGAAGTGCACAGTGTGAAGCAATATTGAATCTACTAAGGTTTTTACTATAAGTAATTAAAGTTACTGTCTGTTCCGGCACGTGATTTGTGTGCATTTTATCATAAATATTGAATATAGGTGTTAGACATAAAATCTACCAAAATAATAGATAGAGTCTGTCAAGCGAGTCATGTCCCATGAAAAGGGCGGCAAATTCAAAAATCTTACAGGTGTCAACACTGATAGTACGCTGAAAACGTATGTTTGATACTTGAATTTTCGTAGATATTTTTATTTTACTTTTATAATGTTTTTTGGTTGAAATATTGTGTTTTATTATACATAATAAATTTTATTATATTTTATTATACTAATACATTAGTAGCTTGTAGCTTGTCTGTAAAATACTGACATACCAATTATAAGATTTACAAGGAACTAGATGTGCGCTAGTTATTACGACAAATTAGCCCTAACCACAAAATATGATGCTCACAGACTGAGGTGGGCTTTATCCAGTACCTAATGGATATTCCAGGGCTGACGTGATGATGAAGGAACTCAAACCAAAAATACTTTATTCATAGTAGGATTCATTTGGATCACTTTATGTAAGATGTACAATAGGAATATTTTTTTGGGATATATTAAAAAGTACATTTCAATTAGGTATTTATTAGTCGGAATCAGAACCAAAATCAGAATCTAGAAATTCAATGCCTTCAAAAGAGAAATCACTGTCAGTATCATCATTACGCACAGAAATGATGAAGGGTTCCAATTCCGTTTCGGTTATCCTGTCCCTAACTCTATATTTGTTTTCTACATTAATAGTATGATCTGTGCACTGTTTCCAATCATTGGCTGTTACACTATTAAAACATTCTTTAATAAGGTTCTGCATTTCTTCACCTGGAATCCCTAAGTTTTTGCTGGCTATTTTTCTTTTAGCCAAACTCCATATGAGTTCAATTGCGTTGAGGTCACAATGATATGGTGGAAGTTTCAAAACCTCATGGCCATGGTCTTTCAATAACTCTTCAGCTTCATACATTGGAGTTGTTTTATTTTCATTGACAAGGCACATAATCTCAGCCTTTGTGAAGTATGGTTCATAATGAACTCCATTTTCAGTTAGCCATTTCTGAATATCAGCCTTTAAATCATTCATGGTTGGTGGTTTATTTATTTGCGTCACATGATAACTAGCATTGTCCATAACAATGACACTGGGCTGAGTTAAGTTGGGTATTAATTTTTGACGTAACCATTTAATAAAATTATTTCTGTTCATATCATCATGATAATCTGCCATTTTTGATTTAGTACTGAATATTAATAATGCATTGGGAACAAAACCCTTTTCGGATCCAGCATGAACAACTATATGCCTTTTGCCTGAAGATATTTTGTCAATTACTCCGCTTGTGGATGGCCCTTGCCATGATTTTTTAACTTTATAATTTTGATGGACATAGGTTTCATCAAGGTAAACTATTAATTTTCCTTGTTTCCGCTTTTCATCAATTGTTCTGAGAAACTTATGTCGCCATGAAGATAGTTCAAACTGTTCAATAAGAACAGATCTCTCATTTTTATTCTTTTTGAATTCAAATCCATTTTTGAGCAATAATTGTCTCAATGTTTCATGACATCCAGTAAATCCAATTGATTCTCTTAAATCTGCAAGCAGACTACGTAGTGTTGGAACTTCCTTTTTTACACAGTAAAATTCATTGATTTTATTGCGTATTACTGATAAATCGAAATCATCTAGGTTAGATACAGTTGGCTGTCGTGGACGCTTTTTCCCAGGTGTGTTCCACTCACCTTGGTTAATAGTACCTTCTTTTTTTATTCTTCGCAATGTTTTAACACTAACATCTGGAAGTTTAAATCTAAGTTCAGTATCAAGCGCACAAATTCAAATAAATTTATATGATAAGATAACTTATGTAGAAAATGCAGGGGAAACAAAAAAACTGTACTAACCTGTCATAGCAGCGATTTTCATCAGATAGTCTGTTTCAGATTTAATTTTTTCATTGTCTTCTATGGCTATGAGTTGCTTAAATAAATTAACAAATGTTCTTTTTATTACTTCATCATCCAAGGTGGCTGAAAAATATATTATTAAAAATACTTGATTAACTTAGCTTGTCAATACTTGACTACAGTGGCAGTCAAATAAAATGATAATTGAGCTAAAAGTATCAAAATGTTGTAGTCAACCTACCTGATGTTAAAACGATTTCATCCAAAAGTCGACGTTTTTCCTTTAATACGTTGTCAGATTCAATCTTTACATGATTATATTTATTAATCATTGTGAACAACATGCTCCTGACACTACTTTTTATGGGTTTCGACATAATAATTATTATAAAATCAATATATCCAACAAAAACCGTCACGCTACGAGGTTAGAACAGAACTTGTGACAATCCCGTTTGACAGAAAATAGTGTTGCAAGTCTAAGAAATCAGCTAAAGGGTCGTGGTCACGACTCGCTTGACAGACTCTATACCTTCATGTTTAAACACATCTACAAATGATTTTGTACAATGATGATTTTTATATCAAAAATCATTTTTTTTATTTTCATAAAACCCTGTTAAATAATTTGCCTTAACTTCTCCGACGAGAAATCCCCATATTATTGAGTAATTAAATTTATTTCCATTTAATTTGATTTTTTTTGACATGTCGAGTTGTCATTGTCTCCTCGGTGTTGCCATTTTCTAACAAGCAAATCGATTTATCAAAATATAATCGATTCACTTGTACTTATTTCATTAAAATAACGAGTTGGCTTATGTTTATGTGTCAATAATTCAATATGATATGGAAAATATATTAAATGGCATTACAGTATTGTAATGCGACAGTTGTCGCGAAAAAAGTAGTCGGATCTGTAGCGAACTATGTATGTTACGTATGGACTCGAAAGTCTACAATACAAGTTAACCTCTTGTTGCCCGTTTTTTTACCGGATACCGGGCCAGTACCATATGTCTGTCTTTACTATCGAGGGGTTCAGAAAAAGATAAACATATCGCACTGGCTCGGTGTCCAGTAAAACAACAGCCGTTAACAAGCGGCCTTAGGGTCGTACATGATACATGTAGATACGGCCCTAAACGTTAAAGCTGCATCACATGCATTTACGTCAACGTGCATGACATGACAGACGATCATACATACGTGTCATTCATAGCTTTTATTTGTCAGCATGTAAACGCTGAAAAATAAAAGGGACTCATCAATCAACTGCCAGTACCTATATAGAATGCTGTTCGTTCGTATTGATATGATAAAATAAACGGTTTGTTGCTTTATCAAGCATCTAGTGCTGCATTACCGTCTAGGGACCACAGATTTAACAACACATTATGATGTCAGAACTGTCAGATGTTACGTGCAAACATAAGCCAACTCGTTATTTTAACGAAATAATTACAAGTGAATTTATTATATTTTGATAAATCGATTTGCTTGTTACAAAATGGCAACACCGAGGAGACAATGACAACTCGACATATCAAAAAAAAACAAATTAAATGGAGGTGAATTTAAACTTGATTTTTTATATAAATTAGGTAGTGGTACAATTCGAATAAGGACGATGCCAAGAATGAGAATTCTCCTTTATTTTTTAAAACAAATTGTGACAATTAACTATTATTTTATTGCGGTAAAAAGTTTAAATTGTTACGTGAGTTTGTACACACGCCTGCACGTCAACTTACCCAAAACTGTCAAATTTCTTCAATACATTGTCAACCTTATGCCCTAAACATAAAGTTCAAAGTCTATTGAGGAAATTTGACAGTTTGTGGTAGGTTGATGTGCAGGCGTCTGTACTTTTATTATTATGTTTAATTAATATTAACTTTCCCACTTTAAAATCTGTATAACTTGCATTTGCATTATAATCTTAAAATCGGCATAGTGGTGTGGGATTTCAAATAAAAAACTATGCCTAGTCATTGCGAGTAACACACTTATTGAGAACGAAGTAGAATGTTGCTACCAGTTCCTTCACCACTCACTAAGTTTCGGTTAACTTGGCAGGAAATTTAAGTGTTTGTCTCTGAGACCCACCTTTTTCTTTTCAGTCCTATGTTTGGTTCGATGCCAAGTTGTAGCCACAATTCACAGTCTTTTTTTATCTAGAAAAAGTAAAGGACGTTGATTGTTTCGAACAAAAGCAAGACAAATCGTTTGATATAAAAGAAAAATTTAGGATGTATTTTTTTTTAATATACATTGAATACACTTTTTGGTACTAATAAAACAAAGCGTGTTTAAAGTTTTATAATTAAAGGAATAAAGTACAAAGCAGTGTACAAAGCGAACTGGGTACACAAGGCCAAAAATAGACACACATGGCGTAGTTTGAAGGAGGTCTACTGTTAGCGCAGGTTCGTTAAATTATTTAGTGGACAATTTGTAAGTTTCAAGGTTTATATTGGTGATTCAGTTTACAATAAATGTTGAAAGTAATTTTAAATAAAGGTTAGCGCGACCGCCCTGAGCGCTCTCGACGGAGGAATGGTTTCAGTCTTCACCGCTGGGCCTAGCCGGTAGCCGCTGGCCGCGCGCCACACGTGTCGATGAACGCGGTCGCCGCCGGTGGGTGATGTGGTGTTGGGCGTGCACACACATAAGCACGGCATGAACACCTACACCAAAATGGTTGAGGAAGGCTAAGAAGAAAAGAAGAAGAGACAAAGCAGTATGAATAAGGAATGAAATGCATTGGTCGAACGAATAACTTTCTTTTTTTTTTGAGTTTGTTGATTGCGTCAAACGGCATTTTCAGCTTCACCTGGCTTTTTGGGGGCGGCTAGAAACTTAAAGGGTTCCTCAAGCCGTGTGAAACTAATCACCTTCGGAGGGTTTCTAGAGGGAACGGCATCACGCACTAGTGTGTGTCCCCGTGCCCTATCAGATTCTCTGAGGGGTTCGGATCGGATCGGGGGCGAACAAATAACTGTTCCGCTTGAATTCGACAAGTCATAGTAGGTATACCCAAAGAACAGCTCTATTATTAATTTGTAAAAAACAAAGTAAATCTAGACGTTACATGTCAAATTTCGAACTATAATAAAAAATGTCTCCCAATACCTGTTTAAGTACGTAAAAGACTTAGAAATATTTCCGTTCACCGGCAAAAGCGAGGCATGCCCGAACGAAGTCTTTCAAAGGCAGTAATTAGAAGGCTCCAGTCAGACATCGAACGAGAGGGGGGCAAATGAATCTGCATCAATGTTCGTTTGATCTGTAGAGCAGAGGAATCACATTTGCGAAGTATGTCACAAGTTACGTCATTATACGTCGAAAAATTCGTATCAAATTGTAACGTTTAAAAGGCGTTTTGATTCGCATTTGCTTTTCGCCATTGATTTTGTATTAGTAGTTCGGGTCGCTGAAGTAAGAACTGTGTAACGGTAATAATAAAAAGTAAGTAGGTACTACTTACCCTTCGATTAAACAATTAAAGGTACTTACTATCTTTACTTAACTTAGGCTAAACTTAGAGAATTTTTATTTTTTAAAGTTCTTAATTCTACAATGCGATTACGTTTGGCCTTCGTCTCATCTGATTATAAATGACACTTAGGACGAAGTTCCACTTCACCCGGGCTAGGAATCGATCCCAAAACGTTTGGTTTTTACGGCCGCTCTAAAAACAAGAAAATAGGAGCCGTCAAACCATCAGACGAAGGAGGTCTAAACTGAAAAAAGTTACAAGTAATTTATCTATTTAAAAATTAATGTAAATAAATTAAGTCAGTGTCAATTAATTGAAGTCAGTGAAAACTAGAGCGCACCTAAATTGGAATTCACCAGCCATCCCCGTTTTCCAATGGTCGTCCAAAAGGGCTAACAACAGCAGCAAATTGTAATTGATTAAATTAGTACGGAACACGTAACTCGCCAGTAAGAAGGCCTTAACAAACGATCCCTTTCGCCCTCAGAAACTTAGGCTTATGAATAAACTCGCGAACTACCCGAGATTTCGAATGGAGTTCGGTAGATAATTGCGTTTGTGATAAACGTTATCTGATCGATCGTTAGAACCTGCTGTTTCGAACGGGAATAATGTTTTAATTGAAATTTACGTTTGTTAAGATAAGATAGGTATCTTTTTTTCCTTATTCTGGAGAGGTTAAGCAGCTTAGCGTGGGGTTTATATTAAATCAGCCGGTCGCTTGTGGTCAGTAGGGAAACCATTCTAACTGTTAGTAATGCTGACTGTAGGTATATCCAGTCCGGGGTTAGAATTATAGGTTGAAGAGTTTTCTGTACATTTAAGATAGAGGGATGAGCGTGGCGGTACGACTGTGTGTGTAAGCCGAGTTTTATTATTAGGATATCTGGACATGAAGACATGAAGACGACCACGCTACTCTTAAGCTGTACAATAGGTTTGAACGACTACCATCTCACGATATCTAGGCTGAATTAAGTTATTACAAAAAAAAAAATCTTTTTTTGCCGCTGTAACAAGCAAGCTGTTGCAAGAGCGGGTACATTGATAAGTTAAAATGTGCACAAGTTATCCTTTAGCTTAGATTTATAAAAGTCAATATGAACGCAAAATTTTATAAAGCTTCGCATATTATTTGATCACATAAATTTTGAGTATTAATTTTTAAGTAACTGTAGGTATGTCAGTTGCAATGAGTCCGTAACGGGCGCGGGACAGAACTAACCATATCCTGAACGCGTTGCCTGACCGATGGGACTCGCTGATGCTGCAGTATTGGGTGCGACTAGGGTAGTGGCACATTGTTCGCACACTTAGGACAAGTTCAACACAATTTTCGTCGCCCAAAAATAACATTTTAAGTCTTAAAAATGAGGAGCTCGATGGCGCAATGGTTAATGCGCCCGGTCTGCGAGTGATGAGGTTGAGCAACTTTTACAAAGGCCGGTCATCGGATGGGTGCCAAAAATGTATCATCTCGAGCTCCTCTGTGCTTCGGAAGGCACGTAAAGCCATGGTCCCGGCTGCATTGGCAGTCGTTAACATTCACCAATACGCACTGGGCCCGCGTGGTGGTTTATGGCCTGTTCTCCCTATCTATCCGTAGGGAAGGCTCGTGGCCCTAGCAGTGGGGTCATAAAATGCGGGATGACAGCAAGGAAGCAGGACGTTGGAATTCAATCGTTGCTAAAGACTAATATCAGTTGCTGACCCATATTTTTTAATGATTAAAGGACAGAAACCAGTGATCGTCACTGGTTTCACCTTAGGGTAAAATTACATTGAAACATCACTTTTACTTTGTCAACTGTAAAATATACATGTAATTTGAGGTAATAAATAAATAAATAAAAAACACTAGTGATACCGTCCTATAACGGTGGGAGATCGTACCCAATGCGCCAAGAAGGTCGTTTTTGTTTTTGTTTAATGTGCGTATGTTTGTAGCTATCATTAGTGTTTTAAAGTTTATCGTAATTAACAACAAACAGTCTATGGAATTGATCTGAAATGTATTTATTATTATTAGTATTGAGTTATTAGTAATGTTTCAAAAAATATGTACAATTCTCAGTGGCAAGCCGCCTATCAAAGCGATTTAAAATTTGGTCACCATTCCGAAGATTCGTCATTACTAAAGTTGATTAACTAGCAAAATCGCGCTATCCGGTGTGCCATTGATAGATATTATACTACGCTGACCACGTTGAATCCCATTCAAACACATCAGTTTATCACAACATTCTTAAAATGAAAAGAGCGGACGCTTCAAAGTTCGAGCGTAAATCTTAGAAAAGTTTCAGTGAGATTTATTTATAAACTTTCCTTCCACCTGTTGATCACGAGATGTGAGTTATGGATTACGGCGGCTTATGTTTCTTGGAAGTATCAATCTTTGAGAATTACAATATCGTTGACAAATCAACGTTTGTTAAAATTCTTATTTTCAGTCCGACTGGCTAGCTACCACCATTTTGTCTAAGTCTGTAGCTATATCAACAATGTTAGTAGCATTTCATTGATAAAATAACCATTTTTTTTTCCAATTCCGTAAATAGTTATATAAACGAAATTATTACTACTTATGTTATACATATTCATATTTTTGATATATTTACCAAAAATATTTCGCACCCAGCTTAATTGTATGTCCCCACTGCTAGGGCACGAGCCTTCCTTATGGATGGACAGGTTGAACGGGTCATTAACCACCACGAGAGCCCAATGCGGATTGGTGGTTGTTAACGACTGCTAATGCAGCTGGGACCAACGGCTTTACGCGTTACTCCGTCTACGTTGCATGCACCATGATAATAAAGTGTACTGAAGTTACTGCGTGTGAAGCTATCGAAATTTCTAAAACTTAAAAGCAACAAAAGCATGGTAATTATCTCGGTAATAATTATTCTTAATGAAATAAGTGATTAAGATAGTTTAAAAAGTTGTAAAAGATTGCCAGTTCCCGTGAATTGCGAGTTCATCATTGGTATTATCGTCATTATCAGCGCACTTAATTGTTTCGTAACAAAAGTATAATAAAATTTTCCTATTACGTTATAAAGGTATTCCTTAACAAACCAATTCAGCTCTAGTGGCAATATCGTACCAAAGCATCGGAAATTCGGCTTCCAAATCCATCAGTCAACTAATCGCGGTTGATCAAACTAAGAGCTTTAATTCATCTTGCAAAGCAAACCAGATGGCCTATAGATTTTTTGCTTCGGAAATTGAACTTGGTATTAACAACATCAAGGGACGAAGGGTTTGGATCAAGAGAACTTTATGGACTGCTCTTGGTGAAAGCGATTATATTAACACAATATATTCATACTAAATATACATTATACTCGATTTGCTCGATGACGCGTGGTTAACGCGCCCGGTTTGCGAGTGCTGAGGTTAAGCAACTTTCGCAAAGGCCGGTCATCGGATGGGTGACCAAAAATGTATCATCTCGAGCTCCTCCGTGCTTTGGAAGGCACGTAAAGCCGTTGGTCCCGGTTGCATTAGCAGTCGTTAACAACTACCAACCGTGGTGGCTAATGGCCCGTTCTCCCTATCCATCTATAGGGAAGGCTCGTGCGCCAGCAGTGGGGACATAAAAATAAGCTGATGATGATGATGATATATTTGACATACCAAATCGTATCAGTGGTTGAGTGCCAAGCGCTTGACCGCATATCTGGAGGTCCAGGTGTCAGTGCCCAGATCAAAGCACAGTTTGTGATCACCAACCATAACATACCATAATCTTACGATTGCAACTTATTGGTTAGTTTCATTAACTTAGTGGGTATACGAATATAGTATAAAATTATTTATAGCGGGTAGCCGCTGGTTCATCATCATCATCATCATCTCAGCCAAAAAGACGTCCACTGCTGGACAAAGGCCTCCCTCAAGGATAAATCATTTTGAGGGGAATTTGCCATAATTGCCACGCTTGGCAGGCGGGTTGGCGATCGCAGTAAGGTGAGAATAATCACAGAGAGACGCTGCCGCCCATCCTCTGGAATGGTCCCATAGTCGCCTTCTACGACACCCACGGGAAGAGATGGGGTGGTGCAATTCTTCCACGGTGCAAAAATCCACGGCACCACACGAGGATGCGAGCAGCAAAAAACCGGTAGTTGTGGAGATCCTTGGAGGAGGCCTTTGTCCAGTAGTAGACGTCTCTTGGCTGAGATGATGATGATGATGGTGATGATGATATTTAGAAAACATGGTTATAATAGTAGTTCTTATAAAACCGGTCGTTGTGGAGATCTTTGGGGAAGGCCTTTGTCCAACAGTGGACGTCTTTTGGTGATGAGATGATGATGTTCCGAACACCGTTTCTTCATAGCAAGGTAGCAAGGTATTGTTATCAACACCTAATAAATCAAAATTTAATCTAACTCCATTCTGATCTATTTGTAATTTCTTAAAAAAGTTAAACACCATTAAATAGAAGTGTTTAATGTTATAAAACAAAAGCTTTGTCTTTGATTTTTATTAAATCAATCATTAGGAAAGTCGTAACTGAATTATTGAACACGATTAACTTAATCATATTTAATATTTCAGCTACCTACTATAACATGTTTCGCAACAAAATTTGCGTTAAAATTATATAAACAAAACAAAAACATTTTACTATAACATATCAAAATTATAACACATTCTGCCCAATACATCTTAGAAACTAATTTCTTAGAAAACAGTTCAACATTTGAATATTTGAAGTTTTTAAATAATTCATGACTGCCAAAATTGTGTCTTTCTATATAAATCTTTAATATTCAGCAGTGTGTTTAAGAGATCACTGCTTTATTCGATTTGTGTTGAAATTTCGGCGTCTGTCGCGTTAATTTAGTCGATTTCAGTCATTATTGTCGTTGAGGTAGATCTCTATTTGTATTGCGAGCTTGTTTAACTTGTTTTAGAAAATGGAAACTGTTATTTAGAAAGGGCTCCGTCCGACAATGCGACGCGCGGTATCGTTCGCAACAGCTCCGAAGTGGAATAACAGATTTTGAATGCCTCATAATTCGTGCTCTGTAAGAGTTATAATGCCGGTAACAAAGCAATTTGTATCGTTTGGAATTAAATCGTCACATTAAAATTTAATGAGTTTATTAAATACTTGGAATAACTGTTTCATCTTATTTTTTGAGGCTTTTGTTCGTTATGGATCCTAATTTAAACTCTATTATTTTAAGTTTATTCATAACAATTACCAAAAGAAGGCTGCTTCATTTCTGCAAATATATTTTGATCGCTTTTTGACTCCGCACCCGGCAGTATAGTCTTCAGACATTTTCAAGTACAAGTGCCTGTCGAAACAATTGACTTTGTTGATATTGCAACATGATGGTTGTAGCAAGTCAGGCAACTTATCTAATATAATGTACCCCAGTGGCAGTAGAATCTTGGTCCATTGAATCTTATACCTTTGACCTTACCGATAGATTACATATTCAAATTTACAGAACTTAGGTATATGAAACAAGAAATGATATTTCTTATTACTTTTTGTTTATAATGTAAATATATATTTTTACATACTGAGCAACAAAATAGTAATAAATCCAAATGTTTATTACATACCCTAAAATTAAATACTTTAAAATAAACCACTTGCGTTCACTTTCCATATTATAATTGTAACCATAACGCTTATTAAAATCTACATAGACATTGACCGATCTACATCAAACACATTAACTGTGATCTATGGGCTTTTAACGACACAACATTTCCCTGCAGGTAATTTATAAGGCGTTTTTTCCCGGACATAATTAGCAGGGCATCAAAAATCCCATTTGTGGTCCCAAAATGTCTTACGGTTCGTCGCAAACGAATCAAGTAGGTAATAAAAGCGCATTTCCTTTGTCTTTGTTTTTAAATGATAATGAATGCTGTTTTTTATTTGAGTCGTATATGTGTGACAGGTTAGATACACATTTTTACGCAAATTTTGATGCGACCAAATTATTATTAAAACGTTTTAAAAAATATAACACAAGCGGTATTTGTACGGATCATACAGAGCCACGATAGCACAGTTGGAAGTAAACCTGCCCGATATGTCAGAGGGTGTGGGTTTAAATCATCATGGATTATCAAGGAAAAGATTTTAACCCTACCGTCTTTGTACAAACAAAGAAGAAGTACAGAATTACATTTTAGAAGTAACACGAATTTTTTAAAAATTCATTTAAGATTTTTCTTTTAGCATTTAAAAATAGTCGCCGAAGTACTAAATTAGTAATACCAGAGTCTAAATTAAAAATGTTTAAAAATAGCCCGTATTACCGTTGCATACTGTAGGTATTACCGTTAAATAAAATACATGATAGTATAAAGTTCGAGGAAAAAGAAATAACTTTTAACAGGAAACTCAGAGACTTGCTCATAAACAAATAGTACTATTCAATCACAGAATTCTTTGCCGATAAAAGCCTTAAATAAGGTAATAATATTAATATACAATAAAAAAAAAATACATTTATACATTCAATTGATAATTATATTTATGTCAATCTCGTAACTGCCCTTCGTTAATAGATATCTAAAATAGAAAGAGTTTGAAAACTATATTAGAATAATAGACTATATTAGAAAACTATTTTAGTTTTATAATAATAAATAGTTTGGTTCAAATAATTCTAGATTTAGGTAAATTTTATTCTAATTCTAATTTTTCTATGCCCTTACAGGGCCCATGTAGTTGCTAACAACTAATGCTACCTTAATTTTGTGTATATGACAGCTTAATATAATAAATAATAATAAATATAAATCCCGCTCGTGGAAAAAAAATCAACACTTTTCCAAGTCGAATAAAGGGTTCAGACAAAACTACATCTTTCTTTATAAATGAAAGACACTAAAACCTTAGAACATTCATACATTTCATACAAGTGATTAGAATTGCCTGAGCGTACGAGGCGAATTGCGACGAATTCCAATGGATTAATCAGTAATCCGCAATCTTACACGATTATTTTCGATCGCTTTTACTGATCTTTATAGTGAATTGACTTTGTTGGGATTACTTCTAGCTCTCAACAATAATTCGAACTCTAAAAGTGGATATTGTTATGTGTAAGTATTCATTTAACTAATAACTACGTACAAGTAATGCCTTATACGGCATTTTCAGCTTTACCGAGATTTTTTCGGGGCGGCGAGAAACTTAAAGGGTTCCAAGCTCTTAAGCCATGTGAAAGGAAGCACCGTCAGAGGTTTTCTAAATGGAAAGGCATCACGCACTAGTACGTGTCCCCGTGCCCTTCTAGATTCTCCGAGGGGTTTGGATATGATCGTGAGTGAAAAAACCCGAGGTCGCCTCTAAAGGCTCGGACCGCAGCTCGGGTTAACTGGGTTATGGGGGTGGGGAGAAGCGCCCAGGTACATGTCTGTACCTCCGTCCGGGTCGCTTTACTCTTGTTTTACGAGTACAGTGTCTTGGGCCTAAACTAGTGTGCATGTATAGTGTATTCTGTAAATGTGTAGTGGCATTTAGAGGAACTCTTATATGAAGCTTCAGCGCGTAAAACATAAGCTTACTCGACATGTCGTTCGTGCCTCTATATATATCAAAACACGTCTAAAACACAAATAGTCTTAACAAGTCACAACTGACGAATAGCCTCATTAGGGCCGTTTTCATAATCCTCCATTTACATTTATACCTGTCAGATTGTGAAAATTACTAAATTTCGGCATTAACGACACTGTCTCTCATCTGGTTAAACATTTAGAATTCGTTTGAGAAATCTCTATTGATCGAGGGCTTTGCCATTTGTTCCTATCGGATTTTCTCCTTCGGTGCATTCGATTATTTGAACGGAGATATCTTAGTTATCTATGGTTTGGTACGATAGCCCGGATTTCTCTATTAATCGCGGTAGCAGAAAAAGTTTGTAGGTATAATCTAAATTCTAATTCTTCTAGATCTTTTAGTTTATTTTAAAATATAAATATAAGATGGCTATTTATTTTTTTTTGAGAGAGATTGCTGATTGCCTCAGACGGCATTTTCAGCTTCACCGGGCTTGTTTGGGGGCGGCGAGGAACGTAAAGGGTCCCTCAAGCCGTGTGATACGAATCACCCTCGGAGGTTTTCTAGAGGGAACGGCATCGCGCACTAGTGCGCGTCCCCGTGCCCTACTAGATTCTCCGAAGGGTTCGGACCGGATCGGGACAAGATGGCTATTGCGTCGGAGTCATCGTAATCGTATAAACTAAAAATACAGATTTTATATGGATGTGAGATAATGTCTGTCAATTGTAGTGATGACTTTATTTCAATGATGGAGGCCAATTAGAGCAAGTTATAATAATTTAAAAAAATATTCATAAAAATGTCTCTTGCGGTATTCGAACCTAGGACCGTGACTTTTGCGATATGGATCACAATCAACCCCTTTGTAAGTCAATTAATGACTGGAGACTGGGTCTAGCTTTGTAGGTACTGTATAATTAATAACTACTGTATAAAACAGCTAAGGCCTCTGTTGTAAATTCCTGTCAATTATTTAATAAAACAAAAAATATATGTAACTCCTTAGTAGCAAATGTTAAGTGCATTCGATTTCAAAGTGAGCCTGGAGGAACACACAAATTAAAAAGCGTTGCCATAATAAACGCAGTCATAAACGGTTCTTCCCGCTTTCTCTTTTATCGCAAGAAGGCTTTTAAGGTACTTAAGCTAATTATAAATAAAATGTTGCAATAACTGTGTGTAACAATGAAGGAATAAGAAAAAAGTGATAAAAAAAACCGAAAACAATGCACTCTTTTAAACTTGTAGTGAGCATATTGATTTTTTTATCTTTTATTTTAATGATTGGCTTAATGCTTATTACAAAACATCAATATTAATTCGACTAAAATGTATGGAACAGCTGAATTATATTTTCGAGTTAGGGAGTTGGTCCAATAGTAAGAGTGGTTCGTTTGTATCACGGGAGTCATCTCAGAAGGTTTGGACGGTGATAAAAAAGTCAGCCTTAAATGTCACTTGACATAATTATTGCATGGAGGTCTCCAGGTAGCCCAATGGTTACATTCTCGGGATGAATGCGAGAAATCGTAGTTCAATTCCCATAGCTTCGTTAGATTAGCTTTTTTGGAGCGTTAAAAGAACTGTCAATATTGTGTTTATTGCGCATTTTTAATAGATCTTTACAAAAAATACTAATATTTAACAATTTTGTAAAAAATATGTAAATATTTCTATTTCTTTTTTAATTTCTCTTAATTTTAACATAATACATACTTACTTAAGACTTTAATTAAATGTATATTAAAATAAATAATACCAAAATTAAAAAAAAGAAATAATGATACATAAAAAAAAACAATTTGGTTGCAATTTTGAAAAAAAGCAAATAGTGTTGAAAAAATTCCACGAGCGGGATTCGAACCCGCACCCCATGACATGCCGGGTCGGGTGCACTAACAACTATGCAATCGTGGCTCAATCCAATTCGCAATTTTGTTTCACCTGTCATGTATCCCACGCTGGTCTCGAACGTGAATATAGTGTAACGGCTGCCAAACTTTTCGTGTATGTCTTAAGAGCCGACTAAGAGTCAAGGGTTTAAAGATGCTGGCACATCAGGCGATCCGCTAGCAACCTATCACCTTATCTATTCCACCTCAGAGCCCTATTTTGATTATGCTTTGAAATCTGGCGTCGTCACTAACGGCGAGTTTACTCCAAATTGGTGATTTTGATGCTTTGTCTATACCTTTAGGGAGAAGGTGAGAGATGAGTATGTAAGTATGAATGTATTATTGTAAGCCTGTTCCATTCTGCAGTAACATTATTCTTCATAAAACACATCGTGAGACGGTGATTATGTTTATGAATAACCACCATTGCAATTATCGTACGTTACTCGGCGTCATCAACATTGTTGTTCATAACTCATGAGGCAAAATAACACATCTGGGAGCACAAATTGCGCTTTGATTACCGCATTTACGTGTGAAAACGGGTGTGGACCATGGAAGGACAGGCATGGGAAAGATTAATAATAAATAATAGCGTTATATAACATGAAAGGGTTGTTGAGCTCAATGGCGCAGTGGTTAACGCGCCCGGACTGTGATTGCTGAGGTTAAGCAACTATCGCAAAGGCCGGTCATCGGATATGCGAGCAAAATTTATCATCTCAAGCTCCTCCGCGCTTTGGAAGACACGTAAAGCGCGCACACTTTTGCACGCGGTTTTGCTCGTATGAACTAATAATGGCCAAATTATAAGTTAGAGTATGTATCCGTATCTTAACACGAAAAAGAGAGCGATCTATTGATAAATAATGTTAAACCCAAAATGTGCTTGGAAAAGGAACATTGTAAAATAAACAAACATAGAAAGTAAGAAAGACAATGTTATAGAAAAAAAACATCCTTTTAAAGAGTCAATTTAATAATGACCCTTAAGAAGAAAGTAGTAAATAAAATATTAAAAAAACTGTGTATACTTTGTTGTTCGGGGATCCGAACTATTTAGTCTTAACCATTTTTTTTTTGTTTTTTATTATTAGTTTTTAAAGTTTTGACGTCAATAAGTGCTTGTGAAGGCCTAAGTAAAATAAGTGAATTGTTTATGACTTTGACGAACCCTGGATGCCGATGGAGTTTCAAGCCATAACACCAAAATTATGAATTTACTAATGTGAGTACCTTATTGAGATGATTTGATGCCTTTTAGCTTAGCACTGCTAAAATATGACATGTAGTATTATTATTTTAAATACCAATTATGTATACCATGGACTTCTGCAAAGTAACGCCCGATTCAATTTCTGATAGGATATTAATTCAAATAAGTTAAAGACGTTTGCTACCCAAAATTACAATGTTATTCACGTCACAAATAATGCACACGACAGCCTACTTCATAAAATTGAAATCAACAAGCGCAAAAACGGCATACATCTAACATAATAACGTCTCGGCTTGAACAAAAATGAATGACAGCGCTATATCCAACAGAATATATAAACATAACTGATGTGTAACTCGTTCCAGAAAAAAATGTTTGTCAATCATACAACAAAAAAGTTTTCTTTGAACGTCTCTAAACGCGCAAGAAAGACGTCGTCACGTCCAAAATAATAAACGAGTGACAACCCTAAGAGATGTCTAGTTCCGTACCGCGATATTTCCACTCGCAGCAGTTTATTTATGGAGTGTAGTGTTCTACTAGGTATCACTTTGTTCTAGCATCTTGGTTGAACACTTTAACAGATGTGCGCTCCGGGACGGTATTGAAGTTAACCTTTTAGTTGTTGAGACTTAGGAGTGTTTCAGCGGAGTTCCTGCCGTTCCTAATGATACCGGATAATGTTAAGTTCGCGAGTCCCGATCGATCGTAAGTTTGAACAGAGTAAGTCTGAACGTTGTAAGATTTAAATAATAACTGTTTAGAAACCGCATACAGAGTTGAAACTCAAGATTTTAAACCTTGTTTACACATCTCGATGACGATTTTTGTTTAAGCTTTTCGGTACAACTTAATGCAAAAAAAAACCGCCTGTATAGTTACCACTAGGCCAAACCAATTGCCTGGAATCAGAGGTCCCGGCATATATTTTTAGCGGGGATATATATTATATTACCCTTAGTAGTAATCATAATATTATTACTGTTTGGTTGGTTAAAAAATAATCTCGTATTTTGACCTATGTATATTGGGGAAAGTTGTTCAGTTTCATGGTCTGATCAACCCACCTGTAGGTTTAAGACGATTAAAAAAGAACGGTGTATAAGTATTATTTTTTTAAACCAGTATTTAACTACCTGACGGACCTACCTTAAAGAAGTCCTAGATTTAATTCTAGGCAAAATGTGTTTCGGATTTTTCGATGCAACCTGGGTTTGTGATTACTTAACCGGGTGCCCTTTGATTCGCCTAAAAAATTTAGTCCTAATATTACATGGCCAAACCGTATTGGCCTTAAATTAAAACGAACAATTATTGTTTCGCTTAACAATTGTTTTGCCACCATTATAATTTGGTCTAAGAATTGAAAGCCCTAATTTTAGGATCTATAATGTGAAATACCCTAAAATATATTGGAATAACGTTATTTTGGCATTAAAATGATTTCGCTTAATATAATAAAAGCTCGAATTTTAGCATATCTAATATTAAATGTGCCAAAATATATAAAATATAACACAATAATTATTATTGTTCAGTTTTAAAAATACTAGCTGCCCTACTCCTGTTGGACGCATGATAGGTTAGAAATTTAACACATTCGCGAAGCGCAGCGTAGCGATTGTCTTGAATTTCGAGGTAATTTTTTTTTTATTAGAATACAGAAATCTAGCTCCATACAAAAATATTTTTTTTATTGCTCTTGTTCGGGGGGAGGTGCCTTATTAAAATGAGTAGGCGTTTTATACTTTGTGATTTTTAATTTTGTGTGAATTAATATTTAGTAATTGCAAACTTTAGGGATTACGAATTGTTCCGCCAAATGTCGCATTTGGTAAATAACAATATGGCGATAAAAAGTTAGGCGAAGTGAAATTAGACCAAACACGATTATGAAAAGTGAAATTATGCGAAAAATTTAGGCTTACCGTTTGAGTGGCATTGCCAAATAGATGTACAAAAAATTAGGCGACCCGATATATACCCTACTTAACCACATTTGGCAGGATTCAGCTAAACTTGTCAATTTTAGCGATAATAAGATTTTAATATTGGAGGCCTTTTGCCTAGCAGTGGGACAGTATTATAGGCGATTTACTTTTTACTAACTTTTTGTATTAAATTTTCTACAAAAACACAAATGTTGAAAAAATTTCCACGAGCAGGATTTGAACCTGCACCCTTCTGACATACCGGGTCAGGTGTTCTTTCAATCTTTATTATTTGTAAAAATATTATGATCAGATGTTAAAGACGGTAGTTGTTGACATTGAATGGGTGCCTTTGGCTTTCAAAGTAAAAAAGTAAATAGTGTTGAATAGTTTCGGCGGGCTGGTTAGAACCACGATGGCTCAATTGGAAGAGCACCTGACCCGGTATGTCAGAAGGGTGCAGGTTCAAATCCTGCTCGTGGAAATTTTTTCAATATATGTGTTTTTGTAATTTGTTTCGCAACAAAATTTGCGTTAAAATTAAATAAACAAAACAAAAACATTTTTCAAATTTTCCACCTAAGTATTTTCAAAAAACACGTTATGTCTTTATGTATTTTGGCCATATCACTCTATCATGCAAATTAAAAAAAAAGTTAAGTTAAGTTCTCAATCAATGACAAACTGAATAAGCTGACTAAACAGGTGACCTAAGATCAAACCTTACATATACCTAAATTACACGAAACTGGGACGTCTAGGTCTGACAGGGTTAGTGTAAGTACTAAACCACGTTTAAAAACAAACATACTGACTAACATTATTGATGTCTAGTTCTGACGTTGTCGGTTACCTGAAACAAAAGTTGAGAATTAAATACAATAACTTATTAAAAAACGAAGTTATTTGAAACAGTTGAGTCTATCATTAGTTTAATGTCAATAGTGACCGAATCACGTTCAGCGCTAAATCCTGATTGACGGTATTGTCATAAACCGGCCACTGGAACTTACAATAACATCGCTAGAACTTTTTCAAACAACAACACAAGCTAAAGAGGAAGGACAGCGAATACACGCGTCATGTTGATGACGTGAAGCGCAACTGTGCGACATTGTAATTCGCGTGAAACAAAGCGTGCGAGTCATGTGCAAACCCATCCGTTTGGAAGATCGGAACACCCGCGCTACGTTTTATAACGGGACTTCGCTCACGGAAGGAACACAATCGCTTCTGCTAGGGCTGGCATAATCATGTTAAAGAACGTGCTTCTAAAAATAAAAATGTTGATGGGAGAGACGTGTTTTGTTTCGAACTAAGACGTTTTGAACTAAGACGTTTCGAACTTTCAGGGCTACCGAAGTTGGAGCTATTGTCAACAAGTGAGTTTATTCTTGTTGCGATATCATTTCCTGTGAATACAATTATGCCAAAATACAACCGCCTCTGCATATCGTCGGCGTCAGTGCAGGACCGTGTATCTACACTTTTTTATGAAAACTGTTTTATCATCAAAATGATTAGAAAACGTAGCCTGCCATCTAGTGGCAAAGTAAAAAGTAGTTAGAAAGCATGCTTTGACAGGTAAAACAGTCGAATCTAGTAGCTTCTAAATGCAAAATGTTCGATATTAGTGCAGTACCGTGTACATGCAGTCTGTAACAGTTCGTCGGTGGTATTGTTTCGGCGTTCTTAAGTTAATCCAGATAATACTGTTACAAGCAACAAAACCTACATGTAAGTAATATGTTTTTGTAAGAATAGCATTGCTTAACTAATAAAATATTGTAAACTCTTTAATTTGCTAGATATCTTTAGTTAGAACATCATATAAATTTAGTTTTGTTAGGCGACGTACTTAGAAGGTAATGCATCGGATATTTTCAAATGATTTGTAGGAGATAGAAGTTACTGCACTTTTTTTGTTCTTATAAATTTAAATGTTACTTAATTGATTGTTAGTTTTGGTATATTATTAATATATAGATAAATAAATTATATTAATTGATTAATTTTGGTATATATTATTAATATATAGGTAAATAAACAAAATGTATTTTCTTTTGTCAACAGACAGAATGGCCACTTCAAAAAATAATAGGAATAAAAAAATCCTCATGATGGCTTTACAGGGCGACTCACAAATTAATTTGAATAGTCACCAAAAGAGAATAGAGTTGTTAAAAGAAAATGATGTTAATCAGATAAATACTACATTAACTATTATTGATCCTCAATTGGACTCTAATCAGGATGATTTGTGTGCTATCAGGGATGCTAATTTTTTGTTTATAGATAATAAAGCTGTAACACACGTGGAAACATTTAAAAGTATGGAATTTATAGAGCCTTTTGGAAATTCGATGATAGAGCTTAATAATAACTATGTTAATTTGGAAAATGTAAACTTAGATAACGAATCTGTTGATATTATTGCCGATAATTTACAAGTATTAGAAGAGACGTTGCCTAGTGCACTCACAGAGTTAGAATCTAATTCAGTGGATAAGCACGTACTAATAGAGGATAAATTAATCTCTGTTATGACACTGATGTCTGAACCAAGAGTAACTGAGTATTATGAGAATACAACAGATAATGTTCATGAGATCTCGACTCCAATAAACCAAACAAACACAACTGGCACTATGTTGACTAGTAGTTCTGAAGTGACTGAAGCTGAACGAACTTTATCATTTCCAGAATTAATAAACGATTGCTTTGGAGAAGTGGAACCGTCGTCATCAAATAATCTTACAGAATTAAATAGTGCAGTAATACCTCCAATAGAAAATCAAAGTTCTATCGGTATTGTAAGTGAGGCAATAACAAATGTGATTACTAACAAAAGAAAGCGTTCTAAAACAAATCAGCGACTTTTAAATAAGAAAAGAAGGATGGAAGGTTCTAAATATCTAGGATTCCGTAAGCCAAAAGGCCAAAATAACACTTTCAATGACACGGAGAGAAGCGAAAGAAAGTTACTATCAAGGTGTAGCTGTATTGAAAAAGACTCTAAAACAACAAACTTAACTAGGAAGTGCTATGAGATAACCGAAAGAGACAGACAGGAAATATTTACTGATCTATGGACTAAAATGAATTGGGACCAAAGAAAAGTATTTGTTTCTAGCACCGTATTTACTCGTGAAGCTAAACGTAAAACAACAGAGAGTAATAGTCGGCGCAAACATTCTTTGGTTTACCATCTGCAAATAAGAAACCAATTATTATTGGTTTGCAAAACCATGTATTTGAACACAACAGGGCTGGGTCAATGGTCCGTCACCGAGTGGTCGGCGAAAAGTCATCACGGTATAATAGAACAGAATTCCACTACTGTGGCTTCAAGAACACCTAGAGTAAATCTAAATCGAGATAGGCTAGAATTCCTAAAGAACTTTGTAACTTCTCTAAATAAATTACCCAGCCATTACTGTCGAAAATCTACGAACAAATTGTATTTGGAACAGACATTCACTACTTATCAATCCCTTTACAATGTTTATAAGTCAAGCTGTGAATCAGAAGGCATACAGGCTCTGACCTTAAACAAAATGAAAGACGTACTTTCGGAAAAGAATGTGTCTTTGTTCAGACCTCGCAAAGATCAATGCGACATTTGTCTAGCTCACGTTAATGGTCATTTGTCACCAGGTGAATATGAAACTCATCAACAAGAAAAGAATAAAGCAAGAGAGGAAAAAAATAAGGATAAAATGAGAGCTTTGAAGGGCGAATGTCACGTTTTAACCATGGATGTCCAAGCTGTTAAATTGTCCCCAATGACTAAAGCAAACGCGCTGTATTACAGAACCAAATTATGCAATCATAACTTTACAATTTATGACAATGCCACTAATGACGCTACCTGCAACTGGTTTGATGAAACTGTAACTGATAATTCGGCGTCAACTTTTGCTTCTTTTTTGGTACATTACTTGGAAACTCATTTTCTTAAAAATGGAGATAAGCGTCCGATTATTATATATTCCGATGGGTGCACAGCTCAAAATAGGAATACAATTATGTCAAATGCACTATTGAGTATTAGTGAAAAATATGGTGTAGAAATTTACCAAAAATATTTAACGAAGGGGCATACACAAATGGAGTGCGATTCTGTGCATAGTACAATAGAAACAGCAATAAAAAATCGGGACATTTATTTACCTAGCGATTACCATCGCATTTCTGTTGAAGCTAGACGAAAGAATCCTTATAAAGTTTTTGCACCAAATAATGATTTCTTCCGTGATTTTGGTACTCGTAATTTGTTGAAATATTCGTCGATACGTCCTGGTAGAAGTGTCGGAGATCCCGTAGTCGTTGCACTAAAAGCAATTAGGTATAATTTGGAGGGCATATCATTTAAACTCCAATTTGATGAAGAATACCGACCCTTACCACATAGGCCAAAAAATATATCTTTGGCCCAGGCAAATTTTCCCAAACTTCATGCTGCACCATTACCAATTACTGAGAGGAAATACAAAGATCTTCAAGAAATAAAAAATGTAATACCCAGGGATTGTTGGCCGTATTATGACTCTCTACCTCATCGTAATTAAATAGTAATGATTTTTATAAAAAATCTTGTTAGCTTTTAATTAACAATTATCCGTTAAAATAAGAATAATAAACCTTTTACTTCATTAATTTTCGTTTTATTTGTAAGCAATGCATTACCTTAATAATACATTACCTTGTATATATACTTCACTCAATCTTATTCTATTAGTGCATTTCCTTGTAAATGATAAAATTTGATAAACTATTTCATATTTCAATAAAAAAAATTAGCAATTACATTCGTAATAACATTAATTTACTAAAAATCTAAATTTATTAGTGTCATAGTTATTGCATTACTTTTAGGAAAGTTTTTTGTGTCTCCTGTAAAAAACGGTTTTATGTATATAAAAGGTCCTGCACTGACGCCGACGATATATAAGTTTCACGGTCTCTGACGACTCAGACTCCAGATGATTCGATTCCCAGCAGGACCTGAGTGATATTTAAGGCGTTACCTACTGGTTTGATACTTAAGTTGTATAAAAAAACCTTTTGTATGACCGCTCAGGTTATTACGCTACTTATTGAAAAGTGAATTCCATAAAATAACTGTTTTAGCATAACTTTTAGAGCATTAAGGAAAAAATTGATATCGGCAAACAAACCATTTCCCTATTTAGTAACTTACTTACCGCAAGATAACAAAATTAAAAAATTTAACGTGGCTTACAAAAAATTTTACGTGGCTAGAGAAGTGGCATTGAAATATGCAAGTTTCGGTACTGCAACAACAGAAAAAAAAAATTGGAAACAACGACAAAAAATAAAATAAACAAATTGGGTAAAACTGCTTCTACTCAAGGTTATTTGGTGTTAATAAATATCGTCATAAATTGCGTATATAAAAATATGTAAATGAAAAAAGTCTTCTTTTGTTCATCATAAAACGGAGCAACAACGTTTTTTTACAGGGACATAGACGAAGGGCCTAAAAGTGCCCGAGACTATTTTTATCTCTGGAAAGCAATGTAGAATTAACCTTTTGAACCATTTTAATTATATATATAGTTTATTAAATTATATAATATTGTGTGTTTTATATTTATAGTTTGTATTATTGTGTGTTTTCATATTATTTTATTACATATTTTTTTCTTTAAGACATTAATTTACTTATTAATTGCACTATTATGCTAAAACTGAATAAAGATATTTCATTTTATTTAATTTCATTAGGCGTTTGCAAATAAAAGATAATTATTTATTTCTCTTATCCTGACAACCCTATCCTAAATTGACCATTGATATTAATGTTGCTGTCACTTTTGAAAACGCGCGTTTATTTAATTAATTATCGCCGACTATTTGGGTTTATCCCAAATACACAAGTGTTGATTGACCTGATAGGTTGATATTGAAGTGATAAGGAATTTGTGATTTTTGCAGTAATACTTGTACTTGAATCAGTTATTTGTTTTTAGTAGTAATCTACACCGGTAAATGGTAAAGTTTTATTGTAATTAATTTTATTTAAAATCAAATTCCTGCTGTATTACAGCAACTCCAAGGTGCAAAATGCAACAGGTCTTGAACAAAATAACTCCTTGGTCATACAGAGATCAGGATCTCGATAGTGCACTGGCTTAATCGTGTTGCGATCTTACAAGTTAATCAACTTTGACAATGTCATCAAGTGGATGGGTGATCCAATTATTATATGTTGAACATACACTTTTATGATAATACCAAAAGAAGTGAAAGTCTTGATAAAGTGATAGAAAATATAATTGATAATAACTACTGATCTAAAATGATATGAAAATGAGTACGCGCGGCGTGATTGATTACCGATGACGAACTAACTTTATAATGACCTTAATTATATATTAATGCATGTGGCGTAAATGCTGATGTGACAAAGTGTACTTGTAGCCCGTACACCGAGCTTCGAAAGACACGTTAAGCAGTTGGTCCTGGTTTGGTGTCTTAAAGTGACCTCGTTAAGCCCACTTACCTGCATTAGGCCAGAGTAGTGGGTTATGGTTATGACTGTCTCCTTGTACTATTGTTCATGTAGTTAAATCGGAGCCCAGCAATGGGACGTTTATTAGGCTAATATCTTTCATGGTAAAAAATCTCCAGAATATATTTTATAACTATAATATTACTCCATATACCTTATATAAAGACCTTAGACGCCTTACAAATAAACAAAGAATAAGGTTTGAATAGTTATTCCGTGTTTTGTCTCTTTTACTCTTATTTGAAATGACGTTTACATGACAGGAACAAAACACGGAATAACTATTCGGACCTTATTCTTTGTTTATTTGTAAGGCACTTAGGACGTCTGAGATTAGCTTATACAAAATAAACTATTACTTTCAACAAAATCATTTGAATATCCTTTGAAATAGAGTCAACATTTTCAATATGACGTGAGATTGAAACACGAAGCTCTTGTCAAATGCATCATTAATTATAGACTAATTGCGCTTTCTGTATGCTGGCAGGCTTCATTATGTAAGCGTTGCTTTAGAAAACAACCCATAACTGTTTTTTTACCTATAAGCTTATCAACCAACGCTAGGGTGGGGCCGAGTGGCAAAGCGCTCGGTCTAATACCTGAAGGTCCCAGGTTCAATTGCCAGGTCAACTAATGTGTTCTGGATTTTTTGATTCATAGCCCGGGTTTGTAATCACCAACCCTCATTTGGCAAGCGTGGTGATCAAGCCATTACCTATAAATTGTAGTGATGACTTGATTTGATGGTGTAGGTCTATACCCAGCAGTTGGACTGTCACAGGTAATTTACCATTTTAAAAGTTTTAAATTTAAATATAAATTTATGTAAAGATAAGTGTCCCATTAGCACAATATAAAAACCAGTAGCCCAGATGGCAAAAGCTTGTTTGTTGGTTCAAGTGACACATGAGGCATTCACTTGTTTCATGCGTTATACTTAATTACTTAATATTAGAGAAGAATATTGAGTTCTAAATTTAATCGCTTTACCACTGGAATGTTTATCTTTCAATTTTCATGGCGAAAACAAAAAAAACAATCCATAACAAAAGACATGTCACCTCATATAATGCGTAATCTATTCTGACTGACGTAACGGTCCAATAAAGTAATGATTATGCTCAAAAATATAAGTTGTTTTGTTATCATGTGATATGAGTTCTATTACGTCGAATACACAGGCTTTCCATAAAATTGATTGGTCCCGTCTAACGTGCGTAAATATACAACAAAATCCCCTTCACATCTGCTAATAAAAAATAGTACATCTTTAGTTACAGAAAGGCACAGATAAACGATTTGTTGTACAAATAAATCAATGTATAGGGCGTACAAAATTTACGATACCCCAAGGCACACATAAAATAATACGAACGATATCGTCATAAAAAACGGAGGCATGCATTCTTTTCTATATTGACGACATAATAAATGGGGGGAAATACCAAAACGTATCGGATTGGGCTTTACACCAGCATAGCTTGTATATATTTTTTAGCTTCGTTACACTTACTTATTCTGAGATACACACTCGGTAAATAAACACTGATTATTTTTCTTATTTGTAATAAAAATAGTGCGACATCGTTATACCGTTGATATAGATATGTTCCATTTAATTATGTCGTTTAATAGCTAAATAACTATAAAGATGTTTGTTGTCATCACTCATTCATTCAAGAAGGAAATATTGAATTGCTAATTGGTTAACATAACTAAATATTTATCATCTACCTACGTTGATGCCATCATTAGCTGTCATTGAAGAAAATCACTAAATTATTATGATAAACACCGACTACAACTTAAACGAAACACGTAGTTTTAATTTAACATTAAAACAAAATTAGGGTACATACCTATGACCTCCTAAACTAAAAGTGCGTTATCTCTTAAAATATTTAAGCTAAAAGGACCGTAGCTCGTTGTCCTAAGCACAAACCTGTTTGTTCCATCAGCATAATTATTCCAAGCCCCAACCTACGTCGAGTGACACCTCACCTACCACTAGAGCATATGGGTCGTCAATTATGATGTGTTTGAACTGTGGAGCCGTAGTTCATACATTTTTGTCTCTAGGTAAAATAAAGGGCGTAGACGCATAATAAACTAAGCTTCAGTGTCGGCAGCGCGTGCGAGTAGTCTCATTCCGAACTCCGTTGCACGCAGCAGTGCTGCCGCAGCACTACTGGTCCCCATATATTCTCTATAAGTTTATATGAGAATCATACCTTTAGGCCGTGTCTAGGGTAAACGAGCGGTGACTAAAACTGCGGTGGGCGCGAAAGACGGGGCTTGGGGGTTGATCACAGTATTTTTTTGGAGAAAAGTTTTGCTGTTTTGCTGTTTTGCTGTGTGCGGCTTTCTCGTATAGTATATAGGTATAGGTAAAGTATAAATAATAATAATAAATAATAAAGTTTTTTTTATTGTCTCAAAATATTACATAATCTTAATTGAAGTTTGAGAACCTCTTGTTAAGGGTAAAGGTATAGGTAAAGCAAATAATAAACATACTGTGCCACGGTTGGGCAAACTCAATTTCCATCATTGAAATTAAGATATCGCTACAATTGATTGGCTAAATCACCACCCAGAATATGCCTCTTAAAATTTAAAACACATTATGATCGACCTGGGAACATAAGGCACATTTTTTGCCATGTACACACGCCTGCACATCAACCTACCACAAACTGTCAAATTTCTTCAATGAGAATGTATTGAAGAAATTTCCCAGTTGTGGATAGGTCGATGTGCAGGCGTCTGTACATATTTTCTTCATTTAAATTAACACTACAAAGTTTGCATTGTACACATGCCGCTCGTTTGCTTTTCCACAAGTTGGTCTAAGACTTGTGAGAGGCCAACTGAATAGTACTGTACAATTACACTTTCTTGCTTTACTCCTCGTTAACAACACACTTGAATCGTCCAAGCACGTTCCAACTTCTTAAACAAATGTAAATATGGTGTCACTAATAGTGCGCAGGTAAACAGTTGTCTTATCTTTTTCTTGTACTTCCATATTATGTGACTGCGACTTACATCGAGAAAACAAATAGAATTGTAGGAACCCACGTAAAATAACATGTGGCCGAGGTCAAACATAAGCATGAAAATAAGTCTGTCACGTCTGCGAAGATGCCCTTTACACTAAACCTATTACATACTACATAAGATTCGATAAACACGCTTAATAAAGAACAACTATTCGATCCCTAGGATGATACACGATGCTAGTAAGTTTCAAACATAAAAATATATCAATAGAGATGATGGTTACAGATTACAAATTCTTGTTCCAACACCGCATTGCAAGGAATGTAAGCTCATTTTGCGTGAAATGAAATGCACTTGATTAATAATAAGGGACGGTTAGGTATGTGTTACAAATTAACTTTTAAATGACCTATAAACCTTAGACTTCCTGAGACCACGCAAAGTATCGGGACAAAAAGTAGATAAATGTCAAATATTTTACAAAATTAGACTCTAAGACCTAAGTTTTGCGTAGGATATTCAATCCTTATATTTATGTCGTCAAGATTCCCAATTGATTAAGTGAGTATCAAAACATCGAACCTATCAGTACGTTTGATCTTCGATCACAGTAGTAGTCATTCAAGTTTGCTTTGAAATAGAAGTTTTCAACTTGGGTATGAATTTAACAAACTCAAAGGTACCTACCAACCTACTTACTTTACCAACCAACCTACTTTATTTCACGTTCAAGACGATCACTGGCGTGGGTACACTCGGCGACAACAAAGAGCGTGTCTATACTCGTACGTCTATCTCAGTATCTCCGCAGGCACCGAACCTGCACTAATGTGTTAATCGATGAGCCACATTTCCTGCGCCGACTGTACTGCCAGCCCAACTCCTAATACACACTTTATTTATCACAGATCAGAACATACTAGATGTACCATTTTTTTATCATGTGTCTTCGCGTCTGGACTTCATTTCCGTGTGTGTCGGTAGAGAGTCATTTACCGCGCTAAATTAAAAAAAAAACGTTACAGGCATCATGATTTTACTCTTGACAATTGACTCTTTGCTATCGAATGTATGGCTGGAAATAATTGACAGTGATGTCTTGTTTCAATCAAAAGCAATTCTTAAATCACAAAGCACAAAGTGATGTCTTCAAGAAATTAGTAAATTGGTTAATATAATAAGCGGTAATACAACTTTCGCAAAGGCCGGCTATCGGATGGATTAAAAATTTATCATCTCGAGCTACTCCGTGCTTCGAAAGGCACGTAAAGCAGTTGGTACCGGCTGCATTAGCAGTCATTGACAACAACCAATCCGCACTGGGCTTGTGTGTTGGTTTATGATCCGTTCTTCCTGTGGTTTTTTCACCCATAAGGAAGGCTCATGCCCCAGCAGTTGAGACACAAATGACCTGGTGGTATATTATTGTAACACGAAATTCAATAAAAACAATTCTAAAATCATTGTTAAATTTACATCAAAGTACAAAATGATGTCTTTATAAAACGAATAAATTATTGTCAGTCAACTTTATCTTTCTTTTTAGTAGTTTGAAAACAATGAACAAAGTTACACCGCGTTCCCATTTATAAACTAACTCGACTAAAACTTAATTTTCATTGTATTTATTTTAACTAGCTGTCTTACTTAACTCTAACATTCAGAGATATACATTAAAAAAAATATATAATTGACTAGTGGCCCACTCGTGACTTTGTTCGCTTGAGACTACCCGTATCCCATGATGGACCCTATTGCAGCGCCACCTACCAGGTCCGATTGTGTTTTAAAACCATCCAGGAACCCATTGAAATATACACAGAAAATTTTATACAAATCGGTCCAGGAGTAGTTAGGAGGAGTTAGGTGACACTAGACAGATAAACGATATGACGTATTAAGGGGACACAATTTTTTCATGCGTTGTAATAGTGACATACCTACAATGAAACGATATTTTAAATAAGAGATTTAATTTCAATGTATTTATGTAGTTAAGTTTGCTACGCCGTAGAGGCTGAGGCTGTCTACGGCGTAGCAAATTCGAAGTAGAGCCCGGAGAAGCAAGTGTTTGCTTTTATTTAGAGAGGTTCATTTATTAACGTGAATGTGTTATTAGGTATCTCGTATATATATACGTTATTTTATGTTTTTGTCTACGATTAGTAGATACGAGTAGTCTTACACCATTATTGCTACTAACACTATGGCATGTTATTGTCTGAGAATAAATATTTTATTTTAAATATATTATTACATATTTACAGTAAAAGAGAAAAAAATTGAAAGTAACATCTTGGAAGAATACATTATGAGAATATAATTTAATTACTAGTCCAATATACAGAAGGTTAAATTAATGAACACTTAAATTTTAAAAATTCAAAACTGGTCGTGTTGTGGAGATATTTTTATCTCATATAAACAGACCCATATGTTTTGCTCAAACTGTATATAATCAAAAAATACATCATTGAAGTGTATCTCATCCAGCATGCCTGTATCCACGTCGCCAGCTTCCACTTTGTCTTGACTAATCAAATATGAGCCCTACGGGCTACGCGGTAAGAGTCAAGAGATAGGTTAACTTCGTTAATTCGGACCCTGATGAGTCTCACCATGAAATGTACCGACCGCTCTCTAATACCACTGTGTGTAGCTCGATTGTCGACTGTTATCGTGATTCTGCAAGCTTTGTTTGAAGGGCGATAATTCGCAATCACGCCAGCTGTGTTGATTGTTCAGAAAGGCGGACATGATGTGTTTAATCTTACTTTTTCTTAACTAATCATTTAGGTAAAGTGAATCACGAAAGTTATACCAGCATTGACATAATAAACAATACCCTTCCTTTGCAGTCGGGTAAAAATGTCGCTAAATTAGAAAAAAGGGTAACTAGACTGACGTTACGTAATCGGTTTAGTTGGTGGTAGATTCCGTTTTAAGTCCGCATGCTAGCTATAACCATATTTTCTATGTCTTTGCTATTACAACACTGATTGTAGCATTGCTGTATTCCAACAGTTAGAGAAACAGAAAGAAAGCCAGTTCCTCAGTGGTTGAGGTTTTAGGGTGAAGTGTGCTCTTACCTTCACCCTTATCGCACATACCTACAATGAAATGAAAGCAAAGCACTATCTCGTTGCGGCAAAGAAACACATAAATAATTAGAATCCCTACTCAGGCTAAAGGGTTAATTTGCATATACTCTTCGGACCGTCGACAACTCTCACAGCACCATTTTTGATCGCGTCAATAGGTCTGAGCTGAAATAAAGGTGTTATGACCACAGGTGGTTCTCGGCGTGACTTGGGACTTATTTATCATTCTTTGACTTAATGAAAGTACCAGCTTCGCTCTGTTGAGCACCGAGGTTTTTAGATGTTAACTTGAGCTTATCAAGTAATTGACTGTGTAACAAGCATCGCACAAGATCTCTCTACTGGCTAAAAGTTTAATATTCTTCGTAAGCTTCGGTACTGCAAAGGTCTAAACTAAACTGTAGCTGTAGTAATACCACAGCTGGGCAGTACTTGGCATGTCGTGGGCTTGTATAGTTAGCAGTCTTTAACTTTTGAGTCAGACAAGTCACAAGTACTCTGAGATTGTATGTCTGTGTGTGCACTCTGTTGAACATGCCAAGTTTTTTAGATGTTGGCTTGACCCAATTTTCTAGTTGACTGTGGATTTAAGCATTGCTGAATGCACCAAGGATTGAAATGTTATATAAAACTTGTCTAAAATTAAGTAACGCTCTTCATTCGTCAGTGTATCTCAAACATTTAATATTCGCAAATGCTGAACCCAAAGTCTAATGATATAGTACGCGAGAATTCCTTCCAGTGCGCCTAACGGCCAAAAATATAGAAGAAATATTAATTTTGAAATTGCCATGCCTTCTTATAAACGATCAAAGAGGAGACCGTAATTTGAAAAGTTATGAGTTATGACTTATTTTTGTCGAGCCCAGGCGGCATTTTTTATTTTATTTAGTTATATTGTGTTGGTTTAAAAAAGCAATATTGTAAACGCTACGATTAACGCAATATAGGGCAATGGCACCAGTATTCGATTTTTTTCCCTTTAATCATTTAAATAGAGGTCAGCTTTTAGTCTTTAGCAACCATTTGATACAACCCACCTGTTTCCGGGTAAAATTTCAATGATAATAATCTATATTATTTTTTGGCGACGAAAGTTGTATCGAAGATTTAAAGTATCGAATAATGTTGCCATCACTTTAATTACACGAATTCTCGTTTTCGTTAACGTGACCGAATGGCAAATATAACTCGCACTTGGCACCATATTCACTTCTCGTTATAGTTACCGGCACTTAGTAAGCAGTCATAAACTCGTAGAACAATACTGCAATGACCAAAAAACTTAAGAACATATAATTTTCTGCATACTAATTACAAAATCGCAGCCTCAATACCACACTGCAGTACCAAAAGCCGTAAGCACATTTTGCGTGAAACGGAACGGACCCGATAAAAATAATTGACGGTATGCAAGTAACAAATAATTATGTGGCGTCCCTTCGTGACCATAGACCGTGTAAAGGGTTCGAACGGGTTAGGATTAAGTAATATGTAAAAACAAGAGGTAATTCGTACCAAGTGTTTCATTTTAATGTCTATATTTTTACATTCCCAATACCCTTCATTAATATCCCAACTGCTGGCACGAGCATTCTTTATGGATGGAAACAACACAGGGGAGAAGGCGTCATAAACCACCACGCGGGGTCAGTACAGATTGGTGGTAGGTAACGACTGCTAATTCAAAATTCAAATTCTTATTCAAAATCACTTATTCAGTTTAGGCTACAAATAGCTCTTATGAACGTCTTTATGCCATAGGTTCGTTAGTCTACTCTGGGCGGGAGACCTTGTACTGAGAAGAACCTGCAGGAAACTCAGCAAGTGTCAAGCTCTTTTCTCCCTTACAGCGTCAAAGTTATTGGAAAATGCCCTATCATAAAAGGACACTTTCCATCACAAATAAACACACAAAAAATAAAGGACAATCACAACACACAATAAAACAATAAAATGAAAAAAAATCTAAGTTTGCATAAATTACATCAGGTACCCACCAATTTAAATTTTTACAATGTCATACAGTACTAATATAAGTCACGCGGGCCCAGTGTGGATTGGTGGTTGTTAACGACTGCTAATGCAGCCGGGACCAACGGCTTTACGTGCCCCCTCAGACCGGTCACGTTAACCACTACGCCATCAAGTTCTTCATTAAGGGCATTATGGTAACTGTATTAAAAATATGACATCGTCAAACTGTTGTAAATGTACTTACTGATTTAAAATTTGGCGCAGTGCCACGGTAGCTCCTTAATTTCTAATCATCATCATCATCATCATCATCTCAGCCAAAAGACGTTCACTGCTGGACAAAGGCTTCCCCCACGGATCTCCTTGAGGGGTATTTGCCGTAATCGCCACGCTTGGCAGGCGGATTGGCGATCGCAGTAGGTTGGGGGTAACCTCAGGGAGACGCTGCTGCCCATCCATCTAATTTCTAATATCAGAATATAAATTTCGGTTGAACCGTACAATATGACTAAAGATCTTCTGAGATAGTTCACCAAATTCTCTGATGGCATCGAAGAATTTCAACTTTGGCGTATAATACATACCTATTAGCATAGTGAATGTAGAACAGTGCCTAGATAATTTTGAAGTTCGGGGTAAATCTTTATTATTCTAACTAGTTCATATATTATTTAAGAGACAGACACTGTGTGTAAAAAAATGTTTGCATTATATATTCGTATCAGGTGTTTAATATAAAACAATATTATACAACGCGGTAAAATACTGACAGCTACATTAACCGTGGTATGTTAACTATTATAAATAGGTATTAAGTAATAATAAGAATCAGTTAACTGTTGTTATTTTACAAAATTCCGATATTTATAATGTATCTCTCTCTTTAGTCTCATAAAAGTAACAGTAACATTCTTATTAGCAAACAAACCCTTAAATAATTAAGGGCTACTTAGTTATATAAAAACGTAACAATACTATTCTTAAATAAATATTTATAAAATACAGTGAGAAAATACAGTGGTTCGATTCCTAGCTGGGTCGGGGTGGGCGTTTAATTTTTTCACCGTATTTTGTCACTGTATTTAATAATTGTATTTAGTAATTTAGTTTCAGTGCAGCAAGCACTTAAAAAAAAAAGTAAAAAAGTATAATTCTTATTACACTAAAAAAATATTTATAGAAAGCTCCCATCCAATGTAAGTCTTCATAGTAACAGAAAATGACATTTGTACTACATCGAAACTTATATTTTTGAAACAAAACTAATACTACTGAGCCCATTTTTATTATGACAACGCCGGTATTCGCCTAAAGTAGTTAGCGCGTCGAACTTCAGTGGTAATTACCGTGATGTATGTGTAGAATAGTCTAGATGTGACAACTTCGGTCTCCCAATGGCAGGCGCGGGAAATGTCAAGGTTGCTAAATAGACGGTATTAGAACGTAGAATGAATTATTTGAAGCTTTGGAGGTACACCGTGAATAAACAAAACGGATTATGTTAACGACATGAGTTTTGAAGAAACTAAGATTTCGTAAACAACCAAATTATATTTATTACTTGTATTATGGATATCTAAAATTACCTACACCTGTATATAGACATCCGCTTTGCTTAGCGGATGCATATAGCCTATAAAAAAGAAGAAAAAAAATCCTTTCTGCTATAATAGAATTCAGGATAAAAGACTTTTTGAACCTGCACCCTTCGGACATACCGGGTCAGGTGCTCTTCCAATTGAGCTTTTTTCAACATTGTGTTTTTGTAATTTGTTTCGCAACAAAAATTTGCGTTAAAATAATATAAACAAAACAAAAACATTTTAAAAGACTTTATTAAGATTTCTTAACTTGTCGATAATCTTGGACTGAAAGATATAGGAAAATTTGCTTTAAGTAAATCTATATCTAGAGGTGAACCCGTGTAGTGCCGGTAATAAAGAATTGCACCACCCCATCTCTTCCCGTGGGTGTCGTAGAAGGCGACTATGAGACCATTCCAGAGGATGGGCAGCAGCGTCTCTCTGTGATTATTCTTACCTTACTGCGATCGCCAACCCGCCTGCCAAGCGTGGCGATTATGGCAAATTCCCCTCAAAATGAGGTTATTGATTTATCCTTGAGGGAGGCCTTTGTCCAGCAGTGAACGTCTTTTTGGCTGAGATGACATCGAGAGAAACTCGATGGCGCAGCGACATTTGCGTTCAAGTTACGATCTTGCAAGTTATGCAGCTTTTGTAATACCAGTTTTCTTCACAGGTCACTAATATTTAGAGCTCTCTTATGATTCGGAAGGCACGTTTAAGTAAATGGTAGTCTATAAAACCCACCAATCTGCATTAAGCCAGCAGCGTGGTGCAACATGACAAGAACTGTCAATGTGCTGTGGTCTATGGGACGTTTAATAATTTCTTATGCTTTTAAGTTACTCTGTAACTAAGTTTTATTAAACTGGAAACTGTACAAATGCATGTACAATATTATTAATAAAACACGTACGCACATTTTTATAAAAATTAACTTTCGGATTTTTGTTGTTAAAAGATAGTTCTTCTGTGGGTATAGATCGATTTTGTGAAACTTCACGTTTAATTTGTTACTAATACATAAAAACTACACTTTTACAAGTATATCCTACATAGTTACGGAAGTGGTGCTAATAACTCGTTTCATATCACCAAAAGGGTTAGTATCGGGAATATTCCACACAAAAGGGGTTGTTTTTATATGCTTTGTCATATCAGGTTACATGACAGGCTTAAGAGCATAATAAGGCAACACAGAAATAATATAAAGCTTTTTGTTGACCATTATCTTTAGACAATAGCCTTGTCCCTGGATGCGATATCTTACAATTAATCCTCTTGTATTCGAATTTATCGATGACTAGTTGGCCCGGCGGACTTCGTACCGCTTTAGAAACTGTCAAAGGACAGTTTCTATGACAACAAAACAAATAAAGACATCAAATATTTTACAGCTAGGAACATTTTGTATTGGAAAATTAAATTGTCGTTTTTATGTAAAAATATTGTTTTTTCTATTAATTTTCTTCTTTAAAAACCTGACAATAACAAACGCAAAAAAAAGGAATTATCTTATTTTGTGCTGTCGATCGGAAGTTATGCGCGTACATACATTTCAGTGATTAATTTTTATATAGATTTTTGAGTAATAATATTTTTTTCTTTTATTTTTCCTCTTTACAAACCTTGTCCTGACAATAACAAACACAAAACAAAGAATTATCCAATTTTGTACAGTCGATCGGAAGTTATGCGCGTACATACATTTCATTGATTCATTTTTATTTATATAGATTAATTTCCCGCTGAAATTTCCAAACGGAATGTATGGATTCAAAATACATACATACATATATATCCTTACATCCTTCTTCCAAAAAGGGGTAAATGACAAACGAAATCACCAATTGTCTGTATACTCGCCATTAATGACCCAACGCCACATTTAGCATAAACGAAGTAGGGTTCCGAGGTGGAATAGATACCATCAGTGACGGGTTGGATCTCGGAACCCTTGTCCTTTAGTCAGTTTATACGTCAGGCACGGGATTTAAAGCAGCTGATACATTCTTTTCACGACCCAGACCAGCATGGTACAAAAATCACAGCTTTATTCTTTAAAGTTGTCATCCACAGTCATGCACATTACAATATGATATGATTACGGGAAGTAGTAACACTAGAGACGCCTAGAACACTAAGACAGGTACATTTAAGCAGCTACGCAAAGATCAATTTACTGTTATCAATGTCACACGTGATACGTAATACATAAAAAAAACTAATTACAAAAACATACAAGAACGTTGTAATTCAGGTTATTAGAAATTCAGGTCGGGTTGACCAAACAAAGGCGCAATTAGCAAAGGGTTAGTTCTCGAACTGACTGATTGAACAAAATTTTCTGTAGGGAGAGATTGGATTGAGTGGCCCACCAAATGACAGTGTACGTCCGAATTGATTTGTTAAATTGTATTCCACACTTATATTCGGGGTAAAAAGTAAAATTTGGCGAAAACAGTGCTTTAGTTTAAAAAGTAATATTTTAAAGTAATTAATTTCATTGAAACACACTTTTGTTTGTGGCTATACTTGAGTAAACAGAGGCTTAAATTCAATTAAAATATGACCCAGAGGTGCCGGGTTCTATTCCCATCTGGTTATTATGCTCGGTTTAGTTGATAAAGCGTGTTCTTAGTCCCAATACCTAGTCTAGTAATAATCTATGGCTATAACAACTTTGCTAATAAATTAGTTTAAAAGAGGTACAAATGTCATTTAGTCAGTGGGCTAAGATTTTAGGTGAAGTTAAATACGAACCATAGCAAAAATTATACCTATTTATTTAATGTTTGCTAAGAGTAATAACGATCCATCCGTGGTCTGAGAGGGTAAAAAATAGGGAAGATTGGCGTCTTGTTGTGTCGGGGACAAAGATTCACTACGGGTCACTGAACCAGCTGAGTAATTAGTAAGAGTAATAACACTTATTACAATTATCAAATATATCAAACCATTTACGCACAGCTTCAATTTACAATGACATCGGTAAAGTTAGTGATACAGCTTAAAGTTTTCGTCTGCCTATTGCGCTATCCTCAAAATACATACTAAGCCTAACGTAAGTTATTTAAAGTTATGTAGTGACTACCTTAATAGCTATTAATATCTAAAAAAACCCGAATCATCTTATACCATGTGTAATGTTGCCGGAAAAAGAAAATCACAGTAACTTGCAGTAGGTACACATTATGTCTAAATGAGACATAGAATATAGTAATAAACACATTAGATTGTATCATTAATTATGCTTCAAATAAAAGGCTGTTTAAAGTGAAAAAAGATACAAATTACAAAAGATTACTAAGTCCTCACGCAGACTTCTTGAGAGAATTTGAAAAGTGACGTTGCACTGTTTTGTTTCATTTGCCAACACTCATGCACACTCACGAACACTTAACGGTTAATAATCCACCATTATTTCGCATTAATATTCGACATAGCACAAATTTTACAAAATAAAACTAAACCGCAGACATGACTCTTCACTTTCCCGCCAAGAAGTCCTACGTATGTGTTGTCACGTCCGTCCATTAATACTTGTTTTCCCGCTGCAGTAATGTGCTATTACAAGCTTTTTTTATGTGTTAGGTTTGCTTGTATTTTGAATTGATTTAGAAAACACTCACCTTAAAGCAACTCAATGCTGAAGTGTTTTTGTTTTGTTTATATAATTTTAACGCAAATTATGTTGCGAAACAAATTACAAAAACACAAATGTTGAAAAAATTTCCACGAGCAGGATTTGAACCTGCACCCTTCTGACATACCGGGTCAGGTGTTCTTCCAATTGAGCTATCATAGTTCTAACCAGCCCGCCGAAATTATTCAACACTGAAGAATTGAATTGGCGCCTTTGGCTTTCAAAGTAAAAAAGTAAATAGTGTTGAATAATTTCGGCGGGCTGGTTAGAATCACGATAGCTCAATTGGAAGAGCACCTGACTCGGTATGTCAGAAGGGTGCAGGTTCAAATCCTGCTCGTGGAATTTTTTTTCAACATTGTGTTTTTGTAACATAATATAATGTCAATTTGTGTACTTATATACTTGAAAATTTTTGCATTCCATTTTAAGCAAGGTTTATAAAGAGGATTAACGCAAACTACTCTGTAAAGGTATCATAGACATAACTTTATACCCGACGAACTTTGTTATTATATCCAAAAGCATATTTTAACGCGGTTTTCATTCGTTTCATTGTATTTTCCGGCGCAGTGAGCTGTGACGCGCAATTTGATATCCTTATGAGTTATGTAGTAATCGCTTTGTACAAAATCTCTCATGTACCTAATATTTATGAAAGGGACTCATTTAATGTGTTAATTTTCTATTTAAATTTAAATCGGTTTATGTCTAAGCGATTGCCTTAAATGTTTAATTGCTAAATTTAAAATACCAAATCACGTAAACAGTAGCCCCCTTATTCATACAGACTATTTAGGCATTATTTACTTAAATATTGTTTTGTCAACGTCACACAAATGTCATTTTGAATTTGAGAAAAAGAGACAAAGCAATGATTAACTAAATAATGCCTAAATAGTTTTTATGAATAAGGGGGTTAGTATATTGGAAAATAGAACAACGGAACTTTGACTTATTATGTTACTTTCTGTATTGCTTTTTACGAAATGACCAAACGTGAGCTATGGTTAAACAGGCCGTTGATTTTTCCATACATGTCGTCTTCAATCAGCTTTAATGAAGATTTGTCATAGCTGACACGAGAAAAAAACAGCGCGAGTGTGCAGTCGGACTAAATAGCGGGGCGATAGTCTGCGATTTATACTCGTCTCCGCTTCAGTGAAAACACTCACTTTTTTCACAGCTCCACTCCTCCGATCCGATCCAAACCCCTCTGAGATTCTAGTAGGGATCGGCATCGCGCACTAGTGCGTGTCCCCGTTCCCTCTAAAAAACCTCTGACGGTGTTTCATTTCACACGACTGTTTCTCGCCGCCCCCAAAAGTCCGGTGATGCTTAAAATGTCCCGCGGCAATCAGCAAACTCTCTCAAAAAAAAGATCCACTTCACTCATCTCCGCTCTTCTTCGCTTCAGTGGAACAGCACTTTAATAGAGTTCCTCTATTTTAACTCCTCTTTTTCGTTTAGGTACTGTAATGGTTAATATTCACACAGCTCCGCTCCACTCAGCTACTTTCCGCCTCAATGGAATGTCGGCCTAAGATAGGGGTAGCTAGCCAAGCAAGCTAGTTGAAACTAGAAAATTAAAAGTAAAAAACCTTTTTAAAAAACAAGCTTTTTAAATGCGCTAAAAATAAAAAAAAACTTTAACTTTAAAACTTTTACTATCAACTTATAACGTCATTACACAATTTATATGATATAAAAGGTTGTCGCGATATTTAAGTACTCGTATTTACTTAAATTGAAAATGTTAATAGTTAAAATCAATCACATCAAGTTATTTAATTTACTTGTTTATGTCTACACAAGAAAATCTCGCGACAAGCTTTTATATCATATAAATTGTGTGATGACATTATAAGTTGATAGTAAAAGTTTTAAAGTAAAAGTTTAAAGGTTTTTTTACTTTAATTTATTTTTTACTTTTTAGTAATCGCTGGACATGTTTCAAAAACTTAGTCCGCCATATTGGACTTAGAGTGACGTCATTTAATTTTTCGAGTTATTTTTAGCAAGCCCTTTCTTTTGATACCCATATGTAGGAATGCATTAAAAATATTTTGTCCAACATCTTGGATTTAGAATGACGTCACACAATTAACCATGCATTGTCATCCAAACTGAATATGTATACGAAATTTCAGCTCAATCGGTTGAAGATATCTGCTTCAAAATTGAGTTGCAAGATTCCACCCGAACAAACCATACATACATTGCAAGTTAAATAAAAGATTGTAAAAATAATACGTACTGCCCCCCTGCTGGGAATCGGTCTGAGGTCAGTGATCCAACCACTAAACCACAATGTTGGTTCTCTAAGTGACCTTTTCTGATTGATCGGACGGTTCAATGGGTGGCCTTGTTCTGTACAATCGGACAAGAATCTCACGACTCTTCTTTTTACTAAGGCCAAATTTATCGTTGTTGTTTTCCTAAAGGCTAGATATATATTTTTAACTACCTATATCTATATCCCGTCTTGTTTTCTTTGGATCCCCAGATAAGTATCTTAAACTTATGCGGGCCGGAAATCCGACCAACAGACCGATCAGGACTACTTAGGAAGATTTGTTTTTGAAAAGGATCCTGGGATATATGAGATAGTGACATTCTGCTAGCCAACGGTGCTAAGGCACCTGGCGCTAGAATACCACGAATAAACATTTATTTATTTATTATTAACATTCAATTCAATTTCATTGGGAGATGGGTCATTCGCGTTCGTAGGTGGTAACCTGATAATACCATACACGTGTCTTCTGGGTGGTGCTAAACGAATGACAACGCCAAGCATCGGGCGGCCGGCGGTTTATTAACCTGACCCCTCTGACTTCATGCTGGAGGCGGCTGCCACAATCCGAGAGGTTCATCTAAATCACCTCTGAAAGTGTGTAACTTGCCAAGTCGTGTGGCCGACGTGGCGAGTACCGGGCCATATACCTCTAATGATTAGCTCACAAGGACAAAGGCCTCTAGTTCCCAGTGGCTCTTCTATTCCTGGCTACGACAGTGGTCATCGTTTCGGCAGAACAGGGGGTGCTAACAATCTCTGGCAGAGATCCAGCTGTCAAACTAAATTGGACCTGGCTACATACAATACAAGGACACTGAGACTGCAAGCTCAGGATCTGGAATCTGGAAGAACTGGAGAGAGAGTTATTAGATATAAAAAATGGGACATCTACGGTTTAAGTGAAGTTAGAGAGAAGATACCCATAAAATGAACTCTGGCAACATGTTCTATTACGCCAATTCAATTTAATTCAATTTAAAAGAGGATCTTTTTCATAACTTTTTTTGTTTTTGTTATATTTTATTTACAACTAAATTTGCATATATTATTTATGTCATGTATTGGATGAGGTGCTTCAAAAACACAGAATAAAATTTATTGCTAAATTTCAAATTATATTTTTAAACTTTTTACATTGTCACTTACACTCATTAGTAGTGAAGATTTTATGTTTTAAATTAGAATCAAACTTACTTAATCTGAAATTATCCAAAACTTTTTGAATTACTCGTCGTCGGCCTAATTCCCAAGTCTCAACAGATGAATAAATGGACCTACCAAGTTGCTTAACTCACAAAATGTTGGGAAATAGATCTTACTTTGAACCTTCAGAGGATTTAATTTAAATTCCTTATTCACATTTCACATGCCTTTACTCAATAGGAGCATGTCTTAAATTATTTATCATCATTCAAGTAGAATTTTCACGAGTACAGCCATTGAATATATAATTTGGGCTGTTCGTATAATTTTCACCGAGAAAATACTCTTTTGTTCAACCTTTCCAAAGGATAGAGGGCTCTTAAGATGTAGCCCGTTTAATGAAGTCAAATTATAGTAAACAATTTGAGCCTCCAAAATTGGTTTGTCAAGAGAATTTCATAACGTATCTTGAAAATTGTTTTCACTGCCTAAAATAACTTACATTGATAGGAAGGACAGTCATAATTTTATTGGATTCGCTCAAACGCTTCGGTAGGTAGCGTTTACTGATTTTTTCGCTTTAATTTTTGTATACATAGCATAGCTATTTGCTGAACTTAACATACAAAGACCCGCGCTGTTGAAATAATAATTAGCTGTAAAATACTGTAGACATTAATTAAGTTTGTCTAATGAATGTATTATGAACAAACATTGTGCGAATTTAATATTATCTGAAAAGAAACTTTGTAAGATGTTGGTTTAGTAGGTAACGATAATTGGATGTTAAATTGTTTGGTACAATATAAAGTAAGCTTTATAAAAGCAATAATGTGTTCCAGTAATTTGTTTCTTAACAGCAATCACTATCAATATTTGCTTCGGCTATATTTCAACAATCATTTTGGTAACCACTTAAGCTCGAGAAATTTAGAATTTACATACATACATACATATTTCTAGAAGAAACAAAATGTTTTTGCTTAAGGCGACACTTGAAAAAAATACATCAACTTTCATCGAAAGTTGTAGTAGTAGTAGTACAAGACCAACGAATCATCAAGAGTCGCCTCCAACTGGTTGTTATTAACACTAAATTGTTACTGAATATATGTATATATAATATTTAAAAAAAAAAATATATATATATATATATATATATATTCAGAAAAATTCACAGCATTATAACTATAATTCGACTATATTATAATGACTTTAAGACATTTATGAGACCACTAAAGCTGTTAACGCTGTATAAAGTTTTACTAGCGCACCGAAAAGGTTTCAGAAACAAAGTCTACTGAAATTTAATAAAAAATTCTGGATTTTAATATCGTCGAGTACCTACCTACTATGGAAAATAAAATAAGACAACGTGACTTAATTCAGCTTAACAGGTGTAGGGAAGAAAATTGAAATATGCGATAAAATTTCCGACGAGTCCTGTAAACCTTTATTGGCTTGTTACCGCCACCATCTTTGTATATTTTCGAAATATGTTATTTTGTTAAAAAAAAAAACAAGAATCTTTTTAAAAAAGCTCTTGATGTCAATTCCAGACTAAAAAGAGATCCACACAGACTAGTCCTCAATGATATTCCTAGATCTGATAAATATGGTAAAAGCTGCTTAACTATGTGTGTTCGAATATATAATGTAATACCTAATGAAATAAAGAAGCTAAATTATAATTTAATTAAAAATAAACTTTTGGAATGGCTTAGGGAGGAATGTTTCTATGATGTCAGGGAACTGTTCAATAAACGGATATAGTGATTGTTTATTTTATGATTTGGTTATTACATTTTAAATGTTTGATTTAAGAATTGTATTTTGAATTTGAATGTCTAGATGTTAAATGAACCACTGTGATTTGCATGCCTTCCGTGTGTTAGCTGAATATGTGCACTTGTATTATAAGTAATGTAACAACTCTATACCTAATTTCTGCAAATAAAAAATATATTATTATTATTCACTTTATTAAATATGTCGGCGACATGGCTAGCATCGCTTAGAAACGACAAGTATAGTCTATACTTAGTTTGGTCTGCGCAGCCTATGCTCTATGGTGCGCGAAACGGCAACGGCAGTTGGCTTGGCGCGATAACGGACTGGACACATTTGAAAGAGAGCGGTCGGAGCGTACGCACGCGCAGAACTCACTTCGTTTCTAAAATCCATTTGCATCGGGCAACTGTTTCTAAATAATGTAATTGTGATATTAAAATAACGTTAAAGTGACTGTAAGGAATACGACTGCGTCTTTATTTTGAAGATCCAAGATGAACGGTGTTATCATAGACTTAAGAATTATTGGTAGCAAAATACGTAAAAGCTCAATTATTGTTGGCTAATCTGAATAAAACGTATTAAATTTTAAAATGTTATTAGTAAAGTTATTTAAGTAACAAAAAAAGATCGGAGACACTTCTAAAAACACATACGACATCAAGAAAAGAGCTTGTAACTTCGAAGGCACTAAATAAAGAGTAGGCGAAACTTTTTTGATCGATATCTCCGTGGAGCAAAATATTGAATCGGAATCGTTTACGAACTCCAAAAGGCAACTCGGGAAGAAAGGTGGAAGGTAACTTTAATGCTCAAATCGTGAACTTTGGCGAAACAATCCCGAACAACTGATTTGATCTGAAAAGAATCGAGAAGTGTTACGGAGCGCTTATCTTGCTATGGACTTTAGCAAATTGTTTTTAAGAGCCATCGAAAAGTTTGGGCGCACCATTGTAACAGATGAGTCTGTTCTGCCCGTGACATGTTGTATGAAATAATGTGCTTTCTAAATTATTTTTATTTATAAATAGTAAGGCAAATGACACTGCTCTGTCTGATGTTAAACAGGTACAGAGTCCATAAATAAATAAATAAATAAACTTTCCTACACTCACACCAATTATCTAGCCCAAGAGTTATGAAACGTTAAATGTTCGTTATGAAACTCGTTAAATGATTACTAGACAACGGATAAACATACTTAAAATACTTAAATACATACTTATTATACATAGAAAACACCCAGACCCGAGACAATTTAGAAAAACAATAATTTCTAAATTGACCCGACCGGGGATCGAACCCGGGACCTCAGAGATGGTGACACCATGAAAACCGGTGTACAAACCACTCAACCAAGGAGGTCGTCAAAGTCCAGATGCGAGGACAGCGAGAGGAGCAGCATTTTGCTTCGCTAGCCGTCCTCACCTTGCCTACCCGCAAGTTGCACTGATGCACGGGCTATTTTATCTCTAGCTGCCGGAACAAAACAATGTTCAAACATTGATGTTGTGGCGACATGGTGGTAGATAGCCAGGCTGATAAACAAGCCCTATCACTAATCAAACCAAGTACCTACACAAACTTGTACCCCCCGCTAGGAATCGAACCCGAGACCAATGGAGTCGAGTAGTGTTACGAACTGCCTATCTTGCTAGGGACTTCAGCGAATTGTTTTTAAGAGCAATCGAAAAGTTTTATCGTACCATATTGTAACAGATGAGTCTGCCCGTGACATGTTTGTATGAAATAATGTGCTTAGAGAAGCGTTTGATGTTTACATGTTTGACACCATAAACCTTATGTGATTATTGTGAATTTGATGTGTTGACATATGGGTACAGTCGTCGAAACAATGTTTTTTTCGTGTTTGTATATAATGTTTTTTTTTGTAATTACATTAACATTATGACTACACATTTGAGCGGGCATAAAAAATAAATAGTAATTATTTATGTAACATTGCAAGAAATAATGGCGCTGAGAAGTGAGGCTGCAGTGTTTGAATCAGTAGGTAATAATTTATTAATGAGGCCTAAATATGATACACTTCTTGACCTAAATTAAAGGTAACTTGCAAACATAAATTTAAACTTGAAAGACTGTGAGGGTGTCTACACTATATATATGTACGTATACATGTATGTAATGCTTAATAATATATAACCACATTTATTATTGAAATACAAATTAAGTATATGCTCGGTATGATGATTCGCTGCGATCTGAATCAAAAGGACTACATCGAAGCCAAAACAGCTTCACGAAAACTCGGTGTCCTGAACAGAGTGCGGCGATTCTTTATGCCTGACCAGTTGTGTCTTTTGTACAAGACACAGGTACGGTCTTGCGTAGAGTATTACTCGCAAATCTAGGACGGTTCCGCAAAGTATCTTCTCGATGCCTTAGACAGATTGCAGCGTCGCGCTGTACGCATTATCGGCAATGCAGAGGTCACTAATACTCTCGAACTCCTGCAATTGGGTAGAGATATAGCGTCATTCAGCGTCCTCTATCGCTTATACCACGGCGAGTGCTCTGAAAAACTCTTTAACCTTATTCCACCTTCTCCCTACCTTCATAGGAGTACACGTGCTGCTCTCCGGAGTCATCGCTATACCGTAACACATCTCCCATCGCGCCAAAAAAAAATTTGGTCACTCGTTTCTTTGTCGCTTCTCCAAAAGATGGAATAGTCTACCAGCACACGTTTTCCCTCTTTCCTATGATATGGGGCCTTCAAACGAGGCGTGAATAAGCACCTTGTAGGCCGGCAGTGTGAAGTTGACTGATGCTGCGATGTTTTCACGCTGCACCTGTTGTCTTCGCGTCTGGACTCCATTTCCACTTAACATCAGGTGGTGTGGAGTCATTTGCCGTGCTAGGTATATAAAAAAAATACAGTCAGTTATAATCGAAACCTGAATAGTATAATTTCGGCTTCTTATCCCAACCTCATAAGACATTTTATATTTCAATATTCTATACCTGCTTCAAAGCTTTATAATTTTAATGATTTTTATACGTGTTACATATACTTGTAAAAACGTTTGTACTTATAACTTAACTTTGGCATCACAGGACTTTTGGGGGCGGCGGGCGGCGAGAAAATTAAAGGGTTCCTCAAGCCGTATGATCGTAACACCGTCAGTGGGTTCGTATGGGGAATGGATGCCACCACGCAATCATGTTCTATTTTTCTACTACATTCTCCAAGGGGTTCAGATCGGACCGGACATACTATGAAAGTGTACGCTCCAAGGTTGCAAATGACCTGTATTTTTCACGCTCCCTTTGTCACCCAAACATATTAATGGTCATAGCGTTTACCCATTGTTTTACTCCCATCTCCCGGTTTCGCGAAATTGTTGTCCGTATCACTTAAATTAGAAGAACACCGAAACAAAGCCTACGCATTTATTCACCGGAGACTGAAGCGAGTCGTTCCTGGAAGTGGCCAAAATTATTTATTAGTTTTAAACGTTTTCTAAAGAACTTTTTAATATAATATCATCACAATTTATTACAACGAACACACGCCTGCACATCAACCTACCACAAATTGTCAAATTTCCTCAATACACTTTGAACCTTAAATCTTAACTTAGATAAAGTTATATGGTTGAAAATTAATTGAAGAAATTTGACAGTTTTGGATAAGTTGATGTGCAGGCGTCTATACACACATACAATTTTTTGATATTAAATTAAATTTAATTAAATATACATTCTCAATCATTGTTCTAAGTTTTTCTTTTTCTTTTCTTTATGTAGAAATTCAATATTATAATTATGGCTCAACTCTGGTCTGCATTAACTGTGTACCTAACTTGAAAATTTTGTCAGTAATTTGTGGATAACGCAGCTGGTTGCACAGTCAGGAATTAAGTTATATTAAGCTTTTATGTAGTAAGTAAACAACGTAATTGTTTGTTCTCCATAAAAAAAACGTGCACAATAGACATTCTTATTTGTAACGTCTCCCCCCTTCTTTGTGCAGGAGCTCCTAAACTAGTGGCACTGCAAATTATATTTGAGGGTTGCTGACTTCTAGAGAATGTGGTTCCACATACTAGACAAAAATTGGTTATGTCAGTCACATGACAGCCCATAAACTTCGCTCGTTAGATCCCAAGTCGCTGTGACCGATTAAGGTCGGGGATTTTTAATATGATTATAATTATTATTGCTGCAAAGGCACCGCTTCATAACGCGCGCCTTGTTTTAACACCTTAAACGCCATATGTCCGACAAACAATTGAATTTATATTGTGTCTGGGCCCGGCGGCGGTCAATGTAATGTTAATGTAATGTGTTAACAACCTGACCTGGTACAGATAAGTATATTTGCTGAGCTGATGTTTCCCCAATCTCAAACCTGACACCGATCATTTTGTTTAAAAGCCAAGTTTATACTGTCTTCTAATAAAATGGTTTAACTGCTTTGCGTTTGTTTCTTACGATAAAACCCGATCCACAACATGGAGAGAGTCGTAAAGAAAACGTGACGCCCGTTCGACAGTTTAAGCTAATTAAGCATTTATGTCGACAGCCTTAAGGGCTGTTATCTTGTATAATTGTAGCAATAAACATAAGAACAGACGCTGCGTTTAATTAACGCAATGAATAATGAGCCTTCATTATTGTTATGACTTTTATCAGCATCTTGTATTGTGTGGAACATAGCATCACCATATCATCATTTTGGTTTTTGGGTTATGGGAATCCAAACTGATGACTTTATTCTTTATTGAGTGCACGTGACGCAAAAAAAATTTAGAATAATCAAATAATTTATTATTTATTAGTTTTTAATTTTCTAATTATTTTTTGTCTGTTTTTTTTTTCAAATTATGTTAAGTAATGTTTCTTTTTTAAGTTAATTAAACTTTAAAATAAAGCAGAAATATTTCCATTAATTTTTTCTCAAATAAAACCCCTTTCTACATTTTTTTTTACTGTAGTTATAATAAAGTTGCATAAAGTTAAGTCAGTGCTATGTGAAGCATCGAACAACTAACGAAATGCTTGGTTTCATGGTATGCGTGTGATGGGAAAATAGGACATCCTTTACAGATTAATAAACCCGTTTCGATGATACTAAAAGTATTTGATCTGAACTGAAGCTGAACAGAAAAGAAAATGGCGGAAGTGAAGCTTTGAAAAAAACAATGAAAATGCTTCGCCAATTAATCCACCAAATCCATTAAAACGCTGACATAAAAATCTTCGCCATCTTACGTCTACCAGTCCACGTGTATAATCGAATTAAATGGAATAATACCATCTCTGTCAGCGTTACACCTCTCTCTGTCTACTGCCATGTCTGGTCTATTTCAAGCCGGGGGCACCAGGTGGAAAATCAAAGGGTCGCGAGCCTATTGGGCCGTGAAACTTAGCGGGCCGGGGTTGAGCGCACCTGGCAAATACACTCGCGCCGAAACCATAAAAAAGGAGACCCAGAAGGCAAGCTTAATGTATACCGCGCTCGAGCACCGCAAACATAGACCCTGTCTCAACAACAGGAACAGGAACTGTAGCAGCCCGGAACAATCCGAGCAAATCTGTTGCGATATTGCGTGTCCGTGAGAGGCTAGTCTATGTGTGCGTTGCCTAAGCGCGTTTTGTATGAAGCTTACCTTTTGCAGTCCTTAGTTTGTGCCGAAACTTAGCTGACGTGTGTTATAAGGAATTCGCTTCTCCTTTGTGCACAGTATGGGAGATTAGTTCTGACTTAATAAGTTGTAAGCTGACATGCCTGGCTGATTTTAAATTGTGTCTGCTTAAGGTTGCTAAGCAAGACTTGGTTGTGTTATCCTACTTTAAATGAAGCTTGTTTGTTTCCAAGAGACGTTAACTTATCGGCATTAAATCAAAAGCAGGGAATCCTCCATTAAGATACCACCCACCTACCAGAAGGGCAGCCAATTAAGATGGCCTAAGATCAAGCTGAGCAAATACTGTTTAGTGCTAGACTTTACGATTTGTTTAAATTGTATGATAAACTTTGTCTCGATAGTAAAGTGTTTATATTATTTCTAAATGAAGATTTATCGAAATAAATAACTTTATTAGATGTGATAATGATATTTGATGTGACAATCAAAATTGGTTTATAATATAATACTATACATTTATCTAACTAAAAAAGCCACAAAAAAACACTTATTTCAACTCGTGGAACTCGAAACCATTCGCAATCCTAGCAATAGATCTTCCATTTAATGAAGATGACACGTTAATAACGTACTAAAACAAGCGCTTGAAAAGTTACTCTGAGAAACCCATGTCTTGGAGCTAATTCTCGTTTTAAATGAAACAAACATACAGCAGAATAAGATAGTTACTTTGACTGAAAAACCTGACTCAATAGCAATAGCATCAAAAGTAATATTAAAAAGTACCAAGCTGATTAGAGAACCACTGCGCACACTTTCATACAATAAGCCACAAATCTCTCCCATTAAACCCAGGAACAAGGGAGGAATTCCAGTATAGTTTAGTAATAAGGGGACGCAACGACAAAGACAAAAGCGAATCGAGACCCTCTTAAAACAGCGCTTTCATTTCAAACAATAGTATCAAATAAAACACGGTGCACTTAGCTTTAAATGCAATAAAAGCTGTTGACCTAAGCAGATCTTTGAATTGTATCGTAAACAGAAGGTAGGATTTAGCTTTAACGCGATGAATGTAATTCCTCCTTGCGAATGCAAAGCGAGCCTGTTGTTAGCGAGAAATGAGATTACGGACCACAGAAATTCATGGCGTCACAACTTTCTTGAGGGCAAATTTTTTGAGAAAAATATAAACTTTATTAATCAAATCAGTAAGAGTTACGACTTTATCGCAAGACTGTCACCAAAACAAAGATGTCGGTGTGTTGTTTGTTGTGTTCTGTCGATACATTCATGTAGTTGTCGATCGTTTAAGATGCTTTAGTACTGTGGAGCGTAATCACTTTTGAATTGAGCGCAACATTGATCACAGCTCCTGTTCTTCGAAGTTGTCTTTTACAAACCTAGCTACGGTTTATCTTGAATCAAATCAAATCAAATCTTAAACGAGGTACGAAGAAGCAGTACGGTAAGGTAAGACCGGCTAGTGAGGTACTACAATCAAGCTCCACTACCTACCTGTTTTTGTATCTGTGACCTGTGATATGCTTAACATTAGATGGAGCAAAGTCATTTCCCTCCTACTCATTTTTATTTAAAAGTTTGTATACTAAGTGGACATACTTGTGTAATAAATAAAAATAAGGCTATAACCAACCACCACCATGGGATGGTTAAAGATTATGATGACTCACTACTATCTTACAAAACCAACCAAGACCAACGACGTTACGTGTTTTGAAAGCACAAAAAAGATAATATTGCTTTTTGAGACCCATTTAAATTTAAAAAAGCAAAATTAAAATGTCAAACCAACTCGCTAACCCTTGCGATATCAAGCTCCTCTATCTTATAACAGTACTCCAAATTTAATAAGGTACCCAATTGAAAAAATACTTTTTATGGTAGGTATTATTTTATCCTCTCTTCGTTAGATCGTTAACATGAAGGCTTCGCCTACATTTTTATATTAAATTGTCTTACTTATTTCAAAGAATATTATCTTCTGAGCTTCATAATATCTTTGTTTCCTACACAATATCCTTAAGAATTAGCTGAATTAAACGGTAGAGGTTCATAAAATATATTTTGTAATACCATAATTCCGCTCGTTAAAGTATATTCCAGATAAAACAATTTATTCAAACGCCCAGTATTCCGTTTGTTATGTAAATAAAATTAATTTCGCTTGCAATGTTGATAGGAAGCGTGTTTCTTACAACAAACAGAATTCTAATATGAATAAATAAACAATATTCAAAGTTAAGGTTACATTTAACACGTTCATATGGCTACAATACAATTTCCACTTATTTAAATAGCTTAATAAGTGAAAATAGAGGGGTGTCTACACCTTTGACGGTGTAAACAGCAGACGGTGTACTTAAACGATTAATTTAAATGCTGACGCAAGTAACATAGTAATGGTTGTTTTGTTTTACTTTTATTTATTTGTGTCTTTTGTAAATTTGATGACGATTTTGATATTAAATAGGGCTCACTCGAAGGAGTTCAGGAGTTCAGGAGGAGTTCAGGAGGGTTAACGCGCTCGGTCTGCGAATGATGAAGTAAAGTCAGTTACACAAGGGCCGGTCATGACTACACAAAATATCATCCTAAGCTCCTTCGTGCTTCGGAAGGCACGAAAGTCGTTGCTCCCAAATGCATTAACAGTCTTTAATAACAAGCAGTAGTAGCAGTCCCAGCAGTAGGGACAAAAATTGAGCTGGTGATGACGATGAGGGCTTTCGCTTACACAGTTAGTGCATCTATAGTTAATTTGCACGAGTCACGATATAACTACCGATGTTACCTAAACTAGTAGAACCTGACTTTGTTATTCAAAACCATCCCGTAAAAAAAGACTTTCTTGAAGATCCTTTAAGTCTTTAATCACCGTGGTGGTCACCGGTGACCGACAAACAATAAATTTTCTATTGTGTCTGGTTTTGCGGCAGTCAACGTGTTAATGCATTATTGTGCTAACGAAATAAAACCGATGAAATGTTTACTGTCTGCGACTGTCTGACAGTGAGATATGAAACCGCAACCTTTTGTAATCTGGCCAAGTGCTACAAACACTGGTACAATTATTGCTATTGGTTTTCTTCGTTAATTTTCTCCAGATAATAATTTTCTTGAAGGGGTTCGACATTGTTTAATATTTATGTTATAAGGTTGGTGTAAATAAGTTTTTACGTATATTTTACTGGAGAGAAATTATAATTCAGAAAAAATAATTTTTCCATGAGCGGGATTCGAACCGGCTACTTCTGACAATCCGGGTCAGGGGCCCGACCGCCTAACCGATCGCTTTGGCTACGTGTATAGTTTATGACGTCATCTTGTCATTTCGTACCGCCTATGAAAGCAATATCGAAAGCCTTAGCCTATAGCCTTTCGATATATGCCTATTACCTATTAGCTAGATGACAAGATGACGTCATAAACTATACACGTAGCCAAAGCAATCGGTTAGGCGGTCGGGGGGCAGGTCAGAAGGAGCAGATGTAAAAACTATTAGTCACTCTTTTAAGTATAGAATAAAAATATATATAAATGTTAGATGTAATATTGATACCTTCATAGGTACAATCAAGCTTATAAATATGAATTAAAATTATATAATACATAAAAATTATTTACGTTCTCTGTAGGTAAAATATGGTCCTAAATATTTATAACATAGCTATTAAGACCTAAAAGTTGGTCTCGTCCGAATAAAAAGATCAACTTGGGACTAGAGTTAGTTTGTAAAAACTCTATTTTCTATTCTTCAATAGAAAAGTTTGCAAAAAAATATGTTGTGAACTCCAATTTGTAACAGAAGTTGCCAGTATGCGTAAGTTTTGTGACGCTAATGATGCAAGCTAACACTTTTCGGTAATCCACAATTAAATACAGATAAAATGTGGAAAAAAGAAAGTGTTATAATAACTTTATCGTTAATGACTTGGTTTACACTTTTTCTAATTTCAAAGTTAGGAAGAAAATTAACATTAAATATTTTTTGAAAACATTTATATACATTTTTTTTTTAAATTTTAATTTGTTCGCAACAAAATTTATCGCAAATTACAACTTATGACACTTAACGGATAATAACCCACCATTATTATTCGACAAAATACTGATTCACTTTCCCGCAAAGACAATAAGATCAGCACTCGAACGTACCAACCACTACACCATCAAGCTCCTCAATAGCTTATTATAAGACACGTCTAAAATATTAAACGATTCCGTTCGGTTCCCCTTGCATCTTTATGAGCTTTCCTTGCATTTTTTATAGGGAAATGTGAGAGAGGTTTTATGTTACTTTATACCTACTCGTTGTATTTGTATTCCATTTCGTATCTCCGGTTCTCCACCTTAGTTTAAACGCAAATGTAGTAACTGAAAGTGTTGCCGAAAGTATGGGCATATCGATATCGATGCTTTTATCGATATCAAGGTATTTTTATTGACCAAAACTTTATATATATTTTCAAACATTAACTACATTAAATATTGTTACAAATAAAACGATGTTAACATCACAGTCGTTGTTTTATGATTAAGTGTATGTAGTACTTAAAACATAAAAACAAAAAATAGCGTTGGTTTTTACAAAATAATTTATAATATAATATAAATATTTACAAAAGTCGCAAGAACGAGTCCTACTTGAGGCAAGTCATCTTGTTATTAAATTTTTGATTGTATTACAGCTGAGTTTTGGGTATTCAACAAAGATATTAGCCAAATTTAAAACTAAATAAAAATTATAAGAAAATAAAAATACATATCTACTATACGTAAATAAAACTCAAACTCAAACTCTTTACATTATGGACATAATACGCTGGCGCAACGTATGCCGTAGGTACGCCGCACAACACTAGTTTAGTACGAGTAAATAAGCCAAAGACATTTTGTTTGTAACAGAGCTTGTAAGGTTGCGAGTTGCAATCTTAAACGCAAATAGTAACGCTTTGTATCGCCGGGTGTTATTTACATATTTTTATTTGGGACCCGGGGAACCTTTGACAAGTTTGAGGCGCAACGGAAGTCGACTGGTAAGTTACGTACAATAGAATTCGATAATGTCTCAACGGTGGAAGCGACACCTTATTTGGTATGTGGTTCTCTTGGAGTCGTAAAAGTTATGATGACGTTCAAATTTTTATTCTATCTTGTTCAAGGACAACCAATAAAATGTGTACCAATTAAATATTCTAAAATGTATTGCTTCTACCTATTTTATTTCAGCTACGCTACTACGCCTGTGTTTATATAGAATCATTATCTACAATAATTATAATCATTTACTATTTTTTTTAATATTTTAGAGGTTATGCAAGAAAATATTGTTTTTTTAATTAAAATTTTATTTTTAAGATATTTTCTTGTGTTTACTGACGCATACATAGTATTAAAAACCATTGTAGTTACTTTCAAGATTTGTGGCAGACGCAGGTGTATTTACAGAATCAAACAAAAGATATTTATAAAAGGAACAAAGCCTAGCTTGCATTATGCAACTTAAATATTGGATGCATTAAAATAACAGCATAATTAACAGACACGATTGCGAATTCTTCGGTTTATTTATTTATTTATTGACACAACTACAGAATACAATTATGTACATTGACAACAGCAGGTATATTTAACTAGGTCTCACATTAAAATTGAATTTACACAAATTGCTTTTACTGCAATTCAATTCCGGTAGGTACTGACACTAGGCGTGGCTGCCTGGTGAGCCAATGGCTCATAAGATCTCAAAGAATGTTCCAATTAATAAATTAAACATATTTAATTGTTGTGCATAAATATAACGACAAAGGCAAATGAGTAGAACAACCAATTAGTATGACAACCTAAATAAATGTTGAGCCCCTAAATGTAGCCATTGGGTTGCTGCATTGGGAGCTTCCGTATTTTTTTAGTTCATTTACAAAGCAAGCGAACCACGACACCTTTATTTACCGAGGACAAAAGGGGTAGCCACCTGCCCCTTTTTGTAAATAATGATTGCTAACCAAATTCTTGGCATCTTTTCCTAGTAAGATTTTTGAAATTCATAACCAGCTTGCATTTTTCTGTAACAAACCCATGGTAAGATCAAACGTAATACTAGGTATCTAGTATATATCACATACTTTTAACATATTCATCATCATCATCTTCATCATTATTAGCTAATATAAACGTATTATCGCGGTATGGCCATTTTTAGTTTTTATCATAGGCAAATTTTTATTTAATGTTTTTTTTTATAAATAGCTCGGCAAATAACTTTATCCCACTTGATGTTAAATGGAAATGGAGTCCAGATGCAAAGATAACTGGTGCAGCGTGAAAACAAACGTAGCATCGGTAAACCTCACTCTGCCGGCCCACAAGGTGCTTCTTCACGCCTCTTTTGAAGGACCCCATATCATAGGAAGAAGGGAAAACGTGTGTTGGTAGACTATTCCATCTTTTGGAGGTGTGACAAAGAAACGAGTCACCAAATTTCTTTGTGCGCGATAGAATATTTGAGACAGTGAAGCGGTGATTATGAATTTATTGAACAAGTATTTAGCTTTTTATTTTAAAGTTGGACCTAGTTGCGAACTAACTTCATAATTATAATATTTGTTTTGTTATATTTTAAGACCGGAACCTGTTTTAAATTTTTTAAGTAGTGAAGTCTGAGTATTATACGAGGCAGCACATTTGCAATTTTATAAAAGTGTTAGAATTTAACAAGCTTAACTTTACAAGCGTCGAATGGACGTTTATCTATGCCTGCAAATTATGATTGCAGTGATTAAAATTTTAATTATTTAATAAACGCTTTCCAAACGATTTACAGCGGTAGTTATAATACTCGTAATTGGCACAAACGCGACCGGTAATAGATTTGGTCTCATTATCGAATCGCGTTCAAAAAGCAATTAAAAATGTTCGCCGTGGTTCGATAATGCCTTGGTGGTTGGTAAAAAGCAATAAGTGGTTAAATATCGACGATTGACGTTTTTTTGCTTAGGCTTAAACAACAATTCCCTGATGTGAGAAAACTGTGTCGCTTGATACCTCGTTTTTTTAAAATCACGTCAGGCATAAGCGACATCAAAATGCTCCTAAAACCCAGTGCATTCGACGCAGAAAAAAAACTGAGTATGCCCTTATTACTGGCTCATTTTCGACCAAAGTGGCGCTTGATACCTTTTGCCTTTCAAACGTCGATATGAACTTAAAGTCGGTCAATTATTTGTTTTTTTTATTGCTAGCTGCCTATGGCCTCTACAGCGTAATCGAAATTACGGGCAGCGAGATCTTTAAGTTCCTCAAGTCATAATGTCTAATCAAATTCCAGAAGTTTTTTATACGCTGGCACACCCGCTTGTTCCCGTACCTTACTAGACAGGATGGCTTAGAATAAACCCTACCTCCAACCAAACCGAGTACATTAATAAAATATATATACCGCTGAGAATTGAACCGAGCTCTGAGACATTAGACAAAGGTTTACACACAAAAGACTAACACACTTACTTTACATAGACTTATTTATCACATACAATCATGTAGATATTTTTAGTAAAAAACACTCCGCAATTATGTCTAGGAAAACCTTGAACAAAGTCATAGATACAGATTGAAATGCCGTTGTCTTATTTCTAGCTACTGATAAATCTAACTCCCGCGCTTTTTGTTACTCGCCTGATTGGATAATTTATGACGTACTAATACAATAACTCCAAACCAGGACAATTGAAGACCCTTTTCAAATCGTAGATTTCAATGCTTACCGGTTTGCGCAATATACTTTAGGTATGAGATCGTCATAGCCTAGTAATTAATGTATATCGTTTTAGGATTATTTTATTTTTTTTCTTTCAATTAAAATAATTGATTAAATAATAATATAATATAATTTACTCAGGAACGCTTTTAACTTGTATACAAATTAAGTTTACTTTTCCGTTTTGTGTTATTAGTGTTTTATGTGTTAATAAAAAAATATATAAAATATGAATTATTGTAATTGATATTTTTTTTTATAATTTTACTTATTTTTATTGATACTTATTTATAATTTTACTTTTTTTGATACTTTTAAGGTACTTATGTGTAATTTGGTGTGAACGGATAAACTATTTCGCCTTCTACATATTGCGTGAAGCGATTATTTTGTGCCCCTTTATAAGCACATTGCGCGCTCGGAGCAGTGTGAGATTTGGTATACCTACCTACTTAAAGTTTATAAAGTGATAGAGTCTTGAAAGATAACATTTATATACCATATGTTACAAATACATTATATAGTATAAACCTTTGTATTGTGTATATATTTTGTAAATGTCGGTCGAATTTCATCCACTGGGCCGACAACTACTAATAATTGTTATACCATATTTTATACCATTCTTGATTTCTAGTTTCTTCGTTGCTCGGCCTTTCCATTGTTGTGTAAAATATAATGGACTAACTGTGTAGCCATTACTCGTATCTCTACTATCACCTTTCACTAGTTGTATAATAGCCGGTACAATCGAACTGTACTAACAATAGAGTATCAAATACAACCTCTATTGTGAATAACAAATTAACGACCAAAGAGGATAATATCTATTTAATAGGTGACGTAAACTTTGAAAAAGTTTGTAGAATTATTTAAAACCGATTTGAGATAGCGTGAACAGTGTGAAGGCTTTTAACATCAGTAAATAAAATTATGTGGGCTGATATTTCGATTAAGTTTATATACTTAATAGAAACTGTTTTTTTTCAATTGTTGATAGATATTAAATCTCCTTAAAAATAAGATAATCAAATTAATTGCATAGTACACGGCATGGTATAGTATTTACATAAGTGATATGTTTGCTTCTTTATAAATAGTACCTGGATGACCGAGCTTTGCTCGTTACAATTTTTTTTATAATGTTTTCTACAAATGAAACCTAGCTAAATCGATTTATCGCCCTCGTAACCCCCTGCATACTAAATTTCTTGATAATCGTTAGAGCCGTTTCCGAGATACTCGTTTAATGGTATTAGATACTATAGAAAACAACAGGTTTTCTTAAATTAATAGTAAACGTAATAAATATTATAAATCTAAGGTGTCAATATAACTGATGCAAGTAATCATTGTTGGTCATGGCGATCACTTCGACTCATGTCGTACGGCACTGGTGCGCCCGAAGATGGCTAGCATAGCCGATCCTTTTAGAAAATATTATTTTTAGTCTGAATAAGCAACCATCGAATAGAAATATCGGTGTGCAATGTTGCTGACAGCAAATATGAAAGCCACGGCGATTTATGAAGCTTTTGTGAAAGAGTTTGTTGTAAAGTTTTGTGAAACGTCTCTACATAATTATAGTGGTTAACCCACCAGGTGGACAGTACTCGTATATAGGCTAAATAGATTACTTTTACCTAATACATACATACATACATACATATAATCACGCCTCTTTCCCGTAGGGGTAGGCAGAGTCCACTTCTTTCCACTTGCTATGATCCTTACATACTTGTTTCGCTTCGTCCACTTAATTGAAACAATTTTTTAAAGAAAATATTATGTCCGCGTTTTATTGTGTCGCCAATAAACTATTTACAGCCACCGTAAAACACTGGCAGTAACAGTCAAGCACTGTAGATAAAATTCGGCAATTAACAATTTTCCAATATTGGTTAGATATGGAAAATGTACAAAGTTTCTTGATTAAAATGGATCAACTTGTGCATTTCGTGAAATATCGGTAGGTGTTTCAAGATGGATGCTCAGTGAATCCCTTCATCCCCATGACCCGGACAGCCAGGGTCGAGTTCCTATCCTAGAGGCGCGCTCGGATTGTTCCGCTCTCAATTCTGATCCGAACGCCTTGGAGAATCTAATAGAGAACAGTTTGAAGAACCTTTGATTTCACGCCGTCCACTAAGTAACTAACTAGGTCGGTTACGCTTTAAAAAGGGCGCACATCAATCTCTTTAAAAAATAAAATATCGTTTAAATTCGGCAATTAACGATAAAATCGACGAACGATTTGCCGATATTGGTTATGGAAAATGTGCAAAGTTTCTTGATTAAATTGGATCAACTTCTGCATGTCGTGAAACACCACCGGGAGGAAATTAGAGTAGGCACCGTTGACTGAAATTCGCCAGTCCATCCGTTCTTATGCCATTCCAAACTTATGTTGCAAAGTTAGTGGTTCAGATAACAATGGGCTGATTAAGCGGTGGAAAGTTGACGGTGCCGCCGTTTCAAGTTCAAAACGGTCAGATTTCAATTCGGGAAATGAGGCGAAAGTTTTTTAATTACTGCGTTGCTCTCGCTATGCCTCTATGATATTAAGCTGAGACTGCGCTTGTAATAAAACACTTTGCGAGGATCTATTCGCTCCTTGCAACCAAACACTCTACAAATGGTTTAACATTGAGCTATAAACAATATTAGTTGTTACACAACAATATTAGAGGAGGCGCTTTGCCTGCTCATGTAATGGTAAGTGACACAATGGGCAAAATGTTTGGTGGTGGTAGCTAAGCCACGCGGTCTAAGAACAAGCACTTCCTAAAATCTTGAAGTTGAGCTATTGGAGCGGTACTAAACTATGGTTGAACGTAAGAAATCATCAAGTCAGAATCCTTATTCTATCATCGTCATTATCAACCAAGTGGCAACAACCAAAAACAACGGCATAACGCTCCTTTTGGTTGCGTTCATTTTAACTTTGATTTTTGATTTTGAAATTAAAGCTTATGCAGCTTGATTTTCTATTGAAAAGGTAAAAAGGGCCTTGCAAGATAGACAGATGGCCAGAAGGACATGCAGACAGAGGGATAGACGAACAGACGATCGGACAACAAACTGATTCTATAAGGGATTTTCTTTTGAGCTACCTACGGAACCCAAAAACAATTTTGATCATCCTCTCCTCAAAATTCTGGTTTATCTCAATTTTGTTTACGACATGACTTAATAAGCTGTCAAATAAAGTAGGTCAGCCATTTTAATTTGGAGCACTTACTGATGGTCCTACTTTAATTAAGCCCGATAATACAGGTGTGATCTTATGCGCGGATCAAATTGATCCTTTTTTTACTACCCCGCATTAAAGCTGAGCCTACTCACGTGAAACGCGGGTATTAACTGCTAAACGAGTTGTTTTTGGTAGACAATATTGAAAATAATAAGGGTAAATTCCACGCACATAAAATGGTAGGTAACTTAATTAACTCAATACTCATTGTCATTATTATGATCAGCTTATGAACTTTCTGTTAAACTGGTCTTCTCACATTAACAATGGCATAGGGGTGTTTATTGTTTATTCACTTTTACCTTACCTGATGTTAGGTAATGATAAGCGATACACACAAGAATAATTATTTGCAGGAAGCAATAGGCAAACTTTACAAGCTAAACTGGTTCGAATAGACTGCGCCTCGATTTTGTTTATTGGACGTTTATTAACAGGTTCACTGTCCAAACTTATAACAATGGTTAAATCAATTGTTACGGACCATATGTTGTCTGCGGGACAGTGAACCTCTTAATACTTTTATGTATCGTCCACAATCGTGTCTTTTGATGTCTATAAATTTGGTAAATTATTTAATAATTTGTTAAATCCTTAGTTTAAATTGTATCGAAGTCAAAATTTGCAAAACACTTCACGAAAATCGCGATTCTAAATTATACGAACTGAGCATTTAGGGCAATTCTAATTCGAAATCGTAACCGAAATGCCGATACGTTACGAGTTGGGGGGAAACACCTAACTTCGACAGGAATTTATAACGCTACCGCTATATAACGTTATATAAGTATAATACCTTTGTGAAACTCGGGCGGGGAATTTTGGCGATGGTGTGTTTGACGGTAAAACTTCGGTTGCCAAACATAATTTATGGCTAGGAGTATGTTTAGGGCGATGAAAATCTGTTATTATAGGTACAATAGAATTTAACAATTCTAATGAGTTGCATACTTTTGCTAGATACTTAAATAAAAAGGGTGTTATCTCAAAAAAAAAAAAAAAACAAAAATTTTTATTATTAACTACAAGTAGTTTTTTACAAATGTGTGGGTCTCTTCTGTTAAGTTTGAAAAAACCTGTTTTAGAAGAGACCCCTCTCTTTACTGTACAATCATATTTTTGTTTTGTAGTTAAGTACATAGGTAGGTCTTATATGTTAGAGGTTCAATGATTTGAAAAATAGTGTATATTTGATGTATATTTCGTAAAATTTATGTGTGATATTTTGCATGTTTCTGTGTTGTGTTCAAATAATTTAATGCTTTCCCTTCTACTTTCTTTTTGTGTTATGTTAGTATTTATTTATACAATTGATTACTTCAATCTATATACATATGTATAATTATATAATTTACATATATAATATAAATTAGTTGTTGGATAAAAGTTTTTCAATACTTTCGTAACTTTGTAATTTTAACCATGATGTTACTTTCTTTTTACATGTAAAGTAAGTTAGTGAAAAAATGTTTAATATTTTGTTAACTTTGTTGTATATTGACACCGATTGAGCCGAGAATTGTTTAAGAGCAAACGTTGTTTTGCTAATTTTAACGCGAACTACTGTGTTTTTTTTTACACATCTAGTTATCTAGTTTATTTATCTTATTTAGTTTATTTAGTTATCTAGTTTTTTATTTAACATATTTAATATATTTAACAAAAAATATATAAACTTTAGTTGCCTCTCTTTACCAACATAAAAACTAAACTTAATTTTAAACAGTTACTACTGTGAATTCCTAAAAATTAATATTTTTTGTTATAAATCAAAATATAACCTTTAACGTTCACCTGCACAACACACATATACAAAAATCAGTACGAAAAAAACCTCGCAGTTTCAAAACAAAAGCCTTTTGTTTTATACTTTACGCTTATTTATTATCCCTAACTGAGAACGCACACCTTAATTTGTTATTTGCTAATCCTATTCTCTCGGTCACTGTACGACTAATTATGACGCCAGAAAAAAAGTTAGCACACCGCAACGGTACGCAGAATAATCAAAAAGTAAACAGACCTCGTTTGTTTTAATTACTTTTAGATTAATCCCATTATATTTTAATGCGTGTGCGAAGTGTGTTTTAAACACTCTTGTGTTTGTAGAAAGCCTGTTACACGACTGACAGCACACACACAGACACGGAATCTCGCAACCACTCGGACTGATGCGAGCTGTTGCGAGATTTCGTGCTTTAGGTGAGATTTTAGCTCACTGCGATTGACCTTGGACGGGTACCATGTAAGACAAGCAATTGCGAACGCATTTATTTTTTTAAATGAGTTAAACATACCATCTTCTGACATCCCACAGATTATTGGCACCGCAGCAGTTTTATATGTAGGTAATGTGTCATCGTTTTAATATGCACACAGTGTAAATAGTAGGGTAATTGGTTTTTGTCATAATCTAAAAATAATTATTGACTGGGGCTAAATAGCAATCATATATTGGTAATATTTTATATTATCTATGCTTTTCCACAAAAATATATTATTATTATTATTAAAAACCGGCCAGGACCGGCCTTTGCGAAAGTTTGCTCGCAGACCGAGCGCGTTTACCATTACGCCATCAAGCACACTCCACTCTCCTATAAATGTATAACACTATTATTATACTATATTATAATATTATTATACATTAAATTTTGCATCACCAATAAAATTCCGAATCAGAACCCACTTATTCTTACAAACGATTGAGCCAGTGAATATCAGTCCCGTTCATCCCAAATTTGCGGGAAGTACACTAATAGCTTTAGCCAGCTGGTCATTTAAAGGGACATTGATCTATGCGATACTCTTGAGCACCTTTGGGCTGTAAATAATTCTGGGAGACAATTTTGGTTATCGTATAATCAAGGTAACATAGATCTGGATATACAAAATTGTAACGGTCGCCTTAAATTAATAGGTCATGGCAGTAAGTACCATTGACCGTTTGAAGATTATCTTAAAGACTTTAATTAAACTGAGGAAGCTTTCTTTCCTAAACTTTTTCAAAATTATTTAACGCTTGAAATTCCATAGGGTGTCTCAATTTTTAAGTCGGGAAATGTTTCATATTTTTTATAATTAACTTGTGTTTGTGATTACGATACCACTGTTATGGGCAGGCTTGGTAATTATATTATTTAATATTACCCATCAATGGTAGACATAACTTAATTTAAATGATGGAGGTCTTTGCCCAGCAGTGGTAAAGACGCATCGGCTTATCATTTACTTGCTTTTTGTTATCATTATCATTAGCTTACAAACTTTCACCTTTTCATGTTTCCTTACATCAACAATACCACATGGGGATCTTGAAGCATAACTCATATAACTCACATTACTATCTCACATTGGGACAGCATCTCAACGTGGCTGTAGATTTAACGGCTGCGATCCGCTTAACCTTCCTTCTGAAGCTCGAGATACCTGTCTTAATACGGTCACCCATCCGATGGCCGGATTGCTAATGTTGCATAACATGCAGGAACGCAACTAAAACCTCAAGCCTCTACGCCACCGAGCGTCTAAAACATTTTTAAAAACCCATCAGATTCAAATATGCAAATTGCGTAACTAAACTAAATTTACAATTTGAAACAAACGAAAAATACGCAAATTTTCTTTCGAACAAATTAAAATTTGCACGGGTCATATAGAGCCACGTTAACTTAATTGGTATTGCACCTGACATAGTATGTCAGGGATTTCAAGTTTGAATTCGTTTTTCCGAAACTTCATTAAGCTTAAAGTTTTCAATGCATTAGTTACTCTTGCTTACCTACTTCTCATAAAGGTGCAACCCTTGTGCTTAGTGTTCTGTGAATACGGTAATAACACTGATAGGTAAGAGTATATAAAAGTCAACATTTATTATGTATCATCCCTAAGTCTTTTGTACAGAATTCAATAGCTGTTCAAACGAATTTAACTATATTAATAATGCAAGGAGATCTCAAAATAAAACGTTATGTATTTTGTAAAAATGGCGTTTGGTGAATAAAAGAGAGAATCGCTCCATGTCGAATTGATGTGTAGGTATCACTTTTCGGTAATCATTTATGGGAAACCTTAGGGTCTTATTTATGCCTACGACTCCTCTCGCGTGTATTCAAAATGTAAATGAAAATAATAATCAAATTTTATATTTATTCACATTCAAAATAAAGAATTTGTATGACATTGAAGCAACGCCATCTAGTGACAAAAGCGGGGAGTAAAAATGCCTTACTAAATCTCGTTTTCGTTAACATGATCGAATGCCAAATAAAACTAGCATTAGGCATTCAGAAGGCAATCGTTAATATGCAGAGCCCGAATGCTCATAGTACGTACGTAGTAATAAACAGAGTCTTCCAACAAGCGACTCAGCGTATCGTCATTAGTACCACAACAACACCGTTGAACAGACCCCCGCATCAGCATTCGTAACCTAGCACCTTTTAAACAGTGTACTGTCGTAATCGTCCCCTAGTTCCACTGAGTATATAAAACCGGAGTAATTTTCTTGCGGCTTTTTACAAGCACCAAAACCCATTATGTGGAGTAGCTGAGTGAACAAAAAGTTTTTTATAGTCACCAGCACTGTTACTCACGTTTGCTGTAGTTTTACGATTTTGACGCAGCGCTTTCGTTTCACGTGCAATAAGTAGAACATCAACGTCTGTTCCATTTTTTAACAAGTTTGTGTAGATTATGTTAGTTATACGAGTGTTTGTAGTGTCTTTTTAGTATTACTCTTGATGCAGCGCTATTATAACCATACTTGCTTATGGAAGCAGATTTGCTTACGTGGAATTAGGTCTGTTGTTAAAATCATGGCCTTCATAATAGTACGTAATTAATAAAAGTTTGAAGACAAGAAGACAACACCCGTAATTGTCAACTACTGAGGAGATGGCTAACTTACCTCCCACTGGCACTTCTTAGATGCGATGGTTCAAAGAACATGTTTTATAAAATAACTTCTGTTACTCTAAATAGTATTTGTTGACTTACCAAGATGTCCTTTCAAATGCCGAAATGGTTACAGTGGAAGTTGATACCAACACTTGAGCAGAGCCTCTTCTTTTCTGTGTCAACTCCATTCCACCCATACCACTTGTATTTTCAACAACTACAGGCGCTCCGTTTAACGATGCGCGTCGCTTCTTTATTTCTTCCCAATGCTCACTCGGGAACAATATTGCTACTTTGGGACCCTCTCAAACAGTCGTAAAATGATATCTACTCCGACGTATATAAATCCTAGGACTCTAAATTGAATTGCATGGGTGTTATCTCCTAACGCCCGCGCTACTTAAACAATTGGAGGGTGTGAAATAAATATAAATCTAGAGTAGGTTTTAAGTTCTTCTAGAATGGGATATAAAAGTGGGATTAAACGAAACTATAAAATAATCATTTGTGGAATTTAACGACAGAAATGTTATATTGGGATAATAAGTAAGATTCAACGGAAAATAATCTTCTTAAGTGAAAGTTACGTCAATATAATCAGTTATTATTAAAAACTTATTCTTAAGATTAAAAAATCTGTTTTATTAAAATTATCATCATCATCATCATCATCATCATCAGCTCATTTTTATGTGCCCCACTGCTGGAGCACGAGCCTAAAAAAAAATAAGAAGTTAAAAATATAACCAATCAATGTTTAATATTTTCACGCTGCGCACCCTTAACCAAATAGCCTTAAGAACAGACATTTTTTCTTGTTCTTTGAACGAATTTACAAGAGTTGCATTATTTATAATATGTTATTGTACTTAGTACCTACCTAGTGCTTTTATATCGTATTGGTGTTCCACTGTAAAGATAGATTTAAGCTAAGATGAATAAATAAATAAATAAAATAAATAAAATATTTATTAATTTGTAAAATTAAAATTATACAAATTTAAAATTATACTACTCTCAAAAAGTATGCAGTACATCCCGCTTGTACATCAGACTACCACAAACTGTCAAATTTCTTCAATAGACTTTGAACTTTATGTAAATATTATATGATTGAACATTTATTGAAAAAAATTGACAGTTTTAGATAGGCTGATGTGCAGGCGTCTGTAAAGTATTAACTTTTTTGTAAATATCTTAGTTTTTACCTTATTAGACCCTTTTCTGTATATGTCTCAGCGAAAGCCTATAAACGTCATACTGCTGAGCTCAGGCGTTCGCATATGAACAGAATACAAATGGAGCAACCGTTCATCGATTGCAAGTTTATTTTGTGCTGACACCTTCTGCCATCCATCAGGTTTTATGAGCAGTGCCAGACAAACAATGCGCAAGCAAACTGTCCATCTCAGATAACCTCCATCAGGACTTTTGGTGCTTCCAAAGTAGACAGTAGAGTCACTGGCCCGCGGAGGGGAAACTGCGAGTCGTGTTTCTTGTAAACGAAAATTGCGCTAAACTGAGCAGTTCTATCTACATTTATCACAGAGGAAAAAGCATAAGGCGTACCATTACGTCCGGGGAGACTCAGATGGTTATGAGAGAGTTATCCCCGACCCCCTCAAGAAGGAGAATACCAAATCATCACTACATTTTGCTTAATCGAAGTCATTGACATCAGAGGAGCTGGAGATCATTTTACCCTACTATCCAAGGACAAACAGGTATAAAAGTTCCTTAGATTTCATGAAATATAATTGCCAATCATCACGTCATATTAAAATATTTTAATATTACAAAATATTAGCAGTAAAATATTAAATTAGGCATCATAGTACCTAAGAAAAAACAACGGTTTCTTTATATTTCTATTTTTCGCTTAAAATACAACGTGACCTTACGCTCTGGACAAATATTGAAAATCTGTGTTACGCTACCTTTTAGAAATGCTGTTAAGTTTTATTTTTTTTAATTAAAAGGTAAAACAAAAATTAAATCTTTCTAACAAATATATCCCCAACTAAGTAGCATACTGTAACAATCATTGACAAAGATCACACCATGTCAATGCCAAACAAAATCTATGCTTATGTTTAGTAGGTATCAAAATTGCAGCTTCAAGAGTAGAATCAAACATGAAAAAAAATGAGTCAGGCGACACTGATCACAATCTCAGTTTTTCCAATGAGCATTTCTGCACAGTTCTATGTTTCCACAATCGCGGCTTTACGCAATCCGGTTTCTGCCTCATCGCAATTTAGCAAACTACAGTTACAAAGAGAAATCGATAACCACCAATTTAATATTTCCGTGTAACCTAAACTAACCAAAAACATAACCTCTCTAACAACTATTTACATACTAAACATAAACAAGTATTCAAAAAATATTATAATAAGAACTTAGTTATCAGACTCTGGGTCAGATCTGGCAATAGATTTCGGGTCAGGTATGTTGTCCAATTCTGGGTCAGGATGCTTGGTGCATTTAATTTAACTTAAAAGGTTCATGTACATACAAGCTGCTCCAAAGTGCTCCATATGATAAATATTGATTTTTACGATTTGACCGATTGTTATAATAGGTACTCTTATATTGTTCAGAAATGCCTTAATAAACGTGTAGTGTTAATTGTTTTTTTTAATATATTTTAGCGTTTTATTAACGCTTAAATATACTTAAGTAAAATTTAAACACTGAAAAAAGACGACAACCTCAGGCGGGAATCGAACCACGCACCTTCCGCATTCCGGGCGGCTGCCTTAACCACTTGGCTACCGAGGTCTGGCTTTCACCCGTCGAAATTTTTCAGTGCTTGATGCTTATGTTTTTTAGTCAACATTGCTTCATCAATCTTAGAAGTTTTCACCTCTGCGAAATGCGGAAGGTGCGTGGTTCGATTCCCGCCTGAGGTTGTCGTCTTTTTTTCAGTGTTTAAATTTTAGTGTAGTGTTAATATTTATACACTGGCTAGGATCACTATAAGTACGCACGTCATACTAAGCTGCTAAAATATATGACTGCTTAGATTAATACGAGTGTAGACGACGCTTCTAAAGTAAACAAAATATCCAATATCCCTGAAGTTAACACATAAATTAATAAGAGCCATGATTATTTGCGGAGCCGCAGCGCACGGTCTCAGTTCCGATGCATCGTATCGGCACATGAATGTCAATAAGCGGATATGAAATCGATTCGGCACGAATCATTCGTTCTAGGCGAATAACTGCGGGGTAGTTTACTGGGGCCAAACAGGCAACATTTGATTTTACGGTTTTACATTTGGACGTCTCCATTTGCATGTAGGGTTCACTACAATTTGGATTCTCTATTTTCTTAAACCGTATTGTTAAACATTTGATTTGGTTTTGATACTGTGATTTAGATCTTCGGTTTTATTTAGTTTCATCATTATCGTCCAGCCTATAAAAGCTTAGGACTCCCACATGAAATGGTACTAACCAATTAATGTTGATATAAGTTTTTTATTATAAGCAATTAATAGTAGTTAGCCGAATTAGCAAGCTTAAGTGGCAGTGGGTCGGCCATATTAGTCGCAGAACCGATAACCGTTAGGAGTACTTGAGTGAAGACCGCGTATCGGCAAACGTAGTTTAGGACGCCCTCAAAATAGGTGGAGCGCCGATCTTTATATAAAATAAAATATAAATATGAGACAACATCACAAACATTATTCTGATCCCAAGGTAAGTAGCTAAAGCACTCGTTTCATGGAAATCAGAAACAACGACGGTACTACAACCACCCAGACCCGGCACAATATCGAAAAGTTCGTTTTCGACATTGAACCGACCGGGAATGGAACCCGGGATCTCAGAGTTAGCGCCGCCCAAAGACCGGCGTGCAAGCCACTCGGCTACGGAGGTCGTCGAATCTTTGCAAGGTGGCTGGCAAGAGCTGGGTGAAAGTAGCCGCAGATCGTGCTCAGTGGCGTGCACTTGAAGAGGCCTATGTTTCGTAGTGGCCAAATGTAGGTTGATAATGATAATGATAAGTTTTTCTTTATTTTTTATAATTCCTAACTTGTTTTGCTTTTGTAATTAATCTCCCTGATGATGACAACAAAGCCGAATATAGAAGCTTACTCCACACGGAGTCACAATGCTATTATCATTAAACATTGTTGTTATGACAACAGCATCCCATGCTGGTCTGGGTCGTGAAAAGAATGTGCCAGCTGTTTACTTTCTCATGCATGTCGTAAAGACCGACAAAGGGACAAGGGCTCCAAGATACTCGTACATCGGGTGATAGGCCAGCAACCCAGCACTGATGTTATCCATTCCACTTCGGTACCCTACTTTGTTTATTCTAAATGTGGCATCGGGTCACTAATGGCGAGTTTGCCTACTAAAATTCGGTGATTTTTATGCTCTGTCTATACCCCATTTTGGAAGAAGGACGTGTAAGTATATATGTTTTTTTTATGTTATAAGGAGGCAAACGTGCTGGCGGATCACCTAATGGGAAGCAATCACCGCCGCCCATGGACACCCGCAAAACCAGAGGAATCGCAGATGCGTTGCCGGCCTTTAAGTTTGTATGTATGACACCAGTCTTTTATAACATTGTGGTACCTACGTACTTATCTACTGACTACTTAGGTATTTACCTACCTAGGCTTACTAAGAGCAAGCCCTAACCTTAACAAAATCAAGCTAAGCCATCACCCCAGCTGGAAATCGAACCCGTGACCTCTAAATCTGAGACCGGTAGTTTAACCACTGGACCGCACGCATAGACGATAAAATATTAACGACTGCCAACCTCCGTCAACGAATGTAAACGGCGGCTTCACATGCGGTTGCTAGCTATGAATCTACTAGCTTAGTAAACAGCCTTTAAATGTCCCACTGCTGGGCAAATACCTCCATCATTAAGATCAAGTCATCATTACAATTGATGGGTAACGGCTTAATCACCACGGTTACCAAATGCGTGGTGATCACAAACCGGGGCTATGCATCGAAAAATCCTTAAACACACTTTGCCCGACCTGGGAATTGAACCCGAGACCTGCGGGTATTGCGAGCGCTTTGCCACTAGGCTTTTGAGGCGTTTCTACTAGCTTACTTGCTTTTATCTTTGGAGGCCTTGACCCAAAATACGGCCCAGTCATCGTCATTTCCTTACAGGAACAAGATGTAAAACTCATCTCCCCGCCCGGAACTAGATGCCGCCACCAAAACTGTATCTTGTCTTATATTTCGTATTGTTTCGTAACTTAAAAGAATATTGATAAATATTATACTGTTTGCCCTTGTGAGCGATCGGGACAGTATTAAATGAAACGTTAGTGTAGATATATATTTTTAAGCTTTGGATTTATTTTATTTGATTGATATTTTACATTCACAATGCAATTTCATATTGAAACTAAAAAAGGCGCGATTTAAAAATGCCCCAGGGGAGTTGACAAAAATTTGCCTTTTATTTCCTGACGATACAAGTAATCGTTTTAATGCTAAGCTCAAGCTTTTGATCTGAAATATTCAGATATTCTAAAACAACATTTATTAAATCTTTATAAATCTTTAATCTTCATCTATTTAAAAATACGTCTTAATAGCAAAAAATAATAATAGTTGATACCACCATAAAACAGCAGGAAATATTTTTAACATGATTCTTAATTTAAATATACCTATTTAATTAACAAAACCAACTCCGCCACAATCAACTTATAGCTATAGCTGCTTCAATTAATTATATACAATTGATTGAAGTGTAGAATTTACTCATAGCTGTGTTACAGCAAGTATAGCCGATAGCAAATAATATGGAAAAGTTTTTTAGATATATGCTGACAATTGATATTTAAATATTAAACTAACCTAATACATTGTTTTAATTTTACATGTAAATGGTAAATTTGAAACTACCAAATTATTTAACGAAAATCCTACTTATATTATAAACGCGAAAGTTTGTAAGTATGGATGGATGTTTGTTACTCTTTCACGTAAAAACTACTGAATGGATTATGAAACTTTCCTCATATACAGACCATGACCCGCATATAGGATACTTTTTTTTTAACTTTTTTTTTACTGTAGTCTTCGCGAACGTAGTCGCGGGCAACAACTAGTTTTAAAATATACCTACCCACGCATAAAAACATTTTAAACTACAGCAGATACTTTACTGGCCTATCCCCTTTAAATCAACATTAACAGCATTTAACAAGACTAGTTCAGCAAATAAGACTGTTCACTAAATCGCGTTAAACGGAATCCTTCTCAATTAACTGGAATTTATTTTAATTGTCACTACGCAGCTCTTCCGAGATTATCGTGTACGCTGTAATGCCACGGTAATCCATCGCAGGGCCCGTTCCATACGTGTTCCGTAATAGCACTACACTGTGAATGTTTTGTTTTGATAATTTAGGTTAAATACGACTTGTGTAGGATAAAAGTTGATGGTTTGAATTTACAAAAACACAAATGTTGAAAAAATTTCCACGAGCAGGATTTGAACCAGCACCCTTCTGACATACCGGGTCAGGGGTTTGAATTTATTTAAACAGCTTATTGAAGTATTTTACGGTTTTTAAGTGGCATCACTTTGTGATTTAATAAAGTTTAAGAGAAACAGAAAGTGAACGTGAAAAAAAGAAAACAGAAATTGCAAGTGTTGTCAACTCCAATAGTGATGTAATATTCATCATCATCATCATCTCGGCCAAAAGACGTCCACTGCTGGACAAACGCCCAAGGATCCCCAAGGATCTCCACAAAGACCGGTATTGTGCTGCTCGCATCCAGCGGCTTCCCGCGACCTTCACCAGATCGTCGGTCCACCTTGTTGGAGGCCTGCCCACGCTGCGCTTTCCGGTACGCGGTCGCCACTCAAGGACTATTCTGCCCCAGCGGCCATCAGTCCTGCGAGCTATGTGCACTGCCCACTGCCACTTGAGCTTAGCAACTCTTCGGGCTATGTCGGTTACCTTTGTGCTTATGCGGATCTCTCATTTCTGATTTGATCACGCAGAGAAACCCCAAGTGACCTTGAGCCTTCTGATAAGTGTAGTGAGCGACCACGTCTCAGTCCCGTTTGTCATCACTGGCAACACACACTGCTCAAAGACTTTCGTCTTGAGACACTGCGGTATACCTATCGGACGAAAAGATATTTCGTAGCTTCGGATGTAATATTACAAAGCTAAAATGAAATATTTGCGTTAATTGTCTATATGATATCTGCTACTCATTAGGTAAATTCGTCATCAGGCTAAAGACGTCCCAGTACTGGGCTCAGGCCTTTCCACATGGCCAATAGCACATAGAGATTTTCAATGGGAGGCAATATCCCAACAAGCTGGCCCAATGTGGGTAGTGAGGTAGGCCGTGGTCTCAGAAGTGTACAAAAAAGATAACGTCTTCGTTTACCAGCTACGACGTAGTCTACGTCGTAGGCGTCGTTACGTTCACCTTATGCCTACGCCTGCAATTTTTATGTTTGGGGAAACACATCCCCGTGGTACAATGCGTCTGAGGAGATGCGGATGGGTAGTTGTAACCCGCTAAAACCACTAACGACCCGCCATAGGGAACACGCACAAGGATATATATGCCTGCGCCATGCTATGCTTCCTTATGACTGCCTATGACTAAGTTTTTTTTTATTTATTAATTTATTTTTATTTAGTAGTAATGACTAAGGTATAACTGGGCTGGCAGCAAGGAGGTTATGCATGGTCCGTGGTAACAAGAAAACTGAGATATAAATCGTAGAATGCAATCATTCAGACATTATATACCGTTACTAGCGATCTACTTTAAATACATTATTTATTAAAAATGTGGAAGACAGCTCATTTCTATTATTCAACTCGATAGATACTTTACCGGTCCTATAGACAAAACACATCTATGAGAAGATTGAACAAAATATGTGGACGTAACTTTTATTAAAACAAACCCATCAACCCGCATTGGGCCATATATGGGGCTTCTGACCTCTTTATGAGATGTTCATCGGAGAAGAAAATCAGCATTGGGACGTTTCTACAACCACTTTTAAAACAATGTAAATAATAAAAAGTTTGTTCGATCGATTAACAATATACTTGAATGGTCATAACGCCTGATTTCCATTCGAGCAAGCATAAAACTTCGATTTAATATCCGATTGGAATACTGTTGTTAACGTAGCGGTTCTTCGCATACTCGGTTACGTGCTAAATGACCCAAATTCATATAATTGAGGAAATTCCAGTTAATATTGTGACAGGAAATATGTTCGAGTGAGGGTATCGAAGAATGAAATCTTACCATGGGAAGGGTCAATTTATCATCTCTGTTAGATAATATAGGTGCTGTATATATAATATTTTTTAATCGTCGTTTTAAATTTTTGGAACGCCTTGGTGGCAAACGCTCAAATTGTGTATTTTGGTTTTTTCATAAAACTGTAATTTTTAATGATGAAGGAGAGTTTTATCTGGAAGTGAAACAGTTAGCTATTAACTTTACTCTTACTTTTATTAAATAGTAAATTGAATTTAAAACTAATAGCGTTAAAAGCAATATTTTTTTCTAAGATTAACGAAAACACTGAAATGTACTTTTTACTAATAACAAATACTTAAAAAAAATTAACATATTATGTAGATTCGTAAAAAGTGTGTGTTTTCACGCACAGATTCTCCACCGATTTCTTAAATAGTTAAGTTTAGCTGCAACGAAAGCTTCAAACCATCAACTTTACCATAGAAGAAGAATAAAACCACAGAAATCCCTTTTATTTTATTACACAAATGTAAAAACAAAATAGTTTGTTTTAGAAACACTGTTCCAAATGTTATAAGAAGTTGCAAATGGTGTATCATCATCATCATCATCATCTCAGCCAAAAGACGTCCCCTGCTGGACAAAGGCCTCCCCCAAGGATCTCCACAACGACCGGTTTTTTTGTACTTTCACCCTGCTAGCCCACAAGGTGCCTCTTCACGCCTCTTTTGTAGGACTCCGTGTCATAGGAAGAAGGGAAAACGTGTGCAGGTAGACTATTCCATCTTTTCGAAGTGTGACAAAGAAACATACATAGTATGTAAGCATAGTTTGTAGCAATTATGTACGCATAAGTCATTTGCAGTACTGTCGTGCTAAATAAAAACGCAGTAAGGAATATTTTTTTCAAGTATCTGAGTTACATTTAGATTTGGAATCCTCGCGAAGAGCTCTTTACATCACATTGATTCTTATTTCTATAGCTATATGGAACGTTATACTTTGATATTGCGTAAATGCAGTATATCTCTTCGTAAAAAAAATATTATAATTTGTGAAACAAAACTAACTAAATGATCATAAATACAACTTCGAACTGTAGTAATATAGGATACTGTACTTTATTCACTAGTCGTTTTGACATTTGGAAGAAGAGGTAAATCCTAATCTGAAGACCAGTTTCATATATTACTGATTTTAGTGTCACAGAGAATTACTAACAATAAACGCATTAACTCCCAATTACAAGTCTAGAGCGCAGCAAGTCCGTCCTTACTGCATTTTAAGATGTATAGTTCTATTTTTTTATTTTTTTTATTAAGGAAACATACAGCTTTATAATTCCACATTTTATTAACAATTAAAAAATATAATACAGTAGCATTTTAAGTTTCCACTGCTAACTTGTACAAAAATGCGAAAGGAAAACAAAAAATCAAATCTATCGATACAAAAATACAATTCTTACATCAAAATCAGGTTGAAAATATACTAAAGTTTTAATTTAAATTAAAGTTAGGTTTCTCTTAACAGTCTACGATAACGAGAAATGATTTCGTGAAATACGTCGATGTGATTAAAAGTACTATTTAATTCATTAAGGACTCTTATAATATAACTATTGCGTCTATAATTTGACTTACAAATTAGTACAAAAAATGTGTGCTTGTGGCGTGCGCTCAGTCTGGAACACCTAAAAGTAATTTTACTTAGCAAATAAGGCGAATGAATCTACACTGCTATGTATGATCTTATAGAGTAGAACTTGATCTTTATATGAACGTCGACTTGCCAAGGATTCAAGTTCATCAATGTCAAAATGTTTAAATCGACATCTTAGACGTTTCTTGAACTTATTTTGAATACCCTCCAGTAGGTTAATATATCCTACTAATATTATAAACGCGAAAGTTTGTAAGTATGGATGGATGTTTGTTACTCTTTCACGTAAAAACTGCTGCATGGATTTTAATGAAACTTTCCTTATATATAGACCATGACCCAGACCAGCATATAGGATACTTTTTTTTTACTGTTGTTTTCGCGAACGAAGTCGCGGGCAACAACTAGTTTTAAATATAAAGGGTTCCACTTGCTGGATGCATACTCCAATTGGGATCTAACGTTCGCTTTATTCACCAAAACCATGCTAAGAAAGTATGTTTTTTTTTAAATTAAATTTGCTGTGTTAGTTTCAGATATTTCAGATATTTTTTATGAAACTATGCATATCAAGTCAATTTTTTTTTTTTGGAGAGAGATTGCTGATTGCCGCTGCGGCATTTTCAGCTTCACCGGGCTTTTAATATATCAAGTCAAGCTATCTCAAAAGATGACTGACTTACTGCGTTTTAAATCAGCACGGCAGAGTATCCGACATTTCACAATGTACGAGAAGTCAAAAACAAAGTCATAAATGATATCTTTAAAAAAAATACATAGTTGAATTTATGTTTTATTCTGGAGAGAAATGAGAGCAAGAAACTGCACAGCTTTAATATATTTACTTTTGAACAATTTGATTTGGTTCAAGTCAAATAACAGGCATGCCCTAATCTGTAAGTGGTTGATGATAAATGTCGATAGCTTAATCATTTTAGGTTCGCCCCACATCCCCTGGCACTCAATAATCAACGGACAGAAATCTACATAACATTTTAATTGGTAACCAAATTCAATTCGGAAAGGTTTAATGACATAGAATAATTTAACATCTGTGTACATTTACGACATCGGGAGTCACCTGAAATTATATTGAGTTAAAGGGCCCTCTATAAATTATTATAGACGCCCTTAACTAAATACTAAAATATTATTATACTAAGATATTAATCTTGGTTTGGAGCCCGGATTGTAATAGGGTTGTGATTCTGTAACTGCCCACGGGAACGTGCCGGTAGTCACTAGATACCCGGTTAAACGTACAATACGTACAATATTGTGGAATGTAAGGTACAGTCAGCAACGAAAGTCGTTTACACGTTAGTATTTGACAAACTAACTAAATAATGTAACAGTCGCTTGTCAAATTTAAACCGTCATTTTATCGCAATTAATTAGATCCAATTTCATTTCCCATAACACTATTCACCGATGTTTTTATTCATTAATTAACAATTCCGCGAATCTCATTACATCGCATATTTATTTTCTCGAATAGTTTTTATCACTAATCTCACTTCATCGTATTTTTATTTCGTTTTTTTTTTATTTCATCGATATATTGTTAGATCGATGTTTCGTTTCTTATAATTTTGTTTCCACGTAAGTTTCAGTTTGAAAAATAGTCGGTTACATCAAATTTCACTTCACTTAGTCATTGTACATCGAAAATACAAAATACTAACAAAGTTCACATATTTAAACGGGATTTAATGCAAAAGTACTTAGTAAAGACATTTCTTTCATTCAGGCATACCTTTTAAACCCGACGATTTTTATTTTCTTTGTCCTTTACTTTACGGGATACAATACTTATATCATCATCAATGTGAGTAGTTAGTAACAATATTTGGACTATATGGCAAATGACAAAATCAGGTCACTGCGACACGATTTAAAACTATTAAAAATAGCATATTCAAGGCCCTGACTTATTGCAATTGAGCTACTGAGAGACTGATCACATCAACTGCCTCAAATCCAGACACAATAAAAGTTTTATTGTTTGCTACTATGACCGCTATGGCGCTTAAACTTTTAACCAAATTATTAATATCAAATTTCACACTAACGTCAATGTTTATCCCTTTTGATTGATTATATAAATAAATATTTACCCCAATCACTTAAAGATTTATTATTCTGTAGATGATTGTGTATTGTACAAAATTAAGCAACGCTAACATTGGCTTTGAAGAACGTATAAACATAAATAAGAAATTAATATCCTCTACTCGATGAGTCCCTTTGAACAGTCGAAGAAGCTTGTTTATCATAACTGCCTACTTTTAAGGAGTTAAAGACACCTTGGAGCTTTAAGTGCCCTTTTCCCCGTCTTTCAGACTTCATCTAGGTGGCGGAACATCTACCACTGGGAATGGACGGCAGTCACCTATCAGGCAAGCCCTTAATCGCCTTCGCAAAGGGGTAAATTTTTGGGACTTTACCACTAGGCACATGACTACCACCATGGTTCCGATTCATGACCTACCTAATGTGTTGTTTCTTGTATCCTAGTATCCCTATAGTTCCTCCATGGACTGCCATAGAGAAGTGAAGTTTATAAGCTCCATAAATTATAAGTTAGGTTGCCAGGTTATAATATTGTTTTGACATATTTTTTGACATATTATTATTGATTATGGACAATTTCTAGTATATTAATTTTGTATTTTTATTATAATGTAATTTAATTGGTTTTTGACAATTTGGTGTGTAAATTTTTGTATTGTTATATGTATGTAATTAGAATAGTCATTGTTATTTATAAAATTAAAAAGGATGTTTGCATGCTACATGGTCAGCTGAGATAGAGAAGAAAAATAGATTAAGACCAAAAAATGTACCTTTCTCAAGCGCAAATTAAATATATTTCATATTTATTTCATTTCATTTCATTTCATTATCTTATACAAGGGAAGACTTAATAAAGGTCATAGATTCTCCTCTGCATAGTCGGTTTCTGGCCGCGATGATACAAAGCAATTGTTACGATAAGAAGAAATTGATTATGTTTTGTAATTATTGATCCTTGCGGGGCTCGCTAACATATAATACAATGTTATATTTTAATTTTTATCCAAAAGACGTGTACTGCCTCCCGACAAAGTCCTCCCTCAAGGATCTCCAATATTTAAACAAGGTTATTTTGATTAGCACAGAACCTGACAACTGTTTATTTAGTTTCGGAAACAAAGTCAAACTTGCTGTTGCATCTAGGTAAATTAAATAATAACAATTTGAAGATTTAAAATAAATATAAATTCAATGTTGACTTATTATAATTTCTAGGAAAACAACATTAATTTTATATTGCGAATTTTAGTAAAAATAACGTTGTGTACTTTTATATTTGGTTTATGTTTGACGTAATGTTTTTGTTTTCGCTTTAAGCCATTGTAATGTCTTAAGATTTAGATAGAATCGATGTTAATAATCTATCATCTAAGGGTAAAACTTTACGTTTGAATCTTCGTCAAGTAATAATTTTGTTCAGAAAATAATAACTTTGAGAATTAATTTTAAAGTAACAATGATTGATGATAGGTTGTAAATAAACTATACAGATTGTTATCAAAACGGGCACAGTCAATTAATTACTAGCTAAGAATATTTTGCATGTTGAATACAAAGCTTTTGATCGACATTTTTAATTAAAGTTTTTGTCGTTTTCGCTATAGTAATAAGAATAATAATAATGTTGTATTTAGTCAGATAACACAGATCCATGGGTTAGTAGGTGTTACTTATGCAATAACGTTATAACTTACATTTTCATTGTTTTAGAAATAAGCAAAACCCGACTAAAAAATATATTTTCGTTTTTAATATGACGACAGAACAATACTTTAACGCTCTCTTTTATTTTACGTATTTGCAAATATTACGTTGGAGCCATAGTTTAAAAGTTAGCTTTGATTTACGGTCAAGTATTATTAAAAAATGGTGGTTACGACCTTTGCGGTAATTGCCTGGGCAATAACGTCTAAAAACTTCAGAGTCGAAACCAAAATAGTTTGTTTTAGTAGCACTACACACTAGTCCACTTTTTTGGTGTGAACATAACACAGACAAAACCCAACGTCATTACTCATATTTATAAAAAATAAGCATACATGCCAGTTTATATTTGTAATGTTTCAGCGGGTACGGTACTTCATCTCATCTGATGATAGCTGACAATAAGGCTGTAGCTAGAAGCTTATGTTACTTGGTATCCTTATTGCTAAAAACCTACATAACCGCCTCTGTGGTCTTGTGTCTAAGACCACCGGTTTAGACCCAGAGGTACCGGGTTCAATTCCCAGCGGGGGGTACATGTTTGTGTACTCGGTTTGGTTGGTGGTAGGGCTTATTTATCCGCCTGGCTAGCTATCACCATCTTATCTAAATGTGTCGCCATAACATCAACGTTTGTAGCATTCTTGTATTCCGTCAGCTACAGATAAGATAGCTAGTACCTCACTAGTTGAGGATCCCGGGTAAAGTGCGCTTCCATCAATGGCCTTATCATCACTTAACATCAGGTGAGATGAAGGCCAAGTGCCTATCCAAGGCACTGTGCTTACCCGTTAATATAAAAAAAACCTGGTTATTTTATTTTATCTGGAACCAACTAGTGCTAGATTTGCTGTTAGATTGCGGCTATTTTGTTTTGTGCCACAGGTATAAATTCGCCTGTTTTTGAGCAGTTTTTTCCTATCGTTCAGGTTCCGTTGAAGCGGAGATAAAGAAAGGAATAATTTTATATCGCTCTTTTCTAAATAAAGATATTAGTTATTTACAATCCTCCATTGAACTGAAATAAACAGCGAGACATAATTTTCATTACCTAACTTATAAAAGTATTTTCAGTATTAGTTAATTCACATTAATATTATTCAGTGAGTCATATACAATAAAACTTTTTACTAAAGTTTTATACTTTTCAAATGAAATTAAAACTGAAAGTGCTACCGTCCTATTATTACAGAGAAGTCGTAGGTACTAAGGTAGGTAGGTCTATACAGATTCAAAATTTGGTCGACATTTCTTGTGATTTAGTAAAATTACTGTACAAATGAGGACGCAACCATGATAATAACAGCCTATGGGTCGACTCGACGGGTAGTTTTTATAATACGAGTACGTGAACCTCGTTTCGGCTATTTTAAAATGTCCATAATTGGATAGTTGACTGGTTAGTCGATACAGAAACTTTTTATTATTTTGTATAGAAATTGTATGGGATTAGCAAATTATGACGTTACTATTTTGTTCCGTCAATTGAGTGTTTAATAATAACTTTTTGGGTTACAGAAATTTATGCCTGGGTCAAATAAAAAATTGATTAATGTTTTAAAGAACTGTTACGTGATTTCATTAGAATATTTATTGTTCTGGAATTAATTATTGTTGTTGACAATTAGGTACAATTGTGTCTCAGTGGCCTAATTTTGACATTTAGGGCAGTGGCACCAGTGTTTAACAGGAACCAGTGATTAGCACATTTTCCTTATTTTTGAGTTTAGCAACAATTCAAAACATAAGTCATGCTTCATAGCTGGCATACCGTAAAATTTAAATGAATATTAATGTTATTTATTGGCGATGAAAACTGTGTCAATTGCGCAGTAGTCGCTGTAAGTGTCGAATATTGGTGAAAATTGGTAGTCCGAAATCAAGCCGTGGGTGGCACAACGACACCCATAGTAAAAATTTCAAATCTGCCCACGAGGCAGATTCTTTAAACCAGCGTAGGTAATCTAGAGAGCGAGCAAGTAGCAGTTTATAGTCTGCGTTGACCGCATACAAACAGTTTGGACTCTTTGCTTGTTTGTGGATACAATTTAAAAGAAAAGTGGCTAGAACATTGAAAAACTTTAATTTATTATGTTAATATTAATAAAGAAATTAATCGACAAAATAAATTGTGTTCACTACACACTGTATGTAACTTTGATTATTTATTATTTGCAGTTTCCCCTTCAAGAACAAGTTTCAGGTCATGCGTATGCCATATACTGTCACAAACTTATATTCTCACATACTCGGATAGACCGAGACCTCTAATTAATTTAGCTAGAAGTCCTTAAGTTCGAGATGACACTTACCTCAAAACTGAATGTCGTCAATTGAAACCCAACTCCACTGAAAATCATAGACGCAACTACATGCTAGTTCAACATCACTCGCGTACTTAAAGGGTTGAAAACTACAAATCGGTACTTTCGTCCCGCGCTTTCGTATATCGGTATCAGTTCGTTGCGTTTGGTACCGACGGCATTCATACGGTTACTGAATGTAGGAACCACGCGCTTTATTCTCAAGTTTGGACGCATGCGCCGTAAGCACAACGTCAGATGTTCAGTAAGATCCTTGAAAGTAATTTCGTGATTACAATATTATATGTATTGTCTGGTTATGTGTTGATTCCGCGATTTCTGTAGAACATTATTAATGTTTTTTTTTTCTTTGCAAATAATTTTTTGGTGCGATGGAGACGGCGGATGTTGTCCGCGACCAAAGTTTTTCCTTCATCGCATAATTGTGATTTTGTGGTGTTTAATTTCAGTAGCGGTCAATTATTAGACCCGCCTTGTGTCGCTTTTTATAGTTGACATTTTTTAAGTAATCATAATTTTTTGACATAAAATGTTAAAGCACTTAGTAAAGTTAAGTAGTATTAAAAACATAAATCAATCAATAAAAAAATAAGAATTATTTAGTAAAAAGTGTAAAACAGTTTTTTTTTTTTATACTTAGCACGGCAAATGACTCCACACCACCTGATGGTAAGTGGAAATGGAGTCCAGGGAAAGTCAAGTTTAGGGAAAAACCTACCAAACTTTATCTTTATCTTTTTATTTTTATCTTTATCTACGAAACATTTTCCTATAAATACAGTTTTTTCGGGTTGCAATCGTAAATGTGAAGCAACGTTAGCAATGGCGGGTCACTGATGGGTGACCGATACTATAAACCGAAGGCAACCTTTGGAAAATCCTTTCCTAGCACGCCTACTAAAACTTCAAGTTTAGTAGGCATAGTTTCTGACATTTTGTAATCAATCCAAATCAATTCAAATTTTCACAATACTTCTTTTGATTGGCCAGGTAGCCTTCGTGGAAATGGTATGTTTGTAAGGCATCAATGATTTATTTTTTAATCATAACACTTTAGCCTAATTTATTTTGTTTGTTTATTTTATTTATTTAATTATATTTATTTAGTTTATTGAGTATATACTTTTTTTTTAAAGGTAGGTTTATAGTGGTATTGCTTTTCGATAATGAAAAAATTAAAAAAAATGTCAATTTTGAATTCATGTTGCTTTAAATATAAAATTTATAAAATACAGTGAAAAAATTAAACGCCCACCCGACCCAGCCAGGAATCGAACCTGGGTCGCTATTAGCAGTCAAACAATTTAAAAGCAGTGACAAAATTCAACGCTTACGTCAGCCTTCCTGGTAGCATAGCGGTCATCGCAGCCGCCCGGATTGCGGAAGCTCCAGGTTCGATTCCTGGCTGGGTCGGGTGTGCGTTAAATTTTTTCCCTATATTTAAAAAAAAAATTAATTTAGCTTCAGTTTAATTTGCTTTGCTTTACTGTAAAAGGGTCCGGTCACAGGACCTTCTAACGGTAACATAACATCATTACAAATGCATGACTGTTCATTATTCTCAACGTCCATCTTTTGTTTTCCTTATTAAACACTTATTGTGATACTGTGGCCAGAATACCTTTAATTTTACATAACCTTACTCCTAATAAGTTAAGCAAAACAGTGCAGCTTACCACGGGTCTCGTAACTGCTTTATGTAACGTAAATAACAACCTTTGTTCATAAAATATGGCATGGGTGCCCTTTTGTAAGTATACAAAAGCTTGTTGACGTACTTATACCTAGACACGAGATTAAAGATTATAAAAACGGATTGTTTGCAGGGAACCTTTTATCTTCGTCTGAGCCGTCGTATGGTGCGGTCGCTAGGGTGCCTAGAAATGATTGTGGACGCCTTTAAAATATATTAGTATAAAACACGCACATGAAACGTCAAAAACGCGAGTAGATCCGTAAAAGTTGTTTCATTTCAATGTGTAGTGTTCGCGTAAACTTTAGAAATCAATATAATAAGCATAAACAATAAAATACAAAATAGAAAAAAAAATATCAACAAAAAAATATGTTTTTAGAAAATATAGACCTTATGTATTAAAGTTTAAATAAACCTGTCCTAGGACAGAGCCGCTCTTCCTACGTCTTACCTAGATGGTATTAGCCATAATAATAATTGGTCCTTAGTGCGAGTTTTCTTTGACATTCGATTACGTTAACGAAAACGATATTTTGTATGTTATTAAACGAGGGGAGTTGGAATTCTGCCATACAAATTCTCGTTCTGCTAACGTAACGTTTTGCCTTTGAGTACCCAATTTTTCACGAAGCACGATCTTTAAGAAACACTTATTAGTCGGTAAAACAACAAAAACATCGTCATCATCATCAGCTAATTTTTATGTCCCCACTGCTGGGGCACGAGCTTTCCCTATAGATGGGTAGGGAGAACAGGCCGTACGGGCCATACGGACCGGGAGCCCTGGACCAACGGCTTTAAGTGCCTTCCGAGGAGGAGGCATAAACATCATCATCATCTCAGCCAAAAGACGTCCACTGCTGAACAAAGACCTCCCCAAAGGATCTCCACAACGACCGGTTTTGTGCTGCTCGACCATCACCAGATCGTCGGTCCACCTTTTCGGAGGCCTGCACACACTGCGCAGAGGCATACAAAAACATATTAATTATAATCATGTTACTAACAATCCTTCAAATTTGAACATGCTAACTAGCGGTCAACTGGTCTCCACATAGCCTTTCCCAACACCCTATTTAGTAAAGGTCTCCTCGCACTTAGAATCGTCGAGCTTATGGTCAAAGTTGCAATCGTAAAGGGAGTTGGTATCGTAAAATGGATCTTGTTAACACCTAACAGCCGCATAAACCCAACCCTTTATGGCCTAATCTCGCATTTGGAAAAATCAGTTTGAACTTTAAGCTGTTAAACGAATGTAATGGTACACTTTCTTTTATCCGTCTATACTAGACACTCGATGGCGTAGTAAACACGCTCAATATGCAATTGCTGAAGCTAAGCAATTTTCACATAGTCCAACCATTTGATAGGTGACCAAAAATGTTTCATCTCGAGCTCCAATGTGCTTCGAAAGGCACATAACACCGTTGGTACCGACTGCATAAGCAGTGGTTAACAACCACCGATTCGCAATGAACCCGCGTGGTAGTTTATGGCCTGTTCTCCCTGTAGTGGTAAGGCTCGTGCCCCAGCAGTGGGGGCATAACATAAGCTGGTGATAATGATGATAATAATACTGCATACGTAATCAAAACTGTTGCAATGTCGATCTAGACCAGAGATACTAGCAATGCATACAGAGGCGTACATCCAGCAGTGGACGATGATACGCTGAAGAAGAAGTCTGTACTAATCTTCAAACTATTTATACTGATAATGTAATTATGTATAACATATATTATGTATAATCGATGGCACGTATCGAGCGCATACGGGTTGTTATAGTCCAATTTAAAAGTAACTCGAGCTTCTCCATCCTCCAGAAGTAAGGTTACGTAGGTAGGTTAAGGTTACGAAGCTACGGTCTCGGTTGTTGTTGTAAGAACAAAACTTCACTATACTTATTTCACAGCTTCAAAATATTCAAAATAACGTACCTATCTATTAGTACCTCATGTGAACTTTTAAAATATTTTTATCATACCACGAATTTGATAATCGACTGTCATAAACTTTTTAAGCTTTGGCAATAGTTGACGTTGATCCTCTTTATTTCCAAGAAACAGATCTATAAAATAACATTTATTCCATTGAAAATTCTCGAACACTCTGTTCGTGTTCAGGACATAGCTCTCATGAATAAAAAGATGCAATTCCCGTTTCTGCCATCAAATTATCAGATTTAGCTTTGGCTTTGGCGATTGCATGAGCCGATTTAAAACTTAAGTCTTTGTAAGTGGTGCTTTAAAGTGCCTGATATAGATAAGACGACATTTACGTTTTTATACTCTAACGAAGTAGCCCTTGGCGTTCATGTCACTACACTAAAAGTCATTAACTAATAAAGAACGTATTTTTTTACTTTGACTGTGGAAACTTCTACAATGCTGCTAACATCATTGTTATGGTGAGAGGTTCGGATATTGGTAGTAGCAATGCATGTTTCTCTTTCTGTTCGGGACAAAATACATGGAGCTCGATGGCGCAGTGATCAATGCGCTCAGTCCGCGATTGCTGAAGTTAAGCAACTTTCACAAAGGCCTGTCATGGGATGGGTGACCAAGAACTTATCATCTCTAGCTCCTAGAAGGGCACGTGAAGCCGTTGGTTCTACATAAGCAGTTGTTAATAACCACCAATTTGCAAAGGGCCCTCGTGGTGCTTTATGGCTTCATTCTATGTTGTTACCATCCATAGGAAAGGCTCGTGTCTTAGCCTGCAGTAAAATAAGCTGGTGGCGAATTGTACTTCTACAAGACTATAGATAAATATTCTTCTTTAATTTTCAATACGAATACACCATGGCATAGTATAAATCTTACTGGCTATCTAACTTATCCGAGGTAAAAATGCATAAAGAAGTACAAACTACGTATGGTATGATTCAATATTTTTGTTTATAAAGCACTGACGGTACCGTTCAAAAACTCGTTCATTACCGTAATTTCGACATTGGCAATGGTCGTTCCCTCGTTGGTTCTATTGTGTTTTGCTGTGATTATTTGCCGATGCCGAATTTATTTTCGGTGAGCGCCTTCTTTCATTTGTACCTTCGCAATTTGTGTGTTTTTAATGTGTTAGTGTAAAACAAAAACTGTAGATTTGTATTGTGAGTTAATTGCAATTGTTCTTTAATGTAAATAAACACCTGAGGACACAAATGCGCTGCAAACTTTGAAAATAATATAAAATATTATATCTAAATGTAATCTATAGATAATTAGTGGTTGTTAATGACTACCAATGCAGATATGACCAACGGCTCTAGGTACCTTCCGAACCTCCCTCCCTCCCTCCCTCCGGTACCTCCCTCTCTTCGGACTTCACTTAACCCAAGAATATGCCACCTTATCTTCCCGAGTTCCTCTTCGAGCTGCGCCAGGTGCTCATCAAGCCGTAACGTGCGTCCGTTGTACGTGTCCAGGGTCAGTTGTTTGTGGCGGCCTTCCGTAATCCGGGGATTCTTCGCACCCCTTGCCCTGCCGTTACCGTGACCGCCGCCGTGATCAGGAATAGCAGGGCGGCAGGCGGCAGGGCATTTCTGTGTCGCCATGGAGGGTTTGCCCATAATTGCCACGCCGGACATGCGGGTTGGCAATCGCAGTGCGTACCGTGCGTGCTTAACTTTAGCAAGGGCAAACCACTGCGTCATCTAGCTCCTCGAGTAACTTATTAATAAGTTACATTAAAATGAAACAACTTTTACGGATCTACTCGCGTTTATTTTACACATTATTTATTTAATGTTTATCCTGACGTTTCGAACCTTTTGTAGGGTCCGTGGTCACAGGGAGACTGAGGTGTTGGTCTCATAATTAGTTAGAAGCTTGTATACCCTCATTTAAATTTAATCAGGTGTGTTCCGTTTTACGCAAAAAGAGCTTACAGTATCTTTTGGTCTGGCAGTATGGTGTTGGGGCTGGGATTTCATATTTTGTATGATGAGATCCCAGGCAACTACCACCAGCCAACCATCTTCTCTATTGAAATTAGGATGTTTTTAATTTCAATAGCCTAGCGTATCATCCTAGGGATGAATCATTGTTCTCTAGCGAGTATTTGTGATTTATCAAAGCTGATGTAATGGTTGAGCCCTTCTAGGGAATGTTCGCATACTGCAGACTTATTTTCGCGCCTATGCTTGACGTTGGCTATATGTTCTTTAACGTGGGTTCCTACACTTCTTTATTAATATAATAGTTGTAGAATAATCTCGTCATAAGTTTTAATCAAAATCAAATATATTTCAAAATTTATATGGGTCTTATTTATATTTTTGGTCAAAGGAAAAATATATTTTTAGATAATTATGAAAATCACCCAGTACCAACCTATAACTTTGAGTATTATGCAGAGTTATTCGCCTCTTTTCAATTTTGTTGTTGACGCATCCAAGGGTTTTTTGATGATGGTTGTCACGTGTTTTTTCATACATTATGGATACAGCGACGTATATCTTACGTTACGGGGACAAAAGCCACCCGTCGAGTGCGAACAGACGCTTACCTTCATTTTCTTCATGAATTAGTGTAGGCATATATACAACGCGTAACATAAAGGTGTGGTCAAAATGAAAAGATCCAAGTCTGTATCTGATCTAGATCTTGTATGCAGAGTTACTAAGACATAATTATTAACTTTCATTTTTATTAGGATATCAAATAATTATAATAATTAAATATTTTAATCTAAAACCTTAATCTAAAAGACCACCACGGGCCACCCCCGGCTCAAAGGTTCCCATGATACTGGCAGCGATACCACGTTGTATTGCCAGGAAAAGTCTCTGAACCTGGTATGACCCGCAGCGGCGATCGTACCCACGATCCGCTAAACGGTGCCCTAGTCTGGCAATAAAAGATTTCGCTTCCGTGCCCCACACCCCAGAAGTCTCTACAGCGAAAGGGAGAAAGTGGTACTGTGACTTCAAGGCAGCATACTTCAAATGTTTCTGCCTCGCGGCACTCTCAGCAGCGGACTCAGCAGTCCGCATTGTGCCTTGAATGTACGACGTCGCGAAGGTGCTAACGCACGTCGCATCCCACAACAAGCAACGACCCTTCTCCCAGGGAATCAAGGTCAAACCATCCGACCTCTTGCCGTCTGTTCGGCTCAAGCCCGAGGGCTCCAGAACGCACGGAATATTGGCGGTTACCAGTTCCCGCCTGATGATGTCATTCAGAGCGTGATGTCTGGGGAACCTGCCAGCGACTCGCGACTTTTTTTTGTGTTTATCTCAATATTAGTTAATATTTGTATTTTTATTTAATTTTTTGTTACACTTGCCATAAAGCAGGAAATATTTTGCAAGTACGTTATAAAAATATTTTATATGGTGGGAACCTAGTGTCCTGATGTACAGGCATTTCTTGCTTAGGTAAGGCACCAGTCTCCTACAGAATTGTTAAGTTGCACCTATATTTTTTACAAACTGTAACTAGCAATAAGAATATGCTTTGTGGAGAGAAATATTTTTTTGTATTTTGTACTATCTGTTTTAACTTTGTAAGCCAAAGGAAACTCATTCAAGGTCGACGACTCTTATTCAAATTTCATCATCATCATTTCAGCCCGGAGATACCCACTGCTAAGTATAGGCCTTCTTTCGTATCTGCCACTCATCTCTGCGCCAAGCCACATCCACGGCTTCCCGTTATATTATTGGATTCCGACCGGTTTCGGCCATAGCGACCTCTTCGACTCCTAGTCGGGTCTGCGCTGATGCGCACGAAGATGACTTACATAGCCAATCTTCGCGGCAAACTCTCGTGCACAATGTGGGCATTTCAGTTTGCCGTTTACAGTATTGTAGGTAATGGCTGCGGGTGTGCGGGCTTTATGCTGGTCGCGTTTCACGTCGAGGTCAGCTTGACGCTGCTCCTCGAAATCGCGTACTTGCCGTTGCACATGCCCGCGCCATTCAGACCGTTGTGCTGCCAAACCCTCCCAAAGAGTGTGCTCAATGCTGCATCTCTTCATAAGACGCTTCTGAACGTCTTTATATCGGAGGAGTTGTCCGCCGGTTTTCCGCTTGCCCTCCTCAAGTTCAGAATATAAGATACGCTTCGCCATTCTCTCATTTGCCATACGAGATATATGACGACGATTCTATGTCCAAGTCTTGGCCGCCACTTGGTGATTGCTTTGCTCTACCTGAATATCACCTCGTCTAGCTAAATGTACTGCCCAACTCCACTTGAGTCAAATGTAAATATATTTTTTCAAATTTACTTGGTTTTTTTTTTGAAACTTTTTAGCTTTAGGGTTGTCTGACACTTTTTGTATTATCTAACAGCTAGCAGTGGGTGCCAGCACAAATATAAAACTATTGAAATGAGGAAAGGGTGTTTATAAGTTCTGTCGGCCTTTACATAATATTGTTTACCCTTAAACTTATTAATGCTAATCCTCACCTAATCGTCGACTTTGTTCAAGCGTTCTAAATTAAATCGGAACTAATCAAGTAAATAACGTTATCAAAACATGCCAACGCGTAACACAAATAATATTCCTACGCAAAAACGAATTTTCAGTTAAGCGATAAACTGGTGAATTATGAGCAATTATAAGTGATATTATAAGTGAGTTCATAACCTTTGTAAAATTGTTAAATATTGATTTATAATCTATCTCATTAATAATACCTATACAATCCCGAAAATGGCAGATAGGGTATTGTTGATAGAACCCTAGAAAATTATTAACGTAACTGGAAAGCACCACATGGCCGAGATATTGAGGTTCTTTGTTACTAAAGAAAACTGTGAAGTGACAAACCTTTTTTTTTTTTTTTTTTTTTTTTTGACCCAGGGGAACTCATTACGAGTACGAGGACCTTGAAGAGGCCCAAGTTATGTGGGACTCACCCGTCCGCCTTTCCACACCCACTGACGAGGAGAGAAGCTCCAAGTCAGCTGCCAAGACCCGGCTGGGAGGGCGAGACGGAGGGGGATACCGCACTAAACCCCTGGAGGTCTGCAATCCGAGTACTAAGGTAAGGCGACGGCACGGGACGTGTCCGAAGATTATGACCGCGACCGCCACCCTGCGCCCGTGCACCGACCTGCAGCCATCTCCACACACTCATTCCCGTGTTGCACGGGAACCCATGTGCTTTGACGGCCGCGCGCCAGGGCACGGGCACGTACTGTTGACACACAGCAATATGAAAGAACAAGAAAATAAGAAAGCCAGCGCGCACCCCCCACAGACAGGGTGCAGCGCTAGCACCTCAACCAGAGGCGCACGTCCATTGGGACAGTGCGGCCTCAACCACCGACCAAACTTTGACACGCATACACACACAAGTGCACACACACACGAACGACAAGCAAACAAAATTCACAGACGACACAAAGTACATTACAACCACAAACAACACAAGATAAAATAACAATTTAAATATATACAGAAGGTAGGTGCGGGACGGGACAGAACCCGACGCCGGCCTTGCCTATGTCAAGTCCGGGTTTAGGGGGGATTGAGGTCTGCACCTCTCCTCCTCCTTCTTCTCCTCCTCCTTCGGGCGGGGGCGGCGTCGACCGCGAGCTCGCGCTGCCTCTCTGCCTCCTCCTTGAGGGACATCACCTCCTGGCAGAAGCGCGCCACTGCGGTCCAGCTGTTCTCGCTCTCCAACATTGCCTCCACAACGTTTGGAAGAGCGAGACTGCCCCTACCGCCCAGCTCCATCTCAAGAGTGCGTCGCTGCGAGGCAAAAGCACAACACACCTGGAGAGTGTGCCGCGCATTGTCCTCAGCAGCTCCGCACTCATGACACACGGAGCTCTCCTCCTTCCCAATGCGACAGAGGTAGCTGCCGAAGCATCCGTGGTTGGACAACACCTGGGTCATGTGGTAGGACATGTGCCCATGGGTTCGCTCCACCCACTCCGAAAGTACCGGCCGTATGGCCTCAATGGTACGCGAACCGGCGACTGGGGACTCAAGGTCGCGCTCCCATTGCCACACCGCCATTTCCCTCGCCGCTCGCCTCGCCGCCTGGATCTCCTCCAAGGCTAGGCGCTCCCCTCTCGCAGCCGCCTCCGTGCGGAGCTCAAAGACTTCGGTCAGGACCTTAGCCTCGAGCTCCCACGGGATCATCCCGGCTAGAGCCGTCGCCGCCGTCCACGACACTGTCCGGTAGGCTCGTACTGCCCTCACCGCAGCCACCCTCTGTGGCCGTCGCAAGAGTGCGACTGTTTTGCGGGAGAGCGAGTCCGACCAGACAGGTGCGCCGTAGAGTGCCATGGAGCGCAGCACTCCGGCGTACAGCCTGCGACAGCTTTCGCCAGGTCCTCCGATGTTCGGGAGGACACGCGATAGCGCCATTGCCGCCTTCACTATCCGAGGCGCCATCTCGGAAAAGTGCGGCAGGAATGTCCAGCGGCTATCCAGCGTCAGGCCCAGGTACCTCATCTGGGACCCAACTGCGATCACGACTCCGTCGACCGTGACAGTGAGGTTGCCACGGGGTCTTCCTCTGGGGCCATGAAAAATCATGGCTTCGGTCTTGGGGAGAGCTACCTCCATCCCCAGTTGCCGAATTCTCGATATGGTCCAAGTGGCTGCTATCGACGCGAGACGCGCCGCACGTTGGTAGTCACCGCCCCGTGCGGTGACTAGGGTGTCATCTGCGTAACAGATGACCCCCGACCCGGGGAGACAGTGCCCCCGCAGGACCCAATTGTATCCGATGTTCCACAGGAGTGGTCCTAGGACCGACCCCTGCGGAACACCGCACACCATACGGCGAGATGTGATCCGCCTCGCGCCCTTCTCCAGGTACAGGATGAACCTGTCCTGGAGGTAGTCCCAAAGGACCCGTCGCAGATACCAGGGCACCCGGTGGTAAGCCAGGGCCTGGTTAATGCAACTGAAGGGGAGGGTGTTAAATGCGTTGGAGATATCCAACGAGACTGCTAACACCCTCTCCCCTTTGGCGATTGCCTCTTCGGTAACGTACCTAAGGGCAAGTATCGCATCGACGGTGGACCTGCCCCGACGGAACCCGTACTGAGTTGCCTCAATGTTGGGCCCGTCGGCGCCCAAATGCTCGACGATGCGGGCCGCGAGCACACGCTCAAACAGCTTGCCCGCCTCGTCCAGCAGGACGATGGGCCTATAGGCCGATGGCATGTCCACCGGTCGATCGTCCTTCTTCAGGAGTACCAGCCGGCCCTCTTTCCACACCTTGGGAAACCTCCCTTGGCGCAGACAGCAGTCGAGAAGGCCGACTAGTCTTCCCCGCAGATGTTCGAGGGCAATGTCCAACACCGTGCCATGGACCCCGTCCGGCCCGGGCGCCTTGCGCTTCAGCCGGAGGCGGTCAACGGCGTGGTCAACTTCCTCATCTGCGATCGAGGGAATTGTCAAGTCCGGTGGGGCATCGTCTGTTTCTGGCAGGAAGTGACAAACCTAGGTCAAGCTGAAACGTTGTTCTTGGTCGTCACCTCAAGGCCCGGCCATTTTGACAAAAAACGCTCATGTGTCAAGCGATTGACGGTAAAAATGCCACGCCGCCGTCGCCGAGAGTCATTGAAATGACTATATCTTAGGAATTATGTATAGAGAATATATATAAAACTTATGTCGTAGGAATCGTTATTAGCTAAGCTAAAAACTTATCTATAAATATGTACAGTTTTACCTTGTATTAGATTAATAATTCGAAGGCGAAAGTAGTGAAAGTTTTTTCCAGTTTATTGTACAAAAAATGTGATATTTGATTGACCTTTGACTGATTTTGCATCTTTAAAAAAAATTTTTTTTTTCTAATCCATAGTGTGGGGTGTCGTTGCATAGCAATTTCAAAAATATTGCTGGTTTAAGGAAAAATTTTTTTGATTGAGGCATCCGTTTGTGAACTATTAAGCTTTAAAGTGAAAAAATTTATAAGAGTCAAATGTATCCCTACCCCTGCCAGCCAAATGGTTGTTTATGGATACGTGAAAAGATTCACGATAGTTATATATATGACGACGTTAAAAGGAAAACTATCACAGCTAAGTAGGCTTTACAAGTTTACGAGTAACAGTCGACCAACTTATAAAATGTACTTGGCGCAGTACAAATTCCTCATTGAGAACTACTTAAATAACGTTGTCAGGTGTGTGAAACCGGTAGTATCTACATAAAATAAATGTTCTTAAAAACTCTCTTCTCAGAGTCCGCATTATTGAGGTGGACTACAGAACCCTACACTGCGCGTGGCCCGACACGCACTTGGCCGGTTTTTTAACGACAATTTAAAAGCTTTTACACATTTTCGATTTGCATACATACTTAAATTAGAAGTCTTAAAAGTTTCAAATTGCATTAATCCAATTGAATAATCGTTTGTTTTATGTTGTCTAATAACTGACCAGATTTATTATATTTTCCTTAAGCACAGGTTTCTTGATTTCAAAATAATAGAACTTTTTAATATTGTATGGTAAGTGATTTCTAGGATTTCTTGGCGGGAAAGTGAAGTCACTGCGGTTTTGTTTTATTTCTAAAATTTGTGTTATATCGAATATTAATGTGAAATAATGGTGGATTTTTAACCGTTAAGTGTTCGTAAGTGCGCATGAGTGTTGGCAAATGAAACAAAACAGAGCAACTTCACTTTTCAAATGCTCTCATGAAGTCCGCCCGAGGATTTTGTAAAGCCCCACGTCTTTACTGAGATACTCGAGGGGTTAGGGGTATATCATTTCTCACTTCTCATTTCTATTATCATTCATCATCATCATACTGACAGGAAATATTGTATATTTATGTATAACTTGCAAGAAAAAATACTTTGACACTGGCTTAATGTGCTAATCGCACGAAGCCATCAAATAAAAGTGATTTCTATGTTTGTATACAATACTTAAAGCCTGTAATGAATAAAGATTGTAAATCACATTTTTTAATAATTACGAAATGAAATAAGAAAATAGACAAAATTATAAGTTTAAAATCACCTTTAACATTCCTCTTAAGGATCAGTTATAAATAAGTAATACCTGCAACTGGTCAATAATATTAAAACCAACGTCTTTTTCAAGAAATGGAAGGAAAACGTAAGTCTTTACCGTCTTCTAAGCGCTTTCATAGCTATTGAGAATAGTTGTCTTACACAACCAAGAATATACTATCCGTACGGTCCGTTCCCCTCCATATTTCCGGTGCGGGATAGCCGGTCTCTGGAGCAGTCAAATGCAAATTCCACTACTTACAAGGCTGTTCGTAGTTTAAATACAAAAAGCCAGTTTATACACACATAGTATGTACGTAGTTTGAACTCATGCACACAGTTTTGTGTCAGAAAGAAAAAGTTTCGAGGAATTAGATTGAATTGTAGTCTCGTAGTTGAATTATGCTTGCTATTGAGTTTGAGTTGTGCTTAACCCTAAGGTTGTGACGTGGTTTATATTGTGACAGTTTTGCGGTTATACGGTTTAATAAATTGCAGATTTAAATCACCTCACGTTTTCGTGAGAAATTGGAAAATATATGTGTATATTTTTTGGCAAACTTAGTTTAATTGTTTTGCTGAAAATCAACTAACTTAACTACACGCCTGTACATCAACCTATTCAAAACTGTCAAATTTCTCTAATCGATATTGATCTTTATACCCAAACGCAAAGGTTCAAAATTTATTAAAGAAATTTGACATTTTGTGGTAGGTTGATCTGCTGCCGTCTGTACTTCATGTTTCGGAAGGCAGTTACAGCGATTGGTTTCGGTTGTTATAATACGGTAAATGATAAAACCCACTGTAAACTATCACTAATTTGGCCAGCAAGGGTCATGGTCCATCTTCTCATGTGGTTGATGAGGGAAGACCTGAACCCAGCGGTGGGACATCGCACCATGTTATAATACCTATTATAAGTTTCGTCTTTATATATACGACTTGCATCACCGTAGCTTTAAAACCGCTCTCCGTTCTTTCTTATTCAGTGACTGTGAAAGCCTTATTACGGGAACCGTGCGTTTGATAAATCGAGCCACACTGAGTTTAAACTTCGCATCTTCCTCTTGATTTTTCCTCAAACTCTTGTCAAGTAAAGTTGTGTGTCAGTTATTTCAATAAACATAACTAAAAGAACAAAGACGTATCAACCACATTATACATCAAGCATATTGAAAGTAACAAAGGTATAACGTGTTTTATGAAGTTTTAGGGTATTAAACACCCGACCTCGTTCACGAACGGGTTAAAAAGTTTTTATGTTCCAACCAAAGTCATATTGAATCTCCTTTTAGAATTCAATATTATAATAGAGAAAATATTATGAGGCATAATCTTATTCCAAGTAGGTTGAATTAAGTGTTGGCAACAGCTGTGAGAGATTATGACGGTACGATGCTTATGCACTGAAACGAGAAGGAATGCATTCGTGACTTGTCTCTATTCTTAATAGGAATATTTTTAGCATATTATTTTGCATTATAGGCACTTGCTGGCGTAGCGTAGGTGGGTTTGAAAGTCGATTGCAAACTAATTTCAGGCTTTTTACAGAGTAAGTTCATTATGGAAGATAATATTATGGAAATAAAAGCCGAGGCTTTTTAAGTTATTCCGCTCTCTATATAGTTTTTAAGGTATCTCGGGGTAGATTTAAGCTATTTATGAACTTAAAAATTAATGATCATTTTTAATTAATAGAACTACTGAAGTAGTAGTACAAAAACTAATTAAAAAATACAGTTTGATAAGTTTAACATTCTGTTATACATTAAGGTAACTCAAAGAAGGGGTCGCGGAAGAGTTAAAACTAGTATTAACTTTTTTGGATACTGCTTCTTTATATAAAAAGAGACTTTTCTTGAGAGAGAAAAGGTTCTTTCGACGAGTAGGAATCGCTGCATGAGTTGACCGAATCTCTTATTGTTTTGTCCACTTAAAGTATTACGACGACCTCCGTAGCCGAGTGGCTTGCACGACGGACTTTGGGCGGCAGTAACTCTGAGGTCCCGGGTTCGATTCCCGGTCGGGTCAATGTCGAAAACGAACTTTTCTATATTGTATCGGGTCTGGGTGGTTGTGGTGCCGTTGTTGTTTCTGATTTTCATGAAACGAGTGCTTTAGCTACTTACCTTAGGATCAGAACAATGTATGTGATGTTGTCTCATATATATCTATTACTCTATAATTCTTGGCAAATATAATATAAATTGATTTACGGGTTTGTAAAATATGAAACTTAAAAGGTTTGTATGCGGTACAGATATGAATAAAGGCTTTTACAACATTTGTCTCTATACAGATACGTTTAATATACCATTACATTTATATAGCTCGGATTTCGAGCATTTCATTTCGCCTAGATTTAATGTAAGCGGCAGCTGACTAAGATTAGTACGCTACGAGTATTTGCCAGCGGCTTAGTCGCAAAACGTGTTAAGAAGTGCATTTATACTTCGGAATTTTCACTATGTTGTCGCACTTGAATGAAACTTTTAATTTAACTATCCACTTTTATTTAATTATGTAAATGACATGATTTGTCTTAATGTGCGCGGTTGCCACTCGTGAAAGTCGTGAACTGTTCCGCCCCAGCGGCCATCAGTCCTGCGAGCGACGTGCCCTGCCCACTGCCACCTGAGCTTAGCAACTCTTCGGGTTATGTCAGTAACTTTTGCTCTTCTGCGGATCTTCTCATTTCTGATTCGATCACGCTGATAAACCTCTTCGTTGCTCTTTGGGTGATCTTGAGCCGTCTTATAAGGCCCAGTAAAAAAATATTAATTAATACTCATTTGACTATACATTATTTTCATCCTCAACATCATCATCAGCCTATTACACGTCCACTGCTGGACATAGGCCTCTCCAAGTGCACGCCACTGTGCAGATTATACTGTATCGAGCCAATTATAATTTTCAAAATTTCGTTGAAATTATTTTTGCCCTATTTTGGCCAGACCCTGTCCTTAAGAAAGCTGATGGAAAATATTTCAACACTTTTTCCGAAATACAATATCTAATTCTAATTTTAGTCAAACATTCTGTGTACATAAAGTGTTATTTTTCTAAAGCATGACACAACAAAATATTTAGAAAGAAATATTTCATCCAACTATCTTTTCTATCTAGATAACTTTTTTAAATAAAAGGCATACGTTAGAGCTAAGTGGCAGTATCTCAGCTAAACATAATTCTATCTGTGCTTTTAAGGGTGTCGTTGCTACAGGAAATAATAATATGTTTATATTCATATCATTATTTATTATTTAGTTTATATTGAATATCAACGTTACGCTGGAAAGACGTCGATTGATAAGGTCTACGCTCCGTCTTGCACCCATCCAAAAACAAAACCCCGAAAGCTTTCATCTCGAGTAGCAGAATCGCTTCGAGAGCCTAAATGATTGCGAAAATGTGGACGAATACAGCAACAGGTTTGTGGAAACTGTCCAAACGGTTGGGTCCAAGTTCTTTAAAAGCCACCGTGCAAATGGAACCAAAAAAGAGCGGCGAGCAATGGTTCTTCTTTCCTCAAGTGATGCGTCTCAGTTTCGGCTAAATAGGCAGATCTCGAAGTCTATGACTCGCGACACACGCCGATTTAATACTAACCGTATTAAAGAGGCCATCAAGCGGAACAAAGGCTCAAAAGTGTTCGCAAGAGATCTGGGTATTGGGCAGTGCTAACTGACGACGCTGAAAACTGATGACGGCAGGACTGTCACGACCAGATCCGATGTTATGGAAGATGTCGAGAAGTTCTATGGACAGCTTTACACATCCACACGGCCACCACCCGTACGAAGCTTAGCTAAATACCCTAGAGCTAAGTTAACCCGGCACTATACCGAAGACATCCCGGACATCAGCTTGTACGAGATAAGTATGGCCCTCAAACAGTTCAAGAACGGCAGGGCACCAGGTGCTGACGAAATTACGGCCGAGCTTCTGAAAGCAGGTGGAAGACCGGTACTCGTAGTTCTTCAGAAGCTATTTAATTCCATCGTACTAGGGGGCAGAATGCCAGAGACGTGGCATGAAGGTATGGTGGTACTGTTCTTTAAAAAGGGCAACATAACCCTGCTGAAGAACTACAGGCCCATCTCACTTCTAAGCCACGTCTACAAACTGTTTCCGAGAGTCATAATGAATCGTCTCGCACGCAGGTTTGATGATTTCCAGCCTATCGAACAAGCCGGTTTCCGAAAATGCTTCAGCACCATAGACCACATACATACGCTGCGGCAGGTCATGCAGAAGACCAAAGAGTATAATCAGCCTCTTTGTTTAGCGTTTGTGGACTATGAAAAAGCCTTCGATTCGATCGAAACATGGGCCGTGCTACTGTCTCTCCAGCGGTGCCAAATTGACTACCGGTACATCGAAGTGTTGAAGTGTTTGTCAGTCAGTCTTCAGTCAGTGTTTGTCAGTCCGTCTTCAGGACCAGAGCTCGAAACTTATTCATTTGCAGCGAGGAGTGAGACAAGGAGATGTGATATCTCCGATACGGTTCACTGCTGCACTGGAAGATGTTTTCAAGCTTCTGGACTGGAAAGGACTCGGCATCAACGTCAACGGCGTTTACATCACTCACCTTCGATTTGCTGACAAAAAAGTGGTCACGGCTGATACCCTGGAAGACCTCGGCACAATGCTCGGTGACTTCAACAGAGTCTCTCAATAAGTGGTTCTTAAAATGAACATGGATAAGACGAAAGTTATGTCGAACTCACGTGTCGTACCCACTCCTCTGAAGGTTGGGGGACTCTGCCCTTCAAGTTGTGGACGATTATGTTTACCTGGGACAAACGGTCCAGCTAGGTAGGTCCAACATCAGAAAAAAGGTCAATTGTCGAATCCAATTAGGCTAGGCTGGGCAGCGTGGGAAAAGTTTCGGTGATTATTTTCATGTAAAAATACCCAACGCCTAGTAAATATTATTTTGTAAATATAAAGATGAATAAAAAAGAAATGTAGAAAAATCTGAATCCCCTTTTTCGACGAACCCTTTGCTTTAGGAGACCTATAAGCCATGTTTAGTGGCGGTTTTGTTCCGGCAACCGTCACGTAGCGTGATTCAGAAACCGTGCATCAGACAATACAACAAAAATATTTTGTGCCAAGTAGTAAGACGATTTTAGAATGAAGATCATAATGAAAATAACTCGCACAATCTTTGATGACCAGTTCAAAGATACTGTTATAACGAAATAAGTTTTGTTTTATTAGCTCTCTGTATCTAGATAATCAGGTTTTCAGGTTTCATAAAGTTTTATGCGACATAAAAGTTGGTTGCCCTCCTCCTGATGCCATCTTGGTCTTTCACTTGGACGTAATTTATTCTTTTCTCGTATTCAGACGAACTAACTCTTTGTGCTCGAAGTGGGATTTTATACGAGTCGCAATAGGAAGCCGTCGCAAGGCGGAATGTTTCGGTATCCGGACGGTCGCATTGGTTAATGTACTTTTAAAACTTTAAGTCTTTACGGAATAAGACTTTAAATAAAACTGAATTTCTTGTACATCTACCAGCTCTCGTGCATCTGCTAGCTCATGCTTTGCTAAAAGTACTCTGCTCTAAGGTTGAAATCACGGAACAAGACAAAACATAATATCACTTGCCTAAAAGCTAGACATTAGCAAAATCTTAGCAAGCCTTGTTGAATCAAGAAAATAAATTGAATTTCTTGATTAGTGTTTTAGTTAATTTAAACAAGGATTCTGATTTATAATCATTTCATTAAAAATTGTAAGTATTCTCATGTAAATGGCATTTGTCTTTTGTTTTTTTGAGAATAAACTCTTTAAGTATCAAACTTTTGAGCTTTAATTAAAGATACACAAATCTAAATATTTAAAAAGGAAAACTAACTTAATGTTTGATTGTAATATCAACGCACAGCCAGAATCAGAATCATCAATACTAGGATCAGAAACTTGAAATTTTGCACCATGCAGTGTAGGTACAGTAGGTAGGTAAGCTAAGAAAGGATTTTTGGAAATTAGCCTTTATAAGGGGTAAAAAAGGGGAGAGAGTTTAAAAATAAAAACTATTGGTACGTAGTAGAAAATTTATTATCTTATTAATCAGCATAATTAAACAACACATTCCTGCGATAAGAGCTACCCATATTAATTAAGAAGAAGAAAGAAATACATTTAATTGGCACTTACACCCATAAATTAATAAAATAACAATATAATGTGTCGTCAAACAACACAAATGAACAATATAACGTGATAAGCTTTTTAATTTTAACCAATATTACTTGTAGCAGCTCTAGCAATTTTGTTTCATTTTAAGTTTACAAAATGGATATTGGCAACTCACAAACAGTTACCGAACACCATTACCAAAACAGCCCTGATATTTTCATACGGGGCGGAGATTGACGCGCGAAAATAGTTTCTCGACCCGATTCCCGCCCGCCAGTGATGATCGATGGATGCCTTAGTGACAGAAAGTCGACTTTATAAATAAAAAAGCGAAGGGTTAGATTGAAAATAAGGTTTTATGTCAAAGTTGCGAAATGAACGCTATAGATATCGATGTGTAAAAGGTTGTGGTAAGGAAACCACTGTACTGAATGTATACTTATGGAGATTCGGACTATTATGGTTTGCATGATTTACATTATATTTTTTTATATACATATATTCAAACCAAAGTATGTAGACGAAACAAAAATTCGAAGATATTTATGACATAAAAATTGTGATGAATAATGGTAAAGAGAGTCGTCACTGTTACCTTTGACAATTTATATAATTTTAAAGTCTTGTTTTTGAACACATTATCAAAGGTAAATTTTATATGTATCTATTAATATTATTATTATACTCTTTATTTATTTTCTTATTATTATTATATCAGCCATAGCTGTCCCACTCCTGGGCAAAGGCCTCCCACATAATATATCTATTAATATTTTTTTTTGATTTTTTATCACACACGAACTCAATAAAAAATGATGTATTCTAGAACAATTTATTTCTATCTTTCTCAAGTTGGCTTTACAGTGCTAACAATCGCGACATAATAATGTATTAACGAGCCTTTTAAATTGGAATTTATATTTTATGAGTGTTATTCAGAGAGTTCCTCGGAATTTCACGTTCGTAATTATCTTAAAAAGGTCATATTAGGAAATTTCGTTGAAGTACGTAAAACATTTAGCCCTTTAAATTGAATAATGAAGTACGTAAAACATTTAGCCCTTTAAACTGAATAAAAAATCATTTGAGTATTGGGAAAGTCAGTTGGTTGTCTTTTTATAAAAAAAATATAATGTGTATATTTTAAGGGTTTTGTTATTAATATCTTCCTTAACTTCCATACATTTTTAAAGATAATTATTTGAATCCTCATCATACATTTACCGTTTCTTTGTAAAATGTTTTTTTTAGAAGTTACTAATTTCGAATAACAGTCGAGACAAACAACTTTAAAAAAAATATAAATTACAGTAAAAAAATTAAACGCCCACCGGACCTTACGTCAGCCTTCCCGGTAGCATAACGGTCAGTGCAGCCGCCCGGATTGCGGAAGACCCAGGTTCGATACCTGGCTGGGTCGGGTGGGCGTTTAATTTTTTCACTGAATTTTACAAATTTTATAAATATTTAATTTAGCTTCAGTGCAGCAATTAGCACTTGTAAATAAAAAGTAAAAAATTAACTATAAAAAAAATAGTTAAAGCATTTTCTTTTTACACGGCAGCTTTTTCCCTACAATGTTCTAGGTATCTTCTAATATTTTTAAAATTCACGGACATAGTATACTGTATTACAAATAAACAAAGAATAAGGTCCGAATAGTTATTCCGTGCTTTGTCTCTTTTACTCTCATTGGAAATGACGTTTACGTGACAGGAACAAAACACGGAATAACTAGTCGGACCTTATACTTTATTAATTTGTAAGGCACAGTGTATTACTATTATGGCTTTCACGCCATCATTAAAATGCGTACGTCTCACTAATGACAAGGTCTCGTAGTAGTTTTAGCGTTATGTATGCCCTTGGAATTTACTGCAAATTATCTAAAGCTTTCGATGGCGTTGAGCACTGGTCTCTGGTGTTTCATTCCAATTCATTACACCTAAGTAAATACATTATTTAGCCAGCAAATATTTAACTTAAAGGTAAGTGATATCACTTACCTTAGTTCCACAAAAGCGGAAAAGATTTTAGCACAGTAGGACAAAGATCTAGCCAAAATGGTTACATCTAAGAAATTTCATTTCATGAATTATTACGGTTTACGAAAAGTTTGGTCTAAATACAGGCTTTAGTTCTAGGGTACAACCTGTTCCTAATAATATAATTTAATCTTCTGTGCCACATGTAACAATGGGAGTTCCATAAGGTTCGATTCTCGGTCTTGGCCGATATTTATTTTATATAGCTTGGCATTCCTTGTAGGAAAATCCCGTGATATCATATTATTTGAAGGTGATCAAAATAAATATGAGTGAGCAATGCTACTTACGTACTCATTTGGTTTAAAGTTTAAAAGTATTTTATGCAGCTTAATGCTAAATAAAAGATGCTAAATGCATTAAATGTATACTTCCTATTGTTAAAACAGAATAAAAGTGATTGATTTATAAGTAAACTGTGTAAAATTAGACTTTTGTTAAATATTTTTTTTATTTCTTATTAAAAACCATACAGTCACTTACATAAGGAAATATCAATTGAATATGGGGTACTAACTGTCAATTTTTAGTTAAAGTCAGCAATATCTCAAAACGTTAATTTAAATTTCATTCGGTGATCCGTAATTGCGAAAGATGCTTCACATATTTTATTTAACTTTTTCATTTATTCTGGCGACAAACAGTCATAAACACAAAACGTATTTAAAAGAACTCAAATAGAACGCTCAGTCAGCGCAGCATCAATCTTATTTTATTTGTTTATATTTACTATATGTATGAAGCAAGTTACCTATTTGTAGTACCGAAACTTTATTTTATTAGATAGGTTCTCAATGTTGGTGCTTGCTAACTTTCCCTACCTCTAACTATAAATAAAATGTTCTAAATACCAAAGGGTGTTTGAAGCTAATTAAAGGTAACGCTCCAGACTTAACTAATTATGTGGACGCAACGATCTAAGAAAACTGGAGGAGTCAATTAAACAGACGAGATTTTAACAGTAATAGTATCATTTCGTTTGACACAATCTTTCGATTCAACTTTTATATTTTTTTATTTGTGTTGTTTGTGTGTACATTGTACGAGTATCATGAATTTTGTTTGAGTACAAATAAATGTATTTCTGTTCTATTCTATGTAAGTTCAATGAACCATCACAGTTATTTCGAGGTAGTTGTAAGCTGTCAGTTTACTCCAAAATATTAATAACGCAGATTACTGTAACATATAAACGTTTTACTGGCGCCAATTAATGTCGTTGGTTAACTACTCAAAAGTTTTCATTTTAAAAAAGTGCATACAAAGTCATTATTTGAGACTTTTATACAATAAAAAAATATATAAATGTTAATTGACGTCTCTGAGTGTAGAAGATAGACTCTACTAATTAAAACATAACAAAAATTCTATTTCAGTTTAAAAATGGGTAGAAAACTTTCTATCAATGACACCATATTTAATTTGCTAAGAAACTACTTACTTACTTACACTAAAGCTACTACTTAATAATGTTACATAATAAGGACAGGCCTAAAGTAAAAAAAGTAGAACTTACGTTTCGAAATCCACCCAATTCTAGCCGCTTTAGACCTAAAACCTTTCTATAGCAAAAAGCCAACGAGGCACAAACGAAATGCCGTAGTGTATAACCCATCCCTATTTTCATTTTCCTACATCCACGATCGTTGGGGAATAAAGTTCAAACAAATCACCTATAGGGCTCACAACTGATGAGTTTTCTTTAGAACTACGAGACTCCCCAAAGTTTTGGCGAACGTGGAACCCTGAATATTCATTTAAACAGCACTCAGAGGAGATCTTCACGATTGAGGTAATTTTTTTTGGGAGAATTAACACCGTTTGCACCCGGTGATTCGAGTTAGAATTCACACGTTCATTATTTTTGGAGTGGTCTTCGCTTTTGGCTGCGTTGTCTGATAATATAGGTAGGATATTCTGATAATAATTCGCAACTTCTTAATTCAACAGTACTTTAAATACTATTTTAGAAATATAATGTTTGATCATTAACAATATAAATGACGCCACGCGCTAAGAGCTAATAAACAGCGCACTTTACAATGTATAATCAGTTTGTATAGTCAAAAACTAACAAAAATATCTTTTAAAATAAATGCCTGTCAAAATTGTTATATTACGAATACTGGGAGAGCTAGCGAAATAAGTGTTTCTTTATCTAATAATGCAATTAAGGTGTATCAATAAGAGGCGAACTGACACACACACTACGTTAAAGTCCAAATACAAAAGAGATATTATGACTCTATAAAACCTACTTAAATGTGTTTCTCTCTAAAACTCTCCCAAAGATAAATTCGCCTACGCAGCTTTTCCCCGCACACACAGTTCGCCATTGGACGTCCTGGTTTTCGTTTACGGTAGCGTTTCGCGTTGTACTTTTTCACCTTCATAATATAAGGACTTATTTTTTGATTCCTGTAAAGTTGCCATTTTTGACTAATGTTTATTTTTTGCCGGCCCCAGTTTTTAAGCTAAAACATATTTATGTACATTTTCAATTAATCCCACTTTTGTGGTATTCCATATAAAATATACATAGTTATTTTAAAGTTGAAGTCAATAATTATGGACCTGTATGCAATAAAATTGTATTAAAAAAATATTTAGTAGAGCTTTTGCAAATTTCTTTTCTGAGGATAAAAACATGCATTATCTAATGTTTTATTTACAGAATAAGCCTTCTTCCCTTTTTTGTCTGTCTTTTGGAAATCATTTACAATAAAACACATGCTTACAAAACAATTTCTTCAATGGTGGCAAAAACATTATTGCTAGCGCTGTTTGAGCCTAACATGCGTGTATTACGAAATTATTTTGAGGTGTTTTGCCGACGCCATACTGCGATGGAATACTAAGCAGCGGCTACAATAAATCGTGAATACTGTTTGTCATGGGTCGAAGACGCTACATCGAAGCTTGTTATCATTTATCATGTCGAAAGCTTGTAACATCAAAGGTTGTTAACCTTGAAATTGTTCAAAATTTTAATAATCGTTATCAAATTTTGAGCATGTTTATCAAAACAACATTCAGTGGTCAGAGCATTGGACCGGTTATCCAAACATCGTGGGTTCGATTCGAGCTTCCTTGGGCTGGTTGATTTTTTCTAGTAAAATTTTATCTTGTAACTATATAAAACGTGTAACAGAAAGGTGTGGTAAAAATAAAAGATCTTAAGTGTATCCGATCTAGAACTTATATGCAGAATTACTAAGGCATAATTATTAACTTTAACTGTTTTTTTTTGAGAGAGATTGCTGATTATCTCCTACGGCATTTTCAGCTTCACCGGGCTTGTTTGAGGGCGGCGAGGAACGTAAAGGGTCCCTCAAGCCGTGTGAAACGAATCACCTTCGGAGGTTTTCTAGAGGGAACGGTATCGCGCACTAGTGCGCGTCCCCGAGCTCTACTAGATTCTCCGAAGGGTTCGGATTGGATCGGGGAGCGCAGCAACCCGAGGGCGCCTCTAAAGGCTCGGACCTCGGCTCGGGTTGACCGGGCCTTGGAGGAGGAGAGAAGCGCCCAGGTACATGTATGTACCTGATGTAGAGCGCGTATGAACCGGTTCTTCGTACTACGGGTACGGTGTCTTGGGCCTAAACTAGTGTGCATGTTTAGTGTATTCTGTAAATGTGTAGTGGCATGTAGAGGATCGGGCGGGGGGGCGTTCGCAACTGTTATGGAATCGTCAGGGTCAAACTTTAACTTGATGCAATTTTTTATGTAATCGTTCTATTGTGACGTCACATAAAAATAAACATGTTACACATAAGAATGCTAAATTTAAAAAATATATATAGACATAAATAATAATTGATATTGTTAAATAAATTAAGGTACAAGTTATTAAATTATGATGTTCTAGTAAAATCAGCTCAACCTTGGTAATTTTATCATAAATTGAGATAAAAAATAATCTACATATTTTTACTAAACGTTCATTATGTATTCATAATATTATTCATAATTATATTCATAATTATGAGTTCATTAACTTATCTAAGTGATAGGCTTGAAGTCATGAGCTTCGATGTAGCGGTGACGTTAGATATTCATAATATCTACGTTTGCCACAATTTTGATCGTCGCTTAGTAATTTTAATAGTTTGGTTTTGTTATGATATGAATTAATTATGTAACGTATTTCATTATATTTGGTATGAACATGCAAAGACGAACAGAAGAAAATGTTTAAAGAAATATTGGCTCGATTTGGATTTTTTAATACTTAATTTGGTTATTTTCTCATAAATTTCTTAGCCGGTTTACAAACCCGTTGAAATTCCAAACTGAAGGTCGCTAAAAAGTAACGCAGCTCACCCAAAAAGAACAACCAACCTCCTAGGAATTTCAATAACTCAATACCAACTTTAAGATACTTTCCAACTCAGACATCCGGAGGTAATTTGAAAGGTACACAACTTCTCCAGATTTATGCCACTCGTAGCTTAGGCAACCAAAGCTTTTATATTCTTCAATCTCTTTTGTAATTAACAAAGTTTAATTGTATTCTACGGCTGATTCGACGGATTTTTTGAACTTTTATGATACGGCGATGGACAGAGCGCCTTCTTTGTGAAGGCCTTTTGATTAGATAGAGGTTCGGTATACAAATCGGCAGCATTAAAAACTAATGTATTAACTTCACAGAATACTTTAATTTAATAAAGATCTTCATCATAATTTATAAGTTTGTTATTTTACATTCGACTAAGAAAATAATGACAAACTCAAATTATTACTCCATGCTGAAATAACCGAAGCAACACCAGGTTCGTAGGTAAGAAAACCATAAGCCGAAGAGTAGATAAGCCACGGAATTAATTAGATATAAATATTACACTATATACTACTATATTTTATTCTATGTTTTAGAAGAAAGAAAAAGTACAAAACTATTTTCTCGATTGATGATGTCACCATTTTTTACCGTGAATTCAGTGTTTATTAATAACTTATTTTCTCATACATTTAGAATTTATTAGGTACTTAAAGCATATTATGTAATATATACACAACAAAAAGAAACAACTCAATTGAACTTAAAAAAAACAGAGAAAAGAAAATAGAAAATTAAAAACTGTGGGGGGTCATAATAACTTATTTGGTTATAGAAATTCATGCTTAGGTCAAATAATGTTAAGTAGGTCAATGATTTGAAGAACTGTTACGTAATTTCATTTATACTTAATTCGTTCTGGAATTTATTATTATTGTTGTCAACATCCCTATTAGCATGGACTAATAATAAATATTATATGGACTAATATTAGTTAAGACTTTGTCAAACAGAGGGCGCGGCGGGTGGCGCTCAGGCGGCATAGGCAGCACCCGTTCACGAGTATGACGTAATGATTAAGCCATCGCTCCGCTTAACTATTTTAAGGGAACGTCATTAGGTTCTCTCAAACGTCATTACCCGACGTACACTTCACGACACGACAGTAGAGATCACTCAAGCTGCTCCAATTAGTGCAATTAATGCATGCTATGCAATACAATCCTATACAATAATTTCAATAATTTTGCAAACTTTATCATGCTCCAGTCAGTAGATATGCTTAATATATCAAGGATTCCAAAGTCCCTCTGTATGGTTATCGAAGACGCTATGACTATAAAAAAGTTATAACCAATCCCAGTTGTATCAGGTAGGCTATATCTCCGCTTTATGACCTTATTAACACCTTGAAGGTTACAATCACGTTTTTATACAGAAGCTATTCTTGTGGTCTAGTGGGGGTATAGCCAATGGTATCAAACTCAGAGATCCCGGGTTCAATTCCTAGCGTTTGTGTACTCGGTTTGGTAGGTGGAAGGGCTTGTTTGTCCGCATGGTTAGCCAACAATTTTTCACAACCTTTGTGATAGATCACCGGTCGCGGACCCAGAGGGCCCGGGTTCCATTCCCATCTCATTTTTTTATGTCCTATTCATGTGGGAAGACTCAAGTCTACCGTTGGAACGATTACAATTTGATGATGATAAAATGTTTTTGTTTTGTTTATATAATTTTAACGCAAATTTTGTTACGAAACAAATTACAAAAACACAAATGTTGAAAAAATTTTCACGAGCAAGATTTGAACCTGCACCCTTCTGATATACCGGGGCAGGGTGAATTGGCGCCTTTGGCTTTCATAGTAAAAAAGTAAAATGTGTTGAATAATTTCGGCGGGCTGGTTAGAACCACGATAGCTCAATTGGAAGAGCATCTGTCCCGGTATGTCAGGAGGGTGCAGATTCAAATCCTGCTCGTGGAAATATAATTATGAATATAATTATGAATAATATTATGAATACATAATGAACGTTTAGTAAAAATATGTAGATTATTTTTTATCTCAATTAATGATAAAATTACCAAGGTTGAGCTGATTTTACTAGAACATCATAATTTAATAACTTGTACCTTAATTTATTTAACAATATCAATTATTATTTATGTCTATATATGTCAGGAGGGTGCAGATTCAAATCCTGCTCGTGGAAATATTTTCAACATTTGTGTTTTTGATAATGATAAGTCTGTGTCAAATTAGGTTTGTTTCTCATTTTATTTTTAAGTTTTTTTGCTTTTCTATTTTGTTTTAAAAAAAACCGTACAAACACCGGTCAGAATAACTTTACAAACGTTTTCTCTTGATACTGTATCCAAATTTGAATATAACATCCAACTTTTAAAACTAACGCATGCAGAACAACATAAAACACAATTTTGGTGGAAGATTATACAAGTTTTTGGACAAACGCTGCGGTTTAGCGGTGGCCTGACTATGTAAAAACTTGTCACTCATAAAATTTACTCGCACGAAAGGGTACTCAAATATCAAGTCACTATTTTTGGTAACCTCACTTGTATGTTTGTAGCAAAAAGATGCCACAAACTAATACCAGTTTAGGGTGATTTCTCTGACATTTAATGTAAGGAACAGAGGGCCTAGACAAGTGGCGCTAAGCCAGCTAGTAGAACAGAAATTGAATAGACTGATTAACGTATGTCACTCTTTCTATTCTATTAGCGTTATGCCACTTGTCTAAGGAGGTAGGTGAGCGTGTAGTTTTTATTTGAATTCTGTATTTAATCTCACCTGTTAGCAAGTGATGATAAACCTATTTGTGAATGCGCATCACTTTCCTCAACTTTAACTACTAAGGAACTGGCTATTTATTGTTGTCTAACTACTGTTACATATAATTTCCGTTTTTTATTTCCGTGCTTTAAAGGCACGTTAAGCTGTTGGTTGAGGCTGCATTAGCAATTGTTAACAACTACCAGTACGAAGTCGGCCCGTGTGGTGGTTTATGTTCCGTTCTCCCTGTGGTATTTCCATCCGTAGGGAAGACTCATGCCCCAGCTGTTGGGACATAAAAATAAGCTTGTCTCATTACAAGATGATAATACTTTTTTGATATTTTTTCTTGCTAAACCTGTATTAGTATAGTATAATATGAAGTTTTCATTTAACAACCGGTCGCTACGCGTTACGTAGTCAGAATGCCGCAACAATGTTGGGCTCAGTTATCTCGTATGCCGACAACTTACAAAGTTACACAACAATATGGTGGGTTGAACGGGCCGGTCCTAAGTTTAAATTATCAAACATAACCGCTATTACAGTTTTTTGTTGGCACTAAGAAATATTGCGGTGAAACTTGTTTTCGTTCCCACTTTTTAGTAATTTGCAATTTTTTACATTTGCACGAAACGCGAGTGTTTCGTGCAAATGTTATGTTAACGACGGAAACGCTGAAAAATTTTACGATATTTTATTTTATAGTGCGATTGAATGCGATGTTGTATTAAAGCATTTATAATTATATCCTATAAATTTAACATACTGTATATAATGTTGGCAATAAATACGTCTGAGCTTGACGACAGATTGCACCAAAATCTTTAATATTAATTTAATGATGCTATTAGCCCGTTTTTCTACTGCAGACAAAATTGCATATAGTATACATATTAATATACATATTATTCAAGTAGTATTAGTGTGTAAGTAAGTACATAATTAGGCTACTGTCTTCATCATCATCATCATCATCATCTCAGCCAAAAGACGCCCACGGTTGGACAAAGGCCTACCTTAAAGGATCTCTACAACGACCGGTTTTGTGCTTCTCGCATCCAGCAGCTACCCGCGACTTTCACCAAATCGTCGGTCCACTATGTGGAGGGCTACCTACACTGCATCCTCGCTTGTCTCGGTCGATACTCGAGAACTGTTCCGCTCCAGCGGCCATCAGTCCTGCGAGCGATGTGCCCTGTCTCTGTCACTGTCACTTCGGATCGGATCCCGTAGGGAAACGCCAAGCATAGCCTCTTTCCACTGCTCTTTGGGTGCCGCCCGATCACCCTGCTTCCGATATTTGCCAAGTCCTGGAGCGCGTCATCCTTCGCTGCGCGCCGTCCATCTACACTAGCTTAAGTGAAGATCAGCACGGTTTCACGCGGGGTCTTTCCACAGTGTCGGCGCTCAGAGCTGGCATTAACACAGTGACCCAGTCAGAATCTGCCTACTGCCAGGCAATTTTCTTAGATATTTCGGGTGCATTCGACAATGCCTGGTGGCCGATGATTTTAACAAAGACAAAGAGAGGGAGATGCCCTCCAAACATTAATAGTATGCTTTCGAGCTACTTCGCTGGGCGCCGAGTCGGTTTCTTTATCGGTGACCAGGTATTGTGGAAGATATCTACGATGGGCTGCCCTCAGGGCTCCGTGCTGAGCCCGACGCTGTGGAATATTTTGCTGGACGACGGAACATCTATCAGGAGTGTCACGTCTGCCACTGTGCTTGGGGTGGTTTTGGACTCCAGCTTTTCATTTGCTAAGCATGGGGCAAGCATCGGTGAGAGGGTGGCAAAATGTTTTGGGAAGATGTCGCGGGTTTCCGCGTCCTCATGGGGAATCCGTACCGGATTCTCCATGAGGCCCGGCCTTCGCATTTTGTACCAGGGCACTTTTGTCGCCACCCTCACTTATGCTGCGGAGGTCTGGAGTCATAGGGATGGCATGCACGCTTGCCGGAGCGCGGTGCTGCGTGCCCAGCGCCCGGCCCTTATCCTGCTAACCAAGGCGTACAGATCGACCAGCACTGGGGCTCTGCCGGTGTTGGCTGGGGTCCTCCCGGCCGACTTGGAGGTGCTCCATGCGGGGCGGATAGACTGGGTGCGGCGATCGGTGCTGGAGAAGGAGCTGCGTAAGTGGAAGCGGGCCCATTGGAACGAAGTGGTGGGAAGGTGGAAGTTGAGGTGGGAGGAAGAGAGTAAGGGGAAGTGAGCCATATAGATTTTTCCCAGATGTATCGGTGAGACTCGGGTCACCCTGGGTCGTGCCGGATTACAAAATCACGCAATTACTCACCGGCCATGGGTGCTTCAGGAAGAGGCTCTCAGATATCTGAGGATATCTCTCATATGAGACTGAGGGACGGAAGCGCCTGTGAGTGCGGGCATGCGGAGGAGGACCTCCACCATGTCCTGTGGTAGTGCCCGCTGTACGGGGACATTCGAGTTAGGATGATGGACGGGGTAAGCCCGAGGGACCAGTTTACTACACAGATTTAGTTAGTTCGGAGGGAAACTTCTGAAGGCTACGAGAATTTGCGCACCAATGGCACCAGAGGCGAAGCGGGTTGGAGTGATGGGGACAGGGCAGGTCATAGAGAGAGAACGTGTAGCTCGTGGTCGAAGTCGTGCTGTTGTGTCCATGCCCCAGAAAAGGGAGAGTAGAACAGGGACAAATGGACGAAGAGTAAAAAACTTGTAGGAAGTCAACAAAGTGCGCGTGGTAGAGTGTAGTCGCAGTATCCGCGCGCATCTTCCGTAGTTTCGGTCATTATAACCGCATAGGTTGGTATGGCCATAGGAAGGTGGTGGGATTTGCTCTTTGGGTGACTTTGCGCCTGCTTATGAGGCACATAGCAAAAATGGCAAAGGACTCCATCGTTGAAATCGAGTAATAACTACAGTTAATGGGTATTGGCTCACAACGCTTGTCAAATACGAGACGGTAAATGTAATGGATGTAGGTCATGTTCTCTTACTATGGTTTAAGTGGGAAGGCCTGAGAGGCCTGAACCAGCAATAGGCTTATAAACTGATAATTATGATGAAAGTTATTAAATCCAGCAATTTTTTAAACGGTGATACTTTATTGTCGTCCATATCATTTTGTACAATGTTTATCCAAATCAACTAACGGAGAGTTAACATTAAATACAGAAAGATCCTTTTAAGCAGTTAAAAGCACGGAGATCACTCTAATTAGCAAACTTCAACATTGAGTTAAAGTAAATAAAACACTTGCTAGTTCCGATAAGTAAAATATCAAGTAAATAAAGGTGCCGAAGTTTCTGGCGACAACTAGCTTTTGAAGCATCTGCTATTAAAATTAAGCACTGCTTAATTTTAAATCCGTTATCTGTTACATAAAAAGAGTTTGGTAATTTTAATTAACTGATATTAATCGTACAGGAGTTTTCATAAAACTGTATACAAAAAATATAAGGCTATCAAGGCTCCAAGAATAATACAAAAATATCAAGTAGAAAAAGAATTCAAAAATATGTAAGCATTTTGCCAAGTCCTAAACGCCTGAGCAAGTCTCTTAAAAGTTATTAAAGTCCAAATAATAAACACAAATACGAACTTAAGCGTAGCACTTTCCAAATATTTTAGCTCAAAATTGCGCTGAACAGTTCTTACAAAATGTAAAAATTGTTTGGTGAAAGTTAAAACGCCACATGTCTAGGCTTAAACGACCCTTGGACAGCTCGTTATAAGCCAGTTATACAACTTCGCCCAATTAACTGGACGCAACAAGCATTTCTATTTAAAAACTCCTCCTTTTTGCAATTTTCCAGACCGTACATTAGGCCTCCCGTAACTTTTACATGTAAAGTTTAACATTATAAAGGGTTTCTCATTCCGAAAACATGGGTTTGTTCGTGTAACTTGCCAACTTTATTTGATGGCTATTTCGTTTAAACGTTTTATGTGAGAAGTTTTTAAGAGGACACTGAACATTTAAATGCGTAATGGTGTTGACATTTACTGTGTAGGTTTGGTAGTGTACTTAGGTCGTCTGTGCGGTCTACTCGTTGTAGAAAGACCACTTGGTTTATATACGAGGGCCGGGATTCAATTCCAAATGAGGACACGTACGGAATATTGCTATGAATTTGGTAAATCATCATCATCATCATCATCATCTCAGCCAAAAGACGCCCACTGCTGGACAAAGGCCTCCCCCAAGGATTTCCACAACGACCGGTTTTGTGCTGCTCGCATTCAGCGGCTTCCCGCGACCTTCACCAGATCGTCGGACGTCAATTAAGTTTAATGACAATTAAATGTCTTTCCTTCTCTATTAAGCACTATAAGTACATAAGAAAGTGACAGCAAGAGACTTAATTGTCTTTAAAACTTAATTGACGTTTCTGAGTACGGCAGTTAGCCAAGCAATAGGCACTAATATCTTTAGTCAAGCAACTAGTTAGGTTTCTCAAAGAATTCATAGTGACAAGCTTGTGACTAGCTAGAATTGAGGTTATGTTTAGTGTGGCAGTTTGTGTTATATCTAAAATAATATAAAATGAATGAATTTGATAATTACAATAATACTTTTGTTTAAATTCTAATTTAAACGTCACTTGTATACAGGATGTTTGGTAATATGTATAAATTTCCGAAACGTACCCATGTAAACATGTCTATGTAATACTATAACAACGTCAGAAAATGAAAAATGTAAAAAAAAATTTCGACTCTCCATACAAAATTACCCATCAGCTGATCGAGTTAGTACGGAAAGTCAACATTTTTTTTTTACAATTTCCATTTTCTGTCGTTGGCATAGTATTCTAAAGACATGTATACATGGGTACATTTCGGGAATATATACATATTACCAAACATTCTGTATAAAATGAAATTAGGTCTTAGTGACATTTCTAAAAACAAAGTAATTGCTAAGTAATGGCTTGTTTATAAATACGAGTGTTAGTCATTCAGCAATGTCAGTTAGTTAGTTAGTTCACAACAGATATTTTTCTATTAAAAATTAATTGCCATCTATGTACACTTTCTTCACAACAGATATTTTTCTATTAAAAATTAATTGCCATCTGTATACACTTTCTGATCCAATTAAGAACAAAATACTGCTTTTCGTAAAGCACAGTTATCGAAAAGCTTATCACGGTAGCCTTGTAGAGCTTAAAATAAGTTTCTTTAAATTCTCGGTAGATGGCGTCAAACCTACAAAATACTTCATCTAAATGTTTTTTATTGTACTTAATATTTGTCATAATTTGCTTGTCATAATAGTATTTATATCTTTGCCTAGACTTCCAATCAATATTTAACGAAAATCTATGAAAAGGAAAGTTTTTTGTTATTGCGCGCCATCTTTTGAGCGTTCCTGTAACTAAGGAGAAAGGAAAACTTTTTCCAAATCCTAACTAGTTTCGTAAAAACAACGCTCTCGCCAGCGCCATTTAAACTCCGAACTGTATTGACAGCACAATGTTGTAATAGTTAGTTGTTTTTTAATACAGGTTATCTGTATTATGGAATACGTTACATTATTTTTTTTATAACATATTTGCTCGTAAAGGGTCTCTTATTTCACCAATTTCAATATCATATTGTATCTCATTACGTACTTGTGCGTTATTGTAATGTAAAACGCATGAGTTTTTTTTAAATAAGGTAAAAAGTACGGTTTATCAATATTCTCCGTCTAAAACGAACGGTACTTTTTAAAATCTTAGCAAAGAGTTTTTATGTCAGAAAAGTGGTCAACATTTTATGAATAAAATTAACTTTGTGAGATAAAATATAATAATTAAACATTTAATTCTTTCATCTAATTAATATTTATAATAAACAACCAATTTACTTTATTAGTAATACTGGCTGTTTTTATGCCTTTGCCTTAAAAAAAAGCGCTGATGCGCGCGCATCGCTAATTTGTGAACAAGTAAAAATTATTCCGCGCGCTTTTTTGTTTTCACAGTATTGTTTGTATTTGAAAATGTCGTCAAATAGTGATGAATTCGACACCGCCAGAAGTGTCAGAGGCTACTCTAAGCCTCTTGCTCGGAAAATCGACCGATAGATACTTACAAGCGTATCAAAATTTCATCATATGGAAAACAAGCAAACACGCAAATTCATTTTCAGAAAGTGTGTTTTTAGCCTATTTCTTGGAACTTTCTCAAAAATATAAGTCAAGCTCATTGTGGTGCTACTATTCAATGCTAAAAAGCACTGTGAACACAAAACATGGTATTGATATCAAGCCATACTCCAACTTAGAAATGCCATCTAAAAAGACGCTCAAGTGGCCATGTGAGTAAAAAGTCGAAAGTATTTTCGGCTGACAATGTCAAGAAGTTTCTAAAAGAAGCTCCGGATTGCCGATATTTAGCAACAAAGGTCAGTTGAAACTAAATTATTGTTATTAACTTCACTTTCGTATTTCTTTACAATATAGGTGTTTTTACGCTGTTTTTATCTCTGTTCAGGTTGTATTAATATTTGCTATAAATAGTGCATGTAGACATCAAGAGTTGGCAAACAGTAGTTATGTCGAGAACCATGGAACCACAAAAAATAAAATCCAAGATCGTTCACAATACAAGGGCCTTTTCACGACATGATGAAGAAATACGAAGCGCTTCGTTCAACAAAAGCGATGTCTAACAACAGATTTATTCAAAATTACCAAAATGGAAAATGCACTAGCCAACCCATTGGCATATGTAAATTTGGAGCAATGCCGAAACAAATTGCCACTTTCTTAAATTTGGATGATCCACACAGGGCACAGTTTCAGAAGGTCCTCGGCTACATTGCTCGCCGATTCAGGTGCGGACTTATTGACACTAAAACGCCACGGAGGGTGGCGGTCGAATAGTGTAGCCGTTGGCTACATAGATGACTCGATGAGAAATAAAGAAGAAATTAGCTCCCGCATTACAAGGAATATAAATTTGGAGTCGAGTGTTGACTCTCGACCATCTACAAGCACACACGCGTACATTCCACCATCATCGCCGCCGCCGCAGCCGCCTCCACCGCCGCCACCGACTGCAGAACTCTGTGGTCTCGTTTCTCCTACTTTCACTCAAGAGAGTGAAAGAGAGACTGATGAAATTGTAACTAATAATAATAACTTGACAACATTAAAAATGCCAACTGGCAACGTAATAATCAATTTTACAAATTGTTCAAATTTTTATAACTGCTTTAACAAGTGATTAAAGATTTATTCGGTTAAGAAAGACCGAGTATTATTTATTTCCTCGCAAATATGTTATAAAACGTCGTATGACATACGTGCGTGCTTTGATAATAACAGCCTCTGCTTTCTTGTAACAATATCGCCTCGGCTGTAGTTTTCAACTTACCGCACTTATATCATAATGAATTATTCCGACTTTGGAGCAGTAAAAAAGGTTAGGTCAACCTATCTTAATATTTTTTTTCCAACCTTTATTGTTTCACATTGTTTTGCTCTTTTTTTGTTTTTCATAATTTAAATTTTACCGAAGGCATTATGAAACTTTTTAAATCGATTTTAAGTTGCTGTTTTTTTTAATTGTATATTTTTTGTCATCCCACTCAAGTTATGGCGGAAGTTACCAATACTATTAAAGATGATTTAGTTTCCAGAAAATTGTTTCCAATATGATAAAATAACAACATTTTTAGTGACAAATAATTGGAATCCATTAATCAACAAACTAGGTACTATTATCTCTATTATTTGTAATTTTGCATACTATATATACACACAATATTTACATATAGTTATAAGATAAAATTTTACTAGAGATAATCAACCAGTATGTTATGGTAACCAGACTGGTTGATTTTTTATAGGAAAATTTTATCATTTAAGTAGGTACTATTAATTAAAAGCCTAACAACAAAGTCATAAACAAATACATACGTTTTAAAACAGATGCTTATAATCCACCAGCTAAAGAAATTACTTTTTACTCTAATAGACAGCAGCTAACCTTACCAAACATTTTGAAAGTACTTTTCTCTGCCCTACTCGCAAACCATTATATAACAATATCATAATTAGAATTGATTTCCCTTTTGGGATGAGTACTAGCTTAGTAGTCTGCTCGTGCTCTTAAATAACTACTTAATAACAAACATAGATACCCACCGATGTTTCATTTCTTTTCTAACCAAGTTCTCCGTGGCAACGTTAGGACGATGTTAATTTTATTTCGGCATCGCACGCATAAATGTGATTATGAACTAAGGGTCTGAGTGACGATTAGGTATAAGAATTAAATAAACTGCTCAAGGGTTATGTTTGTTTATGATAACATCAAATATACAAAGCTCTAATTATAATCTATTATTCTGTGTTTGCATTATTTCTAATTGTTAATCCGAACTCTTGGTAACAAAGAGGATATAGTATATACAACGTGTAACAGATTAAACGCACACCCTCTTATGTGGCGGCTCAGTCCATGAAACTGAATGACTTTTGTTCTACGACTTATGGAAAATCGCGAGAAAAAGTTTTATCTTTCCATAGATAGATCAACTGACCGAGTGAATTCGTTTGAAGAGACGATTTTTTTTTGTGAATTTCGAAAAGTCGTAGAACAAAAGTTGTTCAATTTCATGGACTGAGTCACCTTTTAAGAGGGTGTGCGTTTAATCCATTATATAACTTTATGGTTTAATCTGTTACACGTTGTAGAGTATAGTATGAATTCTGAAATGGCAATCTGAAAAACAGTTGTAAAAGTAGATAGGTACATACGCCTGCACATCAACCTACCACAAACTGTCAAATTTCAAGTCATAAGGTTCTAAGTGTATTGAGGACAATACACTTAGAACCTTATGACTTGAAATTTGACAGTTTTGGATAGGTTGATGTGCAGGCGTCTGTACCTAATTAAAGATTTTGTGTAATGTATAAAGACATTATTAATTTTGACTTGCATAAAATACGCGGATGGCGATGGGCGGAGATGCTACCGGAATACACCCGTGACCACGATTACTCTGTCAAGAGTAAACAAAGTCAAAGTCAAAGTCAAAATGTTTTATTCAAATAAACTAACGAAAAGTGGTTTTGAATCGTCCATACATTTTTTACCTACTACCGCCTGAGAAGGAGATTTGCATAAAAAGTTTTTACTCTTGCACGTAATTTTTTTTTTATTCAAAATCCTATCCTGTTTGACAGACGTAATAAAACAAAATTTCGACATATCAATTTTCCTCTGACGCCATCTCATAAAAAAGCGGTTCGACATGGAGTTATTCTTATAAGTTTCGAATATGGCCGAAGCGGGGGTGTGCGAAAACCCGATACCTACGAAAATATCAATTTTTATTTATCGAATTTCAACGAACTTATCTTCTTTTGTTTTTGGTTTAGGTTTTTTTACCATTTGCCATTTTACGATTCGAGCACAAGACGACTTTCTTCAGGTGGGCTGGCAAGTGCTAACTAATTTGGTAACGACATCTATAATTAAATTTTATATTTATCATAGTTTTTTTTTTAATCTTAATGAAAATAACTGATCTCTTTTTTCTACTTTTGTGTCATATTTTTGTTACATTTTGAAATATATTTTATATTTAAACAACGTCACGTAGGTACATTGTTCTGATCCCAAGGATCTGATCCACTCTTTCATGGAAATCAGAAACAACGACGGTACCACCACCACCCAGACCCAACACAATACCGAAAAGTTCGTTTTCTACATTGACCCGACCGGGAATCGAACCCGGGAGACCTCAGAGTTAGCGCCGCTCAAAGTCCGGCGTGCAAGCCACTTGACTACGAAGGTCGTCAAAGAAATTAACTGATATCAGCATTATAATATTTTGTTTTATATACCTAGTAAAATACATCAAAAACGTAATAAAATAATATCATAACTTTAAAAATTGTTATGTCATGACATGATATGACATGACACTTTACATTAACTCCACTAAATGTATGCCCAATTAATTAAGATTGAGCATTGTCATATCTGGTAATTAGATTAAAGCGCGTGTGGAACGTTAATTATAGTTACTTCACGTACCTATTTAACGCTGCATGCCATACAGATAGTGGGGATTTATATGACAAGGTCACCTTATCGTGTGACCTTTGTGTTCACTGTTATTAGTAGAAACGTTCCATATCACTTTTCAGGAGATATATTGTCACGAAACATTTAGCATGGATTACGACTATTTAGCAGTTTGAGTGGCTAAGCGCTCAGCCCGATACCTGAAGGTCCCGGGTTCAATTCCCAGGTCGGGCACAGTGTTTTTCGTATTTTACGATGCATAGCCCGGGTTCGTGATCACCAACCCGCATTTGGCAAGCGTGGCACCCATAAATTGTAGTGATGACTTGATTTCAATGATGGAGGCCTTTGCCCAGCAGTGGGACAGTCATACGCTATTTCTTTACCTTACTACTTACTTTACGACTATTAATTATTATGACTGTTTAGCGACTAATATTATTATTGTTAGAAAGCTTCTAATTGGCTGTTGCGTGAGTTTTTGTGTTCCTTGCGTGTAAGCCTTCATCTCTCTTGTTGCTAAGTGATATAAGGCCGCTGTTAGAAGCGTACTTCACCCAGAATCCTTAACTCTGAGGAACTGGCTTATCTCTAATTTACGGAACACAACAATGCTATTGACACTGATGTTTTGGCGGCATATTTAGATAAGATGGAGGTAGCTAGCCTGGTGGACTTAAAACAAACCGTACTACCAACCAAACCAAAAACAATCGGTTACCCCCCCCTGAGAATCCAACCCGGGAACTCTGGTCTTAAAACCTACCTACCTCACCTACTACCTAATGGTAAAACCTAAAGTTTGCATGTGTCCGTGTGCGTATGTGTTCATTAAATCTTTTCTATATTCATTTATAATTTTACACAGAGCTCAAATTCTGTCCACTACACTTTACAATAGGTTTTTTTTCTGGTGATCCTGGTGCTAGAGATTTTTAAGCCTGCATTTAGGCCTTTGGCATGGCTTGTTTTATAAGACTGCAATCCCCCGACAACAGCCGGGACAAACGGGTATCGAAAAATTGGAAACAAATTTTTTGTTGCCCGGATGGCTGAAATAAACGCGTTCTAGCCCTCTTTAGCATAACTTTCGCTATGCGTTGCAAAAAACATATAACAGAGAACCTAGTAATATGACAGTGTTACACTAACCACCAATTAGTATTCAATTATGTTAGATAAGTACTACTATAAAAAGTTCTAATTATTGAACTCCCACCTATAGCAGCAGCAGCGTGAATGGAATATCCTACTTAATAATAAATAAATAATAATAATAATAAGAGTCCGTCAAATGCTCACGACTTTCAGAATGCTACACCCGCGCTCATCTGTTATGAGGCTGTACATCCCACGGAAATGTGGGGGTCGCGGCTTTTTAAATGTCAAGGACCTACATAACCGTGAGGTGTGCAGTCTCAGGGATTATTTACTTAACAGTGAGTGCGGGATGCATTTGGATGTCGTGGCAATTGATAGACACTTTACGCCGCTCTCCTTGGCAACAGAAAACTGGCGCAAACCAGTGGTGCTAAGCACTCTCGATCGCAAGGACATATGGAAGAGCAAGGTGCTACACGGGCGCTACTATCGGGCTCTAACTGGGCCTGATGTAGATTTAACTGCCTCGGTGAACTGGCTACGTTTTGGTGACCTCTTTGGGGAAACCGAAGGTTTTGTCTGTGCCATTGAAGATGAAGTTATCAAGACGAATAACTACCGGAAATATATTATGAGGGACGGTACGGTCGACATCTGTCGGGCATGCCGCCGTCCAGGAGAATCACTCCGACATATTATTTCTGGTTGTTCTCATCTTGCTAACGGAGAGTATTTGCACAGACACAACCAAGTAGCCAGAATAATTCACCAGCAACTTGTTCTTGGATATGGCCTTGTTGAATCGGAGGTGCCGTACTATAAATATGCACCTGCGCCAGTACTCGAAAATGGTCATGCAACGCTCTACTGGGATCGCTCTATCATTACGGACAGGACTATTGTCGCCAATAAGCCTGATATCGTGGTGGTTGACCGATCCCAGCGCCGGGCAATACTGGTTGATATCACCATACCTCATGATGAGAACCTCGTGAAAGCCGAGAAGGACAAGCTCAGTAAGTACCTTGACTTAGCTCACGAGGTGACCGCCATGTGGGATGTTGATTCAACCATTATTGTCCCGATAGTCGTTTCAGCGAACGGTCTGATAGCGAAGAGCCTCGACCAACATCTTAAGAGGCTCTCGCTTGATGGTTGGATCAAGGGTCAGATTCAGAAGGCAGTACTCCTTGACACGGCACGTATTGTCAGGAGGTTCCTCACTCTGCAGCCCTGATCACCGGTAGCTTGGGCCCTGCCCCGCTGCTGGTGGTACTCTAGAATTAGTTTTTTATAATGTTTTATTGTTTTTTTATTAAAATATTGTAAAAATCTAGTTTTAAGAAAGAAAATAAATAAAGAGTATAATAATAATAAATAAATATAAGACGACGTCACATAAATTGTTCTGATCCCAAGGTAAGTAGCTAAAGCACTCGTTTCATGGAAATCAGAAACAACGACGGTACCGCAACCACCCAGACCCGACACAATATCGAAAAGTTCGTTGACCCGACCGGGAATCGAACCTGAGACCTCAGGAGTTAGCGCCGCCCAAAGTCCGGCGTGCAAGCCACTTGGCTACGGAGGTCGTCAAAATATAGGTCAAAATATAGGTCAAATAATAATATAGGTTGTTAACATAAAGCTCCTACATAGCTGCCTCTTTACCACAAAAATAGTAAACAGAATAATGAGCATTCGAATTTATTCGACACCAACCTCCAAACACTGAAAATAATAAACGAAAACTTGTTTGTTATCGGAGATGCAATAAAATTATAATGAGGACCGTAGTGTGAGTTCGGCTTCCTAACTACGGAATATAGCGATCGGTTCACGACGCTCCTAATACCGCTGTGACAAATAGAAACTGCATTCTACATTCTGATATATGTATAAAGATTTTTTTATAAAAAAATATTTATCATCTTTTGTGTTGTGTAGGCGTACATTAAAGAAAGCTACAATATGTAAATAAATAAAAATTGCTATTCTGCTAAGGTGTTTGCAGAAGACAAGCTACTGGTTATCCTATTTAGACCTGGCATCAAGGTTAGCAAACCTCTTTTAGCTTAAAAATTAACGACACTAAGTTAAAAAATTATTACAAACCTATTTCGTAGTTTGTTTCATAAATAATTTCACGTCTATTCTAACCATACATAATACATAAATTAAAACCTATTGAACTTACAAATAAACAAAGAATAAGGTTGGAATAGTTATTCCGTGTTTTGTCTCTTTTACTCTAATTTGAAATGACGATTACATGACAGGAACAAAACACGGAATAACTATTCGGAGCTTATTCTTTATTTATTTGTAAGGCACATTGAGTATTGAGCATAGTGCTCGTAAAAAGATTGTACAAGATGTTGAATTAGGAAAAAATATATGAAAAGTCCTTTACCAAAACTTTTCTATTGCTAAAATAAATACTTAAGTAATAATTATATCTGATAAAAAAAGCGGTCGTGCGACGATTTAGCGATTGGTAAATTTTTACGTGATTAATCCAAGGGACTCGGAAACCTCAGGAGAAATTACTGTGACTTTTTTAGAAACGAGTATACCTACTTCGTAATCATAGTGACGGTTTAAGGGAACTTGACTCGCGAAAACTCCTGAGGGAACTCTCGGTAATCTTAATAAACCACGGTTAGATGTACGTGAAACTTTTTCACGGTTTTCTCAGTCAAATTGAAACTATGTTAGCCTTTTCATATTTTCGTGGTAGAAAAATGCTATTGATTAATTTCAATCAGTACATTCACGGAAGCAAAAGCTGAAGGTTAGCATTTTCATGCAGCATTTTTAATAAAGACGTTTTTATTTTGAAAAAAGACAAAAAAATCCACGAGCGGGATTCCAACCCTCTAAATATCAGCAAGTTGGATTGAGTCACGATATCATAGTGGTCAGTGCACCTGACCTGGCATGTCATGGGGTGCGGGTTCGAATCCCGCTCGTGGAGTTTTTTCAACACTTTCGACTTTTTTCAAATTGTAATTTATTCGCAACAATATTTGCATAAAATTATTATTATTATATATTTTTTTTATAATTCGATATGCTTGCATTTGACAACTATCTCACCTGATGGTAAGTGATGATGTAGTCTACGATGTAACAGAAAATACAATAAATAAATTATTTACCTTCTGCTTGCCTAGAAGGTAAATAATCATAAAAAAGTTTATGTGCATTTCATTAAAAGTTCTGAATCGCAATTCACTAATTCTACTACAACTTTTGTAAATGTTTCTAAGTACCGTTCTAGGTAAAATCGAGGCTATTCATTAACACCTTAAAACTCATACTCATATAAATTGTCTCCTTTTTCCGATCCGACCCCTCTAGTAATGAAAACCAGAAACCCTCCAGAAAACCTCTGCCTCTTGTCCTGTAGTACGTGCTTGACATGCTGAATCTCAGCAGCCAGGTGTTGGGTGTCACAGTTGCCGCGTGCTCTCTGAAACAAAGATTTCCCTACTGTCTAGGATGGTGGTGATAATCACCATTGAGGTATATACCTGTATGGGTTACTTTACGATACACAGTGTGAATCAAAAGTGCAACAGTCAAGTGCATACCCCTTCAAGATGCAGGTGTGTACAAACTGGACTGCGACTGTGGGCTCTCTTACATCGGGCAAACAAAGAGAAGTGTAGGAACCCGCGTTAAAGAACATAGAGCCGAAAATAAGTCTGCAGTATGCGAACATTCCCTAGATGGGCCCAACCATTACATCAGATTTGATAAACCACAAATACTCGCTAGAGAACAACGATACATCCCTAGGATAATACGCGAGGCGCGATGGTCAACTCAATGCCCCTTTCTTCTATTATAATCTAGTATATTTATCTTTTAAGCTACGCCCTCAATAATAATAAATAATTCCTTAGATCGTTGGATGTTGGTAAGTCTGCTGAATCGTCTCCTATCACTTCTGACCTTCAAGTAATAAACTCATATTTTTCTGAGCCTCCAATCCAATTGGATGCCCAAGTCAAAGTTTCTACTCTTGCAAAACTTCAAGGCATTCCCAGGCCCTGTTGCGATCCTTTCTCTTTCGTTTCTGTTGCTATGTATGGTGTTAAAAAGGCTATCCTTTTCATTTTCTCTAACGCTGCTGGTAATGATGATATTAGTCGTAAGATGATTACCCTCATTATTGACTCTGTATTTCCAGTCATCATCCACATTATAAATTTCTCCATCGTAACAAGCGTTATTCCTTCAGCTTGGAAGAAAGCACCCAAATTATCTTATCCTACTTACCCCAATATCGACTCATTTCCATATTGCATGTCCTTTCCAAAGTTCTAGAAAGTATTATTCATGGTCAACTGAGTGTATACCTGAATAAAAATGGCTTGCTGAGCCCCTTTCAATCTGGGTTTCGCTCTGGACACAGTACTATTACGGCACTGTTGAAGGTTACTGATGACATTAGATACGCTAAACTCTCTTAACCTTGTTAGACTTTAGCAGTGCGTTTAACTCAGTTGACTTTGACGTGCTTCTAGGCATCCTCCAGTCTCTCAACATATCTCCACTTGCAACGGAATGGTTCAACTCATACCTGAGGGATTGCTGGCAGTGCGTTCGTGCCAACGATGTTACATCGGACTGGCGATTAGGCATGAACAGCAATCTCGGTCGGATTTGCAGGCGGGCAAAATCCTATGGTTTGCTTGTTAATCCTAAGAAGTCACAGACTATAATAATTGGAAGCAAGTACATGCACAATTGTGCATGTGTAAGGGGCCTGCCGCCGGTAGTATGATGGGACAGTGATTGCTTATGCGGAGTCTGTTCGTAATCTTTGTGACCTTGTAATCACTTTGATTGCAATCTTTCGTAGAGCTATCATATTAATCAGCTCGGCCTAAAAGTTTTAGCTGCCTATCACTCCATGAAGCGTTTACAGAGCTTTCTCCCTCTTCAAACAAAAATCACTGTTGCTTAATCTCTGATGCTTACGATCCTTGTTATGCTAATCTCGATGCAACCAAGGAACTACTGAACAAGCTTGAGTGCCTTCAAAACGTATGCATTCGCTTCATCTTTGGCCTTCGTAAGTATGACCATATATACGAATACAGACAACGGTTACAATGGCTTCGACGTCAGACGTCCCGGGTTCGATTCCCATGGCTTCTTGTCTACCTGGCTGACCACCATTTTATCTACATATGTCGCCATAACATCATTGTTTGTAGTATTGTTGTGTTTCGTCAACAGCTAGAGATAAGATAGTGCCTCAGTAGTTAAGGATTCCCGGTGAAGTGCGCTTCCACCTTTGGCCTTATCATCGCTTAACATCAGATGAGATGAAAGCCAATTGCTTTACCATAAGAAATGAAATGAATGTTCAGTGTATTCAAAGGTTTATAACGGAGATTGACGCAAAAAACTTTGTAGAGAAATCACAGTCTGGTATATAATTGCGTTAATCCCCGTTTGAATAATTTGGTTAAAGTAGAACGCGAAAGTTAAATAGCGATATTTATATAATACAGTGAAAAAGTTAAATTCCTACCCAACCCAGCCAGGAGTCGAACCTGGGTCTTCCGCAATCCGGGCGGCTGCACTGACCATTATGCTACCGGGAAGGCTGACTGTATTTTATAAATAAAAAAGATAATTAGTGAAGTTTTTATTTATAAAGCATTGTGCAAAAAGACCATTCATAAGTAATCTAGTACATACGCTGGCATACCAACCTATCCAAAAATCGTCAAATTTCTTTAATAAATGTTCAACCATATTGCATATACATAAAGTTCAAAGTCTATTGAGGCAATTTGACGGTTTGTGGTAATCTGACGTGCAGGCGTGACCTACTATGCCACAAACGGTCCAATAAACTCCCAGGAAACTTTACACATTTCCCTACAGAAAAAAAAACTTACAAAAGGAGAAACAGATTTCCCCGTCCCGTGTCATTGTAAAAACGTCAACCCTCAAGAGGACGGTCCCTTTGGTTATGTGGGAACCACAGGTGAAAAGATGGCGGTTATACTGCAAGGCCACGGCTATGGTGTGACGCGCGTAACTTAGACCTAGGAAAAGAACTTTAAGTAAATAGGTATAAGTATAAAATGTTTTTGTTTTGTTTATATAATTTTAACGCAAATTTTGTTGCGAAAGAAATTACAAAAACACAATGCTGAAAAATTATTTTTTTCCACGAACAGGATTTGAACCTGCACCCTTCTGACATACCGGGCCAGGTGCTCTTCCAATTGAGCTATCGTGGTTCTAACCAGCCCGCCGAAATTATTCAACACTATTTCCTTTTTTATTTTGAAAGCCAAAGGCGCCAATTCAATGTCAACAATTTTTTTTTTCTTTTGAGAGAGATTGCTGATTGCCGCTGCAGCATTTTCAGCTTCACCGGGCTTTTTTGGGGGCGGCGAGGAACGTAAAGGGTCCCTCGAGCCGTGTGAAACGAATCACTTTTAGAGGTTATCTAGAGGGAACGGCATCGCGCACAAGTGCGCGTCCCCGTGCCCTACTAGATTCTCCGAAGGGTTCGGATCGGATCGGGGAGCGGAGCAACCCGAGGGCGCCTCTAAAGGCACGGACCTCGGCTCGGGTTGACCGGGCCGTGGAGGAGGAGAGAACCGCCCAGGTACATGTCTGTACCTGGTGTAGAGCGAGTGTGAACCGGTTCTTCGTACCCTTGTTCTACGAGTACGGTGTCTTGGGCCTAAACTGGTGTGCATGTTTAGTGTATTCTGTAAATGTGTGCTGTCATTTAGAGGATCGGGCGGGGCAATGTCAACAACTATCGTCAACCTTATACCGTTAAGTTTAAGTATAGTAAAACTAGTAAAGAAGAAGACTAATTGGTTCTGGTGACAAAGACTCCATGTGTTAGGGTCACTTAAATTCTACGTCTCACATTTTTCTAGTGTTATGAAACATAAGTTGCCTAACTTATGTTCACCAGTATACGATTAGCAACCTTTGCTCATGGCTTAGACTAAACTCAGCGAGGATTTATTGTACTTCATTTAAAAAATGTTATTTTTTAATATTCTCTTATTCTATAATAAAATTCAACAATTCACTTATTACAGTAAATTTTAGCTCCAATCACTCTTTGGTATATGTAATTGCAATGATACAATAAAAAGAAACTTCTGTCAAAAAAGATAAAGTGTTAAATGTGACATGGCACAAAAATGCTCATATATTATTAGTGAACTGAACTGAACGATCAATGTTCTTAGCAATAGTGTTCTTAGAGTTCTTATTCTCTGATTCATCGAGGTAATACCTACATTAACTACAAGTACAATCTGTATGTGATCAAAACAGTACCTACTACCTAGTTACCAACTTGTCACTAGGGATCGCTGCTTAACATATAAGTGACTTAGATGAAAAAGGGAAAAAAACACAGTGTAAGACCTGGCGTGTCTATTGCGGGTTTTATTCACCATTTAATTATATTAACGAAAACGAGAATTTGTATTACGAATTTTAACTGTCCTCACCAGGAGGCGCTGCTTCAATAATAATAATAATAATAATAAGTATTTATTTCAGAATACAAGACGCTTAGTAATTACAATAGACCTTAAACACTAATGTTAGTTAAATGAAAAAAAATAAAAACACAAAAATGCACATTGAACAAAAAACAAAACAAATCAAAACGAAAACTAGCTTGGCGCACTTCAATGGATACGACCAACCACCGTTAGAGGACGGTGTGTAGACCGTCGGGACGACCGTTAGAGGACGGTGTGACCCAATGTTTCAGCATCGGTGAGTCCCAGCGGTCAGACACAATACAAATTCTCGTTTTCGTTAACGTATCGAATGACTACTAAAACTAGCACTAGGGACTCAGATAAATACTACCGTCTCGTCCTTGATCGCCACTACATTGCTATATAGTCGTGTCTCTGTGCCGGCCGTCGGCCACATCGTTCAGTGCTTCACCACAGAAAAACTAGTAGTACTACCGCCTTCACCATCGTCATCGCATCGCTTGTCGCGACATCATCGTATCGCTAGTCGCATTGCACCTCGCTAATCGCTTACTCTAAGGCTGTGGCTCAGCCGTTGCCACGTACGTTTTATTTTATCTGTGACAATTTTATTAGAACTTGGGCGTCGTTCATATTCATACCCCTCTCGGGTTCTAAATTTACACGCAGTAAACTAGAAAACAGTGCCAAATGTCCAGCGCAACGACAGGCAGTAATGAGACATTGGCAAGTTTATGTTCTTTACAAGGTGGAAATATAGAATAAAATTGAATAGATGATAATTATATTCCATAAAGCTTTGTAACAATGGTAATAAAAACAATAATTATGTATGAGTGCCATCAGATTTACGTCTAATGACTCGATCACTAATCACTCATTTATTCCTCACTCGTTCAACTAATGATTTGTGTCAACTGACATTTTTCACTTAAATAAAAGTATTCATCCAGACCATAACGAAGTATTGCTTTACAAGCGGAGGCTGTTTTTGACTCTAAAATTAACTGTACCGATTATTTTAACAGTAAACTCGGACACAATAAACATATGTATACAGCGTTATTATAACTTTTATGGTGTATTTACTGTATATTGTGTAATTACTCCTGCGACCAAGTGTACCTACATACCTATTATTCATAAAACGATTACATCCATCTCAAATTGAATACTTATTATTTTGTAATAATGGAGTTTTTCTAAATTCAACACCTTTCACATTTTTACTATGATACGATTCAAAATATAACTTATCCTATAAGGGATAAGGACGCCCAAAACTTCAAAGAGGTTATAAACGACATTCCCATGGGGTCGAGTGGTTAATATTTCAATAAGCGGAACGTCCCAGTATATCTGTACCCACGAATTCAACAAAATATGTTTCTGGTGATTTCATACTTCGCTTAACAAATTCGATTCGTCTGAACGTTTCTTGGAACATGTAAATACTCACCGTGCACGTATGTGCTAAGGGATGTTAAGAATTTGCATTAGTTTATATTTATGAAATAGGTATATTATCCACATTATGTAAAACGCCATGTGATGCGGTAGATTGCCCGCTTGAACAGCACATGGACTAACATAAGTTTTTTTAAAGTAACAATTTTTTTTTAATGTTAGTCTGTAAGGTGTCCATTATATGGACCTCTTTGTAATTTACCATCCTGTACATATACAAGGTATACAAGCTACCAACAAATTATGTGACGACCAACACCTTAGTCTCCCTGTGACCCCTGCAAAGGGTTCGAAACAACAACATTAATGAAAACTAACGTATAATTAAGTAAAAAAAAAATTATTTCAATCCTGTACATTGATTGTTGCCTGAAAGAAATTAATCTATACGATTTAATTCTAATACAACATTATTATTTTTCGCAACAACGGTGAATCACTTGGCTAATTTACGCTAAAAGTATCGTAGACTCTACCAAAAACGAAACGGACAAAATGAAGCTCCTCTTTTGGTTCCAGCAACTGAAACACCACCCTGATGCTAACAATAAAGCTACGTCTTATTAATTTTACGATAAGGTTCACTCTCACAAAATATTTTGATTGGAGGCAGCATCTGTTTTTGCAGTAACATTAATGTTAGTAGCGTTGGTGTTTCGTCTAAAAAAGAAAAGGAAACCAGTTCATTAGTGGTTGAGGATTCCGGGTGAAATGTCTAATGAAGAAAGGTTATTATACAATTGATGATTATCTTAATGGTAAGAATGCGTGGTCATCCTGCACTTGATGTGTTTATATTATAATAAATAATGATAATATTTAAGTAAAAAACTCATGATTTAAAAGGAGTAGCTACTAAGTTTCTTGCTGGGTTCTTCTTAGTAGAAATAAACTTCCGAACCAGCAGTGGAATCTCATTAAATATATGTATAGCTTATTACATTATATAATATTCCTATTACTGTGTGTACTCATGTTATTTTTTTCTTTATTTTTAAGACATGTACACTCGACTTTCATAAGTGCACTATTGTGCCTAAGCTGAATTTTTTTTTTAAATTCTTTTCCATTTCATTTCTTTCCGTCTTCGGCTACGGTCATTTTTGTATTTTTATTAATTTATTTTATACTTTTGCTATATAAAGTTATATGGTACCTATCGGGAAGCGATATTTTAATCTCACCGGTGATATCGTAACGAAAAAGTGACATAAAATACACCACGAAATAATAATGGCACTCGCACAGCGTGAGAAATTGTCACTGGTTCAAAAATCGCCTCAGGTGAGATAAAGACAATTCTCCGTTATTAATAAGAAAAAAATAATTTAAATGCATTGTTTTTAATGCAGCCATTACTTCGTTTATATTAATGCAGCACCTTGATAATAAGTTTGGCATGTGCACAGATGCAAAATACATAAAAATGCAAAATTTAACAGTAAAGTGGATTTTTATGGCAGTCACCGGCGTTGGTTGCCGCGCTGAATATTCTAGAACGGAGGATTCATGATGCTTTCATTTTTAGGGTTCTACACCCAAAGGGTAAAGCGGGACCCTATTACTAAGACTCCGCAGTCCGTCCGTACGTGTCTGTCTGTCTGTCCGTCTTATCTCATAAACCGTGATAGTTAGACAGTTGAAATATTCACAGATGATGCATTTCTGATGCCGCTATAACAATAAATACTAAAAAACAGAATTAAATAAATATTTAAGGGGGCTCCCATACAACAAACGTGATTTGTTTGCCGTTTTTATAGATAATGGTACGGCACCCTTCGTGCGCGAGTCCAACTCGCACTTGGCCGACTTTTGTATTGTAAAGTAAGAAGGAATATTTAATTTGTTTGGTTGCATTTAGGGTGGATTGCATATTGATACTTTGCTAACGTCAAAGTTAAAAGGGTGGCTAGTCAAATGAGAAACATTTGTCGCCAAAGCAAGGAAGGGAAAAGATTTTTCATGTAACCATTGTTCTATATATAGATATAAGATGTTTAATAGCTGAAATAAAAATTACTGACATTTGACTGCTACTATGACATTAACATTAGCATAAACCATCCAAAATATATCATAGTTAACGTTAAAATATGACGTATAATCATATAGAATGATAAGTGGTATTAGGTGTCGTGGTAAAAGCGTCAATGAAAGATGTTCATTGAAAACACAAGAGTACCTTAAAACTAATATTATAATATCTAGTATAGTACGTAGTACACACATACACACATTAACTTATAGGTATGTAATAGTAAAACATTAGAAAGAAAGAAAGAAAGAAATTATTTATTGACTATCACACAGACATAACAGAAAAAAAAAAACAAAGAATATGAGAACATTACAAAAAATAACATTTAGACTAATACAAAAATAATAATTATATAACAAAGAGTGTGTGTGAAAGCCAACTAGGACCCTGCCTCAGCTTTGTGTCGTTGCGGTGCTGAGAAACAAACACCACCACAACGACGCTGGTATTAAATTAGTGTTAAATGTGACCCACATTCACTTCCTTCGTCTTCGTCTTCGACATCAAATATTAAAGGCTTGTGTACTACGCCTACCAAAAATGTATCAATTTTACTACCAATAAAATTCAAAACGCTTACCAAAATGGATAAATGATTACCAAATTGGGTTTCCTAAAATATTATAAAAATAATACAATTTATATTTTTATTAAATGCCTTAAAAATATATGAATACCTTTTAACTGCATTTCAGACTAAATATGTTATATTGTCACCAAATAGATAATACCAATATTTTATGCCTCGAGTTTTAATTTCGTAAATTTTGCTTCCTGTTGACTAATAAAAAAAAATAACCTCGAAACTCAATACAATCGCTACGCTGCGCTTCGCGATTGTCTTATATTTCTAAACTATCACGTGACCTACGGGAGTAGGGCAGCTAGTATCCTCAATCATTTGAATAATAGTGTAAAATTTTTTGGTATCAATGTTACTGTTTCAGTAAAACAATATTTGGTGAGCATTAATCCATTTTGGCAAGCAAAAAGTATAAAGAAGTAGAGTATTCTATACTTATATAGAAAAAGAGTAGAATATATATACAAAACATACAATTATTCTGATGTGTGTATATTAGGATATAAAAATTATTTAGGTGAGCACTTAAAATGTACCCAATATTAAATATAAATTATTTGAATATGTTCATGCTATCACAGTTACATGGTGCAATCTCAGAACAATATAGCTTTAATTATTGTTCTGAGCGTGCAACATATTTTTCGCAAAACTATCGATTTGAGGGACGATTTGACGAACACGCTGAATAGTGCAATCCACCCTATAAACCGGCCATTATGGGAATCCTTGGAGGAGGCTTTTGTCCAGCAGTGGCTGTCTTTTGGCTGAGATGATGATAAAGGTTTTTTTTTTAATTTAATTATTTACTTTAGCACATATTTATAACGATATAAAAGAACGAAGTCACCTATTACAGGCAAATACTTTTACTTATTATCTGACCTCAATCATTATACATTAAATGTCAAAGTAAAAATAAAAACTAAATAAGTTTTATATTTATTTTACACCTTCTAATTTGAACGAGTCCTAACTTTAAAGGGGTGTAGACCCTTTTAGTTTCACAAAAGCTCACTTAGGGCAGAAAGTAATACTATTCAGCCCTTTTAGAAAGTAAAGGTCGAAAATCAAAAATGTCTTGCCTAGTCACGTCACGCCTCCAATATTCTTCAAGTATTATACTAGTGTATAAACAATAATTTGTAACCAATGTAATTTCATGGACATTTATACGGCTTAACTGTACCAATATTTATTTTATTGTAGTTCACGGGCTACGGTTCCACTAAAATAACGATTCATTACGATGAAATTGTGTTTTATAAAGTTAGGCGGTGTATAAATATTGACCTTCGATCGTGAACTGCTATATTTAGAAGTAAATAAACATTTGTATTGAGAGGCAGTATATACTACCTAGGTATATAAATAAAGGATATGGCCTCATTAGCATATCTATAGGTATGTATATACATGTAGGGGTATGTATCTAATTTAAGTGATAAATTTGGATATTTAAGTTTAAGAACAACTTTTACGGATCAACTTTCGTTTATTTTACACAATGATTTAGATTTTTTTAAACAAAATGTATCAATATATTTGGTCTTGATGATTCAAATAAAACATTGATAATCGATTGTGTTTATGTGTTTTAACAGTTACGTGCATTTTAAATTGTTTAAACAAAAATCAGAAATATATTGCCTAACACTCAACTTTTTGATTGATATTAACTTGGTACCCACAAGAAATTACTTCAACTATGTTGCTACCTTGTATCAAACATAAATGCTGACATACATCCATAAATCCACCAGAACAGTTGTACCAATTTGTTGTACGCTAGCAACATTGTCGGGCAACTCCTTAAACTAATTTGTAGCTGCAGTGGCGGTATCAGATGAAATGCTCAGCTCAGCAAACTTCAGATTTGTTTGGCTGGTCTATTCAAATTTATGAGGCTGATTAAAATCTTACCTACTAGTAATTACTCGTAGTAACTCAGCGCTTTCAATAAAGCTCTTTCGGATTATTTGTAGAGCTGTTGAATAGTCAGATTATTTGTGCATTACAAATTGATTTACTTTTTTATTTCTCTGTGCACGTATAATTTGAATACACCGCTTTGTCACCTGTAGGTATGTTATAACCATACCACATTTAGAAACATCAATATATTAATTAATCTCTGGGTTGTTAAGCATGAAGCGCGATTGTGACAACTGTTTGTACTCGTACCTAATCCCATAAAAAAGAGAAATAAAATCATCGATGATTTTATTTTGAATTTGATAAATTCATACTTAAAAATTTTATTACGAAGACGACAACCATTAGCATATCATTGAAAAAATAACATGTTTTCTACCAAAAATTCACGATTTTATTACACGAAGTCATCATAATATTATTTTATTTTTGTTGTCTCTTATTTTAAACAATTGTTGATAATAATTAACATTTAAGGTTCTAGTGCTTTTCAGTAGTTGAGAATTTTACGTAAAATGTCACTTACAATCGGATGAGGTAAATGCCAAACGCTTCCCGTTTAACATTGTTATTGAGACCAATATAATAGGTACGCCTGTATTATGAATCCAGCGTGATTCTGACTAGATCTCCAAAGCCACGTAGACTACTGACACAAACTGACTCCTAGTACAAGCGTTTTAGCTTTTTAGAGTGCTAATCAGAAGGCAACAAATGGTATACCGCTAATGGAGTATAAGAAGTGATTTACATCAGCGTACGATAAGTATGAATGACAATTTGATGGGCTCATTTCAATCCCATACGTTTATCATTCTATTCTATTTCTATTCTACTAACGTTTTATTTTCTCTACTCCACCTGATGTTAAGTGGAAATGGAGTCCAGCCGTAAAGCAGTAAGAAAACATCGCAGCATTAGACATCCTCACCCTGACGGTCCGATCCGATCCGAACCCCTCGGAGAATAGGTACCTAGTAGTAGGGAACGGAGACATGCAGTGCGTGACGCCATTCCTTCTAGAAAACCTCTGATGGTGCCGATGCTTCGTTTCACACGGTTTCAGGAACTCTTTAAGTATCTCGCCGCCCCCAAAAAAGTTCGGTGACGCTGAAAATACTCTATGAGGCCATCATTAATTAAACTCTGTCTAAGAAAAAAGTAACCCTGTCTGCCCACAAGTTAGGTGTGTAGGTAAAGCAAAATGTTTGCTGGTAGACTATTCCATCTTTGACTTCCATTTTAACACTTGTCTAAACAAGCCTAAAGAGCCTAAGCCCTCAGGACTTTTATTAATCTAGATACGAAGCAAACAAGCTAACTTACGCTATTCACCATTACGCAACTTGTTTTCAAAGTTTCATGCACCAAGAATGTAGGTATACCTGTACCTATATACCCGCACAGTGGAAGCAATCTCTATCTTACTATGCATGATGCATTTTAGAGCAGCCCTGTTTCCTGGGGTGTTTTGTTCATAAATAATAAAATGTGTTTGAACTTTGCTCTTTGCAGATATAATAATGTGTACTTACTGACGTGAAGCGAGCAAGCTATTTTCACGTATAACATAGAAACTAAGAGAATGGGTAACGTTAATCCTGTTGCACCTACGATTCGAAACAGCATCGTCACCTAAATGGAGATTTGCTTAACTTCTGTTATCTTCTTTCCGTGTATTCACATTGTCTATTCTCAAATTAAAAATTATTTAATTCCTATCACACTATCTTAGGTTGGCGGCTTTGTGCGCCACCGTTGAAGCACCTTTTAAACATCAAGAAGTAAAAAGACAGTGACATCGGCTACAAACATCACGCTGCTCTTTGATGGCAAGAGACCTGATGGGATGACCATTAGGCCCTGGAAGCATGGCAGGCCTTTGGTGTGGGATGCAACCTGTGTTGACACCGTGGCTCCCTCACATGTACGCGCCACCTCTCTTCATGTGGGGGTTGCTGCGGTAAGTGCTGAAAATCGCAAACGGCACAAATACGCAAACCTGGGTCCAAATTATTTATTTGTTCCGTTTGCGGTGGAGACATTGGGTCCATGGGGGCCGGAGGCCAAGCAGCTTGTTAAAGAGTTGAGTGCTCGCCTTATTGAAGCCTCCGGTGACAAGAAGGCTGGCAGCTACCTCTGCCAACGTATTAGCTTGGCAATCCAAAGAGGTAATGTTGCCAGCATTCTTGGGACCGTTCCCATGAGCCCACAGCTTGAGGACATTTTTCATTTATAGGTTTTATTTTGTCTTAATTTTTTTTTCTTTAATGTAGTTAGTTATGTTATGTTTCTTGTAAGTTTATATTGAAATAGATTTGCCTTTACTTAAACCTGAAAATCTTAGGTACTTATTGTTAAAACTAGTTCAATATAACAATAATTGAAGTCAAAATATGTGTGGGACTGGTGCTTGAAATAGATTTCAGAAGTGAAACCCGTTGCTAAAGGTCACCAAGTTACCTTTCAGACAGCAAAACAGATTATGACAAACCGAATTAACCTACATCCTAAAACGATAAACAGAGAGCACACATTTGTACATTTTATAGGTAGATATATGATATGTAGGTATATGTTTTCTATATTTTCTCTCGTATTGGTAAGTTATTGGATCGTTTAAAAGCTCTTATTGTTTTCGGTTCCGATCCACTATGTTTTAATTCCACATTAAGTTTAAAACGGCATGAATGCAGTTGAAAAAGCTTTTTTTAAGTTGTCTTCTAACTTTCTATATCTCTGTCGTAAAAAGTTTTATTACAATATTGGCTTGAACATTATGTAGGCACCTAGCGCCTGACTATTATTGGTAGGTATTGAAAAAGTTTGATATTTGTATAGAATACCGAAATGTGTTGTGCTTCTTAATTGTTTCGCTATAAAAAAAGTTTTAATTTGTGTAACAAAGTCACCTGGATAATTGCCGATTATTTTATCATATCGCTTTCTGAAAATCCTTTCGTAGCAGATGTCTACTCGCTATAACTTAAAAGGAGTGTTCCTATAAACCTTGTCTTATGTTATTCAGGAACTTAAATAGATGCCGTTTTATTTTTTACTTATTTTTTTACTTTTTAGTTCGTGCGATTTACAGATTAGCCAGTGAATCAGCAAGAACAAAACATTTTTAATCATCCTACGGACCGATTTGATAGTAGATATGATAGTACATAGTTACACATGAATAGAAAAAATACAGTAATCAAATTCTCGAAACAAAAAGTTAGCTCTCCTAGATTAAAGGCTTTCCCAAAAATGTTATTATTAAACAAAAAACGTATTATATTTTTTGTGTTATGATCGTTATAGTTTTATTTCTTACCTTAAGCAAACCTATCACGATAAACTTTAATAAAACATAAATGCATACAATATTATAAGAACCTTCTGTACACAATAAATAAATAAATAAATAAATAAATACAAGGACCCGCTTCATCGCTCTGTGATAATGAAACTCACGGCCCAAATACGTCGCAAACTCTGTGAAACCCTTCTAAATTTCCACCTGGAGACGTTGCAAGAAAGTATCGTCAGCGGCAATACAGTTCGTTATTGCTTTACTTTGTAAGAGTTTTTTTCTTTGTTGAAATAAAAGAACAAAGTTTACTATAAACATATGAACAGATATAACCCGACTGTACCAAACTGTTTACACAACATTTTTATTCGGTTTATATATAAAAAATAAATACACTCTAAATTGAAGCGTTAGCCAAACGAATAAATACTAAATCTCCATAGCTTCGCTAAGCTATTATTGTGAACCCATCTCTAATGGGACTCTCATCAATAAACAAGCGTCAGCGTATAGATTTTTTGAGTGGGTTAATAAGACTAATGTGTTGACATTGACATTGATGACATTAATAAAAATATTTAAAATAAAAAAAAATCGTTGTTGAACATCTTTTGCACCTTCTCCTGCAAACATTGATTAGGTAACATAAAACAATAAATAGTATCGTGGATTAAAGGAAGAAATTGACCACTATCTCGCTTTGAACAACGTAGTAGCTGTTGTAACTATGTATAACTCATACATCTGTAAGTCCTTCAATGTACGTAAGAATTACAATGTACCTACATAATACGTAAGTATATTGTAAACAAATAAGTAAACAAAGAAAGTTGTTGTCCGCATTTTTCTAGATCAACTAATTCAATTTTTTTATGAGAAAGTCAAAAACATGTCTTTCAAAATTAAAGTTCAATTTCACGCCACTTTACACCCATCTCTTCTCTTGTGTAAGGTACACCGGATGCTTACAGCAAAGCGTTGCTGACACGGACCAAATATCTGTAGTTGTCAGCAACAGCTCAGGTTGTTATTTCCACCACAAAAGAATTAAAAAATCTTTATACGCTTCGACTTTTATAAAACAAACATTAAAGTTTTTTTTTATTCGATTCAGTAAACCTATTTGATAAAACTTTTACTACTACTTGAAAATATAGGTAAATCTATACTGATAAGAAGAGGTAAAGTTTGTAACTTTGTTTATTTGTTTGTTTGTTTGTTAGTTTGTTTGTTTGTTGTTCGGAAGGTAATCTCTCTCAGGTAGAATGCTACATATTTTGCGAGTAACATAGGCTAAATTTTAATTAAAAAAACAGATTATTTTTCAAATCTCAAATCCGCGCATACAAAGTTCCGATTAAAGTGCTAGTAGTTAATAATAACATTAAAAATGTTTTTCATCTGAATATATGCGATCCAAAGTCCACTTTGGAAAGTTTAAAATTTCATAAAATGTTTTTAGACAAACATAGGTTTTACGGTAATAATTAACGGGATTCTTACCATGTTTATTAAATAAGGGCTTTTTATGAATTGTTTTTTGTTACTAACTATAAAAATCTTCATGTTTTCCTTAAATAATAAAACTTTGTTAAATTTTACTTTGATGTTTGTATGTGAAACTGAATTGTATTAAGGCTGTTTAAAGCATTTTCAAATATAGAAAATACAAACACATTTTATTATGTTTAACGTTTACTGTTATTAGAGTGTAGAAGAATTTTAGAAGTATATTTTATAATTTAAGTAGATTAATTTACGTTATACTTGCGGTTACACGAGTATGAATAAACTATCAATTTGAAAAATAATAAAAGAAGAAAGATAAAGAATTGTATAATTAAATAAGGATTGTTGTTTTTGGAACAGAACATTTCTATTTTTAGTATGTGATGCAACAAAGCTCACAAGCGTAAAAGTATTTACATAAAATAGTTATGACTTTACCATTGACCGCTTTGAAATGTGATATTCTATTGAAAAGTATCAAGAAAAAAATTTATGGCACTATGAAAATGTGGCTTACAAAGTAAGAATATATAGTGTTGATTAGTTTCAGCGGGCTAGAAAGAGCCACGATAGCATAGTTGGTAGTGCACCTGACCCGGTATGTCATGGGGTGTGGGTTCTAAACCCGCTCGTGGAAATTTTTCCAACACTTGTTTCAAAATAATTATGTCTTGCAAAATACGGAGCACTTTTTGTTAGCTATTTAGTTTTAACCATTAACATAAGTTATTCTTATCAATTCCATCTAACCTAATGCCAGGCTTTCGTGACAATTAGGAATGAAGGTTTCAAGGGAAACTTTTAATTGGGGTAGGTCTACGCGTATGTTCCTATTTGGACTGGAGTAGCTCCTACCATGAGTTTACTCGCACACTACTTGGGTTGCGAAGATAAGATGATAAAAAGAAAAATGTTAGATAATATACACCTTTTCATCGGTGGGTCTATAGATTTTCGAAAATGTAAATTTATATAATACTGTTGCATGGACATACTCGAGCGCGTCAAATATTGATAGTATCCATGTCCCACGTATTTGTAATAATGTACGTATTTTAATCGTTTGCATGATCTTGCATGAATCTGCAAGTCGTAAGTAAGGGTTGAAAATGAGAAAAAAAAAATTATCGAGCGCGTCAGATTTTCTGAGGGGATGTAAAATGAATCTAAAAAAAGCTCTCATTTAATAATCTGACGCTTTGGATGTGACGCAAACTCGCGACCATAATTAGAATGCGCAAAAAAATCGCCATTTTGAAATACTCAAGCGCAGATTCACTCAGTCAGATTAAGATATATAAGGTCACATTTTATCAACTGCAAATATTTTAAAGAGATAAATTCAACAACATTATATAAACTATTTTTATGAAAAAGCCTTAAATTTTTATACTCTAGTTTTCAAGAAAAACGCCAAAAAAAGCCAAATTAAAGAGTAAAATGAAAGACTTTTGGTAGTTTCAATTTAAAGGAGCCGAAACAGAGAGGCTGCAATGCCTTCACCGCTTGCACGTGCCCATAGTTTCATTCAAAGGAGCCGATAGAGAGGCCACTCTTAAAAATATTTAAAAAAAAACTCGACTGAATTTTTTTTTTAAAATGCCTTTTTAAATCATTGAATTTAATTAATTGAAAAGCTCAGGAAATAGCACGCAAATAAAAAAGTGTATGTCTTTTAAGTTTTCTTATAAATACATGTATTTATAAGAAAATATTTATAAATAAATAATAATCATAAATTATTTCTGTGTGATCAGCTGTGATGGCGTTATGGCAACAGAAACCAGAGTAGGGACGGAGTGAGAGAGTACTAATAGATAGAGAAAGAAAAAAAAATATACACTCATTAAACTTTATCGACGAATTTTTGTTACTTCGGCTTGTGAAAATCGTTAAATTATTCGTTATCCTTGAATTGTTTCCTTTAAAATAAAAAAAAAACGCTCGAGAATGTCGAGATGACGTTTTTTTTACAAATTTGTAACCATCCCACTTCTTTACGTCACTCGAAACTTGACAGATTAGTGGAATATACACTTTTTAGCATGTCATTAACTCACCCTACCTTAATCTGGCAAGCTCGAGAATTTCTGATGATCAATTTTTTTTTTTTACTAATCTGATCCTTTATACTTGATGGGCGGCCATATATATGGGGCTCATATTTGGTGGACGTACTAAACTGTAAATGTTTTTAACAACATATAAGTGCTTAGATGAAAAATAGAAAGAAGTCATTAGTTAACTGTTAGTTAATATTGGCTCGCTAAAAATGTTTTTTTTTTTATATTCAAAGGAGGCAAACGAGCAGGCCGGTCACCTGATGGAAAATAATCACCACCACCCATGGGGTGTCCATGCAAAAGCAATCGCAGATGCGTTGCCGGCCTTGGGGAAAGAGTTGAATCTTGAGGAGAGAGTAGGAATTGAGAGGGGGAAGGGGTGAGAGATGGGTTAGCTGATTTTTTTATTAAAAAACTACAAAAAATATATCTATTCCATTATTTTTGTTGAAAGTTTTTTTAATTTGTCGTTACGTGGTAGGAGGTAAAGTTAAATTCTATTTCCATGACACAGAGGATTTTAACTTTTGCCTAATTTTGGAATGTGAAGTATGATGCCCTTTTCGAAGCTGCTCATTGGCTTTTAAGCGAGTTAAAAAAATTGAAGCAGCATTTTAACTCGTCGCGTCTAATAAATAGGAAAGTTCATGTTCAACTTTCCAGCCGCCTACGCCAGCACAGTTTGAAAAGAGAAAATATACACTGTACAGTTTCCCCCTATTCACATGAGATGCATTTTTTCCTCCATTCAGACTAGCGCTTGTCTACGTGACTTTGAATATTTTCTAGTTTCACGCTACAGTGATACATTTTGAACTGACTATGTTGGTTATACACTTTAAATAACATTTAAGTTGCTTTTCTTATTAGAACAACCATTTTTAGGAACAATATTTTTAGTTAAGGTAAAATAATTTCGGCGCGGCGCAATTAACCTACGTCTAATTTTTATGATTAGGTATATAGGATAACGTGTTTCATACCAACCATTTAGGCATTTGTGGGCGACCAATCTAATGTCAGAAAGTTGTGCAGACATTTATTTTATGGAAGAACGGGCTAACTAAATTTGTATACCATATTTTGCTACCTGAAAAGTAACAGTTTTCCTTACAACTCAATATTTCTCTTTTAAATTAACTCACAACAATATACTAGTACGGCTGCCAAAGTGGGTTTAATAAAACGCTCTTATCTTAGTAGGGTTTATACTTTCTCTGTACAGACGCCGGCACATCAACCTATCCAAAACTGTCAAATTTCTTCAATACACTTTCAACCATATTCTGAAGGCATAAAGTTCAGTCTATTGAAAAAATTTGATAGTTTTGGATAGGTTGATGTGCAGGCGTGTGTACATTTTGACCTGTTGGATTGTATGCGCAACCCCATCTTTACACACTACCATAATCTTGACCATGAGACTCAAGAGTTGAGTAAAGTCTTCTGGTTCGAAAAAGCCTATCCTAGGAGTCTCATTTAGATACTAACCGTTGAACAGTAAGTATTGTATAGATAGACTCCGTATCCTCCTACAGAATCTGTGGTCTATTCTATATCGAAATAATCCGACAAAACTTGTTAAATTTGACAAATTTTTCGAATTGTCACACAATACACTGCGATACTCGCTTGGCGGTCAGATCACTCGCCGAGCGACCAAACAGTGGTAATTTTTACCTAGAGTGCGGATCTGAGTGCTAGGGATACCCTAACATACATAATGAATTCAGAACAATTATTTGAACTATCATTGTTGTCTAGTTCAGACGACGACGATGGTGTATGTTATAATAGCATTTGTGTAGTAGCAGCGGCAGTCCTGAAAAACGGAAGAAAAAGAAATATTTTGAAAAGAAGAATTTGGATGCAAAATATTAATTATTTGAGAATAGAATACAGTGAGTTTAAAATATTCAACGAGTTGTCAAATGAAGATTTACGTACATAATTAAGAATGACAAGACAACATAAAATAATAACGAGATGTACGTTTTTCTTAAATAAACCGTAACAGCGTTTCTTAAATGTACGATATCGACGTGACAAAGTCACGATGATTTTTCTTGTGTAACTGGAACGACAGTCACGGTGATTGAAAAATAACGTCTTTGCTCATGTCTACAGGACTAGCCGGCCCCGAGCGAGTAGTGCGAGTCGCCCATCGAATCGCCCAGCGAATCGCCCATCGCACAAGAATACTCGCTTATAGCCCAGCGATTAAACTATCGGAACTACAACTCGCTTGTCGCTGCTCGCCTACTCGCTTCTAGTTTCTAGCTCTACTCGCTACTCGCTCATCGCCGGCGGTGGAACACCTGCCTAAGCGTTGTAAACGCCCTGTCAGGACTCCCATTTTTATCAGCCTGTCTTTACTCATATGAACTAACACTATTCCAAGGTGTAATTTTTCGAGTGTGTCTTGCCAGGGAGCTCTTTCTATTATATAAAAGTGTTCTTCACAGTACTGCAAATAGATTTTGGTTTACTTGCGATAAAAGTTTCAAAGGTCAAGCCATTAGGGGCTAGTACGTGCAATTGTGAATTTTATGTTTCCACTGCGGAACTTTGAAAAAGTGAATCCCGTCACACATGTTTCCCGGGCGAGCATAAATTTTAGACACTGGTGGGACCAGCAAGTGCATTTAGCAGACGCGAGTAACCATAATTTTTGCCAACTTCTTTTACTTTTACAAGAAAACGTACGAAGAAGAACTTTTATATTTTTTTTTATCAAATGTAAGTAAGCAGGTTGTAATTGAATTTTTATTTTCATAATTGTCGTTTCTTACCTTTCGTTTTTTATGTTATATGTCGGTTATTTAAATCTTTTTTGTCCTATCCGGTTCGAAGGACCATGAACTCGACCAGGGTTTTATGCTCGTGTAAGGTACAGTCACGAGCATTAACATGTACACACTTTTAACTAATGTTGACTCTTGTTCCATTTTGTTAAGAGTAACGTTGTGTACATGTTAATAGTCGTAATGTACATAGGGTCTGAAATACCGTGGAGAAATTTATACCATTGTATGCAATAGTCGAATGAATCTGTCTGATATTATGATTATAAATCAGACCTTTAAACTTCTAAACAAATACGAAAAGCCACAAATGTTAGCAGCCGTGAATCTTGTTAGGTTGAAAGTTTCCAGCAAGAATTTTCATTATTCACAATTTAGTAGCTATATAAGTCTTTAACATTTTTCGGACAAAGAACAAAGAATTTAAAGTTTTATGCGATTCACTTAAAATCTGAGTTACGGCATTTTTATAGCTTGACTATTTTTTAAACTTTAAAATAAGGCCTGTATTTTACATTTGAATTTCTTTTATAAGAAGAGCTCGTTGGCGTAGTGGTTAATGCGCTCGGTCTGTGGTTGCTGAAGTTAAGCAACTTCGCAAAGGCCGGTCATCGGATGGCCAACAATTTAATAATATGTCGCCATAATGTTTGTAGCATTGTTGTGTTCCGGCAGCTAGAGATAAGATAGCCAGCGCCTCACTAGGTTAGGATCCCGGGTGAAGTGCGCTTCCATCAATTGGCCTTATCATCACTTAAGATCAGGTGAGATCAAGGCACGGTGCTTACCCGTAATTATTTATTTTTTTAAATTTGAGCACACATTAGCACATTGGTTAACAACCACCATTCCACACTATGCCCGTGTGGTGGTTTATAACCCGTTCTCTGTCTAGTGTTTCTATCCACAAGGGAGGCTCGTGTGCCCTAGTAGGAACATAAAAAGAGCTTGTAATGAAAATGTACATACTTGGACTTGTTATGATAACATATCCATAATAGCATTATGATATGCAAGTGATTAATATTATTATTACTAGGTACTCTTTCGACATATTATGATATTTGCCATATAATAACCCAACAGTTAAAAGATTAAAAGAGAAAAGAAACAACTTTTACGGATCTACTCGCGTTTATTCTACGTTTTGCGTTTTTTTAGATTAAAAAAGGCTTTTAAACACAGTACTAAAATATTAGTCATTAAATAAAGATGTACCCAAATACTTTGGGATTAGAATCTCTTTTCGTTTACCATTTTAAGGTATGCCTTGACCTTGTTGTCAATATTGAATATTTCAAGGACTACTTTGTAAAGGTATATTGCTCAAATTTTCCATTAATGGATGCCCAGTTCGGAATTATGGCGAAAGTATTTGTAAATTGCTTGACAATTGTTCGAAATAGTCGAGATTCAGACCGATGAAACGACCTTTGCGAAGTCATTATCTTTTGCAATAAAGTGTCGTCAATATCAACTCGCCTTTGTGTAATACAAAAGCTTGACTCGAAGCTTGAATATGTGGCATACGAAAAATACACTTAAATTTACAAAACACATACCTACCATAAGTATACAATTTGGTTTTTTATATATATCGGGTAGGCACTTGGCCTTCATCTCACCTGATATTAAGTGATGATAAGGCCGAAGGTGGAAGCGTACTTCACCCGGGATCCTCAACTACTGAGGCACTGGCTATTTTATCTCTAGCTGCCGGAATACAACAAAGCTACAAACATTGATGTTATGGCGACATATTTAGATAAGATGGTGGAGGCTAGCCAGTCAGCCTAACAAGCCCTACCGCCAATCAAACCGAGCACATTAACATGCATGGGAATCGAACCCGGGGCCTCTGGGTCTAATCCAGTGGTATTAACCACTAGACCACAGAGGCGATTAAGATTGATTCCTTCTTTTTTGCGGTATTTCCCAAAGTTAATTTTGTTTTCTTATTCTAGAACGAAGAAGAAGAAGAAGCGCTTGTCTCACACCTTACCTGATAGTAGTAACCAGCTTAGTTGTGTGTCCTCACTGCTACGGCACGAGTCTTCCCATGGATAAATAAATAAATAAATATGAGATAACATCACACACATTATTCTGATCCCAAGGTAAGTAGCTAAAACACTCTATTCATGGAAATCAGAAACATCGACGGTACCATAACCACCCAGACCCGACACAATATCGACAAGTTCGTTTTTCAAAAGAGTTAGCGCCGTCCAAAGTCCGGCGTGCAAGCCACTCGGCTACGGAGGTCGTCAAAAGGAGGAGGAGGATGGATAAGGAGAACGAGCCAAATACCACCAAGCAGGCCTAGTGCAGATTGTTGCCTTTGAAGCAAGGCAAGCAAGCTCGAGATGATAAAATTTTGGTCATCCATCCGATGACCGGCCTTAGCAAAAGTTTAGCAAGCGCAGACCGGACGTGTTGACCACTGCGCCATCTTTTTAGATTAGGCCAACTTTTCCCGGAATCCTCAAAGACTGAAAAACTGGCTATCTTATAGTTCAGCTGTCGGAAAACATCACAATAGAGCCTCAAGTCTACTAGATCAATAACGCGTCAGAAATAAGTCGATAGCCTGATCTTGACATAAGAGCAATGGAAATCTGTCAGTCAGGAAACAAAAACACGATTTTGGACGTTTTAGAATAGCAGATTTACGGCCAGTGCATATACGTTTTTCGTTATGGTGACATACCTAGATAAGATGGAAGTAGCTAGCCAGTCAGACTTAAAACAAGCCCTACCATCAACCATCTGAGGTCCGAATAGTTGTTCCGTGTTTTGTCTCTTTTACTCTAATTTGAAATGACGTTACATGATAGGAACAAAATACGGAATAACTGTTCGGACCTTATTCTTTATTCATTTGTAAGGGGCATAGGGTATAGCCACAAAGAGTAAACAAGAGTATAGTGGTAACGTATTATATTACTATCGGCTACCCACGACTTCGTCTGCGTTTAAATCTATAGAAATGATAGCCTTATTCTGTGAAGACACCTAGTGGAGCAGTGTGATGTGCTAAATGTGATGTGTGCATGGATTTTATAAGGTAGTGTATCGTACATCTTCAAATGTTCTTCTTCATCAAATGTGTTAATGCCAATCTTCTATGTATTCTTTGGTGGTGTGTACTCTTTGGAAGCTTTCCTTGTTTGCATGTCTAAATTCAAATTCAATTCAAACAAAATGTTTTATTTTTATTCCACAGTAGACACAAAAAGACAATGGTTATATAAGTAGGCACAGATATGGTGAAAGACTGGCGCTCAAAATATGATAGCCTAATCATAGCTGATGAATAAAAATAACCTCTCCTGTTACTAGAAAAGTGTTTATACCGTTCTAATAAGATTATATTCTGTTATATTTCAGAAACCGTTTAAATGCATTCAACAAAATCACAATGACGGTATTTTACACTAAGAACGATTCATAGAAAAAATGCAATTAATTGAATATCTGGCGAGAAAGCTTTCAAAGCCTTTTCAAATGTACTCCTTTGTTTGTGGACCCTTTGAACCAACTGACTTCACTTGCGGGTTCAAAGACGGAATAGATATTTATTTTGAACGGTACTATTTTATTGGTGTGGTATTTTGAAACTCTAAGATCGCCTAGTAGATATTGCTACTTCAAAAGTAAATTCATCGATGTATAAGTATATTTTTTATTGTTTTATTTTCTTTAGTATGTTTATTACAAACTCACAATAAAACTTCACCATATTTTGTATCAGGTTAAATATTAGTAGATGTGGATCAAATAATAAATCCGTATTTCGTCGCTCCCAGGCACTTTACATAGCTTTTACATTTGCTTACACAACACTCAACAGTAAATAACACCAACTTAAGTAAATAACGTTTATCCTTGCCACCCAATTGTGGCAGAGACTAGATTACGTTTTCCTTTCTTTACGATGTGAATGAAGAAAGATGGACAACTGTTGTCTTGAAGTTGAAATTAATTTATTGTTGAACACCCAAAAGAAACCTGATCTTGAAACTTTGGCTTACTTAAACTTGGCTGATAAAAAGTTCAAGTCTATCAAATATTTCATACTTTACTGCTCATGATTTGTCCGGTTTACCCTTATTACCCTTTCTAGGGTTCTGTAGTCAACAAGGAACCCTTATAATTTCGCATGTCCGTCTCTCTGTCTGTCTGTCCCCAGTCCCAGTCTATGAGCTAGGCTGGGGACAGCCCAGCCTTGCTCATAGACTCTTAGTATTAGAAAGCTGTGATTTGGCATAGATATACATATTAATAACGCCGACAAAGTAGTGAAGTAAAATTTGAAAAATATTTTTTTTTAGGTTACCTCCGTTACACGTGAAGTGAGGATGTAATTTTTTTCTTGTCTGTTGTGTAGACAGTTTTTTGATTATGAACTATTAAGCTTTAAAGTGCAAAATTTTGTTAGAATCAAGTGTCCCCCCCTGCCAGCCAAATGGTTGTTTTTAGATACATGAAAATGTTTCGGTAGTTGTATATATGACGGAGTAACAGGAAAACTACCACAGCTAAGTAGGCTTTATAAGTTTACGAGTAACAGTCGACCAACTTATAAAATGTACTTGGCGCAGTACAAATTCCTCATTGGGAACTACTTAAAAAACGTTGTCAGGTGTGTGAAACCGTGTGTCTACATTTAAGTATATGAGCCATCGTAAAATAAATGTTCATTAAAGCCCTCTTTTCAGAGTTCTCATTATTGAGATGGGCTACGGAACCCTACACTGCGCGTGGCGTTATTCCGGACGCTGACCGTGCACCTAGGACTGCCGGAGGTGTCCCCGCCTGGCAAGTACGGATCGAGCGGCGTATCAACTCATTCAGGATTCTCATTGCAAAGCTGATCTGCTTCAGGGGGGCAATCGTCAGCCCCGAGTCATGCGCTTTGTGAGCCAAGCCTTCGCTGGGACTGGTATTAGACCATGCGATTACATGGCTTGTATCATAGAGCGGATCGACTTTCTGAAACAGAAAGTCTATAAATGGGCAAACCGTATTCGCCGCTACAAGGAACGTGTGGACCGATACCAGCAGAATCGCGACTTCCAGAGTGACCAAAGGAGGGTATACCGAAAGTGGGAGGGAACTGATCTTCGTGTGTCCGATGAGCAACTGCCAGATACTGCGTCAATGGTTAACTTTTGGCGTAGTATTTGGTCGGCGCCTGTCGAGCATACCGAGGGCGATTGGATAAGCGCCGTCGAACGTTAATGTGAATCCATCGAGCCAATGGCGGCCATCACCATCAGCCCCGACGACATCAGTTGTGCCATCCGTAGGGCACCGAACTGGAAAAGTCCGGGACCGGACGTATTGCACAACTGTTGGTGTACGTGACTGCGGTGTTCATACGAACGGTTGGCGGTGCAATTTCAACAAGCCCTCGAAGATGGTCCCCTACCGCCTTCCTTAACAACTGGTGTAACCTTCCTGCTCTATAAGTTCGGTAGTACCGCGGAACCAAAGAACTATAGACCTATCACGTGCTTGCCCACTATCTACAAGCTCCTTACATCCACTTTGAGAGCAAAAATTAACGCGCACATTGCTGTGAACAATATCTTGGCCCCTGCTCAAAATGGGTGTAGGGTTGGGTCACGTGATACTAAAGAGCTCCTCCTCATAGACATGACCGTTGGCCAAATGGGCCATTGGGGCAAGGGGGCTCTCTCGGCTGCTTGGGTTGGCTACAAGAAGGTCTATGATTCGGTGCCTCATTCATGGCTGAGGAGGATCTTGGAGCTATACAAAATCAATGCAACTCTAATATCCTTCTTAGGCGCGTGTATGAGTCAGTGGACTACAGTCCTTCGTCAACCTGGCGGCAGGGTTGACCCCCCTGAGCCGCAGGACTTTATAAGGATCAAGCGAGGTATATTCCAGGGTGACAGTCTGAGCCCCCTATGGTTCTGCCTAGCCCTGAATTCGCTCAGCACATTGCCGAAGGATAGGGTTAAGTTGTTGACTTCGGAGAGAGGGTGAGGTCATTTCTCATCTTCTGTATATACCTCACGACCTCAAGTTATTCGCTCCGAACGAGTAACATTTGGTAACACTACTCAAAATAACACATGTTTTCAGTAGTGCCATCAAAATGGAGTTCGGTGTTGAAAAATGTGCGGTCGTGCAGCGGGGGAAAGTTGTAGATTCACCAAATTTACAGCTTTCTGAAACAATGTTCCTCAAGTCGATCTCTGAAGCAGAAACCTACAAGTACCTTGGTATGTCACAGTCTTTGGGTTTTAAGGAAGAGCGCATTAAACAGACGGTGAAGGAGCGCTTCTGCTGTCGCTTGACAAAAATGCTTAACAGCTTTTTGTCAGGGGGTAATAAGGTGCGTGCTTTCAACGCCTGGGTGATGCCTCTATTCATATACTCCTTTGGCATACTAAGGTGGACCCAGACTGAGCTGGATGCCCTGGATCGCAAGGTTCGTGCATTGCTCACCACACACCGGATGCTACACCCACGCTCGTCTGTTATGAGATTGTACATTCCACGAAGGTGTGGTAGTCGCGGCTTTTTAAATGGCAAAAACCTCCACAACCGCGAGGTGTGCAATCTTAGGGACTATTTCCTCTCGAACGAGTGTGGGATGCATCGGAATATGGTAGCAATGGACAGGGGCCTAACCCCGCTCTCCTTGGCAAATGAGAACTGGCGCAGACCTCTTCGGAGAAACCGAAGGTTTTGTCTGTGCAATAGCGGACGAAGTTATCATGACGAATAACTACCGGAGATATATCCTGAAGGACGGTACGGTCGACATTTGTCGGGCATGCCGCCCGCCGTCCCGGGGAATCACTCAGGCACATTATCGCCGGTTGCACGAAAGAGCTAATACATTTTCTATGTTCAACTGTTTACCAATGTATGCGTATAAAAAGCGCTATTATCAGCGCGCTCTCGTCTCGTGGTGGTCACGTCTCTCAAAGCTAACAGTACGTGCCAGATGTTAACGACTATGTCCGATTCCAAATGGATCACCCTTGTTAACGTAATAATGGTTTCTCTCTAAATTTAATTTGTTTTTAGGGAGAGTGAAGGGGGAATTTGTCTAAAAATTAACTCTTTATAAATTGTGAAATGACGCAAATTATATATTATTCAATATATCTTTAGATATATAAATCTTCTGTGCGTATGTAGGTATGTCACTGAACTCCTTCTAAACGGCTGGACTGATTTGGATTAATTTTTTTGAGTGTGTTTAAGTGGATTCGAGAATAGTTTCAATTTATAATTGGACCCGGTGCTGCTATAGGGGTCCATTATGGGATACGGGTGTTCTTAAGCGGACGAATGATTTGTTTGTTTTGTTGTCATGGAAACTGTCAAAGCGGTACGAAGTCCGCCGGTCAGCTAGTTATAACATACGAATCTTATCGCGTTTATTTTATTGAATATGCCAGTTTGTGAAACGTCACCCGCAGTTCTCAACCTAGTAACTAGTTTTCTAAAGTTTACGCGAACACTACACATTGAAATGAAACAACTTTTACGGATCTACTCGCGTTTATTTTACACATTAGTTTTTAATAATGTTTATCCTGACGTTTCGAACACTCTGTTTAATTTTACATATTTTTTTTAGTTTTATCAATATCGTCATCACAATGACCGGCTTTGTGCTGCTCGCATTCTTAAGATTATTTGAATAAAAAAACTTTGATTTTTACTTACCGTTTAAACGAGTTAGTTCGCCTTTTTTTAGTGCAATTCTCATCTGAGTATTGATTTAAAACAAACTAATGTTGTTACAAAAGTACATTTTTTTTTGAAAACAATACAGTAACGAATAACACAGATAAATATTAAAAAAACATAACAGAGTACACAATTACAATGTTATCACATTTGAAAACCTAGCTCGTTTAAAAAAATATTTATATGTAAACAAAAATAAATAACTACACTTGGGCTACTACCCAAGTACCCTATAATAAAACATTACCATGCTTTTATAACATAATCCGGGTTGATATAGTTCACTACGTAAACAGCTGTAATCATAGACAACACTCGAGAATGGGTATATTTATTTCCCTAAAGCCTGTTTTTGCGGTCTCCAAACGCCACAGATAGCAAATACACGGTGTATTTGACAAGGGACTAACGGGTAGAAAGGGTGCCCTTCAAACAAATATTTATTTCGTGAATAAGTTAGAAAAATAAATCGATTTAGCTTTAGAGTGAATGACAACGAAAACAAGTAAAATTGGGTGTGTGTCGTTATGTTTGACCTATGATCTATTTTTGTTGGCTTGAAGCGTCAAGTCACGTTTGAAATATAGACTAGATATCTGTAATAAAATGTATTTAGCTTAAAGACACCAAAAAACACGCTTTATCAATGAGGAAGTGCTTGACGTAATTTGTGCATGGAAATAATGAGGTTGTACCTAATATTTATTAACTCCATGAAGTCTGCAAATCTTATACATACTTTTTCATAGTGCGTACTTTTTGGTGGCTTTACTCTTTAATAAAAAAAAAATAATTTATTGAAGTGACAATTATTAACAACGTACTTCTTGGCGGGAAAGTGAAGAGTCATGTCTGCGGTTTTGTGTTATTATCTAAAATTTGTGATAAGTCGAATATTAATGTGAAATAATGGTGGATTAACCGTTAAGTGTTCGTAAGTGCGCATGAGTGTTGGCAAATGAAACAAAACAGTGCAACTTCACTTTTCAAATCCTCTCAAGAAGTCCGCCCGAGGAATTAGTAAAGCCCTACATCTTTACTGAGATACTCGAGGGGTTGGGGGGTATATAATTTCTCACTTCTCATTTCTATTAACATTCATCATTATCTTAAATATTGTATATTTATGTATTACTTGTAAGAAAAATTACTTGAACACTGGCTAAAGGTGGTAATAGCACGAAGCCATCTAAAAAAAATTAACTATAACATTTCAACCAACTTTGTAGTCTAGTCTTGGTTTATCATACTCGGTTTGTTCGGTCTATCTACCACCATATTATGTCAGACCAGTCCAGCTATACCAAAATTTTTGTAGCATTGTTATGTTGCGAGATCCGCTTCCTCAGCAGTTGAGGATTCCGGGAAAGGTGTGGTTCCACCTTCGGTCATTTAGCATCAGGTAAGATGAAGACCAAGCGCTTTCCCGTATTTAAATAAATAATAAACTCATGTTAAAAAAATCCAAAGCTTTAAACAATTCAGTAGCTAAGTTACGAAGTAGTTTTGAACTCGGTGCCCGTCTAAGTGCTAATATCCTGTGCTAACAGCTTCGCACCAATCTCACTATAATTGCTCCGTCACTAATTATCAACAAATTCGGCGCGTCCCCAGACAAAGGGAACAATTAGATTGGAATTATCTAATCCATTTGACATGCAAATCGGATCCTCCAGCCGGATCGAGAGCCTACAGGGGCCATCATTCTTTAATGAAACTTCTAAGCAGAAATTTTTGCATTCGTCAACATTAAAATGGTATATACTTGGCATGATTAATTATTTTAAAATTTCATTTGTGAACACTTAGCAATCTATTAGTGAGCTAGTATTAATATAGCTTTGGTTGTATATAACATAACATAAAATATAACATATAACATAAAATGAGTTTTATTAAACGTCTTAAAGAATATTTATTTCAAGCTTTGAAAATAAAAAAAGTCTAAATGGAGCTTATTAAGGCAATGACTTGCCTTTGCAAGTTGCGTTCGTCGTTCGATCACGTTAACGAAAACGAGAATTTGTATTGCAAAATGTTAACTCTCAACTCTCCTCGTATACTAAATGTCATTTTTGTTTTGAACGTGAACGAATGTCAAATGAAACTTGCACTAGGCACCTAGATGGCAAAAACGACGACATGTATAAATATGTAGTGTGTAGTATTGTTTTATGAATTATGATACTGAGCCGATAAACGAGCTTACGACCCGCCCTGATAGAATGCGGTAACTGCAATCCATGAACGCTTGCGACCAACGTATCACATAATAATAAATAATAATAAAAAGTATTTATTTGTTCGTAATTACAAGTTCCACAACTAACTTAAAACTAACAATATTGAACAAAAAGGTTATATGGCTCAGCATCAAACAGCTGAATCGACAGCTGTAGCTGATATTCTGCCATAACCAAGCGTGAGTTTTTATACGTTTCTAAGAAAATGTGACAACAGTTAAGTTATATAAAAATAATTTTAGGTAGAAATAATTAAATCACATCTTCCCACTAGATTTTATTACAATTATAATTTAAACATTATCCTAGCTTTGCGACTGGACTTTTTGTTACAAAAGTCATGTTTTAAATAATTTTAATAACGCCACACTATAGTCCTCGTCCTTTAGTCTGAGAGACATTTACCCTCTTACAAATAAACAAAGAATTAGGTCCGAATAGTTATTCCGTGTTTTGTTCCTGTCATGTAAACGTCATTTCAAATTAGAGTAAAAGAAACAAAACACTAAATAACTATTCGGACCTTATTCTTTGTTTATATGTAAGGCGCTTAAAAATATAGAATAACGTGGATCTTATAAACAGACCCTATGCTAGCAAAATCCTCCGTCAGTTAATTCAAGCTAACGTTTCATTTGATAGATATTGGTTTAGACACCATTTTTTTAAGAGAATGCTGTTTACACCTATGGCCGTTCTTCATCACCATGTTTACTAAATGAAAGTTTATTTATTTAATTGGTAATCACGAACCCGGGCTGTGAATCTAAAATCCAAAACACACTGTGTCCGATCTTAGAATTGAACACAAGACCTTCGTTTATTGAGCCTAGCGCTTAGATCTAAAATGCTTTTAAATAATAAAGTTAAATTTCAAATTACAATTCTTAACGTTTTCAGTAAGAAACCAAGACTTTTATCTGCAAGTGCTAATTGTCATTTCATTTACCATTCCATTATTTGTAACATTTGTAACATACGTCATCAAAGTAAGTGCTTCACAAACTAAAGCTTGCAACTTAATTGTGTATTCCTCAAAGCATTTGAAGATTCTCTAAACCTCAGAACAGACGATGTACTTATAAATATTCAGTAAGGCTCTGTAAGCAAAAGTGAATCCATTAAAAGCATCGATTCCAACGGATTGAATTAATTTCTTCAATTCTAAAATACAACCGGAGTTGAAACTGTAAATGCTGTCAATGCTTCTACAGAAAGTGATTTCACTTTTATGCGAAATGAAGGCATTTCGCAACTCATAAAATCAATGTAAATACCTTTACTAGCTCAATGAAAACAAATCGATTTGAACGTTATTAGATAGATAATTCAGACCTCCCCCATCTCCTCTTATTTTACTTTATCTTAAATAAATTGCAAACTTATAGTATTGTGTGTATTACCTAAAAGTATTATGACTATTAGGACAGATAAATAAATTGCTTATATTATTATAATAATCCTCTTACTTTAATACTTTTACGATTTAGTAGTAATGACCATTCCCAACACTTACAAAATGTGACCCGCTTGGCAGTAGGATCCGTAAACAGGGTTTGAAGCAGCAAATTCGACGTACAAGTCATGAGCATAAATATGCATTTCGCATACTTTCATGTTGATGAATTGTTTAAACGATGGAAATAGAAATTAAGATACACTTCTGAATTATACATTTTTAAACTTTCGCCTTCAATTTCAAACAAAGTTCTATGGCTGCTGTTGCGATTCACGAGAGCGACAGTTTAGGTATTAATTGTTTTACAAAATACCATCCGATTGGCTTTCAGTATTTATTTATTGCAATGCGCATAAATGCCGTTGTTGTTATGGCGACAATTTCAGATAGTCATATGGTAGTAGTAGCTACCACGATCTACTACCAGTAGGTTCCACTAGTAGTAGGGATTAGTATGTAGCTATCCAGACGGACATAGAAAAATCCCTATCACCAACTATATAGAGTGTTTGTAAGGTTAATGCCACTAGATGTTGGACCTGACCTTTAAATCTTACACCGGTGGTGAAACAACTAGATTAAAAAGGCGATTGATTGTGTTTCTTATCAAGTGCTTACAAGAAACGCTATCGCCTTGTAACACGTCAATAATAGCGTGACCAAATGTAGTTTGCCGCTGCGTAATTAGGCTAAGAGAATGTTACTATTGTCGGTGGCCATTGGACGGGAATAATATAAATAACATAAAATTATATTATATTATTACTTATAGTAATTAGCCTGTATTCTATCCCCAACTGCTGGGAAATGCCTACATCATTAAATTGAAGTCATCGCTACCATTGATAAACCACCGCGCTTGAGTAAAGCGGTGTGGTGATTACTGAAAAATCCAATACACATTTTGCTTGACCTGAAAATCGAAACTAGGACCTCAGTATGTCGTGCTGAATGATATCGATCTTGGCAATATGTATAAAGCCTTACCTACCATATACATAAACGTCAAACTTTGTTGCTAATATTTTTCCAGTTGAAAAATACACGTATAAAGAGATTGAGCCTGCCACTTGACTGCCCACTACACTAGCCAAATGTGACGACCATTATACGAAAACAAGTTTTTACTAAAAGGTAATAAAAAATAAAAAACTCTTTAAAACATTAAATTGCGTACCACTTCAAACGAACAGAAAATTTATGCTGTACAACAGTAGACTAGCGGAGTTTTGCGTCTCAAAAAGTTTAGTTAAAATAGCTAGCAAAGAGTTTTCACAGCTAGCTGAGACTAAGTCGTGTGAGGGTGGCGAAACTTTTAACGAGAACCGCTCCAAGCTCGATTTAGATGATACGGTCTAATACGAGAAATGAACGTGCGAGGTGCCATTTATTTTAACATTGAAAATGTTTTTTCGTTCGGTCTATTAGGGCCCCCATTTTCGCTGAAAGTGCGACTCGCCCGTGATACCCTGAGGTTTAAGGCCACGAGGACTTATGAGGGCTCAAAAGACGCGGAATTTGAAGGGGTTTGAAATTATGAAAAAATATTTTAGAAAAGTCAAAAACTTTTTTGAAAAATGAAAAAAACTACTTTTTTTGACCAATAAATCGGGATTTTTCTGGGAAAACACACTTCCCAGAAAAATCCCGATATATCGAGAACGGGGCCGAAGTTAAAAAATTTACAAAAATGCACCTCGATATTGAAGTAAGGAACATTTTACCTTATTACACTTTTTTGATATTAGTGACGGTTGAGGCTGTAGAGGTGCCGCTAGCCGCGAGTTTGCGCGGCGCGAGGTGTCGCGCCGAACTCTCGGCGGTTCGCGTGCGGCCACGAGGACGTATGAGAGCTCAAAAGACGCGGAATTCGAAGGGTTTTAAGATGATCTAAAAATATTTTGGAAAAGTTAGTTTAGAAAAAAAAAATTTTTTTTAATAATCTATAGGTAGGTAGGTAGGTAGGTAGGTAGTAGGTACATTTTCAATGCCCTTTCAAGTCGTGTAGAGCACGAGATCTGTGGATTTTTTAACACAGCTGAGAAAAACATGCTTCATAGAAAACATCATTATTTTATTTCAATGCCTAAGTTAAGCATGATTTGTAAGTGATGCTGTCTCATTTTTGTTAGTAGTGGGCAGATCAGTTTTAAAATACATTTCACTTTTTTCCATGCTTTGATTTAACAGGGTCCAAGTACAATACTATGTATAAATGTAGTTGTTGTACTTATTAAGAGTTGTACGCAGAGGAGCTCGATGGCACAGTGGTTAACACGCCCGATCTGCAATTGCTAAGGTTAAACAACTTTCGCAAATGCCGGTCATCGGATGGGTAACCAAAATGTGTCATCCTGAGCTCCTCCGAGTTTCAGAAGGCACGTAAAACCGTTGGTCCCGGCTGCATTAGCAGTTGTTAACAACCATCAACGCGAGTGGTTAATGGTCTGTTCTCACTGTCCATCCATAGGAAGGGCTCGTGCCCTAGCATTAAGGACTTAAAATGAGTTGGAATGAGATGTGTGATGAAATATGTACTTACCATATACGCACTTGAAACAATGGCACATTGTATTATAGAAAGTATTTATTATCTTCTTTATCTTTATATACACATATATAAATCTTCTGTGCGTGTGTATGTCACTGAACTCCTTCTAAACGACTGGACCGATTTGGATGAAATTTTCTGTGTTTGTTCAAGTGGATTCGAGAATGGTTTAGATTTACAATTGAACCCGGTAGGTTGCGCTGCTATAGGGGTCCATCATGGGATACGGTTGTTCTTAAGCGGACGAATGATTTGTTTGTTTTGTTGTCATGGAAACTATCAAAGCGGTACGAAGTCTGCCGGTCAGCTAGTTATTTGTAAAACCCCAAGCAATCTGGTCACCCATCACAATGCATTGTCGTTTTAAGTTTCTTAACATGATAGCTGTAGTATGTGACGTTAAAACATTGAATCCAATAGCATTTACGTGCCAAAATTCAAGAGTAAGTGTAAATATACGTAAAGAATACCTTTACGTACCTATGTCTACACAGATGCTCATTTCTTATTCGTAGTTTGCCTAAGCCCCGCTCTTAGGCGCAGTGCCCAAAGTGCGTGTTAAGAAAAACATTTTTCCCTTACCCGTCCTTCTCCCTTCTTGCATGACATTGGTTTTCATCGTGGTTGCTGCATATATTTTTTTTAAATTCAAAAAAATATATTCTAGTGTTAATATTTATTAGATAGTTTCAAATTATTTCTATGAACTAGTATAGTCAATATTTTAATTTATTGTTGTAGTGTCATCTCCACTTTGTATATACGTATCTGTATCTGTGACCAACTCTCTATTTATGGCAAATAAATCATTTGAATTAAAATTTTGAATTTGCATTTTTGTCAATTTTGACAATTTTCGCATAGGTAGTCCTAATGTCTAAATCAAGCTATTGATTTATATTGAGACGTTATAGAATCAGCAGTCTTATGGCCTTGATCTTCAGTGCCAACGATTTCCCATGGCCATTAATCCGTTGACAATGAATAAATTTGGCGACAAATTGTTTGAGGAATCATTAGTCTATTAATTTATATAAAAAATTACACTATTGGCACTACAAAGACGAACAAATGACAACCGGCCGACAATTACTTATATCGAAGCATGGAAGTTACAACCTCTTGATGATAAACGAATGGAATTGAAATTTCGCCATACAAAATTTTGTTTTTATAACAAATAAAACTCGTTAGCGTTAGACCCTAAGATCTGCCACCCATCGCCTCAGTGTGTATTGCGCTTTAACTTAACACTACCAACTCTAATGCTTGGAATGTACAAACACGTCAGAATTTACATTTCACAGTAATGGATTAAACTTTGTTTTACTTTACTGTGTTGTATTTGTCATGTGAAGCTTACGTTAAAAGAGCCTTTTTTTTGTACTTAGCACGGCAAATGACTCCACACCACCTGATGTTAAGTGGAAATGGAGTCCAGACGCGAAGACAACTGGTGCAGCGTGAAAACAACGCAGCGTCAGTCAACTTCACTCTGCCGGCCCACAAGGTGCTCCATCACGCCTCGTTTGAAGGACCCCATATCCTAGGAAAGAGGGAAAACGTGTGCTGGTAGACTATTCCATCTTTTGGAGGTGCGACAAAATGACCAAATGAATGGTGTGCCTTATAACCTTTCCTATGACAAGAAGAAAAGGATTAAAGCATTAGTTTATTTTGGTGTCATGATAAGTAAATAATATTTTCAAGTTATACCTATAGGTATCTGTTACACCCGGCTGCATTAGTAGTCGTTAACAACCACCAATCCGCACTGGGCCTGCGTGGTGGTTTATGGCCTGTTCTCCTCCATCTATAGGGAAGGCTTGTGCCCCAGCAGTGGGGACTTAAAATGAGCTTGTGATGATGATAGGTACCTAAAATTGCCAGGTCGTTGGACAATGGCGACGGGTGGCTGGAAGGCAGTGGATAAGGGTCGCACAGGGTCGTCTAAGTAGGCGAATTAAAGGGAAGGCTTATACCCAGCAGTAAGTGAGCTCACGGGCTGAAATGACGCTGATGATGATGATGATACTCTAATATTATTTATTTCATTTTAATTTCGCAAAACCTAACCAAATCTTAAATGCATTACTAATTAGTAAAAGGTTTCATACCTTCTACCTTTGTGTATACAGACATGACGTTTCGACCGAGTTACAACGGCCTTGGGAATCTATTTTTGAATCGCACGTCTGACATTGTGTTGTCGCATACGACTTAAGTCACACTCGTCTTCCAAGTCGCATGCGACTTAAGTCACACTCGTCTTCCAAGTAGCATGACGCCGATTTTCCGTATTTTTGAATTGTTCGTTTCCGGTGCTGGCAACATAATACGAAATGTTGGACATTATCCGTTCCACGCAGATACTATCTTCTTCTCCACTGCTTAAATAACTATGGTGCACTGAGTATTCCTCTAGATTCATTTTCAAGTTGTTTTCAAAGTAGAGGTAATTATTTTTCTCAGAACGAAAAGCTGTTTTGCTTGTATTTACTTATTTTGGCAGTTTCAAATTTTCAATGACACAAACAAACGAGTGACATGACATTGACACAACGCATTGATATTGACGGTTATTCTATTAATCGCTTTGTGTCGCTCGACTGGAACGTGTGGGTGAGGGCACTCGTTGCGGTCGAGCGATTCAAAAATATGGAAAGTCAGTAGAAACCAAGCGCTTGACTCGAGGCGAAGGAATCAAAAAGAGAGCCCTTGGTCACGGGCTGACTGAAAACATTTTACTTATTAGTTTGCGTTAATCCCCGTTTCAATTTCTTTAATAACTATGGAACGCAAGAGTTTAAAAGTGTATAAATCTTAAATGTGTACACAGAAAAAAGATTTTACGTGAATTTGTTCACGAACATTAAAGTGACGCATATACAAATACCTATTAGTAATATAGTATTTAAGTAAAATTTAAACACTGAAAAAAGACGACAACCTCAGGCGGGATATATAATAATAATATAATATGGTATTTATTTATTTATTGAAATAGGTACACTCGCAGAACACACACTAATTAAACATTATAAATATGATACAATAAATTTTTGGTTAAATTCTGTTAAGTGCTCCATTATGTATGAGTGACATCATTCTTGATTTTACTTTGATATATTATGTTAAGTAAGTTTATAATAATTAACAAATTATGTACAATGTTTGTAAACAATTTCCTTTAAATAATTTTGAAAACCTAAAAAGGAGTTATGAAAGTCGTCGATCACATCCCAACATTATATTATTAATCTGACATTGACATTATGACATTTTTTATAAATTTGTTAAGGTTAATGTCTGTTGTGTAACCTAGTAAATAAATAAATATATAAACAAAACTACATAATATAACAATGTTAACCATTCCTTGAAAACTTCCCTTCGAAGAAAATAACGCTTCAAGGAATCTATTTCCCAACATACAGCTTACTAAACTTTATCCCATATTCAACATTGTAGCACGTCCCGGAAATATTTCAGTGCTTTTAAAATATGAGAACCTTGCAGAGTAGCAATTTGAATGAATCGGTCTACGGAACCAAGATGATAATATAAAAAACAACGAGTTTAATAGAGGAGTTATGAGGTGAAATCTATAAAACAATGCAGTGTCTTTGTATTAATTTTAGATAAATAAATGAATATCTACGGTTTTAACAGAAAAAAGGAAAATTTGTCATTTAAAAGGTACCCAGTAAGTTTATTATTCCGATAAGCAGAGATAATTTAATTAAAAGGTTAACTACACAATAACCTGATTGAAAATGTGTGATTCCACACTTGAAATGTGTAGGTAAATTTGTTTATATGGCCATCTTTGATTTTTAATTCAAATACATACATACATACATACATATAATCACGCCTCTTTCCCGTAGGGGTAGGCAGAGACAACTTCTTTAAACTTGCTACGATCCTTACATACTTGTTTCGCTTCGTCCACTTTCATTATTCCCTTCATGCTCTTCGGTTTAGGGTACTCTTGACCTGGCCTTTTTTCAAGTCGTCCCTGATTTGGTCTCGAAACGTCCGCCTAGGTCTACCCCTACCAACACTTTCATTCACACTCGCCTTTTACACTTTTTTCGTCAATCGTTCTTCATCCATTCTCTCGATATGGCCAAACCATCTCAGCATACCTTTCTCAATTTTTGTCATTACATCTTCTTTCAGACCACAACGTTTCCTTATCTTACTATTTCTTATCCTGTCACTCAGTTTAACTCCTATCATACTTCTTAACGCTCTTATCTCAACTGCATTTATTCTGCTTTCATGTTTATTCTGCCATACCCAACTTTCACTTCCGTACATGAGTGTCGGAACCAACACCCCCTCACGCATAGCCAAACGAGCCTTGTTAGACACCTTCCGACACCTTCCGAAGGAGTGCAAAGCTCCATTCACCATGTTTCCTGCATTCACTCTTCTTTCAATATCACTCACGCACTCCATCTCTTGTAAACTTTGAACCCAGATACACAAACTCATTCACCTGTTCAATTTGTTCATCCCCAATCACGATATTGCAGTCTGTCACTGCCTCATCTCTTTCAAACACCATCACTTTCGTCTTCTTTACATTCATCTTCATTCCCTTTCTAACAAAAGCTCCACCCATAGCAGTTACCATCTCCTGCAACTCCTCGGCCGAAGACGCAAGTAGTACTTGGTCATCCGCATAGAGAAAACATTTGACGAGTAACTCATTCATTCTCAACCCACTTTCATTCTCTTTTAAATCTGTCAAGCAATTGTTCATGAACAGATTAAACAGCCACGGTGACGCTACACATCCCTGTCTAACACCTTTTTCGATATTAAACCATTCAGTGTATGCCCCTTCTATCCTTACACAAGCACTAGAATCCCTATAAAGAGATTGCAATGCTTGTATAAGGACACTGCTCACACCGTTCACGGACAATGCTGACCACAATTCCTTCCTCACCACTCTATCATAGGCCTTTTTTAGATCCACGAACACGCAATAGACCTTCTTGTTTTTAGCGAAACACTTTTCGGCTATGCATCGCAAGGAAAAGACCTAATCCGTACATCCCATTCCTTTTCTAAATCCCGCTTGTGCATCCCATACTTTTTCGTCTGTTTCATTCACAACCTTTTCAATCAACACTTTCGCATACAATTTACCGACTACGCTGAGAAGGCTTATACCGCGGTAATTTATGCAGTCCTGCCGTGACCCTTATCCCTTATACGATGGCACGATTACGGCTTTGCACCAGTCTCCCGGTACTTGCCCATTTCGCCAGCACAAATTGAAAATGCGGTACAGCTGGCTAGCCACTATGCCCTGTCCAGCCCTCAGCATCTCGCCGGTAATCCTGTCATACCCTGCAGCCTTACCTAATCTCATACTTTTCAACGCTTTCACTATTTCATCCATGCTTATCTCACTTTCATCAACATTTAAATTAGATTCCATGGAAGGTGCCGGATGTTGTACCTGCACTTCCTCTCTTTCAAACAAACTTTCAAAACACTCTTTCCATCTCTTTAACACACATTATACTCCTTTTATAATGCTCCCATCTTGACTACTGATTGTACTCAGCTCCGAGGTAGAAGTTTTTCCTCTGGTGGTTTTGATGGATTTCCAGAAAAACTTGATGTTTGAATGGAAATCTTCAGTGAACCCCTATTAAAATCATTCTTTCGTTCTTCTTTCTTTCTAGACACAACTTCTTTCGCTGCTTAATTCAATCTTTTATACTTCGTTCGTGCTTCCCTTATCTCGTCATCCGTTGCCTTTTGAACTTTTTTGCCCGAGTGTCTAGCACTTTCTTCCTCAGTCTTTCATCCACAATTACAAAGTTAATCATACTTCTAGACTCACCCTCATCTCTTGTATACAAATGGATCTTTTTGTGGTCAAACATTGTGTTGGCCACGCAAAGATTCCATTCCAAGCAGGCTTCTCCCATTGTCATTAACTCTCTCGTCCCCAAACGTACCCAGAACTCCTTTATACCATAATTCAAACACAGAATTAGAAAAACTTTATTTGCGATTAGAAAATACATGACTGGTTGCTGGAGTTTAGTTTTTTTTGTAGTTTTTGTAAGTGACGGTAATGCCGAAGGTGGAAAACACTTCTACCAGAATCAAAAACTACTGGGCAACTAGAACATCTTATCTAAAACTCAGAGCACAACTATACCAATATTGTTTTATGGCGACAGACTTATATAAGATGGTGGTAGCTAACCTAGCGGAATTGAAACAAGCCATACTACCAAACATACATATATAATAAACTACCGATATAACCGAATATACGAGTACTGGGTGTCGAGCCCTGGCTTTTTGGAGGCAGGGGCGGTTTGCCGTCTCAGAAACATTAACAGAAAGAGTTACGAACGTTCTTAACCATCAGAAAGCATAGTTATATGCACTCGTACGCTTTACATTGCCATATAAGAGAGCCCTCCATATTCTTACCTAAAAGGAAGTTTCAATATTGTAAATTTATAAAGCTTTTTCTACGCACTTCTAAGAATTTAGCTTTTACACTGCAACCTTTTTACTTCAATTGTGTTTTAGTGAAATCGTTTCTGTTATTTTTGTTTCCTTTAAAATTCGGAATACTTAGTTTTAGTACAGACGGACACTCGGATCCATAGGTTAAAAAATCTTGTTAAAATGGTTAAACCCCGAAAGGTCAGGATACAATTGACCACGAGTAGAGGTTGTTTAATTTATTTGAGTTAGATATCAAAACAAGTCGATTTTAGGTATCAGTATGCGATAGTGATAGCTTTTTTGTTATGTAGCATAATATACCTAAACAACACTCTGTGCTGTTGACACCTTACGGGACCTTGTTGACGGGAGTTAGGCCGGCCGCACTTAGATGCATTTTCGTACGTTAAAACACGCACGATACATTCTGATTCTACGATTTCTATGGTACCTCACAGGAATAGTGTGCCTGGTATACACGCCTGCACCAACCCACCACAAATTGTCGAATTTTCTTAAAGACTTGAACTTTATAACTAAGTTACAGGGTTGAAAATGTATTGAAAAAAAATTGACAGTTTTGGATAGGTTGATTGATGTGCATGCGTCTGTACCTACCATAGTCGCAACGCATCTAAAGTAGTACTGGCCTTATCACTCACTATTTCGGTCATAATTAGCACAAAATATCTAAAGCCTAAGCGCCATGCGGATACTCCGTCACAATTCGTTTCACAAAACAAACTTTTTTTTATTAACCTATTTCTTCCCACTGCTGGGCAAAGGTATCCCCAAATCTCTCCATATGTCTCCGCTACGGCGCCGTGCGTCCCCGGGTATCCAGATAGTAGTCAAACTCGGCCTCGACCTTTCCGGACACATTCAAGTAACGTGCCCCACCCAATCCCGTTTCAACCTGGCGTTGTTTTGGTCCACATCAGCAATGTTTGTTAGTGAATCAATATATTCTAAGCTCTTTTATAAGAGATCGCAATATCCTCATAATCACTATTCATTCATTATGAAGTAACCAATCAATCATGGTTAATCGAGCTCGTGAGCTTAATTAGACGTCACATTAAGTGTTTAACTAGACTGGGGACTGAATCACATTATTTGTCGCCCTTACCTAATAATAATTCTATGGGCGAATCTATGTAGGGTTTGCTAGTAGTCACAGTTGATTAACTATGAGCAACCTTCGCAGTGGCTAGTCGACAGATGGGTCAACAAAAAAAAGTAAATGCTGCTTATTAACATTTCTCATCTTAACATTTTTAGCAAATATCGAGGATCAGTTAGTAATGAAAATGCAAGCTTTATTTATAAATATATAAATGATTATAAATCCTTCGTCAAGTTTCTTGCCGGCTCATTTATGTGCAAGGTCTATCTGCCGGTTTCGTAGCAAATAGCGTAGTTCACATTCATTAGAGCTGTGTTTGTATCCTAGATTGAATTTAGTAAAGTTAGTAGCGACAGTATCTGTTATATGTTATATGTTTGTATCGAAAGTAACACCCACGTTGGGAATCGAACCCGAAAAATCTGGGTCTGAGACCAGAGGTCGTTTGCACTAGGCCACAGAGGTTTCACCGCTTTAAATACCCGGCATATTTATTGCTCTCTCGACAGCGGAGGCCACTTGATCTGACGCTCCACAAACTTACTCCTACTGGAACACTTAGCGAAAAGAGTTATTATGGCGATGTTTATTGCTTTTGTTTTGAAAACCTCCGAACACCGTCTCCCTATTGTTAACTTTACGAGTCTTTGCGTTTGAAAAGGCAACGACTGTCTATTCTATTGGCGTTTCAAAATATTTTTGTCGACTTTGAACTTAAATCATCATTCACCTGCCCTGTTCTCAATCTTGTTTAGGGTCGGCGCAATATGTCTTCCTCTTTCATTCTCTTTGATCGAACTACTTTTAACCGAATGAAAATAAAATACCTACTATTTAACCGCCTCTTTGGTTCAGTGGCTCAGACCACCCACGGGTCTTAGATCCAGATGTCCTCTCAGCAGGGATACATGTTACATGTACAACCACCAATCCGAACTGGGGCCGTGTGGTGGTTTATGGTCGGTTCTCTCTTCTATCCGTAAGGAAGGCTCGTTCTCTAAAAGTGTACATAAAAAATAAAATGGTGATGACGGTGATGATATATGTTTTTACTCGGTTTAGTTAGGCTTCTTTTAAGTCCGCCTGGCTAACTACTACGATCTTATCAAAATATGTCATCATAACATTTAATAAAATATAATAACAGTTAATAGTATTGTTGTGTTCCGACAGTTACATAATAATAAGAGAGTTCCTTAGTGGTTGAGGAATCCGGGTGAACCACTTCCTCGTGGTTCCGGGTCCACCTTTGGTTTTATCTTACTTAATTTAACATCATGTGAGATAAAGACCAATAATAAAAAATATATATAAAAATTTTGCTTTAGTTTCTATAATATTGACCATTTTCGTTTCCGCTTATTTTACGAACACAGCTTTCTCATCAAGGTCTGTATTTTCAATAACATTTAGGTGGAAACATAAAGCATATCTACCCAAGGTCTGATTTATGCTTTCTGCGGTAAGCACGCGAACGTCTACGTCGTTACCAACTTCAAACACCCTAAAACAAATTGAACGCATACCCAATTAAAAATAATTGAGGGTAGCATGTTGCAAATTAATTTTGAGACTACCAACACCGTGTCCCATACAACGGGCTTTGGTGAATGGTTTTGAACATAGAATTGTACATAGTAAGATGGATCTGTTGGCACATCCATCACATCTCAAATAGTTTGATTGGCTAAAGCACATTAGGTAATAGTAACGATACTTTTCTAGATAACGTTACCTACTTTACCGCTACCAATCATAGAGCAATACTACCAATATAGCTATAAATATAAAACACCGTCAATTCTAAGTGGTTGTTTTCCCTTAAGCATATACCTGTAGTTCACACGCCTGCACACACCAGACTTCCACAAACTGTAAAACTTCCTCAATGGAATTTGAACTTAATGTGTATGGCATACGTTTGATTGTTTATTTTACGTTTACGTTTGAAGAAATTACATTTTTGACAGTTTCGAATAGTGTGATGTGCAGGCGTCTGTACTATCACCAGTAAGTACTCATGAATAGGAACACCTTTTTATACTGGAGCAGCTCAGAAGGCTTTGAAAAAATCTGCTGTTTCATACATTTTGAGTGAGTTGGTTTATTGTAATTTATGGAACAGCTGATATTTTTTTTACCAATACCTGCTGCTAAATTGGTCCCAGGATCTCCGATTGTCGGACTGGGCGCTTACCTAGTCGGCCACCAAGGCGTTTAGTTATATAATTATATAAATTAAATGCAAGTAGATCCGTATAACGGGTCTCATTTGAAGGTGTAGGTTACGGCTCAAATCTAATATAACATACAGGTGGAAGTCGCCCTTGCATCTTTATAACATTAAATTGTAATGTCTAAGTATAAGTAAGGTTTCCATGACTAGCTTGGTAATTAATTGTAAGGTCGTTCGCAAGTTTTGTTCCGAGTGTAGGTGCTTAAGTTGAAAAACAAGATCGGTCTTCCCTTCGCACAAGAACACTTCATTCTGATGTTCAAGGCTGACTCTTTGTGGATATTCCCATTTTGTTTTTCACATGTATTGTTGTTTGGCTGATGAGTTACAGTCTTATGGCTTTTCTTTTGTAGTGTTTGTGTTTGACTCTTTTGGATTATATTATCTATACTATTAATAAAGAGGTAACGTTTGTGATAATGTTTGTTTGTTTGTTTGTCGGGGCTAATCTCTGGAAGTACAGGTCCAATTGCAAAAATGTGCAGCTGACTTTTTTTAGGTCTACTGGTGACTAATATTTTTTTCGTGAATTATTATCACGTATACACAACCGTTTGGTCAGTGCACGCTGATAAAGCAACCAAGTTGCGCTTCTTTGTTCTGACTTCATAGGGAAATTTTAAGATTTGGAAGTGTAAACTATTATTTATCAATAATATGCTTTCACTGGGAAATATTCATTACTATGCAGATGATAGTACAGTGCACGGTGGGTATAACGGTCACTCTGCGGCTGGGCGAGTCGAGACTAAAGAGAAACGAGTGAATTTTGTCATTGAGCTCAATCGGGTATTGGACCTTATATCTAATTGGGGCTCCAATAATCTTGTTGAGTTCAATGCCTAGAAAACACAGGTATGTGCGTATACGGCCAAAAAGTCACCATTCCTTCCCCTCCAATATCAACATGCTCGGTATGACGATTCGCTGCGATCTAAATCAAAAGGACTACATCGAAGCCGTGATCAAAACAGCCTCACGAAAACTCGGTATCCTGAACAAAGTGCAGCGATTCTTTACGCCTGACCAGTTGTGTCTTTTGTACAAGACACAGGTACGGTGTTGCGTGGAGTATTGCTCGCACATCTGGGACGGTTCCGTAAAGTACCTTTTCGATGCCTTAGACAGATTGCAGCATCACGCTGTACGCATTATCGACAATGCAGAAGTCACTTATACACTCGAACTCCTGCAATTGCGTAGAGATATAGCGTCACTCAGCATCTTCTAACGCATATACCACGACGTGTGGTCTGAAGAACTCTTTGTCCTTATCCCACCTTCTCCCTTTCTCCATAGGAGTACACGTGCTGCTCTCCGGAGTCATCGCTTCACTACCACACATATTTCATCGTGCACAAAGAAATTTGGTGACTCGTTTATTTGTCACACCTCCAAATGATGTAATAGTCTACCAGCACACTTTTTCCTCCTTCCTATGATATGGGGTCCTTCAAACGAGGCGTGAAGAAGCACGTTGTGGGCCGGTGGAGTGAGGTTGACTGATGCTGCGTTGTTTTCACGCTGCACCAGTTGTCTTCGCGTCTGGACTTCATTTCCACTTTACATCAGGTGGTGTGGAGTCATTTTCCGTGATAAGTATAAAAAAAAAATTAAAAAAATTTACAACCAATTACCCTGAAACTTAATTCTAAATATTGTTTTTTTTAATTAGATCATTAGTTTTGGAGATTACCACATAAATCCAAATTTACGAACTTTATTTCTTTGCTTTACTATAAAAGCCAGGTATATCGTGTCGCTGACTTTTTTTCATAAGCTGATGCATAACATATTTGTAGTACATTATTTTCATATTGTATATTCGTATACCCATCCGTTTGATCAGCGTTCGCCGATGAAGCGGCTAAACAGCGCTTTTTTTACCGACTCTATTTACAAATTTAGAGATTTCGAGGTCTTGTCTAATTATCAAAATAAAACAAAACCTGTGTTACTCGCAAGGTATGTAGCATAAAACCAGTGAAATATTTTTTTGGAATTGGACCTGTAGTTCTAGAGATTAGCCCCAACAAACAAACAAATAAAAACAGTAAGTATAGATATAGATAAATCATAATAGAAACAAAGACTCAAACCCGGGATATTTCGTAAGAAATGTGTCAGTTTTGGTAAATATGTTATTCGAATGATTATGTTACATTTTCAAGTAAGTATTTATATTTTTAACAAAAAAATACGTTTTAAATGATATAATTGAAAGTTTTGTACCAAAAACATTCATACAGACTTGTTTTGTACCTTTAGTTTGCAAAACGTACAAATTACCCACTATATATTAAATGTATCTATTGGCCATTCCTATGCTCAATTAGAAATCAAATAGAGAACCGCAATAACTAAACTTAAAAACGAAATTTAAAAAACACCACAGACTGATGTAGGTACTGGTGAAATACTAAAAACTCATAGGGCCTTACAAATAAACAAAGAATAAGGTCGGAATAGTTAGTCCGTGTTTTGTTCCTGTCACGTAAACGTCATTTCAAATAAGACTAAAAGAGACAAAACACGGAATAAATATTCGGAGCTAATTCTTTGTTTATTTGTAAGGGGGAAAAGCTTTAAAATTTCCTATCACCTAACATCGAACCGAACTAACAAAACAACAAATTAAAATTCATCGATCGTAGGTACGACCGCCAAAATAGTTCAAGATTACAATCACGAGGTAATGAATTGCTAAAAGGAAAAATAATATACATACATATAAGTATATTAGTGCGCCTGTGCTCTGCATCCGTAAAGCTCGCGTAGCTTTACCTTCAGTGTCAGAGACAGAGCGGGGGTGGAAAGCCGCTTCTCTACCTCTGCGCTCGAACCTCCGTGCTTGAAACTTACATAACAATGTTCGAATAACAAACAAACGTATAGTGTAACAATGTTCCTAAAACCAAGTGATGTTTTAACTTTAATTAAAACTAAAGTGCGTGTATAAGTTTTTTATGAACAGAAAAAGTTTGCATCAAAGTTTGCTCTCAGTTAGGTGAGTGACAACATTTATTTTTATTAGTGCAATTAAGTATTGGAAAGCAATTTACTAACACATTTTCTTAATAAAAAGTTGCAGCCTGCGTATTAAATAATCTCATAGATTATTATTAGTATTGATTATTATTCTTGCGTTGAACAAAATAAGATTTAGTAATTTAATTAAAAATACCTCAGTGTATAATATATTTGCAGTGACCAAGCTAGATTTTTTTGCGTGAACGGACACACACTTAACAACTGTATTCATTAATTAAATTATATTTCATCAAATTATCACTAGGTATTTATAGTTTAGTTAAAGTTCTTTTAGTTTTGTGTTTGGTCAGTGTGTTAGCCAGTGGTATTTTGCTTATAATATAGATCCTGAAAGTAAGTTATTAGCTAGCTAGTTTTTTTATTAACAATTCTAATTATGTAGACTGAAAAACTATTTGAATGCTATAATAACCTTCCTGTAGGTAGTCCATTCATCTGTTACCATACTTTGAAAATGATTTCAAAGGATCTTTGTGTAAATATAATTTTTCACAAAGAAGAAAAAAGGCGTATGTGATTTCGAGCTGACGTCACAATATATAACCCTTAACGACCACGGATATCAATCAAGGCCGTGTTTAACCGTCACTTAAGGTCCTATTATACACGACAAATATTGACGACAGCAATGAGTTATTGTTAAATATAAGTCTAAGTGGATAAAGAAAAATTAATATTATTATAGCATTACATTGGGGTCGGTGCAGGGTAAACCACTACGAATGAGGATTTACTAAAAACCCTCGATGTCTATGGACGCTCATCATCCGACTCTAATGAAAAATTTCAAGATATTTCGGTCATTACAGCTTATGAAAATTTTAAGGCTACTCCTAAATCTTGACTTGCTGAAAATACAAAGACAAGACAGACAACAGACAATAAAGAGACCACGAACCACATAACATAGTGTCGGCGTGTCCCTCCAACTGGTCCTGAGACGACTTGCTCAAAGCCAATCGGAGGGTTTTAAAGTTTTTTTAAAGTTACTGAGCCGGCAAATAAGCATACGGCCCAACATTAGCCATTATGATGAAAAGTGGCCACCCTAGTCCATAGATCATGTCATACTAATCACATTCTAAATTTATTCGATTACAAACTGTTATTAACTAGCTATTTATAGAATTCTTTAAATTATTGTATTTCATGCCTCGGAAGGCACGCTAAGCTGTTAAACCCTGTTGTTGCCATGAGATGGTGGCTGTCATTAATAGTCCGATGATGACGATAAAGTTTAAATAATTTCGCTTTCACCTCAATGTTAACAATACCAATGTAGCAACCAAAAAAAGCAACTAAAAGAAATATGTTGGTTGTACTTTAGTTATTAACTATGCATTTTATAATGATTATATTTATATTTTGAAAGTGTACAATACTTAGTTATGATAACTAACTACTATATTCAACTTAAGCCCCATTTTTACCAGTTTCTTTTCTAAATTGATCTTCGTTGGTAAGATGGAGAGAACTTAGCGCACATCCACCAACAACTTCAAATAAGATTTAACACAATTTCTGAGCACTAATGCTTAGTTACTTTTTGCACAACCGAAGCCTTTTGTCCTCGCATGTTCCTAACATAGTTAACTGTGACGAGTTTTCCTCTCCTGGATGTCGGATTACAGCTTAAGGCTATGTTTAGCTGAGCACTAACAGCTAACGATAACGTTATACTTTTTAGTGATTGATGACCGGTTCGTAAACGGCAAACGAGCGTTGACCCGCCTGATGACAAGCGGCCATTTTAGCCCGTTTAGGACGCTTTCGACACCAAGTTCTCGTCAGTCAGTCAGTCAGTCAAATCTTGTAGGATTTTGAACAAAAACCTTCCTAACTATACCACAAATTAAGTTCGATAATCTCATGTTAGTCACGCAAATGAGGGCTTTTTCATAAAATGCCACTTTCTTCTGGAGTTGTCAATTACTAAAATCGAACGTAATGATATCAACAATAGAAATGGGATGATATTTTATAATGCCCATTGATACTTCTTGTTTGATACTTGTTTATTTTCTCTCCCGCATTCTTCATCTTTCTTCATTTCATCATGGAACCTACGAAGGGTTTATAAAACCTCAGAATCTACCTATCTAATAGTATGTATAATTCAACGTGCAACCGTTCATGTATACTTTAAATAACTATGTATATGGCCATTTTAACCAACAACCTCTCTATTTAAAGTAACCCGGCTGAATTGCTTGTATCCGGTCGGGCACCTAGCAACGTTAAGGCCACGATTAGTAGTTTTACGGCATTTTATAGTACGTGAAGATGGACACCATGAATGACGATACAACTCGCAAAATAAACTCTTAAAACTTCTATTGCAGCCTTGTAGCGTCCGTCTACGGACATAGGCCTCACAGAGACATAGAGGTCTATGTCTCTAATGACTTAAGTGACCGTAATGAAACTAAAACCGACCCCTGGCATGACACACGCACAGGTATCCCTTGGATACCTATACATTTTATTATGAAAGTAAGCATAATGCATATCATAACATACTTTTAGAAGGAAGGCATGGTATACCAATTAAATCTCCAGCCCTCCCCTTCTCTTGCCCTGGTGATCGTGGAACACACTAGGCATTGGATATTCTACCCTCACACGAGCCACAACTAAGCTGTATTTTGTTTTATCATGACGACAGAGAAACATGGTCTATCGAATGAAGCACAAAATATATCTCCTCTAGTTTTTCCACAAGGTAATATCTCAAGCAGGTAAACTTTGTTGATACGTTGGAAAACTGTTGTTAAAAACATAGCTTAGCTCCGTAACTTCCCATCGCACACTTACAACAGACAGCTGGCCTAGTAAGCATCAGAACATGATCACTTTGATATAAAAGTAATGTTAGTTGCCAAAGGATTTTTCGGCATGACAGAACAAGCTTCAGCATGACAGACGAAGCTCACAGTTGAAACGAAGCTTTATGAACATTTACACAAAAACATTTTTATTGTGCACGAACAAATATAACAACGCCGCTATTGTGTTTACTTAAATAACATTTATATTTAATAAAGCTTTAAAAAAGACAATTATTTTTTTAAGTAAAATTTAAACACTGAAAAAAGACGACAACCTCAGGCGGGAATCGAACCACGCACCTTCCGCATTCCGGGCGGCTGCCTTAACCACTTGGCTACCGAGGTCTGGCTTTCACCCGTCGAAATTTTTCAGTGCTTGATGCTTATGTTTTTTAGTCAACATTGCTTCATCAATCTTTAGAAGTTTTCACCTCTGAGATCCGAAAGAAATATTTTTACAAATATTTGAACATTCGGTTAAGATGAAGCTGCGTTATAGATAAGTGTTTTTTATATATTTTAGCGTTTTATTAACGCTTAAATATACTTAAGTAAAATTTAAACACTGAAAAAAGACGACAACCTCAGGCGGGAATCGAACCACGCACCTTCCGCATTCCGGGCGGCTGCCTTAACCACTTGGCTACCGAGGTCTGGCTTTCACCCGTCGAAATTTTTCAGTGCTTGATGCTTATGTTTTTTAGTCATCATTGCTTCATCAATCTTTAGAAGTTTTCACCTCTGAGATCCGAAAGAAATATTTTTACAAATATTTGAACATTCGGTTAAGATGAAGCTGCGTTATAAATAAGTGTTTTTTATATATTTTAGCGTTTTATTAACGCTTAAATATACTTAAGTAAAATTTAAACACTGAAAAAAGACGACAACCTCAGGCGGGAATCGAACCACGCACCTTCCGCATTCCGGGCGGCTGCCTTAACCACTTGGCTACCGAGGTCTGGCTTTCACCCGTCGAAATTTTTCAGTGCTTGATGCTTATGTTTTTTAGTCAACATTGCTTCATCAATCTTTAGAAGTTTTCACCTCTGAGATCCGAAAGAAATATTTTTACAAATATTTGAACATTCGGTTAAGATGAAGCTGCGTTATAGATAAGTGTTTTTTATATATTTTAGCGTTTTATTAACGCTTAAATAAATATTTAAGAAATATTTCTTTAAGAAATATTTAAGAAATATTTCTTTCGGATCTCAGAGGTGAAAACTTCTAAAGATTGATGAAGCAATGTTGACTAAAAAACATAAGCATCAAGCACTGAAAAATTTCGACGGGTGAAAGCCAGACCTCGGTAGCCAAGTGGTTAAGGCAGCCGCCCGGAATGCGGAAGGTGCGTGGTTCGATTCCCGCCTGAGGTTGTCGTCTTTTTTCAGTGTTTAAATTTTACTTAAGTATATTTAAGCGTTAATAAAACGCTAAAATATATAAAAAACACTTATTTATAACGCAGCTTCATCTTAACCGAATGTTCAAATATTTGTAAAAATATTTCTTTCGGATCTCAGAGGTGAAAACTTCTAAAGATTGATGAAGCAATGTTGACTAAAAAACATAAGCATCAAGCACTGAAAAATTTCGACGGGTGAAAGCCAGACCTCGGTAGCCAAGTGGTTAAGGCAGCCGCCCGGAATGCGGAAGGTGCGTGGTTCGATTCCCGCCTGAGGTTGTCGTCTTTTTTCAGTGTTTAAATTTTACTTAAGTATATTTAAGCGTTAATAAAACGCTAAAATATATAAAAAACACTAATCTATAACGCAGCTTCATCTTAACCGAATGTTCAAATATTTGTAAAAATATTTCTTTCGGATCTCAGAGGTGAAAACTTCTAAAGATTGATGAAGCAATGTTGACTAAAAAACATAAGCATCAAGCACTGAAAAATTTCGACGGGTGAAAGCCAGACCTCGGTAGCCAAGTGGTTAAGGCAGCCGCCCGGAATGCGGAAGGTGCGTGGTTCGATTCCCGCCTGAGGTTGTCGTCTTTTTTCAGTGTTTAAATTTTACTTAAGTATCTTTAAGCATTAATAAAACGCTAAAATATATAAAAAACACTTATCTATAACGCAGCTTCATCTTAACCGAATGTTCAAATATTTGTAAAAATATTTCTTTCGGATCTCAGAGGTGAAAACTTCTAAAGATTGATGAAGCAATGTTGACTAAAAAACATAAGCATCAAGCACTGAAAAATTTCGACGGGTGAAAGCCAGACCTCGGTAGCCAAGTGGTTAAGGCAGCCGCCCGGAATGCGGAAGGTGCGTGGTTCGATTCCCGCCTGAGGTTGTCGTCTTTTTTCAGTGTTTAAATTTTACTTAAGTATATTTAAGCGTTAATAAAACGCTAAAATATATAAAAAACACTTAATTATTTTTTTTTTCGAATGCTTTCATTTTAACGGTGACAATAATTTGTAAGTATTCTTTTGTAATACCGTTTTGTTATTAATACCCTGGAGAAATGTTTATACTATAATGTTACGCAAGAGCGGGATCTCCTAACACAGTTAATAATGTAATTAAAAGGATATTCCAATAATTTGCAATATTTTATTATATCCTGGACATAATCTCAAACAAGGCATGAAATGGCACCTTGTGTGCCGGTGGCGGCGGTGAGGGTGACTGATGCTGCGTTGTTTTCACGCTGCACCAGTTGTCTTTCAGTTTGCGTCTGGACTCCGTTTCCTCTGAAGCGCTGATTGCCGACCGTCAGCGGGTCATAAAAAAGCCGTTGAGCGCCAAATGCCGATAGTCGGCAGATTGGATTACATATTACTGATAATTTTTTTCCTAAAAATTATATGCGCAAAGCATTTTTTCTATTACCTAGTTTAAAAAAACGTGTCCCCTTTCTAGGTTCTCCGAGGTGTTCGAGTCAAATGACAAAAATGGAAAATGCGAGGGGTAGCCTCTTAAACCCAGGAGCTCGACTAGTATTTGTAATTTGAGAGACCAACTTCGCGTCAAAGAGAGAAAAACAGCTATTAGTTCTCGTATAATGGGTAGATAAGATTTACTATTTTCTTAGAAGGTATATGCTTATTCCGGGAAATGTAATTGGTTATTGAGTGAGAAAAAAATATGATGTGGAATGATATATCGACAAATAATTTTAATTATCTCAGAGAACTATTTTTATTGTAATCCAATTAATCTCGTAATGCATTACGGAAATTTGAAAGACAATATTATTAATTTAGATATTCTGTATAACGTATTAATGCAAAATATGATAATTATTATATCGGTTTGGTTGGCGGTAGGGCTTGTTTTAAGTCCTAGTTGGTCAGGTATCTAACACAATATCATTCAAGTCTGTCACCCTAACAAGAATGTTAGGGGTATTGTTGTCCTTCCACAATCGGTGACAAGATAGCCAGGCAGTAGAAATTTGAGTGAACAGCGCTTTCACCATCTTGCATAAAGACCCTGTTTTTTTTGTGATTTAATTAAATAGGTATAGTTTTCAGATTTTTCTCTGTACTTGTAGTATAAGACGGTATTACTTGCCAAACTTCATAGTTCTACGTCAACGGCAAGTACCCTATGAATTTTGATTCCCTTGAGAGTGTCGAAATATACTTTTTTGCCTTTTTTTTTCGTTAACTTAGAAGTTAGATTTTTTCACAGCTTCAAGGGATCGCAGACTTGAGTGTATGGTTTTAATTTCAACTCGATACCTCCACGCGCTCCCGAGATAAAGGGTATTGACAGACAGACAGACGGACAGACGGACAACAAAGTGATCCTAAAAGGGTTCCGTTTTTCCTTTTGAGGTACGGAACCCTAAAAATGAAATGCCGTTCAAGGTAGAGGTAGCACCCGAGGAGGGCTGAACGGATTTGGCTGAAATTTAGCAGATAGACAGACCATGATCCGGGCTAGGATATAGGATACTTTTTAATCTAGGTAACAGGTTCCCATGGGATAGTATAGACACGCAAACAAAGTCGCGGGCAACAGCTAGATGTGGTATAAAAGTTCTATACAATGTTATTTTTAGAACCGTTTATTCAGTTTCGGAAACAAAGTCGAACTCACTGGTGCATTCAGGTAAATTCAATAAGTTTTTGCAAACGAACTACTGGATTTGAATTCGTTAACCAAATTGAAGATATCATTAACAGATTTTGTGTATACTAAAAATAACGTTGTAAACATAACAGATTAAAAATGTTTTTGTTTTGTTTATATAATTTTAACGCAAATTTTGTTGCGAAACAAATTACAAAAAGTAAATAGTGTTGAATAATTTCGGCGGGCTGGTTAGAACCACGATAGCTCAATTGGAAGAGCACCTGACCCGGTATGTCAGAAGGGTGCAGGTTCAAATCTTGCTCGTGGAAATTTTTTCAACATTGCGTTTTTGTAATAACAGATTAAGTCAATGTAAGTTTTAGTCGATAAAGTTTATTTAACAAACATTGCGATTCACCGCCTAACACCTTTTCATTATTAGCTATGTAAAACCAAAGTAAGGTCTACTTTTAACGACTATTGGAAACAGAGGTAATCGTACGTGACGCCATTAGAAAAGAACGTGCGGGTGAGTGGGGGGACTTTTGGCAAAATGTTGTTGGTGTGGTTTTCTTTCCTAAATCATTACGTAAAGCTAGAGTAATGGATCAGCCGATGACGTTAAAAAATCCCTGTTGGAGATAAATTGTCAAAGCTAAGCAGCTTTTCAATGGCTGGTGTTTGGATGTGAGAACGAAAAAGTCAAACGGACGTCAAAGAGCGCTCGCTAACACGCATCACACTGTTGAAGGTGGTTGGATAACGGAACCCCGTGCTTGAAGTTAAGCCCAAGAAGATTGAAATGATAACGCCTAAAGAACTTCTAAAATGCTATATCATAAGAGCCCTCGCCCAAGTCCGATAATCGGTGACCGGTTTTTTAGACGTCCTGCAAAAAGTCGGTCACAAAACCGGTACTGAAACTTCGGCGAAAAAATCGGTCCGATTATCGGTCCTACAAATAGTCAGTCGTGAGCTCCGTGAGCGCTAAATAACCGAAAAACAATTGAAATTCTAATAAGTCTTGGCTCGTCAGCGGTCAACCTGTAACTATTATTAATTTATTTTTAAAGTCCTGGTTTTCCGTCTATTTTTCGCATTCTTTAAGTTTCTTTAAGGTGCATCAGTTTGCCCATAATCTTGCAAGCTAAGCAACTTTAAAAATATCTCAAGTTCCGCCGTGCTCGGGAAAGCACGTAAAGCCGTTGATCCCGGTTGTTCTAGTAAGAAGGCAGTCAATGTCGTTAAAGCCCACATAGGACAAATACGAATAAGGTTATGGCCTGATCTCCAAGTACCAAGTATGCTTTATCTGTTCACGTGGGAAGGACTGTGCCCATTTAATGATACTTGCGCTCATTGTTTCCAGCTTGTCGGATTTCCCGTCATATCTAGCGCATTGGAATGATTATTGGAATGATTAATGATTATTGACGTATTGACGTACGATTGTTTTTTGCAATGTTACAATGTTACAGTACGATAACTAATTAATAAACAGTATTTTTTATCATCAATTTTTTGGGTATCTCAAAAGATTTTATTTGGAATTAGTGCAGTGTCATCTCGTAGTAACACTTACTATGAAAAGTGTCGCTTTGTTTAGTTTTCGAACTAAAAGTGAGTAAAGCGCAACTTTCAATTTGTTTTAGTGGTACTAAGTTATTTTGTGGTTGGACGGAATTCAGGCAAAATATTTTACTATGAAAATTAAAAAAAAATCAAAATTCTAAATCATTTATTCAGTTTAGGCTACATGTAACTCTTGTGAATATCACTATGCCATATATGTTTCGCGGAATTCCAAATATATAGTTGGCAGCACTGTGCTCTAATGAATAAGCATGAATTCATTCGCGCCATGTAATAAAAATGGCTATTATCACACGTTGGAGCATCGTCGTATAAAAAGATATTCTTTTATTCACGGGAACATACAGTCCACCACAAATCAAATGTAGCACCAGTATAAGCTGAGCTCTAATGGCTATAAAGTTACCACCATCGTAAGGCTCTGTTATACTGGACATTTACTCTCAGAGTATGGTTGACAGTAACTGAAATCAGTGATATTGAAATAAATATACGTTGTACGTTCTAATGCGTTAAAAATTACAGACAAACAGACAGATTAATGTTGCCAATAAAGGAGCAACTTGTCGTATCGAGTTATGTTGCAGCGTGCAACGGGTTGAGGTGGTGGAGAAATAAAGCAGCAGTTTTGTGAACAGAACAGTACTTATTTAGTGGTCACAGACCGATAAAAACGTTACAAAAATTTTAAAATTAATTGTGTGCGTGTTGCTTGCGTGTGCAGAGATGAGTCCTTGATTTTTGCTCTCGACGACATCGTCAGCCGCTTCCTGATTGGTCCGCTGCTTGGTATCACTTCATGCGGAGCCAATGGTAGTAATCGTCGATCGCGTGATGTTATGAGTGGGAGATGCAGTGTTGCCGCAACATGCTCCCGGCCTTGGAAGCAGCAGCTTCCAATAGTTGAAGATGTCACCTTTCAGTCATTCCTCGTGCAGTGGACAGATTTTGGAGAATGCGCGCCGTACCAGGCCACCCGACGTCCGAATGTCAGCAACTCGTGCAATTCCGTCCTGACCAGGATAGGTCTTTACAATGCGACCCAAGTTCCATTTGAGTGGTGGTGCGTTGTCATCTTTCAGAAGAACCAGCGTATTCTCCTTCAAATCGCCTTTGTGTTGGTACCACTTTCTCCTGGTCTGCAGCTCAGAGATATATTCTTTTGCCCACCTCTTCCAAAAATGCTGACGGAGCTGCTCCACCCTCTGGTAGCGCGAGAGTCGATGCGTAAGTACTTCACTAACATCAGCCATCACAGGTGCAGTCAGTGGACGGCCAACCAGAAAATGGGCAGGAGTAAGGGGTAAAAGGTCTTGTGGGTCGGAGGACATTGGAGTTAGGGGTCGGGAGTTTAGGATAGCTTCAATTTGCGTTAGTACTGTACTAAACTCCTCGAATGTCAAATGTGCATTGCCCACTACACGGCGCAAGTGATGCTTGCAATTTTTTACGGATACCTCCCATAAACCTCCAAAATGGCTAGCGTAGCAAGGAATCATTCTAAATTTTATATTTAAAGAGGTAGCGTATTCCTTAATATCATCTGAACAAGAAGACAACAATTTAGCAAATTCATTCATGACACCTACAAAGTTCTTTCCATTATCGGAAAATATTTCACTAGGTTTTCCGCGCCGTGCGATAAAGCGCTTAAGTGCTAAAAGGTAACCGTCCGATGAGAGATCGCCGACTAGTTCCAAGTGAATAGCGCGTGTAACGAAACAGACAAACAAACAAATATACGATTTTTGCAGTTTCGCACCTCTGCCTTTACGGTTTAGAACGAACACTGGCCCTGCGTAATCTACCCCGCAACGTAAAAAGGCAAACCCCGGATCTAAGCGTTCTTTAGGTAAGTTTCCCATTATAGGACTAACCGTGTTTGCGCGCAGTCGGGCGCACATGACGCATGCATGGGTGACCTTTTTTGCCAGATTCCGCCCTCCCACTGGCCACCACGCTTCCCTCAAGGTGAACAATAGGAGCTGCGGACCCGCGTGTAGTGACCGTTTGTGCTCGTAGCGAAACAGCAAAACTGAAAATGCATGTTTGGCAGAAATCAACACCGGATGCCTTTTATCGTATTCAAAATTTGAATTTTGAATGCGTCCACCGACACGAATGATTTTATAATCGTCTAAAAATATATTTAATTTTAACAAATGCTTATCCGTATTAATAATTTTATTATACACCAATGCATTATATACTTCGGGATATGATTCTTGTTGACTCAATTTCGCTAACGTTAGTTCGGAAGCACTAAGTTCATTAATTGACAGCAAACCCGTTAACCGATCGTTTCTATTGCGCGCATTATGTATAAACCGAAGTATATAGGCAGTGGCTCGCTTTAAACGGTTGTACTGTGAGAATCTATGAAATGGAAATAAATTGTCACAGCCATTCTGACTAACTATATGACTTAGAACATTATTACATTTTAATTCTGGTAAATTACCAGCATCGTGCAGTAAGTGATTATTATCTGATTCATTAATTTGTAAACAATTTGGCGTATTAAAATTATATTCGTATAAAAACTGAGGCCCGTTCCACCATAAACTTGAACTACCGATTACGTCTAGACTTTGACCTCGCGAAACCAAGTCAGCTGGGTTTTCTTTACCAGGTACGTGACGCCATGGATGCTCCTTCGACAATTCGTGAATTTCTGCGGTTCTGTGTTGAACATATGTTTTAAGTAAATTAGGAGGCATACCTAACCATCCCAAGACAATAGTTGAGTCTGTCCAGAAAACAACTTTATTGATTTGCGAACGCAACGACTCATTAATTTTAGTGTACAATCTTGCACCTAAAAGCGCACCGCATAATTCTAATCGGGGTATAGTAGTCGGTTTTAGTGGCGCGACCTTGCCCTTGGAGCATAACAGACGCACAGTAATCGCCGAGTTGTTGTCAACAGTCCGTACATAGGCGCACGCGCCGTATGCTACCTGCGACGCGTCGGTAAATATATGCAGCTCCATAGCCACCGGGTCAGTGCACATCACGTGGCGTGGAATATGAACTGAACTCAACAAAAACAAACTATCGACGAATGTTTTCCATACCGCTGTGACGTCACTGGGAACCGGCTCATCCCATCCGAGTTTTAATAGCCAACATTTTTGTAGCAATGTCTTAGCAAGTGTAATTAATGGACTAAGCAACCCTAACGGATCGTAAATCTGTGATGCGTATGATAACATAATGCGTTTTGTAATTGTGTTCGTATCTTCTTGGATTTGTGTGTGATAATTTAATAAATCCAACCGATTATTCCAACCTAAACCTAACACCTTACATTGAGTGCTATCTCCTAGTGTCAGCTCTTTATTATTGTGTTGTGGGTCGCTATGGTTTACACGGTTAAAATTATAAACCCACTTGCGCAATGGAAGACATGCGTTAGCCAGCACCTGAGTGATTCCGTCACAGATATTATTTAAATGATCTATACTATTTTCTGACAAAATTAGGTCGTCGACATAGAAACTTTTATTTATCTCCTGCGCAACGTACGGAACCTCACATTCATTAGCTAGCTGCTTTAAACACCTGCAACTCAAAAAAGGGGCTGAGGCCGTTCCATAGGTCACAGTATTTAACCTATATACCCTCAACGGCTCAGTAGGGTCATCCCGCCACAAGATCAGCTGTAAATTACGCTGATCTTCATCGACTAACACTTGGCGGTAAAAATTTTCAATGTCTGCGCAAGCGACATATTTATTTTCACGAAAACGCAGTAAAATTGAAACTATGTCACCCTGTATAGCGCTACCCACCATTTGGAGGTCATTTAGTGACACCCCTGAGCTGGATTTCATTCCAGCATCAAAAACCGTGCGTAACTTTGTGGTAGTAGCCCGTTCTCGAAACACCCCATGATGCGGTAAGAAGTAGTGTGGGTTATCATATATATGTATAAGGCTCATATGTCCCAAATCAATATATTCGTGTATAAAATTAGCGTACATTTTTTTATACTCTGGATTGCGCTGTAATTTCCTTTCTAATGCGTAAAAGCGTTTTTCAGCTTGTGGACGTGTCTCCCCTAATAATTTGGGTGATTGCTTAAACGGGATTCGAACACTGAACCGCCCGTCTCCTACGCGTTTGGTATGTTGAATAAAATGCTCCTCACAAGAACGTTCCTCTTCACTGAGCACAGTGGGAACGTTCTGAGGTAACTCTTCGATTTCCCAAAATTTTCGCAATAATTTGTCTAATGAACACATGCTACCGTCATCTATTTGCGTAAAATTACAGTATACTTGTTTAGCATTATTATTTTGTATCAATGGCAAAACTGAGCCCGACAAAACCCATCCCAATAGCGTGTTTTGAAGAAAAGGTCCGTTTGCTAAGCGCATTTTACCTTCCATGAGTAACTCCCAAAATAGATCCGCACCTATTAACAAATCAATCGCCTGACTGTCATAAAAGTTAGGATCGGCGAGCGTGATATTACTTGGAATGTTAAATTGTTTCCTATTTAAAGCGAAGGTAGGTAACTGTGACGTTATTTGTGGCAGTACTAAACATTGTAGGCGCTTAGTAAAACTACCATCTAGTGATTTTAGCTCAATGTTACATGATAGCGAACATTGTGTTATTGAGCTTCCAACACCACGAATTTGCTGAGTGGACTGTATCATATGCGTATTTAATTTATCACAAAGTGATTGCGTAATAAAGGAACGCTCGCTGCCACTGTCGAGCACTGCGCGTGCCCTACGATAAGCGCCTGATGCACTCAGTATTTCTACAACTGCAGTCGATAACAAAACCGGTTGCTCCATAGACGAATGCGCGTAGTGAGTGTATGCGTTGATATTTTTTACCTGGACCGTACGGTTAGGTGTGTGCGTGTCATGACTATCGGTGTTAACAACAGGTTTGTTACATAGCTCGTTCGTAGCGACGAGGGTAACCGTGCGCGAATTAATATTTGCCTGATTGTTAACATCACAAATCAATGAGTTGTGTTTCTTGTCGCACTTCCTACATGGTCCGAATACACATGTATCTACAGAGTGACCCGGTCGCAAGCAGTTAATGCACAAGTTATTTTCACTAATAAAGATTAGCTTAGACTGTAAATCAAGATCTAAAAACCTTTGACATGAATATAGTGGATGCTGAGCATTACATTTAATACACAGTTTATGGTTGCGTGCGTGTTTGAAAGATTTATTTGTGATCTTGTTAGTGACTACGTTGCAATGAACCTTAGACACATTTGGCGTAAAATGGTTATGTTTTTTGTTTTCCGTTGAATTAAATAGACCTGACCTACTGCGTGATACTATCAGAGTTTCCAGAATATCGGCTCGATTTTTAAGAAATTGTAATAAATTATCTAATTTTAACCTAACTTTAGAATCATCTTTATCAACAGGTAAGGTACACAGGTGTTGTTCCCACTCACGTTCCGTGACAGAATCCAATCTCGATACAACAATATAAATAATTAGCGTGTCCCAGTGTTCGGTAGGTTCGCCTAGAATTTTCAGTGCCCGTAAATTCTTGAGAATAGTGTCAATGAGTTTGCGTAATTGGGTTGACGACTCCTTAGATAAAGTCTGTATGGAAAATATAGATTTTAGATGATTACGAACAAGTAATTTTTTATTATCAAATCTATTGAGTAGTAATTCCCACGCAATCTCATAGTTATTTGCCGCAAATTCCAAAGAGTCTATCACTGATTTGGCGCAACCCTTCAATGATGATTTCAAATAATGAAATTTTTGGACAGGTGACATTACTTTGCAATTATGTACCAACGACGAAAAGGTATCACGATACTCTAACCAGTGCTCGTACGTGCCGTCAAAGTCAGGGATAGAAATAGTAGGCAGTTTAACGTTACTAGAATTGTTTGCGGACAACTTGTTCTTGCCATCAGAACACTCATCGGAATGCGACATACACTCAGCCAATGCAAGAACAACATAGTATTCTCGCTCGAATAACTCGCGTGATTCGAGTTGAGTCTCGATTTCAGACTCCGGGCTAACATCCTCTATCTGAGTTTGTACACAATTAAAATCGTTCATTAAATTCTGCGCTCCTATCATACGTAATTTTATTTCCGCGCGCTGTTGTTCGGATAATGTATCGCTATTGAATGAATTCACGTATCTTTTTAAATGCGTTAATCTACGCTTAATAGATCCTCTTTTCTTTTTAAGGTCTTTCATAACTGATTCACTGTCTACAGTAGCCATCTTGTGAGCAAATAAAGGTAGGTACTTACAATAACGGTTCCTCCCGAATTATGCGAGCGTAAACACAATAAATGACTGCTCCTCCAGCGGTTTTTAGCAAAGACCCAGCTTACGTAAGCAGGCAAGCACAGAATGACACTCACTGGAATTGAGAAAGTGCACAGTATCACGCAAATGAAATAACGAGTTTTAGGATGTGTATTTTGATTGGATCACCTCACCAAAGCACTGTAACAGCTGCGTGCGAATACGTGTCAGTTATATTCCACCTTTGCGTCTCTCGTCCTTCGTAGGGCTGGTATCGTATATCCTTTGGCTTCGTGGGATCAAATGTAGATCATCCGGCTTCGTGGGATCAAATGTTGCAGCGTGCAACGGGTTGAGGTGGTGGAGAAATAAAGCAGCAGTTTTGTGAACAGAACAGTACTTATTTAGTGGTCACAGACCGATAAAAACGTTACAAAAATTTTAAAATTAATTGTGTGCGTGTTGCTTGCGTGTGCAGAGATGAGTCCTTGATTTTTGCTCTCGACGACATCGTCAGCCGCTTCCTGATTGGTCCGCTGCTTGGTATCACTTCATGCGGAGCCAATGGTAGTAATCGTCGATCGCGTGATGTTATGAGTGGGAGATGCAGTGTTGCCGCAACAAGTTAGTTTAGACAAATTGACTAGTTGGAAACAGTCATCGTCGAATTTATCGTAGCATTGGTAATGTTCTGAAAGACTTTTATAATAATAAGATATAATAATAATATGTCAAATATTAAAATTTTATCTTACAAGCTAGAGCAACGTTGGTTTTCCTTAAATGCTAAGATATCTTAATGCATATCTATTTTGCTTACCTTGATAAGCTTTAGTATTGACGTAAATAAATATTACGTATTCGTATGTATCGAATGCGCAGATGGCGCAGTGGTTAACGCGCCCGGTAATCGGATGGGTGGCTAAAAAATTATCATCACGAGCTCCTCCGTGCTTCGGAAGGCACGTAAAGCAGTTGGACCAACGAACGACTTCTAAGTCGTTAACAACCACCAATCTGCACTGGGCCCGCGTGGTGGTTTATGGCCCGTTCTCCCTATCCATCCATAAGGAAGACTCGTGCCCCAACAGTAAGGGGATAAAATGAGCTGATGATGATGATGATGACGTATTCTTAAGAGCTCCCGGTGACCCTTATTATGTGTCATATCCGCTCAATCGGATGAATTTCTGTACACTGTTTAGAAAAAACAACAAAAGAATATTCAAACAAGGGTGTCTACTAAAATTAGCGCTGGTGCACGTACGCTCGTGTATCTAGCGAGTGTGACGGGCTGTCGAATACACAACACTGGTGTATACGTACATAATTATATTAGCAACGGTTCTTCTACTTATTTTTGTGTCGATATATGAGCGTACATACACATATTATTATGAGCGACGCTTCTTGTACTTACTTTTGTGGCAGCGACATTGACCTGAAAGCTGACCTGAAAGCTGTCACGTCAACAGCAGTCTATAGTCAGCCTCATTTAAATTGTCCATAGTGTAAGAAGTAGAAGTACAACAAGGGACAAGTGAGCAGGTTATGCATAGACTAACACTAAAGGGATAATCACACTCGCATTCATTCCTAACAGTGCCTGTTAGGAGCCCCCAGTTGTAAAGGTTCTCCTAGGAGCGACCTGCCCGGCCCACAGACGGCAAAAGTATGAGCAGCGCTAATTAGCGAGGATGTGTGCTACGGATTGTCACAATACACCAAAGGACGGTGCATGCTTGCGAATTTGTATCGAAAAATAGTATGAGCAGGGCTAACTGGCACGGACGTATGCTACAGCTTGTCACTTCACACTACAGGCGCGTGCATGATAGCGTAAATGTTTTGGAAAATAGTATGAGCTGCGTTAACTGGCGCGGACGTGTGCTACGGATTATCACTTACACACTACAGGCACGTGCATGATAGAGTAAATGTTTCGAAAAATTGTATGAGCTGCATTATCTGGCGCGGACGTGTGCTACAGATTATCACTTACACACTACAGGCGCGTGCATGACAGAGTAAATGTTTCGAATAATAGTATGAGCTGCGTTAGCTAGCGCGGACGTGAGCTACGGGTTGTCACATTACGCCTATGGAAGGTGCACGCTCGCGTGTCTGTTTCAAAAATAGTATGACGTAAGTTATTTTTCGAAACGCGAGCATGAAAAAGGTTTTGCTAAGAATTGCCATTAAGTTGAAGGTTTCAATTGTTAACTAAGCTTTATTTATCTGTAATGGGACCAGGGCCATACTTCATTAACTTACATTAGCACGCACATTCAATTAAAATATTTACTTTGTACAATTAACCATTATTAACAAAACACTAAATTTACGTCTGTATTTGGTAAATGTGACGTCTGTGAACGTAGGAGAGATAGTTACTGTTTTATCAATGTAAGGTTCCACTATACTAGTTATATACTAGTAACTAACTGATTAGCAATTACATACAATTTTGTAGGTACTCGTATTTAATCATTAAACACAGATACACAAAGATGCATGAAGAGCTCAATGGTGCTGCTTAAGTCACTAGATGAGAGATCAGCTTAAAGCATCGGTTGTTTTCGTAAGATCGAAAACAATCGTTTAAACCTACTAACACGCATTTCTCATCGTCAAAACCCACCAACACACATTTCTCATCGTCAAAACTCACCGACCCTCATTTCCAAAACCCAGCAACCCGCAATTCTTATCGTAAAAACTCGACGACCTACATATTTCATCGTTAAATCCCACGGACCCGCAATTCTCATCGTTAAAACCCACCGGCACGCATTTCTCATCGTTAAAGGCAAACCTCATTTCTCATAGTTAAAACCCACCGAACCCCATTTCTCATATTCGTCAATACTCACCGACCCGCATTTCTTATCGTCAAAACCCACCGACTCGCACTAAATCGTCTCATTGAGATTTCGTCAATCAAACTCCTAAATCGTTCAAAACGTTTGTTAATTAGACCGACCTTTAATTAGCTTAACCTGATATTTTCATGCATTTCATTACTTTAATGTACAGGACGTTGTCCACTTTTTCGTATTAACCTTTCAACTTTTTGCTTATATAAAGCGTTGAAATCCACCGCAAAATGACGGAGTTAATTAAGTTCTGGACCAACCCTCTTGCAGTCGGTTGAACCTAATTATAAGGCTTCTGTGTAAAGCTTCATCATAGCATTTCGTATTCATTAGCATACTACAGGATAATAAGGTTACAATCACAAAATAAGGTTAAATTTCTACGTCATAGACTAATATATCTTCTTATTTTTCGTAAGAAGAAGAAGAAGATATTCAACTGCTGGACATATGCCTATTCAAGTGCACGCTACTGTGCACGATCTGCGACTATTCTCATCCAGCTTTTGCCAGCTACCTTTCGCATATAATCAAATGTTGGTTTAACGGATATCCAAATACTACAAATATAAAAGAAATATAATACAAACTCTGCTTTGAAAGGATCTAGCTAGACAGTTGTATATTTCATCCATGAAACCCTAAAGACCTCAAAGGAAATCTCAAATATCCTTACACAGAAAAGCGTGACAGCTAGAATAACGCAGTGCCTTGTTTCAAGATATATGGCGAAGCAACAAAGGGTTGAGCGCTTTCAGAGCCAGAGTTATTTATAAAGTATTTTTTCTCTATTATACTCTTTCGCGGGTTCTCAAAAGGTTCTCGACTTTTGTTTGCCTGTTTGGCAATAAATGTTTGATCAAATGTTTTTGTTTTGTTTATATAATTTTAACGCAAATTTTGTTGCGAAACAAATTACAAAAACACAATGTTGAAAAAATCCTTCTGACATACCGAGTCAGGTGCTCTTCCAATTGAGCTATCGTGGTTCTAACCAGCCCGCCGAAATTATTCAACACTATTTACTTTTTTACTTATTTGTTAATGACGGTAGTTGTTGACATTGAATTGGCGCCTTTGGCTTTCAAAGTAAAAAATAAATAGTGTTGAATAATTTCGGCGGGCTGGTTAGAACCACGACAGCTCAATTGGAAGAGCACCTGACCCGGTATGTCAGAAGGGTGCAGGTTCAAATCCTGCTCGTGGAAATTTTTTCAACATTGTGTTTTTGTAATAAATGTTTGGTATGAGTAATGAACTGCAGTCAGTTGCTTCTATCATGACTTTTTTTTACTTAAACTGTACAAAGCTAAACTAAAGTGGGACGTTGAGGGATCTTGAGGGATCAAGATCATGGGATAATGACGTAGTCGCGGGTGGTCTTTAGTATAATATAATATAGTATTAATCCTTTATTGTACAAAGAAATTACATTTAAACACACGTTACATAGGACATATACAAAGGTGAGCTTATCTCTAGAAGAGACCTCTTCCAACCAACCCTTGCCAAAACAAGTATGCGGGACTTATAAATTGTAACTAACAAACATATTTAAACTAATTACCAAGGACATAACTAATTGAAAATAGAATATTATATTATAAATATATACATATATACATATTAAAATAAACACTAATTATGTTACAACGGGATGTCACTGATTAGCCGTTAATAGATAAACGCTCTTTGAGCCTGTGTTTGAAAGATTCTACAGATGAACTCTCACGAATGCTGGCAGGTAGTCTATTCCACATTCGAGCGGCATATACTGTGAATGATTTGTGGTAAAAATTTGAATTACATTGGGTTCTAGGGTTCGTGTGTCGCAGGATCGTTTGGGAGAAAACGGGTCCGAGCGTAAAACGGGAATGCAGGTAATGGGGAGCTGGGGTAGTTAGCATTTCAGGAATTTTTACAACATTTAAATAAAGGCATATTTTAATTTACGTACGAATACGCGTACCAAGGCCGCGCAGAGACAGAAAGAGCAAGACAACAATGCTTAGTTCATAAACAAGAGGATGCGCTTAGAAACTTCTTTATTCATACATTGGTTTTAAAAGATAAATCAGCTTACGAAGTAATTGAACTTTTAAAAGTGATGCACCCTGTGTGGTGCCGGGGATAAAGAATTGCACCACCCCGTTTCTTCCCGTGGGTGTCGTAAAAGCCGACTATGGGACCATTCCAGAGGATGGGCAGCAGCATCTCTCTGAGGTTAACTCTCAACTTACTGCGATCGCCAACCCGCCTGCCAAGCGTGGCGATTATGGCAAATCCCCTCATATATCCTTGGGGGAGGCCTTTGTTCAGCAGTGGACGCCTTTTGGCTGAGATGATGATCTTGATGAAAAGTGATTGATTTTCTGAAAGCCTCATTGTGTCACGTTCAAAGGGTAAACACAAAACTCTGTGAACTATAAGGCTCTTTACTCGATAGCAATAAACATGTTTGCGGTGCGATCAAGTAATACATTTACCCGTCATTTTGAAAAGATAAAAGTACAGAGCTTTAATCGAATGAACACCCATTTATCTTAATACCGGACTTTAAGAGTAATTCAATTTGCAACTTTACATTTTCTTGTTTTTCTTTCTTCCTTTTTTCTTTCTTTATTGCAGATAACAAACAGCTGTCACAATCATGCTTTATTGTAAAAGTTCAAAACAAAACACCGCGGGTATTGTGAAATCTAAACGGTTGTCCACGTTAGTATAATTACGATGCTCGAATTTGTATGGTTGGTATATTTACACCACTTTTTAATTTTTTCATTTATTCATAGATCTAAAATATCAGCAATAAACTTATTCTATGTCTATAATGTCTATAATGTTTCATCGAGCAATTTAATGCTGAGCGTATGAGCTCGATGGCGCAGTGATTAACGCGCTTTGTATGCGATTGTTGAAGTTAAGCTACTTTTACAAAGGCCGGTCGTCGGATGGGTGACCAAAATTTATCACCTCCAGCTCCTCCATGCTTCGGAAAGCACGCTAAGCAATTGGTTTTGGCCGTTATGGTCCGTTCTCCCTGTGGTATTTCCATCCATAGAGAAGGCTCGTGCCCCAGCAGAGGGGACATAAAATCAACTGATGATGACGAAAATGATCAAGCGTTAAACGGATCAAATAAAAAGGAAAACTAATCGATTAATGATCAATTACTAATTACAACTAATTACAATAATTTGTAGTTACGATGGGGTAGTAGTTTGTTAGTATTTTACGTACATAACAAAACTGATTGAAGTCATTCTTGCAAAATCCACAGTTTAATAGAAATCTCTGACCCTGATAATTTGAGTCCCAACCTTTCAAAGGTCCCAATAATATTCTCACAAAGTTTTCTGGTATTTTCCTATATTTTACCCGACTGTTAACGAATATGATGAGAGGTGAATGCCCTGCTCAATTTAGTAGAATGCTACCGGCCATGATATAAATGAAAGAGTGTATAATATATAAGAATATTATGCGATTAGTCTAAGTGTATTTCTCTTCTAATAAGTAAAAAAAGTTGTAATTGTATCTTTTTGGATTTTATTGGAAGTCCCTCGCTTCATCAATGTTTTGGTTAGGTTTGGCTGACTAAGCTAGGTATTTTTTTTTTACCTAATTGTTATTTTGCAAATACCATTTAATATTATTATTTTAAACAATAAAAAGTAACTTCTTAAAAAAAAATTTAATATTTAATCGGTAAATAATTGTAAAAATGATGTCTAAGGTGCATTATTTAAAGCTAATGAAACGATCATCCATAATGATGGTTCAGTAGCATAAAAACCAATGATTTTATAATTCACCAAGAAAACCAGCGTCACGGTAGATCAATTGGGAAAACAGACGCCCAGAGTTAAAAGGTTTTGTGCGTATAAACATTTTAAAATTGTACTTTGTAAATGTGCCTTTAGCTCTGTACATTCCGCATAAAACCCTAGGTAGCACTTCAAAGTATTTCCTTGGCTGCTTATTCCAACAATATTTTTCTATTCCAAAGCCATACAAGCACATTAGGCGAATACTTTTCCACGTATTGCCAAGATTTTGTCTGTAAGCTATCAAACAGCGGTCGATTCAAGCCATCCCAGCCCGTGGTTAACGTAGCGATACGTCTGCTTGGCAGACACAGAATCTTATTCGCAGACACGATCACTTCACATAAATATAAAGGTTAAGCCTTAGATACGGAAGGGAAATACTTTACTTACGATATTACATTATATCATAGTATTAGAATGGAAGAAAATTGCACCTTTGTCTTAGTAAGCGGAAACATGTGCTTTTTTAATGACAATATATGTTTAATAATTATTTATGCCTTTAGAGTCTTTTTCTTTGATAGAAATTTAAAAGCCAAGGCATAGTTTTTGTTCTGTATTTCTGTATTTTGTACGTTTTATTCGAATTATATTTGATTATTGCACTTTCGTTGCTTCCATTTATAAATAAAGCTCCCATTTCACCTTAGGTTGGCTGGAAGACATCTCTTCTTAAGATAAATCCACCATTGCCCACCCATATACTTCATCGCATAAATTTATTTCTCCTGTCCATATAAACGAGTATTTAAATTTTTTTAAAAGCTGTTTAAAAAAAAACCTTTTGCAAAATCTGGTTGGGACGTTGCGGAAGTTGTGCGAAGGAAAATGGCTCATTAGCAAGTCTTGTTACACAGCGTGACGTTTACAATTTATAGCTGGACTAGCAAGCAGACGGCAGTTTCATTTTTATGAACATTTTTCCAACTGTCTCTGGAACTCCGACAATAGACGTCAGTTGAATTATGCTATCCGTGATAGGTAGGTATAGCAACAGTCTTACTTCTAGGCAAAGGTTTCAATCATTACAAAATTTAAAAGAATATAGTTCGTATACAACAAACGATCGTCTTATTTTTTGATACTGTCCAGGTTAGAAGAAGGCCAATCCAGCAGGTGTGTGATAATTGTAGGCTGATGATGATGACTTTTGTTATGGCACAGGTTATGGCGCAAAGATAAGGAATATGGGTATTGCAATAAAAAAGATAAAATAACATGTGTTAGTAATTCACTCGTGTTGTAGCTCGTTTGCGCAGTGGTTAACGCGAAAGATCTGCGATTGATAATGTTAAGCATTTTTCTCAATTTTTCTCATCGGATGGCTGACCAAAACTATTTAATCTCGAGCTCCTCCGTGCTTTGGAAGGCACGCAAAGCTGTTAATCCCGGCTGTATTAACAACCACCAATCCGCACTGGGCCCGCGTGGTGTCTATCCATCCTTAGAGAAGAGGTGATCTTCTAGCGTACGTTGCACATCTCTGGGGTGAGGCTACTGATAAGCGTGGCGAGTCGGTGGCTGTTAGCGTTGACATAGCCAAGGCTTTTGATCGGGTCTGACACAAAGCTCTTCTCTCCAAGCTCCCGGCATACGGTCTGCCTGCTCAGTTCTGCAACTGGGTCGCTGGCTTCCTGCATGAGCGTAGAATCCGTGTCCTGTCTGATGGATGCGGTTCATGTCAGTGAACGCTGGTATCCCTCAAGGTTCCGTTCTGTCCCCTACGCTGTTCCTTCTGCATATCATTGATATGCTTCCACTTGGAAATATTCATTGTTATGCAGATGATAGCACAGTGCAAGGGGTATGTAACGGTCACCCAGCGGCAGGGCGTGATGAAACTGAAGTCAATCGAGTGAATCTTGTCATTGAGCTCAATCAGGTATTGGACCTTATATCTAAATGGGGCTCCAATCATCTTGTTGACTTCAATGCCAAGAAGACACAGGTGTGTGCGTTCACGGCAAAAAAAGTCACCATTCCTTCCCCTTCTTACTCTTCAGGGTACATCTTTAGGCCTGCAAAGCAGTATCAACATGCTCGGTATGACGATTCACTGCGATCTGAACCAAAAGGACTACATCGAAGCCGTGATCAAAACAGCCTCACGAAAACTCGGTATTCTGAACAGGGTGCGGTGATTCTTTACGCCTGACTAGTTGTGCCTTTTGTACAAAACACAGGTACGGTCTTGCGTGGAGTATTGCTCGCACATTTGGGACGGTTCCGCAAAGTACCTTCTCGATGCCTTGGACAGATTGCAGCGTCGCCCTGTACGCATTATCGGCAACGCAGAAGTCGCAAATACTCTAAAATCTCTGCAATTGCGTAGAGATGTTGCGTCACTCAGCGTGTTTTACCGCTTATACCATGGCGAGTGCTCTAAAGAGCTCTTTGACCTCATCCCACTTTCTCACTTTCCTCCATAGGAGTACACGTGCTGCTCCGGAGTCACCGCTTCACGGTCTCAAATATTCCATCGCGCACTATGAAATTCGGTGACACGTTTCTTTGTCGCACCTCTAAAACATGGAATAGTTTGCCAGCACACGTTTTCCCTCCTTCCTATGATATGGGGTCCTCCAAAGGAGACGTGAAGAGGTACCTTGTGGTGACATAAAATGAGCTGGTACAGTCACTAGCATTAAAATGTATACACACACACACACACACACACACACACACACACACACGCACACACACGCGCGCACACTGAAATTTTTTTTTTCTTATTCCAATTAAAACTTTTTTTTATTCCTTTTTTTAATTTAATAAGAGACAAGCAGCTACAAATAACACAAAGAAAAAATATTAATAAAATTTTCTTAAATGTAAACCTATCTAAGTTTTATTAAGAAACAGCCCACTATAAAAACAAAACATACAAACACTTATTAAAAACAATAAGAAACCAAAATAAAAATAGTACCAAGACAGAAACCAAAAAGCCATTCTAAGGCTGTATGGATGTTCTCCACTGCCTTCCCATGCACGGGTCTTTCTTAAAATAAAAACCATTATGTGTGAATGCTTTGATTGAGGTAACATTGTTTACGTTAGTATTGCTTGTGACTGTAGTAATAATGTTAAATCAAGTTATGTAAGCAAATTTAATATAAGTACCTACTGGGTAGATTGTAGAAATTGGTTTATTACAATGTTGTTACTATGACTAATGTTGGTAACCAGATTGTAACAGAAACTACCAAGACTGTTTATAATGCGATAATCCTAATCTCCCTAACGTGCGGATCCGAAACTTCGTGTCGGTCAGCTGTAACAGCCTGGCACAACCTATAACCAAGTCCTATAGTAACTGACAGCCATTTGTTCTAATTAAGACATAATATCCTGTTACAACGAAATCGATTACCAGACCCTATGAACACTGGTAACACTATAGCTACCTACTGGTGCTTATAATAATTATGATGTCTTTTTTCAAACCGGTATTAATTAGTACTAGCGACCCGCCCCGGCTTTGCACGGGTGCAATGCTGATACACGCAACCGCTATATCCCTGCATATTAAATCTGTAATATCTTCGAAAATATTCATTTAAACTACATGCTGTAAAGGGCCATATTGATCTATATTAAATGCACAATGTATTTAAGGTACTTAATTGGATAAGAATTAATGCTGTATTGCTTAAAATCGCTTCGTAAATAAGCCATTATATCTCGTAAAAAGTAAAAGATAAAAAATTATTATTGTGGGTTATCCCTAAGAGATATACATATACCATCGCAGACCTTTTTGTAGACATTTTTAAGGTGTACAATACTGTAGTACATTATTTTGATCTATCTCGTAGGGTTCAGCCAGCGTTTGCAATGTAAGCGCAAAAAATGCGAAACCTCCAAAATTATCAGTGTTTCTCTACTATATTATGCATGTATTTATACATATAAACCGTTCACTTGAATCACTCTATCTATTAAAAAAAACCGCATCTAGATCCGATGCGTAGTTTTAAAGATCAAAACATACATACATACATACATACATAGGGACAGTGGGAAGCAACTTTGTTTTATACTATGCAGTGATGCGTTAAACCCCAATTCTAGTCTTCGTCTATAAGTTTTGCAAAATTTATTGTGTATGAAAAATATCGCTAAAGTCAATCAATCTAGTGTTGCAAACGAAAATAGATCTTATTTTTGGTGAAAAGTGAACGGTTGTAGTATACGAGTTATTTGGCAGTTTGGATGCTATCACTCGCGCACTTTGAACTACCTACTTTGTTTTAAATTTCAAAGCTATCTCGTACATGCAGGACGCTGTTCCATCATGATAATGATAGGTAGCCATCCCGATGGGTGGGTTCTGTTCGGGAATACCGTCGTTAGCTGAAATTTTTAAACTAAAACAGCTGTACCGTGCACTGCCAACAGTATTTAGTTCAGACTACAATAAATTTGTTGTTCTTATCTACGCCATCGGTTTATGAGTCTATAGAACTATTTCAATTTCAATTTATTTGCATCCAAAATGTTAAATAGTTGTTAATGTATTAAAATTATTGACACATTTTTGAACCCTGTTGGGCACAGCAATTGAGAAGAGAGGATGACGCCATTTATACAAAAAAAAAAGAATAGCTTAATACATTTTTATTTTTTATTACATTATTTTTACATTCAATATTATCATTATGTTTTCACTATTGTGCAGTGTTATTATAAATATATTATGCAATTGTTAATAGATTATTGTATTTTAATTACGTCAAATTTTATAAATATTACAATTAAATTTTTAAATTGTATTATATAGCTTAAATTTTTTGTCGTTCATGCAAGTATTCATTAACTGTGTAGTTTTTTTTATAAAATAATACACTCGGCGTCAAAAAAATCGCACCTTTTAAAAATCATCTTTAAAAATTCTTAAACCTTATGTAGAGGATAGTGTTGGGTATCATTAGAAAGGTAACAAAAAGGAGTATCAAAAAACAATTAAATTTAACTTTCTGTTTAATTATAATTATACAAACAACATTAAAATTAATAAAATAATAAAAATCCTTAATTAAGTCCTAATTAACAACAGATAATTTACAAAGAAAAATGTACAAAAAGTGTCTTAAAATTAACTTAAAATCTAGTGTTACCCCCCCTTGCCCTGATCACGGCTTCCATACGGTCCCTCATGGACCTCACCAACTTCAGGAGCTCTTCTTGAGGGATAAGCCCCCATTCTTCAATCACCGCGTCTTGGAGCTCCTGTAGAGTCGAAGGAGCTGGATCCCGAGATCGAACCTTACGTTTAAGATGGTCCCAGAGGTGCTCTATAGGATTCAGATCCGGACTTCGCGCTGGCCACTGCATCACAGAGATTTGGGACCTCTGCAAGAAGTCGCTCACGATGCCTGCAGTGTGAGCGCGAGCGTTGTCGTGCATTAATGTGAACCCCTCGCCAAAAGATTCGGCAAAGGGGACCACATGCACTTCCAGGACCTCAGTGACATAGCGGCGAGCAGTCAGCGACCCTTGTCCGCGAGCACCTCCAGTCCGGGAGACGCAGACAAGGTCGGTTTTGCCGGCAGCAGACATACCGCCCCAGAACATGCAGGATCCGCCACCATATTCCACCGTCTCCTGGATGCAGGCTTGGGCGAAACGTTCACCCTGCCTCCGGTATACTCTTCTCCGTCGGTCGTTGCAGAAAAGACACACTCGCGTCTCGTCTGAGAAGAGAACAGCTCTCCACTGCTCAAGGGTCCAATCGACGTGGTCACGAGCAAACTGCAAGCGGGCTCGCCGATGCGCTGCAGTCAATTTTGGACCCGTAGCAGCTCTGTGGGCCGCTATCTTCTTCTCCTTCAATCTTCTTCTAACCGTAGATACGCTTACGGTGCGTCTGCGAACTGCCTGGAGCTGCTGTTGCAACTCAACAGCGTTGGAGAAACGATTTCTCAAAGAGTTCGACACAACGAACCGGTCGTCTCTTTCCGAAGTGCAGCGACGTCTACCCGAACCGTGTCTGCGGATATAGCCACCGGTCTCTATGAAGCGCTGGTACACTCTTCGAACGGAATAACGGCTCAGGTTCAGTTGCCGGGCGACATCACACTGCCGCACCCCTGATTGCAGTAGTGCAACCACTTGAGCGGCTTTATCAGCTGTGGTATCCATCAAAATCTGTGCGTGTGTCCTCTTCAACGGTTGAATAGCGAATGACCCACATTGAACCCGTGTTGACCGTTTTATACCCACAAAGGAAGCGCAACTAGCAACTCTCACGGGTAGCAAAATTTGCATCGAATTTTTGTGACACTTTATTTGTTGCATTAGGTTTTATTTGATAATGAAAAGTAATGTTTTTTATTAAGTTAATTAAGTAACCTTGTAAATAAAATCATAATTAATGCGACTGCATGTGCATATCAAGAGTAAATGACATTTGAAAGTGATTTTCTAAGAGGTGCGATTTTTTTGACGCCGAGTGTAGTATTTTTAATAAACTTTGTAAATTTGTTTTCATTTTTAATTTTTTCCGGTAAGATATTATAAATTTTTATTGACATCACATTACTAACTAGAGAGCGTGTACTGAGAAGATCCGGTGAGAAACTCAGAATGGGCATCAATTTTTTTTTCTGTTGACCTCAATCGACATTTACAGCGTCACCGGACATTTTGGGGGCGGCGAGAAACATAAGGGGAAACACGAGGCTTGTGATCGAAACACTGGAGACTACACTTTTCCGAGGGGTTGAAACCGGATCGGGGATTTCTTTTTATCTTTATAATAACATAGGTACCTATATTGTCTTTAACACTTAAAGTAAATATAAAATTTAACACGTAGGTAATTTCTTTTTTATTTAATTTGAAAGAATTTTACAGCGTCAAAAAATGCTCTTCATTAATTTGTGAAAAAAGGACACAAAACAATATAATTATGTAATTTTAGAAATTATAATAAAATTAAACCAAATTATAGATTCTCAAACCGGCATCTATTGACAATCAGGGCCAAATGCGAGAACATTAGGCCGCCGTGTTTGTCTTTACTTAACGTTCACTGTGGTTTAAAGTTTCTCCAATCAGTATACCTACATTCCCTTATCAAAGTGCTATAAATTGTATTACGTCTTTTGGGACTAGACAAAACGGAGTCCCTAAAAGATTTTTTCTGTTTCTCAATTTGACATTTTTTTTACCTAGTGGAACACACACAGTCACTTTTCCTTTTTTATCGGACTCACCCCTATCATTACGTTCTACCATACGGTTCGAAATACGCTCATTGACATATCTAACCATAAGTCTTTGCCGTTGTTGCTCAAAATTATTTTTCAACGCTATCATTAACATTGTAAGCCAATATTTTGCAAATGGCATTGCAAATCAATTGTTTGACACAAAACAGTTAAGTAAGTAAGTTATGTAAGTTTCCACGAGTATTTCCAATTGTATAAAATGTGTTACATCTTTTAGGACTAGAAAAATCTTTGTTCCTAAAAGATCTTTTTCTGTCTCCCAACCTAATGTGTTAGTAAGTATTAACATTGAACTTGCCGTCGAACAGCAACTTTTCTTTTTTTAACGGACACCCTATCATTACCTTCTATCGTCTGATCCGAGGCACGCCAACGCTGACCACATTCATCACTACTAATGACATCTAGAGGCGGTCCCTTATACGTGAGCGCTGGAACGTCCTTGAGCGTGTCAACAAATTGGACCCTCCACTTAATAAATGTGCGTTGTAAACTGTGATTTTGTGGCAATTCAGATGTAATTTATTCATTGTTACTAGACATGGTTTATTGAAAGTAGGTTAGTTGGCAAATTAAATGATTGAGATTGAGTTTTTTTATTTATTACATCTACATAGTATACAAGTTACAATTTTTTAGATTTCTTTGATTTCGATAAATCCTCTTTCGCTAAGTGCTTTGATGATTTAACTGATAGATCTTGACACTAATGTAGTACCATCGCCAACAGTCGTAGCGTTTATGGTCTAACACTGACACAATGACCGTTAAGGGAATAATGATATTTGTTTAAGAAAAAGTCAGCGGTACCGGTCACTCACCCCAACTGCAAAGAATATACACCGTGACAGGTTTGACGACGTATGTTAAGGAGGTAAACTAGTAACTTATCTACATGCCTTTTAGTTAAAAAAGGTTACAGTAAGTAAAATTTAAACACTGAAAAAAAAACCGACAACCTCAGGCGGGAATCGAACCACGCACCTTCCGCATTCCGGGCGGCTGCCTTAACCACTTGGCTACCGAGGTCTGGCTTTCACTCGTCGTCACCCGTTAAGGCAGCCGCCCGGAATGCGGAAGGTGCGTGGTTCGATTCCCGCCTGAGGTTGTCGGTTTTTTTCAGTGTTTAAATTTTACTTAAGTATATTTAAGCGTTAAAAAAACGCTAAAATATATAAAAAACACTTAAGGTTACAGTAAATTTTGAAACACGCGAGTTATTACGAGTTTTTTAAAAAGTGAACTATCGGCATTTCGCAAGTACTCTACACGCACGAGTAAGGTCAACCGCACGCGCGTACAACGCCTCGCTAGTCGCTTCGCTCGCCCACGTAGTAAATTGTAAATAAGCAGAAAAACCATTTCAGTTAGAAAGAAAGTAAAAAATTAGGGTAGTGTTTTTTCATTTTTAATAGAACAGGTATCGGCTTCTTATACACCTCCTTTAGCGCGTCCGTCATCTAGCCAGTCACGGTGTATACAGTACCGCGAACAACAGTCAGATCTGTCCCCATTCGTTTGACTCGGTCGAACTAACGGAGTATACGCCTCTCTCTCCCATGATATGATATTAGGTTCTCCCACTATATCTCCGGTTTTTTTCTAAATATTAGGCTATCATCCTCACTTCTTGTAGAATAAAATAAGACCACCACCGTAGCAGATAATGGTAGACTCCCAGAACTAATATTGTTATTTACTTTAAACATGTTAAATTACAAGACTTCACGGTAAGTATTAGTCGATTTGTAAACCGAAAAGCTAAAAAACAATTTCTGAAATTGAAAACTTTGCCAATATTTTAGCTAGACCACAAAATGACTCTCATAAAAAACATCGGTTAGAATAATAGCGCTTCGTTGAGACGGTAAACTATTGAGCCCTTAAAAGTAATGTATTTGTATATTTTATTTATGGATATAAAAACACAATACAACTGTAATAAAAGTTGCTTATAAATAATGACATAAATGGAACGATACTAGTACTTGTATATTTGTCTATTTACTATTTAACTATTCATTCCGGTCCTTTATGTCACAGACTGGTAGGAAATAAGACTTGTTTATGGGATTACTGGCAAAATTGAGAAAAACAAATGTCCCCACGGAATGGATATTTCTATCATCGATCTAATGAGTTTCTTGTTTTGATGCCTTTTAGACATATTAGAATGTTATCTCTTAACAATAATGTTTTTAAATAATAAATGAATATTATATAAAATACAGCTTTAGTGCGGCAATTAGCACTTGAAAATAAAAAGTAAAAATAATAAATGTGTACAAACCATACATAACCTAAAAGAGTAATTTAATTTTAATTGTTTTTAAGTACACAAAGAAAAACAAAACTTGCCCGACCTGGGCATTGAACCCGGGTTCTTCAGGTCGAGCGCCTTGCCACTCGGCCACCGAGGCATTTTAAAGTAGTTTTAATGTAGATTGTCTATTTTACAGACATGCCACTAATCGAAAAATGGGGTGTCAGATGCCTACAATAACTAAGTACCTAATTAAAAAAAGCCATCTTACGACAACACCTGGACACAACAATAATTGTTATTAATATTTCACAGTGACTTTAAAATGTTGTTTCTAGAGATAATTAAATATACTGTTGAGAGCTCATTTGCGTAGCGACTTTTGTTTTAGTAACGTTTGTTTAGTAAGTTAAAATTATGGTGTCCAACATATCGACCATGAAAGGGTTAAGGAACTCAAGACATTAGTGTAGGTCACTCATCTGAAAACTCACAATTTTTTAAAGTACCTTAGCTTAGACGATCGTTACTAAAACAAAAGTCGCTACGCAAATGAGCTCTCAAAAGTATATTTAATTATCTCTAGACACAACATTTGTGATAATAACTCTTAGTTAAAATTCCATTTAGCCAACTGGTATAATCCGGAATTGCCTTCAAGAAAGCCTAAGTAGCGGTAAGCACGTAATTTATTTGCGGAATCTCTCTAAGGTTGCTATTAAGCACACCTCTTATGGCATAATTATGGGGAAATTAATTAACTTGCTAATATTGTTTTTGTTAATGAGCTCTTTATACTTACTTTACTTGTGATAATTACTTTGGTTTTGATATTCAATTCACAAAACAAAGTTGGTTTAGGACAGCTAATTAATCTAGGTAAGATAGTCCAGATTACATGATCATAAAAAAATATTAACAATTTCATCAGCATCATCATCTCAGCTAAAAGACATGCACTGCTGCACAAAGATCTCCACAACGACCGGTTTTGTGAAGGTCGCATCAACATTTTATTATTTAAAAAATATATATTGAATTAGTTTTTTTTTTTGTTAATGTGTTGTAGTAAGTCACCCAAATATGAACAATGTATCTGAAAGAAGTAATCGAAGATGACATGTTTCCATAATTGCAAATTCTACAGACAGACCGAAAAACAGAATTGAAAAACAATATATTGTATTCTTAAAAATAATGGTTTATATTATAATAATAAAATGTTAAGGGAAATTCTCCGAACGTGCTTTGGCACGTTGGCACGAAAAAACCGGATCAGGCGCCATACCAATTAGACAATCGTGGCTACATCCGACCCGTGTGAATTTGCATACTACGAGAACAATATCACTATCTTATCTACTCTTACTTTGTAAGCTTTGAATTATTTTTCAAGACCCGGGTTCCATTTCCAGCAAGGTTATGTGATTGTACGCAGTTTGGTTGGTAGAGCTTGTTTTAAATCCACTTAACTAGCTACCACCATCTCATCAAAATATGTCGCCAAAGCATCAATGTTAAATAGCATTGTTGTGTTCCGACAGTTACAGATAAGATATCCAGTTCCTCAGCTGTTGAGGATTCTGGGTGAAGTGCGCTTCCACCTTCAACCTTATCATGACTTAACATCAGGTGAGACGAAGGCCAAGTGCTTACCCGCAAAAATTGAAGGGAAAAAAGCCAGACGCAATTACTTTTATTTCTTGTTACAGTCATTGACTTATAGCTACATCGACTTTAAATAAAGAACCTTAGTAATAACCTAATTTATTATCTATAGACTAGCTAGTCTATGGATAATAAATTAGGTTTTTTTATTTATTTGAAGCTTCAAATAAATAAAAAAGCCAATGAGCACACTTCACACACGTGATTTAGACTCTGTACTGTCGCGGATTTCTGCAAGTAACGCTGTATTAATTAATTATAACTCGAAAAGCTTTGAACTGACTTCCAAAGGCTGCTAGCCGGCTGACTAATTTGCACCTTTATGCCAAAGTCGAAGGAGCATTGGATAAAAGGGGATTGGGTAAATTAGCTCGGTAGCTGCACCCGCGACTCTGTTCGTTTCATCTTTAGCTTTTGCATGAGAAAAATATATATATATATAGACATTACTTGCTTAGGAACGTAAAAAAATATATATATATTGACAATATTTTATTTATATTTTGACGACCTCCTTGGTCGAGGTTTGTACACCGGTTTTCATGACGGCGCCATCTCTGAGGTCCCGAGTTCGATCCCCGGTCGGGTCAATTTTACAAATTATTGTTTTTCTTAATTGTCTCGGGTCTGGATGTTTTCTATGTATAAATGTATTTAAGTATTTTAAGTATTAGTTAGTTTATCCGTTGTCTAGTAACCATTTTAACGAGTATGTAAGTACTTTTATAATAATAACTAGCTGACCGGCGGACTTCGTACCGCTTTGACAGTTTCTATGACAACACTACAAACAAATCATTTTGTATTGGAAAAATTTCAAAAAACTAAAAAAAATTTAGGGGCGGACCACCCTTAACATTTAGGGGGATGAAAAATAGATGTTGTCCGATTCTCCACCCTAGCCGATATGCACGCTAAGATTCACGAAAATCGGTTGAGCCGTTTCAGAGGAGTTGAATAACGTACACCGTGACACGAGAATTTTATATATTAGATAATAATACGCATTTATTTCAGAATAATTCCATAGACTGTTAGTAATTACAATAGACCTTAAACCGTTAGTTAAATACAATAAAAAAAAATAAACAGATCAAAACCGACATTGGCGCACTGGATACGACAACCCACCGTTAGAGGACGGTGTGTAGTCGCACCCAATGTTTCAGCATAGGTGAATCCCCGTTCGGGATATGGTTCTAATTTTAGACTTTTGCGATTTAAGTTTGTATCCGTGGCCACAGTGAGAGTAGAGGTGTTGTTCCGTAAAAGTGGTTTCTTTTCAATATGTGGGTAGTGTTCACGTCGAATTTAAAATAAAAATAAACTGATGATGATGATGAGTAAAACTCGGACTCAGTACTGAGGTGACTAGACGTCAGCGTACGTGTATGTGTTCAACGTAACAATTAACGCACCCAATACGTCTGAAACGTCGTTATAACTCTCCCAGAACAAACTTTGTATGCGAGTTGCGAACTATTAATGAGATTTATTACTTACCCTTTTCGTGTTCAAGTAAAGACTCCTTCTATTTGCCAGTTTGATACCCGAGATGGTTCTTGGATTTGGGTGATACATCTTTTCACTTCTTTCAGACTTTTGCGATGTAAATAATTCGTTAAAAATTTTCATGTGTGTAAAAGATAGCCCAGCAGTAGTATGTTTATAGGCTGATGATGATGATGATGATGATGATGAATGATGAATAACTAAAATATCCATTCAATGAACTGTCCATAACGTACAACAATGGTTAAATCAATTGTTACGTACCATAATATGGCGTTTCGACAGACTAGGGGTTAAAAGAAAGACAAGAAAATAACAGGGCCAAATAAAAACAAATTATAAAGAATGAAACACCAATAACAATTCCTCAATGATCAGTGATGAATACCAAAGTATTCATAAATAAATCATGAACCTTACTTATTAAATCATTTCGCTTTTCCCAACGAAATGACATGGTTAGCTTTATTTACGAGCAAATTTTAGATAATGAATATTTCTTTTTATGCCGTCTTATTACCGAAATTTATCAGAGAACTTAATTATGCCAAAATAATTATTCACTTCGCCGTCTCATTTCATTATTTTCTATTCTGATATTTTCATTTAACTTGCTAGATTTGTCAAAGTTAATAGGAATATACGAGTAACAAATAAATAAGATTCACTTTGTCATGTTAAATTAGATTTTAACTACATCATATATGATTTATTCACACCTTAGAGCATTAAAGGTTTAATGCTCTAAGATTGACATATATTGAAGTTACAATATATATATTGTTACTGCCTTACAAATAAACAAAGAGTAAGCTTCGAATAGTTATTCCGTGTTTTGATCGTGTCATGTAAACGTCATTTCAAATTAAAGTAAAAGAGAGAAAACACTGAATAACTATTCGGACCTTATTATTTGTTGATTTGTAAGGTCCTTACCACCTGACAAATAAACAAAGAATGGTCCGATTAGCTATTCCGTGTTTTGTTCCTGTCATCTAAACGTCATTTAAAAAAAAGAGACAAAAGATGGAATAACTATTCGGACCTTATTCTTTGTTTATTTGTAAGGGGGTTTGTGTTTTCATTTAAATATGAATATATCTGTGCAAAAGCCCCGATTATACTTTATATATCCCGATTACAATTATTCTTATTCCTAGCGTATGTCAATTATTATACCAAAGCCACTGAACATCACTAATATCTTGTTCATTGTTTGTACATAAGACTCCACTCGTACGTTCATTTCCGCAATATCAAATAGACGAGAAGCCACAAAAACAGGGGAACTATCACAAAACCTTTCCGTGGAAGTTATATAGCAAACACAAGACGCGTGGAATTCGTCGACATAAATTTATCAAAGTTCGTTCGTTTCCAACGTTGTTCATTCAAATTTCAACGGGCATAGTGCAAACGTCGGTCCGAGCAAGTTAAATATAAGCGCGCGAGATTAAATGGAGACGTATTAATGTGAATGAAGTGACGTAGATTTTTTTATAAATCTGAAAAGTTAAACTTTAAGCCCGAAGAATACACGATCATTCATTGTCTCTCAACGGAATTAAACTAATTGAATTCAAGCATCTCAAATATTCAAATAGTAATTGTGTAATTTGATAAATATCCATTAGTTTTTTTTTAATGCTTTGGACTTCTAATACTCGCGTGTCTTGAATGATCTACTAGCTATCTAGGTTTGACAGAATTTAGAGGTTCTCTTCCTGCATCCTGTCCAATCAAGAAGATTTGCACATGGTTCAGCGGAATACTTAAAATGGAGAGCATCACAGCACTATCGCGGGAATGATTTTGGAACACGAATCGCAGTCACCGAGTACCACCACACGAATCGGCCCGCCGAAGAGAAGGATGCAAAATACAGTATTAGCTTCTCCTCAATAAATATCTTTACCTGGATTTAATCTACGTCAAAAGCAAGAAGGTTCCGTCGAAATAAGTAGGCACTACATTTTAAATACACCAAGGAATCAACAAATGCTTATTATCAACTGTTAACTGTAAAAGTAGGTACGTTATGCCATCTGCACAAAGAAAACACATCACATACGAACATTGTGTAAGACGTATCCAAGGGTGAGGTTACCTCTAGAAGATATTATCTTCTTTTGTTCTGTTCTAAACGGATCCCAAATACAAAAAGTAAGACAAAATATTATTGTTTTAAGTAATGTCAGCATCATATTGCTCGACTTTTTTTTTTGAGAGAGATTGCTGATTGCCTCTACGGCATTTTCAGCTTCACCGGGCTTTTTTGGGGGCGGCGAGGAACGTAAAGGGTCCCTTAAGCCGTGTGAAACGAATCACGGATCGGATCGGGAATTGCTCGACGTAATCTAAGTTATCTTTAATATTTACTATAAGCACTTTTCCCGCGACTTTGTCCACGTGGATTTCGAATTGTCATTACTTTATAATAAAATAAAAAAATAAAATATAGCCTTATTGTAACCTACTTAAATGTAGTATTTTATCAATGAAAGAATGTTTGGAATTGGATCAGTAGTTCCAGAGATTAGCCCCGACAAATAAACAAACATTATTACAAACGTTACCTCTTTATTTATAGTATAGATAACATTTAAGCAAAATAAATCATGATCACCACTTTGACACAAAGAATCTCAAAAAAATAATCTGATGAAGTAAAAATATTTTGTAAGTTTCTATTAAATGATACGTTTTGGGAACGGATCGGATGTCTGATTTCGATGCTGATTGTACCCGCATACGTATCGTCGCAGTGTTTACTGAAGTATGGCATTTGCTGGGGAAATATATAAGAAATTTAATGGAAATTCCGCGGCCGGCGATGCTAGATAGCAATAGTGACTAAGGTTACAGCCTTACTACAGAAATATTTATTCATAGTGATTTCGTCGGGCTATGAAATCTCTGATGATGTAGTATACGATTTCTGATAAGACAATTTATTTCTATATTTTATCCTAGAGCTATTTTTTACTTCTCATCTTCTTTCATTCAGACTATACCTACCTCAATCTAGGATAAAAATGTTAAACTGCAATCCATACTATATAGCTGTACAAATATTTAATAAATTACCGCCTCATATAAAAAATCAAATAACATTTCAAGCATTTCAAAAGAAGTTACGAGACTTTCTTATTGCAAAATATTTTTATTCTGTTAATTATTTTCTCACCCTTAAATTAATAAAATTTTTGCTTACCTTAACATTAATACTGATACTACAATAAATTTTCATAGATAATTTTATTATTTATTTATTTAAAACTTATAATTTAATAAATAGTGTTGACATGACGATTATTTAATTTAATTTAGTTATTGTTTTATTAAATTTTTTGCTTTTATACTCAAGATATTTATTCATAGCTTTTATAAAAAGGCAGCTCTCTATAAATTGCCGTGTCCGAAAAGGGCGACTAAGTTTTAAGTTCCTTTATAACACCTTTTATGCACTTAGTTAGCAATAAAGATTTTTGATTTTGATTTTGATGCCAGCTTTGTTAGAAAAGGTTAACATTATTAGTCCACATAGTTAGCTTTGGCTTAAAAGTTCAAATCTGTAACATTCATAGCCCTGTTTCTAGTGCGAACATAACGAATGCCATATAGAAACTAACGCTTCTGATAATCGATTGAAATTGCGACCTTAATCGGAGGTTCAAGTCAACAAAAAATTTCAGCCCGACGTTTCATAGGACTTGAAACGTCAGGCTGAAATTTTTTGGCGTGGTTACAAGAATGTACTTGTTTTAAGATGACTAAATAAGATAAAATGGTGAATATTTGTTATATGAGTGATTCATTATTACGTAGTGTTCGCGTTAAGTATTGTTTTTTTTTGTATTATATTTTAGAACTACATCGTCGTTATAAACTACATTAATGCCCGGCTTTTATCGAAGCAGAGATTTATTAGATATCCATTGATTTTTCTTTCTCTTAAACTGCCTTTAATTAAGTTCCCCACAGCTGTCTCTTTTAAAAAAATATATTTCTAGTAAGTTTGTGTCGAAAAAAAAAATGATTTCATGTACATTATTATTGAAGTTACAACCGGTCGCTGCGCCGTGTAGTAAAGAAGCCGCACACGGCATATGAAAGGAAATTGATCGCCTACATTGGGAGGGTTTCAATTTATACTTTTGAAATGTGGTTCTTGTCGGTATCTATGTATACTATTTCGTGGCATCTTTCATTTATGAACCGGAAAAGTCATAATGTTCCAAATATAAATAAGTATAATGTTATTAAAATAATTAAAAACACCTATGTTTGAAACAGTGGCAGTGGGCCCGCGTATCGGCGTAGTGTAGGATGCCCTCGGACTAGGTGGAGCGACGATCTTCGCAAGGTGGCTGGCAAGAGCTGAATGAGAGTAACCGCGGATCGTGCTCAGTGGCGTGCACTTGGAAAGGCCTATATCCAGTAGTGGACTAGTGCAGGCTGATGATGATGATGATGATGTTTGAGCAATCTCATTTTCAATAAACATCTAGATTTGGCAGCTAATTTACTAATAATTAATTACTAATTTTTACTATTGTAGGTATTAAGTTGTCAAAGAAGAAATACGAGTCTGTTAGCTAGTAATCGTAAAATTCAATAAGCTATTAAGTCTGACGCCTAAAATAGACTGGGAAGACTAATAAAGCAGAAATTAGATAACTAAAACTTCACAATCAAAACTTTGGAGGATATAACGCTTCAATTTAATAATTTATTTATTGTGTTGTTTCCCAAAAAAATAACAGTTTGACAGTTATTTAACATTACGCACAGTAATATATTAATAAATAAATTAATATATGTCTTTAATATAACATCTGCATCCTCATCATCATCTACTTTCTTCGTTTGACCACGAAGAACCCTTTGTGGTTAGCATGCAAAGTCTTATAAAAATCGTCTCCTACCACATCCCCCCAATCTAATAAATCGATGTAAAATCACAAAAATAATCATTCGAAATTGTTGAAGTTCCGAGAAGACGGCTCAATTCATTTTGGTGAAACTGATGTTACATCGAAATAAAAATATAGCACTTTATTTGTATTCTTATTTATCGCAAGAAAAGGGCTAAATAAAATTACACGTGGGAAAAAGAGTGATACCCTCACCTTTATTTATAGAATCCATTTGTTTTAATAATTCAGGCGTGATATTCCGTTACGTCACATTGTCAAAGTTTCTGAAACAGAAAGCCATTAGGATGTTCCCAGCACAACAATGTTGGAATCAAATGTAACTTCAGACATTAGAGTGTTTACAGACATCATTACACATTTTAAGGATCGCGTTCCACTCAAACTGTTCGAGTGGCGAGGTTCTCTACATAATAGCATGTTGATTTTGCACACACACAGCGTAGATACGAGAGGAATGAGACTGCAGAAATTATGCTTCTTTCGCACTTAACGACCTCTCCTTAAAAATTTACAATACATACTCCGCTTCTTCAAACTCCTCTTAAAAACTGTGATATGCAAAGTTTGGAAACAAATTTTCAACCCCACCAAAAGCGATATTTTGGTAGATTATTGCTTCGTACCACTTCAGTAGACAGTGTGCCTTTATTGAAAACTCTTGGAAGCTAAGATGTTCCTTTTAACATAATGGTTGAACTTTTTAAGTTCACTTCAAATTATAACGCGAGCGTTACACTTACCCATTAAAACTTGTCACATGTCTGAAGTTGTTTGCCTTTATAAGCAAGAGAGTGGCAATTTATTAGTGTTTTTTTGTAGCTATTTTATTTTTCGCTTATCATCATCACTAAGCAACTAATGAAGATGCGTCAGTTGCTCAGTTTTATGATAAGGTATATATATGGATGGGTCCACAAAAATTATACCACTCTATGGTGTTAGCTGAAAGCTTCAAAGCTCTAGCGGTTGTTGCGGTTTTCATCTAAAACATGACTGCGTGCATGCTTTCAGTCAAATAGTTTTGAGTTAAACAGAGATTTCGGAGAAAGTGAGCTGGCATCTATAGCTTTATAGCACCACTGAAATTGGATGTTAAATGGAATTAATTTTTGTTTGAAATCACGTCTCCTTTCATTTTAGTCACATATTTTATGATTACTCAGAAATCAGCTAGCCAAGCTTTTATAAATAAGTTAACTTAGCATCACTTGAAATAAAATAAATTTTCTTGACTTCAAGCATATTCTTCTAGCTCTACTTCCGTCACTCGCGCTTGCGTCCAGTTTATTTCATCATAATATTGGATGATTTGATTGCATTATTTTCTGATGGATGCCATCTGAATACTTTCAAGGTGGTTGTCCTGTGTTGCGCAAATCATCGTTTCTAAGGAATTTCTTTGCTTGTGGTCTCGGTCAGAGTGTAGCATTCCATACTTGCAATATTTTTTGCTCGTGTCTACTTTTGACGCTGCACGTCCTCCGGCTATTTAATGGCCATAGGGCAAAAATCAAATAATTACGTTACCTACGATCAATTACCGATTTATTACTATTAATAAATCGGTATTTTACTATTAATAAATCGGTAATTGATCGTAGGTAACGTAATTATATGATTTTTAGTCAAAAACACAGTTCTTATTTTGAAAATCTTGTAGTGGCGTTCGTTTCCCAACACTGTAAAATAACAATGTTAAAACTGACACAGTCAGGCTTACATTAAATGGATGTAATATTTAAATTCCGTTAAATCATATTGCCATCAGCTAGGATTGAGTTGATTAAACTCTATCTCCGTCTGAAATACCTTCAGTATTTGCGGTTTAACTCAAACTTTGACGGAAATTAAATATTCTTCCACATTACAGAATGCGGTGAGATTGAGATGGATTCATTAATTAACGTCACAGTGTCGCAAAGTAAAAAGTTATATTTCACTAATTTCTGATATAGGGTTGAGTCGAGACATAATTTCTTTGCCCTTTGCTCGCTACGCTTGTCAATATATAATGTGTGGTTGAGTAAGTTTCTTATAGGAAAGTTCAAGGGTACCGTAACAGAGCAGAGTTAAGAGCAGTGCACATGTTTTTGTCTAAAAAATACAAGATTTTGTGACTAATATATTGTTGCCATAACATTCGTACTTCGACACATTGATGACATTTTGATTCGGTGGTTTATCATATTCTACAAAGTTCTTAACCAGCTAAATTAATACCTTACCTGTGATTTAATTAAATATGTATAGTTTTAAATTTTTCCCTGTACTTGTAGTATAAGACGATATTACTTGCCAAACTTCATAGATCTAGGTCAACGGCAAGTACCCTATGAATTTTGATTCCTTTGAGAGTGTTGAAATATACATTTTTTGCGACTTATACGGCCGTATATTTTTTTTCGTTAACTTAGAAGTTTGATTTTTTCACAGCTTCAAGGGACCGCAGACTTGAGTATATGGTTTTAATTTCAACTCGATACCTCCATACGTTCCCGAGATAAAGGGTCTTGACAGACAGACACACAGACAAATATACAGACAGACAGACAGACGGATTCTATAAGGGTTCCGTTTTTTCCTTTTGAGCCATGGATCCCTAAAAACAACTAAAGATGAAGTATTTATTATCTTTACAACATCAACCCTAGCTCCCTTAGCAACGCTGATGCCCAAGTACTCATCTCACACAATGATTAGTTGCCCTTTGAGTTTCAGTCAAACTGGAATCAAAGTTTTTAACTATTCGTGCCTTTGAAACTTTCAGGTACATTAGTAACTAATTAGTATTTGTTTTAACTTTGTCATCTCGAAGTTTAATTGGGTACAAACAAATTTTATGCTTCTAGTTAGAGATTGCAATTATTTTACTTTGCAACATCAACGATCTTTAAAAGTTCTTAATATTTATTCTCTTTGAGGAAGTTACCTTATTTATAAAAGGTTGGCTAACTGATTTCTGAGTACCTAATCTTAAAATATGTGACTAAAATGAGAGGAGAGGTGATTTCAAACAAAAATGATTTCCTTTTTTAACATTCAATTTAAGTGGTGCAAATTAGGCCATTGATTATAATTTTCTCGATTGAGAGATAATTTTGACTTTTTCGCTCATTCCACATTGAAAAACTCAGCAGTACTTTTTACCTTTTTTATAGATATACCTGACACTATTTAATTGATAAAATCTGATTATGTACCTAAAACTGAATTTAGTAGTACCTGACAGATATTTCTCAACATCGTATGCTCACTTCGATTAACTTTTAGATTACGAACTAACTAAGAAAACTCATCTCGTAATAGCTATAATGCTCCTTAAAGTTGTTAATTAAAAATAAAGATTACAACAGTGTCGATAGGTACAGAAGACTCACGCGCATTCACCGCACGTTTTTAACACACCATTCGCCCGTTAACACAGTAGCTAAGTACAATAAATTAAACACAATGGATGACATAAACGCGCGTTTTACTGAATGTCTACAGCCGACTCTAATAATAAGTTAAAAGCACTCTTGTACCTTCTGTCACCTCATAGTCCATGACAACTATTAGTACAGTATAACGACAAAGTCTTTAATAGTTCAGATAATATTAGAAACGACGTACCTCGTAGGCGCGCAGTCATCAAACTTCACTTGGCACCTGAACTTCGCTCATTTGACATTGATATTCAACCCCCTCATATTATATCGTATGCTATTAATATTCCTTATTCGACTCTGTTTTCCTGGTAAGGTATTAACAGTATTGATTGATTACATTAGTAGAGGCAATTCGCCGATCGTTTGTGTCTCATTTTATGATGTTGAGTAAATTCTTTAATTATTCAGAATTAAAAGCATCTTCATCATCATCATCATCATCAGCCTATACTAGTCCACTGCTGGACATAGCCCTCTCCAAGTGCACGCCACCGACCACGATACGCGGCTACTCTCTAAAAGCGTCTTAGTCCAAACAAATAGATGCTCGAGTTGAATGTTAGATATCGTAGTTCAATTCTTATTAGCTCCGTAGACTATTGACGTGAAACTATACCTAACACAAGCGTATTAGCTTTCCGAAGAGGAGCTCGATGGCGCAGTGGTTAACGCGCCCGGTCTGCGAGTGCTAAGGTTAAGCAACATTCGCAACAAAAAAAAATCATCTCGAACTCCTCCGTGCTTCGGAAGGCAGGTAAAGCCGTTGGTCCCGTCTGCATTAGCAGTCGTTAACAATCCGCACTGGGCCCGCGTGGTGGTTGGTGGCCTGTTCTCCCTATCCATCCATAGGGAAGGCTCGCGCCCCAGCAGTGGGGACATAAAATGAGCTGATGACGAAGCTTTCCGAATAGATTAACAGGAATATTACTAACGCTTTAAAAAGATTCACTCTGATAAAGAATATAAATATAAATTTTCCCTTTAACTGAAATAACGGCTTAATTTAATTCTAAAGATAAAAAAGGGAACCTATCACCATCATTTGTACACCCGCTTTATTAAAAATCCCAGATAAAAAAAGGTCTATCGCACCCTCAGGCTTTTTTACGTTTCGGGGTTTTCGTAAAATTTCGTTGGTGCTCGTATGTTACTGAACACGCTAAAACAATAATATAAAGCGTGCAATAGAATGAATATCTACCATTCGGTCAGTGGAGTTGTGCCATTACACGTTACTGCTGTAGGAAAGTGTCATGTAAAGCCTCTTATTTATGCAGGTATATCGAGGAGATAGTGATCTTGTTTTGGCTCGATCTCTGCAAAAGCAATTTCTGGTTTTATCTTTCGTAGAAACAATAAAGGATAGTATAAATTACTATCTACTTATTAGGTCTGTAACTATAAAACAACAGAGAAAAATGTTAAAAATTAAAACGGTATACATACCGTGTTTTGTTGCATTCGAGTGTCCAATATTTCCGCACGGTTAGCGCATGCGTGGCGGCTATGATCACGGATGTACTAAGTTACTGCGAGTGAATATTTATGAGCTGACAATACCACAGCGATAGCGTTTTGTGAATCGGTAATCAATAATAATGATTAACCGATTATGCACCGCAGCATGTAACGGAACGCAAATTGAATGAATGTGGCTGTGACTGAAACAGGGTGGGTGGTCATCATCCATTTTCAAGTAACGTAAGAAACCCTATTGTTTTCTTAAGCATCATCATCAGCTCATTTTTACCCCACTGCTGGGGTACGAACCTTCCCTATGGATGGACAAGGAGAACGGGCTGTAAACCACCACGCGGGCCCCAGTATGGATTGGTGGTTATTAACGACTGCTAATGCAGCCGGGACCAACGGCTTTACGTGCCTTCCGAAGCACGGAGGAGTTTGAGCTTTCTTAAGCTTAATAATAATAATAGGTATAAAAATTATAATAAGATGAAAATTTGCACATAAAAAGACATACAGACAAATTGACAAAGTGATAAAGTTCAAAATAGGCGGCCTTATTGCTAACAAGCAATCTCTTCCAGGCAATCTTGGGTGAAAGAAAAATAATAAATTAAAGTATAAATAAAAAGGTGCAAGTAAAAAGAAACTAAATTATAATAATAATATCGAATAAAATAAATAAATAAGATTATGATATTATGATAAGATATTATGATTATGATTAGAATAATATTATGAACAAAGTCTATGCATTATAAATCTTACGCAAACACTACCCATTTAGAAATTAAATAGAACAAATTTTACAAATCTACATTCGCTTCTTTGACGTCTGATTTTTATTTAAATCTCATGATCCCAACACTTTACAAGGTGGCCACGAGGATCGGAAACCTTACATAAAATCAGTCATCAATCGAAATTATCCACCTATAACGGTAACTAATAAGTATAGGTACTTTTATAACCAACTAGCAGTTCCCCCGACCCACCGCGTCGCATCGCGTCGCATCGCGTCGTCGCCCAAATGCGCTAGTACTTCGTATTCGCTTACCGTTTTTCCAGAATTTTTAAGGGTCATAGCGTGATGTTAAATAGCCTATAGCCTTCCACAAAAATTGGGCTATCAAATGCGAAAATAGTTTTTCTAATCCGATTGGTAGTTGTAGAGATGAGCGCGTTCAAACAAAAAACAAACTCTTTAGCTTTATTATATTAGTATAGATTATTAATATCAAGAAACCTATTAACTACCTTTGAATTTAAAGTTAGGTACTTAGATAAGTGATAATAACGTATTACTACCTACGTAGGTATAATCTAATAACACATTAACTAGAGAAATCACTCGAAGCTATTCAAGTCAGCTCCCGATATTCAATTAATCCCAACTAATAACCTTGGACGCTATCGAACGTCTCATTTCTGTTAATTAATTTGAAGGGAGGATTTGTTACTTCAAACCGATACAGTTATGTAAGATTTTGTTAATAAATCTGTAAAATACGTATCATTTTCTTTATTTGTAACGTTGTTAGATGTAACATATATTCTTATACTAACATTTTAATTATAACAGTCAAAGTGACTGACCATGATGGTATCTACAATTTAATTAATTATCAACGGGACAATTACTATATTATATTGAATATTATTAGAGTATCTATTAAGTAAGTGGATCTGATGAAACGGAGACGACAAAAGTGTAAGACTTCGTCTGATTTTCGCAACAAGCAAGTAATAAGCTGATACGTTTTGACCTGCGTCTACACAACACGCGCTCTATCGAGGATGCGATTAAGCGAAGCAAGGGTTCAAAAATATTTGCTCGGCAGTTTGGGAAGGAGTCATCTCACGAAGTTGATAACATGTGATGGTAAAACCGTCACAGCTAAACCAGATCTTCTTCATCGATGTCAGCATCGAAGTTGTTCAAGAATACATATACCTAGGACAGGTCATTCTACTAGGTAGAAACAATTTCGACAAGGAAGCTGATAGAAGAATACCGCTGGGTTGGGCAGCGTTTGGGAAGTTACGTCAGATCTTTGAGGCACCTATACCGCATTAAAACGCGAGTTTTTGAGTAGTGAGTGCGTTCTGCCAGTCCTCACATAATTATGGCGCTAGGACGTGAACATTGACAAAAGCCTCGTTCATAGTCACACAGCGAGTTATGGAGAGAGCTATGCTCGGAGTCTCTCTAAGGGTTAGTATCCAAAATGAAGAGATTCGACGGAGAACTAAAACCACCGACATAGCAGAAAAAATGAGCAAGCTGAAGTGGCAATGGGCGGGGCATATCAATCGCATAGCCGTTGACCGTTGGGGCAGACGTGTTCTCAAATGAAAACCACGCTCAAAGCGTCGTGTGGGCCGGCCACCCGCTCGCTGGACCGACGACCTAAAGAAGGCGGCGGGAAATGGTTGGATGCGAAAGGCGGAGGTCCGAGTATGGTGGTGATCCATTGGGAAGGCCTATGTTCAGCAGTGGACCTCTGCAGGCTGAGGATGATGAACCACCTGCAACTTTGTATGCGTTTATGCTCTTCTTTTAGAGAGAGTCTGATGTTGGCCTCAAACGGCTTTTACATTGTTACCGGACTCTTTTGGGAAGGCGAGAAACTTAAAGGGTTCCTCAAGCCATGTCATCGAAACACCGTTACAGGCTTTTTAAAGAGAATGGTATTACCACAAGCGTGTTCCCGTTCTCTACTACATTCTCCGAGGGGTTTGGATCGGATTTGGAGCGGACTACCTAAGAACGCCTTTAAAGGCTAGGAACTCGGCTCGGGTTGACCGGGTCGAGGGGGTGAGAAAGAAGCGCCCAGGTTCATGTCTGTACCTGGTATAAAGCGCGTTTGAACCTGGTCTTCATGATATTGTTCTACGAGTACGGCGTCTTGGGCTTATGCTGGCTTGCATGTTTAGTGTATCATGTGAATGTGTAGTGGCGTTTTGAGGATCGGGCTCCGGATCCTGTAAATAATCATATCCCGAGATCACTAAAGAAATTCGAACAATCTGCTTTATTCCTTAGCTACATCATTAAGGGAACCTTTGTACAAAATTTCAGTTTTCTAGGACCAAGAATGGTCTGGCGTTGATGAGTCAATCAGTGAGTGAGTCAGGACTTTTCCTTTTATATGTATTGACTTAATGTGGAAACAGTGAACATCAATAAAGTATGTATCATTAAACATAAATATTGGGGCATTTTAGGAAAAAAATATTAATAAATAAGACTATTCCGTGGTTAATTCAAGTGCCTAGATTTTGTGTCCCTCAACTTATTGATTTTAGGAAAAAGAGACTTAAAACTAACGCATTAAAACTTACTTAACTCAAATGTGAAGATCTCTTTAAAAATTTAGAATGCTGAGCGGTGAGCTCAGCTAAGTTTGAGATGGTCAATGGTCATCATAAATATTATCTACTAGCTGACCTTGCGGATTTCGTACCGCTTTCACAGTTTCTATGAGAACGAAACCAACAAATCGTTTAATAGTTTACACGTGAAAGCGTATCAAACAAATAAACATCAGACAAACTTAATTTTTTTTTAATAATCAGTATCCTATAGCCTAATCTTTGATTATACTCTCGAGAATATGTTTACAAAATTTTAATGATGCGTGAAAACGTAACAAACAACAAACAAACAATCTCACTTTTGCATTTATAATATTAGTTAGGGTTATCATCAGCCTATTGCTTCTCACTGATGACATGTGCATCTAACACCAACCAAGCAACAAGCTATTTAGCGTAGTTCTTGGCTTTTCGACGGACTAATTAAGACGAAAAAACTAATTAAATTAACACGTTTACTGCTATATCGGGTCGAATGGACCTTATGCATATCTAGCACTCGGTGCGGCATACAAAATCCTCGCTAAGCCGTTGGCCCGTACCGTGGATATATTCGGTCTTTTCACCAGTAGAAAAGAGAAGAATATTGTTTTGCAATTATCTCGTCAAATACTATTAGCATTTCTCAAAAGTAAAAATTATTCGTCTAGTGCGTTTATCGGATCGTAAAGACCTGATGATCGATGACCCGATAAACGCACTGGATTGTCATTGATTCTTCTAGTGAAGTGACGGACGGAAGTGATATTAGACGTATTACAAATTGAAGATCTCCATTGCAATCGTAAAATAAAAAATATGAAGAGGTCGAAAAGAAAGCTTTTATTGTAAAGTGAAGAAGAAGGAAGTGAAAGTGAAATGAAGGAAACAAAAAGGATGCCAGAAACGGGAAAAGACTCTGTAGTCTCTGTAGTATAGTCTACCAAATATTTACACTAGCCCGTCAACAGGGAACACCTTGCAAGTTCTTCGGACAGCCGCTCAAACACCATCCAACAACATTTTTCATCAAAATATCCAAATATTAGAAAACATCATAATCAAACCGGCTCGCAATAATATTGACACCAAAATTGTTAATGATGATTCTCAAATACCTAGTGATGATGATCTCAATATTTTTTCAATGACCAAGAATCTGAAAAAATCAAAGCTGTGTCCTAACATTAGCCTAAGCAGCAAGGATGAATTAAAAACTTCCACCGCTTTCCCTGGTGATATGATCGTTAGATCGTTAGTAGTTTGTACACACATTTGAATAAAAACTTTTTTTCGATATCGACTTTTACATACTTACTAATCCTATACCTACATCACTAAAATTTAATCGATGTATTTAATCATTGGTGCTGATATCAGATCTTAAAGATCCGATAAATTGAATTTCTTATAACTAACGTTTTATTTGTCAGATTAATATCCTACCGCAGCTATACGTTGTTTAGTTATTCGAGAACACATTGCTATGAAAAATATATAATTACTATTTAAAATGACCTAGTAATACACATATATATGTAAGCAAGTAGAACAGGTCTTTTCGACCCCATAACGCACCCCGGCATAGTTTAGCAACGGGTCGATTAGATCCGATATAGCACCGAGAAAAAGTAATTGAAAAAGCTTGCCGCAGCGAACGTGTTAAAATAATAAACTGTTAAAGGCTGACAAGCACGCTCTCACTTAGCTACTGAGAGTGAAGGCCAATAATTAACGCCTTGCTGCCGCACTTTAAGGCGTCAATTAACGTTTATGATTACCAAGTATCTTATATTTTTCACTCCTAAAAGCACCTTAATTTGTTAAAAATAATAAATTACATAACCTTTTATGCCTTCGTTTTTACTAATTTTGACGATACCTTCTATTATAAACGTGTTAAGCTAAATTTAGTTTATTTGAAATTGAAACTAAGTTCAACGTAATAAAGCAATAAATTTATTCAAGCATTAATAATTTGCTATACGTAGTTACAAGATAAATACTACTATCACAATTACTAACAATACGTTTTTATGTAACATGACATTAAACAAATAAAAAGAAAACATAAACACAAATAAAACTTGTCTAATTCATTATGTAGCTACTGATCTTTAATATCGGTAAAAATATTAAGATCGTATGTCGATGACGTAGATAGCTACATTGAATAAAGCTCTTTTGGCTTACAAACTAAGAGTTAGGTAGATGGTTGATTAATTTCGACGGGTTGAACAGAGCCACAATAGTATAGTTAGTTAGTTAGCTACACCTGACCTGGCATGTCATGGGTTCGAATCCCGCTCGTAAAAATTTACCAAAAATCATTTTCAAATTGTTATTTTGCGGAAATTTATGTGTAACCATAATCATAACAAATCACGATTTTGTCCCTTTGAGCAACTAGTGGATTAAAACTCATCTTAATAAAAAAATTGTCCCTTAAAAACTAACGTTATACTTACATAATAAAATATTCCAAACGCTTAATATCTAAAGTTGCTAAAGTATTATTCTCTTTCTTTCACAGAAAATTCTACTTCAAGGTTTTGAATCAACGTACAACGGTACCCAAGTGAGCATTAAGCGCCAAAGTAAGTTTTTGTGTCTTTTCTCATTACTGAGCACGGTTTTATTTACAACGGGTTCTTTGTATTCCATGATATTGCCATTAAAAATAAGAGAAAAATAATTATTCTTTTCTTGTCTGGAAGTAAAGTGGGTACTATGAATATGGAACAAACTTTTTTAAATTATCTGTTAATATTTCTGATAACATTGTCTTTATTTTTACAAAACGGGTTATTTAATTTCCTACTCACTATCAAATAAGTAGGAAATCTAGTTACGGTTAGCCAATGAAGGAAGAACTAACTAAAGTTATCCGTTGAAATGAAACAACTTTTACGGATCTACTCGCGTTAATTTTATACATTAGTTTTAATTAATGTTTATCCTGACGTTTCAAACCATTTACAGGGTTCGTGGTCACAGGGGGACTGAGGTGTTGGTCGTCTCATAATTTGTTAGTAGCTTGTATGTACCCTCATTTAAATTTAATCAGGTGCGTTCCGTTTTACGCAGAAAGAGCTTACATTATCTTTTGGTTTGGCAGTATGGTGTTGGGGCTGGGATTTAGTATTTTGTATGATGGGATCCCAGGCTGGTGGTAAATTCCAAACACCTTCTCTATTGAAATTAGTATGTTTTTTTTATTTCAATAGCCTCGCGTATCATCCTAGGGATGAATCGTTGTTCTCTAGCGAGTATTTGAGATTTATCAAATCTGATGTAACGGTTGGGCTCCTCTAGGGAATGTTTGCATACTGCAGACTTATTTTCGCGCCTATGCTTGAGGTCGGCTATGTGGTCTTTAACGCGGCTACCAACACTTCTCTTTATTTGCTCGATGTAAGAGAGCCCACAGTCACAGTCCAGTTTGTACACGCCTGCATCTTGAAGGGGTATGTTGCACTTGACAGATCGTAAAAATTGGTTGATCTTCTTCGGCAGCTTGAAGTTAGTATTAATTGAAGCTCGCTTTAAGATATGTCCAATCTTGTCAGTGACACCTTTCATAAATGAAAGTACAGCAGGTTGGCGCTCTTGAAAGTTGTTTCATTTCAATGTGTAGTGTTCGCGTAAACTTTAAAAAACAATGAAGTTATCCGTTTAGTATATTGGTATTTGGATACTCTATAGAGTTACTTCATTGTTACGTTGACGTAACAATGTTGATATTTATAAAAGCAGAATTTCTTACTACAAATATAATAGACCTTACAGTTAGCACTTATAAAGACTATGCAAGAAAAAGTGTCAGAATCCACTTTCCCTTTCAAAGAAATAAGTGCTCGCCCTCCAAATTATGACTCTATTCCTTATTACACTAAAAGCATTTTCCTGTAAAAATGCGTCACTAAAGAAGGGACCTTGAAGTGAAATACTATGGGAGTAGTTACTCGCTTTGTGGTTTTAGACATCATATTTAATATTGTTAGGACAAGTAGATTATAATTCGCAGCGAAACAAAGAAAAAGATAATTAAAATTTAAATGAATATGTACACGCAAATTTAATTTTATATGAAATTGAGAAAATTCTAAGCCAACCATAATGCTAGAACCTTATAATCTTTATATAAATCTTCTGTGCGTGTGTATGTCAATGAACACCTTCTAAACGGCTGGACCGATTTGGATGAAATTTTTTGTGTGTGTTCAAGTGGATTCGAGAATGGTTTAGATTTACTATTGGTCCCGGTAGGTGGCGCAGCTATAGGGGTCATGATGGACCCCTATAGCGGCGCCACCTACGGTACGGGTGTTCTTAAGGGGACGAATGATTTGTTTGTTTTGTTGTCATGGAAACGTTGTCTCTGTGAACCTGACTCGTTATGGCTTTACTCTAGGTGGATAGGATTTTTTTCAACACTTTTCAAAAAAGTCAAATGTTTAATTATCCTACCCATATTTAAGTCCAAGTTTTGAAATAATAATGTCGATCATCGTGACTATACCAAGGTCCTATTGGAAAGTGCTTCTTCTCAACTTAACTGGTTTCTAAAGCTGATTATCCATTAAATAAGCTAACTTTGAAAAGTAATAAAACTCAATTCGCCTTGCTGGCTCCCAGCCAAATGATGTTTGGTTAAGACTTTGAAAGCCAACGTAGTAGAAACACTATCAATAACAAAATTCCAGCTAATGAAGTAGGGATTTTCGATCGTCGATACTGGGAAACAGTGATTTCAGTTCAAATATATTAGGTATATTGTAAGTAGATTAAACATAAAACATATAGAAATTTTACAGAGGCGCAGTGGCGCAGTGGTTAACGCACTCGGTCTGAGATTGCTGAAGTTAAGCATCTTTTGCAACGACCAGTCATCAGATGGGTGGCCAAAAATGCATCATCTCGAGCGCCTCCGTGCGGAAGGCAGTTAAAGCTGTTGGCCCCGGCGGCATCAGCAATCGTTAACAACCACCAATCTGCACTGGGTCCGCGTGGTAGTTTTAGTTATCTCCTTGTGATGTTTCAATCCATAGGGAAGGCTCGCGTCCCAGCAGTGGGGACATAAAATGAGCTAGTGACGGTGATAAACCTTTACAAAAGGCAAACGTATAATTAGGAGACGATTTACAAAATCTCTTTTTTTTAATTACATTAATGGACTCTCGGTTCTATGGGGATTGAACCACGTTATCATGCATTCATCTGAACATCTATCCGTTCGGCTACCGACGTTATACAGAATGAATGCTTTAGAGATAATGAATATTGGTATGTTATAAACTAAAGCGAGATATTTCTTTTGGAGAATCATACCTTATTGTTTTGGAGTCTTGTGTAATCGCTTTACAGCTGTTGACTTTGAATTAAAAACTTTTGTAAAGAAAACAAACAACTCCTTTATGACACAAGCAAACCAGTGTTTTTGTTCATTTTGTAGATAATAAATGTACTTGAAGAGCTCGATGGCGCAGTGCTTAACGCGCCCGGTCTGCGAGTGCTGTGGTTAAGCAACTTTCGCAAAGGCCGGTCATCGGATGGGTGACCAAAAATTTATAATCTCGAGCTTCTCCATGCTACGGAAGGTATGTTAAACCGTTGGGCCCGGCTGCATTAGCAGTCGTTAACAACCACCAATCCGCACTGGGCCCGCGTGACGGTTTATGGCCCGTTCTCCCTATCCATCCATAGGGAAGGCTCGTGCCCCAGCAGTGGGGACATAAAAAATTAGCTGATGATGATGATGATGAAATGTACTAAGATAGCTAGCAGCGACTCTGTTTGCGAAGAATTTTATTATCTTTTTCTACATCAACACTTATTTATTTAACGTGATGTGTGTGGGTAGACGAACATTTTGAATAAAGTACCTAGGCAGGCAATTTCCTTACAAAGACTTCCGTTGAGCTAGTCATTAATTTAGCCATTCAGCCTGACGGAAAGTCTTGCCTTTGTCCTCTAAGCTTCTAAGTTTATAAGTTTAGCGCAAGTTAACGATAATAGAGTTAAATAATAAAGTTTATAGTAATAATAATAATATCAACATCTAATGAGGCTCTTGTTAGGCGGCTGGATCAAGGGCCTGATTCAGAAGGCAGTTCTCCTCGATACGGCACGCATTGTGAGGAACCTTACTCTCTCTGGAGCCCTAACCACCGGTAGCTTGGACCCTGGTCCCGATGCCGGCGGACCCCTATTTTTTATATTTTTAAATGTTTTATTTATTTTGTTTAATATTTAAAAATGAAAATTTATATGAGAAAAAATAAATAAAGAACATTATAATAATGGTTGGATCAAGGGTCAGATTCAGAAAGCAGTACTCCTTGACACGGCACGTATTGTCAGGAGGTTCCTCACTCTGCAGCCCTGACCACCGGTAGCTTGGGCCCTGCCCCGCTGCTGGCGGTACTCTAGAATTAGGTTTTTATAATGTTCTATTATTTTATATTAAAATATTGTAAAAATCTACTTTAAGAAAGAAAATAAATAAAGGGTATAATAATTCAAGAATGCTACACCCGCGCTCCTCTGTTATGAGGCTGTACATCCCGCGGAAATATGGGGGTCGCTTTTTAAATGCCAAGGACCTTTATAACCGTGATGTGTGCAGTCTCAGGGATTATTTACTTGACAGTGAGTGCAGGATGCATTTGGATGTCGTGGCAGTTGATAGACACTTTACGCCGCTCTCTTTGGCAACAGAAAATTGGCGCAAACCAGTGGTGCTAAGCACTCCCGAATGCAAGGACATAATAGAAGAGCAAGGTGCTACACGGGCCTTACTATCGGGCTCTAACTGGGCCTGATGTAGATTTAACTGCCTCGGTGAACTGGCTACTTTTCGGTGACCTCTTTGGGGAAACCGAAGGTTTTGTCTGTGCCATTAAAGATGAAGTTATCAAGACGAATAACTACCGGAAATATATTATGAGGGACGGTACAGTCGACATCCGTCGGGCATGCCGCCGTCCAGGAGAATCACTCCGACATATTATTTCTGGTTGTTCTCATCTTGCTGACGGAGAGTATTTGCACAGACACAACCAAATAGCCAGAATAATTCAACAGCAACTTGCTCTTGGATATGGCCTTGTTGGATCGGAGGTGCCTATCATTACGGACAGGACTATTGTCGCCAATAAGCCTGATATCCTGGTGGTCGACCGATCCCAGCGCCGGGCAATACTGGTTGATATCACCATACCTCATGATGAGAACCTCGTGAAAGCCGAGAAAGTCAAGCTCAGTAAGTACAGACGCCTGCACATCAACCTATCCAAAACTGTCAAATTTTCAACCATATGTCCCAGTAATAACGTTCAAAGTCTATTGAGGAAATTTGACAGTTTGTGGTAGGTTGATGTGCAGCCGTGTGTACCTTAAATTCACAGCTTGACTTGGCTCACGAGGCTAACCAACGATAGCTTGGGTCTATCCCCGCTGCCGGTGGCAACCTAGGTTAAGTTTTTTTATAGTATTTTATATTGTAAATATGTTTTTATATAAAATATTGTAAAAAAGGTTCTTAAGATATATATTTAATAAAGAGAATAATAATAATAAGTATTTATTTTAGAATAATTCCATAGACTGTTAGTAATTACAATAGACCTTAAACACTAATGTTAATACATGACAAAAATAAAAAAATGATTTTTTTTAATGAAAAAGAGGCAAACGATCAGGCAGGCAACCTAATGGAAAGTAATCACCGTCGCCCATGGACGGGTGTGCAAAACCAAAGTAATCGCAGATGTGTTGCCAGCTTTGAGGAAGGAGTTGGATCTTGAGGAGGGGTAGGAATTGGAAGGGGGGAGGGTTGAGAGATGGGCCTCCGGTACTTACAGTCCGGTAAATGCACATTGAACAAAAAACAAAACAAATAAAAACGAGCATGGCACACTGGATACGACCATCTACCGTTAGAGGACGGTGTGTAGGACAAGCGGTACAGAAGTCTCCTGTTTCACCTTTTTTAACAAAACTTCATACGACACTAGGTCAAAAGCTTAAGACAGATCCAAATAACAAGCGTAGATAAAGTAGTTTATAATATTTATATAAGTTGTTATGTAAAAGAACATAGCTGTGTCAACATCCTTTTATTTCCGAGTCAATGAAAAATATACGCTTGACTCGTATGACGACTAACCAAAATAAAAGAAGTAAATAATAACTTAAATCGCCTATAACTATCCCACGGCTGGGCAAAAGCCTCCATCATTGAAATCAAGTCATCACTACAATTGATGGGCATTGGCTTAATCACTATGCCTGCTAAATGCGGGTTGATGATCACAACCCAAACCCAGGCTATGAATCGAAAAATCCGGAACACGTTTGCCGGACCTGGGAACTGAACCTGGGACCTTTAATCGGGCCGAGCATGTTACCATTCGGCCGTCGAGACGTCAAATAAACTTGAATTTATTATGAAACGGAAACCCCTTCTTTTACAAGATGAAAAGTATATGTCGTCGATTGCATAAAGGTTTCGTTTATATGGTATATTGATTAGTAAAACCACTTTTATAAACACCTGTTACAGCTCTATTAGTACAAAACAACATTCAGCTCTCCGACCCAGACTAGCTACGCATTACCGAGTTCATTAAAATATATTTGGTTAATCAAATTAATGAAAACCTCCTAAGAAATAAGATAAAAAACCAATATTGCGATCCACATTTAAATTATTTGAATAAAGGGACGATCAAGTCATTATGCCTCCAAAATTTCATTAAGCACCTTAATCCAGTTAAATAAAAGGAATACCGGCCAAAAAGAAATACTCGGAGTTAGGTACACTGTCTATTTATGATGCTGTCGAGATACGATATTATGATTTTCGCAATAGACTTTCTGCTTCACAACTTTTCATTGCTCGTCTTCCTCGCTAGGTAGAAGTTACAACGTAGCTTACTTTCAAGTAAATACATTAATAACTGCCATTTCGTACATTGTTCGAAGCATTAGGTAAACTAAGGCACTATAAAAATTGTAGGGTAGAAAAAAGACCTTTAATATACACAAAAACACCAGAGTACCATTCATAATAGTCCGTCAGAGGTAGTCAAACTCAGTAAGTTGCATTTACACAAAACACAATAAAATAATTTTTATTAGCATAACTGTCAAGTAATTTATAAATAGGCACGTGTAAATTACATACATGGTTTTTGGTAATACGTGTAAAGCGTAAATATATGACTGAGTGCTATTGCACTCAGCGAGAATAAGGTAACGGATCCTATTATTTATTATTACTGCGTCGCGCTCCTTCTCCTATTTTTCGCACCAGTCTTGTGGACAGCAAGCTTTATCCGTAATCACGTTTCCACGCCAATATTTCGCGAGTGATGTCAACGTGCACGTGACAATAATGAAGTCGTAGTTTAATTGCTACCTAAATGGGGAAATCCGGCCTCGTTTTTATACTCATTATTTATATTGAACGCCTCAGTGGCCGAGTGGCAAAACGCTCCCTATAAAAAACCTATATACTGTCCCACAGCTGGGCAAAGGCCTCCATCATTTAAAATAAGTCATCACTACAATTGATGAGTATTTGTTTAATCACCACGTTTGTCCCAATTCGGTTTGTGATCACAAAGCATGGCCATGCATTGGATAGTCCGAAACACGCTGTGCCCGAACTGGGAGTTGAACTCATAACCTCCAGTTATCGAGCCCAGCCTTTGTGATAGTACAAACTTTAATTTTCTTGTGATAATATGACAGTAGAAATAGATCTTTAGAAAGAGATCTTAAGTCACGTAGGTAAATAAGCGTACATTACTCTGTCCATAATTTTTAGATTTAAATGTGTGAGTTTTTGTGTCATCACATTTGATATGTGTAGGTGTGTTTATTAAAAATGGAGGCTCGCAGAAAGCTCCATCTCGCTATTCTGTTGTTTGGCGTCATTAAATCTGGGAAGCCAATCTATTTGTTCAATAAACTCACGTGGGCTCAAAGCGTCAATAGGAACCCAATGAGAACCTGCAAACACATTTTTACGACGCCTAAGCATCGTACTAGTGTGTTCCGTGGCTCGTTTAAGTTCGCAGCTACTCGGTGCTGGAATGATCTCCCGCCGCCAATGCGTGACCTGAAGACAATCGTTACGTTTAAGAAATACCTTAGAAAGCATTTACTTCATCTCCAGCTTACATCAGCTGCGTAATACTTATTGGTGAAAATCTACTTACGCTATACTTATACTTTTGTTTTTTTTTTTATGTATGTGCAATTTTAATGTATATATATATTTAGGAGTATATAGGTTTATTTATATAAGTACAATTATATACACATATATATATTTATATTTTATTTATTTATTAGTCCATATAGGATGGATATAGGAAACGTCACCTCGTACAGGCCCTGCCAGAATACCAGCGTCGTTGCGATGTGGTTTTGTCACATCGTAGCGACATATGCTGTGGCGGGGTCCTGATTGGCTCCTCACACTTGTGTTCTTTTATTTGTTAATTATTTATTTATTTTTATTTTTATTTTTTATTTTTTTTTTGTGTCTTGTTTTCATGTCATTGTGTATGTGTATGTGAGAGCCAATAAATGTTTTTCTTTCTTCTTTCTTTCTTTCTTTCTTTCTTTCATCATCATTATCTCAGCCGAAAGATGTCCACTGCTGGACAAAAGCCTCCCCCAAGGATTTCCACAACGATTGGTTTTGAGCTGCTCGCATACAGCTGTTACCCGCGACCTACACCAGATCGTTGGTCCACCTTGTTGTAGGCCTGCCCTCACTCCAGTTTTTCTGTGCTATAATATAATTATTTGTTACCAAATACGTTTAACCTCTAATCCTTTTCAAGTTGAATTTACATTAGGAAAGCAATAAGTACCATTCATTGTATACTTACCAAAACTCGTTTATGACGTTTTCACGGAGTACGTAAACCAATTTTGTTACGGTGGGAGCGCAGGAAATAATTGCTTTCCCAAATTAATTTGGTAAATCAATTATTCTGATGTCATTGCGTTTCGCCACAAAAGGGTTTGTGCTATGATTGAAAATCTATTGTATGATGTTGTAATATTTAATGTATCAAATACTGGTACTTTTCCTATCGAGTGGAAGAAAGCTAATGTAGTCCCAATTCACAAATCGGGAAGTGAAGACTTAATAAATAACTATAGGCCTATCTCTATACTGTCAACTATGGGAAAAGTGTTGGAGTCTCTTGTATGTCCGTATATTCAACGTCATTTTAAACAAGCTCTTAGCGACGCACAGCACGGATTTGTTCAACCTAGGTCAACTAGCATGAATTTAATAGACCTATCTGAAAGTTTAGTGGAAGCACTTGACGCTAACAAGAAAGTGGACGTTGTGTATACGGACTTCAGTAAGGCCTTTGACCGGTTGTGTCCTGAAATCCTGTTAAAAAAATTATCAGCCTATGGCATCTCTAATGCACTGCTAGCATGGATAAAATCTTATCTAGAAGATCGATCCTTCTATGTCGTTCTTAATGGGTTGAACTCAGGTTCCCAAAGAATAACTTCTGGTGTACCTCAAGGTTCGCATCTGGGACCAATTTTGTTTACTATATTTGTCAATGAGATTCCTAGCATCATGCGATTCTCTAAAACTTACATGTACGCAGATGATCTTAAGATTGCTTCAAAGTGACCTTAACGAACTTTTTAGATGGTGAAAGCTCAACGAAATGGACCTTAATGCAGAGAAATGTTTGTATCTGCAATACGCGCGTAAACGCAATTTGATCTCGTACCAGTACCGTATTGGTTCAATAAAAATTAAAGAAGTTGATCAGGTGCTTGACTTAAGAATCATATTTGGCAAAAAAAACTCACGTTTATATCACAGATGGAAAATATTACAAAAAGTTCTATTATGGTCCTAGGTTTCGTGTTGAGGAACATGAAGGGCTTGCGTAATCGCAAAACTAAAATGCTTCTTTACAACACCCTAGTGCGAAGCATTTTAGAGTTGTAAGGCAAAAACCAAGCCCACATCAATTCTAATAAACATCAAAATATTAAGAGTCAGGGTTTGGCAAGAAATCAGAATTATAATTATTAGCAAAAAGCCAGGTAATTCATGTTAACTGAGCATTGGTTAAGAATCGTTCGTTCGTCAAAATTATATAAACAAAACAAAAACAAAGTATTTCATAATTTTATACATCAACTTATATTTTATTTATATTTGTATAGCTATTAAAAACTACATGAATTCTCCAAAGTTCCGTATAGATTTTTTGATTTTATTTGCATAGTGCAACTCCCAACGCTAATTACATTCCTCAAACTTGCTTCACAATTTAATTAATGGAACGTATTTAGTTCCGAATGTGAATGCGAGTCTGCATTGAAACTAAACTTCAATAACTCCGGAAGGTAGCTCCAAAACTATTAGAGATAATGGCATAGTTTAACTTAACTTTTAACTTCGGCCTAATTTTATATGTGAAATGAAATGAAATACATTTATTGGCGCACACTACAAAATATCACGATATTCACAATAACAATACAAAACAAAAACAAATGATAAAGTGTGACCAACTAGGTCCCAGCCTCAGCACGTGCTACAGCGACCTAGAGCCGCTGCGACGGTGGTATTCTGTAAAGATACTTGAGTTGGGAAAGCCTCGCTCTTCCTACTTAATTATAATGACGACCTCCGTAGCCGAGTGGCTTGCACGCCGGACTTTGGGCGGCGCTAACTCTGAGGTCCCGGGTTCGATTCCCGGTCGGGTCAATGTCGAAAACGAACATTTCGATATTGTCTCGGGTCTGGGTGGTTATGGTATCGTCGTTGTTTCTGATATTTTTTTTGAGGGAGATTGCTGATTGCCGCTGTGGCATTTTCAGCTTCGCCGGGCTATTTGGGGGCGGCGAGGAACGTAAAGGGTCCCTCAAGCCGTGTGAAACGAATCACCTTCAGAGGTTATCTAGAGGGAACGGCATCGCGCACTAGTGCGCGTCCCCGTGCCCTACTAGATTCTCCGAAGGGTTCGGATCGGATCGGGATGAAACGAGTACTTTAGCTACTTACCTTGGGATCAGAACAATGTATGCAATGTTGCCTCATATAATTATAACTAATTTAGATTTACAATATTTCAAATAAGATAAGTTAACAATTTTATACAGTCTAAGTTGGGTTGGGTTGGGTATGGATGGTAAGTTAATTGGTTATACAATATAAGTTATGGTAATTTTATTAAAGAGAAAATGTGTGTATGCATTTGTGTGTGTGGGGGTGCGTGTGCGTGTGTGTGTGTGTATGTGCCTATTGATTAATGTTGTGCCTGTGTGTATTTAATAAGTATCTATTAAGTTCTATTTAGTAATACAATGATTGTGGGTGGGTTACATCGACTGTCATCTTACGACAGCAACCGGGAACTACAGCTAAAGAAGACGCCACTTCGTTTCGTGAACATTTAAAACGGCTAATCCTTACAGGCGCTAGATTATGGTCTAAAATACGTGACGCCCGCGATGATTGAGAAGAGCATAGAAATAATAAGAATCTCAAAATATTAAAAAAAAAATGGTTTTAGTCAACAAAATATGCAGCAACAAAATAACGAATACCTAAAGATGTTATCAATGTATTAAAGTATATAGTACCATGCTTATAGATTTTAGTAATTCCGTTGTAATTCCAACAATAGTGTTTATTAGAAGTGTTTTCAAAAATTATTATGATCGAGTCAAAATCATAGAATCGTGTATTTGAGCAAGCGAATTATAGATCAAGATATGTAGTATTAGTATTCTTATACTCGTAGTTATATACTATTCGATGAAAGTTGGTGTATTTTGTCAGAGTGTCGCCTAAACGTACCTTCAGGAGTATGTAGGATCTACCTACAGATATTTATATTGGTCACCTATCTGCTAACTTGGTATTGCGAAAGTTTCTCAACTTGATACTCTTGCAAGATCGCAACCTGAATGGGGTTGACCTTATAAAAATAAGATAGATAAATACTTTATTGCTCACTCAACTAAAAACAAAAGCATACGGTACAAATAATCTTAAAGCTAGCATGGGCTAAGGCGGTCTAATCGCTTTAAGCGATCTCTTACCAGTACATAACAAGTACAAACAAGCTCCACCTAATATTCAAATAAAAGATATTTAATCTAAATTAAGACGATAACATGAATTAAATAAAATGTTCGCAGGCACTAAAACACAAGAACCACAATTAACAATAATTATTTTATAATGCTGGAAAGCCAAAATAGTAGCCGTCAATAAATGAATGTGTTTGTTTTATTTTAGATAAAAAAATAAGATATTGTTGTTGGTACAAGTGCATAACTTATAATATCTTCACGGATTAATTTAAAAAAGAACAATGTCGAAAGAGCTTCTAAAGTCGCTTCCTCTTCGTTATATTCGAGGCATTTTCTAGATACTCGGGGGAGCCAAAAAGATTATGCAAAATGGTGTCGCTTCAGAAGGCATGTTACCACTCAGCCAGGACCACTGGCGTACTGCGACGCGACGAACGGTTTTCAATTCATTGCATTCTTTGTATCACCGTTGACTATGACTGCCTCAGTATAACGCGCAATGAACTAGAAATTAGCTTGCAGCGTCGCAATACGCTCGTACTTGTGGCTGAGGTCTTAAGCTGTGAGCCTCAATTTCTGTCGTTTGCTGCCGAAGCTACCGACTGCTTTCCGCTGACTGTGATATTTTTCTCGATAAAAACAGGTATGACTTTCTTTAATTAGTAAAACCTTAAAAATGTGATCAGTGGATGTCTATGATAAGGAATATATTGGTTAAAAAAGAAAACTCTTTTAAAGTTTTTTATTAATATGTGTAAGAAAATAGCATACCTACCTATTAACAACATAACTGAAGAAAGTGTTTTTAACACACAAACTAACCGCACGCGTCTTTGACAGTGTAAAGTATTTTTTTTAAATAAACCTCATTTTTAATTTGAAAAAAGTTGGCGAAAAGATTCCACGAAAGGCATTTTAGCCCGCACCCCTTGAAATACCGGGTCAGGTGCACTACCTTTATGCTGTCGTGGTTCTGTCCAAACCGCCGTTTATTTCAATAAGTAAAAAATAAAAAAGTTTTGAATTGTTTTTATTATATTATATATTTAACCATAATCATAACTTATTTTAGCTTACTTATTCAGTTTGTTTTGGCAAAGCGTTTAGGTACTTTCGTTGCGGACTGTACGTAATAACAAAAACAGTTCAAACCATATTTATAGAAGTAAGAAAAAGATTTAGAAAATATAATGGACCGGAAAAACCACAGGGAGAAACAAAACATTGCCGCGTATTTACCTGTCAAAATTAAAAACCAGTTGATTTTCTGAAACAATTAACGTTGTTTCCACAATCGTTTTTAACACAACAGGCTCACTATAAATTAAACGAGAAATACAAACAATTCAGAATCCATTTCGTAAATTAGCTTTTATCGTTTATCAAAATGTATAGTCGCGTGACAGAATTGTAACATAACCAAAATAGAAATGCCATTGTAACGAAGTTTGACTGTCATTAACCATTGGCTTAATAGGTTGGCCATTATACATTTTATTCGTATACACTCGTCATTTGTCAACAATATACTCTTATCTTTGAGTTTTGTCATTAATCACCCCTTTCATACTTTCGAATTTTATAGCATTAGTCTCATTAAATACGCACTTACACGAAACGGTACAATCTGTATACACTTGGGCCGGCAGAGTGAGGTTATCTGATGCTACGTTTGTTTTCACGCTGCACCAGTTATCTTCGCGTCTGGACTCCATTTCCACTTAACAACAGGTGGGATGGAGTCATCTGCTGAGCTATCTATAAAAAAAATACTCAAAAATTAACTATAAAGATAAAATTGGTTTACTGCTCCGGTTTTAGTACAAAAGGAACAATAAATCAATTAATAAAATTAATCTTAACTGAACTCAAACTGGAAGAAAAGAAGAAAAAGGGAAGGCTCGTGCCCCAGCAGTGGGGACATAAAATGAGCTGATGATGATGATGATGAACTCAAACTGACAACTCAAAATAAGTACACTGCATTAGGTAAACTTCATTGCTCGCTCGAGCAACGCACATATTGACAACCTTCCACGGACACGGAACTCGCAACAGCTACCCTCGGACTGGCCCGCGATAGTCCGAGATTCTGTGTCTTTGAGAGGGCCTGTGAGTGCGTTGCTCGAGCGTGGTTACATACCTTCTGGGTTCCCCTTATTTTGTGCTGAAAACATGTCGATCACATACAAAAACAGTATCAAAACTAACAAATAGGTTACTTTAGTGACACAACCTATAATAAAGAACTAATAATCCAACTCCTTTCTCAAGGCCGGCAACGCATCTGCGATTACGTTGGTTTTTCGGGAGTCCACGGGCGGCGGTGATTACTTTCCATCAGGTGACCCGCCTGCTCATTTGCCTCCTTTTAATATTAAAAAATAATAATTAAGGAATGGCAAATGCCTAAGATTCGATCAAGTCACTAACACCATCAATTCGTTAATATACATCAGAAGACATTGTTATGAAAGGAGTTGGCAAAAATATTCAGCATAATAATCAGCACCATTTAGTGCCATATTAATACTGAACTTTGAAGATAACTGACGATAGCTAAGTCCAGTCCATTATTTTATGTCAGCATAATAAATTTAGAAAAAAATAAAGAAAACTTACTCATCTAAATAACTTATCAACGACTCACTAGAAAAGCTGAATACGTAGGGCGTAAAACGTCTCTGTTCGAATCTTCAAAATTATCAAAATGGTGGAACAAAGACAAAACGCTGGGCTGAACGCGGACAAACCATTATCGGAATCTGTCAAGTGAATTTTAATATCAAACGAAGTCATACGATACGTTTCAAGTTTGGTTTCAAGTGAAATATCTGACGGGCGTTCAGCAATTAATTTGCGTGAAGCCATTCCTTACTGCCAAACCCGGGACTCCTTACAGTTACTGGGAATTTACAAAACGGAAAGGACGCTAAATGTTACATAGAATGTACACTTTTGTGGCTTTTGCATTTTGCCTCAACGAGTTTTCTGTTTAAATTCTGAGAAGGTGGTAGTGTTTTGTTTCACAAATAGCATTCCTTTATAGCTGTACAAACTATAGTCCATTTCAACTAGGATGATCCCGGTGACAGTTCGATTTCGACAATTGTAGAGATGTCCTACAATGAAATAATTTCGATTGTTTCTGGTAATCGATAATACTATATATGGAAATGAAATCGATTTTACTATACTAACAATACTTTAAATATGATTTGTGTTTATGTATTATATTGAAAGTTTATTGTTCATAAATGCATTAAATGTATGTTTTACACAGTGTTATTCGGTAAAATGAAACAGAATTTGAAAAGAGTAAATTTTTTATTCAGTAAGTATCTGAAAAATCACTGTCAGAATCGCTTGAAGAGTCGCTATCGCCGACATTTATTATAAGTTGATCTTTCCACCGATCTATTCTGACGTACCTCTCCCAGTCCTCTAATATAGTATTTTTTGTCTTTTCGACTACTTTCGCACAATTTTCACCAAAGACGTGTTGGCAGTATATATATATATACTGTTTTTGTTTTATAAGTTTAAGATGTTTCATTTTAATATTTTTCGTAATGACGCTGCAATAAAATTAAAAAATACTAATCTACATGTTCACATAAAAAAAGACTAACAAATTAATTAATACAGCTAGAATGAAAAATATAAAGTTAAATTTAATTGATTAGTTATTGAATGTCAATTGAACTTAAATTGGTTTACTATCCCAACACTAGTATTTCTTTGTAATGAAATGACCTTGTGAAGGGGTACGTTTTTTTATTATATTGTTTTAAAGTTTTGATAAATGTGTGTTATGCGAGAGTTTATTGAGACAAACCTAATCTAAAGTAAAAAATAGAATTATAAAAAGTAATTGTAGTATATTTAGTGATGGATTATATAAAAATATGTTATTTTGATGTAGTCAAATAAGTTCATACGCTTTTACAAAGTCACGTCTTCGTTATTGATGACATCTGTCACCGGGATCATCCTAGTTGAAATGGACTATAGTATAATTAGATACGCATCGGTAACTGAATGGCAACAGCCAATACCCGGAAATCTTAGGATCGACGCTGATGTGCGTGTTTAATAACACATTCAATAATAGTCGTATAATAATCCACTGAGAAAGGTTATAGGCTTGTGTTAGGCATATGGTTCACGTCAGTAGTCTAACATAGCAAAGGGTTGAACCACAATGTCTCGCATACGAGTATCGTATCGAGTAGTAAGAGCTCGATGGTGCAGTGGTTAACGCGCCCGGTCTGCGAGTGCTAAGGTTGAGCCTTTCACTAAAGCCGGTCATCGAATGGGTGACCAAACTTTTATCATCTCGAGCTCATCCGTGCTTCGGAAGGCACGTATCGCGTGGTGGCTTATGCCCGTTCTCCCTATCCATCCATAGGGAAGGCTCGTGCCCCAACTGTGGGGACACAAAATGAGCTGATGATGATGATGATGATGATGATGATGATGATGATACGAGTATATCCGGACGACAATAATTTGTTTAATAAATATAGGGGCGGTCGGTTTTCTTTCTTTTCATTAGCTCTGAGTGACAGGTCATGAATTTATGATATAAGAACCTTGGTTTGACATTCCATTATCAGCCGTCAAAGTTGATAGCTTTTGGGTACGGAATTAGTTATAAGCTTTAGAAAAGCGGCAGTTATTCAATGATTACCTTATGAGTGCTCATTTAGATTGAATTGAATAATATTACAATGTCAAATTTATCTTAATGTGAATAATCTAATTTATTAGTAAAGTGATAATATAGTTAACAAATATGAATCTAAAGTTGTTTGATTTAATAAAAATATATAATTATGAAAGTAAAGATATAATTGGGATAATTAAAATGTCAACGAAAGATTCTTATTACGTAAAAAGTGATTGTATCAATCATGTTAGTACTTATAAACCATTTGGTTTGCAGTAGCCCATCTATCAACCGTCAGGTTACCCAAAAAGGTCACCATGTTTTTACCTTTTTTTATTTACTTAAAGCAATAATGTAATGCGTTGTACATCCCGAACAACCCTAAGGTCGTGAACCGACAAATAAAACCAATGACGATTTCTTAAGTAATATAAGAACAATAATATAGTAGCGAAAAATACCTTACAACGGTCACCGCAGCGTAACAAAACGATAGCGCGATTCAGCTGACAAGCAATGCTACGCCATCTCTTGTCATTACTTGGTATTGGTATTACATTGCTGTAGTTAATTTTTTTTTATTTTTTTTTTATTTTTATTTATTTACACTAAAACATACAATACTTTTGCATCATAGCACACGAAAAACCGCTGAGGTTTGTTCGAAATGCTAGAATTCAACATAAAATTAAAAATTATATTCCTATGACGACATCGTATGTACTACAACAATAAATAAATGAATAGGCTGCAACAAGCAAATTAATTGTGGTGACGTTTGTACACATCATCTTCATATCCATTCCTCACACTTCTATCTGCCATCGAACGAAGGCATGAACATCAGTCGATGATCAGTCGATCTGCCTTCAATATGCTTGCCTGACGTATCAGAACATGACTGGTGGAAGACAAAAGAATTTTAAGGCTATGCAAGTAATCTTTAGTTAGTACCATCCCGTGCTAAAATCATCTTGGCAATAGGTACATGAGGAAAATACAGGAGTTTAAGGGGTTTTTAGTGTGTGAGGGTGTGTGTGTGTGTGTGTGGTTTTTACTTCCCCCCCTTCCTCCTCCCGGTGTGAGTGTAGCCCCATATAATCACTTACGGCGCCTTAAGCGTAGTGGTATGCCTTAAAAATTAACAGCTCCCGTTAAATCAGAACGGACCCGTGTTTTTAATCCGGTATTGCCAAAACTAAAATAATTCCCTAATCTTAGGCGACTTGCCTTAAAAACACGCATAGTCCTCTCCCTATTTCGTTATTATTATCAATCCATTGCAATAACGAAAAGGAACATGCAATTAAATAAAGTTGATCCATTTGAATATTCTGACATCAAAGGTCGAGATACTAAAATCAGAGCCGGCGAGAAATTTTATTCCATCCATTAGGGTTGAAAGGACCAATCTAAGAAAAGGGTCCTATCGGACACGAAGGAGGCTTTCATGTCGACTTATTGAAGCGTGAATGGTCATACTTACAAAACCTATTCTTGTTGCGACATGGTAACAGTCACCTCTGTGAACCTTTACGACGTCTTTAACATGTCTTTAACTTGTGGATATCCGTATTAAGTTTAAAATAGATTATTTGATCAACGTTAACGCCTCATTGGTCGAGTGGCAAAGCGCAAAGATATCCTTTTCGATGCGTAGCCTGGTTTTGAGATCATCCAATAGTGACTAGCCAATACCCATCATTGGCTAATGACTTAATTATCGTGTAGTTATGATAGAAAGTGTTATGAAGATTAATAACTAATCTAGCTAAAAACTGCGTAATATAAACAAACACTAACTCATACTTTACTAGCAGACTGATCTTGGATGTGATAAGAAATGAATGCAGATCAACGCTAATGGTTACAGGAGCACGCAATACAAATATCCATTTCCAAGCCGCCCTTGAGCGTCTACAGTTTATTTACGGATTCAATAGAAAATAATATTTGAAGAGGAAAATGCGATTTATTCCTATTCTCACACAAAAGTCCCTTGATTTTTCAATAAACTGTATCTGTGTTGGCGGCATCTATTTTTAGCGAGGTTTTATTGTGTAATAAATACTAGTACCTGGATGACCGGTATTTTTTTTTGGTAATTTTCTAAAAATGAAACCTAACTAGATCGATTTATCGCCCCTGAAACCCCCTGCATACTAAATTTCATGAAAATCGTTGGACCCGTTTCCAAGATTCAGATTATATATATACAAGAATTAGATAGAACAGTGACAAAATAAATAATCATTATCTTTTAGAATTATTTTAATGATGGAGTCCTTTGCCACTAAATAATAGTAATTGATTATGTGACTATAAAAAACAACATTTCCGTTTTAAAACTATCTATCTATCTAATAAGATAATGGTTTTTAAGTTGAAACCGGGTAAAGGAGATAGTCATTCCTCAAGTGACTAAATAAATCTGTAGAGGTATTCTAAGAGCTGGCATCCTACATGTGTGTCTTCGAATATGCTTTTCTAGATTCTTCGGAGAGATCGAGTCAGAAGACGCGAGGACCTCTTTAACGGCTAAGTACCTCGGCTCGTGATGACGTTTAAGGAGACTCGTAAAAAATATTAAAAAAACAAAATTAGGAAATTTAAAAATGTGCGGTTAAAAACGGTTGAATACTTTTTAACCGCCTTCGTAAAAAGAGGAAAGGATCTCAATTCATCCGGATACAATATTTTGAATATATCATAGAAACACAAAAAAATTAATAAAACTATATAATGTCCATCTGGTTTAAAAAGTGTAAAAACGTAAAACAGTTCTAGATAACATTATTCTTTTGATATTTTAACGTTATGAAGCATAGTTAATTAAAATAAAAGCCGACACTAGCCGCAAGGTCTGCGCTAGGGTATAAAGAGTACCTAAGCTTTTTAATACTTCATGTTTTAATGGTTACCATTGCGATTTATATAATACTGACGACGGCCGAAATCAGAGTGTAAAGAAATTGTTCTCTTGTTGCTTAATTCCATGGTTTTCTAAGTTGCCGACACACTTAACACTTAGGTACCAAGCACAAGCGTATCATAGCTATCTTTATGGAACACAGTGTTATTCATTTATATTCATAATATGGGATCGGACGTCGGGCGATAAGTCGCGCAAAACGAAGACACGTGGATTGAAATATATAGATGCCACCTTTAACCCCATTTTGTAAACACTGCGGCGGTACCATTTAAATTGAAAGATTAACAATCAAATTACTATATAATTTTCGTACAATAGAACCATAAGGATAATTATTGTCTTCGGGTACTTTATCCATTATTCATCATCCCTTATAATGAACATACATCAGCCTTTAATCCAAAGAATAGCCCATCGGCAGATCTGGTCAATATCGCCCACACACTCTTATGTTGATGGGTGTTTCAAACTTTCATCTTAAAATAACAAAAATGAGCAATTGAAAGTAAATACCTAATACATAATCTAATACATAATAATGTTTGTTCTTCAACTGCGCCGAAACAGCTACACAGGTTTAAATTAAATTTTGTGCACAGGTTGAATATATGCTAGATAAAAATGCAGAATACTTTTTATACCGTAACAGATCTTATTCTCTCGGGAGTCTATATCTACTTCATGACAGATTGAATTTCACGCAGGCAGCGATTCAGACTATTTTAGGTAGTGGGAGGGTCCTAGCAAGAAAATAGAACAGACTTTGATAAGGGTATAGGCACCAGAGTTAGGCAGCTCTTTCGGTCTTGAATTCCTGAAGTTATTTTCGCCACGCACCTTTTAATGTAAGCAACTCCTTCAAAACAAGTGTCAAAATATCTTGAATATTCAGTGGGTTGAGTAGAAACTTTAATTAAGCATGTACATAAAATAACAGACCGACCAACAAACTTGGTCCAGAGTCGACAATTTGCCCGACGTTGACGCTGAGAAACTTTGAGGATTTCGATACCCATTTATATATTATACTTGGGGTTATCAATTTAGATCAGTCTGAGTGTTCTCACTTTTGAGTTGGTTAGTCGGTCACCGGGACGATTTCAAAAGTGACTGCTCTCTCAACCTCTATTCTATTACGAACATAGAAATTTGTTCACTTTTTTAATAATTGAAAAAGGACAAAGTGTTGAAACAATGAGGAAGCCCTATTGGCCCTATTGGCTTACAGAGTGAGAGTAGATGATGTTGATTAATTTCAACGAGTTGGATTGAGCCACGACAGCATAGTTGGCAGTGCACCTGACCCGGCATGTCATGGGGTGCGGGTTCGAATCCCGCTCGTGGAATTTTTTCAACACTTTGTCTTTTTTCAAATTGTAATTTGTTCGCAACAAAATTTGCGTAAAATTATATATAACTATAATCATAACTCTTTTGTCTTCCGCACATTTGAACCTACCGTGTATTTGTTCCTTCATTTCTATCTTCACTGCATGGGATGTTTCAAACAAGACGTAAAGAAGCATCTGCTAATGTGACATTTATGTGGCTCCTTAACTGAATTTAACTTTAAATTTCAATTCCACATAACATCAAATAGAAGTAAAAAGCAAAAAAATATTTCAATTAAGGAGTTCTACCCTGATTTTAAAGGGACATGGGGCCGGGCATGGTTTTAATAAGTTCGCATTTGTTGGTTGTTACCAACCAACCTGAAAAGACCAGCTTGATGGGTTAATGGCCCATTGTGTACATGGGCTATTGTACATGTGGGAAGGCTTGGGCCACAGACTCACTATAATATTTCGAATAAATATATTTGAATATAATAATTAACTTTGTTACAATCTATGGTTACAGTTAATTAGGATAAAAATAAATATATGTTATGAAGGTGTTTTATTGAAGCGTTACCTCGCAATATATAAAGCGTTATTTACGAATGTTGACGGCCAGCCCTCGTAAAACTCATAGTACATCAAAACATAATAATTGGCGGTTATTAGTCTTTATTGCGGTGAAAATACCGAGCGACATCTACCTTTTGCCAGCCAAAACTTTTTTTGTTTATTTTTTCATAATATTTACTAGGGTCTTTATTTACAATATATCAAAATTTTACCGTGAAATTAAAAAAAAAGTACTTGGAATAGTCAGGAGGTTAAGACGATAAAAGTTACTTATACTTTGCAGTTGTACTTAGCAGTTTGGCTCATATTTTTTTCATAAACACTATTTATAACAGAAGTGAAACGATTCGCTTAATAGTAGCAGTTAGTATTGGACGGCCAATATTTCAAGCTTTATAACAGAAATATGTTTTTATTTTATCAAATATGTTGGGGTAAATTAAATTCTCTAACTTTTTGTTCTTTTTTAATATACGAAGATAATTAAAAGCCTTTGCTTTTTGAATGAGGTAATAAAAACGTTAATATTTAAAGAAAGAGAAAGAAAGAAAGATTTCTTGGCGGGAAAGTGAAGAGCCATGCCTGCGGTAATGTTTTATTTTCTAAATATTGCGTAATGTAAAATAATGGTGGATTATTAACCGTTAAGTGTTCGTGAGTGTGCATGATTGTTGGCAAATGAAACAAAACATTACAACGTCACTTTCCAAATTCTCTCAAGAAGTTCGCGTGAGCTCTTAGAAAGGCCCCACATCTTAACTGAGATACTGGTTGGGGGTCTCACTTTTCATCTCTATTATCATTCATCATCATCATACAGGAAGGAAATATTGTTTATTTATATGTATAACTTGTAAGATACATTGACACTAGCTTAATGTGTTAATAGCATAAAACCATCAAGTAAGAAAAAAAATGTAACCCAATATAAAACTCATTCAAATGTACAAATGGTACACTATTTGCCACATTCAGAAATCTCATTCCGCCACATAACCTTTTTTTCATTCCAAAAAGGTCAATAATTACAACATAGCACGCACATTTTTGGAATAATTAATAATTTACTTAGTAATCATTAACGTTAGTTGACGTCACTGAGTTCAGCAGATAAAGTTAATTTGTCAAACTGTCTGCTTCATATAGAAGGATCATTTTTTGTCTGAGCAGGCAGATGACTCCGTATTATAGACAGACAGAAGCGGAGTCTAAATGCAAAGAAAGCTAGTTAGCAGGATTATGCACCCCCGCCCGATCCTCTAAATGCCACTACACATTTACAGAATACACTAAACATGCACACTAGTTTAGGCCAAAGACACCGTACTCGTAGAACAGAGGTACGACGAACCGGTTCCACGCGCTCTATACCAGGACAGACCTGGGTGCTTCTCTCCACCACCACGGTCAACCCAAGCCGAGACCCGACGTCTCCACGTTTATTTATTTTATTCAAATATTGTTACGCATCAGAATGAATAATACTTTTCTACTTAATCATTTTACTACTCTTTTCAAAAATACAAAACAGAAATTTGTTTAAATTAGAAAAAAAATAAACTTTTTTACATGCATCGGCTGCTACAGGCCCTTAGAGCGTACACGATTCTATGAACTGTGTGAATCTTAGCGGCTACAAAAAATCAGTTGATAATCGAGTTATCTCAGGTGGTTTTCTAAGGATAGGTATCACCAGGGCGAAGTCTGTCTTTGCCGGTCGTGATCTTAACACATCCTTGTGACAGAAAGGAATAGCACTAGTATATTTAGTGACCCGCTATTCGACTTCCATCTCCCAGGAAGCTTTTCGTAGGTATGCGATGGTAGAGGAAAGAAAGAAAGAAAGGAAGTCCGAGATAGCCTTGGGATCAACCCTAGCCTAAGTATATGCGTTTTTTTTTGAGAGAGATTGCTGATTGCCCCAAACGGCATTTTCAGCTTCACCGGGCTTGTTTGGGGGCGGCGAGGAACGTAAAGGGTCCCTCAAGCCGTGTGTAACGAATCACCTTCCTCATTACTTAATTTTTCTGTGATGATGGCGATAATACTTCTCCATCTGTGCCTATCCTTGGCGTCATGGGGAGCATCGTGCAAATGGTGTTTACGGTCGATCAGATTTGGTCAGACCATCTAGTTGGGCTGCGACCTTAAGTCGTTTACCCTCAACCTTGTCAGAACCATAAGCTGTTCGAACTCGTTCCTTGTTTAGGAAGAAGGGAATCAAGATGCAAAGTATAAGAATAAAGTGGTTGTATAGGTACTATAGACACTACAAGCATTGTCTATTGATCTCCCGGTGAAGAGTACGTAAAGACCAGAGCTATTGTTCGAGTTACCTCTCATTTTGAAGAGCTCTTAGCTCCGTAACGGCACGGCATTGTACAATTCACCACTAATTAGGAGATGATCTTGAATATCCATAGCTGGTTGTATCAAAGTAGTTTCGTTTTTACGTTCTCAGTTTGACTAGATTTATATTTCATAAAAAAAATATGTTTTAAACCCATAGGTACAGAAATAAATATTTAAAAATTAAGAAAGTGTATGTTTTCCCAAATAAAAGATTAAAATTGAAATCGAATTGAACTGTTCATAACAATCAGTCATATGCAAACATTATTAGTGTTGCATGAGTCTTTTAATTAATCATGTCACTGATTTATTACCATTTAGGTGCAACTTATTTGGAAATTTCGATTGATTGATTATTTAAAGTTAAAATCTAGTTACATAAGTTTACGCTCCAGTTAACGCGTTCGCAAGTTAAGCAACTTTCGCCATTTCGCGATAAGATAAGCTGGGTGACCAGAAATCAAATATCACAAGCTCTCCGTGCTTCAAAAGCACGTTGTAACCCATTACCCATAATTAGTGGTAGTGGTTGCTGGAATGATCTATCTATGTGCTATGGTTCATATGAGAAGGCATTCGCCCAGCAACGGGAACTTTATATGATGACGTTTTTTTTTTTTCATTTAGTGTATGGCTTCGTGCGATTAGCACATTTAGCCAGTGTCAAAGTAATTTTTCTTACAAGTAATACTTATATATACAATATTTCCTTCCAGTATGATGACGATGAATGATAATAGAAATGAGAAATGAGAAATGATATACCCCCAACCCCTAGAGTATCTCAGTAAAGATGTGGGGCTTTACTAATTCCTCGGGCGGACTTCTTGAGAGAATTTGAAAAGTTAAGTTGCACTGTTTTGTTACATTTGCCAACACTCATGCGCACTTACGAACACTTAACGGTTAATAATCCACCATTATTTCACATTAATATTCTACATAACACAAATTTTAGAAAATAAAACAAAACCGCGGACATGACTCTTCACTTTCCCGCCAAGAAGTCCATGATGACGTTGATAAAGATGAACGGTTACATTTGTCAAAGTCATTTGTCATTTATAACCTTAAACATAAAAACTTCTGTCAACCAACCTTTTTGTTCATAACTTCTGCTATTATAATAGTAGCGCTAGCATTAATTTATCATCAAAGACTTTCTTTTGAGATAACTTTTGAATAATAAGATTTCTTCGAAGTGCGCGGTCTGCGCACTTCGATGTTATCTTTCAAAATGTAATATGAAGTAGCAAAACTGACTCCACATTTGAACTCTCTTGTGAATAGATTGACGACTAGACTAGACTCGACTAAAGACTAGACTAGATACTAATTTTAATTAGAAAGAGTAAATCTTTCTTTATTTTCTAAGGTAAAATAACTTTACGTGTAACGCATGTTAGGATGGATGAGAAACAATTATCCTCTTGTGCAGTACCAAAAAGTCTGGTACTATTTCTCTTACGTCTCCGGTACCTACAAAGATAAAAGGTCAATGCACTAATCAAAATTGGCCATCTTCTTTTTGACGTATCATCGTTTAAAATATTTACGTAGCACCATGTTACGGTGTAACATGTCACAGAACATAAATTAATTCAACGACTAAAAATATGAGCTGGGTGTTGTTGTGGGTTCAATTCTTCTTTCATTAAATTATTTGTTTAAAGTGTTAGATTTCTTTTTCTCCCCCACTCTACTACTCGTATGATAGGTTTTCCAAACGCTACTAAATATATGGAATAAGAAAAGTTGCCCAAACGCGACTAAATGTATGAAATATAAAAGTTTAAGAAACGCTACTTTTGTTTAGGTATTTTAGGGTTACGAAACGGGAAGTTGTCCACAAACGGGAAATACTTTTTCAATTAAAGATCTCTGTATTTCCATAAAGCATAGAAAGTTTCATTAAAGTTGACTTATTGGTTTGTAAGAATTACATCTTTGAAGTTTGTATGGGATACAATAAAAATGTAAAATGGCTCTAATAACTAAGCTATTGTTCGAGTTAATACCTATTATTTTAAGTTTAAGTGAGTAGTTACTCACAGCTTGAAACCGCTCGATTAAAATAATTTCAATTAAATCGAAAAGTCAATACTGGCGAAAACTCAAGTCAACATCGAAAAACCTATTTTTTATCCAACAAATTGCACTCTACCTGACTCTCTCACCTTTTCCCCCCACTTTATGGGAGCTATGTCAGTTGGCTGCAACGCTCTTTCCGTAAAAGCTTTTATGTAACTAAATCTCTATGGAAAAATATAAAAACGGGTTTAACGATTAGAGCTAGGGATCGCAAATATTCACACAGTTAACTGTTCAAACAAATCACTGAAGTTGGTAAGCTGCTAAGATTCCCAGCGGGGTTGGTTCTGAGTTCACCTCCTCAATCATGATTTATATATACTTTCGCTTTAACAAAAATGATGCCAGTAGGTACTGTTGTGTTATGTCAGTCGGAGTTAAGAAAGGCAAAGTGGCTTTCTCAGTAGCTGAGTGTAAGGCCTAGACTCTATCAGAGCGGCGACGAAGGATGAGATGAGATAGTTTGTCGTAATATTAAGTTATGGAGTAAATCGACAAGACCGCGTTTGAATCACAGAGCTGCGCTCTTTCACGCATATTGCTGACGTTACTCGAAAGCCGCCAGGCTGAAGTGGGACTGGGCTGGACATGTCTACCGCACGCCGAACGAGATGTGGGCGCGGATCACAATGGATTAGACTCCACATAATGCTAAAAGGCAACCAGGTGGACCAAGACGAAGATAACGGGGTGACCTTGATAGGTTCATGAAAGAATGGCATGATGTTGCAGGGGACCGAAAGGAGTGGAAGTGTGGAGAGGAGTTTTACCCAGGAGTGGGACAGTTATAATAATAATAATATAATATTAACCAATATGAGAATAGGAAAAGAGTAAATTCTAATTGTTATTGGATGTTTCCGGCACATCTCCTTTCATCTTGTCTCGTATTTGGTTTAGTAGTCTGGGCCTAATAGTAGATTTACGCTCATCAGGTGATACAGAACAGAATAAAAAGCGTTTTGGAATAATTTAAAGTATAATTTGTAAAAAGAACGTAACAAGAAAAGATTTCAAAACATTTGTGCTATAATTTTCTACTATTTGATTTCTACCGTAAAATGCCAACTTAAAGTACAGACGTCTGCACATCAACCTATCCAAAACTGTTGTATTTCTTCAACACATTTTCAACCATAGGTCTTAATCATAAAGTTCAAAGTCTGTTAAGGAAATTTGACAGTGTGGTAGGTTGATGTGCAGGCGTTCTTGGTATTAAGTTCGTTGAGAAACAAACAACCCTAAGTCGATTATCCTAATACGATTTTAATTACACAGGACTCGCTGAGCAATCCCAAATCAATAGACGTCGCTTGCGAAACGGTCTCCTACTCAGGGATGCTACTCTGTCTGTTACGTTACGGACTATGGACTGTCATTCATTAAGAAGTATAATGGTTAGTGTGGAAAAGTAAAATTTTACACAGGATTATACGAAACCTATACAAACGAAAATAACTAATCAAGCAACTTAAAATAATTAATTAGTCAATAGAAAAGGAGAAAAATTAAAGTTGTAACGAAAGAGTTCGTAACAATATTTTTTAAACAAAACATTCGTTAGTCGATTTGGAAATTAGTGAACAGAATTTTAAACAAGCTTTTTTTATTTAGTATATAAAAAAATATAATAATAGTGGACATAATTTAATGAAAATCGAAAAGGAACAAAGAGCTAAATTTAAATTAAAGTGTATGCTTATGTATGTGAGTGTGTGTGAGTGTGAGAGTGTGAGGGTGTGCTTGTTGCGTGTGTGAGGGTGAGGGAGAAAGAAAGCTAAATTAAGTAAGCTTTCGTTGGGGAGAGGTGCAGGAGTCAATTGACAATATTTTTTAAACAAAACATTCGTTAGTCGATTTGGAAATTAGTGAACAGAATTTTAAACAAGCTTTTTTTATTTAGTATATAAAAAAATATAATAATAGTGGACATAATTTAATGAAAATCGAAAAGGAACAAAGAGCTAAATTTAAATTAAAGTGTATGCTTATGTATGTGAGTGTGTGTGAGTGTGAGAGTGTGAGGGTGTGCTTGTTGCGTGTGTGAGGGTGAGGGAGAAAGAAAGCTAAATTAAGTAAGCTTTCGTTGGGGAGAGGTGCAGGAGTCAATGGACAATATTTTTTAAACAAAACATTCGTTAGTCGATTTGGAAATTAGTGAACAGAATTTTAAACAAGCTTTTTTTATTTAGTATATAAAAAAATATAATAATAGTGGACATAATTTAATGAAAATCGAAAAGGAACAAAGAGCTAAATTTAAATTAAAGTGTATGCTTATGTATGTGAGTGTGTGTGAGTGTGAGAGTGTGAGGGTGTGCTTGTTGCGTGTGTGAGGGTGAGGGAGAAAGAAAGCTAAATTAAGTAAGCTTTCGTTGGGGAGAGGTGCAGGAGTCAATGGACTCGTGTACTTTCTTCGTCCCTGGATATCAGACGACCGCCATCCTTTCTCTCAATATCAGTACCTTGCCATTATAATAACCGTTTTATTTTGACATAAGAAACTCATCTCGCATGTTTTTCCTTGAAAACGGTGAGACGATAGCAAATTTTTAACAAATGGAAAGCAAACAGTGTGCATATTTTTCAGCTATTATGTAATATTGTCACGATTTCTCCACGTATCACCATCACCGTTATATTTATGTCTATTTGTAATACCCAATATCGCTTTCTTAGCTTTATACATAATATTACACATTATATTAACAATAATATAGTCATCATCATCAGCTCATTTTTTATGTCCCCGCTGCTGGGGCACGAGCCTTCCCTATGAACGGATACGGAAAACGGGCCATAAACCACCAAACGGGTCCAGTGCGGATTGGTGGTTGTTAACGACTTCTATTGCAGCCAGACCAACCAACCAACAACTTCACGTGCTTTCCGAAGCACAGAGGAGCTCAAGATGATAAATTTTTGGTCACCCATCCGATGCACACAGCACTCGCAGATTGGGCGCGTTAACCACTGCGCCATCGAGCTCCTCCTTATCTATACCTATACTATCTATACTAATATTATAAAGTGTAACTTTGACTAGCTTTGTATTTGTTTGTAACGAATAAACTCAAAAACTACTGGACCGATTTAAAAAAATATTTCACCATTAGAATACATACATACATTAGCGCTGAGTAACATAGGCTATATTAAAAAAGAAATGTTCACCCGTGCGAGGCCGGGACGGGCCGCTAGTATTATATATTAGAACATTATAGTATTCATTAGTTACTTTAGGATTCACACCGGGCGGCGTTATTGTGGGCAGTCGCTATACCTATAGAGCATTACAAATAAACAAAGAATAAAGTCGGAATAGTGACGTGTTTTGTTCCTGTCATGTAAAAATTATTTCAAATTAGAGTAAAACAGAGAAAACACGGAATAACTATTTGGACCTTATTCTTTGTTTATTTGTAAGGCTATTACAGTATAGAAACATATACTCTAATAAAAAAGTTAACTACAGTTAAGCCTTATTTTAAATTAACGCTGTCTCAATTTTCTTTGTTCGGAAGGATTATGCCTAGACAGTTATGTTACAGTTCTTTATAAGATTGCTAAACTAATCCGACTTATATTTAGAATTGGAATTTTGTCTGAGAAATAATATGAGGAGTGATTACCTAGTCATGTTGAATTTATACGAAATCCAACTCAAGAAAAATTGAAAATATTTTACTTGACGTATTCTATTCTACTGCTAGGCAAAGTACTACATCATTGAAATCAAGTCAACACTACAATTGATGAGCATGGCTTAATCGGCAAAATTATCAAAAATAACACATAAATAACAAATACATTTTCATCATCAGCATCATCATCTCTGCCAAAATACGTCCATAGCTGTACAAAGACCTCTCTCCCAAGGGTCTCTACAACGACCAGTTTTGTGCTGCTCGTGTCCAGCGGCTGCCGTTCTTACACCAGATCGTCGGTCCACCTTGTTGGAGTCCAAACACACTATGCTTGACTTGAATTAAATCCTCTGGATATTGAGTCAAACGATTTACAACAAAGACAATAATTAACAATAACAGAGGACAATCAGTCCAGCATTAAAGCTGTTGATGGCGTCTTAAACCATTGGGCCTACTATTTCTAAGAATATTGTAAGTTCGTTATGCTCGTCATTTAAAATCCTGGCAGTCTGTAAGCAAAGCGCTTCGGCGGCCAGACGCTAAGACAGTTAACAAATGCCACTGAAACAAGACTCCATTTTTCGCTTTCATTACAAAAGGGATAATTAAAAAGAGAAATAAATATTTTCTCTCACAATGTTTATATTCTTTGATGCCCCATTTAGTGTTTACAGTTGGTCCCGGTTTGTTGTATTAAGATATAAATAAATAATATAAATAATATAAATATGAGACAACATCACATACATTGTTCTGATTCCAAGGTAAGTAGATAAAACACTCGTTTTATGGAAATCAGAAACAACGACGGTACCACAACCACCCAGACCCGACACAATATCGAAAAGTTCGTTTTCGACATTGACTCAACCGGGAATCGAACCAGGGACCTCAGAGTTAGCGCCGCCCAAAGTCCGGCGTGCAAGCCACTCGGCTACGGAGGTCGTCAAAAGATGGTCGTTAAAACCCACGTATTGGTTCAGTGAAATGGGTTATGGCCCGATTTTCTGAAATTTATTTGTTCAATACATAGGTTTAGTATATTAAACTCTTTAAATAACTTATCTGGATTAGTTTAAATAATACATGTAGAAAAAATATTATTTTGTAATTTTATATTTTTTATTATTATTTTATTTTTAACTATGTATAAAATTCGTTATTAGCTGTATGTTTAAGTATATAAGTTTGTTAATTTAGATTAAGAGCTGTGAATTTTGAAATATCACTCACAAACACAGACTAGGTGCTCACAAATTAATTGCGAAAATTCTAAATGAATGTAAATGACAAACAAACTGCGCCAAATCTCTCCTATTTTAAAACGTCAAATAATCATATCTCGTCGTTGGCGTGATTCTGACATAATATCTCCTGTAGTCCGAAAGTTAAAACGACACGATAATGTCGTCAGGACACGATAATGGGCTTTTTAAAAATCAAATAGCTTAATCAAAGACCTGTAGTAGTGTAATAATAACCGTAAATTATGTCTTTTATATTTCGGCAACTTATTTGAACTTGTCAATATCTTGAAAAATAGCTTATAAAATATAGGTAGTAATTTTCGGTTTAACACAGGCTCATTTTTGTTTATTCAGACAATAATAATCTAATTTTATATGTAATAATACCTACATGTCTATGATGATATGACGAAAATAAAGATAAAATGTGCACATCATTTTCTGGTCTCCATTCCATTCATAAATAAAATATGGCACCATCAAAAAGTTTCAGCATACCTACTCGTTCTATGAGTGCCGTCGTAACTTTTTAACTATCTGCCTCGAACAATCACTTTGTTTTTCTTACAAATTAAACGGAGGCTGATGGGGCCAGTTCGAAGTAATCAAATTGTTTCACCCGACGATTTAGATGTTTACAAGATTCGCAACTTTCATAATTAGAGGCATTCGACTAATTACTCTCAGTATTTGATTTGAAAACGCTTTGTGTTTTGTTATATCGTTAAGAGATGGTGATGATTGTTCATTTGTTTTTGTTCGAATTACCGCCATCGAAACAGAGATAATTATATTACTTATAAATTTAAACTCTGAAGTATGGTTATTGCCCAAGATACTTGAATATATGTGTAACGAATAATAATATACCTATCTAAATAAAGAACAGGTTTTAAAAAATATTTTATATAGTTTAAGTTTAAGTTTAAGTTTTGACAGCTTTTTTTTTATATTTAGATAACATCTCATACATTGATCTGATCCCAAGGTAGTTAAAGCACTCGTTTCATGGAAATCAGAAACAACGACGATACCACAACCACCCAGACCCGACACATTATCGACAAGTTCGTTTTCGACATTGAACCGGCCGGGAATCGAACCCGGGACCTCAGAGTTAGCGCCGCCCTAAGTCCGGCGTGCAAGCCACTCGGCTGCGGAGGTCGTCAATATATAACAAATACATTTTATTTTACACATTGATTTTATTTTATTTTATTATATACTGACGTTGTAAACCCTTTGCAGGGTCCGTGGTCACAGGGAGACTAAAGTGTTGGTCGTCTCATAATAAGTTTTCAATTTTCATACAGTATTTTTATTATAATCGGTTGCTTTCCGCTTTACGCAAAAAGAGCTAATCGCTTTTGGTCTGGTCTATATCTTATCTACGTTGAATGGTCTGATACGACATAAATTATTAACGATCGCCAAAATTTAAGATATATAATTCAAAAATTCAATTCAAAATTCAAAATCATTTATTCAGTTTAGGCTACAAGTAGCTCTTGTGAATGTCACTATGCCATCGGTTCGTAAGTCTACACTGGGCGGGAGATCTTGTACTGAGAAGAACCGGCAAGAAACTTTACTCAGCAAGTGTCCAGCTCTTTTCTCCCTTACAGCGTCAAAAATATTGGAAAATGCCCTATCATAGCAGGACACTTTCCATTACAAATAAACACAAAATTATAGAAGACAACCACAACATGTAAATAAAAAACAAAAATATCACAAAATAAAAAAAAAAAAAAAAAAAACTAAGTTAACAAATTTACTTTAGGTAAAAGTTTCAATTTCCACAATGTCATACAGTACCACTACAGTACTCAAAAAAAAAAATTGGTTAAGAAAAACCAAGTCAAACTACAGTAAATAATATTAAAAATAAGATAAGTATGCAAGAGCAGACCAGCCTCCACAGGCAGCACCCGTTCACGAGTATGACATATGAATCAGCCATCGCTTCGCTCAACCATATTTTAGGGAACGTAACGACCCGACGCACACGCCACCACCGCAGAGACAAATAAAGAGAGCATGACATACTCAAGATACTCTAAATAAAAACTTAATGATCTATTTAACGCAACGCTGTTTGTTATCTGTAGGACACTGCTGATAAAGGCTATCATATCAGTATAAAAATTATATAAATTAATTTTATTATATTAATTCAAATAGAGTATATTTTTTTCTTCATTATAACCAAGCTGTTTTATCATCTAAATATTCTTTGACTGTATAATAACCTTTTAAAAGTAATATAGATTTCACATGTTTTTTAAACTTATCTAAAGGTAAATCTAGTACAGTACTTGGTATTTTATTGTAATAGTGTATACCTTGCCCCAAGAAAGAACCAAGAACCTTCTGTAACCTGAACAGTGGCATTACAAGTTTTGTCTTATTCCTAGTATTGAAATTGTGTACGTCACCATGTTTAGTATAGGAGTTGATATTGCAACGTAATTATATCCAAACAAGGGTATATTCAATTCTATTGTCAAGCTCTTTCTTTCAATGGGAATAGAAAAGAAAACTTGCGACCTCATAAATACTGAACTCTTCAATCTTTACACTTCAGAGTCGCGAACAGCAATCGTCTGTTGGTCCGCTAACTTTTACGCCGGTATGAGATAGGTGTAACGTTGCCGATAGTTACACAGTCAGTATTGGAAGTCGGTGACCACTTCAGTACTATGTCATAATAGCTTTACTAGAATAGAAATAGTTTACAATAATTTTTTCCTAAAAATAATTGTATAGAGTTGGATTGAGCCAAGATAGCATAGTTGGTAGTAGTGCACCTGACACGGCATGTCATGGGGTGCGGGTTCGAATCCCACTCGTCGATTTTTTCAAAACATTTTTTTCATAATTGTCGTAATTACAAATGTTAGTGGTCGCCCAGTGGTCGGAATTTGACCGTAATTCACAAATTTACAATGTTAATACAATATAATGTTTTTTTTTTTTTTTTATACTTAGCACGGCAAATGACTCCACACCACCTGATGTTAAGTGGAAATGGAGTCCAGACGCGAAAACAACTGGTGCAGCGTGAAAACAACGCAGCATCAGTCAACTTCACTCTGCCGGCCCACAAGGTGCTTCTTCACGCCTCGTTTGAAGGACCCCATATCATAGGAAAGAGGGAAAACATGTGCTGGTAAACTATTCCATCTTTTCGAGATGCGACAAAGAAACGAGTCACCAAATTTCTTTGTGCGCGATGGGATATGTGAGACAGTGAAGCGATGACACTCATGTAACTAATTTAATAATAATAATGTGACACTGAATAAATATTTTTTCATTTCATTTACGTTATTATAGATATTTTATAGAATCGATTATAGTTCATCATCACCAGCTCATATATTTCCCCACTGCTGGGACACAATCCTTCCCTATGGATGGAATAGGGAAAATAGGGAGAACGGGCCATGAACGACCGCGCGAGCCCAGTACGGATTGGTGCTTGTTAACGACTGCTAATGCAGCCGGTACCAACGGCTTTACGTGCCTTTCGAAGCACGGAGGAGCTCGAAATAACAATGTTTTGGTCACTCATCCGATGACCGGTCTTTGCGAAAGTTGTTTAACCTCAGCACTCGCAGACCGGGCGCATTAACCATTGCGCTATCGAGCTCCTCGATTATAGATATCTTGCATAAAATTATTAACAAATAAGATTGGGTGTTGATGACGGCAGTTGTTGACATTGTTTAAGATAGCGTTGATAAATTTGCACGGGTTGCACAGAACCACCGACGACAGCTTAATGTGATGCGCACTGTAGGGTTTGTCAGAAGTTTACCTTATTTCGTTGGTTCGACAAAGTGTTTAGTTACTTCTGCCACCGAATGTATTCGGAAAATACCAAATTCCGTAATGCCCGACTTCACTTAGCTTAGGGTACTCGTGCTACAGTTTTCCTAGTGTTTGAACGTACTTGCAAACATTACTACCATGCCTGAACATCTAATAACTCAACTTAAGCGAAATATTTGCCACATATCGAAGTCTAGATTTTTTCCTTTGTAGAAGTTAACGTAAAGTAAAATATCGTTTTATTTTGTTATCAACGACATTATTAAATAGTATTAGGTATTTTTGAATAGTTTTGAATAATATTTTGCCACCGGTTTGGAATCTATGTAAAAGAGCCGGACAATAATCATTATAGAGGGTACTTTCAACATATTTTTTTAAATTCTGAATCTACATAATTTTGCTAATTAAAAGGAAAGTAATCGTAATATTATTTTTATAGTTACCGCATTCAATTAATTACACATGGCACGTAACAAAAAATACATATATTGTAAGTACTTACTTTAATTTTTTTTCAGTGTACGTGAACCAGTCAGAAACAGACTTTTGAAACAATGAATACCTTGATGTATTTCTATTATGTGTATTCGTTGTATTCTAAAACCAACAAATAGATGATTACGCTCCCGTATCGCGAAAGTTCGATTATTTGTCCGTTTGTACAAACAGTGTATACCAGTATGAAAGTCATCATTTTGCCTTGTTTGAGCGAATGAGGAAAATACGTAATACGCTAAATTAAGCGAGGTCTCGGCATACCAATAAATAATAACTCCTTATTTAAGAATATACAGTGAGGAACCTTAATGAGAAATCAAAACAGGTTTCGCTTCATTGACCCTAGAGCTTGAAATAACATAAATAACAAAGTCAAATATTTATTTTCAGCTTTCAGTTATATACAAGCGTTGTTTATTTATATTTCAAATAAAATACAACGTAATGCAATAGTGATTTTAAAGTTTTAGATGTACAGACGCCAGCATATCAACCTATCCCAAACTGTAATTTTTTTTTAATAAATGTTAAGCCATAGGCATAAAGTTCAAACTCTATTGAGGAAATATGACAGTTTGTGGTAGCCTGATGTGCAGGCGCGTGTACAATTTTCATTTAAAATTTATATATTTTCCTGAATTGTAATACTTACCTACGCTTGCTATACTTCGCACAATCGTGTTTACTTATCAATTTAAAACGAACCGTTTTGGTTTACAAAAGTCAAGATAAATTATTACCTATGTAAAGGAGACATAGACACGAGTAAATATGTATAAAGGTAAATTTCGTTGCAACACCTAAATCTCTTTTACATACCCATAGGTACTTAAATACATACAAGTATAGCAGGAAAGGATGATGGTGAGCCATCTTTTTAAACGCGTAGAGTCTGCTCCAGTTGCAAGAGCCAAAGAATTACGACACCGGACCTTTTATCTGCCCTCTGTAATGAACTCACGCATTTCCCGGGGCATGCTCCTCGGTCGTCACTACGTGTGCAGAGCTAAAAGCTTTGTCGTGAAACGCCAAAACGTGTAGCATCCGCCACTAAGAAACAGACGTGTGCCGTGTGATCAAAGTCCTTCTTTCACTGACTTAGATTTTATGGATTCCGATGAGTCCGAGAAAGTATTCGTCACAATAAGCTCCCTATGTTACAAGCTTTTATTTAACTTGCAATGTATATGTTTGTCCGGGTGGAATCTTGCAACTCAATTTTGAAGCAGTATAAATATATTCAACCGATTGAACTGAAATTTTGCATGCATGTGTAAATCGGAGGACAATGCAAAATTGGCCATAGGAACTCGGTAGTTAAATGACGCAACCTCAACTCGTTTGATCCGTCTTGACGAGTACTTTGGTGCTAGATGGTTACCAGGTTCTGATGATGGAACTGGAAGATGGCCATAGGAACTCGGTAATTAAACGACACAACCCCATCGAGTTTGGGCTCGTATGATTCGTCTTGACGAGTACTTTGGTGCTAGATGGTAACCATGGGTCTGATGATGGAGCTGGAAGATGGCCATAGGAACTCGGTAATTTAACGACACAACCCCATCGAGTTTGGGCTCGTATGATTCGTCTTGATGAGTACTTTTGTGCTAGATGGTAACCAGGGTCTGATGATGGAGCTAGAAGATGGCCATAGGAACTCGGGAAAATAAGAATGAAATGGATAGAATGAGAAATGTTACAAACAACTAACTAGTAATTACATAACTAATTGATATGTTAAGTTATTAAAATATAATAATAAAATATAAATATATACAGCTTTAAGTGCTCAAAACAACACATTGTGAGCGTACTACGGGCTACATAACGGAAAAACACAGCTACGCGCTACGAACTACGCCGTAGTCAATCTAGCATCAAAAATACTAAAAAGTTAAAAATAAAATTAAAAGAAAAAAAACCTTTTAAAAACAAGCTTTTATTACTTGTTATTAAAAAAAAATAAAAAAATATCATATGCGGGCAAGTTTTGGTTTATGGTAGTGACCCGTCTGATGTAATCTCTAGTCTGTGCATGGTAGGGTGTGTAATGTTTGTTTTATTGATTTAATGTATTTTTTATGCATAATTTAAGAATTCTGCAATCCTTCACTATATAAACTATAAGTGTGCGAAATTTCATCCGCGCAATTTTCGTAAAAAGGGGCATAAAGTTTTTGCTTTACATATTAATATATAAATGACAAGGCCTGCAGCGTACTAGATTAGCACCGATTACCAAGCCATGTCGTACGTTTTGACGTTCAAAAATGTCTTTGTCTCCAAAGCATTTTTTGTCATTGCCTGCGAAGCATGTTGTGTCTGTCTACAAAGAATTTTTAGTCTAGTCAAAAAAAACGTGAAAGTAAATTATGCATAAAAGGATTTAGGTATACTATTTTATTTATAAAGTTAGTATTTTTTTTTCAAAGCATGTGGATGATTGACGTACAAAAAAAATATTATCATTCTGCATTTATGTGCTCGCCAAAGTTTAGCTACGAAACTTCAGTAGTTTGCGAAGATTTATTGCATACAATTTAAAGTCAAATATAGTCGCATAAATCCTGGATGTGAAAGGATTTCGTAAAGCGGTATTTCTTTAAATTGCTTCCGAACTCCAACACAATGTATATCTCTTGTGATTTTTAATACTTATGATAGCTTTATAAGATGATTCATTTTTAGTTAAAGTATTCATAAATTGTTTAAACACAATTCAATCCTAATAATTTTTCTTCTAATAATAATTCCTAGGTATTTTTTTTTATAAGATAAATATGTATTTATTTATTTAGTGCAATTACCATAGCTTAAATTTAATTTTTTTTTTCATTAGGTACCTAACACTATAGTACTGGTAAACAAATAATTTATGCCTAATTTATTATGTATTTTACATATATAAATCCAGATTCATGAGATTCACTACATTGTCTATTTTAAAAAAAACGATAATTTAGGTAATATCTGTATGCAAATAGTAAATACAACTTATACTTGGGTACTTATTCATATTCTAGGGATGCTCGGGGTTCAATGAGAGAAATTGTAGATTAATTAGACTACTGACTTGCCAAGTTAGGTTGAAGTTAAACTAACATAAGCGTGTTAGCTTTCTGAACGGATTATTACGAGTACAAAATAGATTTAAAACAATTGTTTGAGCAAACATGGCAAAATATTAGACACGCGTAAACACCCGTATACCATGAAAAATCTGGCCTTATTCCATTACGTACATAATAAAGGGAAACTCTATGAGACAATCACACAAAATAAAATTAAAAGAAAAAACTATGACGCGCAAGGCTAATGGGTAGCTGTCTCAGCAATGCTTTTGTGGCAATACACAGAATGACACAGAAGTACCGGTTTTCATACAGCTCCCTAGACGTGAAGTGACGACGTGTGATGTAATAAAATAATATACTACGGTACACTAACGATCCTTGCAAGGTGGTTGGCAAGACCTGGTTTCAGCATTTTAGGTCCAATGTTTCCTTTTTGTTGCTGGGTATTGAAAAAAGAGTCAGTGAGTAAGCCAAGACTTTTTTTTCATATTTCAAGATTTGTTAACGTAATTTATTATGCTCATATGTATGTAAGTGTAAGTCACTCTAAGGTTAAATAGCCAGTTCCACTTTATTTGACGATTCCGTGTGAAGTGCGCTTCGATTTTCGAAACGCTTGACTTTTAAAAAAAGATAAAAATTTACTAAAAAAAATGTAATTAAATTTTATCTTTTAACGTTTTTATTTTGAAGTTAAAAGGAAAACTATCACGGCTAAGCAGGCTTTACAAATTTACGAGTAACAGTCGACCAACTTATAAAATGTACTTGGCGCAGTACAAATTCGTCATTGGGAACTACTTAAGTAACGTTGTCAGGTGTATGAAACCGATAGTATCATAGGTAGTACATTTAAGTACATGAGCCATCGTTAAAAATCTCTTCTCAGAGTCCGCATTATTGAGATGGGCTACGAAACCCTACACTGCGCGTGGCCCGACACGCACTTGGCGCCGGTTTTTAAATAAGTTATTAAAAGCTACACGTGTAATACGTATTTCAGAAATCACAACGTTATTGTAAAGATAATAGACTGAACATTTTTATTCATGTCAATCTCCCTTTATTCAATCGAAAGTAATGTATTGAAATCGCAAGCGTGCTGCTTTATACGAAAGTCTAATTTTGATTTGTGTTCGAAACACATTTTGGGTCTTGCACCCGTTCGCCCCTCATCTTTCGCCCTTTTCCTATAAAAACCTTTTCGCCCCCTACCAAGGTACCCATTCGCCCCTTAATGCGGGGCGAAAATGTTTTTAATATTTTTGAAGCATCCGTACGCCCCTTGTAATATTTAGATCAAAAACAGTACAGTCATACATAAAATCAAATAAACCAAAACCCCCACTTTGCTAAAATTAAACCAAGAACAATGTAACCTGTTTTTAAATGTTACCTTTTTCTTCCTGTAATAACAATAAACTATTTTTTTCCATTTCCTGCAAACAAAAGATTTGAGAAAAAGGCGTGATTATATGTATGTATGTATGTATCTAAAAGATTTGAGAAGATCTTTGAACCTTTGGTACCTGTGTTAACAATAGATGTACATTTGACATTTCCTGATTGGTGCAATTTAAATAAAAGATTTGCGAAAAGAAGTTGATTGAGCTGATACGATGAAATAGTGATGGGACTCGAATTGATAATTAAAACTCGAATCGATTCGCATCACTGTATTATAAAATATTCTAGTCATGATTCGAGTTGACCCTAGATTCGTATTTATTGTTGATTCGAATCAACTCGGATCGATACGAAGATTCAAATTGATGCGATGATTCGAATCAATATGAAATTACGATACAAAAATATACTTAATAATAGAAATATATATATTACTTAATAAATATATTGATACAAAAATACAGGCATGAAATAATAAAAAAACTTAAAATAAACTCAAAATTGTACCAAACAGCATAATGTTGCGTTGCTGTTATGCATCGCATACTTTATTTTTTTTATATTATTTTTTTTTTTTTTGTTTTATATTATTAAAAAAAAACGAAACTTATTGTGAATTAAATAAACCTTATAGGACTTCTTGGTGGGAAAGTGAAGAGTCATGTCTGCGGTATTGTTTTATTTTCTAATATTTGTGTTATGTAAAACATTAATGTGAAAATTATTGGTGGATTATTAACCGTTAAGTGTTCGTGAGTGTGCATAAGTGATGGTAAATGAAACAAAACAGTGCAACGTCACTTTTCAAATTCTCTCAAGAAGTCTGCGTGAGGACTTAGTAAAGCCCCACATCTTTACTGAGATACTCGAGGGGTTGGGGGTATATCATTTCTCACTTCTCATTTCTATTATCATTATATTTATGTATTACTTGTAAGAAAAATTACTTTGACACTGGCTAAATGTGCTAATTGCACGAAGCCATCAACTAAAAGAAAGAAAAAAATTAACCTTATAAAACTTTAAATCTTACAATACCTGAACTAAAAGTAACTTATACGATTTTTTATACTAGGAAATAGTAATTATGAAATCAAATAAATTTATATCTTTTTGAATGCTTTTAATAAATCAAATGGAAATTTAAAAATGGTCAATTCGACAATTCTAAAAAATGATCAAAAAATCATTAATTAACTATTTAATTTATTTCTTCTAAAATAATATTTTTCTTTACGAGAACAAAAAAAAAAGGAGATAATTTAAAAAAAAATATAAAAATCCTTAATTGCCTCATATAGTATGAGATAAGCTTTCCGCGCATTAAAGATTCGAATCGATGAATGTGATTCAAATTCAAGTGAATCAACTGACCGATTCAAATCAAGCGATGATTCGAATCAACATAAAATCACATTCGAGTCAAGTTTTAACCGTCATGACTCGAATCATTCGAATCAAATTATAATTAAAATAATTAATTAATTATTATAACAATGTTTCTTTAGTTGGTTATTTTGATTAAAATTAAAACATTTTTTATAATTAAATTTGTTTTATTGTGCCTGTACTTAAATTAATTTATGATAATAACCTTTAATTTACCTTGTTACCCACTATTTTTGAGAACTAAGAATTTTACCAGTTTCTTGACAACTGTACTTTTACTCATTTATTAATAAGGGGCGAACAGAACCATTTAATATTTCAAGTAGCGAACGGGTCCATTTATGGTATGAGGGGCGAAACTTACGGGGCGAACGGGTCCGAGACCCATTTTGTCGGCTATTCCCTCTAAAAGCAGATTTGTACCGTCGGAATGTCGGTACTTCCGAATGTAAAAACACTTAACACAATCCCTTGAATTTCGCCTTTTATTTTAAATTACATTTATAACGAGATAAGTTGTCAATTACGCTGATCGCAGAACTTGAGGGAGTAGAGTGAAATGTAAAGCAGCTTTGAACTTAGTAAAATGTTTCAACAATTTTTTTTTTATATTTGCAAACAAAACCCGTTTTAACAGTTCGTTAAAATGTTAGGACATTGTAATGAAAAGGTAAGAAATAACCTATATTGCCACTAGTGTTGTAAAAACGCTCGAGTCGGCGCTTAAACGCTTGAGTCGAGCAGTGGCTTGAGCGTTTTAGTGAAAAATCCTATTCCGAGCACCGGACTCAGCGCTCGGTTCGAGCTTGAGCATGAGCGTCTAGATAACATAGCTAGGGGAACTGTAAAAAAGGTATAATACGTGAAATGAAACTTTACCAATCGTCGACCGAGCGCAATAACCACTGCACCATCGAGCTCCTCCATATGTTAGATACTTACTCATAATTCTATGATTTTCTAATCTTTATAGCTTATAGAGGGAATGAAACGTCGTCTAATATTGACAGGAAAAATATCCTGCTGTCCCGTTTAACATAGGATCATGCGGGCAGATAGAAACTTCTATGCTCTCCCGGTTGCAATAAAATGTCTGTGTTTGCCCGCCTCCCCTTTCCGGGTTTCGAGATAGTTTAGGATTCCTCCGGGACAACCTAGCTTTATTACTGACTATTTAATCTCTCTTGTTGGCACATGCTTCTCTGAAATTGCAATCAAGCGCTACTCTTTGGCTATTAGTTTTCTTTACCTGCTAGCAAGACGCTTTTAAAATACAAAAGTCCGTTGTTAAATGTAAATACTTTAATATTTAGTATAAAATAGAATGGAATACATTTATTTTTGTAAATGAAGGTTAGTATTACCGCTATAACTCCACAATTTTTTACTACATAAATTGATGACACTGACATTAAAGCTCTTTTATTAACTGCATTGTTTTTCTTGTGAGTTGAAAAGTAATAAAGTAAATAAATAGGCTAATACTGTCCTACAGCCAACCAAAAACCTCCATGATTGAAATCAAGTCATCCCTAAAGTTGTTGGGTATTGGCTTATTCGCCACGCTTCCGGGCTATGCATTAAAAATGGCCGGAACCTCCAGTTATCGGGCCAAGCGCTTTGCCATTTGGCCACAGAGGCAATAATGTTTTTTTTATTATTCGCATCTAGACGCATAACGTATAATGCATAATGTATCTATAGCCAGACCGCTTAACTGAGTCTTCGCCTGCGGTAGGTACGCGGGGCGTGAGGTACGTAGCGCCTCTGCCACGAGTACGAGTGTTTGTGACGCGGCGAACGGATTTCTACGGACTAAGCGGTCTAGCTATAGACGTAGTGGTGATAAACGAACATTAACCAATCATCATCATCATCATCTTAGCCAAAAGATGTCCATTGCTGGACAAATGCCTACCCCAAGGATATCCACAACGACCGGCTTTTCACCAATAAAATCAGACAAGTTAACTAAATCATTTTATTTTTATTTAATTATTTCTATAAAACATACTTCAATTTAAATGACCTATTCTCTATGGCTAAGTTACATAATCTTTCTAAAGTGATGTTTGCAATATCTCCGTGAATTAATTACTCCGTGTAAGTCTTCATTAGTTACGTGAACGTTATGGGGGCGGCACGAGCACGTGACGTGTCAGATATCAGCGGTGACGACTGGTCGTGGAAGGAAATTTATGATCTAATAGTTGGGTGATAATCTCTATTTTTAGATGCCTCTTTCTAGCTATTGTCGTGAATAAATAAATTCTGATGTCCTGTAAATATAATTGAAATGTATGCATATGTCGTACTTCCTTAGGGTCATATTGTAACAATAAAAATAATAAGTTATTTGATAAAATCGTTTTAGTTTTTCCAGTGTGTCAAAATTCCAAATAAGGTGTACCTACCTAGCTTTGAATATTGTACTATGAACTGAAACATCCCTGTTCATATCTTAACAAAACTTTTTGCCTTTATGTCAAGAAACAACACACTTAAAGAATACAACAGAATAGAATAGAATAGAATAATTTATTGCTAAAAGCTTTGGATTTCAGTCTTACCTGATAGTAACTTTGTCTTAATTGTATGCATTTCGATATAAACATAGCATTCTGAATCACACACGACACTGAGCTTTTCTGCTTAAATAGCTTAATAAGTTCAAAATAAACTCTTGTCGCCTCAGTAAACTAGTGGAAAATGCTAGACGGCAAGTGAATAGTCAACTATAAACATTTAATGGTCTTTCAGTTACTCAGAAAATAAATGAGAAAAATTTACAGGCTGGTACTGAGAGAGAATGCTATTTGGCATTAAGCCCGCCTTTTGACTTTACTCGTATTGTGCAATAAAGGTTAGATAAGATAGCCAGTGCGCATCAGTAGTTAAGGATTCCGGGTTATGTGCGCTTCCACCTTCGGCCTTATCGTTACTTAACATTAGGTAAGATGAAGATCAAATGCTTACCCGTTAGACATTCAATAAAATGTAATAGTCTGTAATTTTTCAGTACGAGACTCGTAGTAGAAGCTAACAACAACAATAGTTCGTTCCAAAACTTAAATAATAGTGCAAATGAGACCATTTAGCAACTCTCTAAATGATTAACTCAATTTCTTGATTTGACCTAAACACGGATTTCTGTAACTAATGGAGTGGTTAATAAACAATCAATTGACGGAGCGCAACAGTGACGTCACCGTTTAATATTACCTTACAATTTGTATGTACGTTTTGAACAGTGGTGTTTACCAATCAGTAGCTCTATTGACTAGCATTTCAACAACCTTGCAACACTTTGCTGAAGGCATTAATAGAAAAAACCGGCCATGTGCGTGTCGGGCCACGCGCAGTGCAGGGTTCCGTAGCCCATCTCAATAATGCGGACTCTGAGAAGAGGACCTGTCATCTGTCACCGGTCACATGACAACGTTATTTAAGTAGTTCCTAATGAGGAATTTGTACCGCGCCAAGTACATTTCATAAGTTGGTCGACCGTTACTCGTAAACTTGTAAAGCCTACTTAGCTGTGATAGTTTTTCTTTTAAATTCGTCATATATACAACTACCGTGAATTTTTATAAAATTGACAAATAATATCTTAAAGCCTACATGATTTTGGTCTAGATACTAGGTTCTCAGGTAGTAAATACAAACAAGAGCAACAGTGGGTATCTTCTAAATCAATTGAGCGCATGGTCATAGTCTCTATTTAAGCAAAATGTCATTTAAATTCGTTTAGTCGTTCTCAAGTGATGAGCTTATCAACGAACTACATTTCATTTGTATTTATAAACTTTAGATAAAGCTCACAAATTTTTTTTAAGCAAACCATAGACTGAATAGGATTGTTGATAAAACCTTTATCTCGAACCACCGTGTTTTTTATTGTACGTCAAACGAACAAGGGATCTCGCGCAGGCTAAAGTGAAACACGGAATGTGATATGTAACATTTTTGACTTTGCATTTTTGCGGCGCACATTGTTTCGTATGGGCTCACTGTTCGACACCCTTTTGTGCAAAACGGATACGTTGCGACAGTTTTTCATACTGAAGGAAGACCAGACGGCCATTTTGTTCACCTATTGTGAAGTTGTTTTATAATAAAAATATCTGATACTATTAATACTAAACGAAAATATTTTTTTATAATACACGATAATATAACAATTGAAACGCAAAATTTTTTTTCTTTCTGATTAAATAAAATATACTTTCTTTTCAGCGTGACCCGAAGGCCTGCCAACTGTGAGATATTCATAGGACAATATGATGATGATTACTATAATGATATATTATTAGGGTGAATTTAAACAGGTCCATTAAAATCTTAATTTCCGTGGATTTTTTTATCTTTCAGTTTTTTTACAAAAGAGTCTCGTTTATTGAAGTATTTGATAATGTATGTATTCTTGCTTAATATCTGGCAGATAATATAAAAAACTAACGAGATATACAAGATTAAAAATTTCGTGCCACGGCGATGAAACATGCGTGCACGGCAATGAAAAAACTGTTTTTTATAAGAAGCAAATGCACTCTATTCGGTACTACCTCTGTATTACACGTAAAGATGTTTTCTTTGCCTAATCATAACATGGCGATGAAAATATAAGTCACGGAAATGAAACACTTGGCCTCGGCAATAAAACTAAAATGTTTTACAAGGCATGGTAATGATTTTTTTTCATTGCCGTGTCTTTTTTTTCATTGCCATAGCAAATTTTGGCCTTGAAAACTACGGCAAGGAACATGGCAATGATGCACGGCGATGAAAATCAAGGCAAAAATATAAAATAAAAAAATCTATTAATTATTCGTAGTATTTAACACTTCACAAACAAACATAAGATAAATGGCGTTCTATCGAAGGCTTAATCAAGAGGACAAACTTATAATAAAAGTTATACTTATCCAAAACGATGAAAGAAAAAATGGCCAGTAACATAAAAATGAAATACTTACATTTATGGCGCGTAAACGCAGGCACGTGTGTACGTGCTTCCACGTCGAGCACTTAGGCGGCATTGATATGCAACGTTTAGCGCATAGGGGAGAGGACGCAAGTCGTTAGATAAAACAATGTTTTTAAACATGTTTAGGACACGGCGATGAAAGGTAGTTCTGGCACAAATGATTTTATATCAACCATTCGTTGTATTGTTTAAATATTTGAATAAATTTATTCCGTAACAATACTTTAACTATTCACGTATCAAATAAAACTAGATTTTAATATAAAATAACCAGTAGATTTTTATCAATGAAGTATAATACACATCAAAGTGACGTGTGGACAAACACGGCAATGAAAGATTTTGAGGTTTAATGAATTTTTTTGGAGTGCCTATTAATCCCATTAATAAAATATGTAGTGCTTACACATAGATTCTTATTTCACCTAAACCTAACCAGAAAAAAAAAGTTACAACATTATAACTATGTTTTTTAGTACTGGTTTCATCGATGCCACGCAATTTTTGGTTCGGGAAATTCACCCATTAGATTAAGATTCTTTAAGGGAAGATGGTTTTGCCATTTTAAGCTCATGGTAGCTCTTCTTTAAGATAAGCTTAATGTTACTCAATTACTTTTATGCAGTTTTGTCGTTTAGATTCGATTTACGATAAATGTAAACAAAGAAAAGTTTATAACGGAATTTGTATCATTTGTTTCGAACACCTAGAAAGGCCGACTAATTTTGATACTTGAGCAGAATTTGTAGGGAATTCGGAACTGCAACTTACTATATGGTTAACCGACCCGGCTGTGGCTGCAGCTGTGGCTGCGGCCGACACGGTACACGGATATTTAATTTGCCGCCACGTCATGCTGTGCACGCTGCAAACGAGGCAACTACGCTGGTGCCTACGTATCTCTTCGTATCAGCTAAGGCTATTATACGATCAGCATCTCTTGGAGCAAGCGATATGCTTCAACATTTATCATGCAGACTGCGAAATATAGATTTCTTTGCCGACCTCTGTCTTTTCCAAAAGCTACAATCTCGGATTTATTAAAAACCCGAGCGAATAAGGTTTTTCTAGGTGAGGGTGGGTGTTTAATTTGCTGCCACGTCATACTGTGAACGCTGCAAACAATGCAACTATGCCAGTACCTTCATATCTCTTCTATGATCAGCTAGGGTTATTATTGGATTAGCATCTCTTGAAGCAAGTGATATGCTTCAATATTTATCATGCAGACTGTAAAAGATGGATTCCTTTGCAAACCTCTGTGTTTTCCAATAGCTACAATCTCGGATTTATTAAAAAAATCGAGTGAATGAGGTTTTTTTAGGTGGGGGTGGGTATTTAATTTGCCGCTACGTCATGCTGTGCACTGTAAACGATATAACTACGCCGGTACCTAGAAATCTCTTCTAGAATCAGCTAGGGCTATTACACGATCGGCATCTCTTGAAGCAAGCGATTCGATTAAACATTTATCATGTAAACGACAAAGGAGTCCAGGAATTATTTGCCGACCTCTGTGTTTCGCGATAGCCGATCTCGTATTATTAAAAACTACACTAAATAGGGTTCTTCTAGGTGGTGGTCACCACATCATCTTTTAATATCAGTTCGGATTTTGGTAAATCTTAAATTAAAAAAGAAACGCAATTATGCTGAATACTTTAGTACCATGCCAATAATAATGAGTTTACTTGTAACTATCTGCTCAATCTAGTAACTTACAAAGTTCTAGTATTGTTATATAGTTAGGTAGGTACATCCAATGACCACAATCTTTAGTTTGTGTTTGTTCTCAAGAAATTTCGTAGTGGAAATGAAAGGTAATCAATTTATAAGCCAAAGATTTACTCTTAAGTCTGTCCCGCCAATTATTGCACATGTTCGATACTGTACGTCTTTCTATACACGAAAAAACTCTATTGCTCCTTGGATATAATAAATGTATTAGTACCACCACTCTTTAAAAAAAAATTATTGATTATCAAGGAGTAAAGTTTTGGAAATATATGTTAGTATTTTACGAAGTATGTAATTTGTATTCTTTGTAAATATCCGTTTACTTTGAAAATTAAAAAAAATGAAAATTCAAAATCATTTATTTAGTTTAGGCTACAAGTAGCTCTTGTGAATGTCACTATGCCATCGGTTCGTAAGTCTACTCTGGGCGGGAGATCTTGTACTGAGAAGAACCGGCAAGAAACTCAGCAAGTGTCCAGCTCTTTTCTCCCTTACAGCGTCAAAAATATTGGAAAATGCCCTATCATAGCAGGACACTCTCCATTACAAATAAACACAAAATTATAGAAGACAACCACAACATGTAAATAAAAAAAAACATCACAAAATAAAAAAAAAAGTTAACTAATTTACATCAGGTAAAAGTTTCAATTTCCACAATGTCATACAGTACCACTACAGTACTCTAACAAAAAAAAATGGTTAAGAAAAACCAAGTCAAACTACAGTAAATAATATTAAAAATAAGATAAGTATGCATAAGTATTTGATGTTTACAAACTGCTTAAAATCATATTCACTAAGCCGTCAGGAATTCAAAACGGACGCCTCGGTAAAATTAATGAATTCAGAATACTTACCTAATCTTTTCCGAAAGGCTGAGAGGAAATACATTTTTGAAATAAAAAAGTTGGGCCTGGGCAACATTTTTGGAATTAAGGCGCCGGCACCGTATTAATTTAGCTTGTCGCAACTTTTGTAATTGCCCTGAGGTTTGAAGACATGGTATAATTTCCGTTCTCAATTACATTTTTCTCGTGGCTTAAAGGCTTTTTCCTTTTTTTACTTAAAGTTAGGAGGCTCAGGAAGCAAATTAATAACACCTTTTAAGAGCAAGCTGGTGGCCTTTACAATCTGAAAACTGCTAGAAAACGTTAGCACCATTAAACGCGGCTTAAAGACGTGCTATTAAAATTGTTACCTATTCCAAGCTCATGGGGTAGTGTCAAATAGGAGGTAAAAACAGATTTTTGACTCTAGCAACAATTCTATATCAAATCAGACCATCTGCTTCCCAGCTGTCATCCAGTATTTTTTTTTATTCTTAAGGTATTTGCAAGCATATTAAATTATAAAATGGAATGTGTATAATGACATTATTCTGTAAGATACCCGCACTTCAGCCAATTCATCCTCACAGCTTAGAAACATAATGGTCGCCTACTGTGCTCAGGGGCTGCTGCCCCTCCCGGGTACGCTCAGGTTGTAAAATGAATTCAGTGGCTGTCTCAAAAAGGGCGCGAAAAGCCAAATAATTCGTATGTCATCTAACCGCCTTGAAAAAGTTTAAAACCCATGCTAAATATATATATGATGATATAAAGGTATGATGATTCATACCTAGTTATTTAAGCAAGTAGAGTCAGTCAAGCTCGCTGCTTCCTGTTGAAAAGTATGGTCATTCAGTCGAAACTTTAATTGGATTAAATAAAATAATATATAATAATAATTAAATAAACTAATTACAAATATTAATTCACATCGCATACAGTGGCTGGTAACAATTTAAAACTTTACTGTAGTCTTAAACTTCACTCTATACTTAGACATTGTTTTGGGAAAATACATTTGTGTCAACTTTAATTTAAATTACTTACTTAATTAGGTAATTTCAAAGATTACCAACAAAAATGCATAATTGGACATTTATTCTAGTATTACGTATAGTGCTTTTAAAGGTAGGTATGCACAACATTTATATTATTTTAAAGGTATAATGTTAAATAGGAAAACATTATTGAAAAAAAAACAATAAATTTTTGTTTATTATATAACCATAACTTGTCCATGAATAATCAAATTCAGACCCGTGACTGTTTATGTAATTAAGTTTATGTTACAATCTTAGAATGTATATACATAATTAAAGTTTAACAATATATTATACGATACGCGAAATTTGCGGTTACACGACCGTACCCTTTGTCGGAGATAGCCGTAAAATATGATCAGGCACAACGCGAGCACACACATTCATTACAATTATCATTGAATACAAATTTGCATAACGCTCAATTATTTTACGGATATTGAAATCTTTGAAATATCGTATATTCGTTAATTGTCATAACTTTGTTAAAACTGATTTGAATTTGAAAAATTACCTCAATAGTGGTTGTTGAGGAGCTCGATGGCGTTGTGGTTAACGCGCCCGAGCTGCTTTTTTAATTTAAATTTTGAACCTCAAATAAGTTTACAACAAATATTCTTGCGTCTAATTTTACATATTGTAAACATAACAACGATGGTTACAGGAATCATAAAAGAGTAATCATCATCATCATCTCATTTTTATGTCCCCACTGCTGGGGCACGAGCACGATGGGGCACGATGGGGCACGATGGATGGATAGGGACATAATAATGACAGTGAATCCCAGTCAGAGTCATATAAAAGGCATGAATTATGCAAGTGTATAATAAATGAATGTGTAAGAAAGTGTAAATATTTAAATATATGAGTGCATGTTTGTATTGCTAATTACACATGCAATACAAATTATTAATATTATTATTATTCGGAATATACGTGGAAAAGTGAGTGCAGATACAATAGATACATTATAAAAACATCAGGTAAAATAAATCACGTTCGTGCAAATAAGGCAAGGTTGCATGCAGCCTCCTTAGGCATCAGTTATTGTAGCTAATATGTCGATAATCTGTTCTTTTAAATATAAACCAGCACTACATGCAAAAATATCTATAAAAATATCAAAAACATCAATAGTGTAAAAATTATCATCACATTCTTACCATCAAATAAGTCGAAAGACAAGCGCTCCACTGTCGAATTTAAAACAAAGTGTTAAGGACGATCGTATCCCAGCAATGGGATGCAATAGGCATTAATTTATATTAGAAATATAGAGGCTCACACGCCTACTACAAAATAGTGCCACACACTTTAAATAAAACGCTCTCTTGGTTTACGAAGTAAAATATGTAATGCGTGTAACGTTCCCGAAACTTAAAAACGGTTTTTGCTTAACCTTGTTGAAATGAAACACTTCATTACGGATCCGCTCGAGTTTATTTTACGTATTATCTTATCCCGACGTAGCGAACCAGGGACACGTAAGTGAAAATACAAAGTGAAAATTAGTGAAATGTCACGAGAAAAGTGAAGAGTCATGAACAATATAACTCTTAATATAATGGAATAAGAGTCAAAACTTGGCAAAACTGTATACATGTTAATGGTCGTCACTGTACATACTACCAACCGGTTAGGTTCTACGAGAAGTGCCAGACTTACCTGCGCGCTTACCTCTGATAATAATATCGCCAGTTGACCCGCTAAAGTGCATTCTTTATCCAGTACTCGTAAGACTAGTGTCTCAAGAGAAAAGTCTAAAGTCGACTCCCTGTTTTCCAGAAAGGTGCGCTGTGAAGTGCGCTCACTTCTCGTTGTACGAAGAGCACAACTAGCAATTTCCACTGCTAGGGAACCATCCACCTCTGATAATAACATCGCCAGATAACCCGCTAAAGCGCATTCATCTAGTATTCGTAAGACTAGTGAGTCAAAAGAAAAAGTCTAAAGTCCACTCCCTGTTTTCCAGATAGGTGCGCTTTCAAACGCGCTCGCTTCTCATTTCAAGAAGAGCACAAGTAGCATTTTCCACTGCTAGGGAACCTACCACCTCTGATAATAATATCGCCAGATAAAGCAGCTAAAGAGCATTCTTCATCTAGTACTCGTAAGACTAGTCATAAAAGAAAAAATCTTAGGTACGAGTAAGTCCACTCCCTGTTTTCTCAGGTGCGCTGTCAAATGCGCTCACTTTTCATTGTAAGAAGAGCACAACTAGCAGTTTCCACTGCTTGGGTCGTCGACTCTTAAGTCGACCACTAAATATATCCGTACAATAATAATCTGATTTCCATAACGTTAATGTAACTAAATGAGAACGTTGATATTTGTTATTTCTTCTCTTCTTAGAAGGTGCTAACGCATACGGCTTATAAACTTTAAGTCGCCTCAACGCTGACACCGGTTACACTTGAGAATATCACTAACTTTATCCCAAACACAACTAAGACTTGCGGCACACTGGGAGGGGAACTAACGCTGTTTAAGTTTAAAAAAAAATAACAATTTAAACTATCATGGTTCCTTGCATAAGGGCTCTTTCAAATTAGACGTTTCGTGTCGGACCGCTGCCTTGCGTTTTCATATGAAACGCCAGCCGTACGACAACCGCACGACTGTTTTAATATGGAACGCAGTGCAAACGTGCGGCAGCCGTCCGATTACAAACGTCTAAATTGGAAGAGCCGTTAGAAAAATTACTAACGGGATTCTTACCATGTCTATTATTAATAAGTATCCGATATTCTGGCATATTTGCATGCGCCATGATCACGAATATAGTACAGTCACGAGCATTAACATGTATACACTTTTGACATATTTTGACTCTTATTCCATTGTTATAAGAGTCACATTGTTTACATGCAAATGCATGTGACTGTACATTCTAAATATTGAGTACTCATAAATAATAGACATGGTAAGAATTCCATTAAAAATTACTCTAATTTAAAAAATATATTTAGTAATTTGTATATGCAACTGCTTAACATAAAAGAAAACCGTGCAAAGCTTAAGTAAAGTGCTTTGGGCATGACGGAAACTTAATAACTTATCTCGCTTTGCGATTTTACTTGCTGCAAACTTGTCAATATTCCTGACTAGGTACTGAACTTTTTATGCTAAAACTAACATTCTTTACATACAGTTGTTACTTTCATGACATTTTGGAATTCATTTAAAAAGGGATTAAATAATAACATTTCATTGTTTCGAAATATTAAATACTAAAAAAGAAAAATAAATAATACTTAATATATACCGTTATTATACATATATTTTCTTTAAACATTCGTTTTAATTTTAGTGTCAATGCATACATAGTTTTAAAAAAATATTTTCTTGATCCGTCATCATATATACGTTATCATTATTGTCTCAATAGTTAAAAAAAAAGTCTTTGTGTAACGCATACCTTATTCCTGAATTCTAACACCGTTTAGTGTGAAACTGTTCACGTAATAACATAAAGAGACAGCTGAGGTTATACTTAGTTTGCGGGTGCTCAGAATAACTTTAGTAGCGAAAGCGAATATACGTTCCGCAATCAGTGCTTTAATCTGGAAACTTAATTGCTGAAGCTACAGTACGTTGCTTCCGAAATATGAAACTAATTTAAGCAATTAACATTTAATATAATTACTTAATACCAGATGCGTACGTACGTGGGTAGGTTTTAGTTGGGGTAATTACTTGTTATGAACGGAATTTCACCATATTTTTCGTTGAGTGCGAGTATTCTATGTATTGGCACAGTTGCATAATATATTATGATCAATTATATGTACTATGTGCAAGCAAATAAAGTATCTTTATCTTTATCTTGAAGGTATTGAGGTAGGGATGGGCCGTAAAAATACAACATTACAACTTTTATAGTTTTAAAGGATGTTACCCACTTAAACATAGAGCTAACTACACGTGCGGCAAGTTCATTACCTCAAAAATATATGTATCACATACTCATATAATCAGCCCATTTGAAACTATTACCGCATAATAAATCACAACCACTGCTAAACAATCAAAAAATGTATGTCAAACTGCACACTGGCCTTATCACACGTTGTTACTGGTCATAAAATACTAAACGCTCGTGACCAAACGAACAGTAAAAATATAACACATCGAAGCGGAAAAGATATAAGGCCCTTATAATTAATTCGAGACTTGCTTTTATACTTACGGGTCACTTTCTGTAACAATAGTGGAATTTATGAGCCCCTTGTGGGGTTGAGAGGGGTGGTACGAACTTACGTTATTTAAGAAAAATATAACATACTACTTGCAATTGGAAGAGCACCTAACCCGGTATGTCAGAAGGGTGCAGGTTCAAATCCTGCTCGTGGATTTTTTTTCATTTGTGTTTTTGTAATTTGTTTCGCAACAAAATTTGCGTTAAAATTATATAAACAAAACAAAAACATTTTATAAATAGCTTGCATACTTCTTAACTGATCTTTAGTATTTGTAAAAATATTATGATCAGATATTAATGACGGTAGTTGTTGACATTGAATAGGCCTTTGGCTTTCAAAGTAAATAGTGTTGAATAATTTCGGCGGGCTGGTTAGAACCACGATATCTCAATTGGAAGAGCACCTGACCCGGTATGTCAGAAGGGTGCACGTTAAAATCCTGCTCGTGGAAATTTTTTCAACATTTGTGTTTACTTATGTAATTTGTTTCGCAACAAAATTTGCATTAAAATTATATAAACAAAAACAAAAACATGATGATTTCATCTTTTGGTATATTATTGTATGGTTGAATCCACTCATATTATAATCACTATGCTCTACTCAAAAATACTAGACAAGGCCGGCCATCAACAGCGTAGCGAGCATAAAGCGATTGACCTTCTTTCAAGATGATAGTAAGTGCTTACGAGGCTGAAGAAAAAGGCGCAATTTACCAGCAACCCTCAATTTCTGAAGAACTTCAGGAACTTGTTGTCTTACCTCTAACTGAAGTTCAATAGGAGCAAAAGTAGCTTAATATGGTAGCACTTAGTCAAACCACCTAAATAATCTATTAACCGATTGCTAACATCAAGTAAAATACTACAAAAAGTACTAAAAAAGTGGTCAGTGTCTTCTGTTGATAACTGTGTCACAACATTAACATCTTGGCGAAATAAACTTAGATAAGATGATGGTAGCTAGTAGGGTGGACTTAGAACAAGCACTACCACCGACCAAACCGAGCACAATATGTTCCCCGCTGAAAACCGTAAATAGACCTCCTGGGTCAGAGATTAGTGTTCCGAGTTTCTGACCGCTACGCCTGCTAAACAGTTTTTCACCCTCTCCCCTAAAGACTAGTTCGTTATAATTATGATTTTAAGTATGACTAGTATTAAATATACTAAGTATAAGACTTTAAGTCGGTATACCTTTATCAAACCGGGTTATTTATTTCATAGCTGTACTCACCTGAGGACGACAATAAAGTCTTCCCCGGCCACTCAGATAACAAGGGATTTCGCTTATGATTTATTTGACGCAAATTTATGCGTAATAAGTTTTATTGTTAGAATAAAGGTGAGATAATGCGAAGACTCGTAAATCTCCATAGATAGACATTTTAATTAGAAACCTTGACCTTTGGGGAAAAAATGGCTTTGTTATTTAAGTGATCTATGGTAATACCGTCCATTTAGTTAACAGAAGCGTAAATTTAGCGAGAAATGCATGTATTTTGTTAGACTGGGTAGACTCTCTTGTATTAAAGTAGTTCTACGATTTGGATGTTTATATGACAAATATTATTGCGAACTGCTTACTAGATTATTAGTTACTCAGCATTTAATTTTAAGTTCTCTATTTTCATAATAGGTTTTATAGAAATTACCACAAGCGGGATTCAAACCTGCTGACATACCGGGCCAGGTTTTCAACCATTAGATGTCTCACCATTAGGTGAGTTGAATGGCAAAGCCTAGTAAATAAGAAAAAAACCGGACAAGACAAGACATGACAAATATATGGGTACAAATATATGGGGTACATTCATAGTTCAGCAATCGAGTCTCGAACTTTTCCCGAATGTTAGGTACAACATTACACCAAAGTTATTCGGTACCTAAACATATAAAAGAGGGTAAAGGTATTTATTTTTTTCATTCTTCGTAATAAATAATTAAAAACAGTAGTACATCATAAAAATAATTAAAAATCTGTTTAAGCTTGTGCAAATAAAGCCCTTTCATACGATACCCCACAAGACACGGTTAACTTACTTAAAAATTTGGATCCCTGTTCCTTGCATAAAGACCCTGTTTTTTGTGATTTTATTAAATATGTATAGTTTTTAGACTTTTCCCTGTATTTGTAGTATGTAGGTAACTTATATTATAATTATTTACATTATGTTTACCTTATTTTAACTTATCCTATATTTATTTACAACACACAATATACTATATATATGTACATACAACAATACTTAATTTATACTTAAAAGCTATTTGCAATTATATAAATTAATTATAAAGCACTTATATAATCATACAACAAGCAACATAAATATCATCACCCGAACAATTATTCGGATGACATGATGCGCCCGCTAGTGACGGTGCTAAGGAAACGCACAATATTGCAAGCCGTCCGACCGGTTTCGCAATACGTCGCAGGCGCCGGCGAACGCGGCCGAGCGCCCTAGTCGAGATCCTTACACCGCGCGGAGCCCGTGTTTCTCGACGCACGCCCGCCCTTATATAGTATAAGGCGATATTACTTGCCAAACTTCATAGTTCTAAGTCAACGACAAGTACCCTATTAATTTTCTTGAGAATTCCTTTGAGAATGTCGAAATATACGTTTTTTGCGACATAAACGATCATATCTTAATTTTTCGTTAACTTAGAAGTTTGATTTTTTCACAGCTTCTAGGGATCGCAGACCTGAGTATATGATTTTAATTTCATCTAGATACCTCTACGCGTTCCCGAGAAAAAGGGTCTTGACAGACAGACAGACAGACAGACAGACAGACAGACAGACAGACAGACAGACAGACGGACAAGAAAGTGATCCTTTAAGGGTACCGTTTTTTCCTTTTGAGGTACGGAACCCTAAAAAGGTACGAAAATTAATTCAATTGGTAACGTACAAGCGAAATAGCATAAGGACAATAAACAATTTAAAAGCTTCGTGACTTTAAGGTGTTTCATAAACAGCCGGGCAACGAAAACTCGTGTCACAAGGCAGTTCTGCTGTCACATGAATAACTAAAAATGTCGTTATCACGAATACTTAAAATTCTCAGCTACAGCCGGTCTTTAAAACTAAACTATTTAGTATTTTTTATACCTATGGCCTAGGTATATTGCCTTAGGTACTAAGTAATCAAGGTGCAATCTATATGTTAATACGTGAAGCAAAAACTTTGTACCCCTTTTTACGAAAATTGCGCGGACGGAGGAGTATGAAATTTCGCACACTTATAGAGAAGGTTATCCGAATGTTAATGTTTTTTTAAATTATGCATTACACACACTACCATGTATTTGACACTCTGAGTACTGAAAATTTGACACACAGGAGCGGCCGAAATCTGTCAATGTCTGTCAATGCCAAACCAAACTCACATTCTATTTTTTTTAATTTGTCATTTGCTTAGGATACAATCCGTGCAGCCTTAATATCTTTTAATAAAAATTACGGTCGAATATCGACCTCTGGGCGACCACTAGTTATATTAATTACCTATATCTAATCTATCGTTTAAAAATCTTGAGTTACATTTGGTAAATTTTGTATTCGTAATTGTATCATTCGGTTATTGGCTTTACTAGTAATACACATATAATTGAGATTTTTTTATAGATTAAAAATTGTTTATTAACTAAACAGTAAAAAATAGCGAATAAGACTTAACTGAAAAATAATGCGAAAGGACGGAAAATACACTTGTTAGTTTAACACACACTTGTTAGTTTAGCCCTATGCACGTTCACAATATTTTTTTTTATCACACTAGTACGCACTTGGCATTCATCTCACAGGTGAGATATCTTCAACTCAACAAACCTATAACCTTTTTCGAGCTCTAAAACTCTTTGCCGCATTAGTCCTCCAGCAGTCCTTGGTGTGAAAGTGACGAGTTGTTTGTTTGGGGTACATTCTGATGTTAAGTGATGATACGGTTAATAAACATCAGGATGTTAAGTGATGATATGGTTAATAATTCACCATTATAATTCGACAAAATCCCAAACAAGCAACAGCTCTTCACTTTCACACCAAGGACTGCTTGGACTAATGCAGCAAAGAGTTTTAAAGCTCGAAAAAGGTTAAAGGTTTGTTGAGTTGAAGATATCACAATTTTCACCATTCCATCTAAAGCACAGAATGATTGCACGAAAGGGCAGAGCAATGAACAGTCATAAGCATAACACTAAAACTTCTGTGCGATACTTAAGTGTCTGCTACGCAACGCTATCTAGAATTTCGTTATTACGGTCTGATTTTGGCAAAGTGTCAACTGACCTTTACGTTAGACATGCAAATTTTAATAATGGTTAGGTACTGTAAATTTTGGAGGAGCTCGATGGCGCAGTGGTTAAAGCGCCCGGTCTGCGAGTGCTGAGGTTAAGCCACTTTCGCAAGGGCCGGTCATCGGATGGGTGACCAAAAATTTTTCATCTCGAGCTCCTCCGTGCTTCGGAAAGCACGCAAAGCCGTTGATCCCGGCTGCAGTAGCAGTCTGTTGTAAATAACCACCAATCCGCACTGGACCCGCGTGGCGGTTTATGGTTTATATAGGGAAGGCTCGTGCCCCAGCAGTGGGGACATAAAATGAGCTGATGATGATGATGGCTCAAGCCGTGTGAAACGAAGCACCTTCAGAGGTTTTCTAGAGGGAACGGCATCACGAACTAGTGCGAACAAGATTCTCCGAGGGGTTCGGATCGGATCGGACGACGGCCTCAGTTCTTGATAGGTTATCCTTTTCATCAGTTTCAAATCTTTACCTTAAAATTAAAATAAATAGGTGTTAATTTTTAATAAACGCCTAAAATGCGCATATATATAAGTACAATTATTGTAAATTTTCTTTCGGTCTGTGTGGTTGTAGTGCCGTCGTTGTTTCTGATTTCCATGAAACGAGTGCTTTAGCTATTACCTTGGGATCAGAACAATGTATGTGATGTTGTCTCATATTTAATAAATAAATAAAAAATAAACCACCACACGAGACAAGTGCGGATTGGTGATTGTTGACAACTGCTAATGCAGCGTGGACCAACGGCTTTACGATCCTTTCTAAGGAGACCGAGATGTTATATTTCTGGTCATCCATCCGTTGCCGGCCTTTGCGAAAGTTGCTTAATCTTAGCAATCGCAGACCGGACGCGGTAACCACCGATTATCAACATTTTTCCAAACAAATTAAAATTGGGATAAATTTAGAAGTAAAAATTTCTACGATCGGGATTTGAACCCCTCTGACTTACAGAAACTTTCAACAGTGTTCCGCAAACGCCTAAAAGTTAAATTATATTGACTTTAAAATTGGCGTATGCTCGCAAAAGTACCTATTCATAGAAACAGTTAAAACATATTTTTTCTGTACATTAGACACAGACTGAAAAAGTTTAAATTAACGTAGAATCGAAATTCCCGTAAAAAAAGCATTAAGAAAGTTTTGTCACTTGAAATGGATAGTTCCACTTAAGCATCGTAATAATTGAGAAAGTTCCAGTAATCATTTATAATATCAATCTGCTGTGGTACATTTTTATCGACGACATTGCCCGTTTTGGTTTGAATAGTGACTTGCCATTACACGAAACTTTGTCGGTCTTTAACAATGAGTTACTGGAATGGGAGATATCTCGAAAGATTTTGGAACAGTAATCTTTTTTCTTTTTTCTCATCGAATGGTGGTGACCAACAATTTAGCATTTCGAGAACCTCCGTGCTTTAGAAGACATCATCAGATCAGACACATCATAGAAACAAGCTAAAAATACAATCACGTTTCGACCGATTCATAAATTCAACTCTTTTACCTTTAAACCAAAGTTGTTGTGAATGCCGTAAATCTAATTTCGGGGCAAGTATAGGCTTAACCCGCGGATCGTTTTACGGCAAAAATGGATACAATTGAAATACATTCGGGAAAATATTGCTTAAAATAAAGTCGGCTTTCAGTGTTAGTAAACATAAATACCCTTTTGTTTCAACGGCGAACTCTCATTGTTTTATTATTTTTAACTTCTGCGCTTGACGTGACTGAGTTTTTAGCCATTTTTACCAGACGCTTAATTAACAAAAGTTTTTGATATTTTGGGCAGTTTTTGAAAGTATAATATAAATAGTATCTAACTAACACCACGAACATTTCATTTATTTTATATATTCAAGCTGGAAGCTGGAGATATTTTAAAATGGTCACCCATCCAGTAACTATAAATTGCAAAAGTTGCAAGACCGAAACCCGAACGTGCAAGCCGCTGCTTTATCGAGCTTTTCAGGCCAATGTAGTTCCGGGAGTTGATTTATTCTCCCCGTGGAGGCAATATTATTGTTGTAGCGAGTGTTGATGCGAAAGGAAAAACTAGTTTTGAATCACATCGACGGGAAATGGAAAAATTCGTAAGTTTCTGACGTAGCTGGTTGGACATCTTAGGAACATTTAGGTATGAAGGCAAGGACTAAATGAAGGTTACATAACATAGTAATATACTAGAAAACATTCGTAATAAGTACTCATAAAAATACTTAGGCAATTTTGTGTCAGGATTGCATCAAAAGAATGAGTTTAGGACCAGACAAATAAAATATCAATACTTAAACTAAAACTTGGTATAAGATGACAGTCATTGAAACTCAGCAATCGGTAATTATCCCAGTATTGGGGCTTTACTAAGGTATATACGAGTATAACATAATTATACGCAAAATTACAATTGAGAACAATTTTAAAATTGGGCTAGAGAGAGCAACGATAACATAGTAGGTAGTGCACCTGACCCGGTTTGGTTTGGTTTGTTTTCTTTTTTACATTATTCCAAATACTTTAAATCCAATCCAATTTTTCCAAAATTACCATGGTTATGGTTAGTCATCAAATTTCTAGCGACCGGTCTCTACCTTCCGTACAATAAAAACCCCTTTGTTCACCTAATTTTTTTTTAGTTGATGGCTTCGTGTCATTAGCACATTTAGCCAGTGTCAAAGTAATTTTTCTTACAAGTAATACATAAATATACATTATTTCCTTCCAGTATGATGATGATGAATGATAATAGAAATGAGAAGTGAGAAATGATATATCCTCCAACCCCTCGAGTATCTCAGTAAAGATGTGGGGCTTTACAAATTCCTCGGGCGGACTTCTTGAGAGAATTTGAAAAGTGAAGTTGCACTGTTTTGTTTCATTTGCCAAACCTCATGCGCACTTACAAACATTTAAGGGTTAGTAATCCATTAATATTTCACATTAATATTTGACATAACACAAATTTTAGAAATTAAAACAAAACTGCAGAATGACTCTTCACTTTCCCGCCAAGAAGTCCCGTTCACCTGTTTTTGTGATGAGATACACAAACATTAAGATTTTAGTTAATTTTAAATTTTATAAAAGTCAAAGGTATCTAGCATATACAGCCAAGACTTCAGTTATTTTTCTTCATTATAATGGTGTTCAATGGTAAGTGATGATTGATGAAAGTTAAATGATTGATGATATTTGCGAGTCCTTTGAATTTCAGCAAAGCTTTAATGACTCTTCTCGCGAAACTCTGGAAAGAATTTTCAAAAGTGACATTTCGTTGTTATGCTCCATTTAGGTACTGATACATAAGATAGTATCTAAGTCACACACTTAACAGTATCTATTACAATATTTAACAAAATGTCACAACGAAAGCTTTAGATAATAATAAAGGAGATTGCTCTGAATCGCCTTAAAATTTTCAAACTTTTGAAAAATACGTTATTTTGTAAATTATTTTAATAATAATTTTGACAGTAAGAATTTTAAGTGGACACTGTTTTATAAATAAAAGACTTAAAAGTATTATTGTTTACCACCTTACCACCAAACTCGCCAGCTTTGTTTGAATTGATTTGAATTCACAAATAAAAAATCGATTTTGGTTTCAATGAAAACATCGAGTAATAAGATTGATGTTTACACAAACCATTGTTGTTGCGCAGCATTTTAGTATTTCGGTTTTATTCACGTTTTTAAACATGTTTAGCATAACCAAATACTTATAGATTTATTAACTTTCAAAATCATTTGTAACAATGGAACTTGACCATTGAGTAGGCGTAGGCCTTAAATTGCTATACGTATAAAATTACTTCCCTAATGATTCGTTTTTAGGTCTAGGTCTATGCAGCCTGGTTATAATGAAAAACACATACTCTATTTGAATTAATATAATAAAATTAATTTATATAATTTTTATACTGATATGATAGCCTTTATAAGCAGTGTCCTACAGATAACAAACAGCGTTGCGTTAAATAGATCATTAAGTTTTTATTTAGAGTATCTTGAGTATGTCATGCTCTTTTTATTTGTCTCTGCGGTGGTGGCGTGTGCGACGGGTCGTTACGTTCCCTAAAATATGGTTGAGCGAAACGATGGCTGATTCATATGTCATACTCGTGAACGGGTGCTGCCAGTGGAGGCTGGTCTGCTCTTGCATACTACTCTTATTTTTAAAATTATTTACTGTAGTTTGACTTGGTTTTTCTTAACCAATTTTTATAGAGTACTGTAGTGGTACTGTATGACATTGTGGAAATTAAAACTTTTACCTGATGTAAATTTGTTAACTTAGTTTTTTTTTATTTTGTGTTTTTTTTTACATGTTGTGGTTGTCTTCTATAATTTTGTGTTTAATTGTAATGGAAAGTGTCCTGATATGATAGGGCATTTTCCAATATTTTTGACGCTGTAAGGGAGAAAAGAGCTGGACACTTGCTGAGTTTCTTGCCGGTTTTCTCAGTACAAGATCTCCCGCCCAGAGTAGACTTACGAACCGATGGCATAGTGACATTCACAAGAGCTACTTCTAGCCTAAAGTGAATAAATGATTTTAAATTTTGAATTTTTGAATTTTGAATTTTAAAACTAACAAATAGTAGTAAAAATATCAATATTTATAAGCGTTCACTAAAGTGTTTCTTAAGACTAAATATAACCTCAAAATCGGTCCTTTTTATTTAAATAACTGTCTTCTCAGAAGTGTCCGTCATGAAACTTAGTTCTCATGGGCTAATTACAGGCAATTCATTACTAGAAAATGAGTTTTCCTCTGCAGTTTATTTTTAAGGTGAGCAATATATGGACGCAGAACAATCTTCTTTGCAAACATGAGTATTAATTCTCTCTTAAAAAAGTAAACACAAGACTATTTCAATATGTAATTTACATATCAAAATACACTATAAATTCATCAAACAACGACTCGGAAGAGATATAAAACGATTTGATTAGTGATACTGTTGTAACCAGCTAAATACTCTCGTGTCCTTGTCCATCTACTGTCAATTGTAACTCGTTTTTATCTCAAATTTCTTTCACCAAATACCTATCTAGGAAAGCACGCTTACACGACTCAAACAATGGAGGAATGCATTATGAAAATCCAATTACTACAGTATCGCAGCGGCAACAACAGGGGAACCATACACCGCACTGCAATGTTAATCCCGCCACCGATGACGAATTTAATTAAAAAATGTGGTCCGTTCCAGGGGTAAGAGTTTAAACATTCTTAAAATAATTGCAAAGAAACATTTAATCAAGCTGGACTGATGAATAAATTTTGAAAAAATAACTCTGTGCTTAGTGAAGTAGCTTAACTAAATAATTATATCAAAAGTGATGAATACTAATATGGAGACTAGCACTTTACTCGCGACTTCGTCCGCGTGGTAATGATTTTAAAAAGAAAAACTATTTTTAAATTCAAAATAACTTAGAGACCAATTAGTAAAACTGGTCGTCGGAGAGATTAAACACATGCTAACTAAATGGCAGTTTGTCAACAACTCCGGCGGTACACATGTAAATAAGAAGCCAACAAAAAGAAGGATAAACAACTTATAAAAAGACTACATAAATTCAAACAGGCGAACTCTCGCGATTCGGCAAAGTGCTACGCCAACATAGTCAGAACTAGGCAAGTGCTCTACTAACATAGTCAGTTTGTAACTTTCATTGCAGCTGTTAAATCTTTTAACGCGTGCTTTAAGCTAACAAAGTGTTAATTAAACGTTTAATTGATTTGGTTTTTGATTTTATTTAAGTCAGTTGCCGTAGTATAGCATTGTTATATTGACATTTAAATATAGGATAGCCAGTGTCTCCGCAAATGAGGATTGGAGTCCGAGTGAAGTGCGCATCTTACAACCTTATGTTATTTTTATTTCAGTACCTAAATATAAAATTAGAGAAAGAACAACAATTTTAAACCTGAAACAGTTAACCTAAAGTCTTTGAATGCATAAAACCGAAGTCTAATAAAGCATTAAAACTCAATCTTCCTACAATTTACTTTCTAAACCTATCGCGACCCTTGCTTATTTAATTTGAAACTCGTTCGCATAAGGCGTATGTGCGGCGCCACCCTTGAAGGGATCGTAAACAAAACACACTCTGAAAAATTTCTTTCCAAAATATCGCGCACCCTTCTCACACTTTTAGGTGTGTTTTACCTGTTTGGTGTAACCGAGATGGATCGAGATGTACCTATATGATGGAAAGGCGAATAGTGAATAATTCCTGTTGCAGCCAGAAACTGGACCTCCAAAAAATGCATTGGAGCATTCCAAAAAATACAAATATTTAACATGTTATAAAAATTGTTGTTTTTGTTCTGCAATAACTCTGCATTTTTTAATTAACTCAGTTCTATAATCTACTGTAGATGTCCATTGCTCATTTAAATTAATGATTTTCACTTTTTGAGTATCAAGAACTATGCTGAAAGGAAGGAAGGTACCGATTTCAACATGACTCTATAATCGAAAGCCTTATCTTTAAAATACATAGTAATATAATAATCATAAAAACGTTTATTCTCTCTGCATCATTATAAATTACTAAAGGCTAAGAATACATTAGGATACACGGTATCCTATTATTGTAAGAGACTGGAGCCTGAAGTAGGTTTACGAAACCTGCAAATACAATTATAACCTAAAGCAACAATGAAATTAAATGTAAAGAGGCGAAAGAGAACAAAAACAAAAATATATGATCATTTGAGATCAAACCCTGATCGCAACAAACTCAGATTTTATTATAATTATCACATTTTATTCCTACACAGTTATCACGAAGTGTGTCATTATTTTAAAACTCTTGTCACTTTGCACTATGGTGTGGTGACCTATTTCCAGGGACCCACAACCCGCGTTGTGGGTCATCGCTGATCCTAACAAATGGCTTTCATGGCGACCCTTTAAATTACATATTTTTGAAGTAAAACGGAATTTACTATTAGGTATGGGACCCTAGAATAAGAGAGCGACGTTGACGCAAGTAAAGGTTGTCATTGTTTTTTGTTTCTATTAACGTTCGTGGTTACATTTTCAGGCTTTGGCCAGCTACTCTGTATTATATATTAAATTACGGCTTTACTAATACAGTTGAGCAAAGTGAACATGTAATGTGTTGTGATTGATACACTTATTGATGAGTTTGCAGAATCGTGACAATGAAGAATTAGCACCAAAAAAGTCTTACGGAATGGAGGACATAGTGGCGTTACCTTGTTATGGGAATATCTGTTAGAGACACGAAATTTAAACAATGACAGCAGCTGTGCACAGTCATTTTTAGGGTTCCGTACCCAAAGGGTAAAACGGTACCCTATTGCTAAGACTCTGCCACACCGCCCGTCCGTCTTTGTCTGTCTGTCCGTCTGTCACCAGGCTGTATCTCACGAACTGTGATAGTTAGACAGTTAAAATTTTCACAGATTATGTATTTTTGTTTCCGCTTCATCAACAAATACATATTAAATATTTAAGGGGCTCCCATACAGCAAACGTGATTTTTTGCTCGTTTTTGCTCGATATTGATAACGGCAACAGATAGACGCTTAAAATATTCACAGAATATTGAGTTATATTATCAGTGATCGGAGTAGGTAGAGCTATTTTATGTACTTGCCATATGATAGAATAATATGGATATTCCCCGTATGAAAAGCATACACTTCCTATAAGTATAAGGATAATAGAATAAATAGAACGAAACTTGGTTAATTAAACCACATATATGTTTTTATGTAACAATTTCTTACATTTATACAAGAATCATCAATCATTTAACATTCTCATTCTGAAGTTGTACAAGAACATACCATACAAATTATTTGTTCCTCAAAAATAGAAACATGATTGAAAAGCACTCTGAGAACCGAAGTAATCGAATGAGAAAACATTAAACAACATGTTACTTTCGGTAAACAATTGAATACCAGTGTTGTCGAAAGTGACAAAAACAGGAGCGTTACTCTAGTCTAGCTACACCCGTGACACTCCCTGTATGTGTGAGCAAGAGCGCATAATGCAGCGATATCACGAGTGTCAACAAAGCGGCAACGTCGTGCGTTTGACAAAAACTTTGGCAACGTGTTGCCGATGTAAAATTGACAACGTTCCTCGTGCGCAAATGGGCTTACATATACCATTTTTTATACTTATTGATAAAAATAATTATAATAATCGAATTGCGGAGTATTAGTCGGAATCCCGTGGAATATCCATAAAATGTATTTGTTTTGTTTATATAATTTTAACGCAAATTTTTGTTGCGAAACAAATTACAAAAACACAATGTTGAAAAAATTTCCACGAGCAGGATTTGAACCTGCACCCTTCTGACATACCGGGTCAGGTGCTCTTCCAATTGAGCTATCGTGGTTCTAACCAGCCAGTAGTGATGTGTGACCGAATAACTATGTTTTATTACTCTTCCACCCCCCTGTCCCTCCCCCTGTCCTGTCCCTATCTATTTACCCTGATAGGTAGGTTATAGCAGTTGGAACTACGGGTCCGGCTATCTTTTCAAGGGTACCACGGGAGTTCCGGATCCTAGGCCCTCTGCCGGTTATGCCTTCGCGGGCGTCTTCGGCAGGTTCCGAACATGGGTTGGACTCGTGGTGGCTATGTGGTTAGCTGTAGAAGTGGAAATGTTCGTCTGCCTGGTTGAGGTCTGGCTAGGCTTCCATTTTGTGCACAGCGAGCGGGTCCGAGTAGCCTCGAAGCGAAAGGATCTGCGGGACACATGAGCTCTGCTCAGTGGTTTTCATTGGATAGGCTTCCAACATCTCCGGCAGTAGTCTGTAGAGGCGCCCGCTAGATGCAATGTCTCCGGTTGAATCAGCAGCGTAAGATTTTGGAACTGATGAGGTGCCTGGATGGGTACTGAGAAGTGAGTGGGCTTATAACTCAGCCACCAATGAGGACATTTGGTAGTCGACTTTAGAGTTGACGACCCGAGCAGTAGAACTGCGAGTTGTGCTTATGGTGCAACGAGAAGTGAGCGAGCTTACAGCTCCGGTAACCTATCTATCTATCTATCTTAAAAGAACGAGATGAAGAATGCGTTTCGGCGCGTCCTGATCCGGCGTTATGACCTGACGCAGATGGTCCCTTGTGCTTGCGCAAGGATGTCTGACACCTAACTTTATAACCGTAAGAATGGTGGGGGGTGTCAGTGTACACTTTAAAGTCATGTGTAGCGGGGTGTCGGACTTGTCTATGCATGAATATGTAAAGATTACTTTTGGTCACCGTTATGAGATCGTTTTGCGGGACAAGTACGTCTGTGTCTCTCAAGAAAAATAATTGTTAGTTAAAGAATAGAATCTGTTATTTATTAACGACATAACTAATATTCAATGAAATTGAATAGTTTTTAAACTAAATTGTTGACTTATAACTTATAAGCTTATTTAAATAGAAAAAAAGTAGAGGGAAGCCACCGATTTGATGAAATTGGGAGTTTATGCCTTCATTTCTACTTTAAAATATATATATATATTCTTTATTGCACAAAAAACACACATACCGAGAACAGTTTACAATGGTGATATTCTACTTTATAATACGAATTTCATCGAAGTCAAACAAAAACGACGCCTGGGAAAATCACCCGTGAATGTCACTATACCATCGGTTCGTAGGCCTACTCTGGGCGGGTTGCTCTACTTTGGCTTAGTGTTTCAGGCATCTATGCGTCGTCATGTAAGTTAAGGTGACCGCATCCAATCAGGCGGTTCAATCGGCTCGTTTACCTACGGAAGAATATATCGGTGTATCAAAGTGTTTATATTGCATATCTATCCAATGAACAACCCAATTGTCTCTATAAGTTTTAACCTAATAACTAGGTGCCTACTTTAAACATTGGCCTTAAAAGCGGCGCACTAGAAACCTGTTAGCTCAATCGTAATTGAATTAAACTTCTTGCGCAAGCACTCAACGTCGACCAATTTGCTTGTTTATGAATTCGTACAACACCTGAACCACGGGCCTATTACGAATATTGAAATATAGATCATTAATAACAGTCCTCGTCGTAGGAACATAAAATGTGTTTCTTTTGCAATAAAATTACTTCCATATTATTTGTTAATGGTTATAGGTCTTATATTGCTTTTACCAAAAAATATGAGTTTTAATAGTGTAATTTATTAACGTCTTGCTTGTAATTAACGTTTGAAATGTAGTGCTGGAGAAGAATGTCGCGGATACCCTGGACAGCTCATCGGACCAACGTGTCGATTCTCAAGCAATTGAACATCAAATCCGGGCTCTCATCCATATGTCTCTTGAGAATTCTAGAGTACTTCGGTCACATTCCCAGGAGAAGTGATGACAATTTAGAGTAATTAATTGTCACCGGCAAACTAGAAGGCAGAAGAGCTCGCGGTCGTAGCCCGATGCGTTGGTCCGATCAAATCCGTACCGCAATGGACACCTCTGTGCATGATGCTCTGCACATCACCGGCAACCGGTCCAAATGGCGCTCCATCATCAAGTGTCACATACATGGTGAATGAGGTCACGACCCTCAGTGATGAGGATAACGATGCACGGAGGAGGAACGTCTTGTTTACCTACCTTGAAAGCTTAAGTTAGTATTGGGTGCACGTTAGAAGTCCCCCGATCTAATCCAAAGGAAAGTAAGAAACGGGGACGTGCACCAGTATGTGTATGTCATTCTCTCTAGAAAACCTCAGTCGGTGTTTCGTTTCACACGGCTTGAGAACTTTTAAAATTTCTCGTCGCCCCCAAAAAAGTTCTTGAAGCTGAAAATGCCACCTAAGGCAATCTCTCTCAAGAGCTATCGTGGAAAAGCAGCATTATTCAGATGCGGATTTGTGGCTTGGGAGGAATGATACAAAAAGGCAAAAATCTGACGGAGCTATGGGGATTGAAAGGAGACGATTTCTCGCATTCAACCCGAGTGTTTATCGGTTCAGCTTTACGAATAACGCTACCGACGCTTTAATGTTTAAATTGCTTTTAAAAAATTGTCAAGGAACTTAATTTCAGTAGAGGTTGAGATCTATCTAGCCTAATTACTATAAAGGTTAAGGTCAAGGTTAAGGCCTTTTTGCGATAGTAAGGGTACTTCGCCACATTTCTCCTTACCGCCTGCCAACGACAGGCCTCATCCTCTCACCTTAGTATCGAAATGGTCGAGGTGCGGTCGCAAACAACACAATTTCGGAGGAATATCCTCCCGATAATGCTTAGGTTGTGCAAAAAGCACCCTACCATTGTCCTAAGAGAATACAGCATTGGGAATTAACGCAAAGTAATTAATATAGGTATCATAGGCATTTTTATGATCCCAATCACCCTAGTGGCACGTCCTAGTGGCACGTGAAGGAGATGTACAGTGGTTTTTTTTATTGGGCAGGCCTCTCCTTCTCCCAATTCCCTGTCGAGGCCGTCTGGCCTGGGCAGCGAGACGGGAGCTGGAGGTAGAACCCCATATAACTATTGCTGGTAATCTTACGAACTTTCCACTGCTAAATAAAACCTGACCTGTCATTCACCAAGATTTATGGGCCATTAAGGGTAGCCACGACCACTTTGCCGAGAATGCCTGACTAAGTATAAAATCATCAGCCAGTTTGAGACAGCCATTTCCCAAATAATTCCCGTTAAATTCTTAGAATCGTTAATTACTGCTAAATTCTTTGTTTAAAATGAAACGCCATCAATTTAAAGTGTATAAAGAATTGGATTCAGAGTGCAACGGTTTTTCAGGGTAACCCGCGTGTGTTACCTCTGAGTGCCATAAGTGATTTTTATTTGCCATTCGATCACATTAACAAAAATAAGAACATGTATGGCAATAAAAACACAATTGAAATAGCGCCTACAGGTAAAAAAACGAGGAGAGTTAAAAAATTTGCTCGTTTTCGTTACCGTGATTGAGTGGCACCTAAAACTAGCAGTGTTTATTTATTCCCGATTCAATGCGTACCCCTTGAACAATCTGGAACTTCGAACCCCTCGGCGAACCCCTCGGAGAATCTGGGGACACGTACTATAGCGTGATGCCGTTCCCTCTAAAAATCCTCTGTCGGTGCTTCGTATCACATGGCTTGAAGAACCCTTTAAGTTTCTCGCCACTCACAAAAAAGTCCGCTCACAAAACTTGTTGTGCTTGTTTATAACGGATCGCCAACAAAATTACACAAAAATACAACAAAATACAGAAAAGATCAACCAAGCAATTTGCTTATCCAGTTAAAGGCAATCACAGCTAACAACCAGCTAGCACTAGGCACATTGTTGTTGCAAACGTGTGTAGGAGATAGTAATCGCTCTCCCACAGACGGATCGTATATTACCTTCACAAAGGAAGACAGAGTGCAAGCTAAGATTATACGGAAATCCTTAGCACAAAATAAGGACTGCAGAAAGTTAGCTTTATAGAAACGCGCTCAAGCACCGCACACATAGACAATCTCTCACGAACACGGAATCTCGCAACAGCTGCTCTCGGACTGTTCCGAGCTGTTCCAAGATCCGTGTCCGTGCAAGGTCTATGTCTGAGTTGCTCGAGTGCGGTATGTATTAAGCTTACCTTCTGGGTCCTCCTTATTTTGTGGCCTAAAGCGCAATACACACCAAAGCCGCCGACCCGCCGACATAGCCCGCCGACACAACCCGGCGGCCCATATGTTTTCCGCTTGCAAAGAGTGAAGACGCCAACTAGCCCGCCGGCAAAAATTTACCGACATAGGTCGGCGGGTCAGCGGCTTTGGTGTGTATTGCGCTTTAGCGTTGCATTCGCAAGGGGATTACGGAAGATTGTATCGTACTGCGACGTAAGCCTAACGTTATTGTACCTACGAGTATAGCAAAATGTTAGACATTTTGGTGAGTAGTCTATAGTTTCAGAATTCACGTCAACGGTAAATAATTAAGGTAAAGGACAGGAGCGATGATTATTGCGTATTTCTATATAAAAAAAACTAACTAGAGTGGCGCAACGACCCAAAGTGAGTCTTAGCCTCCGATAATAAGATTTGCCACCTGGGTCTATCCTGCGCCACCTGGTGCCAGTCATCCGCGTTAAGCTCGAATTTCTATATATCTTTATTTATTTTAAAGAGATTTGGTAATTGCCACTGGGCCATTTTCAACTTCACCGGATATTTTTGGGGTGGCGAGAAACTTGAAGGGTTCCTCAAGCCGTATGAAACGAATCACCGTCAGAGGTTTTCTAGAGGGAACGGCCTCACGCACTAGTGCGTGTCTCCGTACCTTTCTGGATTCTCCGAGGGGTTCAAATCAGTTCGGACCTCCTATACATAATTCTTCCGTACGTGTGTCACTGAACTCCTTCTAAACGGCTGGAATGGTTTTAATGAAATTTTTTGTGTGTGTTGGAGTGGTTCTCTGGATGGTTTCGATTCACAATTGGACCTGGTAGGTGGCGCTGCTATAGGGTGCTAGGATATTTCTTTATACTATCATGGGATACGGGTTTTCACCCAAGCTGAACAAGTCGAGAGCTGCATATGCAGCTGCTGCTGTATTAGATAAATATTTACGTTTTCAACTTATTATTACGTTAATATTTGTTGCGAGCAAAATGATATTCTGTTGTTTATCCACGAGCGCTATTTGAACCAAAATTGCAATTTTACCAGCGTTATCTATTCTATAAATATGGTGCGAATTGTTAAATTTTGGGATCTGTATTAGAGAATGCCATCGTCATCGTCATCTTCACCTGCTCACTTTTCTGTTCCTACTGCTGACCATAGGGATGGATACGGAGAACCCCGAATGAACCATAAACGATAGCAATCGCAGACCATTGACAATTGATAAGTTCCTCATGGAATACCAATAAAAGATTAAGTAAAGTAAACGCATCGGTGGCCGAGTGGCAGAGCGCTCGGCCCGATACCCGAAGGTCCCGGGTTCAATTCCCAGGTCGGGCAAAATGCATTTCGGATTTTTCGATGCATAGCCCGGGTTTGTGATCACCAACCCGCATTTGGCAAACGTGGTGATTAAGCCATTACCCATTAATTGTAGCGATGACTTGATTTCAATAATGGAGGCATTTGCTTCTTTGCGTGGGACAGTTATTTATAGGCTGTATACTAAAAAAAAAGTAATTAACAAAAATTATAATAAATACAAGAGTCCCAAAACAATTAGTGGTGTACACTCATCTCAGTACTTGTCAGAACAATGAACAACGAAGCGACTGTTAACTGCGGCCCGTTGCGGCCTGCGTGTAAATCATGGTTTTCTCGCAACAACTCGCACAATTTATTACCATTTTGGAAAGTTTGTTGCCAAGTGCGTGGTTGCCGAACGCGCTGTTTTGTTTTGTTAAGTTGTTTTTGACGAGTCCTTAAAGGCGACTCGTGTGCTTTTAGTACCAAAGGTGGTTCTACTTTGTAAAGTAGACATGTGAAATGTGTTGAGGTAAATTATCAACTAATGGAGAGAGACACAACGCTACTTTGGCAAGATATACTAAAGAGAAAATTATGTATTCAAAATACCAATAACATTAATAGATGTCGAAAATATTTGTGTGCTAGCCGGAAATCGAAGAGATTAGGAAAAAAACAGTATAGGTATGTATCTAAAATAGAAAATAGCAAATTTTGATATTAACCCTGCAAAAAGTTCAAGGTTCAAATAAAGGATTTCATTTCAAAGTATAGTGTTTGCGAACTTCAGAAAACTAAGGAATATGCTTAAAGTTCAGTCCAAAAATAAATTATAAAACCTTCATCACCATCATCATCATCAGCTCAATTTATGTCTCCACTGCTGAGGAATGAACCTTCCCCATGGATGGATAGGGAGAACGAGCCATAAACCACCTTGCGGACCCATAAAACCTTAATACCTATGTAGTCTTTCAAATTAAATGTAATAAATTGAAGTAGTTCTGATCAATTGTCCTTCGTAGTTCTATCTTAGTGTTAGTTTAGTATAAAGTGAGTTAGGTGCTTAACATATGCAAAAGCCATCGTAAAGCGGAAATCACCCAGGACACGCTTGAAATATGACAGCTACGGAGGCAAAATACTCACTTAATTTTTAGGGTTTCGTAGTCAACAAGGAACCCTTATAGTTTCGCCATGTCCATCTGTCTGTCTGTCTGTCTACAACAAACCGACAAAGTGGTGAAGAAAATTTTTTTAAATATTTTTTTTTAGGTTACCCCTCCTTCACGTGAACTGAGGATGTAATTTTTTTCATGTCTACCCCATAGTGTGGGGTGTCGTTGGATAGCAATTTTAAAAATATTGCGGGTTTGTGAAAACAGTTTTTTGATTGAGGCTTCCGCTTGTGAACTATTAAGCTTTAAAGTGCAAAATTTTGTTAGAGTCAAGTGTTACCCCCCCGCCCCTCTGCCAGCCCAATAGTTGTTTTTGGATACGTGAAAAAATTCACGGTAGTTGTATATATGACGAAGTTTATAGGAAAACTATCACAGCTAAGGAGGCTTTACAAGTTTACGAGTAACAGTCGACCAACTTATAAAATGTACTTGGCGCAGTACAAATTCCTCATTGGGAACTGGGAACTTAAATGACGTTGTCAGGTGTGTAAAACCGGTAGTACCTCTACATTTAAGTATATGAGTCATCGTTGAATAAATGTTCATAAAAGCCCTCTTCTCAGAGTCCGCATTATTGAGATGGGCTACGGAACCCTACACTGCGCGTGGCCCGACACGCACTTGGCCGGTTTTTTATCTTATTAATAGATGATAGACGGCTTTTGTCTACCGCGTTTGTAGTGACTTATATAATGTCTTAGGTTATGTTATAAATATATTTACGTCATAAATTAGCCATCTATATCTATATATATCTATATCTATACAAAATACCTCATGAAATGTTATATGCATGATGACTTGTATATTAGTATGCATCATATAGTGGACATCTCGACTACGTGGACATCTCGATTAAGTGGACATCTCGATTACGTGGACATCTCGATTTACTTTTACAAAGAACGTTTTCATTATGACAAATTAATTTTAAACTATCTTTCGGCACGACCATAACAGATAAACTCTACGCGGTACTTGGGCACATACTTAAGTTATATTAATGAAGAAAAAAATGTTAAAATCTATCAAAAAATTTGGTCTCGGTAGCTCAGCGGTCAGAGCATAAGACCGGTTATCCAAAGGTCGTGGGTTCGATTCCCACTCGAGCTTCCTGGGGCTAGTTGATTTTTTCTAGCAAAATGTTATCTTGTAACTATATAATATAGAGTTGTAAATGCAATATTGAACAGAAGACAGTGTGAAAGCAATTTAAATGACTATTGCGTGCCATCATACTAATGGGTAGTTTATACGCAAAGAACATGGGCCTTGAAGCCTTTGCGTGATACCGCCAAAGCTTGTGATATCACATATCTTGCGCCGAATGTCCACACTTCGTAACTTATTATGTTGGTACGTGACATCACTAGCTGACTAGCTCAGCAACTATGTAGAGATTTGGGTTTCAGTTTCCTTTATACCATATTTTACATAATATTTCATGAACGTCTTGACGTTATAAGTATATACCTATCATATTTCATGAACGTATTGACTAACTACGTTATAAGTATATACCTAAAAAAAATTTGAAACATTGCATATATTTAATTCTGTAAAATTGGTGCAATATCAAAGGGTTAGTCGGTGCAAACGTGCTTATTTGCTATGAATAAAATCGCCATCTGACAGACAACAGTCACGATACTGTTGTTGAAATAATAATGTTATATTCGTCTGTTTGCATAAACAAAGTGGTATAAACTGCGATCGCTAGTAAAATCGAGTGAGACAATATCGGGTCGAGTTTAATCAAAAATATTTTCTGTAAAAAATAAAATCGGTCCGTCTGATTTTGCCTAAAAAGTTAGTTATCGAGGTTTACGTTGCGGAAGTTGTTGAGTTCATTTTACTTTTGCAACTTAACAATTCTAGCTTAGTGCAAAGTTCAAACAAGGTTATTTGTAAATTTTTGTTATGGAAATAAATGCATTACCACAATATTATATTATATAATATATTACAATCTATTATTATTATTATATTTATTTATTTATTTATGGACAGACAGACAGTTGCATGAAAAGTACAAGCCATACTTAGTTATTACAGCACATAGCAACTACAATTACTATTTAAGCCGTGATATACCTTTCGATTATCCACGGCTTGAGTATATACTTGTTGTACTGGGTAAGTTTTGAAATGTTTTGATACCGCCTCATCCCCGCAGGTGGGCCTGAGTATCCATAACAAAATAATTGCTCGACGTAAGAAACTTGTATGCTGTCGAAGTCGGAATCCAACATCCATAATTTTTTGCTTAATCGTCTCAATTTCTTTTCTATTTTTGCTTTTTCTTTTCCCAGCTTCCTTTTTTTCGTCATTATGGATTATAATTACACCATTTTACACTTTTATTTGAATAATCCCTGAAAATCGTGGCGCCGCCGGTAAGGTGACAGAAGAAACGAACGACAGCAAGAGGCACGGGACGGATGACGTTCGATTTTATTGACGCGTTCAGAAACGCAATTTTCCATACATACATACATATAATCACGCCTCTTTCCCGTAGTGATAGGCAGAGACCACTTCTTTGAAACTTTGAATGCAAAATTTAATTAAACTTTTAACTATGTAGCGTCAGTGAGTACGAAGAACTGATACTAACAAGTACTAATCCTCATCGTAGAGGACAAGACAACAAGGTGCATAATTATGAATGTATGAGTAACGTATTGCATTTGTATCGCTATTCGAGTGCAAAAAGAGCTAATCCATCTTTAAACATCGCCACAGAACTAAATGATACTTGCCGTGTAGAGCCTCGGGGGAAATATGTGAAACCAAAGCTCTTCCATTCAGATAAATTGAAAACCTCGGCCACTAAGCTTAGAGAATGGAGCTGCGTGTTACCGCACTTATGTTATCGAATGATACATTCAAAAACGTTTTATTTCTCTTATTTGTATGAACACTGAATCCCAAAACATGTGTACACACGAATTTGAAAAATGTGTTGAAAACATATCCACGAGCGTGATATTTATAATAGATACCAAAACATTTTTTGTTCGCAACAAAATTTGCGTAAAATTATATATAAGCATAATTATGTGTACACATTTAAACATGTTTTACGGATCGACTTGCATTTAATTTTATATTTTATTTAGACTGTATGTAAGTTATTAATTAACTATGAGCAACCAAAACTTAAGTCTTCATGTGACCAAAGACGACATCAATGTAAATTCATAAAAAATATTTTAATGCAATGTATTTATTGTGTTTGCGTTAACTTTAGAAAACAATATGACAGGTGATATTTTTGTTGTGATTTCAAATTTTGTACTCAGTAAAAGTTGCGAATATTTATGGCTTGTTTCATCCCCTTTCGGGTTGTTATATTATAGCCTTTCGCAAACAACGTGTATAGAAAGGACTACCGCAACGCAAATGCGTAACACGAGTTAGGGTAAACCCAGTTGGAAAACGTATTGTAAATTTTTTATGTACCTGCCACAAAGAAGTGTGGTGACAAATTCCTTTTATGCTAAAAACAAACGTTTGGTACGACTTTTTTTGTTCTGCAAAAAAAGAACAAAGCTTTCCACATAATAAAATGCAATACAGAATGTAATCCTTCCTATCAATATTTTACTTACAGATTTCAAAACAAATGACAACGTGGACATATTTTTCAAACTACAACATAACGAACTATCTGTAATAAAATGTATCATTGAAGTTCGCAATAGTACGCTTGATTTTAAATTACATGAATATTTATTTGACGGAAAACTTTTGGATAAAAATATTGTTTTTCTCTTTTCTTTATGTAAAACACCTTTTCGTTATTTAATTTCAAGATTTTAATTTGGAATGGACGGAGTTTGAAAGTAACCAAGGCACTTAGCAACAATGTAAGAAGAATTCAATCACAAAATGTTCATATTTAAAAAGCTATCAATCATATTGATTGAAAATTCATTCATTTAAAATTTCTGAACATTATAATACATCTATAATTACTTTACTGTAAATGTTGCTCGTAAACTGATTTCATGGCACCCGCATGAGTGAGTAATACTCGATGCCAAGACTTACACCAATCGTAGGGCTAATGCGGTGGCCGGGGATGCTTTTTCACGTTTTTGTACGCTGTGCTTGCTTATTAATTGTATATAATTATATAGTATATAATTATGTTTAAGTTAAAGCTTAGGATTGCATACTACACATGTCGTGGCAACCTATAACTAATACGTCACTACAAAATGAATTTATATAATTCTGTCTGAAAGCATTGTTACATGTGATTGTTTTGTTGGTTGTCCATAATAAATAAATAAATAAAAAATCTATCATCACACATTATCATCTACTAAGAATATAATTTCTCATAACTTTGACACTGGCTAAATGTGCTAGCCGCACGAAGCCGTTAATAAGGGCCAAAATAAGTTTAGCAGATCACGTTCGTGATTTGTTTTCAACCTTTTTTTCAATTCCGTCGGACCCAGCAGTAGTACGAAACTTCAAGACAAAAAAATATGTAATATTAACGCGAGTAATAACAACAATAATTAATTTCAGTGATTGTTCTTCCGAACGACGAACTTTTTGGAAACGATATTCTTTGTTCAGTAATTTGTGCTATCACCCAACCCAATGTTTTAGGTGGCTTGACAACAGCAATTTGTCATTGCGATGGCAGCCGGTACAGTCGGAGGATTAATAGGTGTATAAAGAGTTTTGACAGTTTATGACAGATAAATGATAAACAGTGGTTTCCTGCGAGTTGTACCTTTCTTTAACGAGGAATAAAGCAGAAACAGCGAGAAACTTAAAGGGTTCCTCAAGCCGTGTGAAACTAAACAGCGTCAAGTTTTCTAGAGAGAACGGCATCTCTGATAGATTCTTCGAGGGTTTCGGATCGAAACGGGGAGCGGAACAACCCGAGGGCGCCTCTAAAGGCTCGGACCTCGGCTCGGGTTGACCGGGATGTGGGGGTGGGAAGAAGGTACATGTCTTTAACTGGTATAGAGCGCGTGTGAACCGGACTCGTCGTAGCTTGTTCTATGAGTACGGTGTCTTGGGCTTAAACTAGTGTGAATGTTTAGTGTATTCTGTAAATGTGTAGCGGCCTTTAGAGGATCGGGCGGGAGTTAAGATGATAATTTTGAGATTTGACATTAAAAGAAAATTTTTAATAGTTTTTTTCGAATTGAGTAATTCCGTGGGGGATGGAAGACACCCTGCTACACACGACTTTAAAGTTTACACTGACACCCCCTACTAACCTTGCAGTTACAAAGTAGGTGTCAGACATCCATACGCAAGCACATGGGATCATCTACGTCAGTCAGCGCATTCTTCATCCGGTACTTTTAAGACTAGTGTCTCGAGCGAGTTGCTCCGTGGACACGTCATAGTCCACTACCTAATATCCATATAGGTTACAGGAGCTGTAAGCTCGCTCACTTCTCGTTGCACCAAAAATACAACTTGCAATTCCACTGCTCGGGTCGTCAACTCTAAAGCCGACTACCAAATGTCCTTTTTGATGGCGGAGTTGTAAGCCCACTCACTTCTCAGTATCCATCCAGGTACCTCATCAGTTCCAAAATCCTACGCAGCTGATTCAACCGTAGACATTGCATCTAGCGGGTGCCTCTACTAGTTATCCAGGCTAGTGCCGGAGATGTTGGAAGCCTACTCAATGAAAAGCACCGAGCAGAACAACCAACTATGGACAACTCACGGGCCCCGCAGATCCTTTCGCTACAGGCCCTACCTAGACCGCTACTTGGACCCGCTCGCTGTGCACGAAATGGAAGCCTGGCCAGACCTCAACCAGGCAGACGAACATTTCCACTTCTACAGCTAACCACATAGCCACCACGAGTCCAGCCCATGTTCGGGACTTGCCGAAGACGCCCGCGAAGGCATAACCGGCAAGGGGCCTAGGATCCGAACTCCCGTGGTACCCTTGAAAAAACAGCCGGACCCGTAGTTTCAACTGCCATAACCTACCTATCAGGGTCAGTAGATAGGGGGAGGGACAGGGGGGTGGAAGAGTAATAAAACATAGTTATTCGGTCACACATCACTACAAATGTTGAGTAGCATTTGCAATTCAGCCGAATGCTTCAACAGTTGCGCCGATTGATTTACACGTTAAAATAAAAAATACGTTCGTAATTTTTTTTGTTATTTTTAGATTTAAACTATTTCACATTAGAATGCATATATAGTCGAAATTAAATTCCGGGAACACGGTACCCAGAAGTATTCAAACGTTGTGAATTTATTTTACGCTAACTAGCTGGATGCCAATAAAATTTTATTTCCCTCCGTTCTAGTTGGACTTCTTGTTTTTTCTTCGGTTTCTATACACAAAAAAAAGTGCTTTAAGCACCCCTGGGAGTCTCCACGGCTCCAATTGTCGTAAACAAACTATTACCATTGCATAATGGCCGGAATTCGCTGGCGAGTACTGCTAGTCACAATGTGGCAAGGCCATGTTTTTATAAGGGAGACACGAAAAGTTTTATTGCATATTCGTCATCATCGCCCTACACAATAACTACATAACTTGTTGTTTAAGGTATAGCGTATATAAAACCTATAAGTAATTACTGTAAACAAAATGTGTTGTTAACCAAATTTATTCTTAATATAATATTTAATCCCACAACCGTCCAACTGGTGGGCATATAAATAATTAGTATAATACAATTGTTAAACGGACGCCGATCGGCGTATTTTGTGTTCAATCCCAGGTGCGGCTCACGCCGATCGACGTAATTCATAATTGCTCACTAACTAATCTAATTTAAAAGTTATATTATATTGAAACATAGACTAAGGAAAGTAAGGAAGAATATTGAGATGTTTGCGTATAGCCTTATTTGTATTAAGATGCTACAGTTAAAATATAGATTTTCTAAAATATTTCTCTACAATTTATGTCCTCTTTTAGCGCTCCGGTATTTTTGTCGCTGAATGGAATGGGTTGGGTTTACTATGGGGCGGCCAAAGTGGAACGTGTGGGGAAATTCAGTGTTCTAATAAACAATTATTGACATTAGACCTTGGACGAATTAACTAATTAATTCGTCCAAGCATTAGACGCACCTACAGTAAGAAAACTATGTCCGTCAACTGTAGCTACTTGACGCACCGATGACAAACTGAAATATCAAATAAATACCTAGTGGTATTAATACGTGGCTCATTCCAAAATATTCAGATCGGATGTTTTCTTTTTTTTTTGGAGACAGATTGCTGATTGCCTGAGACGGCATTTTCAGCTTCACCGGGCTTTTTAATCGGATATTGATAACGTTGTTGTCGACATAGAATATGGCTCTTTTGGCTTACATAGTAAGAATATAAATAATGTTGATTAATTTCGGCGAGTTGGATTGAGCCACGGTAGCATAGTTGGTAGTGCACCTTACCCAGCATGTCATGGGGTGCTTTCAAATCGCGCTTGTGATATTTTTTCAACACTTTGTCTTACATAAAATTGTAATTTGTTCGCAACAAAATTTGCGTAAAATTATATAATTAACCATAGTAACCATAAACTAATATATCATTATATGATTATGATGTGCCTGTTTGCGCTAGCGGATTTGTAAGACAATCTTGAATTGGCATCATGGGCATCTTGGACGCGGCGAGCGGATTTCTTATTCATACGTTTCTCCACCGTTCTTCCACCGTTGTCTATGCCGATTTGATCCGAACCCTTCGGAGAATCTAGTAGGGCACGGGGACACTAGTGCGCGAGAAAACCTTTCAAGGTGATTCGTTTCACACGGCTTGAAGGACTCTTTACGTTCCTCGCCGCCCACAAAAAAGCCCGGTAAAGCTGAAAATGCCGTCTGAGGCAATCAGCAATCTCTCTCAAAAAAAAAGTAGTTGTCTATGACTGCCGTAGTACAACGCTCAATGAATTGCTTTGTCTTTTTGACAAAGACGATAGATGCTGAGATATTACATAACAAAACATGTTCTATCTCAGCCCAGCTTACAATACTCTATATTAGTAATGCCCTTAGGGTGTTGTTCGGTGCAAGTCAGATAAAATCCACACCCCCGGAGGTGGATGCTTAAGACATTTCCCCAAGTGAATATAAAAAGAAGGTAGGTATTGGTAGTTAATAGAACATTAAACACTGGTAGTAAGTATGTATTAACAGATACCTCCCCCCCCCCCCTGCTCTATCGAGCTCTTCGGGACTTGGTAGGACGTAGAAATACCATCTGCGTCTCCCCGGACGCAGTGATACGATCGCAGCGTTTTCTCCAGTTTAAAAAAAAAGTCACGAGCCTTAATGTAGTCGCATAATGTATGTAACATTTGACGTAAAACTTCTTTAGCTCCATACCTTTAAAATGAATTTACAATTTTATTCACTTTAAATGTAGAATATTTAATTTTTTTTTTTCTAGCATTTCAAACATTTCAAACACTGGCTTACTTCAAAAATAAGGAGACTGTTGAAGGTAAGCTTCAGTCACACTGTTACTGTTACTTTTTCTACGAAATCACTCCCACAAATTGTATATATAGAAGGCGAGCGGAAAGATGTGACACATCAAAAAAAAACAAATACTACTAAACAGAGTAAAATATGTTCCACTCTCTCTGACCGGCCACAACCACAGGCGTATAGCGAAAGACGCACGTGATCGTGGCTTAGGCCTAAGAACCACTCTGAAATTCTGCATTCATGTGCATCGCGCTATGTAGAATAAACGTTAACAGTTAAATATTCTTTAAAGTACTATGTATCTGGGACAATTTTCCGATTAAAGCACAAAAGAATCTGTCTCACTGACATTAATCATATTGAAAGCTTTCCTGTTGTTCACCGCTATGAATTCACAATAAAAATGTTATTTTCGCTGCCGAAGGTAAGAAAATAACGAGCCACGGATAATGTACGAACGAAGCATGCGGAGTGGAAGTAGAAATTTGCACTTAAGGTGATTTTTTCCTTAATAAATCATGGTGAGATACTAGCTTACCTTGGAAGCGTATGAGTTTGAAAATAAACTTTTTTGTAAAAAATAATATTTTCGCAAACACGCGATCGACGCATGTTTTGATCTAAGCGACCTTAGATGCCTTTGCAGTATGGTATAAATACTTTGAACAGAAGCCTGGTTAGAACTTTACTGAGATCTCATGACAATACGTCCGTCTTGAGAGAATGTTGAAAAGTTACGTCCATGACAACTGAACGATTATTAATCCACTATTATTTCACATTCATATTCGATAAAGCACGCTTTAGAAAACAAAACATGCTTTTTATTTTCCCTTATGTAAGAAGCGTACGCGATTCTTAATGAACCAACTGCGTTCTAAATTCAATTAATTACCTTTTTTTTTCTTTTAGTTGATGGCTTTGTGCGATTAGCACATTTAGCCAGTGTCAAAGTAATTTTTCTTACAAGTAATACATAAATATACAATATTTCTTTCTAGTATGATGACGATGAATGTTAATAGAAATGAGAAGTGAGAAATGATACCCCCCAACCCCTCGAGTATTTCAGTAAAGATATGGGGCTTTACTAATTCCTCGGTGGACTTCTTGAGAGAATTTGAAAAGTGAAGTTGCACTGTTTTGTTTCATTTTCCAACACTCATGCGCACTTATGAACACTCAACGGTTAATAATCCACCATTATTTAACATGAATATTCGACATAACACAAATTTTAGAAATTAAAACAAAACCGCCAAGAAGTCCATTCAAATTATTTATTTTAAAATAAGAAATAAGAGTTTTTTATTTTATTTTAGCCATTGTTGTTCGACTAAACATTAGAATGTAACAAATACTTTATAAATACCTACATTAACCTTATCCAGTTACACTAAACCTCGTTACATATTTTATTTAAATTCTTTTTTTTATCGAACCTTGGTGAAACAAAAACAAAAGTCAAGTCCAATCTCAAATATTCATAGCTACTGTTGTGCTAGTGTAGTGTCAGCACCACAAATTGTAAGTACAGTCGAAACAAAAAAGGCAACGAATCAGAAAAAAACAAATGCCAAAAGAAGAACGGGTAAAATGAAAATTTAATAAAAGTATTTCCATCGTCAGAAAAGAACTGACATTATTTGCTGTGACATAATGAAAGAACCTTGTCGATGTATTTTCTGTTTTACGTTGTTTCACGACACATCTTGGTTGTGCAATACAGTCAGCATACACAATAAAACCCTTTTCATGCATCAAAAAGGCATTCATATAAATAAAAATCAACATTGACATTTTTGTTAGTAAAAATTTTAATTTTTGGCTATTGTATTTAAATTTGGGCATCAAGTGCCCAGGCGTTGCGAAAACACATAATAAGACTCCAAACCACAAAAATGTGCATATTGCATTAAAAATTTCTATTAGAAGTAGCTACGAGCAAGATTCAAACGTGCACCAGACATACCAGTGACGGTAGCCAAAGTAACATTAAGAAATCGATAGCGAAGTTCGAAAAGAATAAAATGTATGGGATTGACATAAGATTGACCACGTGATTTAGCGCAACTTATGTCAATCCCATACATTTTATTATTTTCGAGCTTCGCTATCGTTTTCTTAATGTTACTTTGGCTTGACCTGTAGGTTTTGACTTACTCAGGTGTAGGTAGGTACTTAAAGCTATCCTGACTCTGTTTGACCCAGAGGCTGCGAAACTTTTTAAACACTTTTTCCGAATAACTATTGTTCACAACAAAATTTACGTAATACGCTCCCACATTTATAAATCATATTTCATTACTGTTCAAGCATTATGTGTTCGATTGTACCAATTCTATTCCCTAACGTCCATTATAGCCCAGCCGAGACCTATGGGGCTTAATTCAATTCCGTTCAAGAACTTCTGTGGACTGTCTAGTCTCGTTGTTGCCTTCATTAACCAGCTCCGTTTGTACCGTGTGTGGCATTTGGATGTGTAAACGGATTTGTCTAGAAATAGTTGCACGTGGTGTGAACTCTTTTGTTAATTTTCTTTTTTTTTATTTTTATTCCGCAACGCTGGGGAAGCGTTTGGCCGTGTGTGTGCGTGTTATCAGCTGCCAGCAATACATGGAAGCATTAATGAAGTTAGTATTTAGTTTTAGTTACTATATTACTTCAGACGTTGTAAAAATCAACTTTTACAACAGTCACATGCAGAGTTATTCATTTATTTTAAGCTACATTTGAGCTCTTATCAATGTTACTACGTCTTCGAATCGTAAGTCTATGTAGGCCCTTGTACTGAGAAGAATCAGGATAATCTCTGTAAGGGCATTAATTTCTTTTTGCCCTTCCTCTTGCGTCAAGATCAGTCAAGATATTGGAAAATGCCCTTCCTATTGAAGAAGGACTCTTTCTATCACGAAACTACATACGAATAATTATCTAATTATTCATATTTTTATAAAATTTAGGTACGGCACATATCATTAGCAACGAAAATTGCTGAACACTTCAGTACACTCACATAGCAATTAGCAAATTATAAATTGTGACTTGAATTATAATTGGTTCTAAAAAAACTGACTTATGTTAACAGATGACAATTTTGGTTCAACTGAGTTACTGGCGCGCGATTTATTTTATTTATTAGGACAACCAACAAAAACTACAACAATTAAATTCAAAAATAAACATAAAATACTCTTAATCTAAGTGCTATCTTAAGTACTGGTATGCAAAGGTAGCAAGCAGTTTTTTTCAACCTTATTTAAATTACCCTAAGATTACATAGTAAGTGAAGTAAATAACCTATATAACTGTCCCACTGCTGGGCAAAGACCTCCATCATTGAAATCAAGTCATCACTACAATTGATGGGTATTGGCTTAATCACAGAACAGTTATGGGGTTAATCACCACGCTTCCAAAATGCGGGTTGGTAATTAATTACAAATCCGGGCTATGCATCGAAAAAATCCGAAACACACTTTGCTTGACATGGGACATGACAGGTTATATGACATGTTAGAAAAACTACAAGTCTAAGTCTAACTAAAGTAAAAGGTTGTTTAATTGACACTTATCGTCCGCACTAATAAAACAATGGTACACATGCCTGCACATCAACCTACCACAAACTGTCAAATTTCTTCAATAGACTTTGAACTTTATGCCTTAAGTATATTATGGTTAAAAATGTTTTGAAGAAATTTTACAGTTTTGGATAGGTTGATGTGCAGACATCTGTACATAACCATGCTATAAAACATATTTATTTTGTCGTATTTAGTCTGGATTTACCTTTGCAAAGAACATTTAATTAAAATTTAACTGATATCTGGAAATGATGAAAAAATGATGAAACCAAAAAATATAGAGAAAAGGAGTTACGAATCTGTTTTGAATCATTTAACCCTTTGACTGGTACAGCTTAATATATTTGTCATGAGTTTTCGGTCTTATTGCAGTTGCATAAAGTTCAATTTGTATTGACAATGACAGCCAAAGGATTAGACTCAAAATGATGGCCCTCGTTATGTAACTTTTTTGTGAGTTATTTGGCAGCTGGTACAACCGCTTCGTCTTGGAAAAGTGGTTAAGTTTAATCCTTCTTTTAACGTCATAGTAATTCTACCAGATTTTTGAAATTGAAAGAGATAAAAAAACATTAATAATATGCCTTTCGAAGAACGAAGTAGGTCGATACATTTCTGAATTGGGCACCCTTTTTATCATTGTATTTTTTTAGAATTTTTTATTGCTACTGGGCATTTTTAGCTTCACCAGGCTTTTTTGGGGGCGGTGACAAACTTAAAGGGTTCCTCAAGCCGTGTGAAACGAATCACCGTCAGAGGTTTTCTACAGGGAACGGCAGGCGTCATGCACTAGTGCGTGTCCCCGTGCCCTACTAGATTCTCCGAGGGATTTGGATCGGATCGGATTTGGGCAACCATACAATGAACCAGTATTGGAAAAACTGCTTAACTTGGAAGATTGCACCGAATTGTGCCTTCAAGTTCCAAACTATAGATTTAAACGTCGTCGGTAACCGACCGGATATATGCTAGGTTTGAATGCGACAAATCGTCAATCCCCATACAGCTCTGTTAGACTAGTGGTGTGAACCCTAAACTAACACAAGCATTTAAGCTTTCTGGGTGGTAACAGGACTGTTATTAATGCGATAATGGCGCATTATTATACTGTTACTCTTGTGGGTTAACAGGACTGATAAAAATTAAAATAATTGTTAATAACACATTTAATAATAATGTTACTGTTAGAGGAGCTCGACGGCAAAGCTCGCACCCGGTTAAGCCACTTTCGCCAAGGCCGGTCATCGGATGGGTGACCAAAAATATATCATCTCGAGCTCCTCCGTGCTTCGGAAGGCACACATAGCCGTTGATATTCCGGCTCCATTCAGCACTGGGCCCGCTTGGGGATTATGGCCCGTTCTCCCTACCCATCATTAGTGAAGGCTTGTGTCCCAGCAGTGGCTACATAAAGGTGATGAATAATGCTGTTACGGTTGTGAGATAACAGGACTGTTAAAAATTATAATAATTGTTAATAGCGCATTAATAATACTGTTATATACTACATATTAGCGTGTATCATCCAATTGTTGGGCAAAAGCTTCTTCTTTCAACGACCTAACCAGTTATTCTACAATCTTTACGAGTATAAACCAACTTCACATCAAAACCCATTGAGGATCTTGCATGCCCGCACTGAAATCGCCTTCAATTAAATGCGTAATGGGATCCTATGTTGGGCTCCAACTTCAATCATCTCGTGCGGTGAGAACCGGTTGCTCCTCAGATAATTTCAATAGGGTAGAAAGAGGGGCGAGATTCAATAAACCCCCAAGGCCCTTGAACACTCGTCCCTGATTCGTTTGCCACTCTAACTACGTAAAGGTTTAACAGTTCTGAAACCTTCGCGTGCGACTGAATCATTGATGAATTTGACAATTATAGTTTTTATTTCAAGAATGACTTTTACCTTACACTAATATATTTAACTGTATACTGTAATGAGACAGTATATCGGTTATTTACTTATTATATACCTATATGTTTAGACTATTTTCATATTTTGTTTGTACAGACATCTATCTGCACATCAAACTATCCAGAACTGTCAAATTTCAATAAATTTGTCAACCGTATGCTTTAAACATAAAGTTCAAAGTCTATTGAGGAAATTTGACAGTTTGTGGTAGTACGATGTGCAGGCGTGTGTACCTAACCTAGTAGGTATATTTACTAGGTTAAGTACTACAAATAAACTATGGCAACAAGGCATTTCTTCATAATAAATATAGATTTGTTTCAAACATAACATAACTGACGTGTCATTCTATCCGAAGTATCGTGAGCGAAACGCAGTATCGAAACGAGAGCTTAATTAAACAGTAATGTTTTTTTGGGATCACAACCGGTTCCTGCGTTACATAGTTAGGCAGCTGAACATTAATCAAATTCGTCACAGGTCAACATGAGCCATTTTCTGACTTTTATTCCCATTGCCAGTAAATTCGGCCGACCTATAATTAATTTTATCCCTGAGTATTCGATATTGAATGTTATTGTTAAAGCGCGGATGGCGTATCGTAAATTAATTTAATGTATATAAGAGGTTTTGAGTGAGGTATAGACATAATCAACATTTTACATAATAAGTACGGTATATTATTACCATTTACATTAGATAAAGACGATATTATATGTCTGCCAAACTTTACTCTAACTTAACTTAGAGCTGTTACAACCCCCGAAAAAACAGCTGTTCCATAAAATATTCCACTCCAACTTTTGTTATAAAACAGCAGAGCTGGTATAGTTGGTTCTATATCAAAAAATATTAGTCTGCCCACTTCATAATAAAGATATTGAAGAGAACACGTGTAATTTAACTTAGGATATTACGTTATATGTACAAATGTTAATTTTTTTTTTATTAAAATTTGAGCATTGTGGCAAGCATGAGTGACCTCTGATGTTATCAACGTTCATAGGCTACGGTAACAACTTACTATCCCTAGTGCGAGCTGAATTTGCCATTCAGCCCACAAAACACACACTAGGCACCCAGGTGGGCCGTATGTCTGATTTTCATTTTGTTGGTATAAAAACAATATTTAGTTATTCGCAGTCGCAATATTAGTGCGCAGTGCTAATGATATATAAAATAGAACTAGCTGATTGGTGGATTTTGTACCGGTTTGACAGTTTCCATGACAACAAAACAAACAAAAAATTGACAGTTTCCATGACAACAAAACAAATAAATCATTCGTCCGCTTAAGAACATCCGTATCCCATGATAGACCCCTATAGCAGCGCCACCTACCGGGTCCAATTGTAATACACCATTCTCGAATCCACTTGAACACACAGAAAATTTCATCCAAATCGGTCCAGCCGTTTAGGAGTTCAGTGACATACACACGCTCAGAAGATTTATATTATATAAAGATAATTCAAAATCAACACTTCACCACTTTTTTATTTTATTTGAAACCATTGATTTAATTATACTACTCATTCTACATACTACTCATGTCATGATACTGTTTCGCCATTTTCAAGTCAGCCGTTGTAATATTACTCCCGATATAATGTTACGCACAACTACACGGCCATCTTGTCGGTCTTACCGGGGTAAGCGGCAACCATAATAATAAAACTGTAATCAGTGGAGCCCAGGTGCTCCCAGAGGTAAATTAAACAGTCCGGAATCCCACAATGAAACTATCAGGACATAATAAAATGAGGACAAAGAAACTATGCTGGTGTTAAATTCATTAGCATTGTATTACGGTTGGGATGGTGTAAAGGTTAGCGATGCTGCCCGGGAAGCCCGCGGTTGCGGGTTTGAACCTCTCAAGGGGCAAAGCAATTAACATTTTACGCTGTTGTACTGACATCGATTTGTTTAGATGTTGATATTATTATTAAAAGGCTAAGGCATGAAATGACCTTCCTCGGAATGTTCCATGATTTATAGTTATAGGAGACAGATGATACAAAAATAAATGCCAGATTTAACAGATAGCATCAGATACAGACATCTTTGCGGGGAATTTAAAAAAAACTGCAGTTCTGTTTATAAAATTTACTAAAGTTAGTATTTGGTGGAATATAACTGTAAAATAATAGTGGATAAGATAATCAGTATCCGTGAACGAACGTGCATGAGTGTTAAAAAATGAACAGAAGCAGTCCAACGTCATTTTTTAAATTGTTTTAAAAAGTCCGCGCGAGGTCATGTAAAGTCTCACATCTTTACTGGATCTCAGTGAGCATGTGGTTCTCGGTACCGCTGCACCGAATGCTGATAATCTTTTACAATCTCCCTAACTTTAATACTGGCTAAATGTACAAACCACACCTAGACATTAATTAAGAAAAACTTTAGATCTTAAGATCTTCATAAATATTTATGAGACTTCTTGGCGGGAAAGTGGAGAGTCATGTCTGCGGTTTAGTTTTATTTTCTTAAATTTGTGTTATGTCGAATATTAATGTGAAATAAAGGTGGATTATTAACCATTAAGTGTTCGTGAGTGTGCATGAGTGTTGGCAAATAAAACAAAACAGTGCAACATCACTTTTCAAATTCTCTCGAGAAGTCCGCGCTAGGACTTAGTGAGATACATCTTTACTGAGATACTCGAGGGGTTGGGGGTATTTAATTTCTCACTTCTCATTTCTATTATCATTCGTAAGCACATCCCGTCGCAGTCTCAACCCTCGCCAGCGTTGCACCCCACTCCGCGGGCTAGTGGCGGACTGATCTTAGGCGAGAGTAGTCGATGTGTTGTTTTTACTTACAGCAAGCATGATATTTGCGGTATGAATGAGTGGATGAACAGCTCTAAGTGAAATTTACATCATAACTAAAAGAAGGCTCTTGTCAAAACATAATAATTAGCTGATCATAATTATTAATATCATACAGGAAGGGAATATTGTTTATTTATGTTTTACTTGTAAGAAAAATTACTTTTACACTGGCTAAATGTGCTAATCGCACAAAGCCATCAACTAAAGAACAAAAAATATATTTATGAGTTCTTGGCGGGAAAGTGAAGAGTCATGTCTGCGGCTGTCTGTGTTATGTCGAGTAATTATTTTAAAAAATGGTGGATTATTAACCATTAAGTGTTCGTGCGCGTGCACAAGTGTTGGCAAATTAAACTTAATAGTGCGTGTAATGTCACTTTTTAAATTCTCTCAAGAAGTCCGCGTGAGGTCTCGGTAAAATCCGTCATCAAGGTGTATAATATTCTATTACCACTGTAATTCATCATCATCGTCATCATCTCAGCCAAAAGACGCTCACTGCTGGAAAAGGCCTCTCCCAAGGATCTCCACAACGACCGGTTTTGTGCTGCTCGCATCCAGCGGCTTCCCGCGACCTTCGCCAGATCGTCGGTCCGCGGTCGCCACTCAAGGACTGTTCCGCCCCAGCGGCTATCAGTCTTGCGAGCGATGTGCCATGCCCACTGACACTTGAGCTTAGCAACTCTTCGGGCTATGTCGATAACCTTTGTTCTTCTGCGGATCCATTTGATGAGGCCCATAGCGACCGATAAGTGATATAGTGACCATAATATTAAGTATGGAAATATTGTTTATTAATGTACGTGTAAGTAATATAACTTGTAAATAATATAACTCGTTGTAAGTTTATTAATTTAAACAATAATTCAAGCATTGCATTATTCGGAACTAACTGATTACTTTGTTTTTCGTTCTTTAATAAAACTTTAAGCTGTGTGACCTGAACTTGAAAAATTTCCCGAAGTCCTAATTACAGAATCAGGCTACCACACCATTGCGGTGTTCTTGAATGAGCAGACTCGAGATTCTGACCGTCTATTACCTCTATGAAAAGCTGGACACAACACCGCAAACTCAACAAAAACACTTACAACAAGTGAGATTTCGTCTCGCCAATGAGACTCTTTACATTGAGTGGGGAGCACCCTCATTCGTACTTGAACATCCACGCAGCAAAGGGCCGCATAAATATTTGCATAATTCCCGCTCATTTGTAGCGCCCGCGTAATTTCACGGTAACATGTTACCGCGCAGATCGCATAATTTAGTCCCTTGAGATTTTTGCTTCCAATTTTGCTGATAAATTTTTTATTACATACGTTTATTCATAGGTCGTTTGGTGGTCATTTGGTTGGTGGTATGGCTTTTTGAATTCAGCTACAGCCATCTGATACAATGTGTATTGCTGAAGCCGCCAATGATACAATGTGTATCAGATGGGTGTGGTTATAGGTAATGAAAAGATCTAAAGTGTATCCGATCTAGGTCTTGTATGCAGAGTACAGAGACATACTTATTAACTTTAATTTGTTTTGCAATTTTTTATTTTTTATTTTTATTGTAATAACAAGTCACAGCCCTAGTAACCACTAGGGCTGTGACTACGTGTGCGTGTTACGGAACCCCGTAACCTCTGTGTACTTTTACTTCATTTGTGGTCACATCGCATGACGTCAATAATATAAGCATTGAAATAACAATCGCCTTACAAAGTTAAAAATTAATATATGTCTAAGTAACTCAACATACAAGATAAATATATACTTTGGGTCTTTTTCAATCTGATACACGTTGTAAAAGTTTGTCGCCATAAAAAGATGTAAGTATCATTTTTGTGTAGGCAGTTATAGATAAGATAGCCAGTGACTAAGTAGCTAAAGATTCCGGGTGAAATACGCTTCCACCTTCGGTTTTAATGTATCGGTCTGCGATTGCTGAAGTTAAGCAACTTTCGCAAAGACCTGTCATCGGATGGGTTACCAAAAATGTATCATCTCGAGCTCCTCCGTGCTTCGGAAGGCACGTTATGCTGTTCTCCCTATCCATCTATAGAGAAGGCTCGTGCCCCAGCAGTGGGGACATAATAATATAATGAGCTGATGATGATGATGACTACATATTAAAAGAGGAGTTGGACGATCAGTAACTATGTAAAGTATATAGTTACCGATCGGCGAAATTTATAATAATTATATTCCTATTTATCTTCGATGTTGAAAAAGTGGTCGGTGAAAAGAGTTATAGGTTAGGTACCTAGCTATTTTTATGAGTAAGAAGTTTTACATAACCCCACTTTTCATAGCAATAGAACCTCCTGAACGTATTGCTCACACGACTCATTAGTCATTATAAAAAAAAACAAAGAAAAAGGTAAAAGAAATTCAATAACGAGACTTCTTGGCGGGAAAGTGAAGACTCATGTCCGCGGTTTTGTTTTATTTTCTAAAAATTGTGTTAAGTCGAATATTAATGTCAAATAATGGTGGATTATTAACCGTTAAGTGTTCGGTGTGTGTTGGCAAATGATACAAAACAGTGCAACTTCACTTTTCAAATGTTTACTATGGTACTCGAGGGGTTGGGGGGTATATCATTTCTCACTTATCATTTCTATTTTCATTCATCATCATCATACTGGAAGGAAATATTGTAAGAAAAATTACTTTGACACTGGCTAAATGTGATAATCGCACAAAGCCATCAACTAAACGTAAAAAAATAAATTCAATGACCTTTACTAAGGCGCGGATTATATACCATTATGGCGGCTTCAGCATTGAGCTTCAATATCATCTCACTAAGCGTATCGGTTCAGTTTTCTATTCGGCCACACCTTAAGACAACATTGTTGTAATTTTGTAAGTTAGTTTATTTACGAAGTAAAAGAGAAATTACTACGCCATGTAAAAAAACTTTAGAATTAGAATTATTAGAACTATAGAATTTACCTGCGTGTAATTTGCGTTAACCTGCGTTTTCATAATATTTTATCACTAGCATTTCACCCGCGTATTCATCCGCGTGGTTTTGAGACTTTAGCTTTTTTTAATCTATAAATAAAAATCAATTGCTGTCCGTTTGTCTCGCTAAAACTCGAGAATGGCTGAACCGATTTCGCTAATTTTGATTTTAAAATATTTGTGGAAGTTCAGGGAAGACTTAAGCGGTGAGAAACATAAATAATAAGTAAGGGAAAACACTAAAAACGACAATTTAATTTTCCAATACAAAATTATTTGTTTGTTTCGTTCTCATGGAAACTGCCAAAGCGGCACGAAGTCCGCCGAGTCAACTAGTTATTAAATAAAAATATAGCCTATGTTACCCGCAATGAATGTAGCATTCTAACAGTGAAAGAATTTTTGGAATTGGACCAGTAGTGTCAGAGATTACCCTCGTCAAACAAACGAACAAACAAACAAAAATCTTTACCTCTTTATTAATAGTATAGATATAGACTATAATAGAATTTTAAAAACTATTTTTAAATATAGCTTTTAAAATGGAACACAAAAGTTTAAAAGTGCTAGTAGGTAGGTAATTTCTAGTCATATATGGCTTCGCCATTTAATATCTGAATCAATTTTCTTTACTTTGTTGGCCGCAGCTTTTTCCCAATACATTAAACTGTTTGCTTTGTTAAACGATTTTTCAGTGTACACAATAAAAGTATCTCTTTATTACTATTATAGATATAGAAGATACAGATGACGCTTAACCAGGTTTCGTGGTCACATGGAGACTTGACATTTAAGTTTTAGCATTGATATGGTGGATTTGTATATGTCTGTACTTCCGAAGCTCGAAACCGCACGTTCAGCCGTTGGCACCGGCGGCGATTTGTTGTCGTAAGGAGGCTGTTGTTAATCTTGTATCGGGCCAATGTGGTGACCCCGTCTCACCATATGCTATTAAATAATTGGTCATTTGGAAAAGCCTTTTATTTATATACTTATTAGAGAAATGCTTTTGCATCCTCCCTTGCCCTAAGACAACGGGGAGTCATCACCATCTCATTTCACCTTCCCTGAGAGTTGAAACACTAGGGAGAACTGGCCATAACTGCTTAACTCCAGCAATTGTAGACCGAGTGCGATAGCCACTACACCAGTGGCACCTCGAACTATTGGATGATGTCCTCGGGATATTGCTCTGCAGTACTAAGAGCCTTTTCACACACGCTATATATAGTGCGTTTGAAAAAGCTCGTCGTACTCTTGTTCTACGAGTACGGTGTCTTGGGCCTAAACTAGTGTGCATGTTTAGTATACTCTGTAAATGTGTAGTGGTAGGTATTTAGAGGATCGGGCGGGGAATTCCTGCAAAAGAACTGCAATGAGCAATTTCCAGTCGGGTGGAGAGTCCCTAGCCAGATTTAGTCCAATACCCCGAGGACATCATACAATAGTTTGAGGAGCACACTGGTGGCTATCGCACTTGGTCAAAACTGAACCACTACGCTTAGTGAGATGATATTGAAGCTCATTGCTGAAGCCGCCATCGTGGTATATAATCCGCGCCTTGGTAAAGGTCATTCAATTTCTTTTACCTTTTTGTTTGTTTTTTTTTATAATGACTAATGAGTCGCGTGAGCAATACGTTTAGGAGGCTCTATTGTTATGAAAAGTGGGGTTATGTAAAACTCCTTATTAATAAAAATCGCCTACCTTCTCATCGACCACTCTTTCAACATCGAAGATAAATAGGAATATAATTATTATATATAATATTACTAGCTGACCGGCGGACTTCGTACCGCTTTGACAGTTTTCATGACAACACTACAAACAAATCATTTTGTATTGGAAAAATTTCAAAAATCTAAAAAAAATTTAGGGGTCCGATTCTCCACCCTAGCCGATATGCACGCTAAGATTCACGAAAATCGGTCGAGTCGTTTCCGAGGAATTCAATAACGTACACCGTGACACGAGAATTTTATATATTAGATATATAATAATTATACTATATACTTTAAATAGTTACTGATCGTCCAACTCCTCTTTTATTATGTGGTCATCATCATCATCATCATTAGCTCGTTATCGAGCCTTCCCTATAGATGGATAGGGAGAACAGCTTTACGTGCGTTCCGAAGCACGGACGAAGGCCTTTGCGAGATTTGCTTAACTTCAGCAATCGCAGACCGAACGCGTTAACTACTGTGCCATCGAGCTCTTCAATATGTGATCATCGGTAACATATTACAATCTATTCATTAATATAGTAATATGTTTTTGTATTGGATCAAAGCTAATGCATACCAAGTACCTACATAAGTGAAATTATTTTAATATATTGTTTCGGTATTATCGTTAATTTTATTTTGTTATTTTGGTATTTAATTGTTTATATTTTGTGCTATTGTATAACATACAAGCTTCATTATGTATGAATGTGTATACGTTGTATGCTTTTGTTGGGCGTCCATAAATAAATAAACATATTATGCGTGCTACACTAAACTTGCACGTTAGTTTAGGCCCAAGACACCGTACTCGTAGAACAAGGGTACAACGAACAAGCAGAAAAGGCTCGTCGCACCAGTTACAGACAAAATTTCTTAATGTTACCCAACATTATCCGATGAGAGCAAAGCCTGCGAAGCATGGTGTTTGTCTCGCGTTCCTGTGTCATTCCGGCTGCGATAAAACTTTGACATGTTGTTGTGCGTACGCCCGTAAAGGTTTCGGAGTGGTAGCAAACCGTCCCTGGATACGAGTATTGGGATACGCGGCCAAAGTCGCGAGTGGTCCGCATGTTAACAAATAAAAGAGACAAATACCTATTTATAGATCTAAAACTTACTGCACGAGACCCTAAAATGTCGCACTTTGTAATGACTCAAGAAACACTTTAGCCGGAGCCATCATTGTATTGGAATCGTAAAGGCGGAACTATAATGAGTAATATGTGTCATGGTTACGACTTCTTGCCGGGTTAATAGCCGTTAAATTTGTGTCGTTATTATATAAACAATATAATATAATGAAAAAGAAGTTTTGTTGTTACTTAGTAAACTTCTTTGATACGAGATAAGGTCATACAGACTATTACGACGAAAAAGTTTTTTTTTTTACAAATTATGGAATAAAATTTTTATTACTTGAGTAAACACTATGGTATCCTAGGCATACCTTTTTAGAACCGACGTTTTGACAGGGTTGTACGAGCCGTAGACCCGTAGTCACTAGCTGGCTGACTGACTAAGAAGTAAAGGAAATTTTAAAATTATGTGGTCGAATCATTTTTAAACAGTTATATTAGCCAACTAGCTGACCCGGCGGAGTTCGTATCGCTTTGACAGTTTCCATGACAACAAAACAAACAAATAATTATGTATTGGAAAATTAAATCGTTTTTAGTACCTATTTTCCGTTACTTATTATTTATGTTTCTCACCGTTTAACCCTTCCCTGAACTTCCACAAATATTTCAAAATCGAAATTGGTCAAATCGGTCCAGTCATTCTCAAGTTTTAGCGAGACAAACGAACAGCTTTATTGAAATTCATTCTCATTTGAAGGTTTTTAAGCTTAATCCGTCATGAAAGGATTTTCCGAAATTCTATCCTAACCATTTCAAATATTGAACTCTGCGTCCCTATGAGGCCGTGTCCTAAAAGTGCATAACCTCTTTAAGCCTAAAACCTTCAAATGAGGTACTAATATAGTACGGTGACCTTCGAGACATTTAAATTTTAAAGTCTTACAAGATTCCCCCACTGTGCAACCAATGTTAAGTGAAGGAGTGCCTTGGCGGGAGGCGTTTAGCATCGCATCGAACGCTTGCCATTTTGCTTAAGGCGCTCGGACGGAACGGACGTGTTCTCTAGTGCTTTTAGTTCTTAGTTCTAGTAGTTAGTTCTTTTAGTAAATTTTGTTAACGGTTTTTCATTACTTAAATAAATCAATGTTCTTAAAGGGTATTTTCGTTTCTCTTTTTAAAAAATCAATTGCGTAACTGGTTTCCAAGAAGAGTATTTGCATTCTTAAGTGAGTTCAACCTTTTTTGAATACAATCGGATTGAGTTTTCAAACATGTGTCAAAATAAAATGTAATTTAAATCAAAAGCACTAAGGAGTATTGATATCAACTTCGAAGCAAATCACCGCCTAAATAACTTTCTACCCTTTTTTAACCCCATTAGGGGATGAATTTCAATAAAATACGAAACACGTCTTCCATCAATTCTGTTTAAAAAGGTTTATGCAAAATTTGGAGTAGATTGGACCAAGGAATCACGTTGTCCCATACAAATTTTGCCCCCTTTTTTCACACCCTTAGGGGTAGAACTTCGGAAAATCCTTTCTTATCGGATGCCTACGTCATACACAAAACACACTCTCCAAGTTTCAGGTCTCTACGATCAGCGGTTTAGGCTGTGCGTTGATCTGTCAGTCATTCAGGACATAGCATTTTATATGCATAGATTATAGAATTTGGTATAACTAACAGCAATGAACCTAGTCACCTTAGTAAATAGCCTATATACTGTCCCACTGCTGAGCAAAGGCCTTCATCATTGAAATCAAGTCATCGCTACAATTGATGGGTATTATCTTAATCACCACGTTTGCCAAACGCGGGTGGTGATCACAAACCCGAACTATGCATCGAAAAATCCGAAACACACATAGCCCGACCTGGGAGTTGAACCCAGGACTTTCGGGTATCGGCACGAGCGCTTAACCACTAGGCCACCGAGGCGTCAATAGTCGCCTTTATGATTGTTTATTTCCGCTTTCACAAAACATTCGTTCGGTGAGCCTAGCTCGTCGCGTGGACCGCTATGCCGATTCGTAGATCAACCCAGGGTTGCCAGATGATTGGATGTAAAATGTGTGTAATATAGTCATAGTCATAGTTATAAATCATATTATTATACAATATTGGGAGGGCGCTGGCGGCACAAGCCCAACTGTGTCTTTTGCCATGTATGATATTAATTGTGTTTGTATTGCATATTTTATAACTGAAAACAAAAATAAAAATATAAAGCAATGTTGATATGAAAAATATTAAAAGTTAACCTTATGGATATAATCTATTTCTCAACAGTTTTGTTGGTTTTATCATAATAAAATATGATTTTGTGTAACATTTAGAAACCAGCGGAATAAAAAAAAAGATTGGTAATACTGGCAGCCCTGCATCAATCAACCGTGACGTCACGTGCGATAAAACTACCTCCATTAACTGGAACCTTTCAATCGCAAATACGTCAATTTGTCTGATTGATTGAGCGTTTTAATCGCTATGATTAACTGCCTACCCTTATTTATTTTTAAATCATGCGTGAAGCAATTTTGCAGTAGACAATTAGGGTTATGATGAAAAAAGTAAAATTCACTTTGGAATATTCCACAGAAAGAAAAAATATGAGTGTCACATACACAATAGAAGTTGGATGAAATGTCTTTATGTTGAGAAGGCCATACGCGTATAAATAGTTCGAAGAAATATTCAACGCAATTTTTTTATGTCCCTCCAACCTAAATAAAAAGGCATGGTCATAATTAATTTAATTATTTGCTGATCAAAAATTAAAACTATTATCATTACAGGTTTGTTAGCTAATAATCGTACACCATACAGTTCTAGGACACATTAAAATTTTAAAATTTCACAAAAAAAAATCCAGCAGTACCTATCAGGAGCCGTAAAGCTCTAGCTAGTGGGAATCGAACCCACGACCTCTGGATAACCGATCCAATGCTCTGACCGCTGAGCTACATGTAACTACATATAATACAGTGAATGCAAAATTTAAAAAAAATAATAAAAAAATTACGCATAAAATACTTTCCTATATAGTGTCATAAATGTACTTATTGTATAAAATAATGTATGACAATTATTGTATTATCGATGTAGATAAAACGGCATTAACACAAACCTCAGTGGTTTTAAATGCTGTACTAATATTAGGGCGTAATTATGTTATTGAGCAATACGAAATTTAAAAAAAATTACACGAGAAGGTACAAATATTTGTCAATCAATCACAAGAGAGAGCACTTTTTCTCCATCTTTGTTGCTGACTGCCTTTAATCACGGAAAGATAACACCCTATGTAATGCGGATTTGTTCATCAATCATTACGTGACGTCACGGAGAAGAGATTACAAAAAAACATGGCCGATTACCTTCAACCACGTTCTCATAAATTGATGCAGAATAAAGACGAGTTTTTATTTTTATCTTCAAATCAAATTTTAATATAATTAAACTTTTTTTGCACACACATATTACAGTAGGTGCAGGTGACAAATAAAATAACGTACTTAAAACTTACCGTACTACGTACTTACGTTTGGCATTTTTTATTATGGCGACATGCTCAGAAAAGATGGTGTCTTTAGGCGAATTTAAAATAAGCCCTGCCAATCGAGCACGATATTTTTACACTTCACAACTGTAAAGTAGAAATTTACCATATATCTCCTTTGGTTTCCTTGGAATTTATAGAAATATGAAATATATTTAGGTAGATCACTGCTAAATATCTCCTGAATAAATAAAACTTTAAAAAATACGCTGGTGATTATATATATTAATATTCAATATTCTATATATATATATATATAGAATATATATCTACTCGCGTTTATTTTACACATTAGTTTTAATTAATGTTTATCCTGACGTTTCGAACCCTTTGCAGGGTCCGTGGTCACAGGGAGACTGAGGTGTTGGTCGTCTCATAATTAGTTAGTAGCTTGTATACCCTCATTTAAATTAATCAGGTGCATTCCGTTTTACGCAGAAAGAGCTTACAGTATCTTTTGGTCTGGCAGTATGGTGTTGGGGCTGGGATTTAATATTCTGTATGATGGGATCCCAGGCTGGTGGTAGATTCCAACCATCTTCTCTATTAAAATTAGGATGTTTTTTAATTTCAATAGCCTCGCGTATCATCCTAGGGATGAATCGTTGTTCTCTGGCGAGTATTTGTGGTTTATCAAATCTGATGTAATGGTTGGGCCCCTCAAGTGAATGTTCGCATACCGCAGACTTATTTTCGCGCCTATGCTTGACGTCGGCTATATGTTCTTTAACCCGGGTTCCTACACTTCTCTTTGTTTGCCCGATGTACGAGAGCCCACAGTCGCAGTCCAGTTTGTTTAATTAAAACTAATGTGTAAAATAAACGCGAGTAGATCCGTAAAAGTTGTTTCATTTCAATGTGTAGTGTTCGCGTAAACTTTAGAAAACAATATAGAATATATATATTCAATATTCTATATATTCTATGCTATTTCAATAGCTCAGGTTATAAAGTATTTCCCAGATTTTTTAGCAAGAAGCACATATTCCACCCGTCGATCTGCCCGTAGCAGTTTAAAATATTTAGTTTGTTTGTATTCATAACAGCATTCTAAATAAACTATTAAAAAACAAAACACTCGAAACATTAATCCATAAAAGATCAGCGTTCTAAATATACTATTAAAAAAAACATAACTCTCCAAACATTTTAGCTAATTCCAAATTCAATTACGTCCACACTATTAAATTAGCCAATCAGGGAGCCCCGAACGTGCTTCAAAATATTCAAAGCGTCCGCAACTTACGAAGCAACTATTAATTAATAACCCTTATTGGCACAAACAATAATTGATAACAAGGGGAACAAACAACTAATGACTGCTCCTAATTTGCACAGGTACCTACCCTTAACTTTGTTAACTTCATTCCTCTGTGGTATGCTTCGCTATTCTAATGACTTACATGTCTCTCAATATGTCTGTGCTGTCATAACGACTATAAGGAAACAAAAAAAAAGATTACTTTATCGAAAAAGATAAAAATTTATGTTAAAGCTACATTGGTTAAATACTTAGCATTTGAAACATATCAAGCACTTCTCAAGAATTACCGGTTTTTTAATTTATTTTAGCTATATCTGATTTGACGACATATTTTCTGTTTGCGTTATATAGACTTTAGTATTAGAGGGTCACTAACGACATCGTTAAGACGTTTTAACGCTATAGAATTAAGTCCGGTGACGCTAAAAATGGCGCCTGAAAAACTCTCTCAAAAAAAAACTATAGAATCGGTATTATAGATATCGCCAATTAGCTAGCTTACCTATGTTGGATAATACGAGTAGAATGGAATACATATTTGTATAACACAAACGTCGTCGTGGTACAAATTAAGCGACGATTTTCGTAACTTCTAAAAATAAAGTGATTCAAAATGTCACCTTTCTTTTGCTTGTAAAAGCTTTTAAAAGGCTTACGATTCCAAAGGTAAATGGAATGCAATCAACCAGCGCAGCGTATTACAAGTGCGAGGAAATAAAACAGTAACTGGAGGAAATACCGTCACCGCACACTCGGTACCGATTTCAATTTAGGAATCCGGAACAGATTATGAAGTACGCAGCTACTGAAGTTTGAACGATTCTGCGGTTCACGTCGGTATATTGACTTTCATAACACATTTTGTGTCGATCGACGTAGTCCAAAATTAAAGAGGTCAAATTGATAGAGTAGAGTCGCCCAGAAACAGATACACCACTTAATTTAATGGTAATGGACTGATGATTGATGGATTGATGATTGAAAAGGTGTTTATTCAAAAACAGACCAACAAGTTGTTAAGTTTTTCAATTGTTATTTCGCATTAACAAGGCTTTTTTGATATCGAAAATTAAAAAAGCACTTGGAAAAAGACGACCCTCCTAAGGCATTTCAAATGCTATTTTAAAGAAACGTTAGTTACCTAATACTTAAACATCCATTTCATCCAATAACCCAATAAAATGTAAATGCCTTTACTATTTCTTTTCCAATTTGTTCTTTATCTTTTTTCTTTTCGCTACAATATATCGACACTGTAACTCTACCATGAAAATCTTTTGTTAAGTACTTAAATTCGTTAGCCCACAGCCAAATGACAAAATAGACCATGCAGACACAATTACAGTCGTTTTAAAATAGCAGATTTGACTGATCATATGGCTAAATATCACGTAGCGCTTGACTTGCTCACCAAAACAGACAGGGTCATCTGTGACCTACACTGACCTATACCATGATATTATAAAGTCCAAGGTTAATTATTCCGTGAAAAATAATGAAAGTTAATTATGATAAATGGAAATATGATGACAACTAACGCCCTTCGATGCCCACTGGATAAATAGCGCGGTTCTTTTTACTGTGCAAAACATTGACGCGTTCTTGTAGTAAACTCTTGGAGCTCATATTGTCGGAGCATGTAACTAAATCTCATAGAAAATAATGAAGCGTGTCCACATTGTTACTTTCTGCTACCCTCATTATTTTCTTGACGAGAATCTAGTCTTCAATTTACATTATTTTACCATTTTGTAGCAGGAAAGCTTCACCCAATTAAAACTTCTTTATTTTGTCGTTATTTTCAATCAGAAGGGCTGTTAGCTTGTCATTTTGTACACTACTCAGATATAAACCTTTTATCACCTTATATAGTTTAAAAACCTTTTTGATTGTAAGCTTTTCGTTAATTTAACCTTCCTATACTCGCGCCAATTTTTGTAACACCTATACTCGCGCACGGTGTCACAGACCGATAGTTTGTACCCCTACAACATATTTTTTTTAACAAGAAACACATAAACTATTACTATTATTTTAAAGTTTAGGATGTAATGAAACAAAACAGTATAACTAAAATTTATTTTATTAATTATTTTACCGACTTATAGTTTTATCACAAATCAGTCTTAAAATTTGAGATTATTTTCTTAAGTACTAAAAAATTAAAATAAAATCTGAACTTCTTTTTAAAAACAAATTAAACTTCTTATTAATAACAACAAACATATCAATAAACATATTTATCTATGTTTGACTTAATTTTGAGCCTCGCCATAGCAATCAGGGCATACGGTTACAGCATGCTCCAAACAAAAGTATTTTTTGCAGGTGGCACAGTTGTAACGTGTCTTGCGGTTTTTTTTTGAAGAGCAGTATCCACAACGACCTACACTCGGCGTCAAAAAAATCGCACCTCTTAGAAAATCACTTTCAAATGTCATTTACTCTTGATATGCACATGCAGTCGCATTAATTATGATTTTATTTACAAGGTTACTTAATTAACTTAATAAAAAACATTACTTTTCATTATCAAATAAAACCTAATGCAACAAATAAAGTGTCACAAAAATTCGATGCAAATTTTGCTACCCGTGAGAGTTGCTAGTTGCGCTTCCTTTGTGGGTATAAAACGGTCAACACGGGTTCAATGTGGGTCATTCGCTATTCAACCGTTGAAGAGGACACACGCACAGATTTTGATGGATACCACAGCTGATAAAGCCGCTCAAGTGGTTGCACTACTGCAATCAGGGGTGCGGCAGTGTGATGTCGCCCGGCAACTGAACCTGAGCCGTTATTCCGTTCGAAGAGTGTACCAGCGCTTCATAGAGACCGGTGGCTATATCCGCAGACACGGTTCGGGTAGACGTCGCTGCACTTCGGAAAGAGACGACCGGTTCGTTGTGTCGAACTCTTTGAGAAATCGTTTCTCCAACGCTGTTGAGTTGCAACAGCAGCTCCAGGCAGTTCGCAGACGCACCGTAAGCGTATCTACGGTTAGAAGAAGATTGAAGGAGAAGAAGATAGCGGCCCACAGAGCTGCTACGGGTCCAAAATTGACTGCAGCGCATCGGCGAGCCCGCTTGCAGTTTGCTCGTGACCACGTCGATTGGACCCTTGAGCAGTGGAGAGCTGTTCTCTTCTCAGACGAGACGCGAGTGTGTCTTTTCTGCAACGACCGACGGAGAAGAGTATACCGGAGGCAGGGTGAACGTTTCGCCCAAGCCTGCATCCAGGAGACGGTGGAATATGGTGGCGGATCCTGCATGTTCTGGGGCGGTATGTCTGCTGCCGGCAAAACCGACCTTGTCTGCGTCTCCCGGACTGGAGGTGCTCGCGGACAAGGGTCGCTGACTGCTCGCCGCTATGTCACTGAGGTCCTGGAAGTGCATGTGGTCCCCTTTGCCGAATCTTTTGGCGAGGGGTTCACATTAATGCACGACAACGCTCGCGCTCACACTGCAGGCATCGTGAGCGACTTCTTGCAGAGGTCCCAAATCTCTGTGATGCAGTGGCCAGCGCGAAGTCCGGATCTGAATCCTATAGAGCACCTCTGGGACCATCTTAAACGTAAGGTTCGATCTCGGGATCCAGCTCCTTCGACTCTACAGGAGCTCCAAGACGCGGTGATTGAAGAATGGGGGCTTATCCCTCAAGAAGAGCTCCTGAAGTTGGTGAGGTCCATGAGGGACCGTATGGAAGCCGTGATCAGGGCAAGGGGGGGTAACACTAGATTTTAAGTTAATTTTAAGACACTTTTTGTACATTTTTCTTTGTAAATTATCTGTTGTTAATTAGGACTTAATTAAGGATTTTTATTATTTTATTAATTTTAATGTTGTTTGTATAATTATAATTAAACAGAAAGTTAAATTTAATTGTTTTTTGATACTCCTTTTTGTTACCTTTCTAATGATACCCAACACTATCCTCTACATAAGGTTTAAGAATTTTTAAAGATGATTTTTAAAAGGTGCGATTTTTTTGACGCCGAGTGTACTTTATTATTGTTAGATGTTGCTGCAGACTCGGGTCCATCTAATTTGCATATTTCGGTGAGCCTGAGTCTTATGCTTCTCGGCAAGGATGAAATGAGAGCCCGTCGTCTAAGTTGCGGATTGATCAAATCGTATGCTAAGGCTTCAAGGAAGACTCGACGGCTAATTTTCTTGTTAGGGTTATTCTGCAGGTATATTATAAACGTATTTATACCCGCTACATTCATTAGGCTGTAAAATATCACCATTGGCCATCTATTTGTCCCACGTGCGACGTTGTAAGTCTCACACATTTTGTCTACGCTATCTACTCCACCTTTGGTTCTATTGTAGTCCATTATAATTTCCGGTTTACCTGTATCTTCATTGATCTGGGCATCATCGTGCATGCTGGATACGAGAAGGACATTTTTGCCTTTTTTTGGTACATAGGATACAAGACTGCAATTGCCTCGGTGCCCGAATAAACTAGATTTTTCGGCTCTTCCTCGTATTTCCGTGAAGTTTTTAGGCAATTCTCGTTTGTTTTTACGAATTGTCCCAATAACTGTCAATTTGTGTTGAGACTCAAGCTTATCTATCAATGGAATACTAGTGAAGAAGTTATCACATGTGATATTACGCCCAGTATTGTGAATATTTTCACTCAATCGCAAAACCAAAGCCAAAGCGGAGTTATCAACTTGGTTTGGACCGTCTGGTTGCTTCCCAACATAAACTTCCATGGTATGGGTATAAAACATTTTGGCATCTGTCAACGCATAAATTTTGATTCCATATTTGTTGGGTTTTGATGGAATGTACTGGCGAAAGTTACAACGTCCTCTAAAAGCCTCTAACTTCTCGTCAATTGTAACATACTGAGACACGCTGTAATATTTTTTGAACGTTCCCACAACTATATCAAACAACTCTCTAATAGGTGCCAGTTTATCCAGTTGTATTCTCTCTTCTCGTGTATCTTTACTGTCAAATCTGAGACAACGCATCAATAGAAAGAACCTGGATAATCCCATAGTCAAACGAAATATCTCCGGGGATGACCCGTCAGTTCTGAAAAAATCTTTGGCATTTAGACGAGCGTTCCTTCTGACTCCAGCAAATAGTAAAAGGCCTAAAAAAGCTTCAATTTCAATATTGTCTGTATCGGCGCAGTCTCTCTCTCTTGTGAAATTATGCTTCATGCGATTAATTTGTTCATTAGTGTACTTTACTATCAGGCTGATAGTGCCCTCCGAAAAAAAAAGCCGCCACAGCTCACCTGGTTCCTTCAAATTTCTAGCTTCTCCTCTAGCACCTGGAAGTAGAGTAACTATATTTCTAGCACGTCGCCTAGTTGGGTTTGTGGCAGGAGATTTATTCCACCTTGTCTGTCCATCTTTTCCTAAGTAAAAATCATGGGATCGTTCATTATGTTCTTCCTCAGATATCTCGTCATTGTCATCGTCTTGCTCGGTATCGTATGTCTCTTCTTGTACCTCCACGTTATCTTCCACCTCACTGTCATTTTCGTCTTCATAGCTTGAGCTAGAACTTAATTCTTCCAGCAACAATCTGATGTGATCATCGTCCATTTTGATATGAATTAAAACCTAAAAAAGAATGATAAAATTGGTCAAAATATAATATAGAGCAACATACATACATATATTTTACTATATATACTTTATAAGGTAATCAAAGTCCGTAAAAAATATACAAATGCACGAAATAAATTATATTAATACTTACACAAAAAGTTACACCTATACTCGCGTCGGTCTCGTGGACCGATTGGTGACGAGTGCTACAACACGTGTGTTTCGCCCGAACGCGCGGCGTGCACTAAAACGAAGTTAGCCACAAATCCGGCAGCTAGCAAGGAACTCAACTTCTTAGGATTTACCTGCATAAAAATAATTACGAAAATGTGTTTCGTCGGTCTCACAGACCAACGCGCGAGTATAGGAAGGTTAAAAAATACTAAGCTCTTGATTAAATTGTGTGTAGTAGAATGAAATGAAGAATTTGTGATGTACGAGTAGGAGATGAAAATAGAGGATTGCATTTAATTCATTCACGGCTCCCGAGAATGGAGCATGCATGAATGAGTCATGCAATTATCCGAGAGCAGTGATACCCCTCTTGGAAGCAAATTATGCATAACATTATTAGCATTCGCATGAATATGTCTGACTGCAATACTAGTCGCCATTACAGCTGGATATTTAAATTTACATTTGAATGTCAAGTGTGAACGTAGTGTGACACCATTTTCGTCTATAACCCGATTTAAACTAATAGCTGTTGTGGTTAGTTCCAGTCTCGGAGTCTGGGGCCCCGGGTTTGATTCTAAACAATAATACAAATGGAATTTCTATGGACTTGTCAGTATTGTTTTAAGTCAACCTAGCGGGCAAGCTACTACTGATAGTCATGTTTCATTAATAACGAATTAAAGTATGGACATTGTTACTCCTTTCAGTAGTATTGTCTTATGGTTATATTTCAGTTACAGTAAGCCCTGTATCATCCCAATATTGGGCACACGCCTCGCCTAATTTCCCATTCCCGCCGCTCGATTTTGCGCCGTCATTTGTCAATCCCTCTCACCCTCAAAGGGGTCCAAATTCACCAAATTTTTTTTACCAATAAGGTGCCTTAGACCTAGACGGAGATGGCGGGACGAGTTGGACTAATTTTTGAAGGATTTGTCCCAGAAAGCTACAGACCGTGAATATTGGAAAAAGGGACGGGGGGTCTTTGCCTTGCAGTGGGACGATATAGGCTGAAAATAAATAAATAATAATAAGGTACCTTATAGAGTATATAAGTGCTGAACTAAAGAATACGTGCAAGCAAGGTTCAATGGCCAAACTTGGAAGTTCTCACTAACTCGTGCAAGTACGAATGGTGGGTAATGAACTACGTGACTGAAACAGAAGTGAAACGAACATACAATTTTGTTGGTTTATTTAAAAAACGGGAAAGACAACCATTTGTGCTGCGCTACCTTCACAATTTTAAGAGTGGACTGTTTATTAAACTTTAAAGAAATACCGCTGAATTTGAAGAAAAATAAATGCATCCTTTATACACTCATACTATGCTCTTAAACTATTCTTCTGAAAGCTTTTGTTCTACAGTAAAGTGAGAACAGTGTTACTTAAAGGTACTCTTACCTATGTACCTGTACCTAAGTATGTACTAAAACAGTAGTTTATGTTATAAAATGTAATTTTTATCTTAGCTTTATTCTCACCATTTTATAAAAATAGTTGATGCATAGTTATATAGGGTTATATAGGGTTATTGAACGTGAAAACAACAGTCGCGGTTTCGTTTATAAATATAAATCGTACTGTAAGCAAAAATTCAGTAAAAAGACAGAATAAATAAAAAAAATAACATTCTGGAGCATATGTTTACGTAAATCAATTTTGTTTCAGATTGTCGGGCAAGCACAAAGATGGCAGAACGGGGGTGTGAAACCGCTCGTCACAAAAGCACCCCACCGTGGCTCCATCGCCTCCCCGATCAAACGAGCCACACAGCACCATAAATTTGAATAATGAATGGCAACAGTGAAAATCTTGACGTACGAGATATCCGAATGGAACTTCCCGAAAGCATATGCTCCGACTGCCGGAACGCGAGCAAACTCATCGCGTTTCGACTCAAACCACCCGATCCCAACTTGACGTTCGAACATGAAAGGGTTAACGACACCGGCCCAATCAATCTAAGAATGCTATTAGACCTGAACGACTCATTCACCGAACTGTACGACTTCGAGCGAACTGTGAACGGAACGAACTGCACATTCGAAAATGGAACTTGTGTTAGTGACGTGGAGAATTATAACTTTTGGGCGTTATCGCTATTAGTGTTTCCGTTATTAACGCTTTTCGGTAACGTGTTAGTTATAATTAGTGTCGTTAAAGAACGCAGCTTGAAAACTGCTACGAATTATTTTATAGTGAGTCTTGCTGTCGCCGATCTCTTGGTGGCAGTTGTAGTGATGCCTTTTGGAGTCTACTATTTGGTGAGTATGAAAAATTGATTTTACTTTTTCGCTTGGTTTAAAAAGTTGATAGTCACTGCGCAATTTTTTTAATGTGCTTTATTTATTTTTTGTAAGAAGATTCGTTTGTTATTTCACTGCAGGAAAAATATAATTATGTAACGCTTATGTAATTATGTAAGTTTCTCCAACCTTCATGAAATAAATATTTATGTGAAAAAAGCTAAATGTTAAAAAAAAATCCACGTGCAGGATTCGAACCGCATGACATGCCGGGTCAGATGCAGTACCAACTATGCTATCGTGGCTCAATCCAACTCGCCGAAATTAATCAACACTATCTGGTGGAAATTAAGATGATCAAATCACAATTAGAAAATTACAAATTAAAAAAGACAAAGTGTTGAAGTTTTGTTCGCAACAATATTTGCGTAAAATTATACGTAAATAATCATAAATATAGCTTGCCTACATAATTCTTAACTGATCTTTCAATATTTGTAAAAATATTTAGATCGGATGTTGATGACGTAGTTGCCGACGTTGAATAGGTCATGGCTCCTTTGGCTTATAGAGTAAGAGTAGATAGTGTTGATTAATTTCGGTGGGTTGGATTGAGCCACGTTAGTATAGTTGGTAGTGCACCTGACCCGGCATGCCATGGAGTGCGGGATCGAATCCTGCTCGTGGACAATTTTCCAACACTTTGTCTTTTTTCACGTTGTAATTTGTTCGCAACATTTGCGTAATATTTGCGTAAAATTATATGTATACATATGTATACATATAATTTTACGCATAAATCTTATTTTAATCATAAACAATAATTTCAAGAATTTTTTTTTCTTATTTTTTTTTTCTGTATGTACGGGTAAAGCACAGTGCCTTGATCTCACCTGATGTTAAGTGATGATAAGGCCAATGATGGAAGCGCACTTCACCCGGGATGCTCAACTAGTGAGGTACTGGCTATCTTATCTCTAGCTGTCGGAAAACAACAATGCTACAAACATTGATGTTATGGCGACATATTTAGATAAGATGGTGGTAGCTAGCCAGGCGGACAAACAAGCCCCACCACCAACCAAACTGAGTACACAAACATGTACCCCCCGCTGGGAATCGAACCCGAGACCTCTGGGTCTAAACCGGTGGTCTTAGCCACTAGACCACAGAGGCGGTTAATTCTTAGTAGTCCGTAAAATTATTTTATATCAATAACGGTTTCTATTTATATATAATTATTTATCATTCAGTTAATGTATATTTGATGAAAAGCTGTAGTAGAATTCAAAATTGTGGTATCTATGGTTGAATTTTTTTTTTTACATTTTCTCCTGTCAATAAATTATCCATTCCAAAATTAAATTTATCTTGCTAACGTATTCCATGCCAGCTTTAGGTGCTGCACATTAATTTTAGCCGAGCTTACGTGATTGGTTCGGTTTCCGTATCACGTCCCCCCCTTAATAAGTGTTCCAAGAATTAATACCCCCTTCAATACGGATTGTCTCACGTATCAGCTGCAAACAGATACCTCGCAGTGCCTTTACAATAGGCAGCCGTTAACTAAGTTTGTATAAACCTCAGGAAATGAGCCCTCGCTTGTATGAACGTGAGCCACTACGTGATGTAACTAGCTGCTTAATTTTTATATGCCATAGTGTATATTTTTGGCTTATACGTTTTATAAGTTTGTAAAATCATGATATTAAAAATGTTGTTTATTTAGTTTTTTGGCCTACAAAAAAAATCTCTTATGAATTACACTAACATTGATTCGTAAATCTGCAGGGTGGGAGACCGTGTACTAAAAAGTACCGGCAAGAGCTTAAATGTGGTATCTTGTCAATAGCTTGTAGTCATAATTTTTGTTGTTTTTTTTCAGTTTGTTTTTTCATATTAAATAAATAAAGATAATTTGCAAAGATTTCTTTTATTTTCTACCATTTTTTTACATTACAGTGACAAATATGTTGGAAAATAATGTTAGGTTTATTGTAAGTCCACTTACCTAAGTACCGCCATTTTATCTTAGTCTGTCGCCGTCCAACCAGTTTAATAGCATTACTGTATTTTGTAATTTAGAGATAAGATACCCTCAATAATAGTGTACTTTCACCTTTTCTGCTTTATCGTCACTTACCAATTGGTGGGGTAAAAACGCTTGAATAATAATTGAATAAATGAATAATCTTGTCAGACGCCATCGCCACCGGGTCTAGTCGAAAGACCGTAGATGAGGCAAATTTCACTAAATGCTAAATGTCACCTATGAATGTAATATCAGTTCATTTTGACATTGAATTAACATACGTTTACCAAGTCCCACTTTGATGCGAAATAAACTATTCATAAACTGGCGATAGGTACGCTTAAAGGCCTACGCAGACCGGGACGGCATGGCAAAGGATTTAAATTTTTACCAATGGACATTCAAACATATCGAAATATAAATAAGACATAAATACATACTTCTACGTGACGCGGCATGAAAGGGTCTGGAATGCCGCGGTATCTAAGCGGCTATTGAGCATGCCGTCCCGGTCTGCGTAGGCCTTTATGTTGCCACTATAACTTTCTAGTACTGCTGCTATTGAGATAGCATTGACTTGAATGTCAAATGTTTTATTATTTAAGCTTGCATCAAGGAACGTAATTGCTTACTAATGGAATGGGCTGTTTGAGTTGTTTCTGTAATTATCTAGGATCATTTAGCCAAGCTTACTAAAAGTGTTTATTTTTAAAATAGTGTTTTTTTATATATTATATTTTGACGGGTAAGGACAGTGCCTTGATCTCACCTGATGTTAAGTGATGAAGGCCAATGGTGGAAGCACACTTCACCCGGGATCCTCAATGTGTGTGCCCCCCCCCCCTCCGCCTCGAGTGCTAAAAATGAACTCGAGTCTTAAAAAGAGCTCAAGTTGTAAAAAGAGCTCAAGCCTTACAAAGAGATCGAGTCTTAAAGAACTCAAGTCTTAAAAGAGCTCGAGTCTTCTTCAAACTGTTCTTCTTCGAAATGCTGTGTATCACACAGTGATTCATTTAAAAGACACTTATAAAACCACAATATAACAACAATATTATTTCTTAAGCGTATCAGGGTTAAATAATATTAAAAAACACAGGTACAGGGAAATCAGAATTTTTGACGACAGACGAGATGGCATCTGGTTGGCTTTGCCGACGGCCTGGCATATAGATAAAATTTTACTAAAAAAAAAACATCCTTCTCTCTTCTTTATCTTCTTTATCGTCTTTATAGATTGATAAATACTTGCAAAAGAGTTCTTTCGACTGTGACGGTAGTAACTTCACAGTGAAGTAATACCGCTCTGGCTTGCAGCGTCAGTCTCAAAACTGCTAGAAAAATTCAACGAGTCTTCGGGGCCTCGGTAGCTCAGCAGTCAGAGCATTGGACCGGTTGCTCAAAGGTCGTGGAATCGATTCCCACTTGAGCTTCCTAAGGGTGGTTGATTTTTTCTAGTAAAATTGTATCATGATAATAACAGTTGGATACCTACTTATGAATTGATAATAACAAATAATAGACCTTGCTTATGTTGACTGTATTCGAACAACCAAAGGTGTATTACCGATATTATTGATACACATGTGCGTGCAATGTCTTTGCGCTTCTCGCTATGGGATATTTTTTATTTTTTTTAGTTTCCTGTAGTTACTGAATCGTTTGTTAAAGTAATAAAATACTTTCGAATCATAAAATACAAAATATAGTTTTTACTTTGTTCTAATCACCCGAAATATGAAATACAAAAAAATATTATTTATTTATTTGGAAAACCAACAGCTAGCAGACTAACAATGTAAGTAATAAAATAACACTAGTTTTGTTTTATTATTATTGTTTTTTCTTCTGATACGTTCCACCAGTGCATGTCATGGCACTTATATTTAGTTTTAAGATAAAAAAAATATTATTTTAGTGGGTTTTTTATTAGGTAAGTAATCTATTATTAATCACTTTACATTTTTGTAAAACGAGATCCTATGAAACTCTTGTAAGTTTCTTATAATTATATTTATTGTATGTTTTTGTTTTTATTCTTTTCAAAAAGTTAGATTGTCAGCGATCGATTAGTATTTTTTTTCGCTTGAATTGCATTCGCGACAGTTCCACAATTTCCTAACCGCCCCATAGAGATAAACTGCCATAAAGTTTACTACCAATAACCTATTATTATGGTTCTGCTGCTCACACTTTGTAGCCAAAGTTAACAAATCATAGATTTTAGTGGCGATAATACGTAACGACCAGTTGTGGCGGACAACTTTGTCGCATATTGTAAATTTTGTCTGGACATTGATATTTCTTGAAAGTTTAGAAGTTAGCACTTAGGAAGATAGAATAATCACCAGCTAGCTCATTTTATATGCACTGCTGGGGCTCGAGCCTTCCCTGTGGATGGAAACACCAAAGGCCATTAACAGCCACGCGGGCCCAGTGCAGATTGGTGGTTGTTAACGATTGCTAATGCATTCGGGACCAATTGCTTAAGGTGCCTTCCAAAGCATGGAGGAGCACGAGATGAAAAATGTTTTGTCACCAATCCGATGACCAGCCTTGCGTTGCTTAACTTCAGCAATCGCAGATCAAGCGCGTTAACCACTGTGCTATCAAGCTCGATAGCACAGTGGTTAACGCGCGTTATCGGAAGATATAATAATATCTCTTAAAATATACCGGCGTAGTAAAGCTTAGAATTTGACTTGTCAATAAATGGCATTGTCTGTAATGGACGCGGATAATTTGTAATAGGTTTTGTGATAAGCATGTCTTTTGTTAGATCTATTGTAGTGAGCAAGAAATATGAATGCCAGCCCACAGTAGCGCAAATGCCTTTGTTATCGTAAATTTGGGCCAAATTGTCTAATTACAGACAAATATTTGTTGTAATTAGGTATTATTATTATACTACTATTTATTTAAAGATATAATAGTACATAGCAAATAGCCCTATAACTGTCCCACTGCCGGTCAAACTATCAGTGAAATAAAGTCATCACTACAAATCGACGGGTAATGGCTTAATCACCACTCTTGAGTTTGTGATCACCAATCCGCATTTGGCAATGCGGATTGGTGATCACAAACTCAGGCTATGCATCGAAAAATCCGAAACCCATTTTGCCCGACCTGGGAATTGAAGCTTGCCACTCGGCTACCGAGGTAAAAAAAATAAGATTCGGTTGCTCACAGCCCTCTATCTTGGAAAAAGTTCGGTAAATCACATCAGATTCTCCATCTTCTTAGACTGTAATTCTCCGAACAATTTAAAGTTGTGACGGGCCAGCTCCGCGGTATAGCCTGTTGTTTGTCTTGCTCTTAACATCTCCAACTTGATATACTTTGGGTAAGTCAAGTAAATTTGTTATGAAAATTGGAACAAGAAATTCTAGAGGAACGGTAGTGTTTATGCTTGTATCTCACTATCTTCCGTCTGCTCACGTAACATTGACACCCGTATTTATAAACGGGTACATTTTAAGTGCTCACCAAAATAATTTTTATACCCTAATATACACACATCAGAATAATTGTATGTTTTGTATATATATTCTTTTTGCTTGCCAAAATGGATTAATGCTCACCAAATATTGTTTTACTGAAACTGTAACATTGATACCAACAATTTTTACACTATTATTCAAATGATTGAGGATACTAGCTGCCGTACTCCTGTAGGTCACGTGATAGGTTAGTTGAGGTTGAGGTTAGTTGACGAGGTTATTTTTTTTTTATTAGACAACAGGAAGCAAAATTTACCAAATTGAAACTCGAGGCATAAAATATTGGTATTATCTATTTGGTGACAATAAAACATATTTGGTCTGAAATGCAGTTAAAATGTATTCACATATTTCTAAGGCATTTAATAAAAATATTAATTATATTATTTTTATAATATTTTAGGAAACACAATTTGGTGATCATTTATCCATTTTGGTAAGCGTTTTGAATTTTATTGGTAGTAAAATTGATACATTTTTGGTAGGCGTTTAAACACAAGTCTTAATAAACGAGTAAAAGCTCATACTGAAACAAAAGTAATTGCATAAGTGAACATTTATATTCTTTAGTAAACCGATGAAGTTAGAAACATCAAAAGTTAGAATTCTTACTCAAGCAATCTAGTTATTTTTCTCAAATAATTCATAGTGACAAGCTATAACAACAACCTTGTAACCTTGTAACAAGCTAGTATTGAGGTTAAATTCCGTGTGAAAGTTTGTGTTATGTATAAAATAACATAAAATTTATGAATGAAAATCAATTTATTTCACCAATTTATATAAGACTGGGAGAGAACAGTTCAAACATACAGATAAAAATGGAAAAAAAAAAACATAGGAGTCCCAAAACGGTTCCGACTCAGCAATATGCTAGCCTTGACATTAAGACAAGAAGACATTAATAAAATAGATATACTCAACTTCGTTTTGTATGCTACGTTCAAGTCAGTACTCTAACCAGGCTATGGGGTTCAAACCACGATTTCTCGCATTCAATCTTAGCATGAAGATCCTTGGGGGAGGTTTTTGTAATCGTCTTTTTGCTTAGATGATGATGATGATGATGAATCCACGCATCTATCCGTTCGCTGAGTGGCAAAGCGCCCCTCCTGATGTACAGGGCCTCCCTGGCTTGAATTTCAAAGACGGGATAAGGATGCTTCGATTTTTTCGATCAATTGCTCGAGTTGGTGATAACCAACCCTTTTGATTTTGATTTCTATGATAGAGGCCCTAGCCCAGTAGTGGGACAGTGCACACTCCTGCACACCAGACTATCACAAACTGTCAAATTTACTCAATAGAGTTTGAACTTTATTTCTATAGCATGTGATTGAACATTTATTGAAGAAATTTGACAGTGTTGGATAGTCTGATGTGCGAGCGTCTGCACTTAGGCCAATTACTATTGCAACGGAGAGTTAGAACCGAAGGAGAACCCTTGTTTTTCAACGTATGTAAGTATCGTACACGAGTGGAACATAATCTTAAATCGTGTTTAATTATGGATGGAAGTAGCTGAGCACCTCCAATATGAAAGTAGGTTTGATTTCCCTACTGAATAAAGATTGCTGTATAAAGTCAGCAAAATGTATGATAAATCACAATATCAGACATAATGTAGGAACGTTCTGTCTGATATTGAACTTTCTTGCCTTCGAGATATCATTTGCTTTCTGTTCCAAATAAATATTGTGTACAAAATGTTATATTTATCTACAAGTGGTAGTATTATAGGATCATGATCTCTTCGATAATTTTATTTAAACATTTAACTCTTGGTTTGGACATGTCATTCTCAATAAATGTAGACAGAAAATAATGAAAAAATGTTTTTGCATGTCTTCATATTTTTAAACTGCGGGGCTCGTGTTATACGGAATAAGATTATTTCAATGCAAAGAGATTTAATTAAATGTCTTTGTTTCAATGTCTAAAGTCTAACCCTATTATTTAAAAATTAGAATTTAAGTTTTTTCAATATTTTTTAAAGTTTAGGGATAACCAGATTTAAAAATGATGCTGTCTCAGTATTTTTAAGAAAGGCACTATTGGAAAGAAAAGATACAGATTACTCGTTTTAAACCAGGTCTAACTTAAGTGACTTAAGTTTTGACACACTTTGTAATAACGAGGCTAAAGTATTATCAGAGATACTTTAGAAATTAAATGAGATTATTAATTTATAGTAATATATAGGTACAATATATTATTATTATTATAGGTATCTCAGGCAGGCATGCAGTTGGAACAACTGATAGTTGCCTGTATCCAATGTAAACTCGAATTATTTGTTTCTTATATAATTTTGTTGTAGTTTATGTAGGTCTAGTCTATTCTTAAACTGGTTGACACTTAGTGCCGTTATAATTTCTTCGGGCAATTTCTTCCAGGCATCAACCACTTTGTTGCTCAAAAAGTGCTTATGTGGGTTGTTGTGGGAAATTATTTTAGTGAGTTTACGACTGTGTCCTCTCAAATGCGGATTTTTTGTGTTAGTCGACATCTTTTCAAAGCTTGTATGTCATAGTGACCGTAAGAATTTTGAAAGTTTCTATCATATCTACCGGTTCTCTTCTATCCTTTAGGCTGGTAATTTTTACATATTTCCATTCATTCATAGCCAAGACCATGCCCATTTTGTTTTATTTGCTTTGTACTTCAATTTGTAAAAATAGTTTTCCATTTACTAATAAATCTCGTTCATTCTGTTGTTTCATTAACGTTTCAAATGCGGCTGTGTGAACTCGCGGAATTAGCAAACATTTGCGGATTGCTGGAATTCTGACGTCGGATTGCAGGCTACCAAAGAAGCCGTGATCAATATCCAACCGTAGCTTTGAGTTTACTGAATACAATTGGAGTTAGTTACTCGATTTATGGAGGAGCTTAATGGTGCAGTCGGTATGTGATTGCTAATGTTAAGCAACTTTTGCAAAGGCGGGTGACCAAAAATGTGTTATCTTGAGCTCCTCCGTGCTTCGTGAACGTTGAGCCGTTGGTCCCGGCTGCATTAACATTCGTTAACAGCTACCAATCCGCACTGAGCCCGCGTGGTGGTTAATAGTTTTTTTTTCCTATCATACATAGGGTAGGGTCATGGCCCAGCAGTGGGGACATAAAGAGCTGATGATGATGGTAATGACTCGATTTATTGAGTTAGCAGTGTTATGTTTTAATTGACAATAAGCAGCGTAGACTACAATTACTGTAAGAAATAGATTAGCTCGTTCTTTGAAAAATAATGCAATAATACAAGAGTATTATGAAAAGTTTGCAGTTACTGACTGTTAAGATGATAAATCCTTGATGGTCTTGATAAGTTTACAATTTGTGCGATTGGCAAGTTTCATTTTGCCGTTTGTGTCTGTCTATTGTTGATAGCATATTAGTTCAATTTAAAAATAAATATTATTGTTTAGTTAATTTTTTTTTACGAACTCTGTGGTCTAGTAGTTGATAGTAGTTGGCGATTAGTCGCAGACGAAGAGGTCATAGGTTCGATTTCAAGCAAAAGGGCACATAGTACTACCCAGTTTTCGTTTAATAGGGCGTGAATTAAGTCCACCTAACTAGGTCCAGCTATCTTTGCTAAAACTGTAGCCGTAACAACAGACAAAAAAGTGATAATATTGCTAGTTCATTCGTACTTCACGTTCCAGGTGAAGTAGTTATAGCTTTGACCTTATCGTTACTCATAATCATCATCATCTCAGCCAAAACACGTCCACTGCTGAACAAAGGCCTACCCCAAGGATCTCCACAAGATTTTTTTTGTTTTTTTTTATCGTCACTCGCTATCTGGTTATAAAAAGGTCAAACGAGACATGTTTGTAGAATAAACAAAAAAAACTACACGGAACGGACGGACAAAGTTACAAGGATACTGTTGATTGAGAATAAGTAAATGATTGGCATTCAAATCACGTCGAGATTGGTTTTTAAGGCGCTAAATATGTGCATGAAACCAGAATGTAGAATAAACTGCCTGCACAGCATTTGTGAGAGTTCATCGGTCACTTCAAACACAAATTGAAAGAGTACATCTTTACATATAATTTAACAGGTTTGTTATGTACATACACTAAAATTTCTTTGTATATATATGTGGGACTGTGGAATGGAACGCAATGAGTGTCAGAGTTCTCAAAGGTTGTTTGAACGAGTAAATTGTAGAGCTAGCTGGACAATTAAAGAAATAACGACGTAACTCGACGAAAGATTTTCAAAAAAGACGTTTTGTTATTACTTCATATCAAACACGCTAACATCCCTGAGTTTTATTTTTACACGTGTATACAATAAATGAGTATTTATTGTAATAAGTGTTGTCATAGAATTAGTTCTGCAGAGTGCAGACCTTAGTCAGAAGACTGGACGCAGTCAGGATTGATAATAAGCTCACAACAAAGGTATATGTCTTGTGTATCTTGTGCGTGTCTTCCAATGTGTGGTTTATACAATAAAGGATTATAAATTGGACTAACCCACACAGAAAGTGAAAGCACAACATGAACCTCCTATCTGTCAAGTGGAACACACGAGATTGCAAATTGAAATGTGGCTCAATATTGAATGCAAAGTGTTTTCCAATGGTGGCCTATTATTCTCCACCCCGGCTCTGTACTCCGCCATAACTTACAGGCAAACATCGATATCATGCCTTCCCAATATACGTACGGACGACATGAGGCATTGAGTGAATTAATATTAGGGGCCTTTAACTTGTTGTTTAGGGCTATGTATGCAGGTCTCAGGGATGGTGGGATGACGTCATAAATTATACACGCAGCCAAAGCGATCGGTTAGGCGGTCGGGCCCCTGGGTGCGTAAAGAAGAGAATACTCTCTTTTTTGTGGGTATGTCAAGCTTTTAGACCCTTTTGTAATGTATAAGAGTAGAGTCCCACATAACCCTCTTTTAAAACTCTTTATAAAAAGGTTATTTAGTAGGCGAGTTAGTAAAAATATTAAGATTTTATTGATTTAAGGGAGTTACGAGATAAAATTGTACTAGAAAAAATCAACCAGTAAATTCTAGTACAACTTTATCTGGTTACTACTTAAACGGCTTTCCGTGCTTCGGAAGGCACGTAAAGCCGTTGGTCCCGGCTGCAATAGTAGTCTTAATCAACCAGCAATTCGCACTGGGCCCGCGTGGTGGTTTATGGCCTGTTCTGCCTATCCATCCATAGGGAAGGCTCGTGCCCCAGCAGTGGGTACATAAAATGAGCTGATGTTGATGATGATGAACACTTAAAGTATTGTGAATGCAAAAAATTATATAATAAAAATATTATTTTGGAAAACTTAAATGTTAACTTTGAAATTCTTACAATCATCAATACATATAAAAAGAAAAGTCCTTACTCACTTACTGACTGACTTATCAACGCCCACCCCAAACCCTTGAACCTCAAAAGCGAAATTTCGCATAGTTCTCTATATAATGTAGACAAGGAATATGGCCGGATTTTACGAAATTTCCTCGAAATCATTGAAACATGAGTTTACCGGGACGAAAACGCGGCTAGTCAAATAAAAAATAAAACAAACTCAACAGTAATCTTTAAATTATTAACCCTATAATCACAACATGGGGTCGTGGGTGACCCCACGTCTTGATTTTTCTATTTATTTTTGCGAGAGGTAGACATAAAAACTTGTGCATCTCAGTACCTCCTGTTTAAATATCAGTAGCTCGTGCCACTTTGCGAAGTGTACACGTTCATTAGTTCTTGAGTAATCACTTCAAATGCTCGCTGCTATTGAAAGGGCAGAGAGCGATGTGTGAAGTGTTCAAGAAATCTATGTGCACAGCATAGGTTACCGATTTGTTCCCAGCGTGTTTAGTAAGGGTTTTTTTTCATAATTTTTGTTTCTAAAAGTTCCTTAAATATCCAAAGACGTGTATTTTGTTTGTTAAAGGCAGTTAAAGTTTATAGTGTTCTATAAAAAGGTATTTTTATTTGGGGTCACCGGCAACCTTACCGGCGGTAAAGGCTTCTGTTGTGTGTAACATGATTAAATAATTATGAGCAACTAGCTTCCGCCAATGGATTCGGCGGTGGCAAATATTTTGCTCTGTATGTAATTAAAATGTTTTTGTTTTGTTTATATAATTTTAACGCAAATTTTGTATGGAAATGCTGTCTTGAAAGAATTAGATGGTTTTGCGGGATTTCATGTATGTTCAAATTAACATGCATTGGTAATCTAAATACTACTACTAAAACTACTACTAAGTAAAGTATTAGCCTATACTACTACTATCCTTCTGCTGAACAAAGGTCTTTTTATTAAAATGGCTTTAACCGTCACGCTTGCCAAATGCGAGTTGATGATCTTAAACCCGGGCTATGCATTAAAAATAAACACGTTTTCCGAAACACAGTTTGCCCAACCTGGGAATTTAACCCAGGATGCTGCCTGAGCGCTTTGCCACTAAACCATCTATGTGATAATCAACAACAACAGTTATACAATACAGATTTAGCATATTCTAATGTGTGCTAACTTATTATGCTAATTACTACCTAATTACACAAACTTACAACTTCAGTGCAGCAATTGGCACTTAAAAATAAAAAGTAAAAACAAACTTACAGATTCTATTAAATTTTGTAAATGTCTGTTTAATATTTAACGACACAAACATATTTGCAATTGTAGTACGTTAAAAAACACGCAAGCTTTTGTTTTACGTATAAAACAATTGGGTACCACAAACAAAAGGGCCTAAACAAATGCGGGCTTTATTTACCATACATTTATTTATATACATTCGGCATCAAATTAATTGAAGCCACGGAAGTGGTAACGTTTTTATTTGTTTAACCGAACTGGATAAGCTGGACAGAATTGGTCATTAACGAAGAAATATTTGAAAGAGTAAGGGAAAAGCGACAAAAATTAAAAGTTATTGAAAATTAAAGAGAATGAAGAAGATGATTTTCTTAAAACAATTGAAGGTATTCTCCCTACCCGTCCATAGGGAAGGCTCGTGCCACAGCAGTGGGGACATAAATTTAGCTGGTGATGATGATCATCATTGAAGGGAAGATATAATAAAAGAGAGGAAAGGAAAGGCCTATGGAAAAGCGAACGTCGTGTCTTAAAAAGAAGTAAAAAAATTTGCTTGTGATAGAGATGAATGGAAAAGGCTACACCAACAAGAGTTGAACAACCAAATAACCCTGGGCAAATAAAGCCATTCGCCCATAGGGAGAGTGGCCCATAACTCCCCTGGTTAATGGGACAATCTCAACTTATCATTATGTGGAAATACTTGAGCCCAGCAGTGTTGAACAACCAAATAACCCTGGGCAAATAAAGCCATTCGCCCATAGGGAGAGTGGCCCATAACCCCCCTGGTTAATGGGACAATCTCAACTTCTCATTATGTGGAAATACTTGAGCCCAGCAGTGAACTGATGATGATGAAGATGCACATGTTTGTAATCAGTTTGGTTCGTGGTAGGGCTTGGCTAGCCTAGCTACCACTATCTTATCTAAATGTCGCCTTAACAACAGTGTTAGTAGCATTTTTGTGTTTCGACAATTAGAGATAAGATAGCCAGTTGAGGAATCCGGGTGAAGTGCGCTTCCACTTTCGGCCTTATTAACTTAACTTCAAGTGAAACTTCTTCCTCGTCTTCTTAACTTCAAAAATGAAAGTGCCTTCCATTAGAAAAAGATCAAACCCTTCAGACTGACACAGCAACGTAAGAGACAACTGCATGATGACAGAAATAGGTTTTAAATGAAACTTAACTAATTGCCTTTGCAATTAGAGTGTGATTTAAACTAACTTTCAGAATGCGTGTTATACTGTACTGATTGCTACCCTAGGCGCGATCGGTGCCTGGATGGGTGACCTAATTACCTCCGCGCTTCAGAAGGCACGTAAAGCCGTTGACCAGGCTTCTTTTGAAAATTGCAGTCGTGTGTAGCTTAAAAGCTTTGCTTTTTAGGGTTCCGTACCCAAAGGGTAAAACGGGACCCTATTACTATAGACTCCGCTGTTCGTCCGTCTGACTGTCCGTCACCAGGCTGTACTTCATGAACCGTGATAGATAGACAGTTGAAATTTTCATAGATGATGTATTTCTGTTTATAAAATAAATATTTAAGTGGGCTCCCATACAACAAACGTGATTTTTTTGCTCGTATTTGGTCGTTATTGATAACGGCAACAGGTACACGCTTGAAATATTCACAAAATATTTAGTTATATATATTCACTTTAAAAATAAATAATTAAATTAGAGTCCGAATCACACTTGGCCGGTTTTTTAATATAAATTTTCACACACAACAAAAAACATAATATCCATAAACAATTATTATTCTAATTGCTTTTTTATGTATGATAATGTTTATAATATTATATTCTTGCTTGCCAATCTAACATGTGGCTATGTTGCTGTGAATTTAAAAAATGTAACTATTCCTACGTTGCCACGATACTACGTTGCTTCAAGAAGTTTATGCTAGCTTACCAGTACAATCACGTGCCAAGATATCTGTTCATTCCTTACAAAAGCGAAGAAACAATTGTACCCCTTTGCTTAACACTGCGCACATGAAAGAGTGTGAAATTTGGCATAAGTAGCTAAAGTCCAATTGACACAAAGTAAGAAGACAGCAGAAGGCAAACTTCATACAAACGCGCTCGAGCAACGCACACATAGACACCCACTCACGGACACGGAATCTCGCAACACCTGCGCTCTGACTGTTCCGAGCTGTTCCGAGATCCGTATCCCTGCAAGGGGTCTATAATAGTAATGCGGGCCTCTTTCACCATCTACAAGTAAGTTCCCATTAGCGTTTACTTGACAGATAGTCCATACAAAACTGACACTTTAACTGCCAAGTATCTCCTAATCAGACATTGTGAAACAGCCCCTAAATTTATTTATTTCTCTCTCACACGTTTACAGCATAATTGATATCTTCACTACATAGTATAAAACAAAGTCGCTCCCCACTGTCCCTATGTATGTATGTATATATGTATGCTTAGATCTTTAAAACTGAAACGCAACGGATTGTGATGCAGTTTTTTTTAATAGATAGAGTGATTCAAGAGGAAGGTTTATATGCATAATATAGTAGAGAAACACTGATAATTTTAGAGATTTCACATTTTTTGCGCTTAAATTGCAAGCGCTGGCTGAATTGTACGAGATAGATCAAAATAATGTACTACAGTATTGTACACCTTAAAAAGCCCTACAGCCGAAATCACGGAATAGACTAATTAATCTGTTCTGTGGCTGAAATATTTAACAATCTTTTAAAAATATATTGAGAAATAATAAAAACGGTTGAGTTTCGACCACTAGTAGTACTAGTAAATATTATCTGTACCTAAGTAAATAAACTGGTATAATATGAGGGTACATATTTGCAAGATGGAGTAAATTCTAGATTCTAATGGTAGCTCATCCAGATACTGCCCATTGTGAAATGCTAAGCTTAGAAATACAGTCTCAAATGTATATAGGTCCCGAACTCTGCCCTCATTCTGCCAAACCTATAACAATAGCAAAGAAAGCACCCTCAAAATGAATGCGATACCTTTCTGGGCAACCGCGGCCGACCAAATGGGCCGGAGCAATTTGTCTGTCAGTGCACAAAATGGGCATATGGGCAAATAATGGATGTCGGACGCTCAGTTTTGCGCCAAAATTGATAAATCGCTCTAATTTATTAGAGATGGAGATTGATTGATAGCTGTCCGCTCTTCTAGGTTTTATAGGCCCCGGAACAAAGGGTGTAGTAAACATAGCGAGGGGTGTTACGTGCTGCAAATGGTTCCAATCCACCACCACCAATCCGCACTTGACCTGCATGCTGGTAAATGGCACGTTCTCCCTATCCATCCATAGGGAAGACTTGAGGCCCAGCAGTGGGGACATAAAATGAGCTGATGATGGTGATGATTTTGATGTTTTTTTTAATTCGTAAAAGGGTAAGCAAGTAAGTTTCAGTACGCTCATGGACTTATAATAATACGGTAAACACATAAGATTAGGTGAGATGAAAGACAAATACCTTTATCTCATCTGGTCTTAAGTGTTGTTAAGTGTGAAAGTGGAAGCGTACTTCACTCGGAATCCTCTACTACTGAGGCACTGGCTTTTTTATCAACAGATAACTGTCGGAACAAAACAGTCCTTCTAACATTGATGATATGGCGACATATTTAGATAAGAAAGAAAGAAAGAAGAAAAAAATAAAAACAGTTATAATAAAAACTATCATCATCTGCCTATACTAGTCCACTGCTGGACATAGGCCTCATACATACATAATATACAAAAAATAAATGAGGCAGACAGTATACACACAAGTTAAAAAATAAAATAGCTAAAACAACAAGAGTAATAAAAAAGAAAACAAAGAGTGTGAAGTATGTAATATGTATTTATGATGTATATAAGATGGTGGTAGCTAGCCAGGCGGACTTAAAACGAGCCCTACCACCAACCAAACTGGGAATCGCACCCGGTCTGTCTGTGACTGTGACCGGTAGTCCCAACCACAGAAGCGGTTAATCTGAATATGTCTGCGTTGGTACATCTGTTATTTTTTCAAGTCGATTTAAATGGGCGTGATATATGTATATCGAACAGCATCATGAATTGCAAATTACCAACGTGAAAAGTTAAATTCTTACGTTACGCTTACCCTTTTGTGGAAACAGGAAGCATGTCTAGCCAGAGCCAAATTATCATGCACAACTTTATTTTACTTTAACATAGGTTTTAATAAGGCAATGTTCATTTGTTACTAAGCACAAATTTAAATTAATAAAAGTAAGTAAACAGCATATAACTGTCCCACTGCTGGGCAAAGGCCCCCATCATTGAAATTAAGTCATCGCTACAATTGATGGGTAATGGCTTACCACGCTTTGTTTGGGTTCCGTACCCAAAGGGTAAAACGGGAACCCTATTACTAAGACTCCGCCGCGACGTCCGTCTGTCTGTCTGTCTGTCCGTCTGTCACCAGGCTGTATCTCATGAACCGTAATAGTTAGACAGTCGAAATTTTCACAGATGATGTATTTCTGTTGCCGATATAACAACAAATAACTAAACTAAAAAACAGAATACATTAAATATTTAAGGTGCTCCCATACAACAGACATGATTTTTTTTGCCGTTTTTATAGATAATGGTACGGAACCCTTTGTACGCGATTCCGACTCGCACTTAGCCTGTTTTTCTACATTGACCCGACCAGGAATCGAACCCAGGATTACATCGGAGATGACAACACCAGAAACCGGCGCGGCGTGCTAGCCACTCGACTACGGAGGCCGTCGTAAATATGAATAGGTACTTTGATCATGGTTAATACATTTACGAGTATAAATAAATAAATTGATACTTTGGTCATCATCATTAAGTTTCGGGTGTGATAAGAAAAAATCATTAAAGTACGTATCATTAAAGTAAACTAATATTACAACTTTAAATATTTATTTCATTTTAATTATAGATACCAAATATAATTTAGTTTTAAATACGGTCACTTATTTATTGATGCAAAACTTTAAAAGATAGTGAATTTCGTTTGTACTGTGTTCTGCCATTTTATTCACTGGTTTAAAATATAATACTATTATTATATTATATAGTGATAACTCTGTTTGTTCTAACTGGAACAATGAGTATAATTGTTAATGAGTACAAAATTGTACTAAGTTTGATTTTATTTGGTAATGATAACATGAATTTATTTTAGTTTAAAAGATAGAAAAAAGGAAAAAAAACCTTGTGAGTTTCTTGCCAGCTCTTCTCGGTCGAAGGCTAGTTTAGTCAAACTAAATTTCAGTTTGTTATTAACTCAAACAAGCTGACACGACAAACGTTGTCCTGTTTAAATTTTAATGAAAATGTAATCGTTTTTCGAATTTGCTATATATTCCTAATACAGTTTGAATTTCGTTAGATGATAAAACCAATTTTTAATATTTCGATTTTTAGCTGTATTTTTGAGTTTTCCTTTTTTTTCTTATTTAAACCATCTTAGAGCGAACAAAACAAAAAAAACATTGTTCAAATGAGGTATTCCACGAAGCACACTAAAACGAAGCACACCTAAAGTATTCCACGAAGCTGATAGGTGTGCTTCAAATAAAATTTTAAAATGATTAAGTCGGTCAAGCCGTTCTTGAGTTTTAGCGAGACTAACGAACAGCACTTGATTTTTATTTATATAGATTTTATTATTAGTTCGAACGTCAATAAGTGTTTGTGAGTAAATGCAAACATTTACTCAACTTTCCCGAACATTATAAAACACACTTCATAACCAACAAAGAGCTTTAGCGCAGATTAAGTAATAGTTACAGATTAAATGATATGTCCCTATCTAGTAGAGATTAGTATCTCACGACAAATTACTGGGAAGCCGACAGATCCACAGAACCTAATAATAGACTGAATAGTCTGTCGACATCTGCACACTGGATCGGCGACAACCCGGCAACCGACGAGGTTTGTGTAAGGCGCTTCACACACGATGGCGGATGTCGCAGCGGCATGCGGTTCCCGTTCGATCCTAAAAATTCATCAAAATTCATTACATCACGCTTTATAACATGTACAGACATGTACGTGGACTATTTTCCCTAACCCCCACAACCCGATCAACCCGAACCGAGGTCCTGGTCTTTAGAGGCGCCCTCGGGTTTCTCCGCTTCCGTTCCGATCCGATTCCTTCGAAAATTTAGTAGGAAGTAGGTTTTACGCTTGCTTGATACCATTTCCTCAAGAATTTCTTTGATAGTATTTCGGTCACATGGCTTGAACAACCCTGTAAATTTCTCGCTGCTCCCTAAACGACAGGTTAAGCTATAAAGGCCACCAGCTGCCTCAAAACAAAAAGACACCCGGCTGCCGTAGTAATGTGCGTCTGTGCAACCTCCCGCTTATCAGGAGGACGTGATGCGGCATCGATGCCTGTCGACTAGTAAGTGCTGTACGACCGTCGACCAACGTCTCCTTCCCTCACAAAAACTCGCGCATCACTGCGACTCCGTACCACACTGATTGACGGCAGTCCGGCCGCCGCATGCTTGCTCTATCGACGCGTGTCAAAACGTCACCTGTATGTGCTTCTACGTGATGAGAAGCATTCTTTTTTTGAGATGTAAAAGTCGCAATGACGCACGTTGCAACGACACTCGTCGTCGTGTGTGAGCCGCCTTTAACGTCGCAATTGTAATAGAATTTGAGCACGGTCGAGATCTTCAACGCTATGAGACGTGTATTCATCCATACATTGGCAGTTGGAAAGGGTTCGTTGCATTAAGGCTGCTTTTCGCTTGCACTTGTGTCACGGACTTAGGTACTTGTTTACCGACTTTATACGTAATAGAGGGCTGCCATGTGTAATGGTAGTGACTTTGCTCGAGAGATCTCGGGCGTTCGTTATCGCTCGTAAAATTTCAACACTTTCCTAAAAGTTAGTTGTTTTTGTGCCTTCATTTGGCATCCAATAGGTACTTGAAGGGATATAAGAAGAAACAAGAGCATTTCTGATATATCAGTATATTTTAGCTTGACTATTATTATAAAATACGTGAAATATTTTTCAAAAGAAATAATTATGTATGTGCATCTCGCGATAATAAGTTAAAGGACATAAAACGACTCACTTGTTTGTTCCCGATCCAATCCGAAAAACAATCTAACGGTTTTTCGCCACCTCCAAAAAAGTCCGGCTGAAATGGCGGTTTGAGACATTAGCAAACTCTCTCCGTAAAATAAAACTTGTTTGTCCCTACAATATGTCTGAAAAGAGTATAGTGTGTGCAAAGGAAAACAATTTATTTATTGATTTACTAACATTAATTTTCATTACACCAATACCTACATATAAAGAAACATGCGTAGGTATTAAATCTCTAGAAGTGCATTTAAAATTTCTTTGTTACAACTAAATCAAGTATTTACTTGAACGTACAAAATAATTTGACGAGGTTCACATAACACTCGATAGACTCAGTAACAAATACCCTACAAAGCCTACTAATAACAAGTCAGAACACGTCCAAGAGAAATGTGGTTGCTGAAAGTAGCAATATCTTACGCTTGCACGCGCCCTTTTCAATATTTCTACTGGTGAAGGAATAGTTCTTATTACATACACCCTCATGAAGATTAGGTTTGGGTAATCATTCAAAACTATTACATAAAGACATTGGTCCGGAGATCCTGAGTGTGATTCCCAAGTCGGGAAAAAAAAAGTCGGGCAAAATATGTTCGGATTAACCGTGGCATATTATCACCACGTGGCATTTGGCAGACGTGGTGATTAAACCGATACCCATCAACAATGGCGACGACTCGATTTAAAAAAATGGAGTCCTTACTACACTTTTATGTTTTTTGTTTGTGGAATTATTAATATGTTTAAGTACACACTTTACTTCACTATGATTTAGATGTTATTAGCAGACTACAAATTAGTTGCCAGATTACAGAAAAAAATATACTGACAATTATTTCTTCATTACACTAATAAAATCCACTATGTTATCTATATTGTGTTTGAAATCATACTTGAAAATATCCGCACTTGATTCAAATGTACCCAATATTGAAAAAGTATAGGTATACGCAACAAATAAGAGTTTTATGAACTATCAGCTGTAAGTAATTCATGGTCGCTGATTTTATGAAACATTCTCATCGCTAGATAGATCTCAAAAAGTGTTTATAGCTTTTTATTTAAAACTTCGCTACTGCTGTTCATCGCAGATCCACAAAATAAGGAGTCGGCAGAAGGTAAGCTTTGTACACACGCCTGCACATCAACCTACCACAAACTATCAAATATCCTCAGTAGTAATATGGTTGAAAATGTATTGAAGAAATTTGACAGTTTTGGATAGGTTGATGTGCAGGCGTCTGTACATGAAATGACAAATGTAGCTGTAAAAGTGTTGAGCCTCTTTGCTAGGGGGCAAAGAGGCTGACTAACTAGGAACTAAAATAGGAACAACGAAGTCTAGTTAGTCTGTAGCTACACAATTTCATCTAAATATTTTTCAAATTGAAACTAAATACCCTGTAAGAACGGCAATGCCGGCGCCGCAGCAGTCTAAAATAAATTGGTAACCGAAGACTATGTGAGCCGAGAACTTGTGATAACGAGGGAAAGTCCGTTTCAAACTATACTGTAATGTACTTACACACGGCGGCAGATCAACCTACCCAAACATGTCAAATTTCTCCAATGAATATTGATTCTTATAACCAAACCATAAAGTTCAAAATTGATTTTAGAAATTTGAGAGTTTTGGGTAGGTTGATCTGCCGCCGTGTGTACAGTCACGAGCATTAACATGTAAACAATGTGGTTAAAGTCAAAATCAAATCGTCTTTCACTTAAAGGCTTATTTAAAGGTATTGACGTCAAAACTAAGTATAAAATTCAAGTAATAACAAACTTAAATTAAGTTTAACTAAACAATTGAATCTACCACCAGTTTTGATTTTAGGTGAGCCTCCGACCGAGAAGAGCTGGCAAGAAACTCAGGAGGCTTAGGTATAGTGATGTAACTCTTAGTACAATGGAATAAGAGTTAAAACTAATCAAAACTGTTCACATGTTAATACACGTGACTATACGCGTTAGGCTGCTTTTGCACCGTGTGTAGTGTGGTAACTGTGCGGGGTAGCCAGGAACGGTTTTTTTGGAGAGAGTTTACTGTATTTGGGTTTGTGGGGGTGTGTTGTGTGGGTTTACTGGCCTCAGGCCGTCTTTATGGCGTCAGGGGGTCTTTTGGAGGCGGCGAGATACTTTTGAGGGTTCTTCAAGCAGAGTGATCGAAACACCGTCGGAGAATTTCTAGAGGAGGAGGATTTCTATTCATCACGTAAGCGTGTCCCGGTGCCTTACTAGATTCTTCGAGGGGTTCGGATCGGATCGGAAGTGGAAGAACCCGAGGGCGCCTCTAAAGGCTTAGATCTCGGCTCGGGTTGACTTTGTGGGTGTGGGGAGAAGCACCCAGGTACATATCTGCACTTTGTATTGAGCGCATGTGAACCGGGACTTCGTACTCATGTTTTTTGTCCAGCCATAATAATTGAATAGCAGTAAATTTTTGAACAATCGCCTAGTTAGTGCTGATAATTTTCATTCTAAAACATTGCTCACTATTAGTGCATCTGCGATGTTTACGCACGCGCACACAGACGGCTTCCACACCGTGCTGCAGCGTCTTGAGCGTGCTCAGCGACAAGCTGGACAACCCCCTTCTGGGGCACTGGATCCAAGCACAAGTGCGTGTGCCCGGATCCCCAGAGAGTGGCAAATATCTAAATTAATTTGTGTTGTTGTTTGTTTTCTTTTTTTAGTACTTGTATTTACTAACATAGTTTTTAAGTCATTTGTATACTAACAATATTTTGGGCAACAGCCTGAAATAAATAGATTTTTGTGTATATTTTTTTTTATCCTCATTATCAGACTTTTATCAGACAGGTAAGAGGCATAATAATGATTGATCGACGACATCTTTTCTTTTTGAATTGATGAAGTCACGTTAGTTCTGTAGAGTTACCCACCCTTATTACATCTACCTAAGTACGTACTCGTACAATAATTGACTTATTACTACTTTATACAACTTTTACTATCAACTTAAAACGTAATTAATTCTACAATTTATATGATAAAAAAGCTTGTCGCGAGATTTAAGTACCTACTCGTTTTTACTTAGATTGAACATTTTAATAGTTATAATCAATCACATCAAGTTATTTAATTTACTTGTTATCTACACAAGTAAATCTCGCAACAAGCTTTTATAACATATAAATAGTGCAGGTAATGACGTTATAAGTTAATAGTAAAAGTTTTAAAGTAAAAGTTAATTTTTTTTAGCGTATTTAAATAAAAGCTTGTTTTTTAAAAAGATTTTTTACTTTTTAGTTATCTGGACTGGACTGAAGCTGGACACGTTTCTCAGTCTGTTCATCTGATTCCTTTCATTTGATACCCATATTGTAGGCAAGCATTAAAAGCTTAGTCTGTCATATTGGATTTAGAGTGACGTCACTTTATCTTTCGAGTTATTCTCAGCAAGCCCATATTGTAGGAATGCATTAAAAATAATTAGTCCGCCATCTTGGGTGTGCCGCCTTCTTGGATTTAGAATGTCGTTACACAATTAACCATGCAATGACATCCAAACTGAACGTGTATACAAAATTTCAGCTCAATTGGTTGAAGATATCTGCTTCAAAATTGAGTTTCAAGCTTTAGAAGACCGTCATATTGGATTCAGAGTAACGTCACTTTATTTTTCGAGTTATTCTCAGAAAGCCCTTTCGTTGATACCCATATTGTAGGAATGCATTAAAAATAATTAGTTCGCTATCTTGGGTGTGCCGCCATCTTGGATTTAGAATGACGTCACACAATTAACCATGCATTGTGCTCCGAACTGAACATGTATACAAAATTTCAGCTCAATCGGTTGAAGATATTTTCTTCAAAATTGAGTTCCAAGATTTCACCAGAACAAATTACATACATACATATATTGCAAGCTAAATAAAAGCTTGTAAAATAGATAAAGTGACATTCACTCACAAAGGCGCAAAGAATTTTAGCTGAATCGAAAAAAGTTTCATCCAATAGGTATACCTTGAAAAATGCGCCCACCTGTCTGACTTATGACCAGCGCCTGCCTACTGTCTTTAGCTAAGAATAAATTCCGATAACAGAGAACTAGCTTTTAAATAATAATATGTTTTTCATGTTATCACCATTACTTTTTTTTATTCTATTTTTTAAGGGACTTTAAGCATGCCATGTCAGTCCCATCATAACTTAAACTTGCTACATCAAACTTATATAATTACTAGTACTTAAATACCTAACTTAATTTATGTTTAAAAATAAAAGTAATATCAATCATTGACGGCTCACCAACACCATATAGCAGACAAGTCTGGCTGCTTCCGATGTAGGGTTTTCTAAAATAGTTTGATAACCATTACGTTAAATAGCAGTGCTATTTTGATGTTACCATCACGCCTATTTTTTTCTATCTTTTTAAAATTTTGATAAAAATATTTTTATTATAATTTTGAAGTAGAGCGTTGCTGTTTACAACTCAGTTGTATACCTCTGCCGATAACATTATATCCTTTTTGTAATATGTTTGTTTTTTAATGTTTATTTATTTGTATTTTTTTTTGTGGCCAGTTCAATGGAGTGTGGGGTCTGCCGGCGGTAGTGTGCGACTGCTACATAGCCATGGACGTCACCTGTTCAACGTCCAGCATATTCAATCTAGTCGCCATATCTGTGGATAGGTGAGTCTAAGTGTCTTTACACATGTATTCCATACAAAATTATTTATTTTATTTCTTTCTAAATGGTTAGTGTACAAAGCATTTAAAACTAATGTTTGAATTGTTCAAAGTTTATTATGGAGAGATTCAAATCGTATAAATTCAAATTCAAATGCAAAAAAATTATTCGGCGTAGCAGGCTTAGGTTCTAACAATAAAACTAATAAGTACATAATATTCAAATTAAAATGCTACGACGAACTGGACTCTTCTCAGCATAAGTTGCAGCTTCAAGAAACTGCAACGCTGATTTTCAGAGGAGCCTGTGATGTGAGTGTATGTGTGTGTGTGTGTTATGTTATAAAAATAATGCTTTTAATAATAATACATATTGATAAAGTTTAAAATAGAAATAATAAACACTTAATAATACCTGTGCGATTACATAACAGTATACCTAATGTTAAAAATGTATGTGGTTGTGCCATAAACTAAGTATGAAGAATAAAATATATTATAAGTCAAAAACCATAAACCATCTTTAAAAATAATAATAAAAAATAAAAGCTGCCTGCTTAAAGTTGTTGCCCTTTTTGTTGCTCCAGTAAATATTTCCGGTACTTAACTTTAAAAGAATGGACAGTTTGAGAATTTCTTAGTGGTGGAGGTATATTATTCCAACACTTAGTGGCAGCATAGCGGAAACTACCACGAAATGCAGACGATCTATGTTTAGGACAGCTCAATCTCGATGCCATTTTAATGTCTCTTCGGGAGAATGTTAGTTTTTTAAACAGATACTGTGGCTTGCAGCTTTGAACCACACCGAAAAGAAGGCTAGCGAAATGCAAAGAACGACGCGCCTCCATTTTAATTAGATTACAGCTGTTTAAATAAAGCGTGCACATGCATTCTGCACACGCATTCAGTCGAGCAAAAGTTTTTTTTTTAAATGTTTTTTACTAACAATTTTTTCTTTTAGCTGCTATAACTATATTAAAACCTTTTTACCGTTACGTTTCAAACTTTTTTATAACTTTTCCTGATTTTAAACTATTTTCCAAACAACTGAGTAACGATTTTTCTAACATACTCGTAATTCTCAATCTGTTACCGCATAGATTAAAGCGAAACCTAATGAACTCGAGTGTAAGTACATGCTATCGTTTACGAGCCACTGGCTACGTTTATCCTAATTCATTCTGGTTCACTTATCACGAAGGCGACTGTACGTGCCCTGTATTGAAACGGGAACGTCATAAGTATTTAACGTAAGATTCAAAGAAATCATACTTATAGCACATAAGTACATGTAAACATAGGCAACACAAATATATCAACGAGTAGACACGTGCAGTAAGCATGTTACCTCGGCCGATGCAATACGTGTCGTGCGTTTAGTTTCATTTAATACAGTTACTATAGTACCCATGCTTAAATACGAGGGCGACACTGAATGTTTTTAGAACTGGCCACTTGTAAACGATATAATAACTTGGCGGCAAATTGAAAATTGTCTGTGTAACGTTAGCATGAATTTAACGCGAGAAAATTTTCGTGCATTGATTTTATGACATTCGATGTCATTAAAGTCAACAAAAAAGTTTACGATGAAGCCCCATCTCGTGCCACTGTTTACAACTGATTTAATGAGTTTAAACGTGGTCGCACTAATCTCACCGATGATCTGTGTGAGGGACGGCCTTCTACGGCGACGACTAAAGATAACATCAGTGTTGTGCGGCGTATGATAGAGACTGACAAAATAGTGACCTATCAGCAGATTTGGACAAGCTTAGACATCGGTTTGAGTCAAGTGCACAAAATCCTCCATGAACATTTAGCGATCAGGAAGTTTTGTGCCCGGTGGATACCGTCCTCATAATTTGACAGAGGCCCAAAAACTTCATCGTGTTGATTGGTGTTGTGAAATGGTTCAAAGATTTAACGGAGGTGACTCAAATGCTATGTTCAACATACTTACGGGTGACGAAAGCTGGATTTACTGTTATGATCCTGAAACTAAAAGACAGTTTGCTGAGTGGGGGTTTCTTTCCGAGGAGTTGCCAACTAAAGTGAAGTGAGGTCGAAGCGTGGGAAAAAAGATGGTGGCATCGTTTTTCGGAAGGACAGGTCAATTACACAACAATTATTGTTTTAGAGGATCGAAACCACTTGTCTTAGAAAAAGTTCGGGAGAAACGACCTCGCAGTAGGATCCTCCTTCACCACGACAACGCCTCGTCGCACACCGGTAAGCAAAAGATTGACTATTTGGCGACGTAAAACGTGGAATTACTGGGTCACCCGCCGTAAAATAGCCCCGACCTCACACCTTGCGATTTTTATTTATTCCCGAAAATAAAAGAAAAACTTCGAGAAAAAGTTTTATGGACGCCGAGGAAGCAGTGACTGCATTTCAAAAGGCGTCGAAAAGACCCCTAAGGACGAGTGGGTAAAGTGCTTTTCTCAGTGGTTTCATCGGATGTAGCGATGTATTGATGTGAATGGACACTATTTTAAAAAGATGTAATAACTTGTTATTTTGTTCAGTTTTTTATTATCTAAGAACTTTCAGTGTCGCCCTCGTATTTAATTTGTCGATAAAAGAGTTCTAATAAAGCATATTGTATTTTTCATAGAGCCCGCACGCAAACTTTTCTTTAATATTTATTTTTTATTTATAGACAATTATTTGACCGCGATCTCACCTGGTAAGTGATGATGCAGCCTAGGATGTTTGCCTATATAATGACTGTTCGCTCTTGCCTTGAAAATGTCCTGGTCGTAGGTAGGAACGTATTCGAAAACAGATCCGCAGAAGGGGAATCTATTCTTTAGCTGTTTGTATCAAAAATGATGACGCAAAGCGCTTAGGAAGCGGAATTTTAACAGCATAAGGATGTGATCACGACCCGTGTCTAGTTCCTTGGAGATAAAAAGGAGTAAATCCATAAAATACAGTCCACTCTCTCGTGCTACCAAGAGGATTGCTTCAGATCTGCAGGATTGCTTGATGAAGCAATCCTCTTGATAGCCCTGAGAAAATTAGTTAGTAAAAAATTATATGTGGTATATTTTTATCTGCCCACAGATACATAGCAGTAACACAACCAATCAAGTACGCGAAGCACAAAAGCAATGGGCGAGTGTGGCTCATGATCGCAGTGGCCTGGCTAGTCTCTGGGGCCATCGGCTCCCCCATAGTGCTGGGGTTAAACAACACCCCAGACAGGAGCGCCAACCAGTGCCTCTTCAATAACACCAACTACGTGATATATTCATCGCTTGGGTCGTTCTACATACCCTGCATTATCATGATGTTCCTGTATTTTAAAATATTTAAGGTATGACTTTTAGTCTGTTCTTTGGTCATCGATAGTATGATAGTAGCAGTAGATTTAAAGCTAATAAATGGTAGATCTGTAGTATTTTAGATGAATAACTATTAGATAGAAACTGAATAGCACTAAACAAAGGCATTTACCTCAGTCAGGTAAATCAATTTACAAGTAAGCTACGGAGGAATCCTTGCCAATTTTTTCAAGTCAGAGATGTTGTGGGTATGTGGTTCCACATGTTTCATTCAAGTACTCATTACAGCGTCGATACAAATATATGACAATTTAAATACAAAATAACAATTGAGAGTGTTGTAGTTAACCATCACGTTGTCAACACCACCATCTGTATAAAAAAAGTTAATTGGTTGTCAATATTTCAATACGGTAGTGAAAATGTACACCAGCCAGATACGGTCAGCATACGGTCTCATATTTCTAAAGTAATCCAAAAGACCTATAAAATAAATATGGGAAAAATATTGGATAAATAAATTTGGGAAAGTTCGAACAGAAAGGTGTACAAACTTGCCCAAACTTTTTCTTTACCTTTTGAAAGTAATCCGGATTCCTCATCATCTGAGTAAATGACGAATTTTCTTACAGGTATGTCCACAGCCCTTTTTAACCGTTTCCAGGAAATATTCTAGTTAAAATAACTATCTTAATTGCGGCTTGCACAGGGATTTCAAATTGAGATTGAACTCAAAATTATAATGAAAAATTCCTCGTAGTATGAACCTACTTAAAAGTATTAAAACCAAAAAAGTTTTGAAAACAAGCCAGACCAAAATTTACTTTAAAATATACTCCTTTGGTCTTTCCTAACGATTTAAATGAACAACGATAAAAATTGACTTACAGGCCCGACCCCAATATAATTGTTGTATAGACTGTATCCCGAAAAATGAGGAAACAACCCTTTAAAATAAGCAATTTTAACAACAACAAACCAATAAAAAACACTGTTATTTTTAAACGACTTGACTAATTAATGGTATTGTTTGCAGGCGATTCGACAGCGGGCTAAAAAGCAGCGAAAAGCGAAGAAGACAGCATCAGCGTTAAGTTCAGCGGTGTCCAGTGGAACAGCAGCCGTCGTCATAGAAAACATGGCGCACACACAGAGGCTTGGGGACGGATCCTTCCGGACTGAAGATGACCGTCCTACCAACACCGCTTCTGGTAGCAACGAAGACGACGATGATGAAAAGTAAGCTATATTACAAGAACACTTACTTCTTTATTATTATTTTATTACTGACGGGTGAGCACCTGATTTCATCTTAACTGATGAATGCCGAAGATGGAAGCGTAACCACCCGACGTACGGAACTACTGATGATAAACCTTCAACAGATCACTGCCTCAGCCCTTGCTCCTAAAAAAGTCATCATAATTATATTTTGATACTTATCTCGATATTTCTAAGGAACATAGTAAGTATGAAACGAAATTGTGTTCATTGTATTTTTAAAGTCTAGACGGGTGGACTCCCCCCTTAAAAAGAGAATAAATAAAATATTGAAAGTTATGCAAATCAAAGCCATATTACTCTAGCCAATTTATAGCACAAAAGATGTAAATAGTTTTCATGCCCTACAGAAAGTTTTTTTTTTCAATATAGCAGAAATTATTTGCTTTAAAATTGAAGTTATCTAAAGTAAATTCACCTAAGAAATGGAAAATGAATACCGATTATGTGAAATGTTTACATTTATAAGGTTCCGTAGAACTAATCCGATGTCAAACAATACTCTAAATCGAAATAAGAGCACATTATCAATTGATATCTCTGAAGTCTAGCCTAAATTAATGGGTTTAAATATTTTGTAGTAAATATTGAGTCTCGTAAAATCTAATACTGTTCGTAACCTCAGAAGAAATGTGTCGAAATTATACATAATAGAAAGAACTGATAAATACGTCTATTTATTACAGGAAAACCTTAGAATCAATAGTACTCGTATTGTCCTTTGTTTTATATATGAAACGTTATAACAATGTCGAAATCCGATAATTTCTTCTAGACCGATATTGGAAGAAATATAAGAATACTCAGAGCGACACTCCTGTCGCCGAATGTCTCCGTCACGGCCGTATTTCTCCGTGACATAATTGACGGGAAAAGTTGGGTATTCGTAAATTCGGCACAGTTGTAGATAACAGCGCGGCAGCGGCGGTAGGCGGTCCAATTACAGGCGTTACAAAAATCTCGGAATAAAAAACGATTGGAACGAAAAGTGATATAAGTATGTCAAAAACCAAACACAATTGAATAAATGAACACTGGAATATTATTACAGGTATTCTTCGACTTCTGCCATACAAATTGACGCTATCGTTCAAGTGATCAAAGTAATGAAATTTGCACTAAACTCTCTATTGCGATTGCGATATTATCAATTTGTATGTATTCTTCGTAACAGTTAAGCGTTTTAAATTGGTCTTTCAAATCTTATTAAAAAGCTTTAAGGATATTATGACGTCATTTCACCTACTTTACAGGATAGGCAAAACTCCTCATATTATAACTTGAATTTAAATATAACTTTTTACATTTCAAAATTTGCCTTTCGTATATATTATTAGTCCATGCCTTCCGTAAGAGTTCTCTCTCTTCAGACTTCTAAAGCGTTATAACTTCGTTCCTCGTTTGTTTCAGCTATAGAACAGAGATGGGAGCATATGCTGAAGAGCTGGTCAACACAAGATCTGCCAGGTTCATGCTTGCTGCTGTGGTAGAAGAGACAGGCCTGTGAGTAACACCTGATAATTAAAATACAAAAAAACTTGTTTAGCTAAATTGACAATGACATTTACTATGTTTGCCATCAATATAGTTAATAGAATATCCCCTATAAGAAATATTTCTCTTGTACAATTTGACATGTTAAGTTTTTCAATAATTGCTTCTATACGTACTATTATTTGTTAATATCGATGACTTTTTTCCTTTTTTTATTACTTACCAATTACTTATATCATCTACACCGTTTTTGAAACAAGTTTATAATATCTCTAGTTAAGTTACAATCTGTATTATCACGTTTTATGACGACGTGGTTTTGTTTCAGAATAATGGCTAACTTAGCATCTCCAATCCCAATGATGGATCCGAACACTAACAACGATTCCGGATACGCGCCTTCCAACTTAGACGGTGACGTCAAGGAACATTCGCCACCAGCTTCGCCTACGCAAAAGGACCAGAAAAAACATGACGAGAAGTCTGACGCGCCAAAAAAACCAGAACTGAAGTGAGTTTGACGGCCAAACACTTTTTCTCGGTCCTAGTATTTCCTGATATTGAAACTGAGAAACAGATTCAGCTAGTTTGTAGTTGAGCGTGTTCGTGGGCGTGTGGTGATAAATGATAACAATGTTTTATTATATGTTTTGTATTATTCATGAAGAGGTAAAGTTTTTGTTTGTTTAAGGAGGGTAATCTCTGCTACTACTGGTTTAATTTCAAAAATTCGTTCACAGATATAACGATATCGTCCTTGCGGATAACATAGGCTCTATTTTTTTTTTATAAAAAATAAGGTAAAAAAAAATTGTGCAGAAAAATACGTCGTGGGCTAGCTACTAGTTTCTAATAAATCAATGAAGGAGGCTCTAAACTCAAACAGTTAACGTAAAAACTCGTTAGCCGATCGAATAGATGATCGGGTTGAATGCGAAAATGATGATTTAACCCCCATATCTCTTTTAGACCATTGACGTGAACCTATTTTCAACATAAGCTAATTTCTGGACCAATCTTTCTGGATGTGTATAAACTCGAGCATAAAAAACAGCTTTGGTAAAACTTAAATTTTTCAGAACAGTACTAAAGTGTTACGTTTTCCTTTTTTTAACATTCTCAAATAATTTACAAGTGTGCATTTAAATTAAATATTAAAGATTTTATTTATTTCTTATTTCTACATAGAGGAAGCGCTTGGCCTTTTACATTGATGTTATAAATGGCAACAGACTAAAATAAAATGATGGCAACCAGTAAACTTCGAAAAAGCTCCATTAACTTTAGTTACCAAGCTAATATTGTGTATCGCCGCAGAACCATTAGTCAGCGGGATATTTTTTTATTATAAAACTGTTTGAACAATTTGGGCTTGAAACATTTTTAGATAGTATTTGTTATACACAGAAAAACATTAGCAGTGATTAACAAAATATTTGAAATAGGCACCACACAAATTCTAGTAAATTTTAACCGTGCTATTTTTAAAGAATTTTTAACTAGTTTGCACTTAAGGAAATTCTGATCGCTCGTCGGACGGAAAATGTATTTTCCGAATACTTTTAAAACTTCCAATAATAACCACGTCAAACATTGTTGCTGCGAAAGATGAATATATTTCCTCTTATGAATAAATGTCTTCGTAAAGTCGACAGTAAACTGAAATAGCGAAAATTTTGCATCAGTTTGCACAATTTTAATGCAATCTGATTCTTAGCGCTCGCCCGGTAAAACTTTTACCCTCAGGTACTAAAAGGTTGCAATTCTAGTCAGCTGGTCTGTTCTATCATAGATTCTTAACATTAGTTGAAGAAAGTAACCAATTTTCTAAATACCGGTGCACTGATCTCGAATAATATTTTTTTTTTTAAATTATACATTCTTTTATAAATTTGTATGTTATTTTGTGACGGAAAGTAAATTCTATGATAGGAAGAGTAAGAGTAGTAAAAAAAATATCGAGAAAAGAAACAACTTACTGGCTTTCTGCTGTTCTTCTCAGAACAAAGAAAAGCTTACGAACTAATAGCGTACGTAGTAAAATTTACATCTGTAACACAGAGGAATATTTGTCGCACAAATAATATAAAGGTGCATTCATACAAATTAACATTAGACGCAAAACTATGAAGTTTAACTTAATTAACTTGTAGAATACTTTTGGAAGGTATTTATTCAGTTCTTTTATTTAGGATAGGTATGTATTTTAGACAAAAGTAAAATAAAAAAATGTATTTCTGTAAAAACTTGATTCATTATAAATAATTATTATTATGATTAATTATAATATAAGTTACTCAAAAAACACAAACATTTTACTCAAAAAGTCAACATAAAGAGCAAAATTAAACAAAACTAATGTAATCACATTAATTATTTGCACTATTATTTGATGGCGGCTCGAACAGAGACGAACCATTTTAATAATATATCTTTGAAATATTTGAGCAGTTTCTCCGGATTTTCTTCACTCAACTTTTGTCGATATCGTCGTTATCTCTCTGCTCCATTCAAAGACATTTTGTACCATTATCTGAAAGCATAATATTATTACAATAGATCTAACATGTAAATACAACTACAGACACATACTCGTAATGTAATTTTTGCCTAAAAATTTTGCAAATGTGGCCCATATATTTAGTCCACAAAAGCAACATATTTCATTTAGTTTTAAATAAAAAAAGTCTTTTCCCGGTTTTCCATGCAATGCAATTGAGTTTGAATAGTTAAAAAATCACAAAAAAGCAGATTGTTTAGAGTTATTTTTATTCTTCAATTTATTGGCAATAACTTTAAAACTTTATATCAGGGTTATTGACTTGAAAAAAACACAAAAATAATCGTAAAAAAACGTGTAATTAATATGAAAATATTAACTATGATTTATGACTGGGCAGTGGGCATATTTGATACGACTGGATAATTTGTTTGTTGTCATCATTAAGTACGACAATAGCTTTTAGTGCTTAGGTATAAAAAGCCTCATAAAAAAATCAACGTTGACTTATTATATTACCTAAACAGAACATTTTTCGGAAACGTTCCAATATTTATTACCAAAAAACTATTTGGACTAAGTAGGTAAAATAATATAACGAACATTTTAAAACAAAAAATAGCCAATGTGTGTGCACCCTTTTTTTTGTGTTACGTCACCCAATGACACACATTGGAAGCAAAAATATACCTATCAAAACAAGAAACCAAGCGCAACAAAAAAAGGAAAAAGATTTTTACAATTATTGTCTATTGCACGATTTACCTAATCCAAATAGGGTCTTATGATAATATATCTGTAATAAAATCAATAAACTTACCTGAAATTTTGCGTCACACAAGTATATTTTTTATGTGACAAAACGGCAAACACAGGTCTCGTCAATAGTAACATCAAAAATAAGATGGCTGACGTTTTGTTTTGTAAGGTTGGTAGTAAATCGAATGTTGCCAGATATAAAAAATACGGATACGTTCAGAAACTGTAGTATTAGGACACATAATTTCGTCACACAAGCCTCGTCACACAAGTAACGGAATACGGAGACATAACTTTTACATTATTTTTTTCATTTATTACAACGTTTTTAAAGAATTAAAATTTTTCTCATGCACCTTGATCGTTTTCCATATATACTGTAATAAAGAAATCTGTGTTTGTTCGATAATTAAATTAATGTTTTGAAATTGGCACGTGGAGACATCTCTTTTTTGTATAACAAAAGAAAACTCCACATTATTAGATTTGGTTTTTTATTTTATTTCTGTAGCACAATTCAGTTGATCTTGTATTTATATACGAAAGCATAAATATTGTAGTGCTTAAAAAAAAGCGTTTTTTTTTATTCACTACAGAATTTTTACACCCGTTTTAGTAATGAGGACACCGAACTTTTTAAAATGTACAATGTTTTTAATATTCACTCAGTAGCCAAAAATATTTTTTTTTAAATCTAAGATCTTTGTTGTGTATTACGTAATAATAAATTATATAAAATGGCTACTCTGGTTTACCAAACACTCATATAAATTTATTATTAGTGTACAGTCATGAGAATTAAGATGTATACACTTTTGACAAATTTTGACTCTTATTCTATTGTATTAAGAGTTTGATTATTTACATGTAAATGCTCGCGACTGTACCTACTTGATTTTTTTATAACATTTGGCCTTTATTAGTCCGCACAAAACCAAGTCGGAAGTTATTACAATTGTTTATTGAAACATTAAATCGTTACTATTAAAATTTAAATAAGTTAGGTATTTATTTTAGAAAGTGCTACAGAAAACAACAAAATTAGTTAGCGAACGCTTGTATCGCCATCGAGGATGCAAATTGGCGGCGTAGAACAATTAGTAATTAAACTGATTACTTTGCGATCCAATCACAAAGTTTGATGGGATCTCGCTCAGTCCATTGGCTTTATGCAAATTGATTGACAGCTACGTTTACTATTATCATAAACTTTTTTATAATAGGTTGTTGTACTATCCGTATATTTATTATCGCTACCCCTTCTGTTGGCGCGTTAGGAATGCTATGAACTATTATTTTTAAAGCACAGTTTATGCAGTCAACGGATCGTCAGTAGCCGAACGGATAGATGCTAGGGTTGAATGCGAAAAAATTTGGTTCAATCAATCCCCACAGCTAAGTTAGTTAACCGTCGAGCACGGGCGTCGGGAAATTACGAAGAGATGAGGGAAAGCTTCAGTCAAACCAGCAGAGATTCGATATTTAAATTTATATTTAAAATAATACATAAAAAGTACAAAATTAGAGTATGACTATACGACTAGGAAGACGCTCGCTGGTAGAATGTTCCTGCTCATGTCTTGGTCTGTAAAAATGAAGAATTTTCTCCCATATAAGTATGGTCTAAAATGCTTAGTTGCCCAAACTACTGCTAATAATTCCTTTTCAATTGCACTATATTTTGCTTCAGCTTCATTTAGAGTTCTACTGGCATATGCTATTGGTTTATCTTGTCCAATTGTTCCTTGGGATAGCACTGCGCCCAATGCAATATTTGATGCATCTGTAGTTAATATAAAAGTTTTACTAAAATTTGGAAACTGTAGTAAAGGTGCATTCACCAAAAGTTCTTTGCATGTTTCAAATGATTTTACATATTCTTCGTTCAATTTTATGCTTTGATTCTTTTTCAAACAATTTGTTAGTGGTTTTGTAATTTTAGAGAAATCTTTAATGAACCTTCTATAATATCCTACTAATCCCAAAAATGCTTTTATTTCCTTTGACGTTTTTGGCAAAGGGTATTTTAATACGGCGGATATTTTATCCTCATTGGGTTTTAATCCTTCTTTAGTGATTGTATGACCCAAGTATAGAACTTCTTCTTTAAGGAATTCTGATTTATCTAGTTGTATCTTTAAATTTGCCTTACTTAATGTTTCAAAAATTATTCTTAATTTTTCCATATGAACCGAAAAACTGTTTGAATAGACTATTATATCATCTAAATAAACTAGACAATGTAGTTATGTATACACCATCATCTTCCCACCTTGCGTCATCACCACCAGGATGTTCACCTATTTTAAATTAATATTTAATATGGAGTAAACAAAATCGTAAAACTTTTATTACTTTGTAACAAGTAGCTCATCGTCACGCTGATAACAAATTAGCGTCAATAGATTTTCCAGTTAAAACTAGGTGAATAATTTACGACCGTGAAATCGGAAAAGCCTTGAAAAAGACACGTAGAGAAACCTTGAAAAGTAGATAACGAATTAGTATATAAGACTAGCAAGACATGAGCAGGAACATTCTACCAGCGAGCGTCTTCCTAGTCGTATAGTCATACTCTAATTTTGTACTTTTTATGTATTATTTTAAATATAAATTTAAATATCGAATCTCTGCTGGTTTGACTGAAGCTTTCCCTCATCTCTTCGTAATTTCCCGACGCCCGTGCTCGACGGTTAACTGGCGCAGTCGGTAGGATCGCGTCGTGACTTGTACAAATAACAAGTTTTCGTTTCAACGAATAAACTGCGATAGCGACCCCCAGCAAACAAATAATTTAACACGAAGAAGGGCAAGATTAAGAAGAGGGCAGTAAGTCTCTACCCATTCCAAGAGAGGTACATCGAGGTAACGCAGTGCAGCATAGCCGCAGCCCGGGTACATCTACAGAAGGAATCAGTCGTCTCAACGGCCGGGTGAGCAGACCTAGAGGACGTATAGCTACAGCAACCACAGTAACGGTATCCATTTATTTTATTCTTTGCGTTGGTAGAATCGGTTAGATATTATAGAGGAACTAGAATCCTCATATCTATCCTTAATTTTTAATTTGTTTAAATGCACAGAAGTACTCATCAGTGTGTAAACGAGTACGTGTGGATAAGAGCAGTAATCTCTTTACTCGGCGCTATTCTTAAAAAACTAACTATTATATAAACTTGTATAATTATTATATAAACTTGTGTATTGAGATCGAGCGTCGTCATAGAACTTAAACGGAGATCCGCCTAATTTATATTGTATTTTTGTGTTGCAAAGCAAACAAAAGTTAAAAGTATCGCAAAGCTAAAGAAAAAAATTTAATTGCGAATTGTATGCAAATTTAATTGCGAATTGTAAGCAAATTTAATTGCGAATTGTAAAAAAGGTTAATTGCGAATTAATTAAACCACCATGGACAAAACCAAGATGATCCCAAAGGATATTGTTGATATCATCCCTAATTTTGACGGAGATTATCGCCATCTCAACTTATATTTAAAGATGTATATGTGCTTTCTGCCTTTAGAGGGGAAAAACAACAAAACGCTTATAATATGCATATTCTCACCAGTCGTCTATCGGGTAAGGCAGCAGCTTTGGTTAGCGAACAACAGGACGTTGAAAACTTTGATCAATTAAAAGAACTGTTAAATCGACACTTTGGCGACCCGCGATCCGAAGCCTGTATAGCAATAAAACTTGAATCAATTCAAATAAAACCTAAGGAAAAATATTTAGACTTTTGCAATCGTATTCAGAGCATAAGAAGTAATTTATTTTCTAAATTAAACTTAATAAGCGATAAAAAATTAAAAGAAAATAAGATGGAAATTTACAATCATACCGCTTTGAATGTATTCCTATTTAATTTACCGGAAGATTTAGTACGAACGGTACGACTCCGAGATCCTGAAACATTGGAAAAAGCGCTTGAAATCGTCATTGAGGAAGAAAACTTCCAAGAACAATACAATTATAAACATAGGAACGATAAAAAGATTTTTAATAATTTTAATAAACCAAATCATTTTAAAACAAAATCTATGCAACCAATGCTACCTCAAAACCAATGGCACCCTCGAAATCAACATTTCGAACAAAACCACGTGCCAGTGCAATCAAATTATAATAAGTATAATCAATTTAACTTATATCGCGCTAATCAACCAAACAACAGATTCTATAATCAATCGAACAAACGATTTAATTTTTCAAAGTCACCAAATAGATGGAACAGTAACAGACCAGAAAGGGAAAGTGGTCAAGGTCACATGTCCCAACAGCCGATAAATACATTAGATGTTAGCGGCACAGAAAAAATTTATATGGATATGCCTTCCACGTCAAAGGGTTTTCAGATAGCAGCCTCAACTTCAACCCTGAAATGAACATAATTAAACCAAAATGACCATACATTAAAATAGATAAATTTAATGGTCACTTTATGATTGATACGGGAAGCGCACGGTCATTTATTAGTAAAAATTTGGCAAATAAATATTTTTCAAAAGAAATTGAAAATGAGGATTTTGAAATAGTGAGTACACATGCTAAAACTAAGCATAGTGGGTGCATACTCATTTCATTAAAAGATATTTTTAATATCAACGAAAGTCATAAATTTTATATCTACGATATTGCATCAGAATATGATGGATTAATTGGAATTGACTTAATGACGCGTTTAGTAAAGGTCGGTGGGCACTTTCACTTGTTGCTCACAATGCGGTCGTAAAATTATTAAAGTTGGTTTAAACTCAGAGTTGAAATGTATGGACATGACTAAGTTCCCAATTTTAATATTATAATTTTTTAAGTCCAAATGTGCTCCTAAACGCGTCATTAAGTCAATTCCAATTAATCCATCATATTCTGATGCAATATCGTAGATATAAAATTTATGACTTTCGTTGATATTAAAAATATCTTTTAATGAAATGAGTATGCACCCACTATGCTTAGTTTTAGCATGTGTACTCACTATTTCAAAATCCTCATTTTCAATTTCTTTTGAAAAATATTTATTTGCCAAATTTTTACTAATAAATGACCGTGCGCTTCCCGTATCAATCATAAAGTGACCATTAAATTTATCTATTTTAATGTATGGTCATTTTGGTTTAATTATGTTCATTTCAGGGTTGAAGTTGAGGCTGCTATCTGAAAACCCTTTGACGTGGAAGGCATATCCATATAAATTTTTTCTGTGCCGCTAACATCTAATGTATTTATCGGCTGTTGGGACATGTGACCTTGACCACTTTCCCTTTCTGGTCTGTTACTGTTCCATCTATTTGGTGACTTTGAAAAATTAAATCGTTTGTTCGATTGATTATAGAATCTGTTGTTTGGTTGATTAGCGCGATATAAGTTAAATTGATTATACTTATTATAATTTGATTGCACTGGCACGTGGTTTTGTTCGAAATGTTGATTTCGAGGGTGCCATTGGTTTTGAGGTAGCATTGGTTGCATAGATTTTGTTTTAAAATGATTTGGTTTATTAAAATTATTAAAAATCTTTTTATCGTTCCTATGTTTATAATTGTATTGTTCTTGGAAGTTTTCTTCCTCAATGACGATTTCAAGCACTTTTTCCAATGTTTCAGGATCTCGGAGTCGTACCGTTCGTACTAAATCTTCCGGTAAATTAAATAGGAATACATTCAAAGCGGTATGATTGTAAATTTCCATCTTATTTTCTTTTAATTTTTTATCGCTTATTAAGTTTAATTTAGAAAATAAATTACTTCTTATGCTCTGAATACGATTGCAAAAGTCTAAATATTTTTCCTTAGGTTTTATTTGAATTGATTCAAGTTTTATTGCTATACAGGCTTCGGATCGCGGGTCGCCAAAGTGTCGATTTAACAGTTCTTTTAATTGATCAAAGTTTTCAACGTCCTGTTGTTCGCTAACCAAAGCTGCTGCCTTACCCGATAGACGACTGGTGAGAATATGCATATTATAAGCGTTTTGTTGTTTTTCCCCTCTAAAGGCAGAAAGCACATATACATCTTTAAATATAAGTTGAGATGGCGATAATCTCCGTCAAAATTAGGGATGATATCAACAATATCCTTTGGGATCATCTTGGTTTTGTCCATGGTGGTTTAATTAATTCGCAATTAACCTTTTTTACAATTCGCAATTAAATTTGCTTACAATTCGCAATTAAATTTGCATACAATTCGCAATTAAATTTTTTTCTTTAGCTTTGCGATACTTTTAACTTTTGTTTGCTTTGCAACACAAAAATACAATATAAATTAGGCGGATCTCCGTTTAAGTTCTATGACGACGCTCGATCTCAATACACAAGTTTATATAATAATTATACAAGTTTATATAATAGTTAGTTTTTTAAGAATAGCGCCGAGTAAAGAGATTACTGCTCTTATCCACACGTACTCGTTTACACACTGATGAGTACTTCTGTGCATTTAAACAAATTAAAAATTAAGGATAGATATGAGGATTCTAGTTCCTCTATAATATCTAACCGATTCTACCAACGCAAAGAATAAAATAAATGGATACCGTTACTGTGGTTGCTGTAGCTATACGTCCTCTAGGTCTGCTCACCCGGCCGTTGAGACGACTGCTTCCTTCTGTAGATGTACCCGGGCTGCGGCTATGCTGCACTGCGTTACCTCGATGTACCTCTCTTGGAATGGGTAGAGACTTACTGCCCTCTTCTTAATCTTGCCCTTCTTCGTGTTAAATTATTTGTTTGCTGGGGGTCGCTATCGCAGTTTATTCGTTGAAACGAAAACTTGTTATTTGTACAAGTCACGACGCGATCCTACCGACTGCGCCAGTTAACCGTCGAGCACGGGCGTCGGGAAATTACGAAGAGATGAGGGAAAGCTTCAGTCAAACCAGCAGAGATTCGATATTTAAATTTATATTTAAAATAATACATAAAAAGTACAAAATTAGAGTATGACTATACGACTAGGAAGACGCTCGCTGGTAGAATGTTCCTGCTCATGTCTTGCTAGTCTTATATACTAATTCGTTATCTACTTTTCAAGGTTTCTCTACGTGTCTTTTTCAAGGCTTTTCCGATTTCACGGTCGTAAATTATTCACCTAGTTTTAACTGGAAAATCTATTGACGCTAATTTGTTATCAGCGTGACGATGAGCTACTTGTTACAAAGTAATAAAAGTTTTACGATTTTGTTTACTCCATATTAAATATTAATTTAAAATAGGTGAACATCCTGGTGGTGATGACGCAAGGTGGGAAGATGATGGTGTATACATAACTAGTTAGGCTACTGATCCATGCTTAAAACAAGCGCATTAATATAAATATTAAAAAAAAACAAAAAAAAATTATTGCCTTATTTTGTCTCACTCTTGAGCTAACGTCTTCCTCAAAATCTTCACATACGTCTCATACAAAAAAAAAATAATTGTAAGAAGAAAGTATTCTTACAATTTTAACATTTTTTTTTTAAATTAACATAACATTTATTGGTTATAAATTATAACCAATGCATGTATATTCTTAGTTATTTATAACTTATAGATAACTTATTAGGTACCGAACCTATTTCTTTATTACATACAATAAAGTACCAAAATAACAATGCGGTCCTTTTCTTTGCATTAAGGGGCATTCATTAAAAAATATTACATAGCCCGCTGAGCAACTTTAATTTAGAAGTATTCTCACTGTTAGTTTTCAAGTCTCAAGTCTCTACTTCATTGGTCACAACAGGTAGGACGCACTGATTAAAGACGTTCAGATCTATGCACTAAGAGATAAAGATATAAAAATATGACGATGATGATGATTGCTCTAATGGACGACGAAAAGGCACATGCTTACAAAATATGTTCGCTAAAGCAAAGATACAGCAACAAACATTTGTAAAACAAATGCAAAGTTTAATTTAACACGGGAAGAAATAAATAATCAAACGAACACATACGCCGCTGTAGTATTCAATTTGTAATGAATAAAAATGCAAATTTAAATGGAATTACTTTTGGGGCCCGGTCTGTGTACAAACCCCTGTGTGTATTTTAAAGTTGTTACTTTCACGTCACTTTTAATTACTTGTCTACCTTGTCCTGTTAACCTGTACGTTTGTGGTTTTAATCACTTATTATTTAAATAGTGTTTTAAAATGGCTTTATATAACTTGATTTTCGTCAACGCTCGTTTTAAATAGGAGCGAATGAAATGTTTATAGAAACATTTTCAGCAGAATCGGTTACACGCAATTATTCGGTGTCTATCAAACTATAATTCTAATTTTTTTTGTCTAATTCTCGTATGTTAGAAAATTCGAGTTCGAATCGCACTCGTAGATTTTTTTTAAACCAAATTCTTTAACATACCCTCTATAATGTACTCTCCGCTGTTAATCACCTGTGAGTCTGAATTCGGTGCAATCCACAGATTTCATTTTCCTTAATAAAGCTAGCTGAACATTTACTTATTATAATATACAATAAACAACAATAAAATTTTTCTACCTAGCTCCAGAATTAATTTTCAACTAATAGCCTTGCTTACTGCAAATTTTGGGTAGAATTTAATGAAGCTATTAACATGATAATGGGAAGTGAAATAATTAGGTAATGGCACACATTATTAAACTGTGATCAAGAGCATTTGAGGCCTTAGCTTAAAAGCTAACAAGTTTGACAATCTTCATTAATTATATTATATTAATTAATGGCTTCGCGTATAGCATTTAGCCAATTTCAAGTTTTTTTTATTATTAGTAGTAAGGGTACAATTGTACGGTAGATAGAAATTAAAATGGAGTCTCACAACACGTGTAATAACACGTGTAATTCCCGTAATAACGGGAAGAATTCGGGTGAAACTCCCCCAATCTTCATGTATATTCAATAATATTAAACTCATTTTTATTAAAAATCAACTTTCAATTTGATAAATTTTGAGTTCTATCATTTTTATCTATCGATCATAAGTTAAAAGGACCCATCAATATTGAGCGATGGCCCGGATGATCCGGATCATTGAAAACGAATGATTAAAATCATTAATATTTCTGCGCGATTCCAGTCAAATGACCGGTTCGTTCGTGTATTGTGTCAGTATACACACACAGTATACATACACAGTATAGATGAAGGTAGATGTAGGTGAAAATTTGACAATGTTCAACAGTGTCTCTTGTATTCATAAAAGACGACGTCTCGCAAGTGGCACTTCTAAGAAATTACGAGGTCGACGATCAAGGTCAAGGCTCGGTAAAGACTATTCTTTATCGACTATTACTTCATTGCTCAAACGATCACGATACATTATTAGAATCAATAAAATGTTTTAATAAAATAACTACAGCTTAGTATTTTTTATTTCAATCTCAAAATTGAAGAGGTAAATTTTTCCAAGAAAACTTGACATTTCTGTAAATCGATTTTGAGAAATATTGACGTGTGTGATATATTTGTGTTTTTAGGAAGAAGCTTAGCCGTCTGGGCAGCAGTTCCGTCATTTCAACTCCTCGTAGAAGGTTCAGGAGTGCTGCTTCTGCAGCCAGGTTCACTATCTTCAAAGTCAATAGAGCTGGAAAGTTGAGAGCCAAATCATTTGCCAAGAAAGAGAAGAAAGCAACACAGACTCTCGCAATTGTTTTGGGTAATACACTGATGAAAAATATATAGAGTTGATTATATAGAATGCAATTACTTCTTAACGTTCCGAGATAGCAATTTTTAATTAACCCTAACGGGTAGTTTAAGTCCCATTAGTTTTAAATCTTTTTCAGAAATCAAATATTGAATATTATTATATTATTATATGAATATTCTCTGATCTTGTACCTAAGTTCATAAACATCTAACAATAAAACCTAATATTGCTGTTATATTAAAAACTCTCAGCCATCACTCTAATATTTATGTATCAATTTCTCTTGCAGGTGTTTTCCTTTTCTGCTGGGCGCCATTCTTCACTTGCTCCGTTCTAGACGCGCTCTGCTCCAAGTTTGATCTCAACTACTCGCCGGGGGTGACCGCCTTCATCCTCACCACGTGGCTGGGCTACATCAACTCGTTCCTCAACCCTGTCATCTACACCATCTTCAACCCTGAGTTCAGAAAGGCCTTCCGCAAGATCCTCAATTGCAGCACCTAGCCTTTGAACTTCTACTATGTGTACAGCTAAACGAATTACTGCGTCGACTCCATGTTTGTAAAAAATTGTTTTAATTACTAATTGAAGTAATCTATTGTATATAGTCCAAACGATTTAACCGTAAGTAGTTTACTGTATTGAGTAGAATGGATGTTGTAGATTCGTACTGCCATATTTGGTCTGTGCGTACTGCCTATATTTTTAACACGTTGACTGCCGCAAAACCAGACACAATAGAAAATTTATTGTTTGTCGGTCACCGGTGACCACCACGGCGATTAAAGACTTAAGGGAAGTAATTTATTTGTATTACAAAATAAATAATTGATCAGCAAAATTATTATTTGGTCAGCAGAATTACACAATCGGTCAGCATAAGAAATCATTACTGTTGGCTAGGTTAAGTTAAAAAAAAATCCCGAGCGAAGCGCAGCGTAGTGAAGGCCAGTCACGGAAGGGGGGAGCGGCATAAGACTGCTGTTCAGAATGATATAAGTTGCAGACTGATTTAGAAATATTTGCTGGCCATAAGTTGCTGCCCAACTAGCTTTTTGCTGCCCAACTTACAATTTTTTTATTTGAATTACTTTTTTAATTTAAATTATTACAAGTACAAGCTTAGACTACAAGTTTATTTTAAAACTTAACTTTATGTTTTGAAAGCCGTTTAAAAAATTTGGATAGCGAAAATCTCTGATTATTCAAATTTAAAACTGTTATTTCATAATCAAAGTCTAACTAACACTGCCTAACTAAAGGATAAACCATAGTAATTGTGAACACTGGAGACGTTGTAACTATAGGTTTTTTGGTAAACTTACGGGCCTGGGTGTGTGATCACCAACCCGCATTTGGCAAGCGTGGTGATTAAGCCGTTACCCATTAATTGCAGCGATGACTTGATTTTAATTATGGAGGCTTCTGCCCAGCAGTGGGACAGTTATAGGATGTTTACTTTTAATAAAAACAATATTCCTCAAGTTTTTAAATATAATACAAAATAATGTTTCCCTGTTCACAATTATATAATGGTTAACTAACATTTGGTTTATTTTAGAATACCATTCCATTCTAGCTCCATAACACTATGAAGTACAGGTAAACAAAAATTAAAACTTATGCTATAAATATACTTTCAGTAGTGATCCCATTATATAATCTTATTTTATCCATCCTTTCTAAGTCCCATGGTTGTGAATTCTATGAAATTAGGTTATCTTAAATGTAGAGCAATAATAGTTTTTTAATTTAAATGTACTTTTATGACGATAGTGAATATCACGAAAATTATTAGTCATTTAAATGAAATATTTTAAACGGATTATTTTTCATGTAATTTTGAACCTTTTGTATAGTAGATCCGTATTAAAGTATTTCATTGTGTGTAGAACTTACATAAACAATTTGTTAGTCATAACATTAGTCAACATATTAGTCATCATGAAATGATTATCAAAGTAAAGTAGGTTTTGATAAAAAATAAGGGTTGAATGAGTAAATGAAAATCGATCTTATCCTTAGGCGTAATGACGAATGTCAATCGTCAATTCGAACGAGCGTAACTATTTCTATCATAATAGTTAGTTACCTATCAAACTTGTAAATAGACTAATATTAAGTAACTATATTTGAAAAAACTTAGAAGTAATGTGTAAAATGAATAACTACGTAATTAATGCGAAAATTCGTTGAATTACTTTATATTAATATTTGTTTAGAAATCGTAATTTTATTCAATTAATCTTTTTCTAATAGACTTTACTTTGAAACCTACCTACGTGATTTGGCATGACCACTGAAGCTTCCTATACTATACCAATGCACTGCTACAAACAATTTTTTTTGATGCAATTTCTAAAGGTACGTCCAGACTATTTAGTTTATGACAAAACATGTTATATAGCATGGTTATGTTGCAGTTTTAATAAGTGTGGACGATAAGTGTCAATAAAACAACCTTATTATAAATATTAATACGTAAAGCAAAAACTTTGTACTCCTTTTTACGAAAAGTGCAGAATGCAGTTTTTTTTTTAAATGATGCATAAAAAATACATACATTAAATTAAATAAACATTGTTTCATACATTTTTCAAAAATTTCAAAAATCTGTCAATGCCAATCCAAACTTACATTCATTCTATCTTTTTTAATTTTTCATTGCTTAGGATACAATCCGTGCAGCCTTAATAAAAAAATTACGGTCGACTTTTGGTTTTGTAACATAGAATATAACATAAGTTACATAACATATTATTATGTTGCTAAATGTGAACTCACCTTTTAAATGGTCTTTCTACTTCAATATTTAACTAAAACTTGCCATAACTTTTAGTTTAACATTGAAATATAATATGCTGTCGGCACGCTCCAAAGACTTTGCTCGTAACATTCACGATATTAAAAACTAAATTGACTGTATGATACCTGGGGAATAGTTTTAAAAAAGTTTTAATTATTTTATTTATTTTATTAGTCTTTTATAAGTAGTGAATCATCTGTAATTATTTGTAAAGAAGATAGTACTAGGTACTACCAAATATGTATAATATAGGTATATAGTTTAGAACCAAAATTATGTATAATAAGTTTTGATGCCAAAGGTTATAAAATAGTTAGTAGATACTTGTAATAATGATGATATTATTAATGATGATGTTATTATGAATGTAAATAAAAAGTTTCTTTCACATAAGTAATGTATATGAAACGTAAAACGTTAGAGAAATTGATGTTGCATTAAATGGAGATTATCAAAAAATTTTTTTTATCAACCCTTCCACACGTACATTTAAATAAAAACACGAAGAAAATGTAACTTCAATTCAATTCAATTTTTTTTTATTCATAATGCCATGCCATGAAAAGTCAAGTCATTACAAAGGTAAACCCTACGGTGGAGACCTTGTACCGAGAAGAAGCCGCAAGAATCTCGGCAAGGGCTATTTCTTTCTCCTTTCTCCTGTAGTGTTACAATACAATTTTTTTAAAAAAAAGCCAACAATTATATCACATACATAACTTTAATTTGCACTAATGTGAATTACAACTATATCCATACATTTTTGTCATTTACATAATCTTCCACTTTATAACCTTTACTCACTTTATAATAGGTAGCATAGCGGTCAGTGCAGGGCGGCTGGATTGCGGAAGACCTAGGTTCGATTCCTGGCTGGGTCGGGTGGGCGTTTAATTTGTTCACTGTATTTTAAAAAATTTATAAATATTTAATTTAGCTTCAGTGCAACAATTAGCACTTGAAAATAAAAAATTAAAATTCACTTTATAATTCCCTTAAATTTTAAAGCACATGTCAATAAGACTACTTTTTGACAAGTGCTTTAAATTGACGTAAGGGCATTTCAACAACATTTTGTGGAAGTTTATTATATAAAGTTACGTTTACCCAAGAAACCAAGTTTTATGAAGCCTGAAAGTTGGGACGGCAAGTTTTTTCTGTGAAAACTACAAAACTATGAAGGTCACAACTATTAACAAATGTAGTTATTATGAAATTTTTTGATATAGGTACATAAAATTTTCAAAGATATATTGTGATGCAACAGTAAAAAAAATTATTTCCTTACATAACTCTTTAAGTGATTTTCTAGTCTTATGGTTGTATATTGCGCGGACTGCTCTGGAACAAGCAACCAGCCCCCCGACCGCCTAACCGATCGCTTTGGCTACGTGAATAGTTTATAACGTCATCTTATCATCTAGCTAATACGTATTGGCATATATCGAAAGCTATAGCCTATAGCTTTCGATATTGATTTCATAGGGGGTATGAAATGACAAGATGACGTCATAAACTATACACGTAGCCAAAGCGATCCGTTAGCACAATGGCAACGCGACTGCTACTAGTTACGGTTGCTACAATCGGTCATTCATTTTTGGTTCGTCAATCGCTCGCTTCGTAATCGTAGTAATCGTAGCGTTCTACGATCCGTAATACGAATATGTGTTTTGGTAGCGATAAGGTCTAGTTAAGTCTACCTTGCTAGATATAGATTGCTAGATTGTGTTCTATCAATTAGAGATTCTCAGTTCATCCTCAGTTATTCATGCTTAAGTGAAGTGTACTTACACCTTAGCCTTATCGTCACACACCATCAGGTAAGATGATCAGGAAAGATTAATCGAGCAATAAAAGTGACAATGAGTCTGATATATTATCTGAAATCCAACCATTGGTGCAATCTGAAAATGATTAACATGTAATGTTGTATGACTTAGTAAAATATTTATATTCTGATTTTAATGAATGGTATTAAAAATCATACTAGCTATTATAATTTTATTTCTTTGATTTTAACCCTTGACTTTGTTATGTATCTGTACCTAAAGGTGCACGTTACATTTATAACTAGTTATCGCCCGCGACTTCGTTCGCGAAGACTACACTATCCTACAAGAACCTGTTACCGGGATAAAAATATCCTATGTTCTAGTCCGGGTCATGGTCTGTCTATGTGCAAAGTTTCATTCAAATCCGTTCAGCCGTTCTCGAGTTTAGCGCTTAGCAACATTAATTTTTAATTATATAGATAAACTACTAAGGTTAAAAAATTTGGCTTAGTTGAATCGGTTCAGAATCCGAAATGTTCTTGTTTGAATTTCCATGACACAATATACATCAATTAATGATACTATGTCCTATCGGATGAAAAAAAGACCTACACCTGCGACCTACACTCATTTACAGAATACAGATTTTTTTAACGCTTTTAAGTCGCGGGCGGAAACTAGTATTTATATATTGGTCTCTATTATCGTGGACTATTGCTAATACATAGTTTATAAACTAGAATTTTCATTTTCTTTTACATTTTCGTACTCGTAACGCCATCTCTCGAATTACACGCTAACTAGACGACTGATGTGGCTATGGTATACAAAAGTTACTTTATTATATATAAATGAACTAAGTTGGTTATGTAACCTTTTTTCAAATAGACACACTTTTTTTTAGTAATGAGAAACTTTAATTTAGTTGTAAATATTATATTTCCAAAAACTGGCAGAACAGTTTTAGTAGGTTCCTATAGTGAGTGAATCACGTTGGTTCCACAAGATGGCGCTACTAGCATGGTAAACAAGAAAGTATGTCACGCCCATAAATAGCTAGCTAATTGATAAACGATTACTAGATATTGTGAAATAGAAACTGTTCCTTATATATAACATTAATAATTCCAATTCATAATTAATGCTACAATAGTTTTATTTGCGAATTTCCTCTACAATCACAATGCAACAAGAAAATGACGTTTGTTTTGTTTCACGCTATCAAATATGAGAGTCATGTTACCTATCTCGCTTCCGCGCAGCAGTTCTACTTTCGTGTATGAAAGAGAAAAAAATATTGTGCTTGCGTTTCAAGTACAGCAGTCTCTGGTATCAGCTGACAACCAAAGCAAAAACAGTCGGTGTGCGACCATCTTGTCAAAACTGGAGTCGGTGACAACAAATAAATAAAGTAAAATGTCCTAAATCGCTCGTAATGACTTAATTCCAAGTTTCCGTTTCATGTAGAATTGTGTTTATTTGATGTTAGTGTTGTTTTCAGCGCGGTTACTATACATTTTGCTCAATATTTTTGAGTTTGAGTTGCGTCAAATGACGTCATGTATGTGATTATTAAACACGTATCGCGGCTGACGAGCTCGTAAGTATTTTCTATTAATTCTGTGTGAATTTTATATGTTTTGTGTTAACGATTAGTGATATTACATCGTTGGTCAGTGCTACTTTCATTCATGAATCGTCGGTAAATGTTGGCAGGGCCCCCCGAGTGTCAATACGTATATTGAGTGTAGAAGTTTGGAATGCCCTTGAAAATTATGCAGCTAAATCGCGTTGCTAACGCCAACGAAGTGCGTCCATACACAAGCAAGTAGACAAACCAGCAAATTTAGTTCCATTCATGATGAACGGCTTGAAGGTCGGCCGCGATAGACTGCTAACATTCCGCTTGGCAACGGACTGTTCGTCGCGCACTTGACTAAAAATGGAGCGCTCTCGACACGTAGAAAGTATCAATATTGTTTAGTACGAAACATCGGAACTGTATAGGTAATATTTATGTGGTTGGTACCTACTTAGTTATCTGAAAATGGCGTCGGTTCGTATCAACATGTTACTACCATTTTTTTTCTCTTGCCACACATACCTTCGTTAACTTTCGACTCCGTATCAAGCAAGAGTAACGCAACATGCGATCGTTCTGACATAGTTATTCAGAATTTAATTACCGCCAAACTTGTAAAATGCTTGTGCATAGCCGTACTTCAAAGATCTATTTCGCAAATTAATAAGTAAACAACTAAATCACTCAACTATCAGTAGGTACCTAGGTAGGTCCTACCTACCAATAACTTTTTTAAGTAAATTATCTCATTGCGTAGGTTGGTTACGCTTTTCATATTTTATTCGCTACAATTTGCTACATGCTACAATTTACAATGCATTATCTAATTTGGAACATGCAAAAATGCCTGTTACAATAATAGTTTTACGTAGGTACGACCTTCCTACGCTGATATTCTCTCTGTGAAGGTAGATAGAATGTTACTTGATTGCTATCGAAATAACTGCTAATGTTGAGAATAACTCGATTCAAAATAAAGATTAAATAGGTGTTAACCTACCTACATATTTACTGATAATTTCAATACTCCATTCCACTCCATTTTATTCCTCCTGTGTTTGCCAATCAAATTGAAGTGAATCTACATGCAATTACAATCTTAATAACTGTAATTATTAGGTGCTTAACACTAAATAAATTGTGTCTAACGTGTTTGTTATTACCCACGTTACTGTACAAGTTACAATACCTTTCTAATTTCCTCGTTTAGTCAATATTCCGGTTATTCCCCATTTGAGCATTACAATGTCCCTATAGTTTGATTTGTTAATCACGTCTAAGATGTAATACACTGCCAACTTCTACTGTATCCAATGGCTTATCTTCTATAAATTCAACTAGTGACGTAGGTATATTCCATGACGTCACTCCCGAGACAAAAGATAGAATTGAAATGTTTGTCAATGAGTTAATACCTATCAGCCTTAGAAATAAAAATTTTAATCAGCTTTACTTATAAAATATGGCACGTTTCCAGATATTGAAATAACACCAGATCACATACAGATTAATATTGTCAAAACAACTTAGGAACGTCTAAACGTGCATCTCCAATTGAGGAAGTATTTGATTTTTTTTTGTGTCGTTAAACCTACCTACCTATCGTTTGAAAGGTCGTGGTAGCGGTATAGATAGGACTACCTATCTATCTGTAGAAAGTATCCTATTAGTAGAAAGCGAAACTAAATTAAGATTCCCACTGTTTCAGCAGAGTCATATTAGGCAACAATCTTCCTGTTGAGTGTATCATGATTTTCTTGGATTCGGGAAACACCAAATGCACCGTCACATTTTTCTAAAGGAAATTTTATATCAACTACATTTAAATACTAGACAATAATCGAATGATATATTGATGATAATAAAGCTTGCCTAATTCGTAACTGATCATTGTAGATAGTGTTGATAATAGGTCTTCTTTTTTGTATTTCAAATACGTACCTACCTATTGTAGGTAGGTATTACTAGAAATCCGATGTGAGACAAACATGTTTTACATGGGTATTCCCTGGTGTTGTATCTCAGGTTTGAGGTAAGATAGGTAATTCAGGTAACACATTCAATTGAATTTTCTCCATTGCTGATAAGTTTCCGTAGAAACATCATAACTTGTGACAATTCTTTTAAAATTACGCATTGACCATTTTATTCATAGAGCAGTTGATATGAACCATGATTCGGTGACACGTCCAATTGTTTCATAAAATCATTTTCATTGTTAAATATTTCTTACTAAACCCCAGCGGAACATCAGAGTCATTATTGAGTTTTAGAAGATTCGCGATACATACAAATTATTTATGCATTCAGATAAGATAAAACTTCGTCAGTTCTAAACGAATAATATTTGAGCATTAAATAAACTTTGTCCGACACAGTGAATCATAATTAATAACATTCGGAGCTTGCATATCTTTTAGTCTGTCGATATAGGATTCCATGTCGTATTTTGCTTTATGGCAATTGTTTTTTATTTGATAATAGCTGTTTTCCTTTCTCATTCATAGTTATTTTCTTCAATCGGCGTATCTATATGGTTGGGTTTTTCAACAATCAACGTCATAGACCTTACATTATCCTCCAAACGTGATGAGTTAGAACAGGTTAAATGTAAGTACAAGATTAGAAAAGAGTTAAATATCTATTAGTAAGATCTAACAAAGCTGGCAAGACTTTATTGCATTAAAAAAAAAAAATTTTTTCTGCAGTCAATATGTTCTAGATTTTTAGTAACTTAATAATTAGCGCTGCCTCGAATTTTAGAGGTACCTAGTGTAGTAGGGTCTCTTTTTTCTATAGTTTACGCGAACACTACACATTGAAATAAAAACATTTTTACGGCGTTTATTTTGTAATTTGTATCCTGAAGAGTAAACACATGCACCTTGCTTGAGGAGAGTTAAAAATTAGCCATACAAAAACGCGTTTTTATGATTGAATCACACTAATATTATAAATGCGAAAGTTGTTTATTTGTTTGCTTCTTCACGCTGCAACGGATGGATGGATTTGGATGAAATTTGGCATACAGATAGTTTATAACCTAGATTAACACATAGGATAGTATTTATCCCGGTAACAGGTTCCTGTAGGATAGTGTAGTCTTCGCGAACGAAGTCGCGGGCGACAACTAGTTGGAAATAAAACTTTCACAAGGCACCCTGTGTAGAAGCATTAATGTCCTTCCTATTGAAGAAGCCTCTCGAAAGGGGTAGACCAAGGACAAGCTTATAGTTTTCAAGAACCTATTTTATTATTAGTTTCAGAACGAAGGACAACAGCTATAATTCTTTCCAAGACTACTTTCAGTTAGCTTATTTAATAGGATTTATAGACTGTATGTTCAAGGAACATATAACAACAATGAACTAAGGGTCTTACAAATAGGCGAAGAATAAGGTAGGAATAGTTATTCCGTGTTTTGTTCCTGTCATGTAAACGTCATTTCAAATTGAAGTAAAAGAGACAAAACAAGGAATAAATAATCGGAGCTTATTCTTTGTTTATTTGTAAGGCACTAAATGTATTTAAGTTCTCAGTACAGACGCCTGCACATCAAACTATCCAAAACTGTCAAAATTCTTTAATAAATGTTAACCATGTGCCATATACGTAAAGTTCAAAGTCTATTGAGGAAATTTGACAGTTTGTGGTAGTCTAATGTGCGTACTTGGCTGTATTGTCTTTTATGAGATTTTTTTAAACCTAAATTTACAGCAATAGCTATGTTAGCTAATATACTTAACATAGCAACGATAAGACACCAAATAGGTAATGTCACGTAAAGTGAATCAGCGGCATAACATTATGGCGAATTTGTGATATGGTGTCGATAATAGATCTCGATCATTCATTATGGATGTTAATAATTTTCATATATAAATAACAATAGCAAAATTATAGAAAAGGTATAAAATTTCGAAGCTAAAAACTGAATCGCTTTATAGCATCGTGTCTGGATAGTGGATACTAAATTATGCATTGTCGACCTTAACGACCATAACTTTTGTTTGCATCAATAAGACTTATCTTATGTCTTTCGTGATAAAGAATTCAACGATTTGGAATCGACTGGCTAATAGCTTTGGTTGTAAGAGCTACAGAGCTAAGAGCAATAAGGTTAAACGTTGTTTACGAAACATAAAAAAGAGATATTGCTTTTTCTTGTGATTCAGTACATATCTTTAGTCTGTCGTCTGCTGTGAATACATACACAATAGAATTTTCATTGCTTGTAGGGCGGATCTGGCACTAAGCAGACGAAAGGTTTATAAGGTATTACAGATTTGAGTTTTAAGTTAACCCCTCTTCATAGAAATTCTAAATTCTAAATCATCAGTTTAGGCTACAAGTAGCTCTTGTAAATGTCACTATGCCATCGGTTCGTAAGTCTACTCTGGGCGAGTGATCTTGTACTGAGAAGAACCGGCAAGAAACTCATCAAGTGTCCAGCTCTTTTCTCCGACAGACAGCGTCAAAAATATTGGAAAATGCCCTATCATAGAGCTTTAGGATTTTTATGAACTGTTGCTCAATTCGCTAGCTGTGGGTAACTTGACTTCACTACACAATATGGCGGATTAGGTAATTGACACAGAGCAAGTTATAAATAGCCGGATGCCACTTCGGTAACAATACGGCTCGATTTGTTTACGCTTTCCATCACGTCTTGGGCTGTTCGCGGGGGCATTATCGACCTCCTTTCTTCTATCAATAAAATTCCAACGACAAATAAAAAATAAAAATTTTGCTTATAGTCCGCGACACGCGGATCTAGAAAAAGGTACACAAACCAATGAGTATTGGATAGGTACCTACTCGTGCTACTAATACGTGTTTACATGTTATACGAACGAATACAAATTACATGTTTTTATATAGCGTGTGTTATTGTTTGCGACCACTTAAATTTATCTGGTTCATAATATGTGAGCCAGAACAATCATAATGCTATATGGTTGCATTTATATTATTATTTGATTCTTCTCCAGCAATGTACCTACCACGAAACGCCGTGACGTATGTGCCTATTGGGGTCGTAAACATTTTTTTAGAAACCTATCTGTATTTGTCATTGACGATTTCAATTAGGTAATAGCAATCCTAAATAACGAAGGTGTTGTATCAACTCAAATATATACTAAAATATCGTATGTGATCCTTCTAGGTTAAATTATGTTTACGCTGCTGTAAGATTTTTACAAACGCATTTTAGTATGTTGAATAATATCCTGAATAAATTGTTGAGGTCGTGAACGTTATAGGGCATATTCTTCATAACAATGACGAGACGACTTCAGACACAATGCCTTGATACAGTTTTGAGATCTTGTAGATAAACTGAGCAGTAAATTATTAATTAAAATAATGTAAATTATACGTCAGTGTTCTCTTCAATAAAAAGAAGCCTAATCGTCTTCTCCATACCAAGCCCAAAAGTAAATATGAGTTTTCAAGTTTTCCCACCTACACCAAAGTACTACGAAATCCTCAGTCTTATAGGCATTAGTTAGGCTCTTGATAATATTATTCATAGGGCGTGTAGATCACTCTTCACTACTACTATACAAAGTAGGAACATGAACAGTTGAACTAATTTATTAAGGAAACAGAAATAATTTCAAATTTGTCGCATGACAATTTTGAATAATAAAAATAAAACAATCACATTACAATGTTGATAACAAAACAAGTAAATAAAAACAATCAATAACGATTTCGGTGTCAAAAATTTAAATACTAACTATGAGTTTAGAAAATAACTTTTTTTTTTTTTTTGAGAGAGATTGCTGATTGCCGCTGCGGCATTTTCAGCTTCACCGGGCTTTTTTGGGGGCGGCGAGGAACGTAAAGGGTCCCTCAAGCCGTGTGAAACGAATCACTTTCAGAGGTTATCTAGAGGGAACGGCATCGCGCACAAGTGCGCGTCCCCGTGCCCTACTAGATTCTCCGAAGGGTTCGGATCGGATCGGGGAGAGCAACCCGAGGGCGCCTCTAGAGGCACGGACCTCGGCTCGGGTTGACCGGGCCGTGGAGGAGAGAACCGCCCAGGTACATGTCTGTACCTGGTGTAGAGCGAGTGTGAACCGGTTCTTCGTACCCTTGTTCTACGAGTACGATGTCTTGGGCCTAAACTGGTGTGCATGTTTAGTGTATTCTGTAAATGTGTGCTGTCATTTAGAGGATCGGGCGGGGTTAGAAAATAATATGACGCCAAACAATACCTATAGAAATAAACAAATAAAACAAATAAAAATTAAAACTAAAATTGTAATTGGACAAACAGAATTGTCAATATATTTTCTTCGGTACCGGTACAGCGACATGCCTGTTGGAACAATGATCTATAAAACGAAGCTGCAGTATTTCGGGCACATTTTGCGCAGTAATAATTACAGCTCACACTGCTTGCTGCATGGCAAAATACAAGGTCAGAGGAGACCAAGCCGAAGAAGAAGATTCAATAATATGGCAGTTTTATATTGTCTAGCCTAGCAACTTCTAGGCTCTCCATGAAACGTTGGTAGTCATCGTAAATGAATACAAATTGACTATTTACCGATCGTCGACAGTGACGATTTTGACAGATCAAAAAATTGTGAGTGTCGATATTATTTTAAATCCATTTGGGGTATAACAGGTACCTAGCTCTGACGATGATTTCACAGTAGATAATCTGTAGAAATGTAAAGATTTGTAAAAATGGTTAGACAACAATGAAGTGAAGTTCCCCTTTTTGGACACTGAGTTATCCGTTAAGTTTATTTTAGTTAGAAATTTAAATATATTTTCATATTAATAAAATTACGATAGATAAATAGATAAATGTGTCATTGTATTACACTCCATGTCCACAAGTGCGTTTACCAAGGTAAACGCACTTCAAGAATTTAACGGATAATTTAAGCGGAGCGCACTTTTAAAACGCGAGTAGATCCGTAAAATTTGTTTTATTGTTGGTTGTAATATTTAATTGGTTTTCAATTGAAAAATCTAACTAATTATAAATAAAACGTTTACCTCAATGACGACACAGCAAACCTCGTAAAAATCTTTTTCTAAGTCTGCGTCAGCGCAACAACGGTGAACATGCCAAAAGATCGTCACTCGTGTAAACAAAATATTTAAAATAGATTATATTTAGGCACTTATTGATGTAATATAAAATATTGTTAACAAATAACGCGTCTCTAAAGTAATCTAAAGTCTAAAGTAGTCATCAATAGGGATTTTAATTAAATAATGAAAATTAATACAATATAAATGAACTGGTTGCTTAATGTGAGTATTATTCACCATTCACGAATCACGTTAACGAAAACGAGACTTTTGAAGAAAACATTCAACTTACCTCATTGTCCCTAGCTATCGTGTCAAACAAAAACACTGTACTTTGCGTTAGTATTTTTTCTTTATCAAACTTATTGTAGCTGTGCCCTTATTAATAAATAAATAAAATAATAAAATAAAATGCAATTCAATCATCCGTGTACTTAAGGGCGTGAAGAAGCGCCTTGTGGGCCTGCAGAGTGAAGTTGACTGATGCTGCGTTGTTTTCACGCTGCACCAGTTGTCTTCGCGTCTGGACTCCATTTCCACTTAGCATTAGGTGGTGTGGAGTCATTTGCCGTGCTAAGTATAAAAAAAAAAAAACATTACTGTACGCATATGTATGTGTATACGCGACAAAAAAAGGAACATATTATATTTTTTTATTGTAGATACATTATTTTGCCAGATTTTTATGCCAACGAAACATTATTCATGTTCAATGTTTTTAGATTGTAAAACGTTAGGTGCCTTACAAATAAACAAAGAATAAGGTCCGAAAAGTTATTCCGTGTTTTGTTCCTGTCATGTAAACGTCATTTCAAATTAGAGTGAAAGAGACAAAACACGGAATAACTATTCGGACCTTACTCTTTGTTTATTTGTATAAGGGTAAATAAATACGTACAGACGCCTGCACATCAACCTATCCAAAACTGTCAAATTTCTATTTTCAACCATATGCCATAGATTTAAAGTTCAGAGTCTATTGAGGAAATTTGACAGTTTGTGGTAGTTTGGTGTGCACACGCCTGTACCTATTTTACGTTACTTATCAAAGTTGTTGCTAGCAAGTCATTGTTAGATATTATCACATTTAAAACAATATGGGTTTTTAAAATTTAAATTATAAATAGCACATTTTCTATATATGACTTGATGTCGGTAATTAGTGCAGCATGATGCTGACTCACTATTTACCGGCGAGCTTTTGAAACTCGGAATTATAATTGGGCCCGATAATAGTGGCCCATTATCGAGTGAAACCCATCACGTGAAATTATGAGCATATTTCATAGAGAAAGGTCTAATGAACAACAAATTCATTGTTCAAAATTGTACCAAAGCATTTTGATGAAGATATATTTACCTATCATAGTGTTGTGGTATAATATTGCTGCCATTATTATCGGCATAACTAATTACCACATTTAAAAGAAATAAATAACATTTAGTTGTTTGTTCACTAGGCACTTGAGAATGTTTAAATATATGCACAAACAAGAATAAATAATTCATTTACGCCTCTTTTCTGTTACAAAACTCTTGTTGATATCAATTTTTGGAATATTTAATGACAATCTTCTTCCAGTAAGCTTTTTGAGAGACTTTAAAAACTTAGCACTTATACGTCTGGTAAATTAGCAGGAATGTTATATGCTGTCAAATGTAATTTAAAAACACTTGAGGTGGCATGTAGTTATAAATATAATGAAAAACAGAAACATTTCTAATAGCTAACTTTAAAGATAGTGAACTTATTTTAAATGTGTTAAAGTTCTTTGTACATAACACGAAATTCAAACCAAATAACATCAACATGACATAATGTAATGTTTTCCCCAGCGAATTCTGAACGGAACACAAACATTCAAACACGATTTTATTTCTGAACACTGCATCACTGTTGTGTAGTATAAAGCCCTGAACCTATTTGTAACCTTTTTAGAAAAGTATTTGACCGCGATCTCACTTAGTGGTAAGTGATGATGCTGCCTAGGATGTAGCATACTTGCCTATAAAAACTTATAATCATACCAGTATTACAGATGAGGAAGAGATACACACATATTTGGCCATCACTTTACGAACGGAGCTTCGGCTCGGCCTCTAAACTGAGAAACACAAAGATGATTTCGCACGACCTTGTGCCATGACAACAAACTCGCATAAGTGTGCTTGTTTGTCGGTTTGAATAGCGATACGTGCTTGTGACCTTGATTGCCGATTATACGAGCAAAACGAAAATTATCGCTGAACTCATGGTGGTCGAGAGATGTGAGCGTCGCAAGCGCAGTCAACATTGTAAATTATTTTGGTAATACCTACCTTAATTTTGTGATTTATAAAACAGTTATGTAGGGATATTATGCCAACATCTTATCTAAATATGTAGCCATAACAATAATGTTGGTAGCAGTGTTGTATACCGGCATCGGCAGTGAGAGATAAGATAGCCAGTGCCTCAGTTAGTAGTTGAGGATTTCGGGTGCTCTTCCACCATCGGCCTTATGATCACTTACCATCAGGTGAGAGAAGGCCAAGTGCTTCCCTCTTAAAATATGTAAAATGCAAAGCGACAAAGCTATGTTTTGGAAATACAATATGAAGTTTCTTCTTAATATAATATCACTGATATTGATTTTCTACTGCTGTAGCGTTCTGTGAGAAGTCGTATTGTGTATTTCGGGATTGTTTTCGATTGCGATGTGCGTGACGTGACGTGACCTACCTCAAGGAATACCTACCTTTCTTAGGATTTCGATTATTACTTCGATTACGTTAGCGAAAACCAGAATTCAACTTCAACTTTTGTTTATGGCAACCGAGTCACTTTTAGGTTAGCGACCATTACTGCCAATGACTCCTGAAAACAGAAATAAAAACAGAATTTGTTTGGCATTGAAGCAGCGCCTCCTAGTGGCCAAAAAGCCAAACGTAAGGAGTTTAAAGGAGATGTTTAATTTTATATGGAGAAAATGCCAACACCTTGTACACAATACCGAAAGATAGCTAATGTATGAAATAAGCTTATTCGAAATTTTCATCAACTTTCGTGATGGCAGCGGAATTCTGCGAATGTCAAGTAGCTGTCAAAACAACGATGTTTTTCGGTTTATTTTTACATTTTTACATAAAAACGTTAAAGCGTATTGAATTATTACTTATTTTAACTAAATACATGTATTTTTTTTAGTAAATGTAAAAATAAAATAAAAATAAAACATCTCCTTTTGACAAACAAATTATCGTTTTCGTCAACGTAATCTAATGGAATTGGAGATTGAACTGAGTGGTTGTTGACATACACAAATGTATTTTAAAATACACTGCACTTCGAACATTCATTGTGACACACATCAACTCGTTTTATTTACATAACTCTGTGTTTAGTGTTCAGTGTTCAGAGATCTCCATTACTGATTATATTTGTAGCGCTTTCAACAAATCGATTTGTTTGTACACTGACAATACCCGCAATGTAAGTCGATGTAAAATTTGTGCGTTATAATGTTGTGAAATGTAAAGTGAGCAGCAATTAGATAGTCACGCCATTTATCACTTGAAACTGCTAACTGCACTCGCGGACATATGACATTTTTTCACCTTCACAGAACAATATTAATTAACATCGAGTCTGATAAATCTAGTTTCGTGAAACATTCGAACACATGTAGTAATTGACTGAGATAAGAACTATAAATGTTAGACATAGGTATATCCCACAGGTAGATATAGGTACCTACTTTCTTTAATAAGTAAACCTTAAGTGATTTTTTTCGCGATCAGTTCTTAGTTTACGTACTAAGTAAACCTTGTACATATAATTTTAAACAAAAACGCTTAACAAGGGCATTTTTTTCTTCACTTTGCTTGTTGTAATAGTAGGTATGCAAAGTTAGGAACTGGTATTGAAGTGTCTGACTATTTTTAATATCCCACCGTCGTCGTTCGTTTCGGTAGACTGTTTCACTGTTTTATTTTATTCGATCACGTTAAGAAAAATGAGAATTTGTTTGGCAAAGTGATGCCATTAAAAATTTTAGTTACTTTTTTAACTCTGCCGCACTGAGAGACTTCAATTTACATTAGAGATAAATTAGTAGCCTTTTCTGATTCCAAAAATGATTAACGACGTCGTTTTAAGAAACTTTTTCATTGAACAATCATAGATGCTAAGTAACCACTATGATGATTTTTAGTGGCGCCTCTCAGTGTGGGATGTTGCTTGCGTGAACTTTTTTTAACAGTTTTTCTTTATAGAAGATAAGGCAAATGACTCTGTTCTGGCTGATGTTCGAGGACAGCTAGAAGAGCAGGATGCCATCCTCACCTTGTATACCGGCAAGTTGCTTCTTAACGCCTCATTTAAAGGACCCATTGTTGTAGGAAGGAGAAAATACGTGTGCTGGGAAGGAATTCCATTTTTTTGGTGTTTGTAGGGTTCCGTACCCAAAGGGTAAAACGGGAACCCTATTACTAAGACTCCGCTGTCCGTCCGTCCGTCCGTCCGTCTGCCCGTCTGTCACCAGGCTGTATCTCGTGAACCATGATAGTTAGACAGTTGAAATTTTCACAGCTGATGTATTTCTGTTGCCGCTATATCAACAAATAAAATAAATATTAAAGGGGGCTCCCATACAACAGACATGATGATGGTACGGAACCCTTCGTACGGGAGTCCGACTCGCACTTGGCCTGCTTTTTTTATGTTTTGTTAAGAGCACAGATCAATAAATAAATAATATCTAGTAAATTAGCAGGTTAGTGACGCTGTAGCTATAGTCATGCGTTTTTGCTACGATCGCAAAGGTTAAAGCTACCTTGGATGGGTGATCAATATGTTATCGATTTTCCTCCCAGCCTTAAAAAGCGTAACGTGCTTAAGCCGTCTTGGTTGCTATCAGATCAGAAGATCTCAAACGTTATTAAAAAAATCTTTTGAAGCTTAATGTTTTGAATAACTTGGACACCAAAGTTAACTAAGCGGTTGATCATAATTATTATAAAGTTATGTCAAAAGCATTATCTCCAGAACTTTTTGTAGCAGTAGACGGTTCGTTTTTAAAAAAATATTCGTGTCTGAAATGCGAAGCTTGACAGTTAGAGACCTCTCGCTGCAAGACGTTCACAACAGTTCTCTTTACATTTTATCTGTATTTTTTATCTTTCAACCGTCTGTGGTTCGGCGGTTAGACCACTGGCCCCAGACCAAAAGGGTTCGATTGTCAGCGATGGTTACATAACATTGTACTCGTTTTGACTTTAACTATCACACCTAATCTAAGTTTGCCACCATAACAACAATGTATGTAACATTGTTGTGGTCCTATAGTTAGATATAACATTAAGGTTTCCCGATAAAACCTTCGGGCTGATCGTCACTTACTATCACGTATGATAAAGGTCAAGGCGTGTCCCTGTTGAAGAATAAAAATTAACACAACTTTAACATATATTCACGACCATTATCATAATTGATATGGTCGTTTTGATAATAAAGTCCCAAAAAGTCCTAAAGTAAAAAATCCCAAATAATGTTAGAGTAATAGTGTTGCACAGAATTGAAGTCATTCAATATTTAACTTACCTACCGGTTATGGTTAAGTGAATCAACCTCTAGTGCATAAGCAAGTGCGGCCTTACCATGGATCACAGTTACATTACGGTGGTTAAGTAACAGTAAGCGTCGTTGTGACCGGACCTGCCTCGGTGAACATGCTTTAACCAAGTTGTCGCGAAGTCGATTGTATGGCAGAAGTTTGTGCTTGACATAAATGGTGCCGACTATCCCCGTGGCAGGAAGAGATGGTAGGGTAGCGGCAGTAGTGTTCGACAAGACACCGTGATCATATTTTTTTTTCCTAAACCTTCGGAAGAAATGGGGTTGACTCATCACCCCACACGTTCAAAAAAGATGCGATAACTTTGTATACGTTCATTGAGGGTAGTTGTGTTTTTAGCTTACGTAATTAGTAGCATATCTCACTGATTTGCGGACGGTCGTGGATTTTGCTATGTTAACCTTGCTTTCCTTTTACGTTTGTGTTATTTTTCGAAGGGCTAATTGATATAAGGAACCTTCTGGAAGTGAACCCCCTTTGAAACTGCAAAAACAAGCACGGCGCTCAATGTGTCCAAGGAAAAAAGACAAAATAGTTAAAATTGTTTGTGTAAAATGTCATGTTTCTTTCAAAATAAAGTTATATTTTTGTAAACATATATATTTAACTTTTTATTTTCAAGTGCTGATTGCTGCACTGAAGCTAAATTAAATATTTATATACTATTATGCCGCTATTAGCACTTAAAATTTAAAAAGCAGTGACAAAATTCAGCTTACGTCAGCCTTTCCGGTAGCATAGCATAGCAGTGCAGCCGCCCGGATTGCGGAAGACCCAGGTTTGATTCCTGGCTGGGTCGGGTGGGCGTTTAATTTTTTCACTGTATTTTATAAATTTTATACATATATGTTTTATTTATGCAAATAAGTTGTGGGGTGATGGATCACCCCCCATTATTACGTGTTTGCAAGAAAAGCCTATCCTGCATCAGCATCTGATTTTAGGCAACAATTAAATACGATTTCCAGCGGGGGGTACATGTTTGTGTAGGTACTCGATTTGGTTGGTGGTAGAGCTTGTTTGTCCGCCTGGCTAGCTACCACCATCTTATCTAAATATGTCGCCATAACATCAATGTTTGTAGAATTGTTGTATTCCGGCAGCTACAGATAAGATAGCCAGTGCCTCACTAGTTGAGGATCCCGGGTGAAGTGCGCTTCCATCATTGGCCTTATCATTACTTAACATCAGGTGAGATCAAGGCACTGTGCTTACCTGTTAATATTTTAAAAAATACATACCAGCGGCTTCCTAGCTGGCATCCCGTAAAATTTAAATGAAAATCAATGTTATTTTTTGGCGACCAAATCTTTGTCGAACACCTGGCTTCAAGTGTCGAACTCTGGTGTCATTACCTACCCTACTAGTTTTTGTATGTTAAACGTCGAGCTTTTCGTTACACTAGCGTCTCCACTGCAGCTCGTGCTAAAGCTTCAGTTTTATGCCTCTGTCCTAATAATCATAAACTGATCCCTGATCTAGGACTCTTCAAACCGGAACATAGCAACGCATAACAATGGTGATTTACAAAAACACAATGTTGAATAAAATTCCAAGAGCAGGATTTAAACCTGCACCCTTCTGACATACCAGGTCAGGTGCTCTTCCAATTGAGCTATCGTGGTTCTAACCAGCCCGCCGAAATTATTCAACACTATTTACTTTTTTACTTTGAAAGCCAAAGGCGCCAATTCAATGTCAACAACTACCGTCATTAACCAGATGGTCATAATATTTTTACAAATACTAAAGATCAGTTAAGAAGTAGGCAAGCTGTTTATAAAATGTTTTTGTTTTGTTTATATAATTTTAACGCAAATTTTGTTGCGATACAAATTACAAAAACACAATGTTGAAAAAAAATGGTGATTTGGCAAGCGTGAATACCCAACAATTGAAGTGAGGATTTGATTACAATGATGGAGGCATTTTCAGAAGGACAGTGTATTGGCTATTTGCATTGGTTGGTGCTACTCCAATGCCATAGAAATCCTCGTTTTCGGTTCGCACTAAGCATCCTGAATTGAAGTATACGTTTGTAACAGTCAACCTCATTATAACCGTTGGACTAGCGTCTAGTTAGCAGCCTCACAACGGAATTAGAAACGTCAAAAAATTGTGTATAAATAGTGATATAGCACATAAATAGTGATACTATGGTTCAAAAGATATTTGAATATCTTGGTGAGGCTGCTAACTTGACGTCAAGTTAACAGGAGCCTTAAGAAATACAGTTCAAATCAATGTGATTTATATGTCAAAAAACTGTGCATAAATAGTGACTCGTATACGCAAAATTTTAATAATAGTACTTCCATACAAGCCGAGATATTACGGTCTTTAAGTGGGCTGCTAACTTGACGTTTCTTGCGATGGCGATTCCAGAGAAACGGGTACAAGTTTTAAACAAATTAATACATGAAAAAATTGTGCGTAAAATTGTGAATGTTACGTTATAAATAAAAATAGAATTCTTCTTTGCTATTTTCTAAAGTGTAAACATCTACTTAATACTCTCATTATAGGCTGTCGATTAATGTTGAACTTTGCTCCACAGTAATAAGGTTTAAACTTTATTTTAATCATGAGATGGGTACTATCGAGCAAAAAAATGGAATATAATATATATATTTCAACTGGGTCAATACATATCCTCGGTTCAAAGATATTGATTTGGTATTTAAACAAATATTTTTCTACCCACTTTTTTACGTATCTACCTACTGTTATTTTTATTAAATCTCATAAAATTATTGATTGTGTCAATATTTTACTCTCTGTTTAATATTATTTATTCGGGAGAAACAAATAATATTTTTCTACTTCTTTTTCTACCTCCTTACCTCCTGATACTAATTAAATCTCATCAAAAAAATAACGTTACAATTATAAGTTAGAATTGATTGACATTGAATTGACATTCTTTTCCGTGAGGCTTGTCTTATGATTATTATTAATGAAAATCGATTACCTACATTAGATGAATTAAACAAGTGTAATAATTATAAAAATTCTTTAATAAATCAGGTTATTTTTACATTAAAAAGTGTAAATCAGTCTTATTTTTAGTGTTACATTGACAATTAATAAATGAAATCACAGATTTGGAAATAATCAAATAGAAAAAAAGCTGCGTACCTTTAAAAATGTTGGTTGTTATTAAACGAATTAAACACTTTCACTTCTTAAGATGCGAATTACTCACTGCTTACCAATTTTAAAACAAAGAAATAAAACTTTTCGCGCACCATTACACAGATTACATAAAGTTACTACGTCGTATCACCGCACGTAAACAAAATCACGCCATCTCTCGGTGTTTCTTTATACTACGTCAGCAACACTCGTTCGCCGTTCGCGACACTCGTCGTTCGGCAACCCAATATCCGCTTAATTCGAGTGAATAGAATAACAATTATTTGACTTATGTCTCGGTCAGAGTGTCGTTCCATAGAAATAATGCCAAACTGAACGAAAGATATTAACTGTGTGTCATTTTATGACTAGAATTAAAAATAATTAGACTTTATATCAGTACGTCTTTAAATAAAAATGTGCACGATTGTACCTAAAATCGAATGTATGGTAGAAGTTTACTTTAGATTTTTGGAAAATAGCAAAAAAAAATTCTATTTTTATTTATATCGTAAGATTTACAATTTCACGCACAATTTTTTCATGTATTAATTTGTTTAAAACTTGTACCCGTTTCTCTGGAATCGCCATCGCAAGAAACGTCAAGTTAGCAGCCCACTTAAAGACCGTAATATCTCGGCTTGTGTTGAAGTACTATTATTAAAATTTTGCGTATGCGAGTCACTATTTATGCATAGTTTTTTGACATATAAATCACATTGATTTGAACTGTATTTCTTAAGGCTCCTGCTATCTTGACGTCAAGTAAGCAGCCTCACCAAGATATTCAAATATCTTTTAAACCATAGTATCACTATTTATGTTATAGCACATAAATAGTGATACTATGGTTTAACTACTCACGTCACGTCACTATTTGTACACAATTTTTTGACGTAGTCAAAACTATCTAATTCCGTTGTGAGGCTGCTAACTAGACGCTAGTCCGTTGGAAGCTTTTGATACACAAGTCGAAAGCTCAAGGCCCGCTATGCGCTATCCCGCACGGCTGCGCACGAGTTTTCACTTTCGCGGGCCGTTGCCCCTATTGCCAGCCTCGGCACACTTCGGGCTCACCGTGTCAAGGTCATGCGCCTCCGGAATCCAGTGGAAGTGGAACGCAACCTTTAGCTTTAGTAGGTTCGGTGTGATTTGAGCTTTATAAAGAAATGACGATCGTTCTGTGACCTTTGTTTTATGTGAGGTTTTTAAGGATATTGTTGTTTTTAAGTTTAGGCAAATCCTTCATTACATTTAATTGAAATACTTGATGCGGTTCTACTCGCGTTTATTTTACATTTATTTTTTGCGGACGTCGTCGTTGGTATCTTTTCTAGGGTCTATTTGGTCGTATCAAAATTTATTTTGAACATGCAATTTTCTTTTTGTACGGTTTTTTTGCACAATTTGATTACTATGTGTGATGCTGGGACTGGGATTGAATGACCTGTATGACAGGAACCCAGGCATCTGATAGTTTTTAACCATTTTCTCTGTTGTGAAATGTGAATGCTTTAAATCTAAATAATAAACGCGGGTATTATTCAACGAGTATTAAGATTTACCGAATTTGTCTGTACTTAAAGGTCAAGGTCATGGTCGTAAACGTCGTAGACTTTGGTATTTGTCAAGCGTTTTTTTCTTTTTTTTTTCTTTTGGAGAGAGTTTGCTGGCATTTTCAGCCTCATCTGACTTTTTTGGAGGCGGCTAAAAACTTAAAGAGTTCCTCAAGCCATGTGAAACGACGGGGTATGTACCCCCGGGGGCACAAACGTGTTTGTGCACTTGGTTGATGTAAGGGGTTTGTTGGTCCGGCCTGGCTAGCCACCACCGTCTTACCAAATATATCTTCATAACATCAATGTTAGTAGCATTGTTGTGTTCCGGCAGCTAGAGATAAGATAGCCAGTACCTCAGTAGTTGAGGATTCCGGGTGAAGTGCGCTTCCACCTTCGGCCTTATCATCACTTATAACATCAGGTGAGATGAAGGCCAAGTGCTAACCCGTAAGGTATAAAAAATAAACTTTGCTTTAATATAAAAATATGAATTTAAATTATTTCGGTTGCATCTATTGTACTTATTAAGAGTTACATGGTTTACATGTTAATGCTTGTGACTGTATCTTATCGTTGTCCGATAGTTTTCCTTTACTAAAATAACTAAATAACATAACAACTAACATTGTTACCTATTTAACATACCTATTACTCGATTATAATTTGCTTAGACGTCAATAGTAAATTTCTACTAAAATCACTTATTTAATACCTTTATTTTCCTTATTTTGCATGCTTTAATGGTTAAATTGAGTAATACATTGTATTATGCAAGAAACGGCCATAAATTGTTTTTTTTGCATTCTTCATAATTTGGATTTTTAATTTTTATTGTAAATTTTTGGAACGATTATTTCTTACAGTAGGTACTTGGGTAAGAATAGTAACTATCAGCATCTCAGCCAAAAGACGGTTTTGTGCTGCTCGCATAAACTAATTAAGAACTAGTTCCATATACTAGTATGTATTAACTAGTTCTACTTTTAATATCAACTTGTCAATATATTTTTCAACTGGTTTATTAAAACCGTTATGAATTTGCAGAACTCAGAAATATCAATTAGCAAATGGTTATTTAGTAACTATTATATTAGATTCCAAAAAGAGTTATATAACTACCTCATTGTTTCCGACTTACTTTTTATAACAATAAAATAAATTATTAGTTTATGTAGGTACATATTTATTTACTATATTTGTATTTAAAGTATTTATTCATGCTATGTTCATTATTTTTTCCTTTGCTTTGCTTTGCTTTTCACACCACAGCAAGGGTTGGCTGGAAAAGATCTCTTTTAGAGATGATAAGCTCACCCTCGTATATGTCTTTTATAATGTGTAATTCAAAGTGTATTTTCTATGTACAATAATAAAGGGTTAATAACTAAATAATAACTATTAATTTACTCTAATCGAAATAACTGACTCCGGCATTTAAGTATTTAATAAGCAGTTGCTTGAAGTCAATACCGACAGAGCTTGCTATGACAATACTAATGTGACACAGATGGCAGTGATAACAGCCGCGCCAGGATCATCGACCTGCTGATAAGGACGTTTGTTATCACTGTCACTGTACTGGTGCACTTGGCAAAGAAATGTACAATGGCAATGATGCATTGCGGTTTTTGGCAAGATGGCGTCAAATCTATATCTATACTATTAGTAAAAAGGTCAAGTTATCTATACTATTAGTAAAAAGGTCAAGTTTGTGACTTTGTTTGTCTGAGGAGGGTAGAGAAAAGAAAATCCTTGTTCGAGTAATTGTTTTAAATATTATCCACTATATCTACATATGTTTTCAATTTGAATCAATTAATATCCTAATTATTGTACCTATTCAATTCTTCTTCTTTTCTTTTCATTACAAACATTATTATTAATATGTATTCACGTATTTGTAATAGCCAACTATGTTAACCCTTCCAGAAAGGTATTACGCTTGTGTTAGGAATGGGTTTACGTCATCGTCAGTAGTCATCGTTCTGACGGAGGTATTGGACTATGGAGCTATTTCATTCATGATTCAACCAGAGTATAGATTCTCTTATTTGTTATTATTATAAATTAAACCTTTTTTTTAGTGTTTTATTGTAAAGTAATAACACATTGACACACGCAATCATAATATAATCTAAAGCAAACTCAGCTCATATAGAATAATCGATCTATTGTTGTTTTATTTACATTTCCGATTGCAGCACAATGTGTAATCATACCGTCTCTCTTCCTCTTACAGATAGTGACAATGTTGGAGCAGGACGGCGATGGCGAGCCGGCGCACCACGCGCGTCGCCCTATGAACGCTTTCCTCATATTCTGCAAACGTCACCGGAGCGTTGTTCGCGACAAATATCCCAACTTGGAGAATCGGTGCGTCATTTTTATGCTACATTACAACCGATAACGGTTAACGGTAGTAGTTATGAACTGTCAAATCGATGAATATTGCCAGTGGAGAAATTTCTTTGCTGTCAAGGACTATTTTATAAAAATATTTTTCGCCTCTGCGAAATCTTTTGTGTTAATACCTATTATCGTTACTGATAAGAACATTAAAACTGTCGAATAGTAATGCGATGATTTGCATTTTTCAATTATCGGTAAATTACCTATTAGTTTTCAGTTGTTACAATTTGTAGCAGTTCACGAACAAATTACAAATTATTTGTACTAAATAGATACTTCTCTATAATAAAACAATGACACGTCGAGTTACAGAAGGACAATTTTAACACCGCAAATGAAGTACTCAATGTAATAATTAATAACGTTATAATAAAAGATATTTTTATAATATTATCATGGAATATTATATTATATAATTATATAATATTAGCGTGGAAATGCAAAACAACATATGGCAACATGTACTCAGTAAGCTGCCAAATATGATGTCATAATATTTTAATTTTAGTGCCGATTTTTGCCGCACATATAAAATAGTATGGTCGGGCTTTAGATTGATAGACTGTAACAGTCCGACAGTTGACCCGAGGTCACCAATCATTTATCAATTACAACACTATGCTACGCATATTTAGTTTAGTCCTCAAAGGCTCAAAGGTAGTCAAGCATTACAATCTACGATTATCTCTGTATGCATAAATACAGAGAGCGGAAAATGTTCAATATACAGAATGTTTGCCTGTATAATCCCGGATATGGCAAACAGGGCACAGAGCATAGGACCCCGGAAAATTATAAACATAGCTGGAAAGCACCGTAGAGATATTAAGGTTATAATGATACTTAGTAAAATTGCAAAATGACAACCCTAGGTTTAGCTAATACACTTTTCTTGATCGACAACCTCATGGTCCAAACGAAACAGAAGTCAAAACATGTAAGGGTTGAACAAAAATAATGTAATTAAACAAAGGACAACATTTTTTTTGGGCTTAAAATAAATGAAAATTTAACAGAGATCATTTCTGTTGATTAATACTATAAACATTTAATACTTTCATTCTACACTATTTGCAGATTTTAAAAGATGCCCATTTTATATTGTAAAAAAATGTATTATTTTAAAAAAATGCGTCGAAAGGAACTATGTCCGAGTTCTTTTATGACAGTTGATTGACATAAACTGACAGCTGAGCCAGCTGCTTATGTTGACGAGACTATTGGAGCATTTTGGAATTTTTATTGTTTATTACGTTTTTGTTGTTTTCCAATTCAGTAATTCTATTTTGATTTCATCGCTTCACTGACGTGCATATTATGGTATCTACATTAACAATCAGCAACTCTATGATACATAGGGATACACAGGGGTAGTTTTCTAAAATATGTGAATGTTGATTGGAATTCTGAGCTTTAAGTGCCTTAAAAGTGCTTGCTTACTCCATAAGCGATCACAGATAACACTCCATAACAGATATATACATCTTACATGTAGTTTTACTTTATTTATATGTTAGGAAAAGTATAGTATAAGTATGATGATTGTAAACATGAGATGTAGATATGTAGACTTGTATTTTTTTTTAAAATTAATGAAAAACGCACTGACCGCTGTCACGTCTATGTCAATAATATTTTTTTTATTATTGCAACATTACTTCTATTGTTGCTAGGAAAATGTATTTTTGTATATGAATTAAATTAAAATGCGCGTCTATTTATTAATATAAATACTTTGATCGTAATCCTAATAATTTTTTCTTTAATTTGATGTATCATTTGCTTATGTTAATTGAGTTTTTATTTTTAGCCCAGCTCCCATAGTAAAAAAATCTTCTCCTTTGAGTTTTTGTGTGGAAAAGTAAATTTAAAGTTAAAGCAATATTACCTAGTGCAATACAGAAAGTCGCTACAGAGATCTCAAAATAAAATTATGTTTGAGGGAGCACAGCTGTTTAATATAATTATTACCAGATGAAGTGACAACTGTGAGACTATAAACATGTTTAAAAATAAACTTAAACTTCACATCGCATCAAGTACCACAGAGTGACAAACTGTAATATAATCATTTATGCATTAATTATATCTCATTATAAGTGAAATGTAATTTCGTATGAGAATAAAGATCTTTAAACCTATTCCAATATAATTTCAGATTGTGAAAATGAGATGCGTGTATGTACGCCGCTACACGCGTCCCTTTTACACGACTGAAACAACACTGCTCAATACTGCTTTTAGCGCTCATGGCATGGCACAGCTTAATCTGGTTGCCTAGCCAAGCATGTTGCCAAATACTTCTAAAAAAATAAAACATCTTTATAGAGAAACGTTACTTCAATGAACAGTGTTTTATACACAACATCAAATAATTTGGGCTTGAAATAGTTTGGTTTCTGAGTCGCGTTATCAGCGCGTCAGTGTTTATCGCGTTAATTTGAAAGTATAATTCAAAACTTGTAAACGTGCATCGTTTGATAGTATACTCGTAGATGCATGATTGCGCCTTACGTCCGTTCTAGTTATGACTACATGCATCTAACTCTGCGTTTTAATTATGTGCTAATTTAAGTCGGTTTACTAATTAACTACTAAGTTATATTATGTTCCAAGTATTGCCATAACAATTCTGTTATACATCACATCACTCTTTATTAATTATATATTTTATATAATTACAGGTCCATTACAAAAATTCTGGGGGAATGGTGGGCTAACTTGGACAAAGAAGAGAAAGCTTGCTACACAGGTCTTGCTAAACAGGTAATTTAATTTGAATATTGTTGCCAAAACTAGTTGACGTGCATCAGGTTTTATAGCCATTAATTTTATACGTTTTCTATATTCCAGTACAAAGACGCCTTCTTCAGTGCCAATCCTGACTTCAAGTGGTACAAGTTACCGGCTCCACCTTTACGCACACTCTCGTCCCGGCCAAGAGAAAACAATGAAAAACAGAACGAATTGCCCAACACTGAAATAAATGAATCTGAACTAGAAAAAATAAACAATAACTCCACTAAATTTGATTTTAACAAAAATACCAATGATGATCATGTGTACGAAAGCGATCCAAAACCTTTGTCAATGTTTACCCCTGGTAAGCTTGCAGATGAAGCCCAAATGGGAGGCCTCAGCAGTCTCCTTGCTACAAAGACTGAAACTCAAACTCCAAATCCCTTCTTTTCACCTCCTTCTTTTAAATATAATTCGATCTCAGCGGCAAACGAATTCAGATCTCACCATATCTTAGACAAGGCAAAAGCTAAAGGCGCCTCAAGAGAAGAGAGCATACGCGAACTTCAAAATGCTCTTACTGAAACCACAAAGATATTCGAAGAGGATTTCGACGAGGAAAAAGGAGTTTATCATCAGTACCATAACATGTCGAATGATCGATTTACTAATCAAGATGTGATAGACCAAGTAGTCGAAAAGAGATACTCCAAGGACGATGAATACGGTTATCAAAGAAATTGGTCTGATGACGAAAAAAACACGAAGTCGGGGAGGTCATGCAAAGGGAAGCGTTACCAAGAGTTTATGGCTGTTGGGGGATTGATAGTTAATAAGAGGCCTAAGAGAGAAAACGCTGACAAAATTCCAGACGAGAGCTACAGTCCTTCTTGTAGCTGGGAAACTGGAAACTCACGCAGCGAAGATTCTACGATGAACGACGAATCAAAACAAGATATATCATTTAACGAAACGCCGGCCGACAGCGAACCCAAGAACGACATCACAGATGCACCCGACCAAGACAATAATGCAAACAAAACATTCAAGGCTGCCGACTTCGATTTGGATGCTAAAATTAGAGCTTTGCCTTCACTTAGTCTAGAGAAATTCCAACAAAAAAAACGCGATAATAAGCGCAAGAAGAAAACGGTGATTATGAAGCCGAAAGCCCTCGAGTCGTCGCAAATAGTCAACTCCGTGACCAGACCAATTTATGACGAACGGCGGGAAATGGCTGAAAATTGGCGCGAGGCGGTTATCGGCAGTCAGAAGCGCAAACCGAGGAAAGTGAGTATAACAAGGTTCGAGTTTAAAAGTATATATTCAAGCGTTGATACTAGTGAGTCGCATAAAATAAGTCCCGAAATCAAGATAGCTACCGAAGCGCCTTGTACAGTGGTACAAAATATGGAGATTTGTAAGCAGCCTCAACACCGCAGCGTCGACCTGCTGGCGCTCGCGACCCTAGCCGAGGTTGCGGCCAACACCTCCAAAATAGAAGGTTCGTCTATCATAGAGACCATGACCGCCAAAGCGAGCGATGGAAACGCTTCCACGGTATAAAATACCAACAAAATTAGCCTTAAATATTCCAAATATTATTTACTTTATAATCAGATAATATTTATATATTATTATAGATAGATCTACTTTTACATGTACGCATAAAGAAATAATATTATTGTACACTTAACTGTAGTTTTTATAACATAGAGATAGATTTTATTTATATGAAATAGAGAAATATGTATACTTATTTTAGATGAGTCAGTCTTAGGCTGCTGCATTCTGCTTTACTAGGATTAGACGAAACAAAGGTGATAGTTACAATACATAACATCACAAGAAAATAACAAAAAGGCATAATGTATATTAATATGTTAAGGATATCAAGTAACATAATAATTCATTTTAAAAGGATTTGTTAAAAAAATCATCGATTATTTATTAATTAAAATTTTGTTTTACCTCGTTACACTTAACAACACAACAATTTCAAAATGCCAAACGTAAGTCGTAATTTCATTTACATATGTAACGTAATACAACCTCATTTTTGTATATAGAGTTAGATTATTTAAATCGCCTTATAACTAAGTATTTAAATCAAAACGTAAGACACCACGTGCATAGACTGCATTGCATTTTTAAGGTGTTTATAAACTTTAGCGTTGCATTGCTATAATTGAATTACATGAACGTAATAAACATCTTATGTCAAAATGTATATACCTAACTTAAAACGTTAGTGTACTTTATGATTAGGGTGTACAACGCATTTTGCCATTAGATCAAGTTAACGAAAACAAGAAATAGTATGCCATTGAAAGAGTGCCTACTGATGATAAATTATTATTTTTACATGATCAAATCGACATTTTGTGGACAGATTTGTGGAAACTGTCCAAACGGTTGGATCTAAGTTCTTTAAAACCCACCGTGCAAAAGGAACCAAAAAGTTCTCAGACCATACCCTAAAACTAATGGACAGCTTCTGCTTCTGCTGACGACGCTGAAAACCGATGACGGAGGAACTGTCACGACCAGGTCCGATGTTATGGGAGAGGTCGAGAAATTCTATGGACAGCTTTACACCTCCACACGGCCACCTGTACAAAGCTTAGCTATAGACCCTAGAGCTAAGTTAACCCGGCATATACAGAAGACATCCCGGACATCAGCCTGTACGAGATTAGTATGGCTCTCAAACAGCTCAAGAACGGCAGGGCACCAGGTGCTGACGGAATTACGACCGAGCTGAAAGCAGGCGGAAAGGTTTCGGGGTTTCTCTGCGTGATCGAATCAGAAATGAGTAGATCCGCAGAAGAACAAAGGTAACCAACATAGCCCGAAGAGTTGCTAAGCTCAAGTGGCAGTGGGCAGGGCACTTTGCTCGCAGGACTGATGGCCGCTGGGGCGGAATAGTCCTTGAGTGGTGACCGCCTACCGGAAAGCACAGTGTGAGGCCTTCAGCAGGCCTTCAGCAAGTTGGACCAACGATCTGGTGAAGGTCGCGGGAAGCCGCTGGATGCGAGCAGCAAAAAAACCGGTCGATGTGGAGATCCTTGGGGGAGGCCTTTGTCCAGCAGTGGACGTCTTTTGGCTGAGATGAAGATGATGATGATGAAATCGACATTGAAAAGGCAAAAGGGTCACGCACTATTCATTAAAAACTTTTTAAGATAATAAAAATTATTTGATAAATTTAAAGGCCGGCAACGCATTTGTGATTCCTCTGGTTTTGCGGGTGTCCTTATGCTAATATGTTCTTTCATATTTTATTAGCCTTTTTAATAAACTACGTGTTCAAAAGTTTAAAAGAATGATGCGTAGCTCCTATGTTTTAGCATGCGGTTCGCATCACCAAGGCATAAGATGGCTAAAAATATTTTCTTACTAAATATGTATTTAGTTTAAAACCATTAAGAAAGTAACATTTTTGATTAACTTTGATATAACCAGCCAAAGTCAATTAAAGCCATTTAAATAATTAAAGATGCAAAATTAAGGTTTAATATTTTATTAGAACTTTTTATGGACACTATAAAAAATAATAGGTAACTTTTATCAATCAGTTATGATAATTGAACTCTTTGCTACTTGAGACACAGCATTGTTAAATAATATACTAAGATTAAATAATTCTAACAGGTCAACAATATAATAACACATTTAATTCAAGAGCAGAATAAATTGTTACCATAATTTTACAATGTACACCATGAAAACAATATAAGATATAGTTTTAAGCAGTCCGTACTTTATGTAAAGTTAGCACTATTTAACACAATATATGTGCACAGCACGTTTCAAATCACACTAAACACTTATGTAGTAAAATTTTATATTAATGTATAAACTGCATAAATGTTCAATTAATGTGATATCAAACCGTGTTGTTTATATGCTTATGTATTGTAATAAAAAGTGATACCTTCTAAATAAAGTACCAACTGATTTAAGTAACCTTTAGTTTCTTGTTGTCCATAGTACGATTATGGTACCAAGTTATTTTGTTTAATGATTACGATGCTATTATATTGTTAACTTCTGAGAAATAATTTAAATCATAGTGATTTATAAAAAAACCGGACAAGTGCGAGTCGGACTCGCCCACCGAGGGTTCCGTACAAATTTATGGGTACATATTACCTATATAGTTTAGGAATCGAGTCTCCAAATTTTTCCCGACTGTTAGGTACTACATACACCAAAGTTATTATGTGCCTATACATATAAAAGAGGGAAAAAGTATTTATTTTTTCCCTCTTTTATATGTATTCGTCATAAATCGAAAACTATACATCATAAAAATAATTAAAATCTGTTTAAGCTTGTGCAAATGAAGCCCTTTCATACGATATCCCACATGACACGGTTAACTTACTTTAAAATTTGGATCCCCGTTCCTTGCATAAAGACCCTGTTTTTTTTGTGTTTAATGAAATATGTACCGTTTTCAGATTTTTTCCCTGTATTTGTAGTATAAAACGATATTACTTGCCAAACCTCATAGTTCTAGGTCAACGGCAAGTACCCTATGAATTTTTCCCTTATCCCCTTGAGAGTGTCGAAATATACGTTTTTTGCGACATGAACCGCCGTATCTTTTTTTTTCTTAACTTAGAAGTTTGATTATTTCACAGCTTCAAGTGACCGCAGACCTAAGTATATGGTTTTAATTTCAACTCGATACCTCCACGTGTTCCCGAGAAATAGGGTCTTGACAGACAGACAGACAGACAAACAGACAGACAGACGGACAACAAAGTGATCCTATAATGGTCCCGTTTTTTCCTTTTGTGGTACGGAACCCTAAAAGTATTTGTATCACAAGTTATGTGTTCAATAATCTTAACTGACTAATAAAAGTTACTTAATATTTTTAAGGTGTCATTAGTAAAGTTATAATACCAAATTAAACCATAGTTAAGTGATTCGACAAAACTATGATTTTGTTCTATTGGAACGTTTAAATAGTGTTGCTTAACCAAATACCTAGTTAACAACAAATCCATTAATAAATCGGGAAGATTAAAAAAACATCAAGCGCCTGATGTTAATACATTTATGTAAAAATAGTTAATCGTCGAAGTTGATATAATAACTATGAAATTAGTTTTCGTTGTTGTTAATTTAAATGTAGCTTAATCATTTTACTGTTATTTTTTGAAATAAGCTACTTATTTGAAATAATAAATAAACAACGACAGCAAAAAAGAGAAGAAAAAAATTGTCGAATTTATGAGAAATCAAAGATACCTAAAATTTAGGTGCTTGATTTCGTTTGCTATACCACTTTCGAAATGGTGAATAACATTTTTAATTGCTACACTTAAGCTGAATTAAATATTAACAAAATACAGTGAAATAATATTATGCATATATGCATGCAATGCATAATGGTCAGTGCAGCCGCCCGGATTGCGCAAGACCCAGGTTCGATTCCTGGCTGTGTCGGGTAGGCATTTAATTTTTTCACTGTATTTTTTAAATGGTGAATAAAAGTTGCAATCTGCACTGGGACCCTTTTTGGAGCGCCCGTTTATGTAATTCAATTATTTTAAGGTGATTTTTTGTTCATGTAATATAAAAAAAAAACATTTTACAAAGTATGTTTGTATATAATATTTTTTATATGCATATATATATTTATATATAAAACACATGTACTACGAGTAGTGGCAAGAGTCACATTATTTCGTAAAAAAGCTTATGGCAACACTATTAAATCACTATAGAGAAGCGTATGCAAATTATGACAGTGGTGCCTTTGTGAAAAGATTTTTGAACTGAATTTTAATAAATGCTACTTTTGATAGTGTTGTCAAGTCAAACTACGAAAAAAGAAATTAAGATAATAATAATTATGGTCAACTATGAAAATATTCAAAAATATATAACAAAAATGATAATTATTTTAGTCGCTAGTTATTATTTTTAAGCCTATTTTATTGGGTAAAAAATTAACAATTGAATGTGAGTTAAACTCGCATTTTGGTTTTTTTGTGATAATAAAATATACTAAAAGCAAACTGGGTGGAAAAATAAATCTATACTGTTAATTCTGGAGCAGTATTTTCCATCTAGTGTCAATTAATGATTTTTATAATTGTTGAAAAAATTAACTAGGTACTCATTGAATGTTCACCGTTTAAAAAAATGTAATTACCCTGTCCTTTGTAGGTACCTGAAGTTTATAAAAGGTGTTCATTAATTTCACTTGAAAATCATTTTAATCACTAAGCGTTTATTATAATGTTATGATTATTATGAGTAACACACCATTTGCAACATCTTATAACATTTGGAACAGTGTTTCTCAAATTCTTTTGTTTTTACATTTGTGTAATAACATAAAAGGGATTTCTGTGATTTTATTCTTCTTCTATGGTAATGTTGATGGTGTGAAGCTTTCGTTGCAGGTCTAGTCTAGAAAATAGTATTTTAAATAAAATGATCAAGTACTAAATTTTAAAGTGCACTTATATTTTTTAAAGTTACAAACGATGACACAAGCCATAATGTGACATGCTCATCCAAAGACCAAATGTATTTAGAATAGAAAAGCTAGGATATAGATATTGTATATGTAATACTTAAGTAATATAATATATATGGTAATATATAATATCATACAATATTTTAACATCTGGCTAAATTATTATGGCATTCCAAAAAGTGTCAATATTGTAAATTTCTGTTTTTTGTTTTATTTTAGATTTGTTGCATTTTTTGTTGATCTTTAACAATACGTGTTCTCTTCTCAAAGAGCTTTTATAAGAAGAGTTGTTGGTTTTATGTAAAATTTTATTGATTGTTACGTTTTAAAGACGCGATGAGCTTTTGTCAGTTCCTAAATAAATATTATATTGATGATGAGCTACACAAAAGTTTACAATACAAAAGGAATTTCAATAGGTACTACCGGTGTTCAAAAGAAACATAGTTTTTGCCTTTTCGATAAATAGCCTTAGATATATAGTGAATCAATATTAGTGTTAAGACAAACAGAAAAGGGGGCCAGTATGTTCTGAAGGGATAAAAATGCTGCGTAACAGCGTCAATCTGTATGTAAAAAGTAGATTCTACCGGATTTTCAAAGTAACCCAAGGCTTTGCATAAAAACTAACAGCTATTAAATTTTGTAAATCCTATAGAGTCCGTTTTTATATAACAAGAAATGGTGCTGGGAGATCTGTTTTAAATTATTTTAAGGAGCAACCTCCATTGCCAAAGTTATTCTTTTAAACAATGGATGGTAAATCAGAGTAGGCAACAAAAAACATATTATTGAAAGCCTTATGAATCATTTTGTGCTGTAAAATGGTTTACGGAAGTAAAGATAATATAGAATAGTTAAATGAATGATTTTTTGATGATATTTACAGCGCAAAATGGGCATGCGCTTGTATGGGTATAGGATATGTTGCGTTGTTTGAGAAACACTGGTCTAGGCTGTACATTAGTTAAGACATAATTCGGCACCCAAAGTGTTTACCCATTTGGTTCCAAAGTAAGCATATTGTTGATTGTTTTTGTTACGTACGAGCGCGGTTCAATATATATCCTTTTATTGTAGAAATAAAGATTATTCATTATATTTGTTTTTTATTGGTCTGAAGTACATTACGACTAAACTTTATTCCATTTCATTTAAAAAATAACTGTGCCATCGAACTTACATTGATAAAAAGCCATTGATTATTTTAGCCAATTCTTCTCAACACGCCTGCACATCAACCTACCACAAACTGTCAAATTTCCTCAATAGACTTTGAACTTTATGATTAAGGGATATGGTTGTCAATGTATTGAAAAAATTTGACAGTTTTCGATAGGTTGATGTGCAGGCGTCTGTACCAATGACCTACCTATCTTTCAAGATTTATAACTACTATTATAAACTAATAAAAACACTGTGTGCCTTTCAAATAAAGAATAAGCTCCGAATAGTAATTTCGTATTTTGTTCCTGACATGTAAACGTTATTTCAACTGAGAGTGAACTAGACAAAACACGGAATAACTATTCAAAGCTTATTCTTTGTTTATTGTATTGTTTATTACCCTGCAAGTATCAAAAAATTAAATTGAAATAATTTTATCAATTAAAATGAAACCACGTTTACGGATGTACTCGCGTTTATTTTGCAAATTAATTTGATTTAACGTTAAATGCTTAAAACACTTTTACGAGTAGATCCCTAAAACTTTAGAAAACAATATAAATTGATCAAAATTCAATAATAATAATAATTCAAATACTCATTAGCAATAGTTAAATAACAAATTAACTTCCTAATAGCCCACAAGTGAGAATATTGTCAATCTAGTGGTTAAGACCACCGGTTTGGACCCAGAGGTCTCTGGTTAAATTTCCAGCAGGGTACATGTATGTGTGTACTCGGTTTGGTTGGTGGTAGGGCTTGTTTGTCCGCCTGGCTAGCTACCACCATCTTATCTAAATATGTCGCCATAACATCAATGTTTGTAGCATTGTTGTGTTCCGGCAGCTAAAGATAAGATAGCCATCAGTGCCTCACTAGTTGATGATCCCAGGTGAAGTTCGCTTCCATCATTGGCCTTATCATCACTTAACATCAGGTGAAATCAAGGCACTGTGCTTACAAAAAAAAATAGATAGGTATCTAGCCAAAGAAATAGGCTACTGGCTTGCTTCTTCAAGCCGCAAGACTCCCCTATTTCTTTCGCTAGAACTCCACCGTAGGGTTAACGAAGCCAAAGCCACAGAATAAAGAACCCACAGCTTAGAGTAACCCCGATCCGATCCGAACCCTTTGGAGAATCTAGTAGGGCACGGGTCACGCACTAGTGCGCGATGCTGTTCCCTCTAGAAAACTTCCGAAGGTGATTCGTTTCACACGGCTTGAGGAACCCTTTAAGTTTCTCGCTGCCCCCAAAAAAGCCCGGTGAAGCTGAAAATGCCGTTTGAGGCAATAGCCAACTCAGAAACGTAACTCAGGAACGTAAAGGGTCCCTCAAGCCGTGTGAAACGAATCACCTTCGGAGGTTATCTAAAGGGAACGGCATCGCGCACTAGTGCGCGTCCCCGTGCCCTACTAGATTCTCCGAAAGGTTCGGATCGGATCGGACCAAAACCACATCTCTTCGAAATTGCGTCTTAACTTTCTATATGCGAATGTACGCAGTATCCTAAAATTAGGGAAACTTGATGAACTGATATGCATTCTCAAATCTATACCTAATACCGTTCATGTCATGTCTTCTCGGTGAAACATGGATTACAATAAAAGAAGAAACAAAAAATTTCGAACTGTTAAACTATACACACATAACATCAGGAGCAATAAAAAATGTGGAGGAATTTCAATCTATGTGCATGACAGTCTGAACCATAACTGTCTTTACGAAGCATATATGGGAGGAAATAACTATCTATGGGTTCACCTTGACAAATATTACTTGGACGTGGGACTGGTTTACAACCCTGGCGACACAAACTTTTCGGATTTCTTGGATGTCTTTCTTTGGTCAACAGATACGTAGTATCTCTACCTAGCTTGTGGTCAACAGCTACAGGATCACAAAGTAGTCAGTCGCTCGCTAGCCACGCGCCTGCTTACGCATGCGCCACTAACCAAATGAATACATCAGTAACATCGCAATGCTCTTACTTTAGCAGTGTTTTCGTATGATACGGTTCACAGTTCCATGTAAGTACACAAATTGACTCGAACCTGCTTGAAAGCCGATTCCCAAACCCATTACATCTGCTAACTACTGGACAGTTAGACCTACCGACATTATATTAATAATTTCTTATGTAAGTGATTGATAAACGCGAGTAGATCCGTAAAATGTGTAGTGTTCGCGTAAACTTTAGAAAACAATTATGTGTTTCTTGTACAAAGTTCATTTGAAATAAAAATTGATTTTCTAATTTTTATTTTACTCTTATAAAATTATTATTACAAATCTTTAAAGTAATATTAAATAACAATATTATGTGAAATTATATAAATTGGTACGTTAGTACAGGGAGTGCCTATTTACTATTCGAAGTTATTCGATAGCTTTATCACTCAACGACGTTTGTATGTTATTTAATAAGTGTTAAATAATCATTTAAACTTAAAATCTTCTATTTTTGTTCCAGCTGATAAACAGAGTTGTTCGGTTGTGTATGGGCCATCTGCAAACAACAGAAAACAATTAATTAGTTTTTAAATAACTTTTTATCAACAAATAATTTGAGCTGGCTGGCCTCAGGCCTTCCCATAATATTAATAAGTTCAGTACCACATCAAGAGATTGGCTCAATGTGCATGCGCAGCGCCGCCGCGTCGCCGGTTCTAGGGTAGAGCGAATAGAGCGGTCGCTCTAGGTGGCAAGGGGCGCCAAAATACTAAATGAGAAAACAGTTTCCAGAAAGAAAAAAAATTGTTGGCACCTTTTGAGATGAATAAGTGATATCGTATTATTTTAATTCTTGCTCTACTCTGATCAAAGAGTAAGGCCGGCGCTGCTAATGCGGCTTAGTAGATTTAAACGACTGTCTCAACAACCTTGAAACGAATTAAATATTAGAATTAAATAAAATCTTATCCCAATATAGGTTTCATCATCAATATAGGGTTCAAACCCCGCTAGTAGATAAAAAACCTAACACTATTCCAAACAGATAGTTAACTATGTTTACATAATTATGTTTAATTACTTTACAGTTTTTATACAAAAAAATGTTTTAAGTTATGAAACGAATCTCAGTGAATTGGTAGCGGTTCGTTCGTGGGTCGTCGAATTTTAGTAAACAAGCAAATTGGTCGCGATTCAACGCATGAGTCTTACCGATATTGAACCATTTTGTCGTGGGTATACCAGCATCCAAGCGTGCCGAGGACACGGCTTCTCTCAGTGCGAAGGGGACAACAATCGCCATACATGTGGCAGGCTCACCAGTTACTGAAAAATATGTTTTGTTTTACTTGTAAGTACCTAGGTAGTAAGTAATATTAAAAGCTTTTAAAAAAATTGGTTTTGTAGTTTTATGATTGTTTATTAACTATAATAAACTGTTTTAAAAAATTTAGTATCAAAACAGTTTGTAGCTGGTTTAACAGTGTGTAGCTCTCACTTTTCTCTCACTACGTATAAATTACCAGGTCAGCTTGTAGGTACTCAAAGTTGTTGACTATCTTACTTCAGTGGACTTTACTTCTAAAAGAATTGCAATAATTATAGTTTAACGCCTTTACAATTATTAAAACCAAGAAATTACCAAGTAGCATCTACTCATCTACCTACGCGTAGCTACGTCGCATCAGTAACTGGGTGCCTAGAGTGAAATTACGTTAACGAAAACGAAAATTAGTATGGCATTAAAGCAGCAGCACCTCCTGGCGACAAACGACAAGAGTTAAAATTTTGCCATACAAATTCTCGTTTTCGTTAACGTGATCGATTGGCGAATGGAACTCGCACTAGGCACCCTGAAGTTCGTTCGTAACTACTGTTTTTTTAGCATTAGGTCTCTGGTGAACTTCATACTAAACAGGATATTTAACTTCGAACTATTATTAAAAGTGTTTGTAAAGATCATTGAACAAAATGATAACAAACCCTTTGCTCCAAGAACAACTGGCGAGCTGTAAGAATTCTCCCTGAAGTAGACGCGGAAATCCTGTGGTATGTCCCTTGCTTGGGGCACGAAATAGTCCCATGACCTATTCGACAACAGCTCCCCTGTTTTTTTGTCATACACCAAGTTCTCGCTTGTCCAGTATCCCAAACCCATTATGAAGGCACCTTCAATCTTAAGCACAAAATTTATGTTTGAAAACAACCTGCTATTACTCATTTTGCAACAAATAATGCAGACAATAAAAAACATTACGTAATCAAAAAGGCATCTCCCTATCCATCCATAGGAAAGGCTCGTGCCCCAACAGTGGGAACATTAATGAGCTGATGATGATGAATAAAAAAGAGTTTAAATACAAAATGTACGAAGAATCTTATTGATAAATTAGGTACCTACCTACTTTGCTTTATACAAATCTAATTGTGATGGACATGGAACCAATAAACACTAATAAATCAAAAACTCACTTGCCCGACATCTATCTCAGGGCTTACACTGCGTCCAACATCTTCCAACAAATCCACTCGTAGTATTTCAGATTCTCCAGTCAATATATCGACTTCTACCTCAGCCAAGGTAACGCCATAAACAAAAAATATTGGCGCTAAAACATCGTTCACAAAGTTATGAATTTGGAGATCAATTTTCATTGTATGCGCTGTTTTTATCAAAGTCTCCCATGGTGGGTTTAATAACAGAATTCTTACTGGTGCCAATCTTAACAAGAGCTCTTTACAGCATCTCTCAACTCCGCTACCTATACTTTGTGAAGTTATACTGCCGCCAGAAAGTAGGCTGTTTGGAGCTACAATGGTATTAGAACCTTTGACTTTGATCTTATCAACAGGAATGTTCAAAATATGTGCAGCAATCTGAATAGCTTTCGTGTTAATGCCCTGACCCATTTCAATGCCACCATGACTGATTATGACAGAACCGTCGCCATGACATACACTCATATTCACTTCATAACTAACTGGGCTCAGGGGGGTGTATTTCATAAATGCCCATCTAAGACCACGTTTCTTCCATCTGTTTTCAGCATTGAATCTTTTTACAGCAGCCTTCCTTACTGAGTATTCTGCCTTACTTTTCAAATTATCTCCCAATTCTTTTATGGTACTATGTAGTAGAAGATCCACGTTGGTCATGCGCACTTCATAAGGATCCAATGAAAGCTCATACGATATCTGTTCCATTATTGTTTCTGCCATAGCAATGCTTTCTAAAGTACCTAGAAAACATAAGTGATTGAGTAGGTATTTTGGTTTTTAAAGTTGAATTAAGAAAGCGAATATATCAAATCATAATTCATCCTTATCATTTAAACGTGTCATTGCTAAAACCAGGTTGTCAGTACCCTAATTGTGCAGTGTAAACTGTTAATCATAAAACCAACATCCTAACATGTAATTTTAATATACTTAAATGTAGGTGTGTGTGTTTGTTGGTCCTTTCTCGACCTCAAAACAGGGCAAAAGATCACCATAATTTTGCACGGAGATAGTTTGAGGGTCACATAATGCGTGTGTAAGGATTTGACATATTTATATTTACATTTATATAAATATATTTTAATCTACATTTTATCTAATTTCAATTATTTACATTTATATACAAAAATCAACAAACTTAATATTAACTTATAAACTACATAAAAATATATATAACATTAAAACTTAATCCTATAATCTATTTTATACATACACAACATCATAATAAATATAACAATCACAATAAATGTCTAAACAAACACAAAAAATACAAAAGCTTAAAAATCAGTAATCGACATCAAATCGACACGCATCTTGTCGACACCATTGGAGAAGCGCACCGCAAACCGGTCCTATTGTTCTCAACGGGGTGATCTGCCTGCGCTGAAGGATGCGCGCGCGCCGCCCCAGTCTTCGTTCTGGTATAATTATATTTCTCTATGCCCCAGTCGCGAATCAATGTTAGACGTGAAACCAGTGTCGATCGACTACCGCCCGCACGTACTCACGTAGCTTTGTTTACGTTGCTTAATCTTTATTTGTGATCTTTCTCTATTGACTGATATTTCCTTATCTCTATCACTCACTCTATCTCTATCTATCACTCCTTCTATTACATCTGGTGTACTGTGTAAAAGTTAATATGTAACGAAATAATAAATACTTATCTATGTAGTAAAGTGTCTATTTATGATTCCCTGGTTGGTCTAAGTTTTCATGTGTTGTATAAACTTTCATCTTCTGTGTCGTAAAAATAAACTGTTTCCTGTGTACGTGAGTTTGAACTTTATTTCTATTACCACAACACACACACATCTACCCATACGTGAATGTACAATAATTCTGTTTACCTGGAGATCTACACCAGGTGTTTTTAGCATTGTCTGTAGTCGAGTTGTAGCACTTGTAATTCCACCACAGTCTTTTGTAAACGTTGTTATGGGCATCTATGCCAAGCGCAGATATCAATTCACTCACGCCGCAACCATTGTCTTCGTAAACATCGTAATTCATGTATTGTACAAGTCCTTTACTGTCAACGCCAACCTTTAAAATTATAGAAGAATGAAAACACATTTAATTATAAATAACTTCAATTCTCATTATTGAATTGCTATTTTTATAGCACATTATTATAATGTAATGTGTTATATAAACGTGTATTAAAAATACAAATTAATGTACATTAAAAACCCTGACGGTTACTGCAACTAAACGGCGAGAGGATTTTTCTTCTTTTAATTAAATTAAAGATGAAGCCAATACCCATCAATTGTAGTAATGTCATGATAACAATGATGGAAGCCTATGCACATCAGTGGGACAACTATAGGCTATTTACTTGGTTACTATAAAAGCATGGACTAATGTCATGGCAAAACCGGTCGTTATGGATATCCTTAGGGGAGGCCTTTGCACAGCAGTGGACTTTTTTTTTTTTGCTGAGATGATGATAATGATGATATATTAGCCTATCATCATTATCATATTATAAGTCCATGATACAAGTGAAATATTAGATTTTTATCTTACTAGGCAAACTTAGGCACCCCGAGTGCCTAGTTCGAGTTTTATTTGAGCTAAGTGAGTTTTATTAGTCTCAAGTGTTATTTCAAATTCTGCATATACCTCTACATCCGTGGAACAAGAAAACCTTTTTCCTACGCTCCTCGCAGTGTCAGGCATCGATTGTATTAGACGACAAGGTCGGTTGAGTTTGTAAGATGCAAGACTGCACGCCACTGCAGCCAAGGAGCTTCGAGTAAGCTTAATACCGTACCCACCACCGAGCCGGTTCACGTAGACATCCACTCTAAAAAAACATAGAAACTCAAAAACCAATTATCCAAATTATTGACCAAACAAAAATTTCGCTTGGGGTGGCCTAGTGGCAATGCGCTCGACCCGATATCCAGAATGACATCGGTTTAAAGAACTTTATTTCCCATTAAAACACTCGTCATTAAGACAATCGTCATTTAAATGAGAACATAACAAATACAAATAAATTGAAACATTAACCCGAGCGATGTAAGAATTAAATTTCACAGATGCGCTCTCGTAGCCACTCGTAGCTGTTACAGATGTATTATAAGACGGTGGTCCAAGACACAAAATACCATGCATCTTTAAAAAAAATGCGATATATAATTTTTTCTTGAAAACACTTAACGAGATCGCATCCTTTATCTTATTTGGATCATGTGTCTGATGTCAGTTAGTCATGCACGACTTTCTAGATGTGAACACACAATTAATTAATAATAATTACCTGTTCTCGTCTATCTTTAGTGCTTTAGCAACTGTATATTGCACAGCATCCATCCATTGAGTGGTTGAATAAACGTTTAACCCATGTTCTGACGGAGAAGTCACACACTGAATAGTCTCCATAGTAAAATGATATTGCCCACGTATGGTGTAATTGTTCTTAAAAACTTTCTTAACAAACAAACCTTTACCTATAGCGGGAATAGGTAAGAAGAGTTTGGTTCTTGTGCTATCGTTCTTTGTTTCTTTTATATCTATAACGGGCGCTGTGACATTGCTGTATTTAACTTTAACTAATTTGGCGGCTCTCTGGGCTATTGGTGTAGATTCCGCCACAATGAGTCCAAGAGGTTGATTGTAATATTTAACTTTATCAGAACAAAATACCTCTTCATTGCCGACAAACACTATAGCACCGAACATTATAAATGAGTTTTTGCCTGGAATATCTTTAGCAGAGTAAAATGCAACTACACCAGGCGTTTTCTGAAAATTTAAAAAGAACAACGTCATGATGAGTTTGAATAGCTATTAAATACTTTCTGTTCCTATTTTGTGTTAAAGGTTACTATTTGTAAACGTTACGCTTGCCAACAAATAATTGCAAGTGAAAATAAATTGCGTTATAAAGTATATTTTATTTTCAGCAATATATTGACAAAGCTAGTTTAACTATATTGATATCTAAAATATTCTGGTAGTTTTATCAAGGCTCATTTGGCGCCCATTGTATAGTGGTAACATATTATGACGATAGAAATTCGGCATTATGTCTATCAAAATACTAACATCATTATATGAAACTGATTTTTAAACTTACCAAAGCTTCACTAGCATCAATCGAATCTATATTGCCTAGACCAACAGTGCTCAACACGAAAGCTGCAAATAATTCATTCGGAAACGACGGTAGATCATCGGTATACTTAGCTTCACCAGCACATTGAGTCTAAAACAAAGGATTTACAAAGAATTCTTGTCGACGACTGGAGTAAATTTATTACAAAATATAAATTTATCAATTATGAGTAAAATGTCGTATATACCAATCCATCAATTTTCGGCAGAGGCTGATTGAGAGGATACAGTGTTGGATCTGTAGAAAACTCCTGACTTGCTTGCGAAACTGGTCGTGACTCATGGATCCTCTTCACCCCAGACCGGTACCGTACGTCAAGCTCTTCTTCCGGACATAATGTAAGGAATGCCTGTAATAGAAATGTTTATACCAAAACACAATATCTTGGCTAATCGAAAGTGTTTAACATTTCTAAACATTTGTTTGCGTATATTATCAGCCGGATGCCAGACAGAAACAATAATACATTTAAAGATTTTGACACTTAGTCTTGTCTAAATAAGCAAACGTACCTTATAGAACAACGCTAAAGCCAACTGTTTTCGATATTCAGGTGAAGGCTCTGGAGCATTCTCTTTCACTATAATTTCCTTTTCTAATGTCTTTAGTGCTTTTTGTAAAGTGTCGTTATTGAACAGAGCTTTTCCTTGTAAATACTTCTCAGTTTGAGTTGCTCTTATAAAATCAGGAGATAGACCACCAAGTACTAGACGTGAATCCGAAACTAGATTTTTATCAAATTTCCACAGAAAACCAGCATTTACTATAGCATGTGCAGATTGGGATCGAGGCATGATCTACAAAGAGATGGGCATAGTTAATAAATCAGAAACAAAATCGTGAAGTAGGGAAATTGGGAAATGGAAATGGTTTGTACTAAAGAAAAAATATACAAAAGCAAAATGATTATTTTCTACATGTTTATACCGTTTGGGGACGTACTGTTCAAACTTTAGAATCATAATTTTATTAATACATTATTAATTTATACCTCTCGGTTTACATATAACTTTTATTTTAGTGCTAATCAATGAATATTTGTTGAAACACAAATTGTTACTAGCGTAAACAAATTTAATTGGGAAATTATAACCAGAAAACATATCAAGCAAGACAGACGACTACAAAAAATACTGAAATTAGCAAAACTACATTTATTAATAAAACTTTTTCGTAAGGCTTGCACGCGTGCAATTGTAAATAATATAAAAACGCATTAACAGCGTTAACACGTCATTTGAATAAATCAGGTACCTATTAACACTTTACTTTTAAAGTAAATCTGTTAAAAAAAAGTATTTAGTAAAAATTATGTTTTTGTTTTAACTTGGTATTACCTTGAATGTGACGAGGCTACATGTTTGATCATTCAATGGAGGCAAAAGTACATTATATAAGACTTTTCCTTTCATATCAGTTTCCAAAAATTCTTGCATCGATAAAACTTTTTTTGAGTTTGGTGCATCAACTGTAAGTTATAATTAAATGCTTGTATTAATAAGTTTAAAAAATACATATAACCATAAGATTTAGTGACGTGGTGGTATACTTACATATGGTCAAAAATGCACCAACAGTCTCAAATAGTAGGAAAATATCCGAAGGAAATTTTCTATGCTTATATTTCGTCATAAGGTTCCCAGCGATTGTTCCTATCTAGAAAATTTAAAAGAAAAATGTGATCAAATAAATTAAGTTAATTAGTAAATTGAACTACCATTTTTTAGGATGAATAAAAGAACTTGTTAAAAATTTTATTTAGGTATTCAATTAGTTTAGGCTGCATAAATATTGAAAGTAGTAATTTAAAAAAAAATGTTTCATTTATTTCGTCGAGTAAAAAATGTTTTCTTGAAATAATAATAAAAATAAAGCTTACGTTTCTAACAGGAATGTGAGCAACTTGTTGAATGTGATTGTACAATTTCTCAAGATAGCCAAAGTTTTCTTCTTTCCATGTAGTTTCAAATATGTCTAAAGCTTCAGACAATGTTGTATTAGCACTGATAACTAAATTTTGATCTATATCATGTCCTTTCAACTCTGTGACTCCTGATATGTCTATCAAAATGCGTGGGTATTCAAGGATGGGATAGGCACCTGTAAATAATATAATAAGATTACACTAAGTTACTATAGTTAAGGACAATTTGGTAAAAACATACAAGATACCTTTCGCTGTATTTCCTGCGACCAACATATAAGATTCATCGCCTTCTTCGCTTAAGATATCAAAAATATCAGATACGTGATAAACCTTAAACCATTTCTTGCCATCGCTAAGATTTATTTTGATAACACTTTCTTGAGTAATGCTGTTTTCTGATATAATACACCAATCTTTATCGCTACATGTTCTGTTACAAAATGTATTAGACCTATTACAAATATGCAACTCTTCAATATCGGTGATCAATGATTTAGGAGCATCAGTACCGAACCTTTTGAATGCTTTCAAAATAGGTCTATAACCGGTGCACCTACAAATGTTGCTTCCAAATGATTTCTCGATTTCCAACATTGTTAAATTTTTTGTACTCTGTAATAAACTGTAGAAAAGTATAAATTAATATTTTACTTTAATTTTTAAAGTCCTAACCCCCTCGAACCGTACTCGACCCAAAAGTTCCCATCCCGCTTGCAGCGTTACCCCGCTGTGTTCCGCTAAGGAAATTCTTTGGACCAGGTACGCTCCGGAACGGGGGTCGTAGCCCTTGTCCCCATCTTACAAATTTATATATTTGTGCTTCATATTCCTTGCCGCGCTTTCAGCAGCATAACTGGATGCTCGAATACTTCCATCTAAATGAGACGCCGCAAAGGTACTAACACTAGTGGCGTCCCATAAGAGACACTGACCTTTTCGCCATGGGACCAACGTTATGCCATCTGGTCTTTTACCATCAGTTCGGCTTAGACCAGGCGACTCTAAAACACAGGCTAGTACAATTATTGTTGGTTTATTTTTTATTTTCGTGTGAACTATATAGAGCCTTAAAATGTTAATGTAATAAATAAATATTATTTTATAATTTTTAAAGTTTAAACATTAATATTATCATTTAGGTACCTACCTATACAGAGACATCACCCATCCAGGGCTACAATAACCGCACTGGGAGCCATTTTCTTTCGCCAGAGTCTTCTGTATGGGATGATACCCTTTCAACTTGTTCCCTATTTTCTCTATTGTCGTTATCTCCCACCCTTGACACGAAGTTATCGAAACAAGACACTATAAAGATAGATAAATAATTAGAACTTTCAAACATTGTATTTAAAGGACTCCGCACAAAATGTACGTAAAAGCCGTTGGTCGATTTGACTACAACATCACATCAACCTCACCAGTTTATTTTATGTCCCCACTCCCCATCCACAGGGAAGCACGAGGGTTCCCTATGGATGGGAGCACCACAGGGGGAACGGGCCGTACACTGTGCGGGCCCAGTGCGGCGAATTGGTGGTTGTTAATGACTGCGAATGTAGCCGGGACTAACGTCTTTACGTGCCTTCCAAACCACGAAAAAAAATTTTTGGTCACCCATCCGCGTTAACCTCTGCGCCATCGAGCGCCTTACTACAATTTGACTACAATTTCAGTCAAAATATAGTCCGTAATACGGTGATAGATTGTGTAAAGTTGCAATGTCCCTATGACTAGTTTCGGAGAAATAGCTTTATATAATTAAATCCGACTGGATAGCGACTACCCTAATACGTATTTCTATTGCCATAAAACATAGTTTTGCATTTATGTTCCCCTGTGTGGTGCTGGGGATAAAGCATTGCACCACCCCATCTCTTTCCGTGGGTGTCGTAAAAGCCGACTTTGGGACTGAGGTTACCCTCAAACTACTGCGATCGCCAACCCGCCTGCCAAGCGTGGCGATTACGGCAAATACCCCTCATATCATTGGGGGAGGCTTTTGTCCAGCAGTGGACGTCTTTTGGCTGAGATGATGATGATTGCATTTATGTGTTCTGATTTGAAGGGTTATAAATCCAATGCAATAAATGCATAGATGCATTAGAAATTAAGCTCCAAGGGCTCAACACGTGCCTGTTTACATATTGAAAGATTCCATGGGATGCGGTAACCACTTCCCACCAGTTAAGGGTCGCATGGGCCTTTGCCGGTTCATTTACATAAAAAAACGAACGAGCCTTACAGTAGTCGCATAATGATGTTTAACATTTGACATCTCATCTTTTGAAATCAATATTAGGTACAATAGAAAATAGAATATAGAATTATTAACAATTACGTATATTTTTACAAAATTGCAGCAAATACTAACACAAAATGATGACACAATATGTCACATATAATATTAATATGTCTTATTCTTAATACCGATTTTAAATTTACAAAATGGCGCGCGTTTGCGCGCTTCCCCGACTTCCTGTCACACTGTTATGGACCTACCTCCGTCACATTTCTACTAAATCATTCCCACAAATTGTATATATAGAATGATGTTACACATCAAAAATATGTAGACAAAGAGTAAATACATATGTTTCTCGTATGTGTAACTAAACTGTAGTTGTTTGAACAACCCATCAATGTTAATTTTAATTATCACGTATTGTGCTAGTTCTATGGTAGTTGAAATTGTTAACATTATGGTGTTTTTCAATAACATTTAAATAGAATAGAATAGCTACGTTCAAAACATTACTGTTTTTTTTATTAGAGAACCCTTTAAAAAAATCCATTCAATTTCTATCGAATGGCGTAGGTAATTGTTTTTTGGTTACAAAAACACATCGCTTACATTCTGTGTGTTGTCTCAAACTCTCTTAGTCTATGAGACATAAAACATAACAATTGATCGTGGTAATAACAATAGGGTTGTTAAAAAACCATTAGTAATAGTACTGTTGACCTAAAAAGCTAATACATTTTATAAATAGGTAGCTGTATAAGGATTCACGTCTGTAGTAGGTATAACGGAGCTAGGGAATGAACTACGTCTTCTTAATTCAACCCGAGCATCTATTTGTTCGAACACTGTATATATGCTCGGTTTGCGATTCTTGAAGTTAAGCAACTTTCGCAAAGGCCGATCTGACCAACATTTTTCATCTTAAGCTCGTGCCCCAGCAGTGGGTACGTAAACTGAGCTGGTGATCTATCTATACGGAACCGAAGTACTCACTGAGTTGACGGCTCTCGGCGTCTCATCCGGGGGAATGACGGCGCTAACGATGCATGCTCCACAGCCACCTTCCCTGCACATGTACTTGGTCCCACGCAGTCCCAAACGCAAGCGCAGGTAGTCCACCAGCATTACATCTGAATTCTCCTCACTGCCCACTAAACGAGAGAGTGTAAAATAAGTACTTACATACAAAATTGTACAATTTAATTAAGTATTTATTTTGTTATAATGTATAATAAGTCTCGATATTTTTAAAGTCCCGAGACACAAGACCACCTTAGTTTAAAGTCTTTCAAAAGGACTTCGAGACTTTTCAAAATAAAGTTAGAATTGAGTTTATTGAAATGCAATTTTATAAATAATCTAAACGAAATGACATTATTTTGACTTAGAATTAATATTGGTATTAACTAAAAAAATATATTTCTAATTGTAAATCACTCAAATCCAGTCAAATCTTTGGGGGAGGCTTTTTTTGTGGAGGTGTGATCAATCAATTTATATTACTAATAATAACTATCAATCAATATTTTTCCTTAGATTAGGTAATAAATAGCGCTTTTAAAAATTCAGTGCATTGAGGTTTGTTTGACAATCCATTTCTGGATTTGGTAATAACGGCTTCAGACAAGAAGCACACACTTGTGTTCTAAAGATGTCGGATTGTGTTCAAAGCTTTAAAACAAATTCTAAACTCATTGAGTTTTCTCGCTGAAATTATGTCTCGTATTGAGCTGAAAGTCCCGAAACTTGAGACACTAAAATTCGGAAAAAGGCCCGCGACTTCGATGCACGACAAGTCCCGGGACTCAAATCCTAGTTCTATTAATATTTATTATTGCTAGAGCGCGCCCTTTCTTCTAACAGACGACAGAGTCTATGATGATCTCTTAATTATTATGTTAATAATTATGTTAATATCACATTCAAAGTTTGTCTAGGATACCAAAATGAATAAGGGCTCAAAAATGGCTGAAAATTGTCCTGCATTTCTTCATTAATATTTTTTTTGTTATTAACTGTTATTGTAGTTATTATAGTATGTAATAAATAACATGTGTTTAATCATTGTTAAAATAATTAATAGTGCTTCTATTATTCGACCAACACGGAGACTTGAATAGTTGTACAAAAGTACATTCCATCCTTACCATGTAGATACTATTAATAATCATTAGTCCATGGTCCTTAGTAACTTTAAACGACTGACATACAAAACACAATTTTCCTCTAGCGGGATTTGGACTCAAACCCTCTGACACCTTACAATGGTTTTTTAAAACATGATGTTTCAGCAAAGGCTAGGTTTCAATAAACAATGACCAGCCACACTTAGCCCAAAAGAAATAAATTTTACCTGAATGATTTTCATCATTGACTTTAAACGTGATACGATCCATGTCCAAACTCCACTTGGTTCGATAGAGAAATGGTTAAATTAATGATGCACCATCAACAAAGTTAACACAACTGTTTTTACACCAGTTAATGGTATTTACACAAGTTTGTTTAGTTTGGTTTTACACAAGTTTTAAATCGTTTAAGGTACAGTTTAACTGATAATAAATAAGAATATAATCATCATACCTACCTACCTACGTATTTTCTTAAGCAACTTTATTTTTATTTTAGTACTGTTTTGTATCATTGTTTTCTACATCGAAGGGTAAGTACCAGATCTAGTACAAATTATAGGACATACCTAGAGGCATAAAAATTAAAGCTTAAAGTACGCAATTTTTTTTCTGTTTTTTTTTGTAATACGAGAGACCCTGTAGGGCCCGGCCCAAGTTATGTGGCGGTTCTTCCGTCATTACCGATGGCCGCTGGCGGGCTCTTTCTATCGGATGGGTCGTACATATATATACATATATATATATTTAACTGAACTTTATTATAAAAATATGTCGACATATTATATGAAACTAGAGCCGAGGTTCGAGCATTTAGAACTGCCCTTGTGTTACCCGGCTTACATATTCGCCCCGTACAATCAAGTATTGTACTCGGCCCATCTTCGACTGTCGTAGGGGTATTATGTTGAGACAGGGTCCTTGTTGGGCTCACTCTATTCTCTATTTATTCTCTATACTCTATTTTTTTGTTTTTCTATAAGTTAATCTTTTATTCACTTCGTTCTTCTTTTATTATGGATTGTTTATCTGCAATAAACTATTATTATTATTTATTCATTTTGTTTTTCTTTTACTTTTCTCTGATTTTTTTATTTATTGTGTTTTGTGCTGTGTTTTGATTGTATTGTAAATCCTTTGTGTCAATAAACGATTTTCTTCCTTTTTTCTTTCTAGTAAGGTATGAATGGTAACACTTTTATACCTTCTACCTTCCCGTAGAAAACCCCTACCCGATTTTTTCGATAACCGCCATTTAACGATTTACTATGAATGTAGGTGTACATGGATGGTGATCAACAAAGTTAACACAACAATTATGTTTACTGATTATATTATAATCAGTACTTTTACACCAGTTAATGGTATTTACACAAGTTTGTTTAGTTTTACAGTTTCTTAATAAACTTTCCGTAACACTTGCGGAATAATTAAAGTAATTACGGAGTAATTAAAGCAAGCACGACGTACACTAATCTGCAACTCTTCCAGACTGTGTACGATTAAGGTAAAATGAATACTAGACCACTTCCAACAAGGAAACTAAAACCTTTCTACTAATCTCAAAATGTATGGGAGTGTTTAATGTCAAAATTTTGGATACTTCTCGTTTAATTTTTAAAAAGTTATTGATGCCATTAGATAACGTACTTTCGTTATCAGTTTTAAGTTTTTTGATATCTCACATAGTTTCGGAATAATCGCCTGTGCACACTTAACGATTACACCCTGTATATATAAAGATGTTACGTTGTGTAATGTGTCTAACAATAAACAAGTATTGTCAAATATAGGTAACATCTAAATCAGATAATATAAATTTATGTGCTATATTTCATTTGCGATAATGATAATTATACTCGTGCTTCGTTCTCGAGATTAGTACCTGTAATAGAATATTTATATATACATGGTAGTAGCACATATTCGTGGTGCCCTGCACTGTTAGTTGAAAGCCTATAGTGAAACAAAAAACAAGTCACGCGCCGCTGCATTTACGCCCGCGCGCGCCATCTGTCTGCCATCCTGCGCCATTCGCATTTACAGTGTCGTACCGTTCGCAAGTTTTACTCAATAATAATATAATTAATAGTTAACTGGTTTTCAATAGGCTTTTAAGATGCCTAAACGTAAGCACAGTGATACAGACATTAGTGTTGTTTTAAAGAAACTACGCAAAATTGAACGAAAACTGAAAAAGAATAAAACTCGTCACCGAGCGATTTCATCATCGTCATCGTCAGATGATTCTATGCTAGTTCCAAAGAACCCAGAAGGTAGTGTTTAATGAATACCCACTTATTAGCATTTTATTTTTAATTCTTACACGTGCTATATTTTATGCAAACTTTCCGGTTTTAGGGACCGATCACCTGCATAACAAAAAGCAATCAGACCAATCAATAGGGGCCTTTCACTGCTAAAAGTCTATATAAGTATTTATACTTATCTACGTAAAGACGCTCACTGGCTAATGCTAACTAGTTAATAATAATTGATGCACTCAGAACAGCTTTTGGGGTTGATTCACGTATTGGTTACAGTACTATATCTACATGACCCCGGGTACAAGTACTCACTAACACACAATTATTACAATTTTATGTATTAAAATGCTTATATTGTCGCGAGCTTATCAACATATTTTTTCCTCTCCAGACGGAGCAAACAAAAATCAGGCGACAGACATTCAGCCTAACAAGGACGTTCATATTTTTTGATGATGTGCTTGAGACGGACACAGAACCAAGCCTCGCACAAAGCGAAAATACCGTTACTGATAACAACGCTGCTCAAAATGATGTTGCTGAAAATGACGTCATCGATAATGAGACTGTACAAATTGTCGCTTATAACGATCTCTCCGAGTTGCTAGGAGAAGACCCAACCATAACTATAGAATACGGAAAAGACATCCGCATGGAAGTTGCTAATCGATTTGAGCATATTACAACGAACGGCCTTGTTAAAGATATTCGAAAAGAGCTATGTGCTAAGTACCTAATACCCGACAATTGTAGAAAAATTGGCGCACCAGCCCTTAATGCTGAAATTAAGGTTGCCCTCAGCGACAGCGTTATTAAACATGATAAGGGCATCGAATCCCGCCAAAAACAAATAGCGGCAACTATTGCTTGTCTTGGTCAAGCACTGTCCTCACAACTAGACGCGAAAGAAAAGAACAATGACGTAAGCAAATAATTAATGGATGCAAGCCGAATGAATCTGTGACTAGAAGAAACTTTGCAATTTTCACGGTCAAAAAGGATATGAAGGAAGCTCTGACCAATACAAAAATTGATAGAACGTTATTCGGCGACAATTTTGCCGACTCATTAAAAGCGGCCAAAGCTATTTCAAAATCCGCCACCGACCTAAAAGTAAACCCCCCCGGCGACGATGCCTCGGAAAATCAACCATCAACCAGCAAGAATTTAAACTGGAAATCTCCTGCCGTGGCTCGTGCGCAGCCGCTGGCCACACCACGGAGCTGTGCGCATCCAGCGTACACACAGGCGTCAACATCACGTCTGTTGCTACCCCCACCACCGCCACCGCCACCGCGCCGCCGCCACAGACGATGAGATCCGCTAAAGGGAACTTATCGAGGCCACCGCAGCATCTGCACAGGCCCACTCGCAGGTTTTAGAATCGGTAAGATATGCGGGTAGATTGTCGTTGTTTCATAAGCAGTGGTCCATGATAACTAATGACCAAACTGTTTTGAATTGGGTCAATGGTTACAAGCTGAACTTTACTGGACAAGTCATACAGCATTCTTTACCTCCTATACATATTCATAGTGTATCGGAAAAAATACATCTAAACAATGAAATTCACAAATTAATAACTATCGGTGCCATACCAGAGTGCACTTCTTGTCCAGAACAGTTCATATCATCAGTGTTCTTGCGACCGAAGCCGAAAGGTAAATTTAGATTTATATTAAACCTAAAGGGGCTAAATAAATTCATTAAAACGGACCACTTTCAACTTGAAGATCTTCGTGCAGCTTTGAAGTTAATATCTAAAGATTGCTTCATGGCAATTATAGATATTAAAGACGCCTATTTTTTTATAAAAATCCACCATCATAGTAAAAAAAATTTAAGGTTTTATTTTGATGAAAAGCTTTATGAATTTCGTTCGTTTCAGTCCATTTCTTTTCGTGCACTTATAGCACGCACTTAGGCCTATGTCCAGCAGTGGATTAGTATTTCCATCCATTATCAATACAATGCTGTGTAAAGGCCTACGCAGACCGGGACGGCATGGCAAGGCATGGCAAAGGATTTTGCCGCCAGTCAGCGCTCAATAGCCGCTTAGATACCGCGGCATCCCATAGCCTTGTCGCGTCACGTCGAAGTATGTATTAATGTCTTATTTATATTTCGATATGTTTGAATGTCCATTGGTAAACATTTAAATACTTTGCCATGCCGGCCGTCCCGATCTGCGTAGGCCTTTAGTGTTATCTATATATATAAGACTATGTAAGTTTTAAAATAAAATATAAATAAATAGGGTCCAGTCTATATCCAGTCCAGTCCAGACTATAAAGATCTTACATGCTTACAAGAAAGAGCTATTTTGCGCTCTGCGACCACGGCCTAGAGGCTGTTTCGACTGGTCCAGCTCCGCTGCACCCAGATCGAGATCGAGCATTGAGACCAGCTTTTGCGCATGATGGCATGAAAGTCATCAACACCGGCCTCTGCAAATATCCCAGAGGCGCTGCAGAAGTGGGGCAGCAACAGCATCCTGAACGCATCATTATATTGAACGCGAAGGGAATCTCTCGCTCGCCTATATTTCAAACACTGGTGCCACTGCCGCTAGGGATAGGGTTATCGAGCTATTCTGTGCTTCGGAAGGTATGATTCATCATCATCAGCTCACACATTTCCCCACTGCTGGGGCACGAGCCTTCCCTATGGATGGATAGAGAGAACGGGCCATAAACCATAACGCTGGCCCAGTGCGGATTGGTGGTTTTTAACAACTGCTAAAGCAGCCGGGACCAACGGCTTTGCGTGCCTTCCGAAGCACGGAGAAGCTCGAGATGATAAATTTTTGGTCACCCTCCGATGACCGGCCTTTGCGAAAGTTGCTTAACCTTAGCAATCGCAGACCAAGTGCTATAACCACTGCGCCATCGAGCTCCTCTCGAAGCTCGAATGCATGATTGGGTTGGCGTAATATGGCACGCACAACCTCCTGTTGTACCAGTGGTGTATGACCTGAACCCCCCTATTTGATATTGTACTATGGGAAGAGGTGAGGTGAGTTGGGTGAGCCCAGTGGGTAAAGGAAGATAAGGCCGAAGGTGGAGCACGCGGACCTATATGAGGGCTTTATGATTCGAAAAACACAGTAAGGGCATTTCTGTCAGGGCATTTCCGTCAGGACCTTTCTGTCAGGGCATTTTCACTAGGTTATTTCTGCCAGGGCATTTCCTTAGCCGTTATGAAACATTATAACGGCTTAGAACCTGAACCGGATAGGGGAAATATCGACAAATTAAGGATAAGCGACTAATAGGCTCCAAACACTTAATTATACTATCGCTTTTATACATAATTTAACACTTTGTTATTGGCGATGATTACCAAACCCTTTGTTTATATGCTAATGGCTTTCTTATCGCTACACTTAACGTGAATCGTTACGATATAGTTGATATTTTTTAAATAAATTGGATACTTTGTTTTCATTAATTAGTTGCAAACTTAAACAGGTTGAATAAGGAGCTAACAAAATCGTATTGCAGGAAATAAGACTAAAGAGCAACAATGTTATAATTTTTTTATTTTTTTATTTCTGAGGCAAAACTTGTTATGTCACCTCGAATTTTTTTCTTAGACATCATTACCATCATCAGCCTTTATAAGTCTAATGCTGGACATATCTGGTTTCTGGTTCAATGCCCAGGTCAGGCAAAGTTTGTTTCGGTAGTTTCAAGCGCATTTGGCATTACCTATCAATTGTGGTGATGACTTGATTTCAATTATGGAGACCTTTGCGCAACTGTGGGACAGTGATAGGCTATTTACTTAGTTTATTTTCTTAAACAAATTTATTATTTTAGTTTTTTTTTTGTTCCTTATCTTCTAATATAATATCTTTATTCTAAATTCAAAAACCGATGGTTTTAAGAAACTTTTAATGTTAATGTAGAGCTTTTGGCGTGCACACTAGAACAAACAATTGTTTTAGAACAAACAATTGTGTTCAATTTTCCTCTCTTCAAAATAACGAAGATCTTTGTTTACGCTAAGAAGTTAAGGACTCTTTTTGCAGACACATGATCCATATATATTTGAAATAATAAACACATACAAAACATAAAATACACAAAATCTCGAATACAAAAACTATATATTATAATGTTACTAATAACATTGTTGTTGTTGATGAATTTAGTTTTTTGATGATGGTCACCGTTGAACAATAGAATTAAAACTATACTACCTATGTACACATGCTGTTACTAAACTATATACATTAGAACTTATTATTTTATAATAATCAAAGTAGAAGGTTCCTAAAAGTTTTTAAAAATACTTAGAATTTATTAATTCCATTTTGTATTAGTTTTTAAATTGTAACATCCAGGATATTCAGTAACTAGTTTTTATTTTTCAGTACATAAGTATTTTAATTAAACTTAAATTCTTCGATGCTTGTAGCAGCTGCCAAGCATATGCTCTCTGTTGTGTAAGGACCATCTAAAAAGAAATTAATACGTGTAACGTTTAGAGTTCTTTAATTACAATTTGTTAGATAGAAAAAAGGCTGGTCTGAGACATGAGCAAGTCGAGACTTGAACGAGTGAAGGGTTCCAAAATGCTCGTACATCAGGCAATTGGCTAGCTTACTATCACTGATGGCATGGACTTGTATATTATTACAGACTGTCCTTCTTTTCTGACTTGTGACTTAATTTGGTCGAGGCTAGAAAAGTCTCAAAGTTAATATAAGCTAGTTGGTCGGCTAAATTCTGACGGTACATACACGTGAAAACTTCTTTTTCCTGCATATTAGAGGGCACACCGATCACTACAATTCTTGGCTTCCTCTTTAGCGGTTCATCGATTGACAGGTCTGATTTAGTTATCTGGGTTGATTTTTTAATTTCTCGATGTCTTCTTTGGTTTCTGTGCTTATTATAACCCCACCATTTCTTGTCTTACGTAGGCCTCTTACATGGAGATTCATCTTTTCGGGACAAATGGTTTTTTGAACAAGGGTTTTTGTCTCCTCGCCAGATTTTGCCATTTGGGTAAATAGCCACGTAACTTATATTTATGGGCTTAAAGAAGTTATTTGGTCCCCTTTTTACCATGTCAGAGAAGGAAGGACTCGTGACAGTTTTGGAGGTTTCTTTAATGGCTGGTCATGTAACTGCTGCGTCAGCTCTACTTGGTCTTATTTATTTAACACGGAACATCTTAATATATCGGGCGCAATCCGCCCTATATATCTCTCTGAGTACCTTACATCGAAAGCCCGCCACCTGTTCTATTTAGCACTAGCAAATGTCAAGAACAAAAACTTGCTGCTGCCTGGATGGCGTATGGGAAGATATATATCAAAAAGGTAGTAAACTCGTCACCGATACGCGTCAACGATGGCTTGTACCGATTTGTGACTAGTTATACCATTGTTGCACAGTTTTTTCACTATCCTTTTTACTTTTATTTTTTAACGGTTTAATGCATGATGAAATGTTTATACTGAGATACAGGTATACTGAAGCACAAATAAATAACATATTACATCACACGACCACACTCTTACATACATATTATCTGACTATAACCCCCACACTTATAACTATTTGCAAAATTAAATATAATAAATACCTACATAATAATATATACCTCACTTACATTCATCTCACATTTAAAATTAAAGAAACAAATCAATAAAACTTTCTATACTATATTAATGCACTTATACATCCCGATCCGATCCGAACCCCTCAAAGAACCCTACATTGCGCGTGACCCGACACGCACTTGGCCGGTTTTTAGACTACTAAAGAGGACAATCCATTTCATCTTCTTGATAAATGTCATTTACAATAAATCGATATTTTGGGACACAACATACGTGAAGATAAGATAAGGGTTGTAGCTATTACACATCCCTACAACTATGTAACTTTATACTAATAAAAGTCGCTTCCCGCTGTCTGTCTGTCCCTTCCTACACGGTCCGGTCAACCCAAGCCGAGGTCCGAGCCTTTAGAGGCGCCCTCGGGTTGCTCCGCTCCCCGATCCGATCCGAACCTTTCGGAGAATCTAGTAGGGCACGGGGACGCGCATTAGTGCGCGATGCCGTTCCCTCTAGAAAACCTCCGAAGGTGATTCGTTTCACACGGCTTGAGGGACCCTTTACGTTCCTCGCTGCCTCCAAACAAGCCCGGTGAAGCTGAAAATGCAATCAGCAATCTCTCTCAAAATAAAAACTGTCTGTCCCAATGTATGCTTAGATATACTATAAACTACGCAACGGATTTAGATGAGGTTTTTTTAATAAATAGAGTAATTCAAGAGGAAGGTTTATATGTATATTATACATGCATATAATTGGACCCGGTAGGTGGCGCTGCTTTAGGGTTTTATAGGATACTAGGATACGGGTATTCACTCAAACGGACGAAGTCGCGAGCGGGCCGCTAGTTTTCTATAAGGTAGGTGACAAAGTGTGTCGGTATAAATCTAGAGGTCCGTGGTTCAATTATTATTACCCTGGTCAGGCTTGGGTTTGTGATCACTAACCCGCATTGGCCAAGCGTGGTGATTACGCCTACAGCTATCAATTATATACCGTACATAAAAATACAAGAATTAAAATCAAGACCTTGTTGTAATATGAGGAATATAATCTTGAAAAATAATAATAGATTTGGCTGTTAGAACTAAGTCTCCTTGCCTTTCCTACAAGAAAATAAACTTATTAAAAAAACAACTGTCCAGTTAACGGTAACCGTCGCTGTCGCTGCTCTGCTGTGACTGCTGATTCGTTCGATTGTTTTTGTGATTGCAAGAATAAATTTTAGATGCAATATTTAAAATTACAGGTGTCTACTTCTAAAACAAGATACCCGAACCAATTTATGCTTACAATCTTATATTGCGACCATTTCCGTTTCAAATCTGGATGAGAAAATAATGATTGCGGCATCAGAACCTTTGGTAAAATTTTTGTTTACATTTTTTTTAAGCGTATTCAAATGTCTTTAAAAATACCGAATATAGCAACACCAAGGTGAATTTCCACAATTTAAAAAACTACTAATTGAAACTAACAGTCAAGAATTATTTATTTTTGTTATGAGGTTACAATTACAAGGTACCACAAAGCACAAATGTTGAAAAAATTTCTACGAGCAGGATTTGAACCTGCTTCATGACATACCCCTTCTGACATACCGGGTCAGGTGCTCTCCCAATTGAGCTGTCGTGGTTCTAACCAGCCCGCCGAAATTATTCAACACTATTAACTTTTAACTTTGAAAACCAAAGGCGCCCATTAAATGTCAACAACTACCGTCATTAACATCCGATCATAATATTTTTACAAATACTAAAGATCAGTTAGAAGTAGGCAAGCTATTTATAAAATGTTTTTGTTTTGTTTATACAATTTTTAATACAAATCTTAGTAGTGAAACAAATCATAAAAATACAAATGTTGAAAAAATTTCCACAAGCAGTATTTGAACCTGCACCCACTTTGTTTCACAACAAAAATTTGCGCTAAAAATTGTATAAACAAAACAAAAACATTTTACAAGGTACCAAGCTAGCTAGCCCAGCGCTAGTGTCGCCAGTCGGTCTCGTGCCGGCAGTCGACTTCGTGAAGTCTTACCATTCACCACAGTAGCTGTAGCTGAGTGACCCTGCTTACTAATACTTGTAAATCCTTCCTAAAACAGCTAACTGAACAATACTCTTTATTCTTTTCGTTTTAGGAGTTTGTCCCACACGGGAGGACGGTGATAGCTAGGCACCCAGGCCGCATCTACGGCAATGGCCCCACCAGCACAGCTTCTGAGAACTCGCTGTTGTACAAGTTGACTAATTTTGCTATCAAAGATGAAACTTTGTTGGAGGCCAAAGATGTAGATGAACAAGAGTGGTGGAGCATAAGAGAAGTTTATTACAGGAATACCGATGGTAGGTAAAGCCCAAATGTTGTGTACTTTGTATTAGTATTAAAGTCTTCACCATTGTGTTCTGATTGTTAGACTATGGTTTTGGATTTGGTTCTTTGATTCCCAGAGCTTCCTAGTTGTAAAATTAAAGAAACACAACCAGAGCTTAATAAGCCTTGTAACTTATAAGTTTTCTACTTACTAAGCATGTCCATGTGTCAATTCATAAATAAGATTTCAATATTCATTCAACCATGCCGGTCTCTACCTTTTGCTAATTTTGGTAAATGTAAAACTATTTTTTTTCTAATGAGAGTTCATTATGTATTCTTGATATTTTACTATGGTTTGCATGTTCTCACATGCCCAATTGCTTTTATATGATTAATGTTTCATTCATCAATAGTTCATGACATATTAATATATTTTCAACAATCTTAGATGTTGAAGAGGAACCAGCTCAGCAACAAAAAGATCATAAATATGACATGTCTGAGTCATTCCGACCACCAAGTCGTCTCAAAAATGACTTTAACATATCTATAAAGTCAGAACTGCTCGGAATAAAAAGAATGGACACAGAATGTGGAAACTTTGCTGGAACATCAAGAGGGGGCAGTGCAAACAGTTCAAGCAATATGTCTAAGAAGTTTAATCTAAGCAGTGGTCAGAGTAAAAGCTTAAGAAGGAGATCCCTGAATCCAAAGACAGACTGTTCCTATGAAGAAGAACTGTTTGTAAAGGGTTGTACTGCAGTGTGGTCTAAAGGTAATAATAATAAGTATATTACAAAAACACAAATGTTGAAAAAATTTCCACAAGCAGGTTTTTTTCAACATTTGTGTTTTTGTAATTTGTTTCGCAACAAAATTTACGTTAAAATTATATAAACATAACAAAAACATAATAAGTATATATTTAATTTTACATATAGGCAGATTTATCTTTATCTTATAGGCAGATTATTAATTGTCTATTTATCTGTTAGTTTTGACTCAGTTATACTTTGCTTTTTGTTACAGAAATGTTAATTTGAAAAATTTTATTAATTAAATTAATTATGTTAACTTTTCTGTGTGCCCTTTGGCAAACGCCTCCAACCCTTCGGACCATTTTCATTTAAGACTTAACAAGTTTAATCAACCAGATCACATTTTATTACAAATTAAGCAGTTGTTTGTCATATTTTAATGTTGATTATGTAGTCTGTTATTCCTTTTCCACCTGTTTGCGTTAAATAAATTCCTGTGAATATATAATAAATAAAAAATTTCATTCAGATTCATATTTTTTAATATATTTTACAGGTTTGATTTCTACTCCTGCTACCAAACTATCTGCCCCAGAGCATAGAGAAACAATATGTTGCTACACTATAGATAATCTAATCAAACATGCAACGTTTTGCAACTTTCATGTGAACATTAACAATACAATGTTGATTGATGCATTGAATTCACAAATAGCTGACGAAAAGAAGAATATTAAGATAGAAGATACAACAGAACACATACAACATCAAGTGATGCCCACTATTGTCATAATGGATAGTAAATGCATGCGAGTTTTTGGAACAGATGGAAGGGAATATTTAAACAGTGTGCCTTTTCAAGTAAAGAAAATATGGCCAATGAAATATGGACTGCTGTTAGAGAAACAAGCAACTCCCGCCATGCACAATTCAATTCTGCCATCTTCTTTCATTAAGTTTAATGAGTCACATAATGGCACATTCTCGAGGTCCAGAACATATTTACCTTCCAATATGAGCGCTCGATTACGAGCTGAATCCATATCTGGATACGAGCAGGATGTACCTTTACCAACATGCTTCTCTCTTTCGCATCCTTTAGATGAAGTCACACCCATACTTATGAAGTCATCAGCACAAGGCTTACAATATTACAATGACGGAGATCTTCAAATCATGTTTGTTAGTGTAACTCCAAGTATAATTCTCCTCTACGACTGGAAACTGGGTACTCATTCTTTATGGAAGATAAGGAAAGCTTTACGCGATGAATGCCTATCGATGTGTCCGAACACCAATTCCACAACAAATATGTTTAGCCAGTCATGCAACTTCATAGGCAGTCCAATGCACAGCAACGTTGGCCGTAATGCAACAAGTTATGTAACTGGTTTGGGAAGTCCGTACCAAACCAAAAAAGGTCCGAGCACGCCCACTTTCTCAAAGTCGCGACAAAACAGTCCATTGGCGAATATCTTTCACCAGCAAGGGTTGTCACCGCATGCATCGATCGGGCAAGCATCTTCAATATCTATGATGGCCAATACGGCGTCGCAAACGCCGCCTTCGTTGCCTTTATACCCTGACATTTGTTTGGATCACATATGGACTGATAACCAGCAACTGCGCCGAGATCGCGTCGAAAATCAATCGGATATGAAGACCTTCTTGCACACTGATTTGGTTGGGCACGATTATCTCTGCTTCATTGTGAAGGTGAGCGGAGTGAGCAGACTCCAGATAGTTCGATTGCAGAAATCTCACTCACATGGCCAATCGTCGAAGAGCAATCTGATTGTCGGGTCTGTTTCGACGGTTCTGGCGAAGGACGCGGTCGTTTTGGAGCACCTTAAAATGATAGCGCTTATTGATGAATCTGGAAACATTATATTGCAGTCTGGAAACAATGTTGTTGGCAAGGTATGTGTGATATTTATAATGAAAGCTATCATCTATTTAGAATACTTACAGTCACTTGCATAGATATGTATACACTTTAACTCTTATTCCATTGTAGTAAGAGTTACCATTGTTCACATCTTTTTGCTCATGACTGTACGAAAAAGTTTTTTAATTTAATATGATGATTTTAAAAGTAGCTAGGTATGTTTGCCTGAAGCGAAATTGTCACTGCACCTGTACCAGAGGCAGGTTCTGTAAGGCAAATTAAATTATAACTCCAGTTACTGGAAAAAAGATTTTTAAACATCTTATTGAATTTAAATAATGTTAATCTCTTTTTAAACTTCATTTTCTTCAAAAGAAGGTCTAGGTAGACTTATCAGACACATATCAGTAAATCGTCACTTCATTACTTTTATACATTTCTCTGTAGGTCCACGTAGGCGGGGTACTAGCGCGTCTCATCGATTCACCGTACACAAAACGCACGGCGTTCCAATCGCCCTTCCCGAGACGCAGTAGCTTGCTGCCTAGTCGGTGCAACGACGCGTCCACGTTCGACGACTCAGCTTTGCATTTGTTGTCGCCTGTACCACATACATCAGCGTCGCGAATGGAACAGAAAGAGACGCTTGGTAAGTAGTTAACACACTCGTCGATTGAGATTTCCTTACTATTCATGTAGAAATTGTACGGGATTTAACTGCTTTTATGCGGCGAGCACCAGTACCCTAAACAACTGAAATTCTATTGTGTCTGTATTCACAGCAGGCGACGTATTAAGCAGCGCCACCTAGTGACGTCGTTAAAACACTAGACTCACTTTTATTATTAATACTCCTGTTAACTCATTCAGAAAAGCTAATACGCTTGTGGGTTTGGGTTCACGTCAGTAGCCTAACAGAGCTTTGGGATTGAACCTGAATAGTTTACTTGTAACTGAATTGAGTGAAAAATATTTTAAGGAGACGTCATAGCGTTTGTTTCATTTTTAACAACCTCAAAAGTTATAAATTAGTCTTGGTAATTTAAAAACTGTCATGTTAACATATGTTCGAGTTAACATTTTAGATTTTGACAGTTATTAGAATTTTGGCTTCGTTGAGTTCTATTTCTTTTATGTTTGTTTAATGTGCTTTCATGAGTATTCAGCCAGTAGTAAATAAAAATTATCTGAAACCTTTGTTCCGAATTTTTTAGGTCTCAGTGGTCTTTGCGACGCGGCGGGATCTCGCTTGACCTTACAGTTTGACTCTGGAGCGATGTACCGTATATCATTGCCTACAATATCTTGTTCAGCGCTCGTCACTCGATGTTGCAACGCCTTGAAAGCTATACTGCCTAAGGATATCACTATGCAGGTAACATTAATAAATTTACGTAATTTTAGTAAGATAATTATTGCTTAGTCAGTTATTTGCAATGTTTTAAGAATAAGTAATTTCAACAATTTCAGACAAATTTTTTTATTGGCGTACTATAGTAAAAATCTAAATAAATAAAGTAAGTAAGTGACCTAAATTAATTTAAAAAAAAAAGTATTAAAAAAGGCAATAACCAAGAGTTCTTCTGAGGTTGCCAACCCGAAAGAAACCTCTTTACTGTCAGTGTCACAAGTTTTAGTGCTTTAATATATTGCATTAAAACATACAATTTTCAAAACATGATTTATGCAAAGGTTCTTAAATACTCGTAATACCACTACCATCACAGACATACCAAACACACAAACTGAATCTCAAACAAAGGCAACGGAAATCTGTACTTTTCGATACTAAAATATTGTTCCAGAACCTACGTAGCTTTAAAAACAAAAAGCATTTAATTGAAAACATTACAGAAAATGAACAAAAATTTAAAGTTTTATGCTTGACATGAAATTAAATATAATAATTGTAACGGTGTATTGGCCAATGAAAAATAGAAATTCAGATATATTTTTTACTTCTCTTGAAAAATTATTAAATATATTATCTAAAAAGTACTTTCGATATAAAGTAATAATAGGTGGGGACTTCAATATCAATATATTAGTAAAGTCGCAACTTACTGTCACTTCTTAACATAATGCAAACTTTTGATTTTACACAATACATAAAGGAACCTACTAGAATAACAAATACGAGTGCAACATGTCTTGACTTAATTTTTGCAAATTTTAATCCTATTGATATGACTATTCACCTTAATGAATATTAACACATTTTATAAATTGAAACCATTTTGGTTTATAAAAAAAGACTATATAACAATAACCAAATCAACTTATTTAAAAAACAACTTGGAAATACAGATTGGGAAAAAACATTTAAAAATAAATCTGTTAATGATAACTATAATATTTTTTAAAGATAATCAGTGAAATCCTTAATGTTTGTATACCGGTCATAAATATAAAAATAAAAAATAAAATACAAAAAAAATGGCTAACAAAAGGCATTAAAAAATCGTGTAGACACAAGAGATAACTAAAAATTATAAACTCGCAAATCTCAAGTCCTATATTAAACGAACATTACAAAAAATATTCAAAAATATTAAGAAAAACTGTATCACATTCAAAAAAGTTAAATAATATATGAAAAATGAAAGAATCATACAATATAACAAAAACAATGTGGGCCAATGTATGTCAGAAGTGTGCAGGTTCAAATCCTGCTCGTGGAAATTTTTTCAACATTTGTGTTTTTGTAACAATTTTACAAGCATTGATTTTTATTCAGGTCATTATAAAATGGTATGGCGTCCGCAATGCACCCGGCACCCAAGACCTAACACCAGACCAGGAATGGGCTATGTTCTCCAATCTTCTGTTCTCCCTAATCGGGTATGATGTAGAAAAGCTATCACAGACAAAACAGAACGAAGAAACTGAGCATACAGAAGTAGCTACTAAGAAACAGAGAACATCCAGTGACGGCACACAAGACGATTGGGAGTATCTTCTGAACACGAAGCTTCATAAAGCTATTGGCAGTTCTTTGGCTAGTATGCTACATATAGCAACTACAAGCCCTGATGCTAAAGGCATGAGATCCATCAAATCCAAAAACAATATTGAAATGGAAAAACCGTCACAATTCAATGCTAATGCTCTGTTGTTTCCTTACACAGTTCAAATACTATATTCCTTTCACTTAGTTTATGAAGAAATCAAATTGAATACACTTTTGTGGTCGGATTTGAAACCTCTATCAGGATTTTTGTATCAGATATCGAAAGATTTGAAACTGGATAGTTACGTGAACCATTATTGGTTGGACTTCCCGGCAGATCACAGCTTGGAATACGAAGATGATGAGTCGCAATTGTCGGATGGTGTGTTGCAGAAGTTGAATCAGCCGGCTTATTTCAACAGTGAACCGCCGAACGTTTTCAGCTATTTGAACTCTATGCTGCTAGACATAGATGTTGGCTACTATCCGTATTTGTTTGAAGTCAACGACATGTCGAGAAATCTTATTGAAGTAAGTATTTTTTTTATAAATTACTAACATGTCATCCAACAGTGATATGAGACTGGTAAGAGTTCCATTTATATTATATTACTTCTTTGGAATCAATACATTTCTATGTTCACTAGAATTTTTTATATATATTTAAAGAAAAATAAAATGCAGTTTGTTGGTAAGCGCTTTACTTGAGAACGACTAAAATTGTAAAATATAATCCAAACCCGTTTGGATTAAATTTTACACATAGACGTTTGTCTATGTGACATGATCCGGACTAGGAATCTCTATATCCCGGTATCAGGTTCCTGTAGGATAGTGTAGTCCTCGCGAGCGATGTTGCAGGCAACAGCTAGTTATATAAAAACTTTATCTAAGCGCTTGTCAACTTTACAAAGCATTTTTATTACAGTTTACCACGGGATATCGAAATTCATTTCGCCTTTTGACATAAGGTCGACAAAACATTTGGCCTTTCTGTTAATGATCGAACAAACAACTGACTAAAATAAATTTTGTCGATATAATTGATCGAATGAACGTTTGGTCGAATAAACGATTGGCTGATTGGACTGTAAGCTTTTTATCGCTTGTCAAATAGATCTAAAGCCTCTCGATCTTGATGGGATTGAAAATATTGTGCTTACTTATTAATTTTGTGACAGTACATACTTGCTTAATGAAGTTTATGACTATTATTTTTGTGGGTAGTTGTTAATAAGGTGTAATTAGCATTATTACAACTAGATATTTACAATACACCTTAGCATTTTCTTAGCTATCTCTCAAAGAAGAGTTTATAATTCTTCTTACCAAACGTCCATTCGACCAAACGTTCATTCGATCAATTATACTACAAATGTCAATGGTTATATCGGCAAAATATATTTGTCAGTTGTTTGTTCGATCAGTATCAGAAAGGCCAAATATTTTGTCGACCTTATGTCAAACGGCGCAAAGAATTTCGATATCCCGTGGTAAACTCGCAACGTTTGTATTTTTTAAGATAAAATTTTCTTTAAAAAAATCAACCCGTCTCAATAATCTCGACTAGGAATCGATCAATCGAATCAATCCTTGTAATTACATATAACATTGTGATGCAAAAATTCAAATAATAAAAACATAGTTTTTAAATTCTTACGCAACTTAAATTTCATCGCTTGTCAAATTAACAAGCAATTATATAGTCTTTATTCTTTTAAATTTAACGTAATTCTGTTTCTACATAAATTTAAAATTTTCTTTTTTAGCTGTTGACCATAGTAGGGTGCGGTCGATGTGCGGGCGTGCAGACTATAACGCGGCGGGACACGATGATGTCCAGTACGCCCCGTAGCAGGCGAGACTGTGCGCAATACTCGTCGCCGTACTGCCAAGCGGTCATCACAGTGTGCGAGAGAGGTAAAATAAATATCGTTTAATTTCATTTTATCATCACGGCATCGCCAGCTCTTTTTATGTATCCACTGCTGGGGCACGACCCTTCCCTATGGATGGATAATGAATCCACCGCACCGCACTGGACGCCGCTATGGCCCGTTCCATAAACGACTACGCGGGCCTAGTGCCTCCCCGATCCCAAACCCCGCGGAGAATCTAGTAGGCACGGAGACACGCACTAGTGCGTGATGCCGTTCCCTCTATAAAACCTCTGGAGGTGAATCGTTTCACACGGCTTGAGGAACCCTTTAAGTTTCTCGCCACCCCCAAAAAAGTCCGGTGAAGCTGAAAATGCCGTTTAAGGCAATCAGCAAACTCTCAAAAAAAAGCCGCACAAACAAAGCACCGGACTGGGCGCAGTCCGGTGCGTTGTTTGTTAACGAATGTTAATGCAGCCGGGACCAACGGCTTTGCGTGCCTTCCGAAGCACGAAGGAGCTTGAAATGCTACATTTTTGGTCATCCATCCGACCTTAGCAATCGCAGACCGGGCGCGTCGATCATTCGATCGCATTCGATTGCAGATAGTCATTTCTACAATATAATAATATAAGTTACTAATGGTTACAAAGAAAGACCTATAGTGCCTATAACGTGTTAATGTAATCTTAGTTATTTGAGCCATAAGATAAGACAATACGGTTGTAATTAGAATAACAACTAGTCAACTAACAATAATAATAATAATAAAAAAGAGAAAATTTTTGATCAAATTTAATTATTGGAATAAGCACAGAGAACAGTAACATAACAAAATAATTACTCACAACTCAAGCTTTCTGAGAGAAAGATTTTAGCTTAGGTAACGATGTACTAAATATGTCTATATCGGTGCATTCTTTATTGTAAGTGTTAGTGGACCGGAATACAAATAAGTCTGTTGATTATGTTAATTTGTAATTGTTAAGCCTGATCTTACCCGGCGGCATGTGTTTTTTTTTAAATATAATTTGTAGTAATGTAATTTTATATTCATCGCATATATAAAATATTATAAGATGCTGCTTTTGCTGTTGTTAAATAGTATATATTTTTGTAATTGTAACTCTTAGGAATGACCCCCCGAGACGTTGATAACTTACCCCCGGCGATTGGGCTGCTACTGCTCACTGTATTCAGCCGCTGCAAGAGCGAACCTCCAGTAGACTGGCCCGTGGAGGCCTATAACTTGATTATGAGAGAAGATTTGGCCTTGCAAGCGGAAATCGCAGATACTTTAAAGTCTACTTCGGAGTATATGGAATGTGAGTACTGTCTCATTGTCTGACGCATAATTTATTTCAGCTAGTACAAGCAATTTTGATAGAAACTTCCCTTGAAAGATGGCCCTAACACCTAAATTACCTTAAAATGATCAATTACATTGGCAATTTTTTTATTATTAGTTGTGTATTTTAGTCTCGAATATTTTTGTTTTTTTTTTACTTGATTATAATAAAGATCAGTTCCTGATAAGCAGCAGATAATCAGGCAATCTTTTCTATGATGCATTACGATTTATTAATTATTACAAACTGGAAGTGATAACTTATTGTAATATTATGTCTTACTTTCGATAGCTGTGCTTAAACTTTTAATGTTACCAAATTCAGACATTATAATGATTATGAGATTGACGATACATACATACATTTTTTTAACATTAATTTAACCCGCACCGTTTGGCAACCCATCAGTAAATAGTGCAAAACTATTATCGGACCCACCCTCTTATTTATGTAATCTCTGCGCTTTCCACAGCTCTGGCTTTAGAGGTCTTAGAGAAAGAAACAGCGTATTCTCTAAGCAACAACCAAATGGAGAATCAGGTGCAGCCGAAGAACGAAGAAAGCGACACCCACACTGGCATGGAACATCTCAATACTAAACTCTTGAGCCTGCTGTACCCAAGGGACCACAGGTAAAAATCTCATTTACATTAGTAAAATGACATAACATGTGAAATCATCATCATCAGCTCATTTTATGCACCCACTGTTGGGGTACGAGCCTTCCCTATGGATAGATAGGTAGAAAGGGCCGTAAGCCACCGCGCAGGGCCAGTGCGGACAACAACTACTAATGCTGCTTTAAGTGCCTTCCGAAGCACGGAGGAGCTCAAGATTTTACATTTTTGGTCATCCATCCGATGACTGGTCTTGGTCTTGGCGAAAGTTGTCTGGACCGGGCGCGTTATCCACTGCGCCATCGAGCTCTTGTCAAATGCAGGTTGGTGATCACAAGACATGTATATTGAAACCATGGCCTCCAGTATCGAGCCGAGCGTTTTGCACTCGACCACCCGGGGCGTTGATAGTCATTAAAAAAAGCAAAATAAATTAAACTATAAATGATATTAATATTAATTATCTTAATGATGATATGGAATAATGCACTGTCCTCAGTGCGTAAAATGCTTTTATGATGGTCAAATTCAGGTCTGTCAGACAAAAAATTGTCATTCGATTCAACTCTTTCAATTAGGGAAAAATAATTACAATTTTTGGCGTGCTTAGTGTCGAGCACTTGGGGAGACCTATGTCCAGCAGTGGACTAATGTAGGATGATATGATGAACTACATATTTTTTGTTGCTTTGGTGTCTTTGCAGAATGGCAGAGGTGTTCAACCTTCTTCAATCCTCGATTCCCGTTACTATCAATCTAACGCAACGGCCCGAGGTATCCGACCATGACTTTATCGAAGAACAGGAAAAGCACCTTTATGCTATCAGCACAAGGACTATGGCTTTGCCGGTAGCAAGGTAAGAAGACTCGTTCTATTTAATCAAAGTCAGCAATGCGAATTTGTATGAATTAGAATAAGTATAAAATCGAAGCTGTTACAAGTTATACAAGTTTGTCACTAGGTGGCGCTGCTTTAGTTTCAAACAAAAGGCCGGCAACGCATCTGCGATTCCTCTGATTTTGCGGTTGTCCATGGGCGGCGGTGATTGCTTCCCATCAGGTGACCCGCCTGCTCGTTTGCCTCCTTCTAATATAAAAAAAAAATTATTCGGATAGCGATAATTAGACTTTAACTCGGCACACACAATAAGTGCGACAAAATGTACCTTGTAACTTTGTGTCTCTGACCAAGCCCGGCCCGGCGCCCGGCGCTCTTGCACCAAGCAACTTGTGTGGGGGCGTTATGCGGCCGCCACAATTACTAGAAGATTTAGGCAGCTTTTTATATTTTTCGTCAAGGCACAGGTATATTTGTCCAGGGCTTGAAATAACGCTTTTTTCAATAACCGGTAACTTTGAGTTTAATGAAGTACCGGTAATTATTTTTTTTTAAATATCGACTCGTCATAGTGACCACATCCTGCCTGATGGTAAGCAGCCGATGTAGTCCAAAATAATGAAAGCCCTCCTCACCGTGGAACTAGCACGATAACAAGCGCACCCACTTATGACGGCCTGCATAAATGCCGTTTCACGCCCCGCTTAAAAGACCCAGGAATATAGGAGCTGGGAACACATGCGCCGGCAATGAATTCCAGCCGAATGGTCTTACAGGGAACGACTTGCCATATTTTTTAGTACGAGTACTGATTGCCTGTACAGTATGATGGTGGCTCCTAAGACCAGCACGTGTAGTCCGGGAGAGGAACAGAGAGGGCGGGATTAGATCAAAAAGTTCTTCAGAACACTCTCCGTAGTAATTCCGGTAGAAGACACTGAGAGAGCAATGTCTCTACGCAGCTGGAGGTCCTCAAGAGAGGCTGTAACCTCGTACCGATAATGCGTACCCCTCGCCTTTGCAGTCTATCAAGTGCATCGAGGCGGTATTTAGCGGAGCCGTCCCATAGATGGGAACAACTGCATACTCGATCGCACCTGAGTCTTGTACAACAAACAGCACTGCTCGGGAGTGAAAAACCGCCTCACCTTATTGAGAATACCCAACTTACGGGAGGCAGTAAAAATAACACTCTCGATGTAGCATTTTGGATTCAGTTCCTGGCCGATGTCCATGCCAAGAATGCTAAGGTTCTTCGAAAGGGATTACAGAGAGTTCTGAAGAGAGGGAGGAGTAAGAAAGGAGGAGAGAATGAGAATTTAATACCGGTATTAATAATACAGGTTAACCTATGAGTATCGGTAAGTAGTATTGTACCGGTATACCGGTATTATATAGATATAATACAGGTACTAATACCGGTACCAGTTAGCGATATTTATTAGTGCGAGCGAGAGATAAATAGTGGCGCTTGAATTGGCTAACTGCACGCGTTGCGCTCTCGTCTCGTTAGTTTGTCTGTTTATACTCACTTCGCGCAGCCGCAGTGCACTGCATATCACGTGAGAAACAGACTCGCAACGTCGCAGGTAGGTGCCGGTATTTTTGAGATACCCTACCGATACTCAATGAAGAATCTGTATCCAGGAACGAAATGAAAAACACAGGTACTTACCGATGTGATACCTGTATTTTCGGTACCGGTGCCAAGCCCTGGTTATATCCCCACCGTCCAACCCGTTAGCATATTATAAGCAGATCTTTCATATAATCTTACCAAAGCAATGTTTGAAATACCTAAGCTAAAACACTTTTTCGCAGGGGTATGCTAACTCTTCGTAGTCTACCATGCGCACCTACCGAACCATTAACCCTACCGAAGCTGTGCGTATCTGGACGTGGCCCCCCGCCCAGATGCAACACTATCAACTTGGGCGGAGGCGATGCGTCCCCGCAATGTTTGCTGTGGCCGACATTCCATAACGGAGTGGCTGCCGGCTTAGCTCTCGTGCCTATGACTGGTGCCAGCATTGACTCCAGTTGGGTCATCTACAACAAGCCGCGGGTAAGTTTTAGACTAAGGATTTAATTTACTTTCACACTCCTTTTCCTCTCTCCCAATAAAAAGCTGTTCTTTAATTTAGGCGGGGAAGCCGGGTATTCATTAGGCAAAATTTTATAATTAAACAATGTTTATATACAGTTTATAAACAATGTTTCACAGTGTTGCATCATCTCTGTAAACGTTTATGAAACATGTTGCCGTGCTCCCCACTTTGAGTGGAGAGCAAGACGAAACATCTTGTTTATAAACAAAAGTTAACAGGTGCGGACGTGTGTGTTGCGCGAGTTTAATAACATGGAAGTGGTGTGGTCCAACCACCAGATTTCAATGCTCATAGAGCTTCAAGTTTCAGAAACAGTGTTTATGGTAAACTTGTTTCTAATCTCGCCATAAACTGTTTATTAACAAATAACTGATATAGTTTTGTTTTTACACTTATACTTTTTAGTACTTAGGTAGATGAGCTAATACTGGTATTAGCTGCGCTTTGACAACTTTCAACAAAAACTGTCATAGTCGTAGAGCCATTTTTCCAAACCGCCATAATTGGTGTTGTTAATCAATAACCTAAATTCCTATACCTCCGTACAATTATTCCGCGTTTTATCTCTTTTACTCTCATTTAAATTAAGTTTACATGACAGGAACAAATCACGGAATATCTATTCCAAGCTTAGACTCTGTTTTGTACAGGGCTAATCTTTAAGTTTGTAATCATGCCTCTGATGATGATGATATATAAAAAAAATACGAATTTTTAGTATATTAATATTTTTAGATATTTTTTTACATTATATTTATGTACATTGTTTTCGATTATGATCGTACATTATTATGCCAGGGCACCACAGAAATGTCGACGGAGCACGCGGGCTTCCTCATGGCGCTGGGTCTGAACGGCCATTTGCGAGACATGCCTTTCATGAACATGTACGAATACCTTGTGAAGTGCCACGAAATGATCAGCATTGGCTTGTTGCTCGGTCTTGCCGCCACCTACAGAGGTAATATTTTTTTACAATTTATCACAACAGAGGCGTGATATGGGTTTAATTAATTATTTTTTGTTGCTATATGTAGTCTTTCGGATAGGAAAGAAGGTAATCCGTTGGCCACAGTTGTAAAATAGCAGTCAATAAAACCCACCAACCAGCATTAGCCAGCCTAGTGAAATCAGTCTCGGAGCTTCAGGTTCGAGCTCGGTGGTCTAACTTCTATGTAAGCAGATATAGGCTTTTGTAAATGGACTTTAGGTAACAACCGACTTAATGTGTGACTTAGCCATCCTATCAGAAAGCCTCCTGCTTTGTGTGTATGAAATGTGTTTTGATCTTTTCTTTCTTGCCGCTGTGATATTTTATTTACATAAAAAATTACGATGTTGAGTGTAGTTTTTTGAGTCACCTTACGGAAAACCAAGGAATAACCAACCACGCCTAATGCTAGTTTTAATTAATTATTTATCGCAAACAGGAACTATGGACGTGCAAGCGACTAAGATGATGAGCATCCACTTGGAACCGTTGCTGCCACCAACCTCCATAGAACTGGATATCCAACAGAACATCCTAGTTGCCGCTTTGTTAGGAGTCGGCTTGATATACCAGGACACGGGGCATATACACTACGCACAAGTTTTGCTCAACGAAATAGGTAAGCAACGATGTTATATGGATGTATTTATCTTGACGATATGTTTTGTAGTTTTCCAAGTTTCATAAAACAATTAATTATTCTGCAAAAGCAAGAATTTATCAAGAAGAAGAAGGCAACTGGCGGTGCTTATAACACTTATTATGTTTTGTGCAGCGCTTATAAACTAAATAGCTTACTTACGCGAAGTTTCGTAACAGATAATAAACATATATCGTATGTACAGCAAAACAGAATAAAGCACATAGATTTTGAACATTTAAATGACAGGCAGAACAGTACCCGTCGGCTAACAGTGAAAGATGAAGATATCATCATATTTTTGTCTTACTGATATTTTCCTGTATTTTCAGCTTTTGTGTTATAGTTGTCATTACATACATTTTTTAAATTCCGCGTTTGATTGCAGCATTACAGTTGTAATGTTTTATTTACAGTAGTAAATAGTCCTTTCAGCAGTAAAAGTAAACGGCCGGCGCGGCTAACTTCCACTACCTTACAACCTTCTTTGATTTAACACATTTTATACAGCGCAAATTGTCAAACGCTCACGCTCACATCGGTCATTCTATCAAAAGTTTGTAACCCAGCCTGTATCAAAAGGCCTATTTCAGGTAAACCTCCCGGGCCGGAGATGGAGAACTGCGTAGAACGCGAAGGCTACGCGCTGGCGGCCGGACTCGCGCTCGGGCTCGTGTGTGTTCGTGCGGGGCCGAGCGCGCCCGACCACATCGCGCAGCGACTGCGGACGTATATGCTGGGGGGAGATAAACACCCACTTACAGGTGAGTTGAACTGTAATAATATCTAGAGTTGTGTTTCAAATTGTTATTTCGTTTTGACTTACAGCTGTTTAATGGTAAGCGATGAAAACAGCCGAAGGTTATATAGGTAATGAAAACACCCATTTAGAGTGAGTTGAACTGGCTATTCCCTTAAAGCGTCACCGGACGTTTTGTGGGCAACGTTTAAAGGGTTCCTCAAGCTGTGTGATTTAAACATCGTCAGAGGGATTCTAGAGGGGATGGCATCACGCCAGCATGTCCTCGTCCTCATACTAGTTTCTCCGAGGCGTTCGGATCGGATCGAGAGCGGAACAACCCGAGGGCGCCTCTAAAGGCTTGGAACTCTGCTCGTTTTGATTGGATATTAGGGGTGGAGAGGAACTGCGTAGAATGCGATGGCTACGCTACGCTGACTGACGGCCGGACTCGCGCTCTGGCTTGTGTGACCGCGCGGGGCCGAGTGATTGGGACATAGGATGCATTTAACCCGGTAACAGGTTCCTGTGAAATAGTGTAGTCCTCGCGAGCAACAGATAGGTTGTCAATGGTAAGTGACGAAATAGGTAGGTTATAATCAGTGGTGAATTCTGAGGCATTTAATCAACTTCCAGTATGATTACCTTCCTGTTTTCATCATTAAAATTTACTAAGTGAGAAATTGGTCATCAATCATCAGAAATTGGGCAAGTGGGTTTAATTAACCCCAAACTTCCACCGTTAAGACCTAGTTTAAAAGTGTATTATATTCTTCAGGGGCTCAAAAAGACAAATACAAGCAGGGTTCCTTCGCCATTCGCGAGGGGCAGACGGTGAATCTGGACGTGACGTCACCAGGCGCGACTGTGGCCTTGGGGCTCATATACCTGCGCTCGAACAACGCGGCCCTAGCCGGTTGGTTACAAGCACCCACCACGGCATACCAGCTAGACTTCGTTCGCCCGGATTTGCTGATGCTGAGGATCATATCTAGAGGTAACAAAATAATAAACGAATTTTACACGATGATTTCAAAAAGTAATAGTATTGTTGTTTCATTTCTTAGCATGGTGTTTTTGCATAAAATATATTTTTCATAATTATCAAAATATATTGTTTTATTTTTTTTTGTATACGCTGAAGTAAGCCTGTCTGATGGGAAGCGGCAACCACAGCTCATGGACGCTTATAACACCAAAATTAACACGCGCATTGCCGAATCTGAAGCTTTTTATGCCTCTAGACTTTGTAATTTCAATGGGTCTAATAATCAAACCAGCAATTGAAAACCATGCTGCTTTGTGACAGAAATAAGTATTATATTAGGGTAGAGTGGTCGCCATACAGTCATTATTCTTATTCCTGTAGTGATTTTTATTTATTCTACCATTTCGCTTTATTCTCAAGGTTTGGTGTTATGGGACAGCATAGAAGCTAGTGAAGAATGGATCGAAGAGCAAGTGCCTTCGACAATCAAGCCATACTGCTTTGTGAAGCCGACGGAAGATCACATTGACTATGAAGCTATGAAGTGAGTCATTTCTACTTGTTAATGATTTGGAAAGAAAATGGCGACTTTATGCAGAAGTTCTTCTTTTCTTAGCTTTAAATTGTGTTAGAGACTGTTTGTGTGATAAACTGTGACTGGAATAAGGTAGTACTAATTAACGTAAAGATGGCGAAAAGATACGACATAGAGAGGTTGTTCGTTGAATAAATGGATCTTATGTAGGAGATTTCTTTCTATATTGAGCTTTTTTTTACTTTTATAAAAATTTAAATTATTCTATATATTAATATTATTTATTTTGCGTACTTATATTTTTTTTTTATACGCGACGTTTATTAGTGCATTTAAGTTTTTTTCTTATTATTTGTCGTCGTGTGTTTTGTAGCCAAGCGTACTGCAACATAATAGCTGGCGCATGCTTCTCCGTGGGTCTACGCTTCGCTGGCTCAGGAGACGAGGACGCTAGGGATGCTGTGCTGCATTATGCGAGACTGTTCCTCGCGCTGGGGGGCAAGAGTGTGGCGGAACTGGCTGGACGGTCTACCTTGGAGGCTTGTCTTTGTGTCTGTCTGTTGGCTGCGGGCATGGTGAGTATATCTGTGATATGCAACACGTTATGACTTGTGGTTTTATTGTATTTGCCTGGATTATGGTAACCTAGCCTGGATATCCCCAGGCTAGGTTACCATAATGTTACCTGATATTTGTTGAATGTAATTATTTATGTCTGAACGGGTATATTTTTGGACGAACTCTTATTTGCCTGTATCTCTGACCTAACATGTATTATGTTAGATAATGGCGGGGCGCGGCGACATCGCGGTACTCCGTTTGTGCCGGCGGCTGCGCGCGCGCGTGCCTTCCGCGCCCGCTGCACCATCTTCACCTACTCTCACGCATGGGGGACAGGTTGGTGATACATTACCACAACTTGTAACAATGAACCAGAGTTCCCTAACGAGTAGGGGGATATACTATCAATTCTAACTCGTGGTAACTTCCTAAAATCCTTGGTAAATCAGGTCTAACCACAACTGTAGCATTAAATCGGCGCACATTCACACAGAACTGGGGTCTCCACGGAAGATCAGCGTTGTAGTGATTTTTTCACTGCAAATATGCTGCGTGGAGTCCTTTGAGGACACATTTTTCGTAATTATAAAATATAGTAAAAAAATAAAACGCGTAGTATGCGGGTACGACCCAGCCAAGAATCGAATCTGGGTCTTCCGCAATCCGGGCGGCTGCACTAACTTTATGTTAACGGGAAGGCTGACGTTAGCATTGTTTTTTTTTCACTATATTTTATAATTATTTAATTGAAATGAAACAACTTTTACGTATCTACTCGCGTTTATTTTACACATTACTTTAATTGCGTTTTCTGTGACGAAGCCGTGCTAGTTTCAGTTTAGCATCCTATAGTACGTGCTTGACATGCTGAAGCTCAGCAGCCAGGTGTTGGGTGTCACGGATGCCGCGTGCTCTCTGAAACAAAGATTTCCCTACAGTAGCCAACTAGGATCTGACTAGGATGGTGATAAGAATCACCATTGAGGTACCTATTGTATGGGTTACTTAACGATACACAGTGTGACTCAAACTATGGTCCGGATTCCTGATGATTAAAGTATCCAAGAAAGCTAGCTTATTATTTAATTTTTTTTGTTGTGTTCTACATAAGTTTGTACTGTGTGTTCTTATAAATATATTTCATTTCATTTACCCCGTAGACTACCAATGATAACTTGTGATAGTCTCATGAATTCCATGACAGTTAACATTTACATTTTCAAAGGGGGCTGACATTTTTTGCTTTATCTTGTAATTCAGGATACAATTGAAAATATAAAATATAGTAAATGGAATGTTTAATACATGATGTGTTTGTTTATTGTTTTGTTATTTGCATAAAATTAGAGTATTAACTGAAAGTTAGAATTAATAACATGTGTCTTTACAAATACTGAGATCGTAATACATTTTTACAGGGGTTTACCAATATTACAACTCTTCGGTTATTATACGATGCACTAGTCCGAAGTCACTTGGAGCACAGTGCAGTTATATAGGCTCCCCATGAGGGGAAGTATAATGTCATGTTGGAACGGGTTCAGAACAAGTTCACAAGACATCTGTACTTCAAACTGTATGGGGTATACCCATTTTACCCTTTGATGTACCCTACTTTATTCGTGCTGGGTATGGTAGGGTATTATCAACTAAGAGTGCGGCGTGAGTATGCGCTGGCATTGTACGTGGCTCGGGTACGTTTGGCGGCGGCGGCGGCGGCGGCGGCGGCGCCCGGCCCTGCTGGCCGTGCCCGTGGCCAGAACCTACCTGCTGGCAAAGACGCCCCTTGTCCGCACAATAGGCTTAATTAATAAGGTCCATGACAAAGTCGACATTTTTGCATGTTCTCTGAGGGAATTTGCGATAAATACCTTATATTTTATTAGTTATAATATGTAATAATATAATTATAGTAACTAGTATATAGTCGTAGTTGTAAATAAATTAAAATACTGTGGTTTTAAGAATTCTAATTTAAGACTGTCTCTTCTGTCGCATTAGGTTAGAACCTGTAAGGATAGATGTAAGATATTTATGTAAGAATAAATAAATAAATAAATTTTACAGAAACTTTTTAACAGGTGCCTAATACCGCAATTGACGCCGCAACTCTTATATTATTGTGATGGCAATGTACAACAACCTACCACAAACTGTCAAATTTCCTCAATAGACTTTGAACTTTACGTCTAAGTGATATGGTTGAAAATGTGTTGAAAAAATTTGTCAGTTTTGGATAGGTTGATGTGCTGGCGTCTGTACTAATACTACCAATTCCAAGAAATATTAACAACGCTTAACAACATTTCCTATATAACAGATGGCAGTGCACTGCACTATTGGGCTGCTTTTCCTAGGGGGAGGACGGGCAACGTTGAGTACCACCCCAACGTCTATAGCTGCGTTGCTAGCAGCCTTCTTCCCTAAGTTCCCCACCCACAGTGAAGACAACAGGTAAGGAAACTATTATGATTAATATTGTATTGTATTTTGCCATTCAGATGAACATCTACGACTCATGTGCCGAGATTGATTACCAGGTTAGCTTAGGTTTGTATTGTGATAAGTTTGGTTAGAAGTCTTATGGTCATAACAACACTGTTATTAACATTATTGTGATGCGACAGTTACGGGTAAGTTAGCTTGTTCCTCAGAGGTTGAATATTCCAAATAGAGTGCGATTTAACCCTTGACAGTTTACTTTCAAAATGTCTTTATATATCATCCAATTATATATAATAATTTTAATGGGAGTAAATTTGTTAAAATGTTTTATTTCAATTCCTATAACTTAAATAGTTTTCAACTCAACATTTTAATTAAATAACATATTTCTTTATAGATATCACTTACAAGCTTTCCGACATCTTTACGTGTTGGCAGTGGAGCCGAGACTGATATTGCCGCGAGACCTCAGCACGGGGAAACTATGTTACGCCCATATACAGGTTTGTGGAAATTATTTGTTTGCTAGTCTTAACGGGGACATAATGCGAGTTAGATTCCGGTCCGCTTAGATTATAAGCATTAAATATGTATGCATGGTAGATTAATAGCACATCATCTCAGCCAAAAGGCGTCTACTGCTGGACAAAGGCCTCCCCCAAGGATCTCCACAACGACTGGTTTTGGCTGCTCGCATCCAGCGGCTTCCCGCGACCTTCACCAGATTGTCGGTCCACCTTGTTGGAGGCCTGCCCACACTGCGCTTTCCAATACGCGGTCGCCACTCAAAAACTATTCCGCCCCAGCGGGCATCAGTCCTGCGAGCAATGTGCCCTGCCCGCTGCCACTTGAGCTTAGCAACTCTTCGGGCTATATCGGTAACTTTAGTTCTTCTGCGGATCTCCTCATTTCTGATTCGATCACGCAGAGAAACCTCGAGTATAGCCCAGTCCATTGCTCTTTGAGTGACCTTGAGCCTTTTTATGAGGCCCATAGTGAGCAACCACGTCTCAGTCCCGTATGTCATCACTGGCAACACACGCTGGTCAAAGACTTTCGTCTTGAGACACTGCGGTATATCGGACGAAAAGATATTTCGTAGCTTACCGAACGCTGCCCAGCGTAATTGGATTCGTCAATTGACCTCTTTGCTGAAGTTGGATCTACCTAGCTGGACCGTTTGTCCCAGGTAAACATAATCATCCACAACTTCAAGGGCAGAGTCTCCAACCTTCAGAGGAGTGGGTACGACACGTGAGTTCGACATAACTTTTGTCTTCTCCATGTTCATTTTAAGACCCACTTGTTGAGAGACTCTGTTGAGGTCACCGAGCATTGTGCCGAGGTCTTCCCGGCTCTCAGCCATGTCCACTATATCGTTAGCATATCGAAGGTGAGTGATGTATACGCCGTTGACGTTAATGCCGTGTCCTTTCCAGTCCAGAAGCTTGAAAACATCTTCCAGTGCAGCAGTGAACAGTTTCGGAGATATCACATCTCTGGTCCTGAAGAGGGGCTCACATAGTAGCGCTTTCATACAAAAACTTCAACATTTCGATGTACCGGTAGTCAATTTGGCAATAATAGCACAGGCATGGTCTTTTTAAAAAAAGAAATTTATTAACGCGCTTTTATCACGTTCATATCCAGAAAAGGTAAATACGCTTGTTTATAGAGGTATGTGGGTTCATGTCAGTAGTCTAACGGAGCTGTGGCGATTAAACCACGAGTTCTCGCATTCGGTTTTAAGAAATTTATTTCTCATAAAAACTTCGCCTAAAATATAAAAAAATACCTAGCACGACCTACGGTTGAAACAATATTTATATTTTAAAATCTTTTACTCGACCATTTGTCCGCTCAGCTACTAACGCTTAACGATTTTGTGCTAAGCACTTAAGCTTGTATAATAAAAGAGTCCTTTCTTTAAAACAGTTGCGTATGACTTTTAAATATGCAGTAACCAATTTTTCGGATTTTAGGTGATAGACTTGAAAGGTATCGTGAAAGAGATGAAAGCACCTTGCATCATACCGGAACTGAACTGCCTAAGGGAGGTGAAGATAAACGACCCTCGGTACTGGCCTATCACATTCCAGAGAGACCGCAACTGGGATCAGTTGAAGTGAGTATTACAGTTAATTTTCTTTACCTCCCAGTGAACTTGGAACCACATTGATGCATGGACCAACTATAATAGTACCTACGAATGCAACTCGGCCTCCGTCTGAAAATCAGCTTCATGGTGATGGCTCTGCCGTGACACATTCATGCTGAGCCGGAAACTTTTTTGCCACTGTTACCCTGCTCATCTTAATATCTTAATGCTTTGTTTTTGTAACCCTTCTCTAATAACAGTGTGCAAAATAAATTATTTTATTTGATCTTGTTTGCCTGAAGAGCCTGAAGCAGTATTTTTTTGTCAATTCATTTTATTTGTGTAAAAGTCTGTACCTAAGTTGTAAACTTATAACTTGATATTATAAAAGTTGTAAACTTGTAACGATGCGTGCTGTGAAGAGAGTTATCTTTACAGCCATCGTAAGTAAGGCCTATACGTTTCTATGGGTTAACTCGGCTTTTCTTAAAACCTAACGTAGATGGTCCCTTTTTGGAAGAGAGCTATAAGGGAGGGCCTCATAGGCATAGACTACTTTTTATACCTATGATTATTTACACAAATATTGTTGCGAACAAATTATAATTTCAAAAAAGACAGTGTTAAAATAATTCCACGAGCGAGATTCGAACCCGCACCCCATGACATGCCGGGTCAGGTGTACTGCCAACTATGTGCTATGTAACTATGTACTAACAACTCAATCCAACTCGCCGAAATTAATTGACACTTTTATTTTATAAGCTAAAGGAGCCCTATTCTCTGTCGGTGGAATTTTCAACCTTTGTTTTTTTTTAAATACTTTTTATACCGCTCGAATACGATGTTCCCGTGACTATAAAACAAGTTCAGAAGATTTTTGTGTCGATCCGTATGCCACGTGGGCGAAATCGCGGGTGAAAGCTAGTGTTAATATATTTTTTGCTTTTTTTTAAAAAGTGAAAAATATGCTGATTTGCCAACACATTTTTTATTTTCAGAACTTTATTAGATTATACTTGGTGTATCGACATAAAACAAAGAGCCGGCTGCTTATCCTACCTCGACGATCCGCAGGGCTTTCTCACAATATTGGCCCAAACGTTGACCCTCGACAAAGCCAACATTTGGTCCGCCGCACCGGATAACATCGACCTGTTCACAAACGACGACAAAGTCAGAAACTTCGTCAAACATTATTTGTCCAAAGGCACCAATGTTGGTCCAAACATTTGTGCCGACTGCTTGCTAGTGTCAAAGAAGAGAAAAGGTTTGAAAAATGAACCGTTTATGAACAAACAGTGCATATGCAGGAAGTATAGTAGAGATGAACAAGAGCATATTCAAGGCTTGAGTATGGTGACGTATGAGTGCGTAGTCAAGGATATTTTGTGCGCGTTACCTATATGGACAACCTTCTTAAAGGCGAGTAATTTTCTTTCTCAATCCATAACATATCCATTTTTTTGATAAGATTACGATTAAACGGATTCTAGTACCATCGGTATCACAAACTATAACAATTAAGTGAGATATACATTTTAGGCTAAAACCATGTTACACGGTTTGTGGAAATTGACGCGTCATATGCGCGGGAATACCCATCATTACGTAATCGTATATACGTAATTTATTATCTGCACCTTTGCAGTACGATTAATATCAATCCCCATACTAAACTTCTTATTGATACTAAATAGAAAATTTTTAATACAATAATTTTCTGAAGTTTACGCGCACAATTCTTTATACGGATCTACAAGCGTTTATTTTACATATGAAATTATGTAAAATAAGCAAGTAAAGCAAGCAAGTAGATGAAGTGATTAATTTTTTTACTTTTATTTTTATACGATTCATAATTTTCTTTCGTAATTATCTATTTTCTGATAATATAAACGCCAGCCGTAATCATGTTATAATAATTATTTCAGATAATCAAAACCATGAAAAGCAACCCATCGACGTACCACATGTGGCAGATAAAGCTTTTGCTATCCCAAATCGAGAACTACAACAGACAGATACTTGACGAAATGAAAGTAGACGGCCAAGACGTTCAAAACGAACCGCTCATCTCTACGGAGTTCACTCTTGCTATAAAGCAGCGAGTGTGCAACATCTTTGACGGTTGGGAGATCAAAATTATACCTTATTTAAGGAAGTATTTAGGTCTGCCGAGCAGTAGAAAGATCACTTACTGCGAGGAGGAAATGAAAAAGATCCTGAGTTCTTATTTAGTGTTCCACGATTTGCCTAAAGGTGTTTTGAGGAATGTTTCCAGTGACAACGAGTTAGGCGTTCTGTTAGATTTGCAACGATTTAATTTGAGCGTAGACGCGTTGAGCAAGATAGAGACGTTGTTTAGATGATTGAGGTCTTTGTCTTGCGGTTATGTGACCCGGTCGCAGTGTATAGGCGACTGTGTCCACGACTGGTGTTAAGACTGAGAGTTTGATAGACAATTTGCGTTTTGTGTTGGTGTTCCTACACTTTGTGGAGTTGTTGATAACTAACGACCTTCTTAAACATTATAAACTGTGTACAAGCTTAAAATAGTTCTTCAGTGTATTGTCTTCAACTTTGATTTACATTTATAATTGAGTGACATAAACAAAACACTAAATAATTATTGCAATCTTATATTAGCTTATTTGTAAGAACGTAAATGCCCACTCATCTTATTATTTACACTGTATATCGATTTTACACTGCATATTGTAAATGAAGTTAAAGACCATTGCAAACGAGGGGCAGTCCTCTGCGTACATGTATCCATCAAAAAAACAGATCACATAAGACGCGGACTTCGGCGTCGTGGGCGTTACGCGAAACCCTTATGAGTCATTTATTTTGTAAAAAAGTAGGAGTACTTTTCCTCGTCTGCGCAGGTATTTATCCTTTCACTGGTAATAGCAAAAAAGATGCTACTATAATTTCAACCTTATCGTAGTTGCAAAAGCATCGAAAACTAATGAAAAATATATTGCGCTGTAGCAGTCAAAGGGTTTGTTGAACTCCTGGTGTTTGAATAGATACAAATGAAAAATACATAAATATCGCTTTAACGTTTTGCTTCTCTCTCACATACCATTGGATACCTACTAAACTATTCTAGTTTATATTTTAAGAACTTTCTCGTTTTAATATATTGTAAAATCAGCTGTTATATTTGTACGAGACACCTAGAGATGCTGTGATAAATAACTAAAAGATGATATTGATTTAAACTATTTATTATAACACGAACAATTGATAACGTAAAATGATACTACTATGCTAAATGATTGATATATGAGCGCGCGTCCGCCGCGATGTGTGTGGTGACGTGAACTAACTTAAAAATATAATTATTTAATTAAATCAATAAATTGATGATTTGGAGAAATGCACGGTTGCACCGTACATGCTCCCGGGCCAGAAAGACAAAAGATGATGGATGCTGGTTAATTTGATGATACAAGGTGACAAACAACTTTAAAATTATTCTATGTTAGTAAATATTAATTTAATGATTCTAATGATACAATTAGGATGATTCATTATTATCAGCAGTAAACTTAAACTCAACGATAGGCGACGACGCTTTGTTTATACGCGCACTTTGTGGCACTGACACCTTTGATTTTGCACTTAAATCGGGCACACTATAATTAACACTATCACTAGGTCTTTCATTCGCACATGCACTGGTTATATCACTGAGCGATAAGCGCGCAGCCGGGCGGGGCGGCGCCGGCGGCAGCGGAAGCTCCGCGGCCGCGGCCCGCTGAGCGCTGGCGCTGGCGCCGGGCGGCTGCAAGCGGCAGCGTACCCGCCTCCAGAGGAAGGCGGCGCCTGCCGCGCAGCAGACTCCAACTAAGATGTATATGACGACATAATGATGTATGTCGTGGGACGAGAACGAAGTCGCATCCACTTCGACCCCGTCTGACTTCATCTGCTCGATTTGGCGGCCGATTTCTTTTAGAGACGACTGCCGTTCTTTGATATTTCTTTCAGTGATATTTAGCTGATAATCTTGATCTTCGCGATGTATCGTTAGGTTGATGATGTTGTTGATCGGAGGCACATCTACTAATATTAAATCGGCGTGACTGTGTACTTCGCTTGTTTGCTCATTGTGAGAATACAATATGAGCGAATCTGATTTTAGCATACAGTCACTCGCCATGGTAAGTACTCCAGCTCTTTTGATTCTTTCCACTGACACATGACCGCCGCACATGAGCCTTATAATGCACTGATCGCAGCAGTAAAATAAATAATGATTCGATTGGGTTAAGGCTTTCCACATATTTTTGCAACTATTTTCGGTAGTTTGACATGTCTGTGTCGTTTGATTTATCTCACATAGATCTTGATCTCGCTTCATCTGATAGACGGGTCCTTGTAATTCACAAAGTTTGGTAGTTAGATCCACATGCATACAAGTTTGCACATCTGTTTCGAACATCGGTAAATACGAGTCCCTTTGTATGTTGATAGTTATGTAATTTGATATTGGCGTAATTGTAATTGTTTTATTATTTTCAGTGGGCTGCGGAATAGGTATAAGCTTGTATAAGTCATAATTGTCTCGAGTTACCAACGGTATTTTAATCTCTAGTAATAAATATTGTTCAGTAATTCTTACTTGGACTCTTAGTAAATGATACAGTTTTGATACGTCGCTATGAATGTTGTCAATAGGTAATGATAAGTCCTTTGATAAATGAGTGGAAATGATACTCAATTCGTCCTTAAGCTGCTCCGGTGATAGTAAATGAATATCGAATTTCCCATGATAAATGTCAGTGACGGTGTCAAGCAAATTTTCCTGGATTCTTCTCATATTTTCTAAGATATTGTTAGCAGTAATTGATGATAAAATAAATTCATTGATAGCATCTGCCCTCTCTACCTCCTTTTTCAATATGGTATTTTGTTTCTCAATTTCTAGTAAGTGTTGATTGAATGACTTGTGCTGTTGATCGACTGCAGTCTCTAAACGTTGTAGAAAGTGATATTGAGCTTCTATTAATGATGTTTGGTTTTTCAAAAGCTTGGCGAGATGTTTTTGATCACTCTTAACGAGGTCAATGTCCTTTTGATATTGTTCAGCGAACTTATCGTCTAATACTCCAAATAGCGCGTGTGCGACGTTTCCAATTCCATTGATAAGCCCTCGCCGTCGTCGGCGGCGTGGCGTACGCGCGCCTGACGGCTGACCAAGCAACAGCTGATCGTAGTGTAGAAGCTCCGAGTAGCCGTGACGTAATTGTAACAGGACAACATTACAATGCGCTTGCTTCTGTATTATCGAACACATGTTTTCGAGGTGAACAATATATTGCTTTAATAGTTGTGAACCTTGCCAATAGGGATCGACGTCGTAATAAATAACCATCTTCCACTGATCTCGTATTAGACGCATATCTGAGACTTTGTCAAAATAAAGGCTCTGTGTGTCCTTGAAGGTTGATATATTATAGTAAGCTCCTTCCACAGCAGTAGTTAACATGAATAATAACAATAATAATGGCAATGTTATCAGATTAGTTAGTTTGTTACGGGTGCGTTTGATTTGTTTTACTTTTGATGAGTCGTTAGTTGTAGGTATTTGGGTAGGTATTTGATTGCTATTTGTTGTTGTTTGTTCGCGTGTCTCATTGTTTATTGGTAAGGGTGATAATTTTGTCACGGGTCGTTTCATAACTCCGCTTTTTGTCTTGACCGTGACCACTCGTACGTGCCCGTCGTTGCCCGGGTGGAGGTCAATAACTCTACCTAGTGCCCATTTTCCCGCCGGAAGATTAGTGTCCTGGATAATAACGACGTCATTTAATTTGATATTGTTTTTTGCTTGTCTCCACTTGCTCCTGCTTGTTAGCTGGGTTAGATACTCAGATCTCCAACGCTTCCAAATATCGTAAAAAATCCGTTGTGTAAATTGCCACCTTGTCCTTTGATCTCGTTCAGTTTCTATTAAAGTAAGCACCGGCCCACTCGCCAAGAAGTGGGAAGGAGTGAGGTAGTTGATATCTTCGGGATCTTCTGATAAGGCACATAAGGGTCTAGAGTTCAAACAGCCCTCTAGCTGAGCGAGTAACGTTGAAAACTCTTCGTAGGTGAGTTTCTGCTCACCGATGACCCTACGGAGCTGATATGTAAATGTTGTATGATTTTTTCGGCTTCACCTCTAACCTTCCCTTTCAAATATTGCATTTTTTGCGCATTTGAGAGTGATCTGTTGTTGTGGATCGCTTCACTGAACAAGTCCTTAAATGACACCCACTGATGATAATTGCCATTAAAACTGGGGATGTCCATTTGGGGTGTTGACTTTTCCCGGTGACATGTTGACCTAATCAGCTGATTGATATTCTTTTTTGTTTCTTGATATTTCTCTTCATACCTACTATACTGCTGTTCATAGTCGACATTTTCTTCGTAAAGTTCGCTATCGATTTCCCAATGAAGATCGTCGATGGCGGCCCACCTCTGATTAACAGACCTCAAAATATCTTCCAGTTCCCAGTTTTCCTTTGATATGTTAAGATTTATGTTGTTAACTGTACGCGCAAACGCCTTAAAGTTGCTTTGTTGCTTACGCAACATCTCCGCTAATCTGCTTTGATTACCACCAGATGTGAATTGAGGAGGGTGTGTTTTACCTATTACTGACATAGAAGGAAATTCAAATTTAGGTGTAGGTAGCGTATTCTCCATTTGAATATCCGACCGTGGTGTCATTTGCTCTGCTTGCTGCTCGGGAACCTTTGCAGTCAATAACGGGGTTGCTGGTCTAATAAATGACCTTTCATCCTTCTTCAATTCCGCTGGTACAAAATTTTTAATGTAAGCGCGCGTATCATTATAAAACTGTAACGTTCTTTGATAATAGTTTTCGATAAAATAGACATGAGACTGATCCTCATACTCCTCAAGCTTGATGTGATTCAGTTGAAACTCTTGCCAATAAGCATCAAGTGTTTCTAATCTCTTCTTAATATAAGACGTGGTCTTACGGTCTGACCCGTCCTTTTTAAAGTTGCTAAGTAGCTGATTGATTGCTGCCATGATTTGAGACTGAGTAGCTAGAAGATCCTCCATCTTGCTTAATTCAATCGATTACAGCTCGATAAGAGATAAAATTGGAAAGATCTTACTTGTGAGCTGGAGTCGGTGGCGTAGTCAGGGACGACCTGCTCGTGTGCTCGTTGATGTAAGGTTGCTGCTTGTGCCTGTTTTTGATTAACAGGCGTGGGTACTTCTTCTTCCAAAAACACTGTGATCCAATTTGCTGCTTAGAACCACTTACACGAAGTCTAATTTACGCGTAATTGATCCTGCCTGTTCGTGATCCGGCTCGAAGGACCATTTAGATGTACGAGACACCTAGAGATGCTGTGATAAATAACTAAAAGATGATATTGATTTAAACTATTTATTATAACACGAACAATTGATAACGTAAAATGATACTACTATGCTAAATGATTGATATATGAGCGCGCGTCCGCCGCGATGTGTGTGGTGACGTGAACTAACTTAAAAATATAATTATTTAATTAAATCAATAAATTGATGATTTGGAGAAATGCACGGTTGCACCGTACAATATTAATAACATTCACTTGATATAGTTATGTAAATGAAAAATAAGGTATATCTGGTAATTTAGGTAAGCAAAATGATGTATTCATATTTAATTAGAATACCTAAGCGTTCAGTGTGATATTTTTTTATTTTCCATACATGTATATTAACAAAATATTAAAAAAATAAGGCTGTACAAATTTACCTTATCACCATATTGTTTTATAGTCCCGTTCTAAATGTTTATTGTCTCTGATTTCTTAATGAATTCATTTCCTTTATGATGAAAATAAATGTATTGTTGACATGTAATTATTAGTCCTGTTAACCCCACAAGAAAAGGTCGCTTTTGTTATGACCTGGTTCACATCAGTTCATTATTATACTGCCAAGGAAGATAATAATAATTATCTAAGATTTCCATGCAGTACCAGACTGAGTAGTGATTGTGTTCTGCATTGTTTTTACTTTCAGTAAAAGAAACTCTTTTTAACGAAAAAGATAGTGCTTCTTTTAACGAAATCTTGTATGATGGTTAATAATCTCATTTACTGATGGTATCAATAAAATTGATTGTTTTATGTTACGTATTTTACTTACATGACCTGATGATTCGTTTTTTATTTGTTACTATTGTACAACCCGTATTATCTAGTATGTGTTATCGAAAACTTGTAGATAGATTCTTCGAATGGTCTTATTATATTTACTAAATATAAAATAAATAGAAAAAATCTGTCTGCATGATCGTATCTCTAAAAACGTGGAGACTTGTTATTGGATATCTGCTACTTATTGTAACACATTATGTATCAATGTCTGTCTTTCAATGTTAAATAAATAAATAACGACTAAGTTCGTATTAATATCTATAGATGAAGTCCGTTGATAACTGATTTTATCAATTCACTCCATCACGGAACGTCTAAAATTATATTTAAGAACTGATAGGTAAGACGGTTTTATTGGAATTATATACAAGCCAATTAATTTTCAAACAAGTGCGAGTTGGGTTCGCGTACTGTGTACTGTCAGTAACAACAGTAATTAATATAATTGCAGTCCTAATTAAAGTCCATAACGGTCAAACTCAATAAATATGAAATTAAATGTTTATGCCATTGATGTTAGCTATGTTATAGCAATTAAGCAGCAGCTGCAGAGCACTGCAGTGCAAACCAAATGTCAGTAAATATAAGTTCCAACTGAGATATAAAAAAAAGTAAAAAATGCCTATTTTATACATACATCACCGTTGTGACCACATAAAAAGTTTTTATACAATTAGGTATTCAATACAATTGTTTAAAATGTCATAGGGTGCGGGTTCTAATCCCGCTCGTAAATATATTTTTTAACTCTTTTTTTTTTAATGGTTATGAAAGCTTAATGTTTTTTTTTAAAACGTTAATCTTTCTCTGTTCTGGATCTTCGAGTCTAAAGTAAGATATTTAAAAGGATTTTATTTCGCAGTACTGAGAAAGTGGTTATTTATCTTATCTTATCTTAGTGGGGCCTGCCGAGGTTTCCCTCTCGCAGTAACACCTCGACCCATCGGGATCTTTTGTGCAACCCCATCCTTTCACTCTTCCTCCTCTGTAAAGATAGAGGCCATAAGTTTGGCAACGTCTTTAAGAGCGAAGAGCCTGAAGTCCTCCGGTTTCGGATAGGCCGACCCCAGGAGTCCCATTCTTTTCCTAGCCAGAGAGTCGCAGTCACACAGTAGGTGCTGCATCGACTCCGTTTCCTCTCCACACGCCCTACACAAACTATTTGTTGAAAGGTGCATTCTATGAAGCATTTGTTTTGTGGCATAGTGCCCTGTCAAGGCACCGATGGTTAGTCGGGCCTGCCGTCTACCGCCTCCACATATGAACTTACTCCGTCCTAAGGCGTTTTCGCCAAGGAAGGATTTGGAGTGTTTCATACCCGGCTGCTCTTTCCATTCGATGCCGTGCCTGTTTTTGATGTAATCTTTAAAGGCCTTGTTAATGGTACTTGGTGCAAGTGCCACGAACGGCTCAGGACCAATGAGCTGGGTCTCCGAGCTTTCCCTGGCAAGCGCATCCGCCATCTCGTTACCGTGGATTCCCATATGGCCTGGGACCCAGATCAATCGCACCTTGTTATGTCTACCTAGCTTGTTTAGAGCTTTAGTGGTTTCTAGAACAAGGCCAGAATCAATTCTGGGCGATATGAGTGACTTGAGCGCAGCCTGGCTGTCACTCAGGATGAATATATTTCGCTTTTTCATAGCTAACTCTATATTCTGCTTTGCGCATAGGAGAATTGCAAAAGTTTCTGCTTGGTAAACAGTAGCAAATTTTCCCATGCTTTGACTATGCTTGAAGTCATTATTATAGACGCCTGCTCCTGTGCCTGACTTCATTTTTGATCCGTCAGTATACCAGATTAGGCTGTCTTTCTCCGGAGACGGTGGCCCTCGTTTCCATTCGTCCCTGGTTGGGACATAAACTTTGAATTTCTTTTCGAACATGAATATGGGGGATATTTTATCGCACCCCATTTCTATGACCCTGTCAGGAATATCACTTGGATCCCATTTTGTGTGTCTGGTCAGAGGTTTAGATGCGTCCCATAGTCCGGCCACCTTTAGTCTATGTAACGCTTTCTTTGCCTCTGTTTCTATCACAATGTGCAGTGGTGAAAGGTCTGTGAGGACTTCCAGCGCTGCCGTTGGAGTGGTTCGAAAGGCACCAGTGATTGCCAGACAAGCTGTTCTCTGAAGTTTGCTAAGAGCATTCTTACAGATCTTCAGCCTGGTTCTGGGCCACCAGACGATGCTGCCATATGTGAGGATCGGTCTCACCATCGTCATGTAGATCCACCTAATGATCCTGGGGTTGAGTCCCCACATCTTGCCATATGTAGACCGACACATGCCAAAGACTCTGTAAGCCTTGGCTATGGTCGTGTCCACATGCTGTTTCCAAGTAAGTTCCCTATCTAGCGTTAAACCTAGATATTTCACTTCTTTGGACCAAGAAAGCCGGGTGCCATAGAGTGTTAGGTTACCCAGTCCCGTAGTGTTTCTCATTCTTGTAAAGGGGATGGCTGTCGTTTTCCCCGGGTTTACAGAGAGGTGATGGTCATTACACCATTCCTCTAGCAGACCCAAGGCACGTTGCATTAACCCCGATACCGTAGAGGGAAATTTCCCACTGACTGAGATGACCAGATCATCCGCATAACCAACCGTATAGAATGGTCCTTTATTCAACCTTACTACAATTGAATCAACCACAAGGCTACACAGAAGAGGCGAGAGAACCCCTCCTTGCGGGCATCCTCTGGTTGTCCGTGCAATAAGATTGTCTCCTAGCAGTTCAGAGTTGATAATTCTACCCTTTAACATGCATTCAATCCAATTACAGATCGGTTGTGGCACACCATGGTTCTTGGCTGCAACCTTGATGGATTCAAAGGTAGTGCGATCAAATGCACCTTCAATATCTACGAATGTGCAGACGCAAATCTCTTTGTTTTCCAGCGCAAATTCCGCTCGACTCACCACATGATGAAGAGCAGTTTCTGTTGACTTCCCTGCCTGATATGCACATTGAAGTCCATGGAGTGGGAATCTTTTCAGTGGACCCGCTCTGATGTATTTGTCTACCATTTTCTCCTGGGTCTTCAGGAGAAAAGATTGTAGACTTATAGGCCTAAAGGCTTTGGGTTCTTCGTAATCTGGTTTTCCCGTTTTGGGTATGAAGATTACCTTAACACGCCTCCATGTTCTGGGAATGTGTCCAAAAGCTATGCATGCTTTATACAGCCTGCAGAGATGGGGTCCCAGGATGGAGGCGCCCTGCTGTAGTAGAATGGGATAAATGTTGTCAGGTCCTGGCGCTTTGAACGGTTGGAAACTCCCCAGAGCCCATTTAACCTTACATTCATCTACTACCCTTTTCGCTATTGTCCAGTCATATTTGGAGGTTCTTCTCTGCTGCTCCTTCCAGCTGACTGGATCATGATCGTCTTGGATGACTTCTGATCCAGGGAAATGAGTGTCGAACATAACCTTCAATGTCTCACTCCCTGTCTCTGTACGTACTCCATCTTCCTTCCTTAACGTGGTTAATGGAATCGCCTTTGTTGTAGAGATAGCCTTGGTTAGTCTCATTGCTTCCGGAACAGATTGAATCTGGTCACAATGTTTCCTCCAGGCAGATCTCTTTGCCTTACGTACCGCACTACTATACCGCGTTAAGGCCTCCTTGTAGTCGCTAAAGTCGTTCCTTGCTTTCGCTTCATTGAACGCCTGTCGTGTAGCTCTTCTAATTCGAGCCAACTCGGGGTTCCACCATGGTACCCTCTTTGCCACTGATTTCGTCTCTGGACAGTTATTTTGCCAGGCCGTCATCAGTGCTTCTGTAATTCTGTCAGCTTCAAACTCTATGTCCAAGGCTGAGTTTAGTTTACAGCTAGGACCATCCAGATCCATTCTGAGCTCCTTTTTGAAGCCCTCCCAGTTAGTGTTCCTAGGGTTCTTCCTACGCACAGTTTCTATGGTTACACCTAGTCTGTACCTAAAGCATATGTAGTTATGATCGGAAAGGGAGACCTCATCCAACACATGCCAGTTTGTGATGTTCCTTACCGCTCTATTGTTAGCAATGGTTATGTCGATCACCTGTGCCCTGCGGACGTTGAAAAATGTAGGCTTGCTACCTTTGTTAAGTAATTGCATGAGTGAACTTACCAGATATTCCAGAAGCTTCTCCCCCCTTTCATTGGTGTCTGAGCTGCCCCAAACGACATGATGCGCGTTCGCGTCGCAGCCGATGATGACATCTTGAGTTTTCTCGGCTGCCGTAGGTTACCAGATCCCGTATCTGTGGTGATACTGGGTCTGCCTTCTCGTAAGGGAGATAAGCTGACGATAAGATTACCGTTCGCTTAGTCCTCCCCTCCCCTGTGTGGATCCTGACAACTGTCAGATCCCTGCAACAGAACTTGATTAAAGGCATTGCATGTATGTCATTTCTGACATAAATGCAAGTCCTCATATCATTAGTGGAACAGTTGTGAAAAAGAGTACCCGGAGCTCCACCTAAGCCCTTTATCAGTCCCCCATAAAGGTAGGGTTCCTGAATTAGGGCAATATCGAACTTGTTCATTTTAAGCTCGCGTGCCAGAAGGGCAGTTGCAGCCTTACAGTGGTGCAAATTAATCTGTACACACCTTAAACCCGCCATTTCTGCTGTCTAGTGGCCATCTTCCGAGCCGAGCTCTCCATCCGTGTGCGCTTGCGCGCCCAACGGAGAGGACCCTCCCAGAAGCAGCTCATCTAGGGTGAGCCCCCCCACAACGTCTTTAGATCTTGGGGAGGAGATCCCACCACATTCCATTGGTGTCATCTCCTCTCCAACATCCCCTACAGCAGCAACAGGAGCACCCAGTCCTGGTTGCACCCTCACCACTGGTGCGCTCTGGGAGCACTCACCCCCAGTCACTCCCGCCACGACTCCATCACCATCGCCTTGGGCATCAACAGGCTCGCCCGTAAGCTTCTCCTCCAGAAGCTTAAAGACGCTCCTGTCGACGCTTGTGTTAAGGCAATAGCCCTCCGCCTTGATGAATGCTGCAGAGGCACCATCCATCAGTATGACCCTCCGTACTGTCAGACCCTCGACCTTAGTGTCGACGATCTTCCTGCCCGAGGTCTTCAAACCGGGATGGCACCTCTGCATCATCCTCAAAACTCTGCCCGTGTCAAGGCGGCTGATGTTTCGGGACTTCCATGCCATCTTTACTGGCTTTGGAAGGTCCTTGGCATCAACCACCCTGAGTAGCACGCCTTCGACGGTTAGGCCGTCCTGAGCTCGAAGCCATTTCGCCGAGCCACTCCCCTCACATGTGAAGAGTATGGCTTCCGACGAAATGCCTCCCATATTAACTACTGGGAGAGGGTCAGGTGTGTCCTCCAGCAGGTCCCAAATGGTTCCTTGGATGGCCACATAGTGACTCTCCCCTAGCATGGTTGCCGGGTAGTCATCAGCAATGATGGCCATCTTAAAGGCACTCACTGCTCCCGCGTAAGACCCGTGAGTCTTAACGCGTTTAGCATCAAGCGCCGCCGCCTGGCTCTCATTGCTGACCTCCCTCTGCCGCTTAGAGCGTTCCACCGCAGCCTGCTCCTCCTCGGCTCGCTGCTTAATCAGCTTCGCCCTACGCCTGCGGTGGCCCGTCCTGTGACCTGGCGCCTTGCCCTCGCTCACCTTCTCTATATCAGGCCGAGGACCAACCGGTAGGATCCCATCAGGACCCAGTACCAGCAGCCCTGATGGTCCGGCGGTGACGACGGGATGGATCCCACCAGGACCCCCCTCCCGTAGCCCCACCTTTCCACGGCTCTCCATAGGGGATTGCTGGGCTGGTGCTGTAGACCCCCCCCTACCATGCAACGACCTCCCACCTGCTTGGTCTCCTCGCACAAGGGTCGACGGGTTTGGCTCCCTAAGGTTCCCAATCCCACCTGACCCTGGCATAGGTCCCGGCAGTGGATGTCGTGCCGGAGCACCGGACGCCACGCCCTTCCCTCTACGGTTTCTGCCTCGTCCGCTATGCAGATTCGGTCCCCGAAGGTGTCCGTCTCCACTTTGCTTCGGAGTAGTCCCGGCTGTTAACGCGCCTGCACCCGTAGGGGCACGGCGCGCCTTCGTCCCTTGCGGGACCTCAGTTTCGCCGCATATAGCAGCATTAAATATTGGCAAATCTTTTGCCCCCCCCAGATACAAGAGGCAGCCTGAGCCCGAAGGCCCAGGGAGGGGTTCTCCGGCTCCGCCGGTACCCTCCTGGGGTAAATTCGTTTCGGAAAATGTGCCATTATTTTTGTGTTGTTAATAATTTTGGAGTCGAGGTTGTCATCCCTCCGTGACTGGGGTAGGAAATAAGGAATGCGGGAAGGAGTGAAATTATGTGAATTGGATCACGGGAAAAAGGGGTAGGGTATTGGCCCGCCGTGCGGGATATCACTGGCGGGTTAGCCCTCCACTCTTCGCTACTGAGGTCGCAAGGTAGATTAGTGAGTGTGCGATGCTTGCTTAGTGACCATTGCCCGGGGCGGACGACCCACCACTGGGTGGGTTCGCCGCCTGCCTGTACAGATGGTCGACAGGACAAGCAGCGACGAGGACGTTCGTGATAGGACTTGACGGTAGACGCATATAGCTCAACATCGCACACCTGAGCATACATCAAACCGCCCAACCTCCCCAAAAAAGTGGTTATTTAAATATCTTTATTATATTTAGGTTAATTCGCATTGTACTTATATAAAAAAAATTTTGTAGGTTTTTAGTGAGATTTAATTACGTTGAAACAATGATTTTAAATTATCAAAAATTCATGGATCCATAATTACTAACTTAATTAAATTAAACGATTCCCATTCCGTCTTAATGTCAGATAAGACGATATAAATGTATGCGGTAAGTATTCTTTGTGCATATGATTACTATCTATCGGTTGATACCTACTCATAAGTAGATTAACATAAGTATATAAATAAATCAGATGCAATTTTATTTTTCAAATCCAAGTCGGGCGCAGCAATATGTCAATCAAGTGTGGAATTATTTTCATAACCCTCGTATTGGGGTGTCTAGGTAAGTTTTATACACTTTTATGATCACTGACAATAATTTAATAAAAATATTTATTAGGGAAGCAAAACATAAAATATTACATTGGAGATAGATAGTAGATCCATATTTATGTCAGCCTATTAAAGTTAAACCCTAATTATAGAAAATGTTTAACACAGTATTATAAAAAGAAGTGTGAAAATTTAGTTACGCCCTACAAACAAACTACATAACACTGAAACGGTCGAGGGAACTGATCAATCAATGGTTAGTATGATAAGCAATAGTGGACCTTGTAGCATTAACTCATACGTGATTATGTCTTGTACAAAGATTAGCGTTGATGATGATTAAGTCTGTTATATATATATATTATATATTATCTATATATTAATACGTGAAGCAAAAACTTTCTACCCCTTTTTATATTAATTGCGCGGACGGAGGAGTATGAAATTTCGCACACTTAGGGTCTTACAAATAAAGAATAAGGTCCTAATAGTTATTCCGTGTTTTGTCTCTTTTACTCTAATTTGAAATGACGTTCACATAACAGGAACAAAACACGGAATTCGAATTCGGACCTTATTCTTTATTCTTATTCTTTGTTTATTTTTAAAAGCGTTATAGTTTATATAGAGAAAGAGTGCAGAATGTAAATATTTTTTTAAATTATGCATAAAAAATTCATTAAATCAATAAAACAAACATTACACTCACTACCATGAATTTGACACACACGCATAATATACTCATTTCAAAAATTTCAAAAATGGAAGAGGAGCTGTCGAAATCTGTCAATGCCAACCCAAACTCACATTCTATCTTTTATAATTTTTCTTTGCTTATGATACATACATACATACATACATATAATCACGCCTCTTTCCCGTAGGGGTAGGCAGAGACCACTTCACTTACACTTATGATACAATCCGTGTAATAATAAAATTACGGTCGAGTTTCGACCACTGGGCGACCACTAGTATATATTAATACGTGAAGCAAAAACTTTGTACCCCTTTTACGAAAATTGCGCGGACGGAGGAGTATGAAATTATAATCGAGCTAAAATAAAATATATCTTTCTACAAAATGTAACAGAATTTTACCTTTTCTAGTTTTACCAATATTTGGCATCAGTTTAGTTTCAGCCTTGTTATTTTTTTTACTACTGACTCTTAAATTGTCAATTCATAAAACTGTAAGGAAATAAATAGTAAGTAGTCGACATTAGATCGCTAGATTCGTACAAATCAATTTTATTTTAATATCCATTTCGGTCAATTCATAGTCAAAAATATCAATTTAATCATCAATATTGCTCAGCTCTCCCAAAGCCCGAGGAGGACCGATCGCAGTTCTTCCAGCATGTGGACCCTGAGGCCCGCATCGTCGGCGGCAACGTCGCAGCTGAAGGCTCCCACCCACACATGGTAGCTATGACCAACGGCGCTGTGGTACGCAGCTTCCTCTGCGGCGGGTCCGCTGTCACTCAGAGGACTGTGCTCACCGCTGCTCATTGTATTGATGCTGTCTTCAGCTTTGGGTCTCTCAGCAGGTAAGCCTACATCACCATTGTTTCTTTATTTCTATTTAGGGGGTTTCCTATCATCTTCATCGGTGTTTCTCTATTACAATTCGAGGAGCTGTGCTATTTGGTATTTTAATCTTTTCAAAAATTCATAATTATAAGTTTTTCCCCTTTCCCAGTTTCCTAGTTTAACCTTTCACAGTTTAATATAACAATTGAAGTCTAACGGGAGTTGATCAGTTGGTTAGGGTGCTTTGGCCTGACGTGGACATTAACTATAATAATAAATTAATTCCTATTTAAATATTACATACCTAAAAGAAATTAAATAACATAACAAAGTTGCAGCGAGTTGTAAAAAACATGCCAAATGTAGCATGCGTAATATTGTGATTTTGTTACTAAAACTCATAAAAAATTATTATCTCTTTTTTAAATAAGTTAAGTATTATTCTTTACTTTAAATATATTTACTTATTTATGCGTTATGGTATAGAATATTATAAGTAGGTGTGATTATCTCTGTGATTATCGGTGTGAGTAGGTCTAAGAAAAAAAAATATCTTAATATGTCTGCGAGTGTAATATTAGCGGATAAAATAAAACAACATTATTTCGTATAATGGTTTTATTCAGAATCATATGTAATCAAAATATTGTCTAGAAACTGGGCAGGTAGTGTAATATTATTTTCATGCCTAGCCCAGCTTAAATACACATGCCCACATTATTGTCATAACGTGAGCACAGCAACCCACCATTCTTCGACCTACCATGCAATTGCAACAATATTATGAGGCCCCAATGGAATGTTTAAGAGCTGATGATAAATTCATTAACTCATATTCCAGCTCCCTCCGCGTGACAGTCGGCACCAACCGATGGAACCAAGGCGGTCAGAGCTACACCCTGTCCGGTAACGCGACCCACCAAAACTACGTATCCGCCACCATCAAGAACGACATCGGCCTGATATTCACCGCCTCCAATATCGTCTTAAGCAACAGTGTGCGCTTAATCGCCCTTAGTTATGACAATGTCGGCGCCGGCATCACTTCCAGAGCTGCTGGATGGGGCAGGATTGTGGTAAGCACCTATTTAAAATTTCACACTACCAATACAATAGTGTTGTAACTCAAAACATTCTGATATTTGAGATTTTACTGTATTACAAAAACACTAATGTTGAAAAATTTTTCACGAGCAGGATTTGAACCTGCACCCTTCTAATGACACTTCTAATGATTCTTCTGTTAATGACGGTAGTTGTTGACATTGAAGTGGCGCCTTTGGCTTTCAAAGTAAAAAAGTAAATAGTGTTGAATAATTTCGGCGGGCTGGTTAGAACCACGATAGCTCAATTGGAAGAGCACCTGACCCGGTATGTCAGAAGGGTGCAGGTTCAAATCCTGCTCGTGGAAATTTTTTCAACATTTGTGTTTTTGTAATTTGTTTCGCAACAAAATTTGCGTTAAAATTATATAAACAAAACAAAAACATTTTACTGTATTGTAATAACGGTAAGATTTAATTTCATATTTCAAATCTGTAGTAAGTTTTTTTATGTTTTATTACTTTTTTTCATGGCTTTGTGCGGTTTGCACATTTAACCAGTGGCAAGTGAGGGATATTTTGTAATATAGTTTTATTAAGTAGTTTTTTTTCTGTGTTACTGTAAAGTATTATTAAAATTAACTTTTAAGTAAGTAAGTAAAACATTTATTGCTTCTCTTTTTTCCCCCTCTTCTCTTTTTTTTCTCTTCTCTTTTACGAATCTGTTCGCGTTTTACTTTTGTATTTGATTTCATTCTGCAGTTTTTAGCCCTTTACAGGGTCCGTGGTAAGAAAGACTAAACCACCTCTGTGGTCTAGTGGTTAAGACCACCGGTCTCAGACCCAGAGTTCCAGGGTTCGATTTCCAGTGGGGGGTACATGTTTGCACGCGGTTTGGTTGGTGATGGAACTTACTCAAGTCCACCTGGTCAGCTATAACGATCTCACCTAAATATGTAGCCATAAAATCAATGCTAGTGGCATTGTTGTGTAACACTTCCGACAGAGATAGGTAACATAGCCAGTTCCTTAGTAGTTAAAGATTCCGGGTGAACTGCGCTTTTACTTTCGACTTTACATCATCACTTAACATCAGGTGAGATAGCCAAGTGTTTCACTGTCTCTTATCTAAAAATCTTAAATTTTATACTTGTATTAACAAAATGTTTTAACATCTGTATGCATTTCCTTTCAGCACCAAGGCGCGATTTCGGCCCAACTCCTCGAGCTGACCGTATCCACCATCGGCGGACCGCAGTGCGTGGCCGACGTGGCTCGCATCGCCGCCGCAAACAACGTCAGGGCTCCAGCTGTGGAACCGCACATCGAGCTTTGCGTCGTCCACGATAGGGGTGTAGGCTCCGGCATGTGCAACGTAAGTCGTCAAACTAACAAAACGTTATATCTATTTATCATCGTCACAATAACCATCATCTGCTGGGGTAAGGGCCTTCCCTATGGATCAATCATCAATGTCTAGATGCTGCCAAGGCTTGTAAAGTACTGCTCAAAATAATCCGCGGAAATTAAATCTAAATACTATTTTATAGGTGTCTATATCGGATAATATCGGATATCATCAGCTCATTGTATGTCCCCACTGTTGGGGCACGAGCCTGCCCTATGGATGGATGGAGAGATGACCGGCCTTTGCGAATGTTAATTAACTTCAGCAATCGCAGACCAAGCGCGTTAACCACTGCGCTGTCGAGCTCCTCGTCAAGCTATCGTACATATTAGGTGTCTATTATTTAGTTTTAATTTAAGAAGAATATATATCAACTACACCAGCCGACGGAGTAGAAAAACATTTTGCACCTTGAATGCCTATTGCGACATTTATTCACCATTCGCTCACAATACCGATAACAAAAATTCCTATGGTATTAAAGCAGCGCCTCCTAGTGACAAACATTTAATTTATGCCACACACATTTTTGTGATCAAATGGTGAAGAAAACTTACTCGGCAACTCCGCAGGCTTAATTATTACCGACCTTATAGTGACAGTCGCAATCGCGACAATTTACAATTTATCGCTACCAAAACACATTCGGAACGTAGAACGCTGCGGTAGCGCCACGAGCGCGCGATTGACGAACTAAAAGTGCATGACGGCGGTGGCGCTCTAAAACAAACCGACCGATTGTAGCAACCGTAACAATCTCTATGCCGCAACTAGTAGCAGTCGCGTTGCCATTGTGCAATTAGCAACTGGTTGCCTTTCAATTCTCATTCCATTGGGTAGTCTTCGCGTGGTGTTTTGAAACAATGTGTAAGTATATAACCATTGAAATGGATTTGTTCCAGGGTGACTCCGGAAGCGCTCTGGTCCGCGTAGACCGCGGCACCCAGATCGGTATCGTCTCGTGGGGCATTCCCTGCGCTCGTGGCGCCCCCGACATGTTCGTGAGAATCAGCGCTTACCAGTCCTGGTTGAACACGAACATCAGAAACTGAAAACTGAAGACTCCATAAGATAAAATTGTATTTAACCTTGAGTCAGGCAGAGGCAAATTAGAAAACCGCATATTGAATCTTATTTGTTTATGTATTAGGTTGAAATCCAAAAAGTACAACTATCTCTGCCTGACTAAGGGTTGAAGTAACCGCTTTGTTCTGTATATAGCTTGCCTCCAATTGGTCAAAACGATGATTGATAATACATTTTAACGGAAAACTAATTTTATTGGGTTAAACGATAAACGAGTCACAAGCGAATTACAGTTTGAAATAACAGTTGAGTATAATACCATACAAGTAAAGTGACAATGTCATTAGCTAACCAATACAGCACCACCTGCCGTAAAATAGCAGTATCTTGTATTTCATATGAAAGAATTTGAAATCCAGTCACATTAATAGAATATTGCTCGTTTTCACAGACTAACAGACTTAAGCTTTAGGTATTTATGTTTTAGTTACTCCTCAGCAGCCATATAAGATGATGGTTTTACTCCGTCAATCGTCATTTATCATGGCTTAGGGGCTACCTAAAACTTTTACGGGCATAACTGCCGTAAGAGACGTTAACTTAATGATTTTTTTCATTGTAAAAAGGTCTTTGAAAACACTTTTTTAAATAACAATTTTAGGTTATAAATACGTCATCATTACGTTCTCTATTTCTTTGTTTTTCTTTGCTGACCCAATATGCATCATAGCAATCATAAACAGAGTATTTTTTGCATGTTAGCTCAGGAAGCACATTAATGGAATAACCAATTAAAATAAAAAACAGCAATAATTTTATATTTATTATATTGAGCATGTACACAAAAAATACCTTATTTTTTGTGTACATAAGTAATAGTAAAATTAGTAGATTATGAATTATGAATAAGTACTTGCTGAATAAGACTTCAGATAGTAGATAGTATATTCCTACTAATAGATTATTAATTTATTCTATACTTCATTTGGATAACACTAATGTTACACTTATAAATATTTTCCGCATATGAATCCTGTATGGGCAACACAAACTTATATTAGTAGTTAGATGTAGTTATATTGTTGCTTAGTGCTTACATACCAAATATTGGTAGATTATACAATGTTGAATTTTAATTATGATTAAGTTTGTTATGAAAGATTTAGCTGTTTTTTCCGGTACGATACTTTTTCGATACACATTCAAAAACAATCGGCAATCACGGATTAGCCTTGACTAGTCATTGATATCAACTTTGAATATTGATCAACTGAGTTGATAAATTATTAATTGTTTTTGTTTTACTAAAGCTTTGTTTATGTTTCGTGTGCACTCCTAAAAATATTAGAGAAAATATTCAGGAGTGGGATTTGATCCCGCATCCGCTGACATTGGTCGGATGCACTACCAGTTAAGGTATTATGGCTCTGGGCGACGCTCACAAATGTATCTATAGGTTGTTGATACACTATCTCCTCTTTCTTCGAGCCAAAGGAGCCATAATCAAGTCAACAACTACATCATCAACATCCGATCTTAATATTTTCACAAATATCAAGAATCAGTTTAGAATGGGCAATTTATTATATTATTCATATTTGCTGCATAAAATTAAATATAGGAGTCTCGCTCTTGATGGTTAAAAATGAGTCCAGTGTAGGTACGAAGCGCTATGCTCAATATACCCAGTAGAGAGATGAATATCATTTGATTAGTATAAGCAGCATGGTCATGGATCACATTTTTTGTTGTACGGTTTTTTAAATAATACGCAGTTAAAAATATAATATGCAGTTGATTTTAAATAAAATGACCATTTAGATACTTTCGTAACTAGTTTTAATTTTATCAAACTATAAGGGCCTCTTTCACCATCTACAAGTAAGTTCCCATTAACGTTTACTTGACAGATCGTTAATACATTAGTTTTCGTTCAAACGATTATGTAATTGTTTTTTAAATGTAATTTTGTTGTTCTCATGTAAGTGACTATTATGTCTTGAATGAGAATAAAATGATCTTTAACATTATACAAAACTGTCACTTTATCTGCCAAGTATCACCTAATCAGACATTGTGAAACAGGCCCTAAACCTAATAGATAAAGTATTCTAATGACGACAAACTACGAATATTAGTAAAGTTTCGTTTACCCTATCAAGCTATTGCGTTTACTGATACGTAATCAAACTTCACCCTACGTCACATTGTTTCGTGATTATAATCTTCTAATCAATATTCATTAGTTGATAAGCAGAAAGTATAAATGAATCTGTTGTATTGTGCTTTTTCAAATCTAACTCGGGCTCATCAGAAATGGCAATCAAGTCAGGAATTGTTTTCGTCACCCTCCTTTTGGGATGTCTAGGTAAGTTTTTTCATTTACAAATAACACAATATAAAACGTGAAGATAATGGAATAAATTTTACAAAAACAAAGTGGCACGAGTGTTTGACACGGTAAGGTCGACACCGGTTTTCGTCGCCAAAACTAATATAAAATTTAAGAGGGTGCCGCGCGGAATTTCGAAAATTTACGTGTTCTTAAGTCACTGGTGCTAGGCGCTGAATAGGTCATATACTTATATTAAAAAGACTAGTGTAGGTTAGCGTGATCCTTTCACAAGGCCATGGTTGCCTTGGAATTTGAAACAAATACGTAAACTGCATGAACAATACGTAAAGTAATGATATCTAAAAACTTATTTCTTCAGAAACTTTGTAAATATAGAACATGAAACAATAATCCGACATCAAAATGTTTATATTGATATTCCGCAGGCCACTGATGTCTAATTTTTCATTTAAAAAATATGAATATGAAAATATTAAGACTTATTATTTTTTACCCAAACGCCTATGATTTTACGAAAGTAAACTTTGCTTTCAATTAATTCACCAGCCTACTCTGTACAGTTGTTAGTATGCGTGCGTATTCATGTCGTGCGCCGTTGTCACACCACTGCCACGCGCCGCTCGCTCGCTATGCCTAAACTCGCAGTTTTGCGTCCGCGCGGCAAGCCAGGAAGCAGGTGGTCTGTATATAATTGTTGCTAAAGTAAACAATCAATTACTAAACCCTTTTTTAATAATCAAAGGAAAAAAGTGTCAAACACTGTGGTGCGATTAGTATTTTTATCGTATAGATTATGTTAATAATAAAAATTAAAAATTAGTCCGCATTAAGCTAGCCTCTTTTCTAGCGCTAATTAAGTAGTCATTGTGCAATGCAAACTTCTTGGCTAAGCTGTCGTGAAGTAAGGATCAAGATCCATCGCAATAACAAAATGTAGGTAGACACCAATACACGAGGTGTGCGTGCGCAGTTCCGTGACTTGCACGTAGATGCGCCCGAAGTCTACAGCTTCATGCCCGAAGCTAACTTCACAGTCGTCAAGAAGTTTGCATTGTGCTATACCAGTAACGACGTACACACGCCTGCAGATCCAACTACCACAAATTGTCATATTACCTCAATAGACTTTGAACTTTATGTGCAATATGCAATATGGTTGATTATTTTTTGAAGAAATTTGACAGTTTTGGATAGGTTACCTAATAAATGAACTTCTTCATAAAAGTCGCGATGTTATTCATAAGTTATCAGTGTTATCACACTGGATTCTTAGTATAGGAACAGTTAAGTAGGCAGGCAGATTTTTTTTTTTTTGATTTGTTTGCTGATTGCCTCAGACGGGATTTTTAGCTTCACCGGGCTTGTTTTGGTGGCGGCGAGAAACTTAAAGGGTTCCTCAAGCCGTGTGAAACGAATCACCTTCGGGGTTTTTTAGAGGGAACGGCATCACGCACTAGTGTGTCCCCGCGTCCCCGTGCCCTACTAGATTCTCCGAAGGGTTCGGATCGGATCGGGGAGCGGAACAACCCGAGGGCGCCTCTAAAGGTTCGGACCTCGGCTCGGGTTGACCGGGTCGTGGTGGTGGAGAGAAGCGCCCAGGTACAAGTCTGTACCTGGTAGGTATAGAGCGCGTGTGAATCGGTTCGTCGTACCTTTGTTCTACGAGTCGTGACTCGTTCGTGTCTTGGGCCTAAACTAGAGTGCATGTTGCTTCTAATGTACAGTAAGTATACTTTAAGGATAATCATTTATTATTGTTCAAATTTAGCAATTAATGTTCAAGTGTAGACATTTGCTTTTGAGCAAGCTTGTAACTCAAAATCGCACCCTCAATTTGAATTCAATCTAGAAATATAAACCGCTGTAATTAAAATGATAACAGATTGTCATATTAACAATTTAAAAGTTATTACTGTTTTATATAAAATTAATGAGCAAAGCTCGGTCAAGACAGTATAAAAAAAATTACGAGCAAAGCTCGGTCATCAAGGTACTAATTTTAATAATATCTACAAGTCAGCCTAATAAGTTCATTAATTAACAAAATAATTGTGAAACTATTCATCCTACTAATATTATAAACGCGAAAGTTTGTAAGTATGGATGGATGTTTGTTATTATTTCACGTAAAAACTACTGAATGGATTTTAATTAAACTTTCCTCAAATACAGACCATGACCCAGACCAGCATATAGGATATTTTTTTTACTGTAGTCTTCGCGAACGAAGTCGCGGGCAACAACTAGCAGTAAATATAATGACGCGTGCCACTATGATAAATCAGATTATCCTACCTACCATGTGTAACACATTTAAATCACAACACCCAATCAAAAATGTTAAGCCTATTGATAGTTTGATAAGATTGTAACATTTTATTTTAAATAGGTACATAACCTTATCACAAATTATCATATTACCACAATATTTAAGTATTTAATGATTATTGATAACGGTGCAGCTATTCAAAATATAATTAACGGGACTAACCAACATTAAAGAAATTGTTGTAAGTCTGTAAATTTTTATTTCTTACTAATTGACCCGGCGGACTTCGTGCCGCTTTAACAGTTTCCATGACAACGAAACAAACAAATAATTTTGTATTGGAAAATGAAATTGTCGTTTTTAGTATTTTCCGTTATTTATTATTTATGTTTCTCACTGCTTAAACCTTCCCTGAACTTCCACAAATATTTCAAAATCAAAATTAGCCAAATCTGTGCAGCCGCCTCTGTGGCTAAGACCACCGGTTTAGACCCAGAGGTCCCGGGTACGATTCCCAGCGGGGGTACATGTTTGTGTACTCGGTTTGGTTGGTGGTAGGGCTTGTTTGTCCGCCTGGCTAGCTACCACCATCTTATCTAAATATGTCGCCATAACATCAATGTTTGTTAGCATTCTTGTATTCCGTCAGCTACAGATAAGATAGCCTGTGCCTCACTAGTTGAGGATCCCGGGTGAAGTGCGCTTCCATCATTGGCCTTATCATCACTTAACATCAGGTGAGATTAAGGCACTGTGCTTACCCGTAAATATTAAAAAAAAGCCATTCTCGAGTTTTAGCGAGACAAACGGACAGCAATTGATTTTTATATATATATAGATATATTTTTAACGTCATTAAGTCAAGACTAAAAAAATACAATACCACAACAGTATGTATTTATTTCATCATCACCATCATCAGCTTATACTAGGCCTCTCCAAGTCACAGAATAACTAAGTGCGCGCCACTAAGCACTTAATTTATTCACTATTTAATTAGTTAGGGTATTACAAATAAACAAAGAATAATTTGGAATAGTTATTCAGTGTTTTGTCTTTTTTACTCCAATTTGAAATGACGTTTACATGACAGGAACAAAACAAGGAATAACAATTCGGACCGTATTCTTTGTTTATTTGTAAGGGGCATAGTGTTTATTCTTACAAAGTGCCTAGTGCGAGTAATATTTTTTATTCGATCAAGTAAACTTATTGATCATCATCACGAAACTCGCACTAGGCACCCGTAAGACTCCTGTCAGGTAGTCAGTGTAAATAATCAGTTATGTCTGCTATATTAATCTGTCGTCTGGTGTGAATACAGGCACAGAAGAATTTTAATTTTTTGTAGGACGGATTTGGCACTAAACAGACGAAAGGTTAAAATACAACGAAAACATTTTATAAATTGACTCATATCCTCACTATTTAAACCATTTCATTATATTTATATCACTCGTGTAATCCACAGCTATCCCAAAGCCCGAGTCGGATATCTCGCAGTTCTACCAGCATGTGGACCCTGAGTCCCGCATCGTCGGTGGCACCGCGGCCGCTGATGGCTCCCACCCACACATGGCTGCCTTGTCCAGCGGTACCTTAGTCCGCAGCTTCCTCTGCGGAGGCTCCGTCCTCTCCCAGAGGACTGTCCTCACCGCTGCTCACTGCATCGCTGCCGTCTACAGCTTTGGATCTCTGACCAGGTAAGGTTACTTAACGACGACTATGGCTCATCATCAGCTCATTTTATGTCCCCATTGCTGGGGTAGAAGCATTTTTTTAAATTCTTTACGGAGCCTTCATCTCTTCTGATGTTAAGTGATGATAAGGCCAAGGGTAGAAAGCGCACTTGATCCGGAATCCTCAACTATTGAGGTAACTGCCTATATTTTATATCTACATGCTGAAACACAAAAATGCTTTCAACAATGATGTAATGGCGATATATTTAGTGAAGATGGTGGTATCTAGCCTGGCGAATAAACAAGCCCTACCATCAACCGAAGCTCATAAACTTCATCTTTTTCTTCTCTCTTCTTCGTCTTAGACCGGTGGTCTTAAGGAACAAACCATAGAGGCGGTAAACATATACCACAGAGCCTTCCCTGTGACTGTAAATTCCGCAGGGAGAACGGGCATCAAACCACCACGCGAACTCAATGTGGTAGTAGTTGTTAACCACTGCTAATGCAGCCGGCACGAACGGATTTACGTGGTGTCTGAAACACAGAGGGACTAAGGCTCGAATTTCACCAAAGTTAAACTTCTAAAGCTCCATCGTGCTTTGGAAGGCACGTTAAAACTGTTGGTATTGTTGTCTTAGTTAATAGTCGCTTTAACCTAGACTGGACAACGTGGATGGTTATTACGGTTAGTGAGAATACTGGTTGTCTATTGTTTGCCTAAAAAATATATGGTTAAAGAACCTTTAAATTATAAGCGATAATACTCATACGCCCGAATTTTACTTGCCCGAATTTCATTTTCCCGAATTGTTTGTTTACCATAAAAGTTATGTGACATACTCTTGATTGCCCGTACATTAGATTCCATAATGATAAGAGTGCCATACGTATTATTATCCATTTTATTAATTGCAATAATATTATTTTACAGATTTTTATTTAAATTTTTGCGTGCTTTAGCGTCAAATTTGTATTTGCACTAAGTAAAAAGTGAATTGTAATAAATATATGACAGTATGATTATATATTAAAATTGTTTTTATTTCTAATACCTACTTATCACTATAATCGATCCAAGTCGCTTCCGTACAAAATTAACCTAACGCCTTTGTCCTATAAAGCGTTTGGCTTTCTGGCACTTCGCCGACCGCTGCCGCGGCACGCTCGCTTCTCTCGCTCGGCTCGTGCGTTGTTTTTCATGTTCTAACCTAACCTAATCTAACCAAGCCTAAACCTATTGACCGTTTAGTTAAAACCGATTTTATGATTTTTTTTCTAGAAGCAATTACGATGGCAAATAATGTTATGGCATATGATTATTACGGCTTACAATGATGATAACAAATGATGTTATTGAAATTGACTTTATGGGAAACAAAGTTTCTAGCACGTAACTAATATAGTAAACAATGAGTATGACATATGAAATTATGAGAAACAATATTATGTCTGTTGACCAGTATAGCAAATAAAATTATGGCAAATGAAATTCTGGCAAGTGGGTGTAGCCCGAGAATACTATATACTAGCTTACCCGCAACTTCGTCCGCGTGGATATGAGTTTTTAAAAAAAATATCTTTCATTGATATAAAATATACATTTTACCTTGTTACCCGAAGGACATGTAACATTCTAACAGTAAAAGAATATTTGGAATTGGACCAGTAGTTCTAAAGATTTACCTGTGTAATAATAGTATAGATATAGATTGTCCAACCTCCTCACGTGCTATTTTCAGCGCTTGCGAAAACAATAGTAAATTGATGAAATTGAATGTGAAATACAATGTGTTGAGTAATTATGATAAATGAGTTTTTAAACAAAACATCCCAATGTACATGCCTCACTCAATAAGATGAAACACTTAATTTGAAGTCAGAAGCCTAACGTACTCTTTACACAATTCCAGCTCCCTTCGTGTGACAGTCGGCACCAACCGCTGGAACCAAGGCGGCCAGAGCTACTCCCTGTCCGGCAACGCGACCCACCAGCACTACGTAGCTGCCACCATCAAGAACGATGTGGGCCTCCTCTTCACCAGCTCCAACATCGTCTACAACGACAGAGTGCGTCCAATCCCGCTCAGCTTCCAAGAAATCGGCGGCGGCGTTGTGTCTAGAGCGGCTGGCTGGGGCAGGATTGTGGTAAGCACCTATTTAACATTTCGCACTACCAACACAATAGTGTTGTAACTCAAAATATTCCGACATTTGAGATTTTACCGTATTGTAATAACAGTAAGGTTTAATTTCAAATTTCAGTATGTTTTGAGTTACTCTACAGTGTTGTACGAGTATTGGTAGTTCAATTTTGGTGAACACTTTAGTATTATATCAAAGCAACAAAGAATGTAGCATGTGCTCGTCAGCTACTAGTAAAGTTATTCGACGACCTCCGTAGACCGAGTGGCTTGAACGCCAGACTTTGGGCGACGCTAAATCTGAGGTCCTGGGTTCGATTCCCGGTCGGGTCAATGTCGAAAACGAACTTTTCGTTATTGTGTCGGGTCTGCGTGGTTGTAGTACCGTCGTTGTTTCTGATTTGGCTACTTACCTTGGGATCAGAACAATGTATGCGATGTTGTCCAATATTTTTTATTACATGGTACAAAATTAATGTGATGTAATAAATGTAATCCAATGAAGATAAATCCATCATATATAATGATAAAAGATTTAATTATACATTTTTACTGATTCACATAAGTTAAGTGTGTAAATGATCTAAATTTATACTGTCCCACGGCTGGGCAAAGGCCTCCATCATTGAAATCAAGTCATCGCTACAATTAATGGGCGATGACTTGATTTCAAGCCAATGCTTAATCACCAAGCTTGCCTAATGCGGGTTGGTATTGGTACTCAAAAACCCAGATATACGTAGAAAAATCTGATGCACACTTTGCCCGACATGGGAACTGAACCCAAAACCGTCGGGTATTATTATTATTGTCTTTATTTATTTTTTCTCATATATATTTACATTTTTAAATATTAAACAAAATAAATAAAACATTCAAAAATATATAAAAAATAGGGGTCCACCGACATCGGGACCAGGGTCCAAGCTACCGGTGGTTAGGGCTCCAGAGACAGGAACCTCCTCACAATGCATGCCGTATCGAGGAGAACTATGAATATTATTATGAATTCAAGTGCTTTGCCACTAGCCCACCAAGGATATAATATGTATAAAAACTGTACGGATTCATAAGGACGTATTTCGTTTACAGCAAAATGGCGCCCTGTCAGTTCAACTGCTCGAGCTCCAATTGAACACGATCTCGGGCGCACAGTGCGTCGCCGATGTTGTGCAGGCGTCCATCAACCTGAACGTCCGCGCTCCCGATGTAGAACCACACATTGAGCTGTGCGTCGTCCACCCTAACGGCGCTGGCTTCGGCACGTGCAACGTAAGTACTCCTAGAGCCATACTAAAATAGTAGGTACTAGATTAGGGATACAGAACTAAAATGCATCACGAAAATGGCCGCGATTGCTCACTAAATATCTTATTTCATAATTTAAAAAATGTAATAAAGCTTTCAACAGCATATTATTAATTTTCGAAAATTAAGAAAACTAAGGGCCTGTTTCACGACCTACAAGTAAGTTCCCATTAGCGTTTACTTGACAGATAGTCCATACAAAACTGTCACTTTATCTACCAAGTATCTCCTAATCAGACATTGTGAAACAGGCCCTAAGTAAACATTAACGTAACGCCACCTAGTGGGAAGCACGTGTAACTAACTTGTACCTGCTATGATACCATACAAATACTCGTTTAATTTATGGATAAAAATTCTCACTGACCGAAAGTAAATTTTGAAATTCAATTACATTTATATTTTAATTATATAATGACTAATATCATTATCAAAAGCCACGTCTTGTTTACCCTAGCAGCTGCATATATACCGCACGAGATAGGACGGGAGACTGCTAACTAAACTTCGCCTAGCCTACAACGGCGCCTCTAAAGGCTAGGATCTCTGCTCGGGTTGACCGAGTCGTAGCACAATCAACCGATCGCAACAGCCGTTACCCTAACGCAATTTAATTCACTATTTATTATTTTCCAGGGCGACTCTGGAAGCGCTCTAGTGCACGTAGACCAGGGCTCCCAGATCGGTGTGGTCTCGTGGGGCTTCCCTTGTGCCCGCGGCGCCCCTGACATGTTCGCCAGAGTCGGCGCTTACGAGAGCTGGTTCACCCAACACATTAGGAACTAAAACCTCATTGATTTGTAAAAGACAATAAAGAGGTCAACCTTTTTTATTTTTTGTTACTTCTTGGATGTTGCTGAAGATCTGTGCTGAAATAAATATCAATTGCTGAATATACTGACTGTCTTTTTATTATCACTTTATTGTCCGAAACGAAAAAAATAAACCTAGTTCATTTTTTATTTAACGTTTAATTAACTGGTTTTATCCGATTTTAAGTCCATTTAATTCGCACATAGTCAGTGAAAAAAAAACGTTAATTTACGCTATATTTTAACTAACGAGATATCTCTATTTTCGTTAAAGTTGGTTTATTGGTTGGAACTTAGAACTTTTATGAAAAATCGAAATGGATAAAGGCTCTTACAAAACCAAATATACTGAATAAGTAACTAATCTCATAATCTCAGGTTGTCATCCTTATGTGTAGACATCTGTTAAGAAAGGACGAGCAAACCCAGTCGTGGGCAAAGCTAAACACGAAGAGATTATAGTTTTACTTTTTGTAAATTTAAAGGAAGTATTTTTCTGGCTGCCATTATTTGGCAACAGATAGCTACTTAATTACTGCCCATAAGTTATTAACCTATAGCGATAAGTAGCGAGTGAGTCTCTTGGTTCGTACTTAAAAACTACGCTTTTAATTGTTTAGCTTTCGCTTATCTAGGCGTAAAATAATAAATTTAGTACACAATAGTTCCATTTAACTGGTTAATAGGGAATTAAGTTCAAGCTATGTTTTCGTAGCGATAATTGCGACGTATATCATATGGAAGATAAAAAATTTACTGCGTAATGCTTGCATAGAACAGAAAAGTCCCCATGTTTTTAGAGATTGTGTATGTTTGTTTATAAAAGTTTGATGGAAAAATAGTTCTGAGAAACTTTCATTGCTGCTCTTCCAATAAGGGAAGAAAAGGGATCTGACCTGTACAGCCAAGCTTTCGGTTATTTTTCGGAACATTGTTTTACGAAGTTTTTAGGTCTTTCGAAATGTTTATTGAATAATATATTTTCCCTCGATGCCTTTAACTTTCAGCTAAAACTTTAAACTTAAATATTAAATACTATAGGTATACTAGATCGTTTATTGAGATTTCTTGAGAGATTTTGAAAATATAGTTTTCATATCGGTGTACTTATGTTTTGTTGGTTGCCCAAAATAAATAAATAAAAGGTAATAAACATTGAGCTATTATTACTACTAATAGCTCAATGGTAATAAAATTTATTATTATTATTAAAGTTTATTATTATTATTATTATATAATTATATAATTTTATTTTGTGGGCGTTATTAAGAAAAATCCTGCGGCGTAATGGGAGTTTAATTTTTTCTAATATATTTATTTGACTAGAAGACAAGCTAAAAGCACATGAGTAAATATATTTACAAAGTAACAAACTGCCATCAAATTTGCCAACATTATAAATTACAGTTAAATGTCCGACAAAACAAAATTACAAACACCAAACAACCCGCCAAAATGTCTTCTAAATTCAAATTATTCTAAGTCCTAAAGACTTCTAACTAAGTCTTAACGACGGGCACCAAATTTAGTTTCTCTTTCGAATATTACAAAATTGTTTGATAAATCTTTATTGCAATCATATGAACGCTATTATTCAACGATTCGGTTTTATCGGACTGAATTTGAAAGGTGTTCTATTTTTAAGTTATATAGTTACGCTGCTGTAACTATGAGAGTATGTAATAGTTATACAAACAATAGTATTTTCAAAGTAAACATCAATAACATTTAATTTGAATAGTCAGTTTGTCAGTTTTTAGGTGTTAAACAAAACAAATATTTATAAATCAGTAACGAAATGACGGTCAAACATTTTCATTGGAGGGTAGAGAATAATTTCTGCCAGCTACTTAATTCCGCATGCACCTCCATATTTTTTTCTCGCGCCCCAATTCTTTCGAGCCACCGTCGCTGCACGAGGTAAGTCAACTTTTTCCTCACAAATTAACGTTGGTATTTTCTGAAATCTTTTCTTTTTATTTACCGTCATTTTCCTTAACTATAGTGCGCACTGCTAAAACATGTTTTCTGTTTGTTTACAAAAGTTTTACCCGAAAAAATGGAGCAAGCTAACATTAATGCGGACTCCGAGGTTTTGTACCCGGTGCTGCTCATACCGAAAAGGTGTACCACTCTGGAGACGAGCTGCGAGGTGACAGCTAACGTTTTTATTGATTTGACCATCACTTCACCCGACACTGAGGGAAACGAGATGTGCATTTACAACGGGTTCTGTAACGTGAAACTGATTGACAGTTATGACGTAAACATCCAGCATGTGGAATCGCCTTCGGACAGTGGGACCTCCAGCTTCGAGACCGAAACAGCTCATTCTGACTCCAACCAAATAACGTTTCCGTCGTACAACCAGTCGCAAGTCTGGATAGACCCAGTGAGAAGCCCTTACGTATACAACTCTTACGATGCCACTAAGACTCAGGAGTACTCCATTTGTCACCAGACCCGTTCAGCTCATATTACGTTCGAACAGCACAATACCTACATCACCCAGAACGTTTATAACTACAAGGAGTCTATTCAATACTCGTCTCCGGAAGACTTTGAGCATAAGAAGTTTAGAAAGGTACCACCGCCGGACAATGTTCACCAAAGTTCTACGGATCAAAACAATTTGAATTTGTACGAAGAGGACGAGTTCGAATGCGGTGTTTTCCTCTCGAATTTACCGGAGGAGATTATTAATGAGAAGGAGGCGAAGGATAGGGAGGAGAGGAAGTATATAGGGTTGCAAAGTGAGAATTGGGCGTTGAAACAGCTGATGTCGTCGGATATTCAGTCTGTGTCGAAACAAAGAAAGACTATATTGTTTTTGGGACACGACTCGCATCGCGGACAGACCATACAGAAGATAGCGGTCAATGACCCCTCGATGGTGTGCTCTGGTACGGGGGAGGTAGACCATGAAGTTGTTATTGGTAAGCAGATTTTTATTCAATTTATCGGATCTGTTTATTATTTGGATTTTTGCATTCACAATGCTATTATAGTTACAATATGAAATTTTACTAGAAAATATCTATCAAATATAAACTCAGCTCAGTGGTTATGGCATTGGACCGGTTATCCAAAGGTCGTGGGTCCGATTCACACTCGAGCTTCCTCAGACTGGTTGGTTTTATCTGTTCTTTTTTAATTGTTCATGTTTAGTGCCAGTTATATTAGATATTTGTTATTTATTACTTACATTTTTAAACTTTAACGCAAACAAGATTTTGTAAGGCAAAATTAAACTTTCCTCCTTTGTAACTAGGCAGCGCGGCGTTGCCGCTGCTTCAATGCCAAAGCAATTCTCGTTTTAGTTAACGTTTAAAAATCTGTGTAACTTTAATGTTTTCGAGTGGCAAATAAAACTCGCACTGGGTAGGCATCGATTAGCAGCCGCCCGCAACTTCGCCCGCCGAGCATTAACAAGTATACACTTTTGTCTACTTTTGACTCTTATTCCATTGTATTAAGAGTTACATTGTTTACATGTGAATGCTCATAACTGTACGTACCTCGTGCAATGCTATTCCAAAAATAATTGAATAGACATTTTCTTGAAGAGGATGCCTAGTTACATCAAACAACGATCATACTTGCTAAATAAGTACCTATCTATTTTGTATAGTATTATTTAAAGTCATACTAAAATTTTGTGATTTAGCTGTCAGTACGTAAATGTTACCTATTTTGCATAGAATATCTTGTATATACTAGCTTGGTTCCTTTTAAGCTTGGGAACATATTATTGTTCCATTGGTAGATACAAAACAATAAACTGGTAGTTCTATTGGTAGATTTATTATCTTTATGTATGAATTTATGTTGAGTAAAGTATATGAATTTATGTGCCTATCCAAATTCGGCCACTATGTGGTGCAGCTTCGATACAATTGTAGTTAGCTTTAACCCAATCAAATCCCGATCCGATCCGAACCCCTCGGAGAATCTAGTAGGAAACGGGGATCGACACGCACTAGTGCGTTTTATTTATTTCAGCATTTTGAGGGTCTATATACTAAATGTAAATGTCTCGAGTTCCTTCTTTGTACGTTAGGGTAGCGGTCTTGAAAGATAAGCAACTTTTAATGGCCGGGTCTTGGATGGATTTTGGATGGGTCACCATTTTTTTTCTAAATGTATATATCTCGAGCTCCTCCGCGCGGACACGCTTACCCTCATTGGGCTAGAGTTGTGAGGTATATCTCTTACTAATAAATCTAATCTAATAAATCTTAATGCATATGCCTATACGAGTTTTATTTGCCATTCGATCACGATAACGAAAACTAAAATTTGTATGGCATTGAAGCAGCGCCTCAACATGCTCAAAAGTCAAATTAGACTCGCGATATGCACCATGGATGCGAGTTTTATTCACCATTCGAGGATGTAAACGAAAAACAAGATATTTTTCTGTTGACGAGGAGAGTTAAGAGTTTGCTATACAAATTCTCGTTTTCGTTATAAAAGTCGCAGTTAAAGAAGCTTCATGTGGCAACGCGCGATACACTTGGTGTAGCAAGCGTCCATGAACCTCGATGGCTGCTTTCCACCAGCCGATCGGGCCGTACGCTCATTTATTTACTACTTAGTAAAGAAGAAAACAAATTGGCTAGAATTACCTTGTCCAGTTTTTTTTGCTTTTTGCCCGTTCCACTTAATTTAATTACTAGGTCAGTGTTGTTGTTGTCTTATAATAACTTATTTTAGCAATCATAAAGTATTTAAACAAAAGTATAACTAAACAAATTAATGTTTCAAACTTCGTTACCTAAATTACCAAAATATTGTTCCATTTTTCCTCTACCAGTTTTCTTATGACATGATTTTATCGTAAATGTTTTTCTTTTAGATGATTCTTCGTTCTCCAATCCACACCAGAAAAAGTATCAGTGCGACAAATGCAAGCAAATATTCGATCAAATATCTGCCTTCAAGCAGCACATGGTCGGCAACCACAGCCACAGGACCCCAAGGTCTTCCAGCTCCTACGACGCAGACTCATCCACAGTCAGCGAAGTCAAGTTCATGTGCACTGAATGTGGCAAAAGCCTGAAAAACCAAGAGAAGTTCGAGCAGCACTGCATGGGCCACGGCGACCCAGATGTAGAATGCAATAAGTGCCACAAAGTGTTCGCCTCGAAATTCACCTTACGCACACACCGTAAGATCCACAACAGAAAGCACCCCTGCAGTTACTGCACTAAAACCTTCGCTGACGTCGAGGACTTGCGCTCGCACGCTGCCAAAATACACTTTGTGTTCATGTGTGAAAGTTGTAATTACGTTGCCGATAAGTATTCCGATTTGAGTTTGCACCAAGAGATTCATAAAGTGCAGGCGTGTGTTAAAGAAGATAGTGATAATGATTTTGGGGAATCCTTGATGGATGATGACGGCATCAGTGACACTGATATAATAACGCCATCACCTGAAGGGCACGAGTTGAAGTTGGAGCCTGACGCTAGTACCTTCTCCCGGGAAGATGAGATCCAAAAAGCAGATTCTGTTATTGCTAAAGTTATGTCCAACAAGATATTCCTTCTGCATTCCAAAAAGGCTGGGAGACACCGGAGGTACAATAAGGTACGATTGGTTATTGTTAATTTTTTTCAAGGGTCAGATTCGGTGTAGATGTAGGTATGTATGTATGCTGAAAATATAAGTAAACCTTAACAAAAATAAAAGTATGCTATTTCTGCGATATTACAGCTAAAATTAATATTATTTGTTTAAGATTGATTGTGATTGACAAACAAGTCGGTCTTGCATTGAGCGGTTCTAACTGCGATAAGCAAATTAGTGAGTTCGATTCCGCAAAGGTCATATATTTGTGTGATGAAAACTAATCATTTGTAGATAACCAATTCTTGGGCGTTTATAAACTTATCTACAGACGTAGGTGTTTATCGATTAATCACAGTCACAGGGATTCTAGTAAAATCGATCGATTTTAAAATATCGTATGTTTTCAGCCGCAAATTATTAACATAGTTTACTATTTTAAAGTGAAAACATACCCAATCTCTAACCTTTTAATATCTGCATTTTAACATTTTTTTGTTATAGTTTTAATGAATCGATTGATTGATTTCTTTATTCAATATTATGATGTCCGTTAATAAAGTACATTTTTTAGACTTTATTGTAGTCTTTTCCACTACATATATTTCAAATGTTTTTTAGGTATAACCGTTAAAATTTTTCGTTTCCAGGCGTGTGACGTGTGTATGAAAGTGTTCGATCGCGTCGGAGACCTCAAGAGGCATCTCATCGAGCACATAATTCGCAGCACCCTCGCCAAGACCCCGGTCAGCAAAAACGGCACCCTCAACATACAGTGCGAGGTCTGCCAAGCCGAAAGCTTCACTAAAGTAGACAGGTATAAGGCCCATCTTCGCGAGCACGCCAAACTCACACTCTACAAATGCACCTTCTGTGACAAATCATTTAGCGACTCCTCAAACTTTTCCAAACACAAGAAAATACACGGCTCCACCTACCTCCAATGTGACCTTTGCCAAAGGAAATTCAACTCTAAAAAGATGATAACACAGCACATGGAGTATCACAACAAAAACTCGCCGGTTCATTGTCCCTATTGCGATAAGATATTCCATTTCGAGTCGATGCTCAACAAGCATGTAAAATGCGCGCACACTAAAGAGCTGTCGAACAGATTTAGATGCCGCTTTTGCCACGAGTACTTTAAGACGTTGAAGGAGAAATGGGATCATGAATGGCGGATTCATAACGTTAGGAAAATGATCGTCGACTGTTTAATATGTGGCTCCAAGTTTAGGAAATACTCTGAATTGAAAAGGCATTGCATAGATGCCCACGATATGGAAATACCGCCGGCAAAGAAACTGTTGAAGAAGAAAAGGTTTAAGTACTAAGGGCTGGCCCGAGCTTACCTTTCTAAGCCAACTACGTGTTCTTGCAATAGTTTTTTTTTTTAAACAACACTTTGTTTTGTACATATTTCAGATTGCGCTAATAAAGGTTATCGTTGCGTAAAATATTATAAAAGAGAAAACATAAGTTACTAAATTAGGTATTATTTGTATTGAAATGAGGTCATGCAGTCATGAACAGGTACAAACAAACACACTTTAAAATTATAAGAAGATTGCATTTCCCTTTTTAGTTAATATTGATAACATTATGGTTATTTAGTTACAACATTAGGTAGGTACTAATGTGTTGAAGATATCGTGTTTCTCTCTTAATAAAATCTGTGGTTTAAGGTTTTTGTCGTTAATTATTGTTGAGTTAGGTATTTAATTTATTCTACTAGGTTTTTGTTGATGTTTTATTTGTGTTAGATAGTGTTTATTATTTATTTTATTACGTCATCTCAGCGTTAACATTGTACATGATCATAATTAGGCAAACTATACATTTGTTGGTATATTAGTACTTCATAATTATTGTACTTCTAATGTAGGTACCTACATAAATAATATAAATACACTTTTGAAGTACATTGACTATAAATAGAAATAGAAGGCACCGAATATGTTTCTAAAGCGTTTAAAGTGTAACAAATTTAAAGTATTACACTTGTATAATAATTATCCATTTTAAATTATTAGATCAACTTTAATTATGGATCATGTGTCACTATAATCATGTCTGTTTGTTTGTTGTTTGTTATTTTTTTATTAAAGCTTTCTTTAAAATTGGCATATTCATTTAAACATACTTACATATTTTCTTACATTATTGACGTAAATAATTTTATTTTTATTTTTTTTAAATAATAATTTTGCTAGTTTTCAGTTTCTGTCTATGCCACCCAATTTCTTTGTGGACGACGAACAGTGGCTGTTGCCTTGATTGATGTCGGGTTTGAGTCCCTGTGGACAAATTAAAAATTGTAGTCGAACAACTAGTTTTAGTAATTAAAGCATGTTCACAGACATGTCAACTTTAAGTGGTTTGTTGCGTCTATATCCGCCTAGTTATAATGATAGTTATGAAGATAAGAAATATCTGTTTGTCTGTCCTTTTTTAAATGAAACTGAAACAAAAGGCTTGACGAAGTAATCATTTTAAATTTTTATCAACCGGTAAGCGTTTTTTTGTGATATTTATTGTTTGCAATCGGCCATAATCAGCTGTTGTGGTCTCTTGTGATAACTGATCCAATTAAGCAACTGTAATTTTTTTTTTTTTTACTGAAGATGCATTCCTTTGGTAAAGTAAAATGGTAAAAAGTAAAAAGTTCCTGATGGTAAAGTAAAATGGTATCATGCTCAGTGGCGTTCACTTGGAGAGGCCTATGTCCAGCTGTAGACTAGTATAGACTGATGATTATGATGATGATGGAGCTGAAGATGGAAGCGCACTTTGCCCAGAATCTTTAATTACTGAGTTTGTCTAAATTTAGTCTTGCTGTCAAATTTAAACTTTTAACACCAGCCGAAAGTCTGCGAGGAGCAGGCAAAGTCCACGCGGCCGAACATAAAGAGCCAAAAGACTGATAAAAAGTCTTGAAATCGTTTGATAGCCAGATAACTATTCCAGGTTTCAGTGTTAACACAGCTCATGTTTATGGACCTATATCCATTAAAGTTTAATCAGGGCGAACATGTCGCGTCCATTGCGCGCTGCCCCTCAACGGTTCAGTGGGTATAGCACATCAGCGTCGTTGTACAGCTCTGGGCGGGCATAGTTCGCGTTGTGTACAGAAGCAGTATTCTCGCGCATGACCTTGGTCGGCGCGCATGCGCGTCGCGTCACCTGCCGGACTGGCCGCACATTGGATTTCCACATTTCCACCAGTCCACAGTTGCGCGCCGCGCCGGCTGCGTCTACACCCGCGACAACGTGTCGATAAGCGGTCGCGCGAGCCACACACCAAATAACATTACATATCAATAAAAAACACACTGAAACACCACACCTCATAAACAAATCGACAGTGCACGTGACCAGTCGCCTTACACAAGGACACAGTCGGAGTTCTCAAAGGTTAGTTATAATGGCAATAATCTTACTCTGTCACGTTTCAACAATTCAATGTGCTGTTAATAGTTTGGATCCATACACGGATTAGTTTGTCTTTTAGTTGGTCTGTGAGGCATCGTTATCTTTTATTGCCGGCGAGTTCTGAGCGATTTTTATGAGCATCCACAGACGTTCCAGGCCCACACTCCAACTGCGATTTCTTTGTCTAAACACTGCTCTATTTAGGACTAACTACTGTGTTGTCTGCTCGTCACTATGCACAATTTATCGGTGGAGGATAAATATTTGTTTCTAAAAATATTTCGCCTGTTGTACATAATGGTGATAAAATTTGAATGTTAAAATAAATAATTAATATAGAACATGAATTTTATTATCAATCACGGCTGCATAAAGAAGTAAAAGAAATATTTTAGGTAGGTACTTACTTAAAATATATAATATAAATATAACGTATATAGTGACTTCAGTCACCAGCTGTTGTAGTTCCGTTTTGCACATCTGTATTTTAAAATTCTTAATCTAAATTGTCTACAGCAAAGTACCAATCTGGTGTATGAACCATTATCAACCTTAGATTTTAAAAGTAGATGTACCTGTATTTTAATGCAACTATATAATAATTAACTGCCTGCGGTGAGATTTGAACTCCCGGCCTTCCGTCTTCGACGCTCTTCCAACTAACCTATCGGGAAATGTACTCTTTATCTAAGGAATATTATTATATCTAATAGATACCTAAGAAAATTGGTTTTCCTCCCCTTTTTCTGTGATCTATATTTTTTTTACATTGTTATAATAATATTGTTATCTATTAAACTGAATTATTTATTATTAATTGACCGCGGTATATTTCAAAATCTGTCCCGTTTTATATACTCATGGAATCAAAAGGGTCCTAAGTGGTTCCTATCAGCAATAAAAAAATCATATCATTATTTATTTGCATACTATGTGGACATTATCTGATGATAAATAAATATTAATGTTAAAAACTTAGATATCGTATGGCTATTGCAAATTTGTGAATAGATTTATGTTAGGTAATATCGAAATAAGGCATCATAATTTATTTCAATACTAGGTATGTACTTCAATAAATACGATTTTAAGGTATATAGGTTCCTATAGGTTCAGTACGAACTCTTCTAGCCTCAGCAGTTGAGTATTCCGGGTAAAGGGAGCTTCCACCTTTGGCCTTAACATCACTTAACATCAGCTGAGTGAGATGAAACCCAAGTTCTTAACCGTAGTAATATTTAAAGATTTATAAAAAACCGTTATTATTAATGTGCTGTTGAAAAAAAATCCATGCGGGATTCAAACCCGCACCCCATGACATGCCGGGTCAAGTGCACTACCAACTATGCTATCGTGGCTTTGTCCAACCCGCCGAAATAATCATCACTATCTACTCTTAGTTTGTAAGCCAAATTTAGCCCATTGAACTGTCGACAACATCAACGCTCACAACAAAATTTGCGAAATTATACAGGGACACTTTTTCATCACCGTCCAAACCTTCTGAGATGACTCCCGTGATACAAACGAACAACTCTTACTATTGGACCAACTCCCTAACTCGAAAATAAAATTCAGACGTTTCATACAAAACATCAATATTCATTCGACCAAAATGTATGGAACAGCTGAATTTTATTTTCGAGTTAGGGAGTTGGTCCAATGGTAAGAGTTGTTCGTTCGTATCACAGGAGTTATCTCAGAAGGTTTGGACGGTGATAAAAAAGTCAACTTGTATATAGACCCAAGTAACATTTCATTCAGGCCTGGGCTATAAAAAATGCCTTTAGGTGTTATAAGAGTCATAAAAAGGTTAATGATTTGTTATCTGGTCATATTATGTACTTGAAAATTATTAATAAGTCTTAAAACTAATAGATTATTATTACAACCTCTGACAAGAGTTTAAATTAACGTTATTTTGACTTGTGTTACAAAAGCATATAGTCCCAGGATCATAAAGATGTCGTAGACTTTTGAGTAAGTTCTGGAAAGGCTAATGAAATGCGAAAGTGAGATCTAAAGATTTAGTTTTTAACTTTGATACCTACCTGTATGGATTGCTGAAATCACTAATAGTTATTTCTAAAACCTATCTTATACCTTTAGATTGTATTCGAGTTATATAGGCAAACAAATTAGGACTGAGTAACAAAAACCCAAACCATAACTAATTGTTTAGGAGCTGAAGGCATGATTAAAGTGTTAAAAGAATAATTTAAAGCTTTAGAGGCATTCTCAAAAAATGACAGTTGTCTCCGCGACTTCAAAGCAGTTACGTTACGATTGTTTTGCAAGATGAACCGACCGGCACAGGGCACTTTAAGAACAGCCTGTAGCTGTTTGTTCAGTACTTGTCGAACCGTTCGTCAACCGCGCGTCCTCCTACAACCAAAACTTAAAAGCAACTTACTGTGCTCAACGGTTGTTTTCGCGACTAACAAGTTTAGTCTTAAACTACTCCTGGCGATTACCATAAAGCTGCGAAAAGAACCTTGTCGTTTTAAGTAGCTCCGCGATATTTCCTTTAGCTCTTACTATAGGTGTTCAATAAAAAGTGATAATGAGTATGAAGCAGTTATATATTATTTATTGTTATTTTATTTTTCGACATAACCACCTTTGAGGTTTATATACTTGGTATATCGTTTTTATAATCCCAAGATCCCTTCTTGAAAAAATCTTCATCTTGATCGCTTAAAAAATCATGTACCTACGGCGGCAATCACTTCCTCATCATTGCCATATTTGTGACCTCTCAGTTGTTCTTTTTACCGCGGGAACAGGTAGAAAGCACTAGGCGCAAGGTCAGGTGAGTATGGAGGATGTTCCATCAGTTCAAATCCAGCATCTTGGATAGCAGTCATCGCAACTCGGAACTTGTGTGCAGGGGCGTTATCTTGGTGAAACAATCCAACTTTAGCAAGTTTGCCGCGGCGATTTTCGCGTATTTCCTGACGCACTTTTTTTATTTGTTCTTCCAAGTCATGGACTGTTGTTTCGCTTCAGGATCATAATAGTGGAGCCATGTTTCATCCATAGTTACGAAGCGAGCCAGAAATCGGTCAGGATCTTATTGTAACAATTCCAAATGAAATTGAGAAATCTTCAGTCTTGTTTGTTTATGCTCGTCTGTAAGCATTCTAGGCACTCAGCGCGCTGATACTTTTTTCATGCCCAAATGTTCAAGTATAATACTATAGATACTTCCTATCGAAATCTTTAGTTCTTCAGTTACAAAACGAACAGTAACACGACGTTCTGCCAAAACAAATTTTTCAACTTTTTTTTATCATTTGTTCGGTAAGTGCCGTCGTAGGGCGTTCCGAGCGCGTGTTGTCTTTAGTTGAAGTTCTTCCTCTCTTAAACTCGACACACCACCGAGCAACCGTTGAATACGGAGGAGCATTAACCCCTAATGTTCCTTTCAAGTCTAGATTTACTTGCTCAGTAGTAAACTTTTTCAGGCAGAGATATTTTATTACGGCGCGAATTTCAATTTTATCCATTTTGCATAGCACGCTCCGACACGACGAAAACAAATGACTTCTATTTTTAAAATAAGGAAAGAAAATTAATAATTTCAATTTTTTTATTTTATCAAATGTCTGGGCTTTACCTGCCAGTATTTACTTTTTTGTTGTTCAAGGAGTTTATACGCCATTATTACTTTTTATTGAACACCCCTCGTATTTTGGCAAATATTAGGAACTTTTAGCTTACAGTTCTGAAAAGTTTATCTTAATACATTGTAGTAATATCTCAGTGGCAGCCATATTTACTCCTTGAAATAAAAAAAAATCGAAACAAAAAGCAATAATTTAATTTAAAAAACGGCATAATTAAATTACATGTGCTTTAAGATTTAAAATATATATTGTTTACATTAATAGAAGTTTTACTATAATTCGATTTACCAACCATCTAATTTAAAAAAAAATATTACAGTAACATATTTAAAAAAAAATTAAATTACGAAAGGCCCTCTCGTATACATCACTATTATCTTAAACTGTCACGTTAAAGTGCCAGTCGCATTATGTTTTAAATTTTTCCTGACTTCAGCAATGTAATACAACAATTATTATTATCTAGCCATTTTGAATTTTGGTGAAATGACAGGGAATGGCGCCCCATTACAAATAAGTATTTAAATTGACGATTGCTATTTCTGTGTAAAAAAAAAACTTTCATAGAAACATTTTAAAACTCCAGAATCCTGGAAAGGCATTTATTTATGTCAATCAAAATGGTTTTGAGTTATCATAGATTTACATCAAAATCTAATTTTAAACTTAACAGCTACATTTCATGGTTATGTTAACGTTCAGGTGTTGGGGCTGGGATTTAATATTTTGTATGATAGGATCCCAGGCTGGTGGTAAATTCCAACCATGTTCTCTATTGAAATTAGGATGTTTTTTATTTCAGTAGCCTCGCGTAGGTATTATCCTAGGGATGAATCGTCGTTCTCTAGCGATTATTTGAGGTTTATCGAATCTGATGTAATGGTTGGGGCCCTCTGAGCATGTTCAAAGGCAATGTGCAAAGGGTTCGACACTTCAGGATAAATATTAATTAAAACTAATGTATAAAATAAACGCGAGTAAAAGTCGACGACATTTTTCAAGAGAATTCTGATTGGGCCTGTGCCAGAGGGAGAGTGGCACAAACGAAGATACACCATTTGTTAGCCGTCACTTTTTTAGCAGGCGTGGTTTAACATTGATAAGAACGTTTCAATGAATATTAATACATAAGTACTTGATATTAAAGCTCAGAATTCGGACCTTGCTATGGAAATTAAAAGTCAATCGTTGCTATTGTCATGTTAGTAGTAAACTAGTTACAATTGAGTCGAGAATTTATAAATCAAGTAAAAAAATGTGGATGGATTAAAAACTGTTTCTTATTATATTTAATTTTTGGAGTTACAACATCCACAGGTATTTACCTAGGGGTACATTTTAAGTGCTGACCAAAATAATTTTTTACCCTAATATACACACATCAGAATAATGTACGTTTTGTATATATATTCTTTTTGCTTGCCAAAATGGATTAATGCTCACCAAATACTGTTTTACTGAAACAGTAATATTGATACCAACAATTTTTACACTATTGTTCAAATGATCGAGGATACTAGCTATTGAGGATTTTTTTTATTAGACAACAGGAAGCAAAATTTACCATATTGAAACTCGAGGCATAAAATATTGGTATTATCTATTTGGTGACAATATAACATATTTGGTCTGAAATACAGTTAAAAGTTAAAAGTTTAAGGCAATTATTAAAAATATAAATTGTATTCTTTTTATAATATTTTAGGAAACACAATTTGGTATGCATTTATCCATTTTGGTAGGCGTTTTGAATTTTATTGGTAGAAAAAATTTATACTTTTTTGGTAGGCGTGTAAACACAACCTTTACCTATAGACCTGTTGGCCCCTACAGATAACTAATGTGACGCATAAAATGAGGTCGCATCACTTTTAGTCTTTCGCTATATTAGTAAGTTCAAAAAGTATAGTTAAACTGAGTGCCTAGTTTGAGTTTTGTTTGTATCAGTATTCATTCGATTACATTAACGGAAAAGAAATGTGTACGGCATTATAGCAGCACCTCCTGGTGGTACTTATACGCAGAGAGCTAAAATTTTGCCATAAAAAATCTCGTTTTCGTTAATGTAATGTAATGGCAAATTAAACTCGCACTCAGCACCCTAATCACATTAATATTATCAAACAGTAGTTGTACAGTACCTTCTGAAACTATTAACAAATGTTTGTTTAACTCGGGAGTGGAACTGTGGATACCCTAATCCATATTCCACATACCATATACACCGGATTCCAATCGTGACCTTGTGTGATAAGAAATCGTGACACAACTTATCTAGTTACATTCGTGTTGTATATAAACAGCTTTACAGTAAACATACCAAGATAATCTTAAAAATACATGTTGACACGCCATGTTAAACACTGTAGAGATGCAGCTACCTAATTACTCGCTAGATTCGTAAGTATGACGCAGAATTTTTCAAGGTGTGATTGGAAGCCTTAAAAATCGTGCGAACAACATTTAGGCCGCCATAACTTAGTACTAAATGTGTTTAGCGCTAAATTTAAGACTGTCGCCAACACAGCAACGCTATTTAGCATTGTTGTTTCGACAGTTAGCGATAAGATAGCCAGGGTGCCTAGTGCGAATTCCATTCGGCGTTCGATCACAGTAACGAAAACAAGAATTTGAAGACTTGTCATCTTCATGAAGTTCTTAATGAAAGTCCCGGGTGAAGTGCGGTTCCACCTTTGTCTTTTTTGCCACTTAACATCATATAAGATATCAGTGAAGCTTGCCATTGTCGTCTTTTTAGGTATACAGTTTGTCGTGTAGTACTACACACAATCTGTGTGTAATTCAAACCTTTTTTTAAAGAAGTTGCAAACATTTATCAAACCTTAACGAAGTGTTAATATAAACCAAACTGAAATTCTACTGAATTGAAACAACAAAGAGTTTATATATTTTATGCCGTGTCCAACCCGCCTATGACCTTATGGGTACTCTCTGATCCGCACCAACGCTGGAGGGCGATTGTAAATAAACTAAATCGTCACTGACCCAACAAATAAATCCAACGTGGCGTGACGAGGGAATCTCGTATTTATAGCGAGTGAGGTAAGCGCTATAGCTCTGTAAAGATCTAATCCCATTAGAATGTTCTTTATTATCAATTTATCGGTGTCCTTTTGCTGGGCAAGCCGGTAAGAGCCTTCCTTCCTTTCTTATACGTGTTTGTATGTTAGGACACACCATCAGCTCATTTTATGTCCTCACTGCTGGGACACGAGCCTTCCCTAAGGATGGATAGGGGGAAAGGGCCATACCATCACGCGGGCTCAGTGCGAATTGGTGGTTTCTAACGACTGGTAATGCAGCCGGGACCAATGGGTTTACGTGACTTCCGAATCACGGAAGAACTCGAGATGATACATTTTTGGTCACCCATCCAATGACCGGCCTTTTCGAAAATTGCTTAGCCTCAGCACTCGCAGACCGTGCGCGTTAAGGCTGCGCCGTCCATAAGTGACAAGTGTCATATATATTTCATTTGAAATGTCTTCGTCCATATTTTTTTGATTCCGCGCGGCCATACTAATTTTTTATGGGGAATTTAACGTGTTAATTTAAAAAATAATAATTAAAAAAACCGCTCGATAAATCGAAAATGTGAGACGGACGATTTGTAGTTTTTAGTGTTTGAGCATTTGTAGACCATTGGTGATTATTTAGACAAAATCAGAGGTACAATAATTTAGATACACTATAAGATAGCAACTAAACACCGCCACTCGTTTTCATGATTTTTTCCAACTTTCAATGACATTGTAAAAAAAACTATAGTGTGTTATGAATTTAAAACGGACGGAATAATTGTAAACACGTTCCCTTTGATAAATATATATTTTGTTTATTTAATACGATAGTATTTTCAATATATCAACTTAACCGTGACTGCATTTTTGGCATTTTTTGATCGGCGCCAATGCGCCATCGAGCTTAGACCGTACGTGTAGAGGCAAATGGTGTCATATTCCAGCTCCATTGGGTAAATGTAAAAATAATATTTTAATTAAGGTCTAACAAAATCATGTCGTTTAACTTAAAAAGATTTTCCAAAAGAAAAGAAATGAGAATCGAAATCAGATTGTATTGTTATGATTACATCATCCGTAAATGCATTTTTAAAACCATTTTTTAATTTATAGCATACCTACTGATGAAACTCTTTAGTGAGTTAATTTCACAGAGTCATGTACTTTTCTTGTCGAATCAAAAATGGATTCTGGTACTAAAATACTTATTTTACCGCATATGACGATCACGTATCATAAACTTACAAGAGACTTAATCAGATTAGCATAATATTATGATGATAGAAATACTTCTTTGGCATTGTAGAATGTATTTAGGAATTGGTTTTATCGTAGTAGGTAATAATTATGTTTCTAATAACCTAAAAATGTCTTATGTTAGTTGTTTTTATTAAGAGTTTATTGCAATAAAAAAGAACAAACTGTGCAAACGATCTAAGATTCTTTTTTTTCTTTGTTACTTAATAACGTTAATTTAATGTATTGTCTATTAAGCTCTTAATGCGCTCGATGGCGTAGCGGCTAGCACGTTCCAGATGTGACCTTATAAGTGAAGCAACCTTCGCAATGTATCAATGAGTTAATAAAAGTTTAAATAGCACTAATAAAATAACATTTAACCCACTTAAAAACAAAGCCAAATAGTCCCCTGTCCATTGCTGGACTACTTTCTTCTTGTGTTCTTTATGTAGCATATTTTCTCTTTTCTCTACGTATTATTATTTGTTTTAGCTCACTTAACATCAGGTGAATGGTACTTTCCCTTCCTAACAATATTAAAAATTAGAAAAAAGGAGTCAAAGTTACGCTAACATAAATTAAGGAGAGTCCATTTTAATTTGCAAAGCGAACAATAAAAGCTTTTCTTTCTCGGAAGAAATGAAACTTCCAACGGTGGCTTTTGAATAACACGGCAAAAACCGTATTCCGCGAAATTGCCCGAAGGTAACTCGACAAAGGGAAACCGCACAATAGCAGGTCTCCAATTCTCAACTGAGTGCGGCTTCCACCCTCAGGAATGAATTACGAATGCAGTAGGTACCAACGCCAGTACACAGCTGGTTGTCCGCATCGCTTCCAATTAGAGTTTCACAACTAAGCAATTTGAATCTTAAGTTACATAAGGGACGGTAGACATTAGACAAAGGTTAAGACGAACGCTTAGGACTTTGTAACACTGCACCGTGTGTCGTGTTATATTAAAGTTGGAGACGGAAATTCAATACAATCCGGCTCGTAGGACCATATCTCACAGTTCTTTTGCAGCTGTACACATTGGTTGTTTCATTTTAAAATAAATATAGACTACTTTGAGATCAATGATGAACTATATAGGTACTTTATATTATTAATATATTGGCTGGTTAAAGGACGATGAGAATTAGCTGTTGACCATTGCACCAATGGCATTTACAGGGCAACCAGGTTTTGCGGTGGCAAATACCGAATGATACCGATATTCCGAGGCGTTCCAAACAGATCTTATCTCTGGAACCAATTAATGGAATTTCATAATAGAAATATAATCTTACACAGAAATTAGGCGGACCAATAATAAGCAACATGACATTGACACTCATTACATTAATTTCTTCTTCTGTTACAAAATAAAAACATCCCTACATACCCAAATAATGTTATTTTATTCACTCTACATAACTTTCGCTCTCATGTAACCGTATACGGCCTTTGTTGATATTGTGTGGTGAGCTTTGATGTTCATTTGCTGTCTGCACCGAGCTCTCGACGTCAAAGTTGAGAACTAATTTACAGTTTCCAGTTTTCCACCCCCGTGAAAGGCGCACTGACTGTGTAATTCCCGCTTATATTATGAAACCTAGGAACTGGCTGTAGTCTGTGATTCTTTTGATTCGTACTTGTATTGGTATTGACTGCTTGCTGCGTGTTTTTTTTTCCAGAATTCCTTGTACATAATTTTAAACATTTCATCAGTTTCAACTACAACATCGAGTTGGTTAAATTACGAAGCCCTGTTTTAGGTTATGCCAGATATGCTCAAACTGAAGATGATAGACGTGATAGGGAGACGTTAGCGATGGTAAAAGAGACTGGATTTTAATTGGTAACATTATAGTCGGATAAGATCGTACCCAGCAGAACAAACCTAAATTATGCATTTTTCGAGATCAGAAACCAAATTCCAGCCACGAACGTGAACTATAATATCGGCATTTGGTATTTCACAATTAAAAAAATATGAGACAACTTCACATAAATTGTTCTGATCCCAAGGTAAGTAGCTAAAGCACCGCCGCTAAAGTTAGCGCCGCCCAAAGTCTGGCGTGCGTGGTTTGTCAGTGAGCAAAATTCATTCATACACAAACAAAACTCATTCATATACAAAATAAATAAGATCGGTCCTAAAACACTACCTTGTGGCACACCGAAGTTCATTGATGCAGCACTATTAGTTAACCAGTCTATTTCTGTACAGTCTGTATCAAATTATTTAAATATTTAATTAGTTGTGTAACCTAGGAACAGGCTCTGGTCTGTGATTCTTTTGATTCGTACTCGTATTGGTTTGGCAATGCATGTTTTTTTTTGGTTCAATCTGTGCAAGAGTGTGGTTTAAAACCAATTGACCTTGGAGTAAGTACCAAAGTTGTAAAAGGTTGATATAGAAGAATTTTATTCTTGACAATGTCAAAGCAAATTTATTAAATTAATCGAGAATCCAAAAAAAGCTTTTACCTAAAATAAAATTAAGCATTTACGTAACAACATTTTATATGTGGTGCTCTCGAGATATTCTACATATCTTATGACAACACGGAGTGACCCGTATAATGTGGTAAATATGTTTATTGTGAAGCAAAGACACAGAAGACGTATTGAAAACAATTTTTCAAATGATTCAAAACCCTCACCTAAAGTAAATAGTTTAAAAAGAAATGCCGCAGTTCGAGACATTGAATAAGCCATCATAATAGCTTACAAAGTGGATAGTGTTAAGTTATCTGAATTTGCACGAGTCGAGTAGTAGACATAACTAGTAACTATTGTTTAATCTGTGACTGTAGGTTTTGGGGAAGAAAGTTCCGTTGATGCATTAGGCTCGTAAGCCAGAATTTCTATAATATTACGTGACCCGCCTGGAATAGACGAAAGGCCTATGATAAGTGTGGTGATTATAACATCATTACTATACACTGCTTGTAATACGCTGATGAAGGACGGTTGACGAAGTTAAATGATTAATCACACTCATGTGATTGACTTTGATGCTCAAAATCCGAGTTACAATAAGCATAAAACTTAAAATAGGTATAAAATACTTTATTGGCAATAACAACACAACAATATGATTCCGATCCGATCCGAACCCTTCGGAGAATCTAGTAGGGCACGAGGACGCGCACTAGTGCGCGATGGCGTTCCCTCTAGAAAACCTCCGAAGGTGATTCGTTTCACACGGCTTGAGGGACCCTTTACGTTCCTCGCCGCCCCCAAAAAAGCCCGGTGAAGCTGAAAATGCCGTAGAGGCAATCAGCAATCTCTCTCAAAAAACAATATGATATTAGATATCTGCTTCTACTGGTTGAAAAACTTACTTCCTACAAAATTGCAAATACTAGCACGCAATAAGCAAATGCTTTATTGTGGTTCTAAAACACTACATTATGGCATATTAAAGTTCATTGATGCAGCACTATTAGTGTACTAGTCTGCTTCCGTCCATTCTGTATCACATTATCTATTTATTTATTTGCACACATACCATACACAACGATCCTTTTAAGTACATTTCAAGCAGTCGTGCCGTCCAAGATGTTTTACACATTTTTTTTAAATTTTACTTATTTTTTATGTAGGTACTTATGGTCAGCAAACATTTCTCAATGAGCAATCAATGCCATACTGATCTGCGTTTTGTTTTGTAGAGCCTATTAACTATATAGCATTGACAGCATGTTGCCTTCATTAAGTCAGTCATTGTTAATAATATAAACTATTACCATATTGTTAATTATTTGATGGCAGCCCGTGACAGATTAATATTTAACGTTGAACATATTAATTCCAGCAGAATAATCCACAAAGTGAGCTCAAATACAGCTCAGCAAATGATCCGTGTTCATAAAGCAATGGTATGCATACAAGGGGCTTATATAGGTACCTTATAAGTAAACAGTATCATGTGTTCCTGAGCGAGGTATGAAATATAGACATGAGAATACTTTTGTTTGAGTTGAATCATTTATTCATTCCTTGAAAAAAATACATTAATGTATTTTAAGCTTTGTTACATAAATCCAATTTCATTCAATGCGGTTGGCCTAGTGTAGGTACGGGTAGATGGTTGAATGTGAATGTATGTTACTTAGAAAATATAGAAGTATCCAGTATATAGGTATGTCTATAAAAGGTAGGTATGTCTCTTTCTGTCTGTCTAGCATAAATAAACGCTCCTTTACCGAAAGGGTAGGCGATGTCGGTTAGACGAAATATGCGAAAGCTCTTTACTTTCAGAAAGGCCGACTCATCTTAGTTGGAATGAGCTTTTTAATTATTTTACACTACCTAGTCTTAACTAACTTTTAATGTCATCATAACACAGTTTGCCACTCTACAAGAACTTTTCCAAACTCGTTAACATACATGAAAGACAAGGTCGGTCCGAGAAAACTACCTTTTGGTATACCAAAATTTACGGATTCATCACTACCAGCTTATCAGACATGTGCATCGCAACATTATTTTGGTTAGACACAATAATATAAATGTGTATTTGGCGTAACCTTCTTGTAATTTTTTATTTAATAATTTTAAAATGCGGACTTTGAGAAATGAGTATGTATTCAAAATTCATTTATTCAGTTTAGGCTACAAGTAGCTATTGTGAATGTCACTATGCCATCGGTTCGTAAGTCTACTCTGGGCGGGAGATCTTGTACTGAGAAGAACCGGCAAGAAACTCAGCAAGTGTCCAGCTCTTTTCTCCCTTACAGCGTCAAAAATATTGGATAATGCCCTATACTAACCAAGGTACGTAATCAAGAACGTTTATCAAAAGCAATACTGCATTGCGTTGCCCGTTCAGATGAGTTATAGCACTGTGCATGTTAACTGCGCTTCGACTGAGCTCAAAGTAGAGCGGATTTTAAGTAACTACCTATTCGTTTTGTAAAGAAATGCCAACTAAATTTACAATACATAGAAATCAAAAAAAAAAAAAAGAAAATTATAACTGATTTCATTGCAAGCCTTAGGCGCAACCATACAACCTTTTCATACACTTTAAATATATAATATTATGTATAAAGGTAACAATATTATGTAGAAAATTAATTGTAAAGTTCAGAAACGATGTTTAATAATAAATATTACGTGCCATTAGGCGTTAATTTGTAGTACCAAAAAGGTTTTAAAGTTTATTATTAATTCGTCATTCATTTGTTCTTTTTACAAATTTCAAGTAACACGAAACTCATTGAACATTTTTAAGTACCTCGGTACTGAGCTGGCACATTGTATTTTCTTGTTATTTCCACAGATCATTATCATAGGCTTAATGAATGTACCACAGGCTGGTTTAAATTTTTTCTCACATTAACAAAATAGCATAAAGGACGTCAAGCCTTAATTTACCAAGGTAACCCAATGCGCTTAGGTGTTTCCATAGATATTAATACTTAAATCAATGATTCGAAAATAAAGTCTAAACCGGATAAAGAACCATATAAAATGAAATATAGTTTTTTTTAACATACAAGGAAAACCACACTTTTAGCAATGCAGGTTAATTAACGAAACTTTGAACCTGAGGCAAAAAGGTCTATGACTCAGTGAATGCTTGGGACGCCGCGGCGCCGCCACGCCGCGCCGAGCCTCTGTTATTCTGTCATCCATAATAAAAATACTTCGCAGACCAAACTTTATAAGTCACCCTTAAACCATTATCCCGCTTAAAGCGCATTAAGGTACTCTATTGATGTCGTATTTCGTTTGATATCTTATTTTCGACATAAAAAAATATTTATATAAATTGGTAGGTAGTAAGTACTTCATAATATTATATATATATATATATATATATATATATTTCATAAAACTTGAATAAAACATAAAACGTTTTTTTAATTAGACATATTTTCATTGCCATCTTTTAAGTACAACACGCCTGCACATCAACCTACCACAAACTGTCAAATTTCCTCAATAGACTTTGAACTTTATACCGAAAGTCATATTCAAGAAATTTTACAGTTTTGGATAGGTTGATGTGCAGGCGTGTGTACTTAACTAATATTTATTTCATAATTATATACGTTGATTCCATCTTGTAAAGTAGTAATTGTATTATTACTAAAACGACATTAATTTAGTTCCCAGTAAAAAAAAACGAACGAGCCTTACAGTAGTCGCCACGTCGTCGCAATATGTAACATTTGACATATCACCTTTTGAAATCAATATTACAATACAAAATAGAATATAGAATTAACAATATATTTACGTATCTTTTTTAACAAATCATAAAGAGAATGCAGTAAATACTCATTAGAAGATATTTGACATAATTATCTAAATGATGACACATTATGTCACTTATAATAATAATATGTCTTGATAATAATAACGATTTTAAATTTACAAAATGCATTAATACTCATTGGAAGACATTTGACATATCAAAATGATGACACAATAATATGTCATGTTCATAATATCGATTTAAAATTTACAAAATTGCGCGCGCTTCTCCGACTTCTTGTTATACACACTTCCGTCCCATTTCTACGAAATCACTCCCACAAATTGTATATAAAGAAGGCGGGAAATATGTTACACATCAAAAAACTGTTACTAGCTTTAGTATTACCTAACTGCGATAATTTGTCTTAGAAGTCTTAACTTACCTAGCTTTGTATCTACCGTATTTCATTACATTATTTAATTATCAAGTTAATAACCGGCGATTAAATAATTTGAAATAGTACTATTACTTAGTATTATTATTAGCCATGCATGTGATTACATAGCTAAGCTACCTATAAGTGCAACTTTCCTCGTCTTAACCTCGTTTAAATTCTTAGCAGTCTTAACTTACTTAAATTCTCTCTCAACTCGTAATATAACGTTTTATTTATCCATTAATTGTACAAATTACAATACATAAATCATTAAAAAAAAACTAACATGCTAAACATTTACTTTTAAGTATTTATTATTTTATTTTATTAATGATCATTCGAGGATCTCTTTCTTAGTAAAGGCCTTCTCCATAATATTCCAATTCTCTCTATCTGTGGCTTTATTAATCCAATTAATTCCTGTAATTCTTTTCATTTCGTGTCCATCTCTCTAATACTACCTCTATATTCTATACCGGTATACTCGTAATTTTCTACCTTATTTCACGTCTATTTAGAAACGCAAAAAACTGACAGCAGACACAGTTGAACTTCCCACACTTTATGCGGAACAAAAGAGCGGCAGTTTTGAACGAAGCCGTTTCCCGCGCCCGCCGGCCGCCATGACGCTTCCCCGGCGCTCGTTCAGAAACCTACGCTATGATGCCTTTTGTTCCATTCGAGCGGCAGGCAACAGAATGCGGCTGCCTGCCAACGCCTGACATTTTTATCTACCATGAAAAGTGTTTATGTAAAATAATATTCACTGTATGTATGAGCGATTGCTATCTAAACTTGAAATAATGAAACGCTGGTTTGTCATAAAAAAAATGTAAGTGCTTGCTTTTGTTTGTAGCGTCATTAGCTTAAGTTATTCTGTTATTTTTTGTGAGATTTTGCTGTTGGCCTCAGACAGCCTTTACAGCGTCACCGGACTTGATTAATCTATGTTTAAGTATTACACAGACTGTGGCGCCCCTAAATTAGTTTCCGTAATTGAGCTATCGTGGTTCTAACCAGCCCGCCGAAATTATTCAACATTATTTACTTTTTTACTTTGAAAGCCAAAGGCGCCAATTCAATGTCAACAACTACCGTCGTTATCATTATCAATTGGAAGAGCACCTGACCCGGTATGTCAGAAGGGTGCAGGATCAAATCCTGCTCGTGGAAATTTTTTCAGCATTTGTGTTTTTGTAATGTTTGTTATTAATTGTAGTTAATTTGACTAGGTACATCGATATATTATATCTATGTTTGACTACAAAAAGTTCATTGACCCCAAATCGTATTTTCCTTGAGTTTTGACAATTTATTTAACTTCATTGTGATGCAAACAAGATCCATAGATATGCAAATCAAAATTCAAATTCAAATACTTTTATTGTGTACCCTGAAAAATCGTTTAACAAAGCAAACAGTTTAATGTATTGGGAAAAAGCTGCGGCCAACAAAATAAAGAAAATTGATTCAGATATTAAATGACGAAGCCATATTTGACTAGAAAATACCTACCTACTAGTACATTTAAACTTTTGTGTACCATTTTAAAAGCTATATTTAAATATAGCTTTTAAAATTCTATTCTATTCTATATCTATATTATTAATAAAGAGGTAAAGTTTGTGACTTTGTTTGTTTGTTTGTTTGTTTGCGGAGGATAATCTCTGGAACTACTGGTTCAATCCCAAAAATTCTTTCACTGTTACAATGCTACATTCCGTGCGGGTAACATATGCTTTTTTTTAATGTTTTTCTTTTTAATCTCAAATCCACGCGGACGCAGTTGCGAGTAAAGTGTTAGTAATGTACGTTTGTAACACTTGGTCATTATTAATATTTGCATAGGTATGTTATATTAAGTAAAATGTTTTTGTTTTTGTTTATATAATTTTAACGCAAATTTTGTTGCGAAATAAATTACAAAAACACAATGTTAAAAAATTTCCACTAGCAGGATTTGAACCTGCACCCTTCTGACATACCGGGTCAGGTGCTCTTCCAATTAGATTATGATATGCTCTTCCGATTAGATAGCTCAATTGGAAGAGCACCTGACCCGGTATGTCAGAAGGGTGCAGGTTCAAATCCTGCTCGTGGAAATTTTTTCAACATTGTGTTTTTGTAATTTATATTAAGTAATCGAGTAAAGAAACTGGAGTGCCTTAATAAATAAATACTTATATATAGTAATAAAATGTATTCGGTCATGGACTATTTCTGAAGAATATAAATTTATATTTCGCATATACTCTCTCTCTCTCTCACTCTTTTCAAAAATTTCAAGCCGCATTTCCGCATTCGCGCGAGTCGCGAATCGAATGGCGAAACGAGGTGCGTGCATGATTGTGTGAACGCACGCTCGTCACTCGCCTCGCGACTCGACTCGCCGCTCGTGACGCTCGCGTTCGGAGCGGTTTTTTGGACGCGAGTTTACACATTCGCTCTCTCGCTCATTGTATTGTTATTGTTGATCAAGCAACACGTGCTGTTTAGTGAAAATGGATTGGAGTGACGACAGAGTTCTAATCAATAAACTTAGCAAATGCAACGCGGATGCTGCTAAAACGTAGACGTCGTCCATTCTTACAAGTTGAAGTAGAAAAGAATACACGCGAATGTGTAAGCAGTCACTCGTCTCAGTTTAAGGAAGACGAATGTTTCGTCGAACATATAGTCGAATGGCGAAACGAGTCGCAAGCACGCATTGTGGAAATCTAGTATCAAAAATGGAAGAGGAGCGGCCGAAATCTGTCAATGCCAATCCAAACTCACATTCTATCTTTTTTAATTTTTCATTGCTTAGGATACAATCCGTGCAGCCTTAAAATTACGGTGGAACTTCGACCACTGGGCGACCACTAGTAATATCAGATCAATCAACAATCAACAATCAACAATCGTTTTAAAAGTAAATAGCCTATATACCAACGGTCCTACTCAAAGACATTTAACTACAAATCTCTTTGGTCCTACTACTTCCAGTTTGCACCTACAACTTTATTGTTTTTTTATTACTTCTCTACATTTGGCTGGTTGTCTTAAAGAGATTGCTTTATAGCGAACCACCAAGCGGACCCCGTGCATTGTGGTTGTTGTTAACGACTGCTAATACAGCCGGGACCAACGGCTTTACGTGCCTTCCGAAGCACAGAGGAGCTCAAGATGATACATTTTTAAAAAATGTTTTTGTTTTGTTTATATAATTTTAACGCAAATTTTGTTGCGAAACAAATTACAAAAACACAAATGTTGAAAAAATTTCCACGAGCAGGATTCCCTTCTGACATACCGGGTCAGGTGCTCTTCCCATTGAGCTAACGTGGTTCTAACCAGCCCGCCGAAATTATTCAACACTATTTACTTTTTACTTTAAAAGCCAAAGGCACCCATTCAATGTCAAAACTACCGTCATTAACACCCGATCATAAAATAAAATATTAGGAAAGTTTTTCAACATTTGTGTTTTTGTGATACATTTTTGGTCACCTATCCAATGACCGGCCTTTGCGAAAGTTTCTTGACCTTAGCAATTCCAGACCGGGCGCGTTAACCACTTCGCCATCAAGCTCCTCTGAAATAGCAAGAGTGTTATATACAATTTGACTAGCTCAATTTCAGGCGGGTGAAGCTTCACGCATAAGTTTTACAAATATATTAGATAGAAACACGTTAGTTCGCAATAAATTTTCATGGCTACGTAAAATTGGATTCACATGTCTATTATTCCGTTATACACGTGTGGTACTAAAATACCGTATTTGTACCTATGTTGATTTGATTTTATTACGACGAGTTTGATCGTTAACCCGTGATCTTCTGCGACTTCGTATCAGTAAACACCTGTATCAAAGACTATATACCATGTATCCCGTGATCCCAAGGAAATTTTGGAAATTACTTTCTTATTTTTTCTTACTTCAAACTTTTGTTACATAAAATTACATGGCGGACTTTGTGCCTAAGGCATTTTTTACTAATCAGCCATACTTGGAGGAGTGCAGAAACCACACGGTAATTGCACTGAGCAATAACAAAAGTAGAGTAAAGTACAACAAAAATATATACATAAATATTCTTTACGTTACAAACATACTTATACAATACTTTTACGAATTTAAAAATATATAACTATACATACAATACAATTTATAAATCGGGCGTAACTGAAATGATTTTGCCATGGTTTCATGTGGAATTCATTTTTAAAATCGTCGCGACTTGTAGCCATCTTGCTTTTGAGAGGCAGCGTTTACCCTCTTCTCTACATCATAAAGAGGACCTCTGTGCATTATATCAGCTTTCTAAGTCCAGCTATAGGTTTCTGTTGAGCGTTGATGAGTCAGTAAGAGACTCAGGACTGTTTATACGCTTGAAAGGAAATATTGACTAAGCGAGATTAAGCTAACTTTACGAGAGAGTAGTTTTAAGTACGGATTTTTAGAAAAAAATCTTCTAATATTAATATTAATATTCTTATTAATATTCTTTTTTAGCGTCGTTGTGTTTACATTTTAGAGACGGTCATTAGTAAGGTCGTTTTTAAATGAAGGTATGAGACAGGTAAGTTCCGGGCTATTATGTTTGTAACCGTAAACCAGGCAGGGCCGCAACTTCATGAATAAAATACGCAAACAAAACTGCGTTGTCAAAAACGTTGATATCTTTATTTCATACGAACAGAAAGTCGAACAACGAACCTAAATGGGCTAAGGGCCCTTTCCCACGGGGACATCCTGTTTTTTGCAGGATGCCGTTTAGTAGTATACGCGTTTTAATGCTAACATTCACACGGATATCCCGTTTGCAGTGACCCGCAAAAAACCGATCCGTTCGAATTTGCTATTCGGTTTTGTCATTAGACTGGACCAATAAAATACAGGATCCAGTTAGATTACAAGTACTCTTTAATATAAGTGTCCCCACTAGCAGCTTCTTTGGTACATTCCTTCTCATTATTGGTATCCTGTTTTTTAAATTGTTTCTTTACCTTTTCTTAAAGGTTGTAAAACAAAATAATGGACATCCTAAAATAATTATGAAATTTAAATTCATCTCCTCTCAAATAGCTCATTAGATTACGAAAGACACCCAATTTAGATCGTTGTTTCAGAATTAGGTAAACCCAAAATCATATTTTTTTACAATGCCGGCGGCGATGATAATACCAATACAATATCACAAGCGTGTTCACGTCCATCACGTCTCAATTTCCAGTCTATTCTGCTATGAGCAGAAAACGGGATACGGCCGTGTGAACACACAAGCGCTTTCTGAGGGATCCAGTAATGCAGTGATCCCGCAGAAC